>JARHVA010000473.1:1497500-2803750 GCA_037957365.1 Torreya grandis
AATAAACTTAAAAGACTATATGAAAGACCCAAATTAAGGTTAATTTTTTAACACTCCCTCTTAAGCTTAATTTAGGGTTTAAAAAGTGGTGAAAATCTTTTTAAAATAAGAAAGGGCATTGCAATTACATAATACTTCCCCTTAATAGAAAATTCCTTTAAGTGGAATGATAATAGATTGAGAGAATAAAGAAAATAATGTTCCACCAAAATTCACAAGGAAGAAAGTGTGATCACCAAGAATATTCATGAATCCTCTTTAGATAATGTGGTTGATCTGCAAGGGAACAAAGACCAACAAAAATGGGTAATGATTCACAAAACCTACAAGAAAAATAAGATAAAACCTATCTTTCAAGTAAAGTAGTCATTATGCCATCAAAATACAATGTAGATATATAAATTAATAAAAGTATATGGATTACAAGGAAAATAGAGCAAAGACAATTTCCATCACAAAGTGCGATATCCTACATGAAAATAAGTTAGTCAACATAATCAAAGCACATTTTCTATGAAATAAAAAACAAGGAATGCACAAAAGAGACACCATATTATATTGATGTTAATTTAAATGGAAATAAATAATATGTGTTTTTATAAAAATATATGCATCAAGAATCAATCAAAAACATTACATGAAGACACATCAAGGTATCTAGATAGTATGTCAAGATAGTATGGGAAGGGGAAAAATCATCATAAATGCATTTACTTATATCAAATGTTAAAGAGATGTAATAATAAAATACTAGGTGCTGAGGAGAAATATAAAAACAAAGTAATGTATAATAGTGAATTGTTAATGCCAAACCAACACATAGTTTTGAGAGAACACTACAAGGAAAACTAAGACACCAAGTAGAATTATGATGCTCTAAAAAATTAAAAACATAACCAATAGAAGAAAAAACACTTTAAAATGAATACACGTAGAATGGTTTTCATCAAAATGCCATGTTCCAGATTCAACAAAGATGCAGAAGGGAAGGTGAATCAATAAAATACTCAACAAAATAAAAATTGAGATTACTGAGGTGAGGAAAGGTTAGAATTACAAAAAAAATTCCAAAGAAATCTAAGTAGATGAATGTGTAAAGAAGACACAACTAATAAGCTTAGAAAAATAAAATAAAATTAGAAACCAAAATGTTGTCAAGCATAGGCATAAACTAGATTTTTTTACTTTAAGTGTAATATAATGTATACAAAAAAAATATTTATAAACCTACAAAAAAAATTATAAGGGAAAAAAATGGGGAAATTTTTGAAAAAATTCCAATATTCCTCCAAGAAAGGCTTGCATAAAGAAATCAACATTCAATCTTAAAAAAACATGACTCTGATACCATAAAATAATATTACCAAATCTTGAAATATAAATAACATAAATAAACAAAGTTACCTCAAGATTGAATCAATTATATAAAGTGAGACAAGAGTTTACAAGTGAAGAAACCATCAAAAAGAAAAAAAATGCCATATTCTATTAATAATCATTGCAATCAGTGAACTCCAAATACATAGTAAGAATAAGCCAAGAGAGAGAAGAATGGTCTCAATCTAAAAGAGAGCATCACAAAGATGCAAGAGAAAGAGAAAGAACAAAACCCAGATTGAAGAACTACAAAAAAGAAAGAAGAGAGGAGGAGAAGAGACCAATAAATAAAGATATGAGAAATAAGGAGTTACATGTGAAAACTTTAGCATGTGTGCCAAGTGTTCATAATTATCATACAAGTGAGGAGGATGTGTGTGCCATGTGGGGGATAAAATTTACATGAAAGTAACTCCAACTCTAAAAAGTATATTAGAGAGGTGAGTGACATCTCAAAAGTCTAGAATAAAGTGCATTTATAAATATAATAAATGCACACATACATAAGACTTATGATAAACCTAAAGGACTACAGAAAGGACCCAAATTAAGTCTAATGTTCCAACAAAAAGTTAAGCTCCCTTGAGTTGGTTATGACTAAGGGATTAAATTCCCATATGAACAAGGGCTAGGGATTAAGATGAATGACCCCTACTTGATTTATTTTATTGATGATAGAAGTGATGTCACCCAAGAAATGCCTTGAAATTGCTCATGAATAGTTTTGTGAGTCATTGGGTTAAATTTGACAGTTTCTTAGACATCCTATGTAAAGCATCATAAAAATAGGGGTTTTAGAATCTACAATGTGCTTATACATGGGTGTAAGGTTTTTATGTGTGAAATCAAGGATGTCAAGTTCCAACTAAGGTGAAAGTAAGGGTGTCAAGTTATAATGATGAGGTAAACAAGGATGTTAGTGTGTAAGCAGAGGTCGTGGAGTCTGGCGAAGGTGCAAGTAAGGGTCATAGAGTCCAGTGATAGTGTGAACATGGGTCAAAAAGTATGCATGGTGCTTGAGAAAGATAAAATGTCCACTCAAAATTATTTTTACACTAAAAAATGTCTGCCAACTACCTAAAATTGTTGAAAGGGTAGAAATGTCCACCGAGGGGCAGAAACCCACCAAAGTACCTGTAGGGGTAGAAACTTTACTGAAGCTAAAAAACCCTTAAATCTATAGATTTTATATGAATTCCTCAAAAATATCAAGGACCCACTTAGTTTTGTGACAAACCAAGAAAAATGTAGAAATGGTTTTTCCTCAAAGTCACCAAATGTATGAATTTTTGTAGAATTTAAAAAATAACCTTTAAACCCTCCAAAATAATAAAAAATTATCATAAAACTAAGTCATTTTTAAAATCATTCCTAGAATTTTGGCATCTTATAAATTTAGTGGAACTATCCATTTTTAATTTAGTGACTCTAAAGGTATATATGTATATGAATTTTATAGAAACCCAACCAAAACCTTGAAAATCAAAATCAATAAAAAATATTGAATAAGCTAGAATGATAGATCTCACACTAGAGGTTATGGAATTTGACTACCAAAAAATATCTAATATTATGTCAGAATGGGACACAATAGAGGATCAATTTGGATATGATCAAATACATGAATATAAAACTATATGAAATAGCGAAATTAGAAAAATATGAAAAATATCTTATAAAATGGAAGAAACTTGTCTTCACAATCAAAAGTTGTATTATCATCATTAATGAAAATGTACATAAGCATGCACATTATATAGTGAGGAATTAGGTCACATAAAAAAGTAATTAACTCAACTCCCAATTATAAAATGACTTAAAGTATATTTACCTTAATGAATTATTATTAACCTAAGTAAACTAATTAGATTGTGTAGGTAAAACTACATAGTAAAAAAAAGTCTACACTAATAGAGATATTCAAAGAGAATACCTTTAATGTTGCTTCCATGACCGTGCTCAGTGTAATTCATGTTTCACTAGAAGAAATGAATTATTAATTAATTAAACTAATGGAATTTTTAATTGATATGTTGTTAGTTTCAAAAATATGGATAATGCATTGCAAGCATGTGGTAGTACCAAAAGGGAATCATATTGCTAAGGTAGTAAAAAAGTTCAAAAAGTTTAAATTTTCTTAGAGCAAAGAATAGGTTATAAGTTCTACATCTATCCTAAGTTCTTTGGAACCGACAATTAATCCAAAAAATACTTCCTAAATGAGGTTGTAGGTTTTTATTTCATTTTTTTCGATCTTCTATTTTAGGAAAGTTGTATTTTCCCTTGTATAATTTTGAAAATAGTGGAAAATATAATGAGTTTTTTGTAATATAATCAGTCACATAGAATGTGAAGGGTTAGTCCATTCCCTCATATCTTTATAAATAGTAGAAATGACAATTACAAAAGTGATTTTTGATGTCTATGAGAATTGAATCTTGAAATAATGAGAAAGAAACTTTGTATTTGATCTTCAACCAAGAACCCAAGGAAATTCATAACTTTATGTTTTACTTTCCTTTATCGATATGTGTTTTTATTATGATAATGAATATTTCATTATTCCAAGTAGTAATCATGTTTGATGTCAATTAAGCATTTTATTTCCATTAAGAAATTTCTTATCATGAGGTTAAATAAAATATACATTTTCTCTTTTCTTATTTTCATTTCAATTGAATGTTATAAAATAACCCCCCCATTCAACTCGTAAATAATGTAAATATGCTTAGCTTAGTTTTTACTACTTTTAGTAAAGGGAACCTCCCCTCCTAATATAGGAGAAACTTTTTGTCCCCTTCACTATTGTGAAAATTCTAATTTCCACAAGTACCAAATATTTCATCAATATTTTTTGGCACCCACTGTGGCACACATTATATGCTTTATATAAAATGCATAGTTACTAAGTGGATTCACTTATATGACTATCAAATTAGATCTCCAACCAAACTTAGATTGGACATAAGTTGTAAAAGCAAATATCTCTTCTGATCTATGACAATTCTCTTAGGGTAAGATAGTTAATAGTTCTCATTTCTAAAGCATTGTAATTATGCTAGATTAAGAAGATATGTGCTAATTTTAATTAGAGTATTATTGTACTTATTTCTAGAATAATAGTGATCATAATAATACACTTAATTCCTTAAAATATCTCAATATCATGGCTGCTAAAAGGTATACAAGGTCTAGTGAAAAAAATGCATCTTCAACCCATTATTTAATTTTAAATAATAGTTCAGTTTCAAACTCTCTCTTAAGTGGATAAAAGAGTTACAACCCATAAGCAAAATTTTATCACTACCAAACATACTAGTTCTAATAGAATTAAATTTTCATAACATGATTTTTACCATACTGTGGGGTATTCATATTGGTATATTGGATTTAGTTTCTCAGCTTTATGAACCAATAAAAGGTTCAAGGAAGAATCTTCCCAAGTTTACCAAATATGGTAAACAAAATCTTGACAAACATATAATGAATCTATTCTCTAATTATGGTATTATTGGTGTAGAACACGAAGATGTGTCAATCAAATTGTTTGTGAAAATATTGACCAAAGGAGTCCTAGTATGATTTCATCATTTTTCCACTTCTTCTATTTCATATTGGCAAACAGTGAGAATCAAATTTGAAGAAAGATTTAAACCTACTGAAGATGAACATTATCTATTGGTGAAATATCTCAGGTAAAGAAACATTCTCATGAACCCATGAGAGAGTTCATATCTTGATTCAACAAGCTGGTACATATAATCCCAATTGCTACCATGACTAAATTATAAAACTAGAAGTGTTTTTTCAATGTAAAAATGTTTGAAGTAAACTTATTCCTTTATAGGACTAATCCAACAACTATGGCAATTGCACAAACCCAAGACACATAAATTAGAGATGATATGATCATGGCTAGGAAGATTAAAAATGACTTTTTCAAGAGTAAAGAATAAAATTCAGCACACCCTTTTGTTCAAAGATTGGTAAATGACATATTGACTTAAAAAAAATAGATCCCCCAATCTAAAAATATTCCTTACACAGACATACCTAGGAGATCATTTATTCTATATCATGATAACATTCATCTTAGGCTAAATCCTCGAAGTCCTCAACTCACTATTAAAGCAACCCCTGTTACTATTCATTATGCATGCATATTTCATGCCACTAATGATCATGATGGTTATAACTACTTAGAAATGGGTAGAATGATACAACTATGCACCATTGAAAAACCACTTGAGGAAGGTGTTTTGGGTACCTCTAATCATGAAATCAAGGGAAAAAATGGTGACTCCACTGTGGGTTATTTATAATATGAACTTGAAGGTGATAAATATGATGAAAGAATGAAATATATGAATAATAATTCATATGTGATATTCGCCCAAGCTCAGAATGAGAAGATGAAGGATTATAAGAAAATCAAGGAGTATGATTTAAAAAAACTAAAGAAAACCCTAAGGTTACACCTAATCCTAAGTTTTTTCTTAATGGAGGCCCTCCTTTGCAAAATTTCTCAAAGGATAAAAAACTAGAGAGGTTTGGAAGTTCTAACTCTTCTAATGTGGTCAATAATAAGGAACCTAAAAAAATTTCTTCAACATAATTGATCATATGAATAAGACTAAGGCTCAAATTTCTCAAACTAAATCCCTAATGGTGAATCTTGAGCAATTAGATAGATTGATCTAATTCATCAAGGGAGGAAGTTATAATAAACCTTCTCAAAGAGCACACATTAGAATGACTATTTTTGATTTAAAAAATAATGTAGCCATTTTTAATAAAAGTAATTAAAGAATTAACCCTTTTTATGTGCCTTTATTTTTTGGTGGTTTTAGGTTGCATAATTGATTCAATATCCTCAAAGTCATGCCAGACCAAGTTTCACATGCCTTTAGATTGAATTTCACTAAAACTTTTGGTCACTATTTCAACATGGAATAAAAATAAGTTCCCTTTATTGTAAAAATAAAGTATGTATAGGTTGCCTTTGTTTCCTTTCCTCAAAAGAGAGTCAAGATTACCATATTAATGGTATCCATTCCTCCTAGCTATAGAATGATTTTGAGCTTATCTTTCTGTAAAGATATTGGAGGTGAAATAAAATTGCATTGGACATAGGATATGATCTTAATAAAAGGAGTTAATGATAAATTACTCCCAGAGCCAAAATCTAAACATTTAGTGTAGGAATCAAATGATCCTCAAGTAGACACTCTCTATGATGAAATAGGTCATGATGCCTATATGACAATGATTGGAAAATATCTTGAATTTCTTGAGCTTGTTAAAGGTAATCTCAATGGCATTGGACCTTGAAATTTAACTAAAGTTTCTTAATTTCAAGTTAGAGAAATGGCATGGTTTTTATTTATATAAAAAAGGAATTATTTACTTGCCTTTATAAACTCCAATTTGAATGAACCAATAATACTTATAAATATGAGGCATTTCTCCTAGGAAGGTGATGAAAGATATGGGCATATAGAATATCAGATCTCAAGGAGATGTTGAACTAATTATTAAATAGATGAGAGGCTAGTATCAGGTAAGTAGTGATAGACTGAAATATTATATAAATAAGGTCTAAGATTTCATTAAATCTTTCAAAACTTTCACCATTTATGATGTCCTAAGAACAAAAAATCTAAAGTTAACACCCTAGATGTATTTGTCTTTACATTTAAAATTTGATAAGGACTAATATATCATCAATATGGTGGATTTTCTTAGTGTTCTTGATAACCATAAACATTGACAAGTATCTAATAATGATGATCAAATTATCTCTTTCTTAGAATAACATGACAACTTCATAAATCTATACTTTGAAAGAAGTACACCAACCTAAAGAGAGTGTTCTACCCTAGAAGAAAAAGATGTGTCAATCTTGGAATAATGTAATAAATAACCCAATTAATTGGATGATAAGGTTATCCAAATAAAAATAAATAATATTCCAAAAGGTATGGTCTCTCTGAAATTTGTTTTTGACAAACATGACATGTGTATAAAACATAAGATCTAAGAATATCCTTAAGGATCACTCGAGTACAATAAAGTGAACATCGCTAAAAAATAATAATCAATATATGTTAATATTAGAAAATGTTGTTCTAAGGAATAATGTATAAGGTTCATCACTCTTTTTAAACTATATAGGGATATATTTTCTTGATGTTATGGTGATCTTAAATATTTCAAATCCAAGAGTATGCAACATAGTATTCCATTGAAACCTAGTATAAATCCTTTCAGGTAGAAGTTGCAACATTACAATCCTAAGATCACTAATACTATACATAAATATATTAAGAATATATTGGTTGCAAGAATCATATTTCCTATCTACCATTAAAATAGGGTAGCTACCATCGTGCATGTTAGGAATACAAATCAGGAAGTTATGATTTATGTGGATATATGTAATCTCAATCATACCACACCTCAATGATAATTACCCTCTTCTGATCATGGATCAAATCCTACAAGATATCACAAGATCTGAAATGATTTAGATGGATTTTTGGGATACAATAAAGTTTAAGTAGATACATAAGATCAATATAAAATAATGTTCACCACCCCTTAGTGAAATTTTTATTACAAGAGAATGCCATTTGGTCTCACCAATACAGGGGAAACATCTCAAAGAGAAATGGATTTGGACTTCATCAAAATGAGGAATAAGATCATAGTGATCTACTTGGATGATCTCATGATATTCATAAATAAAATACAATTTCACTTCAAGCAATTGAAGATGGTCTTTAAAATAAGTTAGACTCATGGGATATCCTTAAATCCCAAAAAATATATATTTGCAAAAATTGAGGGTAAACTCCTATGCTATGTAGTTTTTAGATAAGGAACCAAGATTGATCCAAAGAGTAAAGGAAATTTAATAACTATCTTTACCTACTAGCAAGCCATGCACTCATTCATTCTTTGGCAAAGTTAACTTTGTCAAAATATTTATTCCCAACTTTATTGAAATCACTAGGCATACTATGAAAATTATGAGTGGAAAGAAATATTTCAATTGGAATCATGATGTAAAAAGTACTTTCAATGTGATGAAAGAAATAACTAATAAATAACCAATCTTGATCTATCTAAGTTTTTTTTTAAAAATGCATTGCATACTGTTATTATTTTGAGTGCACATTGTCTGCTATATTGGTGCATAAAAATGAGGAAGGGATTTAATCCCCAATTACCATAGTGAGTTTTGGTTTGAAATAGCATGAAATCAGTTAATCACTTTTGAGAAATATACATATGTAGTGGTTAAGGTTGTAAAAAATTTCAAGGTCTACATCTTAAGCTCACACACCATTGTAATGGTTATATATTCAATAGTCAAATCAAATATTACCCATCATGAACTTAGATCGAAAAGAGGTATTTGGATCACTAAATTCCAATAATAAGATTTTTAAATTAAGCCCACCAAGTTTGTAAGAGGATAAGGCATTTTTTAATTGATTATCAAAGGTGTTGATGTATAGAG
Source organism: Torreya grandis (assembly GCA_037957365.1). NCBI lineage: Eukaryota > Viridiplantae > Streptophyta > Pinopsida > Cupressales > Taxaceae > Torreya > Torreya grandis. Next base: position 1,506,403 of record JARHVA010000473.1, read on the forward strand.
AGAATAAAATAAAGAAATGACATTGGTAGTCTTTATAGACTCTCTTGAAGAACAATATTTTGACATTATATACTTCCTCTCATATGGAGAATGCATAGATCATCTAAACCTGAAATAGAAGTGAAATATCAATCTAAAGGAAACTAAATATGTAATTTAGGACAATACTCTATTCAAAAAATCCCTATATGGTACCTTTATGAGGTGTGTTAATAAATACAAGCACAAAAAAATCTTAGAGGCATTTCATGACAAAGTCTGTGGAGGAAAACTTTTTTGTTTTTATAAAAGCCTTAAAAATTATGCAAACACATTATTATTGGCTAACATTTTTTAAAGATGCACAAAAATGGATTTGTAAATGTGAGGCTTGTCAATATTTTATTGGTCAACCTAAGATTTTTGCATTACCTCTTTGACCTATGGTCATCAAAGAACCATTTAAACAATAGGGATTAGATTATTGACTTTATAAGTCATCCCAATAATCACGAGCCTTACAAAGAGGTAACACACCTACATAGTCCCAAGTACTCCAAGAAGAAGCTATGTAGGTGCTTCCCATCTATACCCAAGCCCAAGATAGAGGTGTAGGTTTATATGATAATATAATGATGACTCGCACCTACATAAATCTCTTAGCATGCATCCTAGTGCAGGATTCTATGGTGCATAAGACCAAGAGGTCTATGAGTTCAATATGTAGGACCTAAAGTTTCCAAATGGTTAATTAAAGGTAGGACATAGGAAACAACTATGAATCATGAAGAGAATGCTTAAGATCTCTAATATTCATGTGATCCCTTATTTAAATTCTTCCTCATGCTTAAGTAACATAATTCTACACTTGTGTATAAGATCCTACATTTGTACCCTTGAAATGCATAAAGTGCAATCCTCCTTCTATCACTACCATGTGGTTGCCTAGTGCTCATTTAGTAGAAGGAAGTTCTCAATTTACTTGAGACAAGCACTAACCATCTGTGTGCTGATCTAGTGCTCATCTAAGGTTGGTCCCTTTATAGATAGATTTCAAGAAACACCATTGGTTGAAAAAGAAGGAAAGTTGACCCACCAAGAAGCCATAGTAAAAAAGTATCACCCATGTGTCATGTCCATGCTTCTCCTATCGAACAAGTCAAAAGACTCTTCTAAAAACCCATCGAGATGATGCATGTTCCCCCTAAAACCATGAGATGATGATGTATATCATCCCCATATAATGACACCTAAAACCAATCATGAAGTACCATGTGCTAAGTGGTAACAAGATATAAAGGTCATTAAGGTAGTTAAGAGGAGCTTGAGATATCATCAGAGTGATTAAATGCATAAATGGATACCAAACATCAAAGTATAAGTACACACCACCCTCTGAATATGTCAAGGAAAGCTTCCATCCTCTTAGGCACATGTGTACCCTTATATAATCTTGCCACCAACTCCAAATCCAAATCATCTAATAGATTTCATAAAGCATGGTCATGGTGTTGTAAAGGAATTAAAAGATGAATTTTCACTCCAAGTGGCACATTTATTGTAAAATAAACTTGTTTATTATAAAATCTTGGTTATTCACTTGTAAAAGGGTAAACATTTTTAGCAACCTCATGCTACTAAAATTTTCCCTCTAAGAGCACTAACATTGGCTAAATCTTGTAGACTAATGAGAATTAAGTTCACCTCCTTCCATTATTATAGTGTTTGATGTGTTACTTGTGTTTTTTTATCCTTACCTATTGGTAATGTTCACACCTCTCACTATTGTCCATTCTTAATACCTCCTCATTAAACTCAAAACTCACTTGCAGTTCATAATTTATGCACACTCGAGTCTGCACAGGCATTATCTGTGGATAGCCTTTGTCCCTCTCAACTTTGTGTTGTGTTTCCATGTCTCTATGAAAAATACTTATGCATTTTGATTATCCTTGGTAGAATCTATGTGGAGACATCTTGTTCTTAAAGTTTTGTATTATGTTTATGGAAGTAGGAGTGCTCGCTCACTTCTAAGCATATCACCTCTTTTACTTTCAACATCTCTTACCTTCTCCCTCCCCTTTTCCCTCAAAATTTTAGGTTTAGGCTAGTGGTAGATTTACCTTTCTTCTCTTTAGGCCTATGCAATGGTCTTAAACTAGGTGTATCTAGAATAGAAGGAATCTAGACTACTCTAAAGGCTCATCCCAAGGAGTACAAGGGTCCCATGCCTTAGGGTTATTCCCATCATTATGAAGAGATAACCAATGCTTATGCATGAAGATAAGTGATAATACTTTCATGCCTAGTGCCATATACTCTTGCACCCCATGTAAGGCCTTTAAACTCAATGCCCCACCTCAAAACTCATCATGCCATGGAACATCTATAGGTGCATGTTTCAAATGATAACAATTTCAAGCACACCTAGTGGGACCAATATTTGAAGAAATAGCTAAGGAATTGGTGTTATCTTTAGCTGATAAGTATGGAAGACACTTAGTAAGATCACTTAGCAACTCCAAACATCTCTGGTTTATAAAGATCAACCCCCTATCTACATGCCAAGAGAGATAAGATCATCTATAAGAGGCATCTATTTCCATTTCATTAAGTTTCCAATAACATCTAGAAGAAGGAAAGTTAGAGCATCTTTGTCCCCTATCAGAAGGAGTAGTGCAAGATGGTCATCCCCTAGAGTAAATTCCACCACTATATTTGGAATTTTGTTCATTCCTAGAGGAGGCTTATTCTTGATCACATTCATGGTTGTAATAATGAATAAAGTGTTTGTGCCTTTTAATGGAGGTAATCCATTAGTTATCACAAAGTATGATGACATTTTGATGGTATCCCTTAAAAGTTTTTCATATTTCATAGGCAAAAATTCAACTTCCCTTATGGAACATACTCAATATATCATAAATATCTACTCATTGCACCATGTCATTGAGGATAATGTCATGGTTAAGTTACTTACTTCCTCATTTAAGGTAAAATCCCTTTAGTGGTACTAAGGATTGAGACCAAATTCTATTCATAACTTTGATGAACTTGGTAAATAATTATGCAAGTAGTTCGAGGATCAAAGTGACCATTTATCCCTAATATAACAACTCATAACCATAAAGCAAGCCCCATATGAGATGATGGTCGACTTCAACTTCATATTTCATAGGTTTTGGGATAGAATCCCACCTTTTTGTAAGACATCTCCTAAAAATATGTTTATATATTTTCTAAAGGCTCTTGATAGTGATATAATGGTGGTGATTTAGTCTATGGGAGGTACAATCCTCCCAAATACCTATGAAGTTATTGTGTGCAAATAAAATTGTTTAATCTAAGCAAGAAAGATTGCACCTATACCCCCTATGTCTATATTTATGGATCTTCTTCCTAATTAAGTAGCTATGAAACCTATGCTAGTACCTATCCCTACCATGGTGAACTCACCTACTTCATATGTTGTCTCTTCTAATGAATTGCATGAAGTGAAATCAACACTATAAAGTTTTGGGAATGAACTTGTTACTCTCAAAAGGTATCAAGTGATGTATCCTAGATCCCACCAACCTTTATTTTAGAAGTACTAGTTAAATAAACCTCCCTACCAAGGAAGCACATAAACCCAAAATCAACTAACATATAAAAAAATGATTTATGCATAAAAGGTTGATGTTGTTAGTACTTCTAGAGCCCTTATCCTAGTATATAACATAGGATTTTGAATGGTGCTTCCCTTACAACCAACCACATGATCAAGCTACATGCACAAATGCAGTCATGAACCAGGCACTAATGGTGTAAGGTTTACCTTAGTTTCAAGAGCAAATAAGTAGCACAACTCGACATATTAGAGAGATCCAAGATCTAGCTAAACCATAGGATGGGTCTATTTTCATTAATTGGTAAGAAGATGACTTTAAATATGTAAATCAAGGTAGATTTCCTAGCAAAGGAAGTACTCCAATTATTTTCAATATGAAATTCAAGAGGAGAGCTATAAAGGAGGTCATACTAACTAAGGTCCCCTTGCCTTCCTTTCCCTAGATCACTTTCACAAATGTGCAAACTAAGGCACCTATACAACCTTTACACCTAGAAAAGGCTACATAGAAGGAGGAACCACCTTAAACTAGTGCATCGACACCATAAGTGACTGTTCCCTCAAGGCCACCACCAAAAGGATCTAACATTACCTTTAACATAGTAGATTAGATGAAGAAGATGAACCTAAATGTAACTATGTGGGATGCACTCACTATTTCATCTCAATGTAATCTATTAGAGAATGTGTAGAAAGGTTTTCAAGAATGTAAGGCACCCCAATTGTCTCCCATCACCTCTATGAGTCTATGTCAACCAAAAATAGAATAAACATAGTTGTGTAGTGTCAATAATACACCTCCATTTTATGTCTCCTTAATCATCAACTAGCATCTAATATATAATTACATGATAAATTTGAGCACAAGCAGCTCAGTGATGCCCAAAAATATCATGGATATGTTGGGAATTGTGTATTTTCCTATTTCAAAAGGAGTGGTCCAACTTGATAAAATGATAGTCAAAGATGTAGGGATCATAAAATATTTGACTCTTACATTACATGCATGCCCAAGCCTCTCCATTTTATAATACATCATAGTCATTGACTTACCTTCCTCCTTCACCATCTACCTTTATCAAGACTTCATGATGAAGATGGGAAGGTATTTATCTTTAGACTAGTCACATATGTTACTGAGAACTAGATATGGGATAAAAGTGACCATAAGGGTAGATCTTATTTTCAAGAGCCATGTTGATCCATACTCTCCCAACACAATTGAGAAAAATTATGCAATGTTCGATCAAGAGGATAATCCAATTCTTCATGATTCCATGACATCATTAGATGATCTACTTGATGAATAAGTACATGAAGACTTTGAGAGTGATCAATATGATAATGTGGAGATAGGGATAGGCTCATATTGTATCATACAGGAGGATTACATGCTTATTAAACTTGTAAAGGAACATGAAGACCCTGAAGATATGTGTAAATTATACTTTGGGGGCTCTTGAAGTAAAAATAACATAGGATCTAGTGTCATGTTGGTCTCACCCCACCAGGAGAAGTAATTCCATGCCTTTAGACTATAATTTACTTGAAAAAATAATGATACCAAGTATGAGGTGTTGATCTAAGGCCTTCAACTTGCATAAAAGAAAGGAATCAAGGCACTACAAGCATTAAGTGATAGTGAACTAGCTGTTAACTAGGTTAAAGCATAGAGCATGACCAAGAATGGTTTGATATAAGCTTACAAATATAGGGTGCGGGATATGATTTAAGTCTTTTGATGCACTCAACATCATCACCATACCAAGATCACATAATGTTCATGTAGATAGGCTTGCAAATATAATCATGTAGTATGACATCCCTTGCAACATAATGAAGGAGTCTGAATAGTTTATCAAACTCATGGTCAAATTAATATCTCTTGATAATATAGACAATTGGTAAGTATTCAAGAGTGAATAATAAATCATCGAGTTTATACAAGATGAGTCAAAGTTTTTTGCCTTCAATTAGGTGTAGTTACAAGTCTAATATGAAGATCAAGTCATCCAATTGAAGGGAAATAAGTTGCCAATGGGGCTAGTCACCCTATAAAGCATCTTCAATTTTTATGACCAATTAAAAGGAGAGAGATGCAACATGACCACAAAGGAGGATATCTTTACACCCATAATCATTTCAGTAGGGAAGACTTAAAAATTTGGTAGGGTATGTTCCTCATAAGAAATTAAGAGCTTTATTCAACTCAATAGGATATATGATGACATCTTCACATGGACCTATAAGGATCTTATAGGTTTTGATCTAGGCTTAACACAACACACAATCAAGCTCCATCCCAATACACAACCCATGCACTAAAATCAAATGCCTATAAATCTAAAGCCAAAGCCATTGATGCATAAAGAGCTCTCAAAGCTCATTGAGTCCAATATAATACTTTTGATAAATCATTCCTCATAGGTATCCAACTTGGTACTAGTGTGGAAAAAGAATGGGGAGATATGTCTCTATATAGATTTTAGGGACCTGAACATGGCTTCTCTCAAAGACCACTACCCTCTCCCACCAATAGAGAAAATATTGTAGATGGTTGTAGGCACAAAATGATTTTCACTATTGGATGGTTATTTAGGCTATACCCAAATCCACATGCAGGAATGAAACCATTAAAAAACTATGTTCAACACTAAGTGGGGAACCTTTTCATACTATTGCATGTCATTTGGTTTGACAAAAGTAGGTACAACCTTGTAGAGAGATATGGATATAACCTTTAAGGTACTCATCAATAAAATCATCTTGGTATACCTTGATGATATAACTATTTTCTTTAAGTATGCATTTTTTCCATCTGGACCAAATCTTTCAAAGGTGTCAAGAATTTGGAATATCCCTAAACCCTAATAAATGCATCTTTACATTTCATGAAGGTACACTCCTAGGACACATTATTTCCAAGGAGGGACTCTGAATCGATCCAAAGCACATTGATGCTATCCCATTTCTTCCTATTTTGATTGACAAGAAGAGTCTCTATATATTCTTAGAAAGAATCAAATTTGTCATAAAATCCATGCCTGGTTTTATCATCCTAACCAAGCCCCTCACTATGATGCTAAAGAAGAATGTGGTGTTCATTTGGACTCATGAGGACAAGGATAGTTTTGAATCCATCAAGCATACTATTGCACAAGATCCTACCCTGATCAATCCTAACTATACTAAAAATTTCATCCTTTATACATTTGGTGGGATTGAAGGCATCTTAGCTATCCTTACATAACAAAAAAATGATCATTTGGAGAAAACCAATTACTTTCTTCAGAAAGGTGCTGAAGGATTATGAGCTACACTATTTCTTCATGGAGAAGCATACCCTCACTATCGTGATAGCACTCAAGAAATTTAGACATGATTTCCAATAATGAAATCCAACTTATAGTGGCACATGCAAGCATCAAAGATTTCTTACTTAGCAAGGACATCAATGAGAAAATAATTAGCTAGATCACAAAGGTGATCAAATATGATGTGCTCGTCTAGGTCACCAAGCTAGTGTGAAGAAAGGGACTATGTGAGTAATTGGATGAAGTGGCAAAACCATAAGATGGCATAGTCTTAGTGATGCATGAGGGAGAGCACACAAGCTCAAAAGCCTTGACTGATTGGGCACAAGATATGAGAACCTTCCTTAAACATATTTTATATCTCCTTAGCCTTAATAAGGCTAAATGTAGGCATTTTAAGTTAAAATCCATTCCCTATGTGCTTGTAGAAGGGGAAATTTTCTAGAAAGATCTCAATGGAATTATCTTGAGGTGCATAGAAGTAAAGAAAACAAGCAAATGTCTTTAGGAATTCTATGATGGACCTATAGGAGGTCATTATTTCCTAAGACCACTATTGTGAAAATCATGCTTGTTATCCACTATTGGCCAACTCTATTCAAATATATGCATGCATATGTGCAAATTTATAAGAAATGCACCTTCTTCATAGGCAAACAAAGGTTAGCAGCCTTACCATTTTTCCCAATACAAGTTGATCAACCTTTTACACAATGGGGCCTAGATTTTATAGGTATGATTAACCCACCATAAAGAGATGGGTACAAATGGATTCTCATAGCCAAAGACTATTCCAAAAGGTGGATGGAAGTGGTCACACTCAAAGAGGATAATGAGAAATCCATATTCAACTTATATGAAGGCATTTTAATGATATTTGGTGTCCTTACCACCATTATCTTAGATAATGCATTGGCTTTATTTGGAACTAAGACTAACAAATGGGCTATCAAGCACAACATCTATTTGAGTGCCTCATCAAATTATTACCCATAAGGTAATGGTCTAGATGAGTCCATAAAAAATAACCTAATTATCAAAATAAAGAGGAATTTGGAGGATAATTAGTGATCTTGGCATACTAAGCTTAGAACTACCCTTTGGGATGATTAGATCATGCCCAAGAAAGTGTTGGGAAATTCTCATTTCATGCTAGTATATGGAAGGGAAGCCAAATTACCAACATCCCTTGAATTACCTTCATTAGAATTTGTGTATTAGTTAGAGCTACTTGAAAATGATCCCCTCATAGTAATATTATCTGAGCTAATGGAGCTTGAAGAAACTATATTTCAAGTTGTGCACACCATGGAACTCTAACAGGTGTAAACTAAAAGGGTCTTTGATAAAAGAGCCAGTCGTAGGAGTTTCCAAGAAGGAGACTTAGTACTTAAATGAGATATAGACAAAGCAAAAGATGGAAGGTAAACTTAGTTTGATGTGATATGGAATATTCCCTATACCATAGACAATTGAAATCCATCCAATGCCTTCCAACTTACCATAATGAATGGAGAAGGGCTACCCATCCCAGTCAATGGGATTCATCTCAAGCACTACCTCCATTGATTTTTTGTATAAATTGTAAATAAGTATATTAGATTATTTGATTCCTCTAAGTGATTATACATATTTTACTCTTTTCTTAGGTCATTTTATTCTATGTTCCTTTGGCATAGTTATTTTTTTTCTAGGTGAGTCTCAATTGATTCCAAATCCAAAGGTGTATAGCTAGTGCATTTGCAAGTGAAAGGAATCAGAAGTACCAAAGACTCCATGCCCAATGGATCTCTTGAAGGCTACTAGATTTCCACTTAGTAGGAAAGCATCCCATAGATTTTTCTAGAAGTGTTGAATTTCTAAGTCACCCTAGTTTGCACAAGGCTTATAGAGAGGTAGCGCACTTACGCGGTCCCAAGTACTCCAAGAATAGGGTGTTCAGGCACTTCCTGTCTATGCCCAAGCCCAAAATAGAGGCACAAGTCTATGATATAATATAATGATGACTTGCACTTGTAAATATCTTAACATGTATCTTATTGGAAGATTTTTTGGCATACAAGACTAAGAGGTGCACGAGTTCAAGATGTAGGACCCCCATGTTACAAATGGTTAAGTAAAGGTAGGGTACAAGGAGTAACTATGAATCATGAAGATCATGTTTGGGATCTCCAATATTTATGTGCACCCTTATTTAAATTATTCATCATGTTTAACCAATGTAGTTCCATACCCATGCATAGGATCTTATATTTGTGCCCTTAGAATGTGCATAGTGGAATCATATTTTAACTACTACCACGTGGCTTCTTAACACTCATTCAACATAAGGAAGTTCTCAATTTGCTTAGAACAATCACCAACCCTCCACATGGTGATTCGATGCTCATCCACGGCTGGTACTTTTGTCAATAGAGTTTAAGTAGTACCATTATCTAGTGAGGAAGGAAAGGGGACCCAATAAGTAGCCATAGTGGAAAAGTAACACTCATATGTCATGTTCATGTTACTCCTATCTGACAAGCTAAAAGACTCTTCTGAGAGCCCATCGAGATGATGCATGTTCCCCCTAAACCTATGATATGATGATGCATATCATCCTCACATAACAACACTTGAAAAAAATCATGAAGTGTCATGTGCCAAGTAGTAAAAGGATATAAAGAAGGTTGTTAGAAGTAACTGAGAGGATCTCAATGTATTATTAGAGTGGTTAAATACATAAGCAACTACTAGACATCATAATATGAGTACACACCTCCCTCTGACTATGTCAGGGAAAGCTTCCATCCTCTTAAGCACATGTGTACCTTGACATAATCCTACCACCAACTCTAGATCCAAATCACCAAATAGATTTCATAAAGCATGTCCATGATGTTGTAAAGGAATTAAAAGCTAGGTCTACCACTCCAAGTGGTAAATTTACTGTAAAATAGGCTTGTTCATTATAAAATCTTGGTTCTTCACTTGTAAAAGGGTCAATATTTTTATCAACCTCATGCTACTAAAATTTCCCCCCCCCAAGATCACTTATATTGGATAAATCTTATAGACTAATGAGAATTAAGTTCACCTCATTTCATTCTTCTAATGTTCTATGTGTTACTTGTGTTTGTTGATCCTTGTCTATGGGTAATGTTCACCCCTATCACCATTATCCATTCTCAATACCTCCTCATTGAACTTAGAACTCACTTTTAGGTCATATTGTGTGCATACTCAAGTCTGCATAGGTATTATCTATGGATAACCTTCATCCCTCTCAACATTGTGTTGTGTTTACATGCCTCTATGCAAAATAATTATGCATTTCAAGCATCCTTTATGGAATATATGTGGAAATGTATTATTCTCAAAGGTTTGTAGTGTTTTTATGGAAGTAAGAACACTTTCTCTATTTTATGCACATCATCTCTTTTAATTTTAGCATTTCTTACCTTTTCCCTCCCCATTTCTCTCAAAATTTTAGGTTTAGGATAATAGTAGATTTACGTTTCTACTCTTTAGGCCTATGTGCTAGTCTTAAACTAGATTTGTTTAGAATAGAAGGAATCCATCTTACTCTAGAATCTCATTCTAAGGAGCATAAGGGTCCCATGCCTTGGGGATATTCCCATAATTGGAATAAGATAGCCAATACTTACACACACATCTAAGTGATAATACTTCTATGCCTAGTGCAATAGACTCTTGTGCCCTATCTAAGGCCTTCATACTGTAGAGTAAAAAACTCTACATTTTTCATTTTTAGAGTTTCAATTGTGCACTCCAAGTTTTTTCCCTATGCATTTTGGTTTGAGACAGTGATTTTTTTTAACTCAGAGCGTAGGCATGAGTTTCTTTTCACCTAAATTTTGTCTAAGTATCAAAGTTGCACGGAAGCTACCAAGTATCATTGGTCGAGGCACATTTTATAATTTATATAAGGTGCTCAGAATGTGCCATGTGTCTTGTGGTAACTCAGTGGAGTGTGACAAGTGTCAGCATCTGCATCTCATGTTTCTTATACATTTCAAAAGCTTCTTTCTATTCTCAAGGTCAAGCAGAAGGTGCCAAGTGGCAACTGCAGAAGGTTTCAATATGTTTTTCTAAAAACAATGGAAGATGCCACATATCCTTAGCTGAAGAAAGTGGAAGCTGCCAAGTGTTGACATCTGTAGTTTCTTCATTTTGTTTTGTTGATTGAGTAAAGACTGTGGTGGGCCCCAGGTTTTGTTTTAAAGTTAGCAGAAGCTACCAAGTGTCACCATCTATGTAAATCTAAAATGAGGCCTGATGTTTTTATAGTATAGCCAGAGCCCCATAGAGATCACCATGTGTCACCTTCTGCAAGATTCTCAAAAAGTATCTACAACTTCTATAGACATGATAAAACTACCACGTGTCCTTGTTAAAAATACATGGAAAGTGCCACCTATCCCCATTCTCTTTTTAAAGTTGCTCAAGTAAGAAGTGTTGTGGGTCACATTTTATGTAAGTTGTTAAAGTTTTGAAGTAGTGGACTATGACAGATGTCAAAGAAGGAATGCTCCTGAGCAAAGACACAAGAAGGAGTATTAGTTACATGGAAAGTGTCATGTGTCTTTTGTAAGCACCGTAGAAGCTACCAAGTGTCATTTTTTGATGCCTCCTGAATAATGAGATAGTTTTCAAGTAGAGTAAGTGGAATATGCTAAGTGTCCTCACCTATTTTATAATGAAAAGTGTCACGTGTATCTAATTTAGCCAATGAACTTATAGGGAGACTAAATGTTTTAGACCCAAAAAATATCTTCTGTTAAACACTTCCAGTTTAGTTAGAGTTCAGTTAGACAGTTGGATTGGGAACATGCGGGAAATCTAGAGCTAGTCTGATGCTATAAATATGAGTGCAGATATCACCATAAGATCATCATCAGAAGATAGATAAATTTTTTTGTGAGAGATTGTTATCAAGAAGTTTTAGACTTTCTAGTTGTGGCCATGAATATCATTTGCCTTTGTTCTATTTTCTTGAGTGAGAAAGTTTGTATAATTGTGCATGTATCTATGCCTTTTATGTGACTAGAAAATTAATAAGAAGACTGAATTATATGCCTTGGTTGATGTTTTTTGTGCCACTACAGAAATATTCTAAGTTGTGAGCCTTTGATTCTATTGTTTTCATCTTTTACATTAATCATGCCTTGTTTGTTCTTTAATGTAATTGAATCTTAAATATAGCTTCTCTGTGCTTAGTGTTAAGGATCAAATTAAACTCAGGCACATCGCCATAGCTAGATTTTATTTCATTGCATTAGTGTTTATGTTTAATGTCTATCCTTTTTCCCCAAAATACTTTTTGAGATAAAGAAGAGCCAGCTTCTTTAAAATCTAGAGGTCATTTTAGGTCGTAAGTCCCACATTCCTGAAACTACCCATTGTTGGTGTTGGAAACTGTGCAATTTTAAGCATCAACACATACTCAGCTCCCCACCTCAAAGATCCCTATGTTTTGAAACATCCATGCGTGCATGTTTTAAATGATAACATATACTTCATTGGGAATCTAAATCCCCATTATAGTGTGGAATTTACTCATGTTTTGACAACAATTAACTACTTCACTAATGGGTTAGAAGCTATTCTTGTAAGGTCTACCACTTTTGAAGTTTTTGAAATTTAATAAAGGATAACATATTGGTTGCATTTGGAGTTCCTCAAAAAATCATCATGGATAATTCTTATAACTTCTCTTCAAATGAGCTTATTGGTTTTTTTATAGATATGGTATGTTAGTTATACATTCATCATACTATTATTCTTTGGGTAATGGCCAAGCATAATCTAATAGTAAAAATATAAATACCATAAACCACAAGTTGGTTGATGAGAATTAGAGAAATTAGCATAAAATTTTATATGATGCCCTATGCGATAATCAAATAATACCCATGAGAGAAATCATGATGTCTTCTTTCCATCTACTCTATGATATAGACATAATAATTCCTATCTCTTTGAATCTACTAGCCTTTAATTTGGTGCAAGCTATCATAAAAGATCAATTCAAAGAAGCATTAAAAAAAGGATCATGTATCTGAGAAAAATAGAACAAGAGTGTGTCATGATGATTGACCAGATTGTAACACATCAAGAAAAGGTTAAAAAACCATTTGATCATATTATGCAAAAACATTATTTTTAGGTTGGAGATTTGGTCGTACTTTTGGACAAAATAAAAGAACCATGAAGAAGTCATGGGAAATTAAACTCCTTGTGGATCTCTTCATTCAATATTTGACATTTATATGGTGAAAATACATATTATTTTTCATATAAATATGTTACTCACCTCCCATTTCCATTTATAAAAAAATATCTAAAGGTTTACAAAGAGTGAAATTAGGTTGTCACCTACCATCCCTTGTAGGTGATTTTAGTTTAGTTATGTGTTTCCCTTTAGTTGTGTGTTTTTATTCTCTTATTTTAGTTTTCCTTTTCTCTTCCTCTTTCCTACTAATAAATGTAGACTCCATAGCCTAATGGATAAGGAAATATCCTACAAAACCATGTGATTATGGAAGTTCATCTTCTGTTTTATTAAAAAATGCACATCCACAACCCGAGCCAATTATTTTTCCTAAAAAATTTCAAATATTTTTAAAAAAAAAAATCAAGAACAACACAAGTTGTGTAATGTAAAAAATGTAAAAATTAATAAATTTATCTAAGTATTATGCCAGTGTAGGGCATGTCTTTGCCCTTGTGTAGACTAAATGCTAATATATCTTAACCATTAGACTATAAGTCACATGGATTCATGCCAATTGTGTGACATTCCACTCACATGATATACATCCTATACATATCCATATATGTAGTGGACATGCACCACTTTCATGACATACATCTCACATGTCTTTATGGATGTGATGGACATATGCCTCGTGACCACATGAAAAAATCATCTCATTCATACATGGATATCCATGCATTCCCATTGATGTGTTGGATGAAAAGATTCATCTCGATGTGAATCCACACGTCTGACCCACTCATGAGTATGCATAACCATCCATGTGTCCACATAAAAATTAGTAGTGCATGATGTTAGGGTGTCAATCACTACATGTTAAGCCACCAATAAAAAATTATAATTCATTTATGGATTCATTTGAACCATTATTTCACCCAATGATATTCATCCTAGAGTGATTTATCTTCCCCCAATGACACCATGCTACTAAAATGTTACCAGATTTTCCTATTTTATGATTAGTTCACAATGTTGCCTTCTTCAACATTTTTCTAAGTGAGATAATAGCCTTTTTCATAGAGTTTTCCCTCATTTTTTTTCCCTCCATCATATATTTTTTCTTTGGGTATTTTATCCATATAGAACCACTTAACCCCAACAACCTTTCCTATTCATTTCAACCCCATCAACATTTCCTCCCTTCACAACCACTCAACTTGCTAACCCTCATTGAAATAACCCTCATAATTTTGAAGCTTAATAATATGAAATAAAAATATATGGGATTTGAACCACTATTGGTGTAAGACAACAACATCCCCAAAATTTTAGATTCATAAATTGGGCATGTTGACCTAGAGTAATTACATAAAATATTGAATGTATAAAATGTGAGTACATTCACTGTTCACCTTATTAAAAGCAACCTTCCATGAGCATATGGATTTCTAACATCAATTTAGTGTTCAAACCTATTCTTTAGCTATGTGAAACATTATGATCCTATGAATAGAGATATAAAATCAATCTATAAATAACTAATGGTGAAGATATATGGGATTTCAATGGGAATGACAATGAGGATACCTTTATATGATACTTATGACATAATGAGAAGCATTCAGGGACAAAATTACTAGGACAAAAATCATGATAAGTATTTTATAGTGATCAATAACTCTTAGTTTAAGCAAAAGAGGAATATATCTCCAAAATACTGAGGAAATTTTTTAGATCATATTTTAAAAAAGAGATTTTAGACATGATCACTCTCTCGAATCATGTGGTTGGTAATGAAAACACCCAAATCTTCTACCCATGGATGTTTATAGAAATGAATATCATCTATAATGGAATAAAATTCATAGACTAGGGTGAGATGATTAGTGATTCTCTTTGTCATCAGCTATTAAATTTATACTCTATGAAGTAATTATTTATGAATTTGTACTTGGTGTATTCATTGGCTTCATAAAGAATGTATCCTCGTGTCTCCTAGAAATGTGATATCTCCCCCACAAATTAGGTGTATAAATAATTTCCTTAGTTAAATCTAGAGTAAATAAATAAGAATTTTAGAAGGATGCATGATGGTTTCACAATGAGGATAGTGCAAGTCCTCAAATAATAATGGGGAAGAATAATATCTAATGAAGTAACTACCTTGATCAATCATTATGGTAGTTAATTCATTAAATTCCCAAATTTCACATATATCAAGGTAAGAGGATTTGAGGGATATTCCTTATAGATATAAAGGTTAGCCAATAATAATATCATAATGATCAAGTTGTGCATACAACTAGATGAAATTCACAAACACTATAGAGATGGACACATACTAAGATTTTCATTCCCAATCTTTTTGGGACATTTTTCATGTAAAAATTTAGTCAATGCTTAGAAGATTGAGTCTTATATCTCCCAATTCACCCTTCACTCATATCCATATATATATTATATTGATATAAATGGATTCATGAAATTTAATCTCAGCATTGGTTCTTTCTACATGCATGTACCTCACATAGAGGACTATTAGACAGATTGATTTGATGAGTACAAAGTGATCAAATGAGATTGGAGGAAAATGACTATCTATCTAAGCAATGTATTAAAAAACAAATGGGTTATAAATGGCATGGTTGATGACATGAAATATATCATTGACCATGGGTACACTGAACAAGTTACTTCTTCTTTTCCAACCATCAATTGGTCAATAAGAGAGCTTGCAGATATATAGGGAGGAACCAAGACTGTCTTTATCATAAATAAGAAATGGTGTTATAATAAAGTGGTGGAATTTATAGGTGTAGGTGGCTATAATATATCAATGACATCATACCTACCAAATTAAAACCCTACAATAACTCTAAATAATATCAATACTAGTTTGATAATTCAGTCATTTAGATCTTCAAACTCTAAGGACAATGATGATGAAGATCCTATGTAGATGAAACCACTTAGTAAAATTTGTTAAGTGAGCCCTATTTTGGGTAGGAATTTAAATTCAAATAAGTTTATTATGAAGAATCATTCTTCATCTCTTGGTGAACCTTCTCTCCTCATTCCTAACACTACCCAAAAATTACCTTGTCTCAACCCTAGAGGCAACTTAAAAGGTACTTGTTAAGGGAGTTGAGGTAGCCATTCATTCATCCCATTCAATTTACCCTACCATTCATCTAATTCCAAAATTTTCTCCTCCAAAGTAACCTACACCATATCTTACTGGATATCAAATAACTACCTTCAATGATATGTCATTTCAATGGATGTAACCCATGATAAATAAGAGAAAGAGGATAGTAAAGGCTTACATTCTAGATTTTGATGTAGTTTTTGATATTATTTTATCTCTTCCTCAAAAGAAAGATAAAAATACTTATATGTTGGTTTTAAACCCTTTGAGAGCATAACTTGTAGAAATTACTGAACCTAATGTGTAAAATAATTTAGAAGAAAAGAATGCAATTAATTACACTCTCAAGAGGATATCATCTGGGTAGGAAACTAGAGAAAGTGTCATTCAGAACCTGTGTGAGACAACTAAGAGAATGATGAGAAACATACAGATCAATTCAATAAATTAGCAAAATATGCAAACTATATCCTCAATATAGTTGACACAACTATAATATATCAAGTATATTCCCCTTCCCAAGTGCTTGGTATCGATAAAGAAGCCATTAATACCATCAAAAAATAAAAATTTCATATGGAAAACCTCTAGAAACTTGGATAGATGATGTATTAATGAGTGGTATGAAATATATTAAAGAAGTGTTGAAATTTTGTGGGATTATTGATAATGAAATCATCAATATTAATCAATAACTCAAAGCCCATGATAGTGAGCTAAGAGTATGGGATAATGTGAAGGATGATCTTCATGAAATTATTGATGTTAAACATATGTGTTGGTTAAAGATGGAATATTCAACAAATCAAAATAAGACACCACCTGTAAGTGGTCTACATTCATTCTTTACAAGATCAAATTATTGAATAGAGTGATTGAAGAATTATAGGAGTAGGTCAACACAAGAAAAGAGAAGTAGAAATTGTTCTCTTCTAATATAGATGAAATACATTATGATTTAATCAAGGAAGATATAATCACTCTATAAACCATGGATGAAGTAAAATCTTAGTTAAAGAAAGTGATCCTTGAGGATATATTAAAATATAATGCCTTTAGTGTTGCTTCTATGACCATGTTCAATGAAATTCACATTTCACTAGGGGAAATGAATAATCAGTTAACTAATTTGATGAAAGTTTCAAATGCTATGTTTCTAGTTTCAAAAAGATGGATAATGTGTTGAAATAACATGGTAGTACCAATATGGAATGAAATTAATGAGGAAATAAATACGTTCAAATTTTTTAAAGTTGTCCAAATAAAATAATAGGTCAAAATTTATACAACTACCCTAGGTTCTTTAGCACTAGCCATTATCCTAAAAAATACTTTCTAAACGAGGTTACAAGTTTTTATTTCCATTTTTATCATTCTTATATTTTGGGAAATTTTTGTTAACCTTGTGTAATTTTAAAAATAATGAAAAATAGAATAGGATAAAATATTAAATATGAACAGTCACATGAAATGTGAAGGGTTAGCCCTTTCCCTCCTATAGTTATAAATAGGAGAAATGACAATTGTAAAATGGATTTTTTGATGTCAATGAGAATTGAATCTTGAAGGAAGGAGAAATAAATTTAGTATTAAATATTCAACCAAGAACACAAGGAAATTCATAACTTTGTGTCTTGATTTATTTTATAGATTTGTGATTTTATTATGCTAATGGATATTTCATTGTTCCAAGTAGTAATTGTTGACAAAATTTGACCCTGAAGGTCAAATTGGGACCCCTATAGGTAAAAAATTTATTTTTAGGTGTTTTTGGGTCTAATATATTATGTCAAAAGGTATATCATAGGACATTTGATGTTATTTAATATCACATTAGCCTTAGTCATTAATCTCTTAGTCCTTATATCATTTTGAGTCATTTGGGGGTAAAAATAGGACATTAAATGAGTTGTACAAATTTATATGGAAACGTGAAAGTTCAAAAATGTGATTTCATACCCCATGTGTCCTCATATGTCTTAATAAATTATTGGTAATTTAAAGTGGTAGGTTTTTATAGAAGAAAGGGTAGTTTTCTTGGGAAAAGAGAAGAGTTTGGCACTTGTACAAGCCATGGGGAAGTGTGCCACATGGAATAATCTCATAGAATGACTCTTAAGCTTTCTTAGATCTATATTAGTTCATTAAATTCTTTGGAAGTGCTAAAAAAGGCCCAAAACTATTCTAATCATTTTTCACCCTTCTAGACATACAAGATAGTCTTCAGGTTTGTACTTGACATGACCAACAAGGGAGGTTCTAGATCAAATGCCTTAGGGAGGTGAAATTATACTCAGAGAGATTAATTTCCATAAAAATATTTTGAATAATGTTTTTTTTTCCTTTATGAACCATCCTTATGAAGTTGACTATGTTTTTCCAGCTTACTATTTTATGCACCCTATAGGTTTTGCTCCATTTTGGGCAAGTCCATACCAACTAGTTACTAAAGTTGATTCCAGGTGATGTTGGATTCCTCCTATAATTATATCCTTGTTTGGTTTATTATTTTAATGTGTTATTATATTCTAATCATCTTAAGTTACAGGAGGGAACTCTTTTCTATGCAATAGGCAAGTTTCCATCATTTTTAAGAGTTTCATGATTTGATGGTGAATTCACTAAGTTTGATAGGTTCATACTCATTTTTATTATTTTGTATTGGTAATATTTAATATTAAAACTCTTTATCCAAGTAATCTCCATAAGAGTGTAATCAAAGAACACCATACAATCAATATACTATATGACTGTCATACGAGTCAGCCAGGTGCTTGAAAAGTAAAATCATGTTAAAATGAGGATATATATATATTTTTTTAAAATATTAAAATTTTTAATGGAGTTAATTCAAACATTTAATAAGGTACATGATCCTTAAAATGAGACTCATCTTCACTGCCTACACACATAGTCTGCCTGCTACAATTCAAATATTCGCCTACAAGAGTCTTGAAAGATGATGTCATGATATGATGGGAGCCTTTGTAGTGGTTTAAAGATATTTTAGGTGTGAGGAGTGAATTTTTTAGTTTTTATATTGGTTAAAAACTCATTAAAGGTTAAAAATCATGCACGCTATCCACTTTCTCCTTTACTACCTATATACACTGAATGGTCACCTATAGGTAGCCTAACAGAGAGATAAATATCCATTTCAAGTGTTGAATCATGTGATGTAACCTTTTATTAAAACAATATAATTGTTTTATAATCATGGTAGACTCATTTTAGGTGTAAAGTTTGCAAATGATAGTGGAGAAACCTTCAAAGCATGAGATGACAATGTTCAGGGCCCTTATCCCTAAAAGTGCAAAATAAAGTTAGTAGGGATTTTTTTGATATCATATAATATGGTTAAAATGACCTTTGAAGTATATAAATTATATTATATATCATATAAAAGTACCTTTAAAAATTTTAAGGATAGAGGGTTAGTGGAGAATGGTGATTGAGAGGCCTAAAATTGCCTATAAAGACACTAAAATCAGGCATTGATGTCTACAAGTTTTGATCCAAGGGAGGCCTTTTTCATCCAAAGTTTCACAATAGAATATAAACCATGTTTTAATGTTTAAAATGTTTTAAATGATTAATTTTTATCTAAAATCCAATTAAGGAGATGATACTTTGTATTTTGCTTCCTATACACACCTACAGTCCGTATAAACAAGCTCAACATCCACCTACAGTTGACAGTGACCTAAGCATGGTATTTTAATGGAATATTATCCATTTAAAGGTAAATAAAATTATATAAAGGTGATATATTACCTGAATTATTCAATGGGGACCTTCAAACATCATTACCAAGGGAAAATTACACCTATAGGGTTTCATCTTCCCCAACATAGTTGACTGTGTTGATTGAGAAAGATAGTGAACAATTTTAGTAAGAGTGTTGATAGTGTATACGGATGAGTTAAATGAATTAAATAAAGAAAAAAAGGGTTAAAATTGAATTAATGGGGATTTTAAACATTTTTTTTGAGGTGAAACCATGCAAGTAACCTACAGGTGGACCCTTGTTCTATAGGGACATATTTAGAGATACACTCAGTTTGGGTTAGGCAAGAGTGTAAAGAGCATGTCAAAGATTAGAGAAAAAAATTGATATGGGAATACCTAAAACTATGATCATGATATTATTATGGAGTTCTCATAATACAAAAAGGGAAAATCAAATACCCTTCCAAGTGCAAAACATAGTCCATAACAAGAAACATTACACACAGTCACTCTTCTAGTAGTCTGCCTTAGTTTTAATGATTTTGGAAGGTCATAGGAGATGACCAAGGGATTAATTTTTGTATATAATATCCTTAAAACCTATATAATATCCTAAAATTATCAATATTATATAAGGAAATAGAGGAATTCCCTCGATTTTGTCTCAGATAAAGGGCACTCCCTTATACATAAAACCTACATTTTGGAGAAGATGGGTGAGAAAGCATGAACCAGAAGTTAAAAGATCCCTGTATAAAAATTTGGAGAGTTATAAAACATCTATCGAAATATGGTATAACATGCATAAAATGATGTAATTTAACATGGTACCCTATACTCTTAAGGTTACAATCAAGCGTATTTGGGCAAGGTTAGGCCTAAAGACCAAATAAGAGACCAATGCCACTTATATCCCTAGTAATGATTTATACATTATTGGATAATATTTAATAGATGATAATATATGTTTTTAAGCTATTTTATTTAGGTAAAACCATTTTAAAAAATCATTTTGGGCTTTAAGGTGAAGATAGGCCTACTAAGCATGACTAGGCCTAGAATCCAAATGAGGGGCCAACTTATTTTCCAACCTTGGTAGAATTCCAATGAATTTTTGAATGTTAATGTGGCAAAAAAATAGGTTATATATTTGGTGAAAGGTTGATAAGTTTTAGGGGAATCCATTTTTGGCCCAAAAACCACTTAGACTTGTGCAAAATGTGAAAATAAGCTCGATAGGAGAGGTTTGGAAACTCAAAATATTTTGATGATTTTCATGGGGACCAAATAAGTTTATAGGAGTTATAAGAGGTCCTAAAAAACCTTCTTGTTGAATTTTTTTTCAATTTTAAATTCCCATCTTTATGAACGAATCTTAAAAGGTCAAAATAGACTAAAACTCTTACAAACCCTTGCTAGTGACTAGTTTGGAGAAATGAGGTTGGAAACATAATCTAATGGAATATTTTTCAGAGGATGAAGATTTAAAATTTTATAATACTCTCTCAAAATACTCCCCATTATGATTATTTGTACGAAACTATATGGATGGAGTGCAAAATAGGATTTTCTTAATAGTTTTGTGCATTATGAAGGTTGTCGGAGGCTTCAAGAGATGAAAATAACATGGGATGTAATATTAGGACTTTAGATAACTCCCCATGTCAATTTAGTTCCTTTAAATAACTCCTAAGTGCCTCAACTAGATACTTCATCTCAACTAGTCAAAACTGGCATAGTGACCAAGCTAGTGAAAAGGGTGGAAAGCTTCAAGTGAGCTGATTTTAAGGTGTACATGATGCCTCTAAGGCTATTAAGGGTATTTAAATGTGTCATAAACTACCTCCCATGTATTTTAATAGAAAATTTTTGCCTTTTTGGAGGCCAAGTGTGTAGGGTGCATGAAGAAAGCATTTTTTGGACTATAAATGATGATGGTTCATTCCCAGATGATTCTAGATGAATAGGCCTATAACCAATGCATGGAGAGGAATGAATGAAATAATTACCCTTAATTAAAATAATAATACCTATCCATAATAAGTTTTTATATGTTAAAAATTTTCCAAATCATGAAGGTAATTTTCTAAGCTAGAATGAGAACTTTCATACCACTTTCTAAGGGTTTCATGACTTGGAGAGCCACTTGTTCCTTCTAACCTTGCATGGTTCATCACACATCCTCTTCTCATGCATAATCAATTGATTATATTTTATTTACAAGTTTCCTTATGACCCTTAGAATTATGTCTTCTCCCCTCTCTCTCAATTTCTATAAGAACTAGGCATTTTGGTTATTATAACTTATGCTCCACCTAAGTATGGCAAAGCCCTACTCATTTACATACCATTTGATCAATAATACTATTTATTTTTACCTATTAATGACTATTCATTTTGTATTTTACTTGGATGATAGATCTTTCTTAGTGAAGACTATGGATTCCTTAGCATGTTGTTTCATTCTTTCACCCTATTTATAGTTGGAAAGCTTCTTCTTATAGGGCATGTGAAGTGTTTTATGAAGTGTCAAGGTTGAGTGAGTTATTTTATTCACTAGTGTCATTCAAGTCCTCTTGTCTAGTCCTCCTATGTTAGGACTATGGAAGCACAATTGATTACCTTTGTATAAGCAACTAAACACGAAATTTAACTAGAATGCATAAGTAACTAGAATTTAGAAATAACACAGAATATGAGAGACAATGCCCAATTGTATTAATACTCTTCCTGAAGGAAATACAATAAAGAATATTTCCATAATATTCTTCCTTACACACCTCTAGGGCTCCCACACCTCTAGGGCATAAACAATAAATCTCTTCAAGAGCTCACTCTCTCTCTTACGGTCCCAACACACAACTCAAACACAAAGTTGGTGTTCACCTCCAACCAGTCAATATCACTACTACCAGTACCACCAGTTAGTATCACTACTACCAGTATAAAAGTGCTCCATGCACTCCACAAGTGCTCCACGCACTCCAAGTAGATCTCCTTGATCTTGCACCTTGTTGTGTTGCCCATCTCCTTTGACCTTGCTATCCTACAGATCCACCTTAGACCTTGCACACATAAACACCTGAAAATCACTAGACCTTACTTACCATGTAGATCTCTCTACACACTAAAAAACTCTTGTCCTTTCCTCACCAAGTCCTTATGATTCTTCAACCAGTACCCTGGTGGATCTTCTACTAGAACTTGCATAACCTGCAGCTCTACTTGATCATACACACTCGGCACCCATGTGGAACTAGGAAAAGCTACCCTTACTCTCTTCACCCTCAGAAGGAGCTAACCAAGCTCAACTCAAACTAGAACAAATTACAATATAGCCCATGAGTCTATTATATAGATCTCATGCAAACAATAATTACACATCTAATTATAATAATTAGATTTGTAGCTCCAAGACTAAAATTAGTCTTTTACATGCAAACAACTAGTTTGTTAACAAACTGTCCATAGCACTCATAGTCTTGAACTGCATAGGTGATTGACGTTGGTCCCTGTTTGGCTGGAGATGATCGATGTCGATCGACCACTGACTGATGTCAATTTGCTCTGCACTAGATATGACCGACGTCGATTGATTAAATTGACACCAGTTGCTCTGCAACTCAGTAACCTCTCAACAACCTCCTCCATGTTTACATTAGTGAAGCTTTTAGCTCCATAACCTAACAATCTCCACTTAGAGATAAACAGCTACACTATACCTGTACCTATACACCATCTAATCTATTTCTTGGCTTGTATCCCTCTTCAAGATCAATCCTAAAGACCAACCACTACACAACCTATGGTACACCTCTTGTCATCCAAGTAACCTGCCACATCCAAACCTAAAAACCCATGTAGTGAAGTCCTGACCCTGCATAGCATGTATACCTGCTGCTGGTCCCTCTCAAATACTTGAGAACCCACTTCCCTAAATTGGTTCCTAACTCTCTGACAGCTCCCACTGCTGGGGAAAACTCAGGTCTATACCAGACCTCATGTGATTTCAAACACTAAACTGTCTAGCCCTTGGTGTGCTCCAATTCTACATCCTACATATTGAACCTTGCCAACACCTAATTCACATCAGCTCCCACTGGAGATAAAATCAACCTGTGATCTTCCATGTCTCTAGGATTACTCATGCCAAAGAATTTCACTACTCTCAAATCCTTCATGGCAAACCACTGAACTAACCTTTAGCTCAACAAAACCCTGTATGTCTGAACCTGCAACAAGCTCATCCTCCAAATACAATAATAGGATAATGTCGTGACCATCATCCACCTGGTAAGACAAACACAATGGTTATAATGACACTAACTAAATCCCTGCTTTGTCATCCACCTGTCAAACCTGTACCACTGTCCTAAAGCTTCCTCAAGACCATATGACTTGGCCTTCTGTCTCACGTATCCATTCTCTCTATTCTTTAACCAAGGAATCCATTCGTCTCTCAGTGCTTTCATACCAGCTGGTAACCCTACCAAATCTCCCATTTGGTTTTGCATCCTATTCATGCCATGCTCCCACTATTTTTTGGATCCTTCCTGCTCTATAGTGAGCAACAAGTATAAAGAAGAGGAATAATGAATTTGAGGCTTACTTACCCTTTCAGTCCTCCACATGGGCATTTGAGACTCCTTGACAGCTTGCTATCTACCTAAAATCTGTTCCAGTGACTGACCTTGATCACCACACAGTCAATATCTGACTGACGTCGGTTCCATGGACTATCCAGGTCACTGACACCAGTTATTCTACTGATGTCAGTCTCCACCTACCTGACACCATCAACTCCTCTAGTCTACACATGACCAACATCGGTACCTATATGTTTGATGCCAGTTTTCCATGACCGATGCTGGTACCTATGTTTTTCTGTGAGTGATGACTTTTTACCCGCGAGCTCTCTTTGGATCAAAACCCTGTTCAAACTGCCCTGCTTAGAGTTACTCAGTCCCATCCACTGATCTCTATCCATCATCTCTTCCATAAACACCAAGGCTTTCCAGTTCTTAAGTCTATCAAATACATCTGACTTTTGCTTAAGAACATGCATCTCCTTCTTGCTCTTGTGACCAAGCCTACAAAGCCACATCCTTGCAACAAAAGAAGAATCAGTAATATAAGCATGTAGATAAAGAGTACCTACTTTCTTACCACCTGCTAATTTAAGTGCATCCACTGTGAGAGTTCTTATGCATCTCTCATCACCCAACATTCCTAAAGAAATTAGCTACATCTTCAAGAGTGGGACCTGCATGACCTTCTTCAACACCCATGTGTTGGTCACTTGTAATTTCAGCAACACTTCCTCTTTGCCAATACTTTGACAAGGCTCACCAACCCCTCTAATTGGGGCTGTATGAAAAGAGGCAATAGAATCTATAAACCAAGATTTTACTTTATCCAAGGAACATCCCAGAGCATCCTATGCAACAACACCTGCAACATCTACTTCTTCAGTTCCTTCATGCTGATCTTCTACCAACCAATAATATTTCTTTACCTGCTCTTTCTTTCCATAACACCATAATTAACCATTCATGCTTTTCAATTCCTCCATTCTTAGTGTACTTTCTTCTACCATTGTTAAACTCCCACTCAATCAAAAACCCCTGAGAGTGACCTATAATCAAACACAAACCTGTTCCCTACAACCTTAGCTTTGATACCAACTGTTAAGACCGTAGAAGCACAATTGATTACCTTTGTATAAGCAACTAAACATGAAATTTAACCAGAATTCACAAGTAACTAGAATTTAGAAATAACATAGAATATGAGAGACAATACCCAATTATATTAATACTCTTCCAGAAGGAAATACAACAAAGAAGATTGCCACAGTCTTCTTCTTTACACACCTCTAGGGCTCCCACACCTCTAGGGCATAAATAGTAAATCTCTTCAAGAGCTCACTCTCTCTCTTATGGTCCCAACACACAACTCAAACATAGAGTTGGTGTTCACCTCTAACCAGTCAGTATCACTACTGCCAGTACACAAGTGCTCCACGCACTCCAAGTAGATCTCCTTGATCTTGCACCTTGTTGTGTTGTCCATCTCCTTTAACCTTGCTATCCTACAGATCCACCTTAGACCTTACACACACAAACACCTACAAATCACCAGACCTTACTTACCATGTAGATCTCTCTACACCCTGAAGAACCCTTGTCCTTGCCTCACCAAGTCCTTATGATTCTTCAACCAGTACCCCAGTGGATCTTCTACCAAAACTTGCACAACCTATAGCTCTACTTGATCATACACACTCAACACCCATGTGGAACTAGGAAGAGCTACCCTTGCTCTCTTCACCCTCAGAAGGAGCTAACCAAGCTCAACTCAAACTAGAACAAATTACAATACAGCCCATGAGTCTATTATATAGATCTCATGCAAACAATAATTAGACATCCAATTACAATAATTAGATCCACAACTCCAAGACTAAAATTAGCCTTTTACATGCAAACAATTGATTCATTAACAAACTATCTGTAACACTCACAATTCTGAACCACACAGGGGACCGACGTCAGTCCCTAACTAGTTGGAGATGACTGATGTCAGCCGACCACTGATCGATGTTAGTTTGCTCTACACTAGATATGATCAACATCGATTGATTAGACCGATGCTGGTTGCTCTATAACTTAGCAACCTCTCAACAACCTCCTCCATGTTTGCATCAGTGAAGCTTTTAGCTCCACAACCTAACATCCTAGCCTAAACATTCATCCATAACCTCATAATGTAATATTTATGTGAGAAGATAAAGATTGGAGAAGTGTATGTTTGGTTAGTCTCTTAATTTCATGTGTAACATGTACTTGGTTTTAAGTAATAAATCTATTTAGTGTATCACCTCCATTAATATAGTTTTTTTTTAGTTATCGCTCTCCCTTCCCCCCTAGAGTTTAGGTGTAGTATTAATCTAAAGTGGTACATCAATGGAGCTAGCCCTATCTAAAGATTTACCTAATCCTTAGGCTACCCACAAGCCTAGAGGTGTTTCAATTGTGACACTTGGATTAGGAGAGCTAAGAAATATCCTTAAAGGGTGAAAATCCAAGTGACAATAGTTTTTGACATGCCTAGTGAGACTCTTGATCTAAGAAGTTAAAATATTTTTGGTGTTATCTTTCAATAATCAACCTTTGGAGGCATCTATCCAAGCATCAATGGCAAATATAAAGTTACATTAGATGGTTAATCATCTAAGGTATTCATTTTGAATATTTTTGATGATAATTTCTTGTGTTCTTGCTTCTTAATGAAGTTTCATGGCTAACCTTAGTGTTGAGTTTTGTTTTACACAAGTTGGTAAGGTATATCCAACATATGGCATTCCCTATCAGCCTAGTTTTGACCCTTACCAATTCTAATATGACTAATGACATCTCCAATATAACCATTTTTAGCTTATTCATGAAGTGTATCATCCCTATAATCATCCTTCTCCATAGCTTGCTCCTAATCAACTGAGTCACTTCTCTAATCAGTATATTTCCACTTTCAAGCAAACTCTTTTAGGATATGAGAGGTACATGTTGGATATTGATACTCTAAGGGGATTTGTTCAAAATGTTCCTATTAATATTATTCATAAGCTGGGAGATGCACTAGATCTGGTAAAAATAGAGTGGGTACCCATTAAGAGAGCCAATTGACAAAGGCTCACAAGTGAGATGCTAGATGTGAGTGGCTTGGTTTCTTCTTTAGAGGATAGGATAAGAATTAATGAAATTAAACCTCAAAAAACCTATTAACCTTCATTTAAACTTCCAAAAAATTTCTATCATTCCTACATGGTTCCCACTCATGAAACCAATCAAGCTTATCAAAGCCATCCTTTTCCCAATCAGTTGGAAGAGAGAGTTGAAAAGAGAAAACTTATTTTTAAGCTAATATTGATAGGAAACTTGAGTTAACCAATAACCAAATGAATAAATCCATGTTATCAACAAAGGAAGTGGAATTCAGTCCCTCATTATCCTATCCCATTACATCCCTATCTCAAGAAAAGACCTCTAGATATGAGATTCCAAGTTGGAGATAAAGTGGAGAATCCAAGCCTAAGGAGATTCCAAGTTCCTTAAAAACTTCATCCACTCCTCAAATTTCATCACCACCTTAATAAAATACTTATAATCCTAACATCCTAATATAGAGTAAGATAGTGGAATCATGGGGAAAGAAAGAGGATAAAAGCATTAGTAAGGAGTGTGAAGTTGAGAATTAAGTTGATCCTTTTCAAGTCCATCCCACCCTTCCTCAAGAAGATTCTTGTGTTCCATGTCAACCCTCTTGTATTCCTTATTATCATTAATATTCCTATAAACTTCAAGAAAAAAATCTCCAAGAGAACCTAACCAAGCAAATTGAATA
The DNA here is from genome assembly GCA_037957365.1 of Torreya grandis. Lineage (NCBI taxonomy): Eukaryota > Viridiplantae > Streptophyta > Pinopsida > Cupressales > Taxaceae > Torreya > Torreya grandis. Next base: position 1,534,806 of record JARHVA010000473.1, read on the forward strand.
GTTAGAGTCAAAGATGAAATGGTTAAGTCAAGGTGTGATGGAAGGTTTAGACCCAAAAGAAGATTATATGCCTAAACACACCCGATATAACCTCCCTCAATAAAGTGTTCAAGATAAGTCAGATGTGAATGAAGTTATTTGCAAGTTTAAGGAAGATAACCAAGCTATATTAGCCCAAGGTCTGCCTCCCCTTCCTCAAAAGCTTCCTATATGATCCCCTACAATGCATTCTCAATCTATTTTTGAGCCCTATGTTCCACCTCCACCAACTAGTTCATATTTCCTCACCCCATCACCCTTTACCTTTATGTACCTATGGTATGGGAGCATAAAGAGGACCATTTTGTTGAGGAAAATTTAGAACTCTTGTTTGAAGAAAATGTAATTCCTTGGCAGCCTCATTGGGCTAGGTCACATGATTACAAGATGCCTAGTCTTGGCATCACCAAGAAGGAGAAGGAGATTGAAGATATTGCATCCCTTGAGAAGAGAAATCAGATTATGACAACTGAGATATAATTTTAAAGCCCTTAATAGGTCCTAAATGATGAAGAAGAGGTGAGTCCTTATGTTAAATCTCCTTGTTTGGTTGGTAATGAATAATGCCTTTCTTGTGTCAAAGAATAAATCTTGATTGAAGTAATTTTATATTTTAAAGAATAAAATGAAGGATCTTCTCTTGTTTTCCCCTTCATGATGCTAATAAAAGAGAATATGAGGACTTGTGGCCGCAATTTGAAAACATTTGTAATGAGTTTGAATATCTCAGAGGGTCTACAACTTCTTTAGAGCTGATTACAAGTGATGGTGAGCAAGATGACATTGTCCAAAATTTCATAGATGAGCAAGGGGAAAGTTCACATTATCATTTGAAGGTCAAGACAAACTTATAATGCCCTTAACCTTCAAAGGAACCAGAAACTACTCCTCTTCAGATCATGCCAACAAAGAAGATGTAAATTGATCATGAGATGAAGAGTGGGTAGCAATTTGAGGTATGTGTACAAGGATAAAAGGAATAATTTTACATTGGAGACCTATTTTAAGATGTCCTACTTGAGATCATAAAAATTGAAGTGCCAAGAAGTAGGTATGATCCATCAAGTGTTCAATCCAAAGATTAACATGCTTGGCACCATGATTTATCTCATGAAGAAAGAGATGCAAGAAAATTTCCTTTCAATCCTAAAAAGGGAGGTGGGCTTGATTTTTAGTTGTATATAGTTATTTGCTTCCTATTTTTCCTAAGTTATTTAAGCACATGTGTGTCTTATTAGTGTGTTTGATTTACTTTGTGTGGGTCCTTTGTTTTGTGTGGTTGAGGTAGTTAAGTGGTCTTGTCTTGCTCAAAGCATGGTTGTTAAGTGGTCAAATGTCTCTTTGTTTTGTTTCAAACTTTAGATGACTCCCTAAGCCCAACTAACTAATAAGGCTACTAGTCTAGTTAGTATAGTAGGCATACTACCACTATGAGTTACTAATTTGTTGACCAAATTTGACCCTATAGGTCAAATTAGGACCATTACAGATATAATTTTCTTTTTTGGATATTTGGGGTCTAATATATTATGTAACAATATATATCATAGGTCATTTTATGTTATTTAATATCACATTAGCCTTAATAATTAGTATTTTAGTCCTTATATCATTTTGAGTCATTTTGGGGGTCAAAATAGGACATTAAATGAGTTGTGCAACCTCTTAGGAAAATGTGAAGGTTTAAAAAGGTTATTTCATTCCCCATGTGTCCTCATATGTCTTAATCAACTATTGGTAACTGAAAGTGGTAGTTTTTACAGAAGAAATGATAGTTTTCTTAGGAAAAGAGAAGAGTTTAGAACTTGTACAACCCATGGGGAAGTGTGCCACATGGGAGAAGGTCATATAATGAATATTAATATTCCTTAGATCCATATTATTTCTTGGCATGATTTATAAGTTCTAAAAAATTCCCAAAACTATTCTACTCCTTTTTCACCCTTATAGACATACAAAACTAGTCTTAAGGTTTGTACTTGGTATTACCAATAGGGGAAGTTCTAGATAAAACACCTTGGGGAGGTGAAATTAAAATTAGAGAGATTAATTTCCATAATTATAGTTTGAATAATGGTAGCTTATGTTTTATATCCATCCTCATGAAGTTGACTTTGTTTTTCTACTTGTTATTTCATGTACCCTATAGGTTTTGCTCCATTTTGGGCAAGTTCATAAAAACTAGTTTTTGAGGTTTATTATATATGATTTTGGGTTCCTCATATATTTCTCTCCATGTTTTCTTATTAATTCAATGTGTTTTGATATGATAATCATCTTAAGTTATAGGAGGGAACACTTTTATATGCAACAAGCAAGTTTCCACCATTTTAAGAGTTTTATGCTTTGATGGTGACTTCACTAAGTTTGATAGGTTCATGATAATATTTATTATGTTTTATTTGGACTATTTACCATTAAAAATATTTCTCCAATTAATCTCCATGAGAGTGTAGTCATGTAACACCATACAATCAATCTACTATATGACTGTCATACCAGTTAGCTAGGTGCTTGAAAAAGAAAATCATGTTGAAATGAGGATATTTTGGTTTGTTTTAAATATTCAAAAGTTGAATGTATTTAATTTAAACATTTTAATAAGTTACATAATCCTTAAAAATGAGACTCATCTTTACTACCTAAGCACATAGTCTGCATGCTACAATTCAAATATTCACCTATAGGAGTTTGGAGGATGACATCATGCTATGATGGGAGACTTTGTAGTGTTTTCAAGATATTAGAGGTGTGAGGAGTGTATTTTTTATAATTTATATTGTTTCACAAATCATGAAAGGTTAAAAATCATGCACACTTTCCACTTTCTCCTTTACTGCCTATATACACTGAATGGTCACCTATAGGCAGCCTAACAAAGAGCTAAATATTCATTTCAAGTGTTGAAGAATGTGATGTAACATTTTAATTAAATAATATAATTTTTTTAGAATCATGGTAGACTAATTTTAGGTGTAAATTTGTAAAATGACAATGGAGAAACCTTCAAAGCATGAGATGACAATGTTCAGGGCCTTTATCCCTAAAAGTGCAAAACAAAGTTCCTAGAGGTTTTGTTGATATCATATAACAAGGTTTAAATTAACTTTGAATTAGATAGATGAGTATAATTTTCATCCTATAGTATATACAAGTGCATTTCAAAGTTTAAAGGATAGAGGGTTAGTGGATAATGGTGATTGAGAGGCCTAAAGTTGCCTATAAAGACACTAAAATTAGGCATTGATGTCTATAAGTTTTGATCCAAGGGAGACATTTTTCATCAAAAGTTGAAAAATAGACTATGCACCATGTTTTAATGTTTCCAATGGTTTAAAGTAGTAATTTTGATCTAAAATCCACTTAATGAGATGATACTTTGTATTTTGCTTCCTATACACACCTACAGTCCATACAAATAACCTCAACATCCACCTATAGCTAATAGTGACCTAAGCATGGTATTTTGATGGTGTCTTAGCCCTTTAAAGGTGAATAAAACTATATAAAGGTGTTATATGACCTTAAGTATTGAATGGGGAACTTAAAACATCATGACCAAGGGAAAAGTACACCTATAGGGTTTCATCTTCCCCAACACAGTTGATTGTGTTGATTGAGAAAGATAGTGAACAATTTTGGTGATTAAGAGTGTTGACAATGTATAGGGATACATTAAAAGAATTAAATAAAGCAAAAAAGTATTAAAAATTACTTAAGGTGGGTTTTAAACATTGTGTTTGATGTGAAACCATGCAATTAACCTATAGTTGGACCCTTATTTTGTAGGGACACATTCAGAGATACACTCAGTCTAGGCTAGATAAGAATATAAGGAGCATGTGGAAGATTAGAGAAAAAAATGGATATTTTAATACCTTAAAATATTATCATGATATTATTATGTATTTCTCATGATATACAAGGAGAAAATGAAATACCCTTCCAAGTGCAAAACCCAGTCATAGCAAGAAACATTGCACACAGTCACTCTTCTAGTAGTCTACCTTAGTTTTAATGATTTTGTAAGGTCAAAGGAGATGACCAAGGGATTAATTTTTTTATGGAATATAATTAAAACATATATAATCTCCTAAAATTATCAATATTTTTTGAATAAATAAGGGAGTTCCCTTTGTTTTCTATAAAACAGAGGGCACTCCCTTGTGCATAAAACCTGCTATTAGAGAAGATGGGTGAGAAAGCATGAACCAAAAGCTAAAATAGCCTTGTAATAAAATGTGGAGGGTTTGAAAACATATAGGTAAATATGTTATAACATAAATAAAATTATGGAATTCAAAAGGGTACCCTATACTCTTAAGGTTGCAGTCAAGCTTATTTGGGCAGGTTTAGGCCTAAAGCCCAAATAAGAGACAAATGCCACTTCTAGACCTAGGAATGATTTATACCTTGTTGTATCATGTTTATGGTATGAGAAATGATGTGTCTAAGATACTATATGTATGTAAAACCATTAAAAAACTCATTTTGGGCTTTAAGGTGTAGATAGACCTACTAAGCATGACTAGGACTAAAATCCAAATGAGGAGCCAACTTCCTTTCCAACCTTGGTAAAGAATTCAAATTCATTTGGGAATGTTCATGGGGGTAAAAAAAAGATGTTATAGATATGTTTTAAGTAATATAAGTTTCATGGGAATCCATTTTTGGCCCAAAAACAACTTAGACTTGTGCAAAATGTGAAAACAAGCTCGATAGGAGAGGTTTGGAAACTTGCATCTCTTTTGATGCTTTGCATGGGGGAAAAATAAGTTTATATGAATTATAATAGGTCCTAAAAAAATTTCTTGTGGATTTTTTTTCAAGTTGAATGTCCCATATTTATGAATGAAGCTTAAGAGGTCAAAATAGGCTAAAACTCTTACAAACCCTTGCTAGTGACCAGTCTAGAGAAATGAGGTAGGAAAGATAATATAATGGAATATTTTTCCTAGGATTATTATTAAACCTTGTATAATACTCTCTCAATATACTCCCCATCAGGATTAGTTGTATATAACTATATGGATGGAGTGAAAAATAGGCTTTTCTTGATAGTTTTATGCATTTTGTAGGTTTTTGGAAGTTTCAAGAGATTATAATCACATGGGATGTAATATTAGGAATTTACATAACTAAACATTTAAATTTAATTCCTTGTAATAATTCATAAGTTCCTCAACTATCTACTTCATATCAACCAGTCAAAATTGGCATAATGACCAAGCTAGTGAGAAGGGTGGAAAGCTTTAATTGAGATAATTTTAAGGTATACCTAATGAATATAAGGATATTTATGGTATTTAAAGGTTGAATACACTCCCTTCCATGTATTTTCATGGAAAACTAATTCCTTTTTGGAGGCAAAGTGTGCAGGGTGCATGAAGGAAGAGTTTTTTGTGGCAGATGATGATGGCTCATGCCCATATGGTTACAGATGACCAGGCCTACAAATTATACATGGAGAGGAATTATTTAAATCCTTAACCTTCATTAAAATCATTATAAATATCACTAATTAGTATTAGGATGCTCAAATAGGTCCAAATCATGAAGGTAGTTTTTTGAGCTAGAATGAGAACTTTCATGCCACTTTGCAAGAGTTTCATGACTTGGAGAGCCACTTATTCCTTATAAAATTTGATGGTTCATCCCAAATCATATTCTCATGCATAATTAACTAATTCTCTCATCTTGACAAGTGTCCTTGTGACCCTTGGGCTTTTCTCTTCTCCTCTCTCTCTCTCAAGTTCTATAAGAACTAGCCATTTTGGCTATTGTAACATATGCTCCACTTGAGTATGACAAATCCATACTCATTTTCATACCATTTTATCAATAAGACTAATTGTTTTTACCTCTTCATGACTATTCATAGTGTATTTTACTTTGATGATGGATCTTGCTTAGTGAAGACTATGGATTCCTTAGCATGTTATCTCATTCTATCACCCTCTTTGTAGTTGGAAAGCTTCTTCTTGTAGGGCATCCATAACCTCATAATTTAATATTGATGTGAGAAGATGCATATTGGAGAATTTTATGTTTTTTTAGTCTCTTGGTTTCATGTGTAACATGCAGATGGTTGGAATTCATCAATTTATTTGGTGTATCACCTCCCTTAGGATAGTTTGTTTTTATTTCTCTCTCCCTTCCCCCCCCCCCCAACCAAAGTTTAGGTGTAGCAATGATCCAAATTGGTACATCAAGGGAGCTATCCCTATCTATAGATTCACCTCATCTTTATGCTACCCAAAAGCCTAGAGGTGTTTTAATTATGCCACTTGGATGAAGAGATATGAGACATATCCTCAAAGGGTGAAAATCCAAGTGACAATATTAATTATGTTTTATCTTAAGTAAGCATGTTATTTCCATTAAAAACTTTCATTCCATGAGGTTAAATGAAATTTGTATTTGCTTGTTCATACATGACTATTCACCTTGTCTTTTTATACTTTTATTTTTAGTTTAATGTTACCAAAAAAAAACCCCATTTGAATCATAAATAGTGTAAATATGCTTAGCTTAGTATTTAATTATTTTAATAAATGTAACCTCCCATCCTAATAGAGGAATAAAAATCTTTCTCCTTCACTATTATGAAAATTATATTTTCCATGAGTATCAAATATTTCACCAACACATGTAAAACATATGCTAACATGGTTATATTATTTCATCATACAACTATTATGTCATTAGATCATATATGAAACATGTATCCTAAGGTATAAAAGTGTCATGCCAAGTAGATATATAAGTGAGGCACATAATAATAGTCATCATAGTAATGATCATAGAAGAACTAAGTTATAATACACATAGAATATACATGATATGAATTATGACATCACATACAAATAGAATAATTCATGATATGAATCATGACACCATAATATTATAACATAATACTAGATATATCCAAAAATAGTCACACATAATTTCATGTCCATGACACACATATTACTTATTTAAACATGCATGATAATACTCAATGTCACATATAGTAAGAGTTACACATAAAATAATCAATGACACATAGAATAGGAGTCCTACATAGAATAGATAATTTCAAGTAAATTAAGAATCATATAGTTTAATAAATAATCAAGGATCACACCATGTAACACAAAAAAATCAACAATGAATAGAATAAGTAAGGCTAGTATACACAATAATTCCATGCCATCATCATACATTGTAAAAAAAGAGTATCTTTAGAATATAAAATTATAAATAGTATCATAATAATAATTCATGTAATGAATGTAAGTTGTATTCACTAACTAGGATGACCTATACCTATCATGTTTCTCTCAATGGACTAGGCATCGAATAAAGCCATAACAATAAAGCCTAGGTATACTTATAATGATGGGTAAGGATAAGGGTAATATACACTCAAATTTCAACAAGAAAGGGTTCAAATGACTAAGCCTATGGCATGGGGTATAGTTCTCACTAAAATTCATTGTAGATAAATAATTATAAATGGGTGTATCAATGATATAAATAAGTGTATAAAATGAATTTAATAAATTTGGTACTTGAGTAACTATATTTTTATTTGGTGTCTCTAGTTATGTCCTAAATATTCTTCCTACTCCATGTAAACATGTATAAATAAGTTTCCACTCATAGTATAAAATGTGAAGTAAACTAGATTATTGAAATATTTGAAATTGAAAAAGCAAGGAAAATTTATACATGTCTATATATGAATAAATTTTCCCTATAAAGTTATTATAGACTAGTGTAATTATGCCAAAGAAGATACTAATTTTAAAACCATGGGTTGATAATAATATTCCCAACCTTCATTAAAGATGAAAAAGTGCATAGAAATATAATCAATGTATAAACTCAAACAAACTACCTATTATAATTTTATGAGAATGAAACCCAAAAAAGGTTTCAATAAAAAATGTGGAACCCAAACTAGGCTTATATGTAAATCAAAGAATTATGAGTCAACCATTGTAGATGTATTTTAGATTCAATATGTCTCAACCTATGTATATATATATATATGTATGTTTGAGTATATATGTGTAAATGGAATGACATATTCATTTCATTCAATATGCCCCATCTAATAACCTATTCATTCTGCGTCATATAATCTAAGTTGTAATGTCATAGTATCTATCAAATTTCACTCATAATCTTATACAATATCTCATATATTACCCAAAAATATGTGTCTATATTATCCCAATCTATGTCAATCTAAATCAATATGTGCCAATATGAATCAATCTAACCTAAAATCTAAATTATTTGTTTCTAAAGGCTTGGATCTCTATGATAATTCAACTATATATTATACATTTTTAGATTGCAAATCACTAATCTCAAAATAAATGAGTTATACACATAATTTTTTATATAAAATATGTAATCATTTAAAACATATAACATGGTTGTATTATTTCATCATATAAATATTAGATCATTAGAGTATATATAAAACTTGTATCCTAAGGTATAAAAGTGTCATGTTGAGTAGATATGGAAATGAAGCACACAATTATAGTCATCATAGTAATGATCATAAAACACTGAGTAATAATACACTTATAAGATGCATGATATGAATCATGGCATCACATAAAAGTATAATAATGAATGATATGAATCATGACATCACAAGTTTAACACATAATTTCATGGCCATGCCACACATAATTAATCATAAAAACACTCATTATAACACTCAATTCCACATAAATTAAGATTTACACATAAAATAATAAATTCCACACAAATTAAGAGCCCCACAAGAACAATCAATGCCATGTAGTGTAATAATCACACAATGTAATACACAAAAAACATAAAAAATGCATAAAACAAGCATGAATAGTCTAAAAAATCAATTTATGTCATGGTCACTCATAATAAAGCATAATATCCATAAAATATAACATTATAAATAATATACATAATAACATGTCATGTGTAATGAGTGTAAGTTGTTTGTACTAGCTACGATGACCTATAACAATCCTATTTTTCTCAGTGGACTGGGAATTAAATAAGTTCATAATAATAAAGCTTGGGTATACTTAGATCAATGGGTGAGGACATATAATAAAAATAGATCTAAAAGAGGTTAATATACACTCAAATGTTAAGATGAGAAAGGGTTATAAAGCCTAATCCTATGACATGGGGTATACATTTCACTAGGGCTCAATGCAGATAAATTATTATAACAATGATTATGAATGAGCATGTTAAAGATATAAATAAGGATATCAAATCTAAGGAGTTGATGGATAAGGATAAACTAATCCAATATTGCTATAAACACTAAACTATTAATAAGGTAAAGTGGTGCAATGGTTAACCAATGGGAAGTGTATGTAACCTAAGGTAATAGATGGAAAGCCTAAACACCCTATAACTATACAAGTTAATTCAGTATAAAGAGGAGCATACAAAAGGAGAAACACATACATTAAAAATAATAAAGGAACATATAATCTACTAAGTAAATAAATGAAAGAGTATAAGGATGGAGATACTTACCTTTGGGTGGACCTATCAATGCCTCAATATCCCCCTTTGGCTCAAATGAAACTTTGTAAGAGATTTTGTAAGTTAAAAACCTCAAATGGTAAGATGGAGAGCTAGGTATCCTTAGTTGGAAACTCCAAATAATAGGTATATCTTTTCATTTTGACTTCTATTATTGAGATTCAAATTCTATAAGTAAGAATAGACCTCCAAGATAAGACTACAACCTTTAACTCCTCAAAATACTACTTAGGATCACTAATTCTAGTGAAAGTAGAGCATATAAGTGTGTTTTATGGTTTAGGAATGAAATATGAATTATATATATGTGTGTGTATGTATCCAATACCTAAAACTAACCTTGAAGTCTAAGCTAAAAATATTGGCTAGGATGATATAATCTAAAATTTGTTAACTAGAATAATATTGTATCAACCAGAATGATATAGTATAAAATGTAAAATATAGATTCATAAGTGTATCAATAAAGTTGACATAATAAAAGGAGAAATGTATGAAATATATTGTATTATCTTAGCTAATACTATAGAAAGATATAAAATATAAATGGAAATTATACAAACGGGTAATATGAAAGGATACTCAAATGAGGTCAAAGTGATAGTAATGAAGGTATAACATAATAATATGTATAAATATCTTGTAAAGTATCATGAACTAATTATACCCCATTCTTAGTACACCCTTTAAGTTGTGCACTCAGGGAGATTGATGCACCGATAAGCTTCTACAAGGTAAAGTGTGAGTAAAGTGATAATTTTAGGTGTATACATATTCCCCACTTAAAGCTCATCATGGTGATTTGGGATAGATACATAATGACATAAAATAAAATAATTGAAAAATATATATTAAATAACTATTGATAAAATAATAATTAAAATTACCATAGACATAACTACCTTTTTACTAAATGATTGCATGCAGATACCATAGTTTTGATCATGGAGGGCACAATAATTGCATCTGATAAAACCTAAGGATACATGGATAAAAATAGATAAAATTAATGTGCACATACACATGATAGTCAATAAATGGATGTGAAATTAAAGTCTCTCATAAATTATTGAAATATTTGGAAAATTTGGCAAGGTGAGATTGATAAGGCTAGGCTAGAACCAAAAGATTCAAGGAATCAGAAAAAGACTAGGGAAAAATGGCAAGCTAAAATACTAAGGCCAATTACAACCAAAAAACCTAATTTTTTTCCAAAGACTATAAATGAGAATCCAAATCAAATAAAAGACAAAGAATTGTTGAATAATAGTAAAAAAATCAATATAATAGAAGTAACAAACCAAACTCAAGAAAATATTGAAAAGGTAGAAATGAGATCACATGGTTTAAAAAAGGTGAAAAATGAAAGCATGAAGAAGGAAAAGGGGGATCAGATAGACCAAAAATAGTGAATAAAAAAATCAAGGTCCCAACCATAACTAAGAGAAATCTTAGAAAGATAAGGCAATAACTAAGAGAGCATATCATAAAAAATCAAAGATGCAACTCTTATTTTTGAAGATGGAAAAGTTAAAATTACCATAATGATACCATGTCTAAAATAAAATAGATAATAGTATTTAAAGAAGATAGGAGGAGATTTAGAAAAAAACTTGCCTATCAAGGGGGATGGGGGAAATGGAGGGAGGGAGAATGTTAGGTTGTGGAGCTAAAAGCTTCACTATATGCAGACATGGAGGAGGTTGCTAAGGTGCACAGAAACTAACATCAGTAGCACAACCGATGTCGGTCATATCCAGAGCACAAGGCTACCAACATCAGTCATTAATCAACTGACGTCGGTCACCTCCAGACAGACAGGGATCGATGTCAGTCGCCTGTGCATTCCAGAACTGGTTGTTGACGAATAGTTAGTTAGTTGAATGGATTGTTTGCATGTAAAGACTAATTTTAGTCTTGAGCTATGGATCTAATTATTATAATTAGATGTCTAATTATTATTTGCATGAGATCTATATAATAGACTCATGGGCTATATTGTAATTTGTGCTAGTTGAGTAAGAGCAAGGTTAACTCCTTTAGAGTGAAGAGAGCAATGTGTGTTCCTCCTAGTTCCACAGGGGTGCCGAGTGTGTATGATCAGGTAGAGCTGCAGGTTGTGCAAGTTCTGGTAGAAGATCCATAGGGGTGTTAATTTGGAGAATCAGAAGGATTCTTCATGTGTGTATGATCTTGGTTGGCAGGTGTGCAAGGCCAGGTTTGGAGATCTACATGGTAAGTAAGATCATTGATTTGCAGGTGTGTGTGTGTGTGTGTGAGATCTAGGTTTGCAGGTGTGCAGAACCAAGTTGATTTATAGGTGTGCAAGATCAGGGAGGTCAGCAACACAATAGGTAGCAAAATCATGTGAGATCTACTTGGAGTATGTTATGTACTTGGAGTATGGTGTGTACTCTATCGTGGAGTACATGGAGTACTTGTGTACTAGCAGTAGTGATACTGATTGGTGGTACTGGCAGTAGTGATACTGACTGGTTGGAGGTGAACACCAACTCTGTGTTTGAGTTGTGTGTTGGGACCGTAATTGAGAGAGTGAGCTCTTGAAGAGATTTACTGTTTATGCCCTAGAGGAGTGAGAGCCCTAGAGGTGTGTAAGGAAGAAGACTGTGGCATCTTCTTTGTTGTATTTCCTTCTGGAAGAGTATTAATACAATTGGGTATTGTCTCTCATATTCTGTGTTATTTTGAATTCTAGTTACTTGTTACTTCTGGTTGCATTTAGTTGCTAGTACATGGTAATCAATTGTGCTTTCGGGTCCTAATAGTTGGTATCAAAGCATTTATGTTCTAGATTCCTGACAAAGTGGTATTAGAGCTAAGGTTGCAGGGAGTAGGTTTGTGTTTGGTTACAGGTCACTCTCATGGGTTTTTGGTTGAGTGGGAGTATAGCAATGGAAAAATAAAGTACACTAAGAATGGAGGAATTGAAAAGCAAGAATGGTCAATTATGATGTTATGGAAAGAAAGAGCAGGTAAAGAAAAATTGTTGGTTGGTAAAAGATCAGCATGAAGAAACTGAAGAAGCAGATGTTGCAGGGGTTGTTGCATAGGATGCTCTGGGATGTTCCTTGGATAAAGTAGAATCTTGGTTTATAGCTTCTGTTGCCTCTTTCCATGTAGCCCCCAAATAGAGGGGTTGGTGCACCTTGTCAAAGTATTGGCAAAGGGGAAGTGCGGCTAAAATTGCAGACGGCTAACACATGGGTGTTGAAGGAGGTCATGCGGGTCCCAGTCTTGAAGATGTGGCTAATTTCTTTAAGAAAGTTGGGTGATGAGAGATGCACAGTAACTCTCACAGTGGATTCTTAGAATGTTACCAAGGATGCACTTGAATTAGCATGTGGTAAGAAAGTAGGTACTCTTTATCTACTTTCTTGTATTACTGATTCTTCTTCTGTTGTGAAGACGTGGCTTTTTAGGCTTGGTCACATGAGCAAGAAGGAGATGCATGTTCTTAAGAAGAAGTCAGATGTGTTTGAAAAACTTAAGAACTGGAAAGCCTTGGTGTTTATGAAAGAGATGATGGATAGAGATCAGTGGATGGGACTAGATAACTCTGAGCAAGGCAATTTGGATAGGGTTTTGATCTAAAGAGAGCTCATGGGCAAAAAGTCATCACTCACAAGAGAACACAGGTACTGACGTCAGTCAGGAGGAATTGGCATCGAACAGACATGCACCGACATCAGTCATGTGCAGACAGGCAAAGTCAGTGGTGTCAGGCTGGTGGTGACTGATGTCGGTAAGATAACCAGTGTCTATGACCAGGTCAATTGCATGGAACCGATGTCAGTCAGATGCAGACTGGGTGGTGACTAACATCGGTCACTGGAACAGATTTTGGGCAAACAACAAGCTGTCAAGGAGTCTCAAATGCCCATATGGAGGACTAAAAGGGTAAGTAAGCCTCAAATTCATTATTCCTCTTCTTTATACTTGTTTCTCACTGTAGAGCAAGAAAGATCTAAGAAATAGTGGGAGCATGGCATGAATTCTTTGGAGAAGAACCAACTGGGAGATTTGGTAGAGTTGCCAGCCAGGATAAAAGCACTGAGAGACGAATGGATTCCTTGGTTAAAGAATAGAGAGAATGGACACATGAGATGGAAGGCTAGGTCATATGGTCTTAAGGAAGCTATAGGATAGTGGTACAGGTGTGACAGGTGTATGACAAAGAAGGGCTTTATTTAATGTCAGTGTAACCATTGTGTTTGTCTTACCAGGGTGGATGATGGTCGTGACATTATCCTATTACTGTATGTGGATGATATGCTTGTTGCAGGTTCAGACATATAGGGTTTTGTTGAGCTAAAGGTAAGGTTATTTCAGTGGTTTGCCATGAAGAATTTGGGAGCAGTGAAATTCTTTGGGATGAGTAATCCTAGAGACAAAGAAGATCACAAGTTGATGTTGTCACAGGATGATTGTGTGAAGGTAGTGCAGGATGCAGTACGGCAAGCACACCTATGGATGGACAGTTCATAGAATAGGGTCCCACATCACATGATGAGGTTGAGTACATGTGTACTCCCTGATATTTCCCCAGTAGTGGGAGTTGTCATCAGGTTTGTAGTCAATTTGAGAAGGAAACACTGGAAAGCAGTTTAGTGGGTTTTCAGGTATCTAAGAGGGACCAGTAGTAGGGATTCATGCTATGCAGGGTCAAGCACTTTAAATATGGTAGGTTACTTGGATGACACATGTTGCATAATAGGATGTGTGGTGGTTGGTCTTCAAGATTGAGCTTGAAGAGGGATACAAGCTAGGAAACAAATTAGATGGTGTATAGGTACAGGTATAGTGTAACTATTTATTTCCAAGTGGGAGATTGTTAGGTTATGGAGCTAAAAGCTTCACTATATGTAGACATGAAGGAGGTTTCTAAGGTGCATAAAAACCAATGTCGGTAGTGCAACTGACATCGATCATATCCAGAGCATAAGGCTGTCGACATCGGTCATTGATCGGCCAACATCAGTCACTTCCAGACAGATAGGGACCGACGTCGGTCGCCTGTGCATTCCAAAACTAGTTGTTGATGAACAATTAGTTAGTTAAATGAGTTTTTTGCATGTAAATACTAATTTTAGTCTTGAGCTACAGATCTAATTATTGTAATTGGATGTCTAATTATTGTTTGCATGAGATCTATCTAATAGACTCATGGGTTGTATTGTAATTTGTGCTAGTTGAGTAAGAGCAAGGTTAGCTCCTTCATAGTGAAGAGAGCAAGGTGTGTTCCTCTTAGTTCCACAGGGGTGCCGAGTGTGTATGATCAGGTAGAGCTGCAGGTTGTGCAAGTTCTGGTAGAAGATCCACAGGGGTGCTAGTTTGGAGAATCAAAAGGGTTCTTCATGTGTGTATGATCTTGGTCGGCAAGTGTGCAAGGCCAGGTTTGGAGATCTACATGGTAAGTAAAATCATTGATTTTTAGGTGTGTGTGTGTGTGTGTGTGTGTGTGCGAGATCTAGGTTTGCAGGTGTCAAAACTAGGTTCATTTGTAGGTGTGTAAGATCAAGGAGGTCAACAACATAATAGGTAGCAAGATTAGGTGAGATCTACTTGGAGTACATTATGTACTTGGAGTACAGTGTGTAATCAATCATGGAGAATGTGGAGTACTTGTGTACTGGTAGTAGTGATACTGACTGGTGGTACTGGCAGTAGTGATACTGACTAGTTGGAGGTGAACACCAACTCTATGTTTGAGTTGTGTGTTGGGACCATAATTAAGAGAATGAGCTCTTGAAGAGATTTAATGTTTATGCCCTAGAGGAGTAGGAGCCCTAGAGGTGTGTAAGGAAGAAGACTGTGGCATCTTCTTTGTTGTATTTCCTTTTGGAAGAGTATTAATACAATTGGGTATTGTCTCTCATATTCTGTGTTATTTCTGAATTCCAGTTACTTGTTACTTCTAGTTGAATTCCACATTTAGTTGCTAGTACATGGTAATAAATTGTGCTTATGGGTCCTAACAGTTGGTATCAAAGCATTTATGTTCTAGATTCCTGACAGAGAAGAGGACATCACCTAGGTGAAAACATGATATTTAGCAAAAACTAGACACTCTAATAATGTTGGCAAGACTAAGTGTTTTAAAAATCAATGGCCCTAGAGAATCCTACCTATAAAACTTAAGATTAGGATAACTAGTGAATTTTAAAGATCATTTCATGAAGGCTAGCATGTATAAAAATATAAATGTATCCTACTTTCATATAATGTGTTCCCCACTCCTGAGGACCCCATACAATTTTTTTGGTCTACTATGAATATTGGGTACTTGTGTGAGAAATTAAGTGTCATTAGAATGTAAGATATATATAATTAATGATGTAATTATACTTCATACCCTAGTATACTAACATACCACACTCAAATATACCTCAATTCTATCATGAGGTCAACTATTGATTTTTATCTTCGACTAGATGAAAAGATGTGCCAAAAAGATTACGTATTTTTGGTGTGATTTGAATTTTTAAGATTTTATTTTCCTCATAATATTTTATTTTCTTATGATATGGATTTTAACATTGGATTTTTCTATTTTCATCCTCCATACTGATTTGGAAAATTAAACAATGGGTCCTAAATATGACTATCACAAGAGAGTTTACACTCAGTCTCTAAAGAGGATAACCTAAATACCATGTTACTTAAAGACACATAGACTTACACCTTAGAATATAATGAGATATTGAAACCAGCCTTGGTGAGCCCAAAAGGAAATGAAAAATAGGGAGATCATGGAAGTGAGCATAGAACATTTGGGTTGCCCTAAACTAAAAAAAATGTATAAGGGAAGATGGTATAATAATAATAGGTATGAAAAATTGTCATAAGAGAGCGTAAGTGTGGATAAAAAACATATAAATAGACTGATATAGTTTCTACCATAAGATAATATTAGTTAATTTAAGTGAGTAAAAACACTACTCTAAACCATTTTCTCATCTTTATAAGAAGACACCTAGCTAATGTTGGTAGAAAAAGCAATATATGTAACAAAGTGAATAACGGTGGATGTCTTTGATGAGGGCCTAATTGATTATTAGATCTTACCATGTAACTCAAAAATATAAAATCCAAGAGGCACTAGTAATATAAATCTATGAAGCATATAAATTATAAAACTATGAAACATATAAAAGATATAAAAAAACCAAAGTGTTTACCTTATAAAGAGACCAAAGAATCACAAAGGAAATAATGAGTGTAAAAATAAAGCAAATGATTTTAGAATGAAATATAAAAAGGATGGAATTTTTTGAGGAGGGATTAATTTATTTCCTAGTTATTACTATGAAACCCATAAAATGAAAATCTAAAATGTATAAAAATGAAAAATTACCATCGGACCAAGAATAGGTACTAAGACTAATGTGAGAGAAACCCTAAAGTTTTAGACAAAACAAGGCTAAGCTAAAATGTAACAGAGTCAAAATAGAACATTCAATAAATTTTATCTCAATAAAATATAAACTAACTATAAGCATGAAATTAATATGTAGTATGAATAGCATGGTGGTGATGTCACTACAGAAGCCATACAAACCTATAATAGGTCTAGGACAAGTATTGATAGGAAGAATCATACCAAAAAATGGGAATGTAAAAAATATTGAAGAGTAACAAGGAGACTAAGACTAACTATAATATGTGAAAAATAAACCAAAATTTTATATCAAATATACACAATGGAAACTAAGTCCAACTATAAATTATCCCAAAAGATGGGAAGCTAAAATGCTGAAAAATAAAACCCCAAGGTTTTGCCTAAGATCCACAAGGAAAACTAAGGTTTAATATAAGATACCAAAGAACCAAAAATGAATTAATGGTGTAATAAAAATTATGATAATATAATAAAATATATAAAATCAAGGATAAATGATAAAAAATAATAGGCAACATCTATGCTAAACTAATGTCAAAGAAAAACATGTGAAATTCAAGCATATTTGTCTCAAAAGGTTTTTTGAAGCTAAATGTATTTATTTTGTAATGTGTGAAAGGTTATTAATTTTTTTTTAATTATTTGTAAATTTTGGTTTTTAAATTGAGACCCAACCCTCTTACAAAATACCAACATACTAGCCAAAATAGTTAGATAAAAAACTAATAGTCTGCCCAAGAAAGTTACAATAACAAATCAACAACAATTCAAAAAAAAATAAGACACCACTACATAGCTAAAAAATAAGGAAAAAAAACTAAAAAACCACAACCTAATTATAAATCCCACTAATGTAAACATTCAAATAATCCTCCATGTGCTTCATACCTTTAGATTCTAAGTTTTCTTCCTTGATTTTGGCATCAACTTTGGCCTTCTTGTCTAATTTTCTCAACCTAGTTTCCTCTTGTTTCCTCTTGATAATATATTTAATTCTTATCAATATATTAAATAAATTATCAATTTATGCCTTACTGAGCTGAACATGACTCCCTATGTTCTTGTTTAACATCTCATTATCCTTTTCTAAAATAATGTATTTCTCCTCTAGTCTTCAAATATTCTTTGTTATCATTGGATTTCATCTTCAAGGTGTTAATGTATTAATTCATAATTTTATTATCCTTCATGAACCATCTGATGATACCCTTATGTATTTATAGGTCACCAATTATTAAACTTATCTTATCATGGATATTACCATTTACGTCAAACTCATCAAACTTTAATGCAGGAACATCCAAGGGTTCATGCTATATTGCTTCATCCAAAAATAGAGTGGAGTATGTTTATCTTGTATTTTGGGTTATATTTTTTTGTGTGAGATTATTAACCTATTATAATAATGTTGAAAAAGTATTTACTTTCTATAGGAATCACAAAGATATTTTGATTGTGTTTATCAGTCTGTAGAGATTGTTAAGTCACAGGCACTTATTAGAAATGGTTCTTTTATTGTGGTAAGAATCAGGTGATAAAATTTTGTGAGGTCATAAAATATGACACTTACAACATCTATACCAATTTTTAGACCATTTGAAGCTTCCACAAAAATGTACCAACTATTACACTTGGTGGAAGGTTTATTTATTTGTGGTAACATGTAGTAAGAATTTGATGATGAAAATTGGTGGGATTATATAACCCAACACTTAAAACATCTACACAAAATTTTATATCATTTGGATTCACTATGGAGCCATACTACTTGATTTTGTTAGAACACTTAGAATATGGTTCTAAACCTTATGGAAGATCTATGTTAAAAATTAAGATACCAAATTTAGATCAGTGATAGAAACTATAGTATAAATGAGTATTCCAAATTTTAGATCAATTAGATAAGTGGAGGAAAACTTTTGATAGTTTTTCAACTATTGTCTAGATAGAAAATGAATATGTCTAGTCTGTATATGGTTTATTGCCTTTCAAAATAGTTGATTTAAGAGTTGTGTTACCAAATTTAGAGAGGTGAAATAAAATTTATCCTGCAAGGTTTCTTCCAAATTTTATATCAATTGGATAAGTGTAGACAAATAATACTTATCACTCAAATATAAAATGCATATATGTAGCTTGATGGTTCATTACCTTGTAGAAGAGCTTTGGTAACAATTAAGTTACCATTTTTTAAGTTTCTTTAAAATATTTATATTTATATGTTTTAAATTTTAGATCAATTGGATGAATTGTTTTATTGAAGTTTTTGTAACTGTCATTCAACTTGAAAATGTCATGTGTGTAGTATGTGTTACTTGTCAAGGTTGTTCTTTACTTGTAGTAACTTGTGTTAGAATTTAGATTATAAAATTTAGAGGAATGATGTAAAATATATTATATAATACGTATTTAAAATTTTATATCAATGGATAAATGACATTTAAGGAATGGTGATTTTTCTAACTATCATTCAACCTAAAACTTCACATGATAATTGCTGATAGTTAGGTGTTGATATTGAAAACTAAAGGTTGTCCAACTCTTGTACATTATGTGGAGGTTTTTTAGTTTGAAGAGGAACCTCATGAATCTTTGGGATGTGAAAAAATGAATACAAGGCTTTAAAAAATGAATATTTTTGGAGAGAGAGATAAGATGAGAAGGAGCAAAAATCTCTAAGAGCTAAATAAAGAGTTGTATCAGTCTAGGATGGACTTTATGTGAGTATAAAACTATATGATTATTTAAATAAGCATATATATGAATCTGTTTTCTATATTTTTTAAATTAATTCAATTAAAAACTATTAAGTGTGTCAAGTTTGAGTAATGTGCTAATGTGTGGCCATGAGTGAATGTCCAACCCTAACAACACATAGATAAAGGCAGACCTTAATTATCCCCCATCTCTTAATGTTTGTACAAAATATTATTAGATAAATATTTTTTCATTATGGGTTGTTTGTGAAAATACTATATAAGTTAGTTACATGCTATGAAAAATAAGTCTACTAAGTGTGTTGTAAGTTATGAAAGAGAAGCTTTCATAAGTTGTTGTAGGTGTGAGACAAGTTCTGCAAGTTGTGAGGGATTTTGAGAGGCTCTATTTTAAAGTTGTTTTAGGTTTTTAAATATAATTTTTCTGATTGGGGTGAGATATGGCACACAAAATAATAATATCACCATATCTAGAAGACTTGATAGAGATATTGAAGAGATTATAGGCAAGACTGGATATGATGGAGATGACTGCACAGAGTGAATATGTTACATCTATGAGTGAAGGTGATTAGGAAGAGATAATTTTGGGGTTTATTTACCTATAAGTGAGATTGGATTATTTGTAAAGAGGCCAAGCAAGTGGATGAAAAAAAAATAATAGAAGGAAAAGACCAACAAAGGTCATGGCAAAGGAAGAATGCAATTCTATTTGTGGTGTTGCTTTATTTTATGCTAAAAAGAGCCATGATAATCTCTTAAAATGGATAATGGAGTTAGAATTTTATTTTTAAAATGAAAATATTGAAGACACCATGAGGGTAAAGACTACATGTAAGAAACTATGTAGAATCAACGTATTAGAGAGATCTCCAACTAAGGAGATAAAGAAAAGGTAAGAAGAAGGTGAGTGGATGGGAACATATTGTTTCCAATTTGTTGGGTTTTTTTTACACCCAAAATTACAATAAGAGTGGTTGAATAATCTTCATATGATTAGGCTTGAGAGAGATAAGAAGAATAATATTTCCAAAAGAGGAAATAAGAATGGGAAGCTACGATGTGAGTAAATAAATACTACTTTGATAAGTATCATGGAGGTGCATATGTGTACTAGAGAGAGAGAGTTGTCTTGGAAGACAACAAGGAGATGAGGCTTCTATATGTAGATCCCAATTCTAATTTTTAATAAAATAAATCCTCATGCACTAGGATATGGAGGTGATATGTATTGAATCATAATAAGGAGACCCATTATTTTATTATGGGAATGAGCTTGTGGTATCCCATGAATGGGAAAAAATAGAATCATACTTGGTGAATGAATATAATGCTTTTATATTTTCTATTTTTGAGGGTATAAGGTTTGAGGATAACCAAGGAAAGCTATAGGTTTATACAAATCAAATAACATAGGTGAATGAAGATTAACATCCAAGAGGAGTTTCAAGATTCCTTAAATGAAATAATAGAGGTGGAAGAAGTGAAATTCAATACACATGAGGAGAGTATGGTTGTAGACCATCCATTTAAAATAGAAGAAAACATGAATAAAGATGTGGGGAGAATAACCATTGAGGTTGTTAAAAATGGGCCTTTCAGAGTCCATCACAAGGGAAAGATCTATGAAAAGACTGCAAGCAATAGAGAATACTTCCACAACATGTGCTTGTGAAGTGAAGAAGAGATGGAAGAAGTGATTACGGTAACTCTTGATTCCCTTAATATTTTTGTTTTATGTGCATCTCTAGAAATGGAGAAGATGGAAAAGAAAATGACAAAGTGTGGTTTAGTCCAACATGCTCATTTGTATGAGAAATAGATTGAAGAATACTAGAAAAAGCTTAGTATGGAATACTAGTAATGGAGGATTGTATTCAAGTTTTTATCGAGATATGAGAGAGTGGGAAAGAGTAGGATCAAGATTGTTATCAATAGGGTATAATGGGGAATTAAAATTATAGTAGTTAGAGGTGGGATAAAGACTCTTATGAAAGCAAATGAAGAATATTGCAAATAGAAAGGAGAGTTGTCACAAGAACAACTAAATACTATCCTAAGAAGTAGGCATAATGAAGTATGATTTAAGAAGTCAAAGCTTGATGTGGAGTAAGCTTATAGTGTGAAAATGATGGATGAAAGGGTGTAGCTAAATTTGATATTAGCTCAAGAATGTGTTAAAGAACATGATGTTGCAAATTTATAGAGTGAGTTTATTGAGCTCACCAAATGGAAGGAAGAGTTATTGATGTGTATAAAATCCATAGCAATTGAAAAATACTTGCAATTTTAAGTGGATATGGAGAAATTTATTTCTACAAAAATGCAAACAATGAAGAATGAGAAGGTAAATACTATCCTTGAAGTGATTTCAAAAGTTATAGGTTATAATTTGGATGCCTAAGTGTATGTTGATTTAGTTGTGATGCTATCAAGAATGAGAGATAAGATTGTAACTATGAGAAAGGATTTACAAAAAATAACATGTGATGTTTAGAAGAGTGATATAACAATAATCTAGATATTAAGTAGCCAAAGCCAAGAAGGATTTAAGAGTTGGTTGGTCAATGGTGGGTTTAATCCTAAAAAGGAGAGTAAGATGCAAGAAAAAGAATATTGGTGTATGTGGTCAAATGAAGGTGGATTTTATCCTACAATAATATGAAGATTCGAAAATATGAGACTTGAGTAAAGGAGGATGGACTATGGTGGGTTGAACCCAACAAAAGAAGTAAGAAAACAAGAAAAAAGAAGAGTAGAGGTGAGAAGTGAACTGAATTGAAACCAACAAGAAGGATCTAGAAAAGGAAGAGAAAAAATGAAAATAGATTAATTACTTGGTGTGTTGGAAGGGAATGCTATGGACACTATACGTAATGGTCAAAAGAGTGGGTTTTTCATGTATTCCATCTATCTAAACAAGATCTCACATTTTATAAACCTTAAGTGTCTGATGAAGGAACATCTAAGGGTTTGTGTAATCTTTCATCAACCAAAAACTAAATGTGGTGTATTTCTCTTGGTTTTAGGTTGTGTCTTTATTTGTGTGAGCTTGTTAACCCTTGATAAAGATGTTGTAAAGGTATTCATTTTATATGGGAGGCATGAAGATATTTTGACTATTTCTATTAGTTTGTAGGGACTGTTAAGTAACAAACACTAATTGGAAATAGTTATTCAATTGTGGTAATAATCAACTAATGGAAATTTATGAGGTCATATCATATAACACTTGAAACATTTGTACCAAGTTTCAGAGCCTTTAGAGATATTATAGAAATTTACCAAATATTACACTTGGTATTATATTTATTTACTTTTAGTAACATGAATTAATAATTTAACTATGAAACTTGGTGGGTCATATAACTTGGCACTTAAAACCTATACACAAACTTTCAAATCATTTGGAGTTACTTTAGAGGTATACCATATAATTATGTCAAAACACTTAGAATATTATTGTTGAAATTTTAAAAAACCCATGATAATAATTAATCTAAAAAATTTAGAGTGGTAATAGAAACTTTAATCTAAAAGGTGTGTTCATAATTTCATAACAGTTGGATAAGTGGAGAAAATGTTATGAAATCTGTTAAAAATTAAACACAATTTCTCCCAGAATAAATATTTTAATATATTACCAATTTTTTTTAGTTGATATAAAATATATTTATATTTTTATGCTTAAAATTCCATATCAATTTTATGAATTGAGTTAAAGTTATGGAATTTTTATAACTGTCATTCAACCTAGAAATGTCACCTGTGTAGTTTGTGTTACTTGGAAAGGTTATTCTTTACATATGGTAACTTGTGTTAAGTTTTAGATGATGAATTTTGGAGGTATAATGTAAAATGTATTCTGTAAATTCTCTTTAAAATTTCACATCAATTTGATTAACAATGATGAAGTTATGATGTTTTTTATAGCTATCATTCAACCTAAAACATCACCTGATAATTATTAACAATTACTAACAATTAGGTGTTGATATTGAAAATTAAAGGATATTTTAATCTTGTAAATTATTTGGAGGTAAATTAATTTAAATATACACCCCATGAATCTTTGGGATGTGAATAAATGAATACAAAATTTAAGGAAAGTATTTTTTTGAGTGAGAGACTAACTTCTAATCAATTAATTAACTAATCAAAGTGATTCCCTCATTATAATCAATTACTTATCTAAGAATTATGAGGAAAATTGGAATAGTTAAAATAATTATGGGGGAATCCCAAGCTATTATTATTTTCATTTGATAAATTATGTATACAATAGATTTATATGAAATGGAATCGAATTGAACTGACTGGTTCACAAATGTTGGAGTGATTTCTCACAATTTCAATAAATGGAAAAAGGAGGATCTATCTGATGGTATATTATAAACCATTCAAATGGAAGATATTATCCATAGTTTATATGGAATTTCACAATAAAATTAGAATAGTTTTTCATTTTAATCCTAAAGTGAAGTCCTTATGAAACATGGTTTGTATGCATATTATTGATAAGGATGATGATTTGTTTGTCTTTATTAGTTGTCATGGTGATCTGGAGATCAGTATCATTATTTTTAGAGTGAATGATTCATATGTGGTTTAAACCATGAGTTTATTTACTACTTGGTACATCTATTTGAGAGGAGCTTATGTGATTTATTTGAAGAAACTAACTATTGATGTGGGTACCAATATGGACAACCCCAGAGATAAAAAGAGAGATTTTTTTTGACAAATATAAATATGGGACGAAACTTATGTAGAGTGGAGATATACTTAGTGGAGACATTAAAGAATAATACTAAATTATGGGGAGTCTTGAAAGAAGATGGTTTTTCTAGTTTTATTTAGAAGATTCAAGGCTATGACCCTCATTTATTGATTAAATTTGCTAAAAGTTGGGATAACATAGTAGTTCAAATGTAAGATGTGTGCATGGAAATTTTAGAAGAGATTATTGGCCATGTGACTAGCATGAATATTGATGTTTTAAAATATTATAAGTCTATGAATAGGGACAAAGAGGATAAGGCTAATTTTTTTTAGGGAAAGGAATAACTCATTGAGTTTCAGGGGGATATGTTTGAGACTCATTTCCTCATCCTTTTGATGAATTGATCACTTTAAACACCATGTTTTCATGAGTTTGCCTTTTTGAATTTTGATTTCACTATAAAATTATATAAATAAGTTCAAATGGGAAAAAGGGATTTATCTCTACATCACGTATTTATTTTCCTTTTGTTTAATTTCACTAAGTCCTAAAAAGGGAGACCTATTCAAGGAGTCAATTTGTCACTTACAAATGGTAGAAATTCCAAAAAAATAGGGTTAAAAATTGGGGGGGAATGGAAATACTCCCAAGTTAATGACACTGGGATGGCTAAGGAAATAAATGAAAATAGAGAGGCAGAGGTTGATAAAGTATTGACTAGAGTCGAGGAAAATTCCACATCCTTGGTAAAGTAGTTGAAAGAAGTAATGATAGGTCTTAAATTATCAAAAGTTTGAACCTTGAAATTAAGTGAAAATGATTGGTAGAGGCTAATTATAAATTTAAAAATAATGTGACTAATGAGTTTGGTGAAAATGCTAAGATATGGGTTCTAATTAAGGTCTACCTTTATTTTTGTGTTTCTAGGGCCAAACATTCAGGCATGGCCACACATTAACACATTACTTAGACTCGACAAACTTAACACATTTTCATTACATTAATTTAAAAATAATAAAAATAGAATACATTAAAAATATAAAACACACATGCATCTATAAGATTATTTTAATACATGAAATATTTCTATACTCTCATACAATCCCTCCTAGATTGATACAACTCTCTATTATGCTCCTAAAGACTTTTGCTCCTTCCAGCTTGTCTCTCTCTTAAAAAAACTACTTTCCTTAAAATTTTTATTTATTTATTCACATCCCCAAGATTAATGGGGTGTATATTAAAATTAATTTACCTACACATAATGTACAAGATTCAAATAGCCTTCAATTTTTAATATCAACACCCAAATGTTAGTAACTATCAATAATTATCAGGTGATGTTTTAGGTTGAATGATAGTTATAAAAAAACCATAACTTCAACATTGTTAATAAAATTGACATGAAATTTTACAAAAAAAATATTAGAATAAATTTTACGTTATCCTTCCAAAATTCATCATCTAAATCTTAACACAAGTTACCATAAGTAAATAATAACCTTCCCAAGTAACACAAACTACTGACATTTCTAGGTTGAATGATAGTTATAAAACTTCCATAACTTTAAATCAATTCATCCAAATGATATGAAATTTTAAAAATAAAAATAAATAAATATTTTATATCAACTAAAAAAAATTAATGTAATTTTATCACAGATTATCCATAAGGCACTGAACCATCAAGCTACATAGATGCATTTTCTAGGTGAGTAACAGTTACAAAAATTATCATATATTTATCTCCACATATCCAATTGAGATAAAATTTGGAGCACACATTTTAAGATATATTTTATTTCACCTATCAAAAATTTTAACTCAAATATTAAAAAATATATATTTTAAAAGGCAATGAACCTTCTGCAGACTAGGTATATTCATTTTCTGGTTGGGCAATAGTTTAAAAAATTGTCATAACATTTCCTCCACTTATCCAATTACGCTAAAATTGTGAAAACACATTTTATACTATATTTTATATCACCAATCCAAAAATATTATATTAATTCTTATCACAGGTCTTTAAAAATGTCAAGAACCATATTTTAAGTGTTTTGACAAACTTATATGGTACACGTCTAAAGTAACTCCAAATGATTTGAAAGTTTGTGTATAGGTTTTAAGTGCCAAGTTATATGATCCCACTAAGTTTAATTGTTATATTATTAATTCATGTTACTAAAATTAAATAAATATCCAACCAAGTGTAATAGTTGATAAATTTATATAGTAGCTCCAAATAGTATGAATCTTGCTATTTTAAGTGTCATATGTTATGACGTCACAAATTTCCATCAGTTGATTATTAACACAGTTGAATAACTTTTTATAACAAGTCTCTATTACTTAACAGTCCCTACAAACTAATAGAAATATTCAAAATATATCTATTCTTCCCATATCAAAGGAATAATTTTACAACATCATTCTAAGAGATTAACAATATCAAAAAAATAAAGCCAAAACCTAAAAACAAGAGATTACACAAACCCTTAGATGTTCCTCATCAGACACCTAAGGTTTATAAAATGTGAGCTCCTATTCACATAGATGGAATAAGTGGAAAACCCACTCTTTTGACCATGGAATATAGTGTCCATGGCATTCCCTTCCAACACACCAAGTAATTCAACTAATTTTCATTTTTTCTCTTCCTTTTCTAGATCCTTCTTGTTGGTTTTAATTCAATTAACTTCTTACCTCTACTCTTCTTTTTTATTCTTTTATTACTTATTTTGTTGGGTTCAACCCACCATAGTCCATCCTCCTCTGCCAAAGTCTCATATTTTTTAATCTTCATATTCTTTTGGGATAAAATCCACCTTCATTTGACCACATCCACTAATATGTTTGTTCCTATATTTTACTTTCCTTGTGAGATTAAACCCACCATTGACCAACCACCTCCTCTTAAATATTTCTTGGCTTTAGCTACCTAATATCTAACTTATTATTAGATCACTCTTCTCAACATCACATGTTATTGTTTGTGGATCCTCTCTAATGGTTACAATATTAACTCTTATTATTGATAGCATCACAAATGAATCAACATACACTTGGGCATCAAAATTATAACATGTAACTTATGAAATAACTTCAAACATAGTATTTACCTTCTCATTCTTCATTGTTTGCATTTTTATAGTAATAAATTTCTCCATATCCACTTTAACTTCAAATTATTCTTCACATGCTAGGGTTTTTATACACGTCAATAACTTCTTCCATTTGGTGAGATAAATAAACTCACTCTCTAAATTTGCAACATCATGTTTTTTAACACATTATTGAGCTAATATCAAATTTAGCTACACCCTTTCATCCATCATTTGCACACTATAAGCTTGATCCACATCAAGCTTTGGATTCTTAAATCATACTCCATTATGCATACTTCTTAGGATAGTATTTAGTTGTTCTTATGACAAATCTCCTTTCTCTTTCCAATCTTCTGCATTTACTTTCATGAGATTCTTTCTCCCATCTCTAATTTCTATAATTTTAATTCCCAACTATACCCTATTGAGAAAATTATTTTTCCTACTCTTTTCCACTGTCTATTATCTCCATAAGGACTTGAATACAATCCTCAATTACTAGTATATCATTACCAACCAAATCCTCAAATATCACTTCCATCCTAACCTTTTTATGGGCTTCTTCACTCTATTTCTCATACAAATGAGCATGTTGGACTGCACCACACTTTGTCATTTTCTTTTCCATCTTCTCCATTTCTAGAGATGCACATCAAACAAAAATATTAAGGGAATCAAGAGTTACCACAATCACTTCTTCCATATATTCTTCACTTCATAATCATATGTTTTGAAAGTATTCTCTATTGCTTATAGTGTTTTCATAGATATTTCCCTTGTGATCGAATCCCAAAGGCCCATTTTTAACAACCTTAATGGTTGTTCTCCCCACATACTTATTCATGTTTTATTCTCTTTTAAATGGATGGTCTACAACCTTACTCTCCTCATGTGCATTGAATTGAACTTCCTCCACCTCTATTATTTCATTTATAGAATCTTGAAACTCCTCCTGGATGTTATCTTCATTCACCTTTATTGTTTGATCTATATAAACCTATAGCTTTCCTTGGTTATCCTCAACCATTTTACCCTTAAAAATAGAAAATAAAAATGCATTATCTTCATTCATAAAACTCATTCCCATCATCAAAAAATGGGTCTACTTATTTTGCTTCAACACATATCACCTCCATATCCTATTGCATGAGGATTTATTCCTTTGTAGGTTGATAATAGCTCTAATTCACTTTATTTTATTAAAAATTAGAATTAGGATCTACATATAGAAGCCTCATCTCTTTGTTGTTTTCCAAGTCAACTCTCTCTCTATTACACATATGCACCTCCATGATACATATCAAAGTAGTCTTTAGTTGCTCACATGATAGCTTCCCATTCTTATTTCCTCTCTTGGAAATATTATTCTTCTTATCTCTCTCAACCCTCATCATATGAAGATTATTCAACCACTCTTGATTTAATTTTGGGTGTACAAACAACACAACAAATTGGAAATAATATGTTCGCATCCACTCACCTTCTTCTTACCTTTTCTTTATCTCCTCACTTGGAGATATCTCTAATACACTATTGTGCTTCTACATAATTTTCTTGCATGTATTCTTTACCCTCATGGGGTCTTCAATATTCTCATTTTAAAAATAAACTTGTAACTCCATTATCCATTTTAAGAGCTTATAAGGGCTCTCTTTACCATAAAACAACGCAAAATAACAAATAGACTTGCCTCTTTCCCTTACCATGACCTTTGTTGGTATTTTCCTTCTACTAAATGTTTTTCATCCACTTGTTTTGACTCTTTCCAAACCATCCAATCTCACTTATAGGTAAATAAACCCCACAATTATCTCTTCCTCATCACCTTCACTCATAGCTGTAACATATTCACTTTGTGTAGTCATCTCCATCATATCAAGTCTTACCTAAAATTTCTTCAATATCTCTATCAAGTCTTCTACATATGGTGATATTATTATTTTGTGTGCCATATTTAAACCCAATTAGTAAAATTATGGTGATATTATTATCTTGAGGGAAATGAGGAGGGAAAAGGTAAGAGATGTTAAAAGTAGAAGAGATGATGCACCTAGAATAGAGTGAGTGCTCCTACTTCCATAAACACACTACAAACCTTTGAGAACAAAAAATTTCCACACAAATTCCAATAAAGATGCTCAAAATGCATAGCTATTTTGCATATAGGCATGGAAACATAGTGCAACATTGAGAGGGATGAAGGCTATCCACAAATAATACCTATGCAAACCCGAGTGCACATAAAATATGGCATGTAAGTGAGTTCTAAGTTTAATGAGGAGGTGATGGGAATGGATAATGGTGAGAGGGGTAAAAATTACCCACATACAAGGATCAATAAACAAAAGTAGCACATAGAACATCAAAAGAATGAAAGGAGGTAAACTTAATTCTCATTAGTCTACAAGATTTAACTAATATAAGTGCTCTTGGAGGGTAAATTTAACTAGCATGAGGTTACTAAAAATATCTACCCTTTTACAAGTGAAGAACCCATCTTTTATAATGAACAATACTATTTTATAATAAATGTACCATTTGGAGTGGCAAATGTAGCTTTTAATTCCTTTACAACACTACAATCATGTTTTATGAAATCCATTCAATGATTTGGACCTGGAGTTGGTGGTAGGATTATGTTAGAGTACATGTGTGCCTAAGAGGATGGAATCTTTCCCTGACATAGTCAGAGGGTGGTGTGTACTCATATTCTAATTCTTAGTACTTGTTTATGCATTTAATCACTCTAACAATACCTTGAGCTCCTCTCAACTACCTCCAACAACCTTCTTTATATCCTACTACCACTTGGCACATAACACTTCATGATTAGTTTTAGGTGTTGTTATACAAGGATGACATGCATCATCATCTCATAGGTCTAGGGGGAACATGATTCATCTCAATAATCTCTTGAAAGAGTCTTTTGGCTTGTCAAATAGGATTAGCATGAATATGAAACATGGGTGTTAATTTTCTACTATGGCTACTTGGTGGGCCCCCTTTCCTTCCTCATAAACCAATAGTTCTACTTAAACTCTATTAATAAAAGGACCAGCCTTGGATGAGAAAAAAATCACCACATGGAGGGTTGGAACTTGTCTTGGGAAAATTGATAAATTCCTTCTATTGAATGAGTGTTGGGCAACCACGTGGTAATAGTGGAAGGAGGATTACACTTTGGATATTTCAAGGGCACAAATATAAGATCATACACATGGGTGCAGAATTATATTGGTTAATCATGAATAAGACTTTAAATAAGGTGTATAAAAATATTGGAGATCTCAAGCATACTCTTCATGATTCATAGGTACTCCCTATGCCCTACCTTTAATTAACCATTTAGAACCTAGGGTTCTTGCATCTTGAATTCATGCACCTTTTGGTATTGTATGCCATGGTATATTGCATTAGGATACATGTTAAGAGATTTATGTATGTGAGAGTCATCATTATATTATCACATAAACCTATACCTCTACCTTAGGCTTGGGCACAAATAGGAAGTGCCTGCACACCTTCTTGGAGTACCTAGGACAACACAAGTGTGTTACCTCTCTATAAGCCTTGTTTTTATTGGGATGACTTATAAAATTATCACTTTTAGTGACCTCTATGAGTTTCTTACCTACTAAGTATAAATATAGTAGCCTTTGATAGATCCATTGAGCATGGATTCTTTAGAACTTTTTATTCCTTTCACTTGTAAATGCACTAGCTATACACCTCTAGATTTAGAATGAATTGAGACTCACCTAGAAAAAAAAGAACTATACCAAAGGCACTTAGAGTAAAATGACCTAAGTTAAGATGAAAATGCACACAAATGCTTAGAGGAATAAAAACATCTAATATACTTATTTATAATCTATACAAAAAATCAATGGATGTAGTGCTTGAGATGAATCCCATTGACTAGGATGGGAAGCTCTTCTCCGTTCATTCTAGAAAGTTGGAAGGCATTGGATGGCTTGAAATTGGCTATGGTATAGGGAATGTTCTATATCACATTGAAATTAATGTGTCTTCCATCTTTTTCTTTATCTACATCCTATTTGAGCACTAGGTCTCCCTCTTGGAAACTCCTATTGTTGGCTCTTTTATCAAAGACCCTCTTGGTTTACACCTATTAAATTTCCATGGTGTGTATAGTTTATACTCTAGTTTCTTCAAGATCCATTAGCTTAGCTAATCTTACTACAAGGGGATCATTTTTGAGTATATATAACTGATGCATGAGTTATAATGAAGGTAACTAGAGGCATGTTGGTAATCTAGCTTCCCTTCCATAGACTAGCATGAAAGGTGAATTTCCCAACACTTTCTTGAGCATGATATAATTAGCCCAAAGGGTGGTTCTAAGCTTAATATGCCAAACTCACTGATTATCCTCTAGAATCCTCTTGATGGTATAAATCAGGTTCTTATTTATGGAATCAGCCTGACCATTACCTTGTGGGTAATAATTTGATGAGGCAGATAGATGTTGTGCTTAACAACCCATTTTTTGATCTTGGTTCCAAATAAATCCAATGCATTATCAGAGATAATGGTGGTAGGGACACCAAATCTGATTATAGTGCCTTCATACAAGTTGAGGATGGATGTCTCATTATCCTCTTTGAGTATGACCTCTTTCCTCTACCTTGTGAAATAGTCAGTGGCTGTGAAAATACATCTATGCCCATCGCTTGATGGTGGGTTAATCATACCAATGAAATATATAACCCATTGCAAAAAGGGTTGATCAGCTTGTGTTATGCACAATGGTAAGGCTATTAACCTCTTTTTGCCTATGAAGAAGGTGAATTTCTTATAAATTCACATATAAGCATGCATAACTTTGATTAGATTTGGAAAATATTGGTGAGCTCGTATGATTTTCATATCAGTGGTCTTAGGCAAATAATGACCTCCTATAGGGCCATCAGAGAATTCCTAAAGACATCTGCTTGTTTTCTCTACTTCTATGCACTTTAAGATAATTCTATTAAGATCTTTCTATAAAATTTCACCTTCTACAAGCACATAGGGAATGGATTGTAACTTGAAATTCATGCATTTAGCCTTATTGGGGCTAAGGGGATATATGTTATGTTAAAATAATGATCTCATATCTTGTGCCTAGTCAATCAAGGCTTTTGAAATTTTGGGATCTCCCTCATGCATAACTATGACTATGTCATATTCTAATTTTTCTACTTTATCCAATTTCTCACATAGTCCCTTTCCTTGCACTAGTTTGGTGACTTGGATGTGCACATCGTATTCCATCACCTTTGTGATCTGACTAATTCTTTTCTCACTAATGTCCTTTCTAAGTACAAACTCTTTAATGTTTTTGTGTGCCACCATAAGTTGTATTATATTGTTAGAGATCATATGTCTAACTTTATTGATCACTCTCACAATAATGAGGGTATGCTTCTCCATGAAGCTATAATACATCTCATAATCCTTCAACACCTGGCTAAAGAAAGTAATTGGCTACTATAAATCATCATTGTTTTATTATGTAAGGATAGTTGAGATGCCTTCAATCCCACCAAATGCATAAAGGATGAAATATTTACTATAGTTGGGATTGATTAGGGTGGGATATTGTACAATGATGCACTTGATAGATTCAAAACTATATTTTCCCTCATGAGTCCAAATGAACACCACATTCTTATTTAGCATCATAGTGAGGGTCTTGATTAGGATGGAAAAACCAGGCATAAATCTTATAATAAAGTTGATTCTTCTTAAGAATCTTTGGAGACTCTTCTTGTGGATTGAAAGAGGAAAAAATGAGATAGCATCGATGCACTCTGGATCAATTATGAGTCCATCTTTGGAAATAATGTGTCCTAAGTGTGCACTTTCATGAACTATGAAAATGCATTTGTTAGGGTTCAAGGATATTCCAAACTCTTGACACCTTTGAAAGACTTGATCTAAATGGCACAAATGATCTTATGTGTGCTTAAATAAAATAATTATATCATCAAGGTATACCAAGATGATTTTTTTGATGATTACCTTAAAGGCCATGTCCATATCTCTCTGAAAGTTTACACCTACATTTGTCAAACCAAATGGCATACATTTGTATGCAAAGGTTCCCCACTTAGTGATGAATGTAGTTTTGTAATGATTGCATTCCTACATATGGATTTGGTTATAGCCTAAATAAACATCCAAGAGTAAAAATATTTTTACACCTACAATTATCTGCAAAATTTACTCTATTGGTGGGAGAGGGTAATGGTATTTGAGACAATCCTTGTTCAAGTCCCTAAAATCCACATAGAGATGTATCTTCCCATTCTTTTTTTCCCTAGTACCAAGTTGGCAACCCATGAATAATTATTTATTGAAAGTATTATACTAGCCTCAATGAGCTTCAAGATTTCCTTACACATCAATGGCTCTAGCTTTGGATTTATAGGCCTCTATTTTTGGTGCATAGGTTATGTATTGAGATGGATCTCGATTATGTGTTGTGTTAAGATTGGATCAAAGACTCTCAGATCCTTATATCTCCATGTGAATATGTCATCATATCTCCTATTTATTTGAATAAAGCTCTCAATTTTTGGTGGGGAACATACCCTACCAAATTTTAAAGTCTTCCCTTCTAAAATGATTATGAGTGTAGAGATATCCTCCTTTGCACTCATGTTGCATCTCTCTCCTTTAAATTGGTCATTATAATTGAATATGCTTTCTATGGTGACTAGCCCCTTTGGTATCTTATTTACCTTCAATTGGATGACTTGCTCTTCATATTGAACTTGTAGCTACACCTAGTTGAAGTCACAAAACTCTACCTCATCTTGTAAAAACTTGATGATTTATTCATTAATATTGAATACTTGATAATTATTCATATTATCAAAAAATATTGGTCTGACCATGAGTTTGATGAAATATTCAAACTCCTTTATTATGTCACATGAGATGTCATACTTCACGCCTATTATCACAATCCTATCTACATCAACATTCTATGCTCTTGGTATGGTGATGATTTTAAATGCATCAAATACTTTAATCATATCCCACACCATATATTTGTAAGCTTTCATCAATCCATTCTTGGTTATGCTCTGTGCTTTAACCTAGTTGACAATTGTTCACTATCACCTAATGTTTGTAGTGCCTTGATTCCTTTATTTTGTGCAAGTTTAAGGCCTTGGATCAGCACCTCATACTTGATATCATTATTCATGTAAGTGAACTATAGTCTAAAGGCTTAGAATTACTTATCCTTATGGGGTCAGACCGACATGACACCACATTCTACACCATTTTCATTTTAAGATCCATCAAAGTATAATTATCATGTATCTTTAGGGTCTTCATGTGTTTTTATGAGTTTAGGAAGCATTAAATCTTCCTCCATGATACAATATGAGCCTAGTCCTATCGCTATTGTCATATGGATTACTCTCAAAGTGTTTATATGCCCATTCATTGACTACAGCATCTAGGATCTCATCGAATGATGTCACAAACTCATGAAGAATTAGATTCTCCTCCTGATCAAACATTTCACAATTTTTCCCAATTGGGTTGGGAGAGTATGGCTCAACATGGCTCTTGAAAATAAGATTTAGCCTTATGGTCACTTTTGTCCCATATCTAGTTATCAGTAACATATGTAACCAATATGAAGATAAATACCCACCCATCTTCATCATGAAGTCTTGAGAAAGGTAGATGATGTAGGGATGTAAGTCAATGATTTTGATATCTTATACAATGGAGAAGCTTGGGCATACATGTAATGTAAGATTCAAATCTTTGATGATCCTTACAATTTTGATTGTCACCCCATCAAACTAAACCACTCCTTTTGAAATAGGGGAATACATAATTCCCAGTGTATCCATGATCTTTTTTGGGTATAATTGATCTACTTATGCCTAAATCGATCATGCAATTATGTACTAGATGCCAGTTGATGATTAAGGAGACATAAAATGGAGGTGGCTTATTACCACTTTGTACTTGTGTTTCTTTTATTTTTGGCTAGCGTAGACTGATAGAGGTGATGGGTGATAATTGGGGTGCATTACATTCTTAAAAACCTTTCAGCACATCCTATAACAAATTTCATTGAGATATAATAGTGAGTATAGCCCACATAGTTACATTGAGGTTCATCTTCTTCATCTACTCTACTATGTTGAAGGGAACATGAGATCCTTTTAGTGGTGGCCTTCAGGGAATGATATCTTCTAGTGTTGATGTACTAATTTGAGGTGGTCCCTCCTTTTAGGTAGCCTTTTTTAGGTGTAAAGGTTATACAAGTGCTTTAGCTTGCTCACCCATGCAAGTGATCTAAGGTGTGGAAGGCAGGGGGCATAGTTGGTATAACCTCCTCTATAACTCTCCTCTTGAATCTCATATTAAAAAAAATTGGAGTGCTTCCTCTACTAGGTGATCTACCTTGATTTACATAGTTAAACTCCTCTTCTTGTCAATTAACAAAAATAGACCCACCCTGTGGCTGAGCTAGTGCTTGGACCTCTCCCATATGTGGAGTTGTGCTAATTATTTTTTCTTACAACTAAGGTAAACCTTGCACCATTAGTGTCTAGTTCATGCCTACATTTGCACATATAGCTTGATCATGTGGTTGGATACATGGGAAGCACCATTCAAAATCTTATGTTATGTTATTCTATATTGGGACAAGGGCTCTAGAAGTACTAGCAACATCAACCTTTTGTGCATAAGGCATTTTGATATATGTGAGTTGATTTTCGGTTTACATGCTACCTTGGTAAGTAGGTCTATTTGACTAGTACTACTGAGTGAAAGGTTGGTGGGATATAGGATACTTCACTTACTACCTTTTGATAGTAATAAGTTCATTCCCAAAAAAAATTAATATCAATTTCAATTCATGCAACTCATTAGAAAAGATAGTGGATGAAGTAGGTGAGCTCACCATGGTAGGGATAGGTACTATGATAGGTTATGCAGTTGATTGATTAGGAAGAGGATCCATGAATATAGACATAGGGGGTCTAGGTGCAATCTTTCCTACTTAGATTAAATAATTGTCTACATGCACAATAACTTCATAGGCATCAGGGAGGACTAAACCTCCCATAGACAGAATCATCACTATTATATGACTATTAAGAGCCTTTAAAAAATATATAAATTTAGTATTATGAGATGGCTTACACAAAGGTGGGATTCTATCCCAACCCCTCTAAAATTTGAATTTTAAGTCGATCATCATCTCATATGGGGCTTGCTTTATGATCATGAATTATTCTTTTAGGAATAAGTGGTCACTTATATCCTCAAACTACTTGCATAATTCTTCACCAAGTTCATCCCAGTTGTGAATAGAATTTGGTCTCAAGCCTCAGTACCACTAAAGGGATTTTACCTTAAATAAGGAAGCAAGTAACCCGACCATGGTATTATCCTTAGTGACATGGTACACTAAGTATATATTTTTGATATATTGAGTATGTTCCATAGGGGAAGGTGAATTTTTGCCAATGAAATATGATAAAATTTTAAGGGTTTCCACCAGAATGTCATCTTAATACATGGTAACTAATAGATTGCCTCTATTAAAAGGCAAAAACACTTGATTCTTTGGTATAACCATGAATGGGATTGAGAATAAGCCTCTTTTAGGAAAGAATAACCTTCCAAATAGAGGGTTGGAATGTACTCTAAGGGATGACCATATTGCATTCCTCTTTTTGATAGGGCATAAAGATGATGTAACTCTCCTTCTTCTAGATGGTGTTAAAAGCTCAGTGAAATGGAAATTGATGCCTCTTGTAAATGATCATATCTATCTTGACATGCAGATAGGGGGTTGATCTTTATAGACTAGAGATGTTTAGATTTTCTAGGTGCTCTTATTGAGTGTTTGCTACACTTAGCGATTAAAGATAAGACCAATTACATAGCTATTTCTTCAAATGTTAGTCCCACTAGGCCTACCAAAAACTATTATCATTTGAAACATACACCCTTGGATATTTCACTACAATGTAAGCTTTGAGGTGAGGCATTGAGTGTAAAGGCCTTACATGGGGTATAAGAATATATGGCATTGGGCATGAAAGTATTATCACTCAACTGCATGCACAAGCATTGGTTATCTCATCATAACAATAGGAATATCCCCAAGGCATGAGACCCTTGCACTCTTTGGGATGAGCTTATAGAGTAGGCTAGATTCCTTATATTCTAAATGCACGTGGTTTAATACTAGTGTGTAGGCCTAAAGAGTTAAAGGTAAATATACCACTAACCTAAACCTAAAATTTTGATGGAAAATTAGAGGGAGAAGGTAAGAGATGTTGAAAGTAAAAGAGGTAATGCACAGAGAATAGATCAATCACTCCTACTACCATAAACACATTATAAACCTTTGAGAACAAGATATCTCCACATAAAATCTACCAATGATACTTGAAATACATAAGTATTTCACATAAAGGCATGGAAACATAACATAAAATTGAGAGGGATGAAGGCTATCCATATTCAATGCTTATGTAAACCCAAGTTCACACAAAATATGACCTACAAATGAGTTCTAATTTCAATGAGGAGGTGCTGGTAATGGACAATGGTGAGAGGGGTGAACATTACCAATATACAAGGATTAACAATCACAAGTAACACATAGAACATTAGAAGAATGGAAGGAGGTGAACTTAATTCTCATTAGTCTACAAGACTTAGGGAATATAAGCTCTCTTTGAGGGTAAATTTTAGTAGTGTGAGGTTTCTAAAAATGTTGACCCTTTTACAAGGGAAGAACTAGGATTTTATAATGAACAAGCCTATTTTACAATAAATGTGCTACTTGGAGTGGTAAATACCACTTGTAATTCCTTTACAACACTATGGCCATGCTTTATGAAATCTATTTAGTGATTTGGATTTAGAGTTGGTGGCAAGATTCTATCAGGTACATGTGTGCCAAAGAGGATGGAAGCTTTCCTTGATATAGTCAGAGGGTGGCATGTACTCATATTTGGATGTCTCATATCCATTTACATATTTAATCACTCTGATGATACCTTGAGCTCCTCTTAACTACCTCTAATGACATTATTTATATCTTGATACCACTTGGCACATGGTGCTTCATGATTGGTTTTAGGTGTCATTATATGGGGATGACATGTATCATCATCTTGTGGTTCTAGGAGGAACATGTATCATCTTGATGGGCTCTCAAAATATTCTTTTGGCTTGTCATATAGGAACAACACAGATATGACATGTGGGTTCTACTTTTTTACTATGGGTACTTGGTGGGTCCCTTTTACTTCCTCACCAACCAATGGTGCTACTTGAACTCTATCGATAAAGGGACCAGCCTTGGTTGAGCACTAGATCACCACACAGAGGGCTAGTACTTATCCCAAGAAAATTGATAACTTCCTTCTATTGAACAAGTGCTAGGAAAAAACATGACAATAATGGTAGGAGGATTGCACTCTACGTATTTCAAGGGCAAAAATGTATTATCCTACACATGGGTATGGAAATTCATTGGTTAATCATGAGGAAGAATTTAAATAAGGGAACACATAAAGATTTAATATCTCAAGTGCATTATTCATGATTCAAAGTTATTCCCTGTACCCTACCTTTACTTAACCATTTGGAAACTTGGGGTCCTGTATCTTGAACTCATTCACCTCTTGGTCTTTTTCACTAAAAAATCTTATGCTAGGATGCATGTTAAGAGATTTGTTTAGGTGTGAGTCATCACTATATTATCATTCCGACCTACACCTCTATTTTTGGCTTAGGCATAGATAGGAAGCACCTCCACACCTTCTTCTTAGAGTACTTGGGACTACATAGGTGTGCTACCTCTCTATAATCCTTTCATTGATTAGGGTGACTTAGAAAGTCAATAGTATAACCCCATTGTTTAAATGGTTCTTTGATGACCATAAGGAAAAGAGGTAATGCAAAAAGGTTAGGTCAACCAATAAAATATTGATAGGCCTCACATATATAAATCCATTTTTCTACATCTTTGAAAAATGTTAGCCAATAATAAAGTGATTGCATAATTTTTAAGGTTTTTATAAAAAACTAAAAAAGTGTCCTCCATATAATTTATCATAAAATGCCTCTAATATTTTTTTATGCTTCTCTTTATTAACACACCTCATTTATGTACCATATAGGTATTTTTTAAATAGAGTATTGTCTCAAATTACATATTTGGTTGCCTTTATCTTGAGATTTCACTTTTATTTATGGTTTAGATGAGCTAAGCATTATCCATATGAAAGGAAGTATATAATGTCAAAATACCATTCTTAAAGAGAGTCTACAAAGACTACCAATGTTATTTCTTTATTTTATTCTCTCTGTAAATCAACACCTTCAATAATCAATTAAAAAATGCCTTATCTTCTTACCAACTTGGTGGGATTAATTTAAAAATCATATTATTGGAATTTGGTGATCTAACTACCTCTTTTTGATCTAAGTTCATGATGGGTAAGATTTGATTTGAATGTTGAATCTAGAACCATTGCAATGGTGTGTGAGCTCAGGATGTATACCCCTAAATTTTTTTACAGCCTTAACCACTACATATGTATATTTCTCAACCAGTGATTAATTGATTTCATGTTATTTCAAACCACAACTCACTATGTTAATTGGGGATTAAATCCCTTCCTCATTTTTATGCACCAAGATAGAAGACGATGTGTACTCAAAATAATAGTAGTATGCAATGA
This sequence comes from Torreya grandis, assembly GCA_037957365.1. Lineage (NCBI taxonomy): Eukaryota > Viridiplantae > Streptophyta > Pinopsida > Cupressales > Taxaceae > Torreya > Torreya grandis. Next base: position 1,575,116 of record JARHVA010000473.1, read on the forward strand.
AGTTTTTTTTTGAAAATTTGGATAGATAAAGATTGGTGATTTGTTCATTGCTTCTTTGATCACATTGAAATCACTTTTTCCATCATTGCTCCAATTTAAATAGTTCTTTCCAGTCATCATTTTCATAATATGCCTAGTGATTTTAGTAAAATTAGGAATAAATATTTTGACAAAGTTGACTTTGCCAAAGAATGAATGAGTGCATGGCTTACTATTAGGTAAAGATAGTTATTGAATTTATTTTACTCTCTAGATAAATCTTGGTTCATTATCTGGAAACTACATAGCCTAGGATTTTACCTTTGGTTGCTACAAATATATATGTTTTGGAATTCAAGGATATCCCATGAGTTTAACATATTTTAAAGACCATATTCAATTACTTGAAGTGATATTGTATTTTTTGTACGAATATCACGAGATCATCCAAGTAGATCACTATGATCTTGTTCCTCATTTTGATGAATTTCAAATTCATTTCTCTTTGAGATATTTCCCCTACGTTAGTGAGACTAAAGGGTATTCTCTTGTAATCAAAATTTCATTATGGGGTGGTGAAAATTATTTAGTATTGATCTTATGTAGCCACTTCAACTTGATTTTATCCAAAAAATCCATCTAAATCATTTCAAATCTTGTGATATCTTATAGGATTTGATCCATGATCGTAAGAGGGTAATTATCATTGAGGTGTGGTATGATTGAGATTACATAAATCATAACTTCCTCATTCATATTCCTAACATGCACAGTGTTAGATACCCTAGTTGAATGGTGGATAAGAAATATGATTCTTGCATCCAACATATTTTTAATATCTTCATAGATAGTACTAGTGATCTAGGGATTGTAATGTTGAAACTTCTACCTAAAAGGATTTATACTAGGTTTCAAGGAAATACCATGTTGCATACTCTTGGATTTGAAAGATTTAAGATCACCCTAACATAAAGTAAATATATCCCTATATAGTTTAAGAAGAGTGATGAACCTTATATATTATTCCTTAGAATAACATTTTCCAATATTGACATATATTGACTCTTATTTTGTAGCGATGTTCACTTTATTGTACTCGAGTGATCCTTAAGGGTCTTCTTAAATATTTTGCTTTATACACATGTCATGTTTGTAAAAAAAAATAATAAAGAGACCATACCTTTTGGGATATTATTAATTTTTATTTGGATAACCTTATCATCTAATTGATTGGGTTATTTATTAGATTATTCCAAGATTTACACATCCTTTTCTTTTAGGGTAAAAGACTCTCTATAGGTTGATGTACTTCTTTCAAAATATAAATTTATTAAGTTTTCATGATATTATAAGAAAGAGATAATTTTCTCATCATTATTGAACATTTTTCAATGTTTATAATTATCAAGAACATTAGGAAAATCCACCATATTGATGATATATCAGTCCTTATAAAATTTTTAATGTAAATATTTTTTAAATCTTTTGCTTTATACACATGTCATGTTTGTGAAAAAAAATTATAAAGATACCATACCTTTTGGGATATTTTTTCCTTTTATTTGGATAACCTTATCATCTAATTGATTGGGTTATTTATTAGATTATTCCAAGATTTACACATCCTTTTCTTCTAGGGAAGAAGACTCTCTATAGGTTGATGTACTTCTTTCAAAATATAGATTTATTAAGTCTTCATGTTGTTATAAGAAAGAGATAATTTTCTCATCATTATTGAACACTTGTCAATGTTTATAATTATCAAGAACACTAGGAAAATCCACCATATTGATGATATATTAGTCCTTATCAAATTTCAAATGTAAATATAGATACATCTAGGGTGTCAACTTTAGAGTTTTCTACTCTTAGGAAAACATAAATGATGAAAGTTTAGAAATCCTTAATGCACTCTCAGACCTTATTTTTGTAATGTTTCAGTTTATCATTCTTTACTCGATATTAGACTCTTATCTATTTAGCAATTAATTTAACATCTCCTTGAGCTTTGATATTCTATAAGCCCATATCTTTCACCACCTGCCTAGGAGAAATGCTTCATATTTAGAAATATTATTAGTGCATTCAAACTAGATTTTATAAAGAAAATGAAATAATTCCTTTTTTATATAAATGAAAACCATGCCAATGCTTAAACTTGAAATTAAGAAACTTTTGTTAATTTTCAAGGTCCAGTTGTCATTGAGATTACCTTTAACAAGCTCAAAAAGCTTAAGATATTTTCCAATCATTGTCATTTAGGTGTCATGACCTATTTCCTCATAAAGAGTGTCTACTCGAGGATCATTTGATTCCTACACTAAATGTTTAGATTTTGGTTCTAGGAGTAATTTATCATTAACTCCTTTTATTAAGATCACAGCCTATGTCCAATGCAATTTTATTTCACCTCCAATATCTTTACAAAAAGATTAGCTCAAAATCATTCCATAGTTAGGAGGAATGTATACCACTAATATGGTAATCTTGACTCTCTTTTGAGGAAAGGAGACCAAGGCAACCTGTGTATCCTTTATTTTTACAAAAAAGGGAACTTTTTTTAATTCCATGTTGAAATAGTGACCAAAGTGTTTAGTGTAATTCAATCTAAAGGCATGTGAAACTTGATTTGGCATGACTTTTAGGATCTTGAATCAATTATGCAATTTTTGAACCTAAAACCACCAACAAATAGAGACACATAAAAATAGTTGATCCTTTCATTTTTTTGATCAGAAATGGATACATTATTTTTGAAATAAAAAATAGCCATTTTGATGTGTGCTCCTTGAGAATTTGTATTAAAACTTCCTCCATTAATGAATTATATCAATCTATCTAATTGCTCAATATTCACCATTAGGGATTTAGTTTGATAAATTTTAGCCTTAGTCTTATTCATATGATCAATTATGTTAAAGAAAAAAATTTAGGTTCCTTATTAATGGACACATTAGAAGAGTTAGAACTTCCAAACCTCTATAGTTATTTATCCTTTGAGAAATTTGTCAAAGGAGGGTCTCTATTAAGAAAAAACTTAAGATTAGTTGTAACCTTAGGGATTTCTTTAGCTTTTTTATCATACTCCTTACTTCTCTCAGAATCCTTCATCTTCTCATTCTGATCTTGGGTGAATATCACATATGAATTATTATCCATATCTTCCATGCTTTCATCATATTCATCATAATCAAGTTCATATTATAAATAACCCACAGTGGAGTCACCACTTGTTTCCTTAATTTCATGATTAGAGGTACCCAAAACACCTTCCTCAAGTGGTTCTTCAATAGTTCATAGTTGTATCATTCTAGCCATTTCTATGTAGTTAGAACCATCATGATCATTGGTGGCATGAAATATGCATGCATAATTAATAGCAATAGGAGTTTATTTAATAGTGAGTTGAGGACTTGGAGGAGGTAGCCTAGGATGAACGTTGTCATGATATGGAATAAATGATCTCCTAGGTATGTCTAAGGAATATTTTTAGATTGGGGGTCTATTTTTTTTTAAGCCAATATGTCATTTACCAATCTTTAAACAAAAGGGTGTGCTGAATTTTATTCTTTACTCTTGAAAGAGTTATTTTTAATCTTCATAGCCATGATCATATAATCTCTAATTTATGTGTTTTGGGTTTGTGTAGTTTCCATAGTTGTTGGATTAATCCTCTAAAATAAGAAACTTACTTCAAACATTTTTTCATTAAAAAAACACTTCTAATTTTCTAATTTAGTCATGGTATCAATTGGTATTATATGTACAAGCTTGTTGAATTAGGATATGAACTCTCTCATGGGTTTATGACAATGTTTATTTACCTAAGACATTACAATGACAGATAATTTTCATCTTCAGTAGGTTTAAACCTTTCTTCAAATCTGGTTCTCATTATTTGCCAATATGAAATGGAAGAAGTGGGAAAATTATGAAACCATACTATGACTCCTTTGGTCAATATTTTCATAAACAACCTAATTGACACATCTTCATGTTCTACACCAATAATATAATAATTAGAGAATAGATTCATTATATGTTCATCAAGATTTTGTTTACCATCTTTGGTAAACTTGGGGAGATTCTTTCTTGCACCTTTTATTATTTCATAAGGTTGAGAAACTAAATCCAATGGACCAATATGAGGACCCCACAATGTGGTATAAATCATGTTATGAAAATTTAATTCTATTAAAACTAGAATGTTTGATAGTGATACAATTTTGCTTATGGGTTGTAACTTCTTTATCCACTTAAGAGGGAATTTGAAACTGAACTATTCTTTAAAATTAAATAATGGGTTGACGATGCATTTTTGTTTACTAAACTTTTTATACCTTTTATTAGACATGATATTGATATATTTTAAGGAATTCAATGTATTATTATGATCACTATTATTCTAGTAATAAGTACAATAATACTCTCAGAAAAATCAGCACATTTTTCTTCATCTAGCATAATTACAATGCTTTGGAAATGAGAACTATTAACTATATTATCCTAAGATAATTGTCATAGATCAAAAGAGATATTTGCTTTTGTAACTTGTGTCCAATCTAAGTTTGGTTGGAAATATAATTTGATACTCATATAAGTGACTTCACTTGGTAACTACGCATTGTATAAAAATCATAAAACATACCCCACAGTGGGTACCAAAAAATATTAATGAAATATTTGGTACTTGTAGAAATTATAATTTTCAAAATAGTGAAGGAGACAAAAAGTCTCTCTTATATTAGGAGGGGTGGTTCCCTTTATTGAAAGCAGTAAAAACTAAGCTAAGCATATTTACATTATTTATGAGTTGAATGGGGGTGTTATTTTGTAGCATTCAACTAAAATGAAAATAAGAAAAAGAAAAAATGAATATTTCATTCAACCTCATGACTGGAAATTAATTAGTTAAAATAACATGTTAAATTAAGATTAAACATGATTACTGCTTAGAATGATGAAGTATTCATTAGCATAATAAAAACACATATCAATAAAGGAAAGTAAAACACAAAGTTATAAATTTCCTTGGGTTCTTGGTTGAAGATCATATACAAAGTTTCTTTCTCCTTATTTCAATATTTAATTCTCATAGACATCAAAAATCAATTTTACAATTTCCATTTATACTATTTATAAAGATAGGAGGGAATGGACTAACCCTTCACCTTCCATGTGACTATTTATATTTAAAATACACATATTATATTTTCCACTATTTTCAAAATTATACAAGGGAAAGTACAACTTTCCTAAAATAGAAGATCAAAAAAAAATGAAAAGAAAAACCTACAACCTCATTTAGGAAGTATTTTTTGAGGTAATTGTTGGTTCCAAATAACTTGGGATAAATGTATAGCTTATAACCTATTCTTTTCTCTAAGAAAATTTAATTTTTTTGAACTGATTTACTACCTTATTAATGTGATTCCCTTTTGGTACTACCACATGCTTGCAATGCATTAGCCATATTTTTGAAACTACAAACATATCATTTAAAAATTCCATTAGTTTAATTAATTGATTATTCATTTCTCCTATTGAAACATGAATTACACTGAGCATGGTCATGGAAGCAACATTAAAGGTATTCTCTTTGAATATCTCTATTAGTGTAGGATTTTTATTACTATGTATTTTTACTTGCACAATGTAATTAGTTTACTTAGGTTAATAATAGTTCATTAAGGTAAATGTACTTTAAGTCATTTTATAATTGTGAGTTGAGTTAATTAATTTTTTAGGTGACCTAATTCTTCACTATATAATGTGCATGCCTATGTACATTTTGACTAATGATGATAATACAACTTTTAGTTGTGAAGACAAGTTTATTCCATTTTATGAGATATTGTTATGATTTCACTACTTCATATAGTATTACATTCATGTATTCAATCATATCCAAATTGATATTATACTGTGTCCCATCCTGACATAATATTAGATATTTTTTGGTAGTCAAATTCCATAACCTCTAGTGTGAGATCTAGTATTCTAGCCTATTCAGTATTTTTTATTGATTTTGATTTTAAAGGTTTTGGTTGGGTTTCTATAAAATTCATATAAATATGTACCTTTAGAGTCACCAAATGAAAAATGGACAGTGCCACTAAATTTATAAGGGACTAAAATTCTATGAATGATTGTAAAAATGACTTAGTTTTATGACCGATTTTGACCATTTTGGAGGATTTAAAGGTTATTTTTTAAATTCTACAAAAATCCATACATTTGGTGACTTTGAGGAAAAACCATTTATAAATTTTTCTTGGTTTGTCAAATAAATAGGTGGGTTTAAGATTTTTTTTGAGAAATTCATATCAAATCTTTAGATTTGAGTTTTTTTATCTTTGATAAAGTTTCTACCCCTACAGGTACTTTGGTGGGTTTCTGCCCCTTGGTAGACATTTCCACCCTTTCTAACACTTTTTGGTAGTTGGTAGATGTTTTTAGTGTAAAAACAATTTTGAGTGGACATTTTATCTTGATCAATCACCACTCATACTTTTTGACCCATGCTCACACTATCACTAGACTCTATGACCCTTACTTGCACATTCGCCAGACTCTATGACCTCTGCTTACCAACTGACATCCTTGTTTACATAATCATCAGAACCTGACACCCTTACTTTCACCTTAGTTGGAACTTGACACCTTTGCTTTCACAAATATCAAAACCTTACACCCACATAGAAGCACATTGTATATTTTAAGACTCCTATTTTTATGGTGCTTTACATGGGATGTCTAAGAAACTATCAAATTTAATCCAATGACACAAAAATATTCATGAGAAATTTCAAGGAATTTTTTGGGTGACATCACTTCCACCATCAATAAAATCAATTAATAAGGGGGCACTCATCTTAATCCCTAGCCCTTGTTCATATGAGAATTTAATCCCTTAGTCATAACCAACTCAAGGGATCTTAAATTTTTTATTGGAGAATTAGCCTTAATTTGGGTCCTTTCTATAGTCTTTTAGGTTTATCATAAGTCTTATGTGTGTGTGCATTTATTATATTTATAAATGTAATTTATTCTAGCCTTTTGAGATGTCACTCACCTCTTTAATCTACTTATTAAAGTTGGAGTTACTTGCATGTAAATTTTCTCCTCCGCATGGCATACACATCCTCCTCACTTGTAAGAGAATTATGAACACTTGGCACACATGCTAAAGTTTTCACATGTAATTCCTTATTCCTCATATCTTTATTTATTGATCTCTCCTCTTCCTCTCTTCTTTCCTTTTTGTAGTTCTTCAATCTTGATCTTACTCTTGCTTTGCATCTTTTTGATGCTCTCTTTTAGATTGAAACCATTCTTCTATCTATTATATTCTTCTTACTATGTATTTGGAGTTCATTGATTGCAAGGATTCTTCATAGATTGTGGTATTTTTCTATATTTGATGGTTTCTTCACTTGTCAACTCTTGTCTCACTTTATATAATTGATTCACTCTTGAGGTAAATTTTTTAATTAATGAAATATTTAAGGTATTTAATGTTTAGTTATAGTTAAAGATTTGGTAATATTATTTTATAGTATTAGAGTCATGATTTTTTTAACATTGAATGTTGAGTTCTTTATGCAGTCCTTTCTTGGAGGAATCTTGGAATTTTTTAAAATTTGTCCCAATTTTTTAACCTTCTAAATTTTTTTTTAGGTTTCTAAATAATTTTTTTGTATACATTATATTAAACTTTAAGTAAAAAAAATCTAGTTTATGCCTACGCTTGCTGACATTCTAGTTTCTAATTCTATTTTTTTTCTTACCTTATTGGTTGTCTTATTTCCACCTTTATATACTTATATTTCTTTGGCATTTTGTTTGGAATTATACCCTTACCTCACCTCAGTAATCTCATTTTTTATTTTTTTGATTATTTTATTGATTCACCTTCCCTTTTATATCTTTGTTAAATCTGAAACATGGCATTTTGATGAAAACCATTCTACGTGCATTCATTTTATAGTGTTTTTTATTATATTGGTTGTGTTTTTAATTTTTTAGATCATCATATTTCTACTTGGTGTCTTAGTTCTCCTTGGAGTGTTGTTTCAAAACTATGTGTTGGTTTGGCATTAACAGTTCACTATTATGTATTTCTTTGTTTTTGTATTTCTCCTCAGCACCTAATGTTTTATTGTTACATCTCTTAGACATTTGATATAAGTAAATGCATTTATAATTAGTTTTCAAATTCCCTTACTATCTTGAAATGCTTGTCTCATTTAAAAACAATATTTTTTTGACAAATGGTGCAACAAGTAATAGTATTAAAAACTTTCAATGCAAAATTTACCATTATAAAGGAAGTTAAGCATTTTGATTTTACATGGGTGTTCCTAATTTAAGCACTCTTTTTACTACATTCAAATCAAAATATCAACCCTTAATTATTTTTTATAAGACTATTTTTTGGTACTCAAACTATAAAAACAATAAAACAAAAAAAAAATCAAAATTGTGCTTTTTAGCTTTAAAATATTTTACCTTGTTGTTATCAAAACCTTAAAGTTTTTTTATTAAAACCAAAAGGGTGTTCAAGTTGTTTTCATTTAAGATAATCATTTTTTTCCCTTTCTTTATCAAAATTTTAATGTGGAATGAATATTTTTCCATTGTAATTAGTCTTTTGTCTTTTCTCATTGAAAGACTTTTATTTTTTTATTTTTTGAAAAAAAAAAATATACAAGTCTTAACATGTGACATATTAAATGTTTTTTTTAAATTCTATTTTTTTAATTCTCACAAAAAACAAAGCAAATGTAAAAAAGAAATTCACGAGTCTTTTTTAAGAACTAAATTATTCATTTTGTCTTATATTCAAATTTTATAATCGAATTACTAAAAAAAAATTAACACAAATCAAAACAAATTTGTGTAATGATATCAATTTTTTTAGAATGTTTAAAATCATAAACAAATTTTATTAAAACATTTTTATTTGGAGTTTTGGGTTAGATTTACATTTACAAGTTTATTGATCTAATTGATATCATTTTTTAAGTAAGTTAATTTTATTGGCAAATTGGTTAAAATATATTTGTTAAAACTTTTGTTCTATAAGTACATTACAATTTTTAAAATGATTTTTATGTAATTTCAATAGAATTTAGAGCACTTTTCTTTTTTATTCTTATTGCATCAATTATATTTAAATTAGTTGTCTTTTTAGCTTTTAAGAAACTTTAAAACTCTTACTTTAAAAATGATGAGATTATTGCTCTTAAGACACAAATTGCATGTCAAAATGACACTTTAACTGCTTTGTACAACTCTTTAATGAGAAGATGATGACTATGCAAAATTATTTTGATGATCTAAATGAAAAACTAATGACTTTTACACATGTTAATAGCTCTCATGATGATATTAATTATGTTCCTAAATTAATTTTCATGCCTTTGGATACTTATATCAATCTTAGATTAAAAATCATGCACATTATGGGCTATTTTGTAGTAAATGCAAAATTAGAGTTTTTAAACCTATTTTTCCCACATCTAATACAAATTGTAAAGACATCAATTTTAATGATTCAACTGATACTCATGTAAATTTTACATCTTATTGTCCTCCTCATCGAATGACTCATATTACAACTTCTTTTAATTGTAATGCTTGGAATGTTCATGCTTTGGTTAAAATTGATAAATCTTGTATGTATTATGAAAAAATGGGCATCGCATATCTAAATGTTAGAAATTTCATCCATATAAATTTTGTGATAAATCCATGCATGACACTTTTCATTGTTAAAAAAATATTAAATATTTTACCTCTATAGTTAAAACTATTTGGATTCCTAAAGAAAATGGATCTTCTAGAGACCTTGATGTGTCTTCATGTGATGTTTTTCGATTGATTCTTGATGCATATATTTTTATAAAAAGACATATTCTTTGTCTCCATTTTTTTAAACATCAATATAATATGGTGTCTCTTTTATGAATTCTTTTTTTTTTCTTTCATATAAAATGTGATTTGATTATGTTGACTAACTTATTTTCATGTAAGATATCACACATTATAATGGAAGTTATCTTTGATCTATTTGCTTTGTCATACATCTACTTTTATTAATTTATATATGTACATTATATTTTGATGGAATAATGGATGCTTTACTTGAAATATTGGTGTTATCTTATTTTTATATTAGGTTTTGTGAATCATTACCCCTTCTTGTCGGTCTTTGTTCCCTTGTAGATCAACCACATTATCCGAAGAGGATTCATGAATATTCTTGGTGATCACACTTTCTTCCTTGTGACTTTTGGTGGCATCTTATTTTCTTTATTCTCTCAGTCTATTATCATTCCACTTAAAATAATTTTATATTAAGGGGGAGTAATATGTAATTTCAATGCCCTTTCTTATTTTTAAAATATTTTCTCCACTTTTTAACCCCAAATTAAACTTAAGGAGGAGTGTTGAAAAATTAACCTTAATTTAGGTCCTTCATATAGTCTTTTAAGTTTATTCTAAGTATTATGTGTATGTGTGTATTTATTATACTTATAAATGCACTTTATTCTAGAATTTTAAGGTATCACTCACCTATCTAATCCATGTTGAGGTATGTTTATGTTTTTGGTGTTATGTCATTGATGTTGTCATTAATGTCAAGGTCAAAATTAATGGCGTGCATGGTGAAGTGGTATGTGACAAGGAAGTCTTGTGACAAGAGAAAATTTGAAGGAAATCTATTTTCTCTCTATTGAGAGAGAATTTTAAGGAAACCTGGTAATTCTTTTGAGTTTGATGACATTTCAAGGTCAAGATCAAGATTTAAGGTAAGCATACTTTTGAGCACTAGTCTTAAGGAGTTTTATCATATCATGAGCATTTGTATGAAGATGGTGGTTTGGTAAGATGTATACACATAGGTATGAGTATATGTTTAAAATTTTCCAAGCATGAATATGAAGTGTTTAAAAAATTAATAAATTTTCAAGGTAAACCTTTAGGGGTAAGATCTTAATCCTAAGCATGTAACCGGACTAGTCCTAAACTCTGCCTAACCTAATGAGTAGTCTTGAGGTGTTATCAAAATATATGAAGGATTAAAATCAATGATATATCATGTGAGAAGATGTTTTAAACTATTTTAAAAAATTTATAAGGTATATAATCTTTTAGAGGATGTTATTAGGTCAGTTCTTGGCTTAGTCTTTGCATGAAGAGACCTAGTGATAAGACATATGCTTAGTTGCATGATGAGGGGAGCAATTTGAGGCTTGTGAGAAGAAGCTTAGTAGTTTGTGAGTATGTTATGATGTTTTTTTATGTTATTATGATGTTTTGAGATAATTTTAATAGGTTTAAATGTGTGTTCAAGGTCTAAGTGTATATGGTAGTTCAAGACCTAATGAGCAAAGAGAACTAGTATGGTCTAATGAGGAATCAAGTTCAGTTTCCAAGGTGATAAGAGTTTATGAGATAATTGTAATAGGTCTTGTAGGTTTTTTAAAAGTTTTTTTAACCAATTATAAGATTAAATACTAAAGGAGAAAGCATGAAATGTGATTATAAGGTTTTTTGTGTGTATAGAATGATGTATTACAAACCTAAGAAGGATTTTCTTATGATTGTTGGCACGTGAAAACTTTGAATGAGATCATAATAAGTTCATGAAATTTTGGTAAGGATCCTAACTCAAGTTTCCAAGAATTATTTTTTGGATTAAGGGTCCAAGCTTTATGAATGATCATTAAGACTGTAAGGTGGTCTTAACCCTCTCTAAAACCCTAAGTATGACCCAATATGGAATATCTTGTTGGAAGTTGATTAGAATGATTTTTATGACATATTTTTGTGATTTTAACATGTATATAACTCTCCCAAGTACCTAAAAGTGGCATTGGTATATTAGAAGAAGTGAGTGTAAGCTACAGGAAACCCCTTGTTTTTTAGATTTTTGATGTAGCAGGCAAGGTTGACTAGGTCAAAGCATGAAAATGATTTGAGTATGATGTGTGAGACTTTTATTTTATAATAATTTTATTTTATTATTAGGTTAAATAATTAAATTATGATAAATTTTTCATGGAATTTGGTCTATCATTAAAGAAGCCTAGTGAGGAAGACAGTGAGAAAACTAGGTAAAAGTGAGAATGAGATTAGGGATGGGTTGAAGTGGATTAGGTATGGATCCAAATGCATGGGGTTATTTTTCTTGTGTATGGCATAAAGTTGATCTCAATCTAACTTGTCTAACACAGTGAGGTCTGTGTATAATGAAGCCATGAGATTGGTCTATAAGACCAATATTTCTATTGTAAATTATTATTATTATTATTATTATTATTATTATTATTATTATTATTATTATTATTATTATTATTATTATTATTATTATACATATAGATATACATATGTTATAATTATGATGAAGTATCATATAAACCCATTTTAATTTCATAAAAGTGTTCACATAGGTGTTCTAAGTCTTGGTTTCCATGACTATGTTTTGGAGCATTCAGGAAATTTTCTATGTATTAGTGAGAATGATGTTCCAGAGTCATTATGCATAAATTTAAAGAATATAATTAATATTAAGTTATTTTATAGGTCTCATATTTTTATTTTTATTCATTTTTAATCATGATAAATTCCTATGAAGGTGTGAAAAGTCAAGGGTTCTTGACTGGGTGTTTGAGGCTTGTTTGCAGTTCTGAATGAACATATCGAAGTGGTCTATTTGAGGCATTTTGACCTGTATGGTGAATTATAATTGACATTATGATAAAACTTATGTAATTTAAGTTATATCAATTTTATTTATTTATGTGTTTATGTGGAAAATTTGAGTGTATACTTCAGATATTTAAAGCAGACTTTGTAGCAATGAGAAGGACTAATTGTGAGTAGGCCTAATGGTATGGTTCAAGGAGTGAAATGAACTAAATGGTGTTGGGGACATAATATGATATTATCATGGGTATAATTTAATATTTTTTTAATTTTATCATCCATTTATGTAGGCTTAAACTGTTCCAAGGTGGTCAAGGTGAAACATGTACTTTGAGAAGGCCTAATTGCATTAGGGATCTATTAGGCCTAATGATGGTTTTCCTCCTTATGAGTGATGACCAAACTATGTAGTGGTTGTTTTAATTATGAAATGTTTTATTTTATTTATTAAAATGGTTATCAATCTATTATATTTGGAATTTATTTCAAATAATCTATTATGGTAAGCCTCAAATTCGTTATTCTCCTTCTTTATACTAGTTGTTGCTCACTGATGGTGGAAAACCAGGAAGTTTTGAAGAGGCAATGTAGGTAGAATCCAAGAAATAGTGGAAGCATGGCATGAATGATAAAATTGATTCCTTGAAAAATAACCAAACGTGGGATTTGGTAGAGTTGCCAGCCAGGATGAAAGCACTAAAAGACGAATGGATTTACAGGTTAAAGAAAAAGAAAGAATGGATAGGTGAGACAGAAGGCCAGGTTATATGGTCTTGAGCAAGCTGCAAGACAATGGTGTTTAAGGTTTGACAGGTGTATGACAAAGCATGTCTTTAGCCAATGTCAATGTGACCATTATGTTTATTTTACCAGGTTAGATAATATTAGCTACATTATCCTATTACTGTATGTAGTGTATATGCTTGTTGCAGGGTCACACATGTAGGGAATTGCTGAGCTAAAGGTAAAATTAGCTCACATGTTTGCCATGAAGGATTTAGGTGCAGTAAAGAAAATCCTTGGCATGAGTATTTCTAGAGACAGGGAAAGTCACAAGTTGATTTTTTCTCCAGAGGATTATGTGAATAAGGTAGTGGAGAGGTTCAATATGTATGATGCAAAACTAGTCAGCACACTTATGGTTGGATAGTTCACAGAATAGTGTCCTAAATCACATGATGAGGTTGAGTACATGAGTACTAGACCTGATATTGCCTAAGTAGTGGGAGTTGTCAGCAAGTTTATGGCCAATCCAAGGAAGGAGCATTAGAAAGCAATTCAATGGATTCTCAAGTATCTGAGAGGGACCAGCAGTAGGTATTCATGCTATGTAGGGTCAAGCACTTCTTTACATGGGTATGTAGATTCGGATATGGCAGGTTACTTAGATGATAGGAGAAGCACCACAAGATATGTGTTAACTATTGGTGGAATGATGGTTAGCTAGATTTCAGAGTTGCAGAAGGTTGTTGCAGTCACAGTGGCTAGCAAAGAAATGATATGGATGACTTAGTTCATGGAAGAGTTGAGAAAGGAGAAAGAGAGTTATAGATTGTATAGCGATAGTTAAAGAGCAATTCATTTTTTAAAGGATTCAACCTTTCATTCAAGAACTAGATATATACAGCTTAGGTACCACTTCATTAGACAGGTATTGGAGGATGGTGAGTTGAAGCTGGAATGGATCCATATGGATAGGAACCCTGCAGATATGTTAACAAAGCCAGGAACAAAGGAGAAGTTGAATATTCATTTAACTTCTGTTGGTCTTCAAGATTGAACTTGAAGAGGGATACAAGACAAGAAACAAAATTAAAGGATGTATAAGTATAAGTATAGGTACAGGTGTAGATGTTTATCTCCAAGTGGGAGATTTTTAGGTTGTGGAGCTAAAAGCTTCACAGGTATGCAAATGCAGGAGGTTGCTGAGTGTCACAGTAACCGACGTCGGTCAGGCCAACTGATGTCGGTCATATTTAGTGTACAGAGTAACTAGCATTAGTTATAGGTCAGCCAGCATCGGTCAGATAGGAACTAACATCAATCATCTCCAGACAGATAAAGACTGATGTCGGTCGTCCATGTGTTCCAGAACTAGTCTAATTTTAGACGAACAGTCAGTTTGCATGTAAAGACTAATTTTAGTCTTGAGTCTGTGTTTCTAATTATTGTAATTGGGAAGTCTAATTATTGTTTGTATGGGATCTATTTAATAGACCCATGGGGCTATATTGTAATTAAGTATCAAGGACAAGGAAGATATCTTTCTGAGTGTAAGATCAGTTGATCTGTAGGTAGCAAGATCAGGGAGATATACATGGTAAGTAAGATTAATTAGATCTATAGGTGTGCAGGATCAAGGAGATCTACTTGGAGTACTTGAATTACTTGGTGGACTAGAAGTAGGCAACAATGGTTGAGTTGATTGTCACTTACTGGTGGAGAGAACAAATCAATGTTGAGTTGTGGTTGTAATTGATTGAGAGAGAAAGAACTCTTGAGAGAGAATTACTATACACCCAAGAGGTGTGGGAAGAGTGTGATTTCTTCATTGTATTTTCTTCTGAAAGAGTGTTAATACAATATTGTATTGTCTCTCATATTCTGTGTTGTTTTTGAATTCTAGTTACATATTACTTCTAGTTAAATTCCATGTTTAGTTGCTTATACAAAGGTGATCAATTGTGCTCTTAAGGAGTAAGATCTTGACAAGTGGTATCAGAGCCTGGTTTAGAGTAGGTTAGTGTTTATTGATTACAAGTTCACTCATAGGGGTTTCTATTTGAGTGGGAGAAAAGCAATGGCAGAAGAAAGTAAACTAAGAATGGAGAAATTCAATGACAAGAATTATCAATTATGGAGGATGTAGATAGAAGATTATTTGTATCAAAAAGATATATACTTACCATTGGGTGGGGTTGTAAGCAAGCCCATAGATATGTAAGATGAAGAACGGAATGTTCTTGATAGAAAGGCTCTTGGATCTATAAGTTTGAGCCTGGCATCTTCTGTGACTTCTAATTTATCATAGGCAAAGACAACAGTAGAGTTAATGGATACTCTAGCAAACTTATATGAAAAACCCTCAGCTTCGAATAAGGTATATCTTATGAAGTAATTATTTAGTTTGCAAATGTAGGAAGGTGGATCTGTATATCGTCATCTTAATGATTTCCATGAAATTGTAAATCAGTTAAATTCAGTCAAAATAGTTTTTGATGATGAAATTAAGGCTCTCTTAATCTTATGATCTTTACTTGAAAGCTGGCATAGCTTGGTAATGGCAGTTAGCAATACTGCATTTGATTCAAATATCTTGAAAGTTGAGGATGTTCTTAGTGTAATCTTGAATGAATAAATTTGTAGGAAAAGCATAAGAGAAACATCAGGTAATGCTTTAAGTATTGAAAGTAGGGGAAGGCAAAGAGAGAAGGGAAAGCAAAGGAAATCAAGGTCAAAGATGGGAAGGAGATCTAAATCTAGAAATGGAGGTATAATCTACTAGAATTGTGGAAAGAAAGGGCATGCAAAGAAAGATTGTTGGTTGAAGGATAACAAAGAAAATTAGCAAGAAAGTAATAAGGAAGCAAATGTTGCAGGTATTGTTGCATAAGATGCTCTTATATTTTCTTTGGATAGTCAAGTAGAATCATGGGTTTTAGATTTTGGTGCTTCTTTCCATGCAACCCCAAATAGAGAATTTTTCAATGATTATTTCCATGGAGATTTTGGAAAATTTTATTTAGGGGATGGTGAGCCTTGTCAAATTGTTGGCAAAGGAAAAGTGCAGTTGAAATTGCAGAATGACAACACATGGGTGTTGAAAGATGTCATGCATGTACCCATCTTGAAGAGGAATCTGATTTCTACAAAAATGTTAGGTGATGAAGGTTGCATAGTAACTCTCACAGTGGAATCTTAGAAACTTTTCAAAGGTGCACTTGTATTAGCAAGAGGTAAGACATTAGGTACACTTTATCTATCTACTTGTGTTACTGATTATTCTCTTATTTTATCTACTTCAGATGTAGATGCAAAGATGTGGCACTATAGGCTTGGTCACATGAGTGAGAAGGGAATGAATGTTCTTAAGTCAAATGGTAAGAGTTCAGATTTGAAAAGCATAGATCGAGATTTCTGTGAACATTATATGTTTGGGAAATACGTGAAAGTGAGGTTTCTCACAATTGGGTCAACAAAAAAGAAGCACAAGTTGGAGCTTATTCACGCAAATGTGTGGGGATCAACTCAGGGAGCTTCTATTGGAGGATCACAGTGTTATGCTACAAGAAAATATTGGGTCTATTGCATAAAGAGGAAATATGATGTTTTTGACATATTTAAGAACTAGAAAGCCTTGGTTTTCAAGGAGAAGTTGATGGATAGAGATCAGCTCAAGGGGTTGAATAATTCTGAGTAGGGCAATTTGGACAAGGTTATGTTCCAAAGTGAGCTCGTGGATAAAAGTCATCACTCACAGGAAAACACAGTTACCAACATCGGTAAGGTGAGAACCAACATTGATCAGGTAAGAACCGATGTTGGTCAGATGAAGACCAAAGTCGGTGATGTCAGGTAGGTGAAAAGCGATATCAGTCACATAATAACTGACGTCAGTTAGATCAGTCACATAAAATTGATGTCGATTGGATGCAGACTAAGAGATGATTGAGATTGGTCACTGTTAGAATGAAATTTGGGCAGACAGTAAGCTGTCAAGGAGTCTCAAATGCCCATGAGGAGGACTAAAAGTGTAAGTAAGCCTTAAATTCATTATTCCCCTTTTTTATACTACTTTTTGCTCACTGATGGTGGAAAACTAGGAAGTTTTGAAGAGGTAATGCAGGTAGAATCTAGGAAACAGTGAGAGCATGGCATGAATGAGAAAATTGATTCCTTGGAAAAGAACCAAACGTGGGATTTGGTAGAGTTTCCAGCCAGGATGAAAGCACTGAAAGATGAATGGATTTATAGGTTAAAGAAAGGATAGAATAGATAGGTGAGACAAAAGGCTAGGTTATATGGTCTTGAGCAAGCTGTAGGACAATGGTGTTTAAGGTTTGATAGGTGTATGACAAAGCATGGCTTTAGTCAATGTCAATGTGACCATTGTGTTTATTTTACCAGGTTGGATAATATTAGCTACATTACCCTGTTACTGTATGTAATGTATATGCTTGTTGTAGGGTCACACATGTAGGGAATTATTGAGCTAAAGGTAAAATTAGCTCACATGTTTACCATGAAGGATTTAGGTGCAGCAAAGAAAATCCTTAGCATAAGTATTTCTAGAGACAGGCAAAGTCACAGGGTGATTTTGTCTCCAGAGGATTATGTGAATAAGGTAGTGGAGAGGTTCAATATGTAGGATGCAGAACCGGTTAGCACACTTATGGTTAGACAGTTCATAGAATAGTGTCCTAAATCACATGATGAGGTTGAGTACATGAGTATTAGACTTGATATTGCCCAAGCAGTGGGAGTTGTCAGTAAGTTTATGGCCAATCCAAGAATGGAGCACTAGAAAGCAGTTTAATGGATTCTCAAGTATCTGAGAGGGACCAGTAGGAGGTATTCATGTTATGCAGAGTCAAGCACTTTTTGACATGGGTATGTAGATTCAGATATGGCAGGTTACTTAGATGATAGGAGAAGCACCACAGGATATGTGTTCACTATTGGTGGAATGGTAGTTAGCTAGATTTTAGAGTTGCAAAAGGTTGTTGCAGTCACAGTGGCTAGCAAGGAAATGATATGGATGACTTGGTTTATGGAAGAGTTGGGAAAGGAGCAAGAGAGTTTCATATTATACAGTGATAGTCAAAGAGCAATTCATTTTGTAAAGGATTTAGCCTTTCATTCAAGAACTAGATATATACAGCTTAGATACTACTTCATTGAACAGGTATTAGAGGATGGTGAGTTGAAGCTGGAATGGATCCATATGGATAGGAACCCTGAAGATATATTAACAAAGCCAGAACAAATGAGAAGTTGAATCTTCATTCAACTTCTGTTGGTCTTCAAGATTGAACTTGAAGAGAGATACAAGCCAAAAAACAAAATTAGAGGATGTACAGGTACAAGTACAGGTGCAGATGTTTATCTCTAACTAGAAGATTGTTAGGTTATGGAGCTAAAAGTTTCACAAGTATGCAAATGGAGGAAGTTGTTGAGTGTCATAGTAATCGATGTCGGTCAGGCCAACTGACATCGATCATATTCAGTGTACAGAGCAACCAGAATTGGTTATGGGTCGGTCAGCATCGGTCAAACAAGAACCGACATCGGTCATCTCTAGACAGATAGAGACCAATGTCAGTCGTCTGTGCATTCCAGAACTAGTCTAATTTTAGACGGATAGTCAGTTTGCATGTAAAGACTAATTTTAGTCTTGAGTCTACATTTCTAATTATTGTAATTGGAAAGTCTAATTATTGTTTGTATGGGATCTAATTAATAGACCCATGGGGATGTATCCTAATCAAGGATCGAGGACAAGGAAGAGATCCTTTCGAGTGTAAGATCAGTTGATCTATAGCTAGCAAGATCAGGGAGATCTACATGGTAAGTAAGATCAGTTAGATTTGTAGGTGTGCAAGATCAAGGAGATCTACTTGGAGTACTTGGTGGACTGGAAGTAGGCAACAACAGTTGAGTTGATTGTCACTTACTAGTGGAGGGAACAACTCAGTGTTGAGTTGTGGTTATAATTGATTGAGAGAGAGAACTCTTGAAGGAGAATTACTGTACACCCAAGAGGTGTGGAAAGAGTGTGCTTTCTTCATTGTATTTCCTTCTGGAAGAGTGTTAATACAAGATTGTATTGTCTCTCATATTTTGTGTTGTTTCTGAATTCTAGTTACATATTACTTCTGGTCTAATTTTGTGTTTAGTTTCTTATACAAAGGTAATCAATTATGCTCTTAAGGAGTAGGATCTTGACAAATGGTATCAGAGCCTGGTTCAGATCAGGTTAGTGTTTGTTGATTATAGGTTCACTTGCAGGGGTTTTTGTTTGAGTGGGAGCAAAGAAATGACAGAAAAAAGTAAACTAAGAATGAAAAAACTCAATGGCAAGAATTATTAATTATGGAGGATGCAGATAGAAGATTATCTGTATCAAAAAGATTTGTACTTACTGTTGGGTGGGGTTGCAAGCAAGCCCACAAATATGAAAGATAAAAAATGGAATGTTCTTGATAGAAAGGCTCTTGGATCTATAAGGTTGAGCCTGGCATCTTCTGTGATTTCTAATTTATCACAGGCAAACACAATGGTAGAGTTAATGGATATGCTGGCAAACTTATATGAAAAACCCTCAGCTTTGAATAAGGTATATCTTATGAAGCAATTATCTAATTTGCAAATGTAGGAAGGTGGATCTATATATAGTCATCTTAATGATTTCTATGAAATTGTAAATTAGATAAATTCAGTCAAAAAAGTTTTTGATAATGAAATTAAGGCTCTCTTAATCTTATGCTCTTTACTTGAAAGCTGGCATAGCTTGGTAATGGCAATTAGCAATACTACATCTGCTTCAAATATCTTGAAATTTGAGGATGTTTTTATTGTAATCTTGAATGAAAAAATTTGTAGGAAAAGCACAGGAGAAACATCAGGTAATGCTTTAACTATTGAAAGTAGGGAAAGGCAAAGAGAGAAGGGAAAGAAAAGTAAATCAAGGTCAAAGATGGGAAGGAGATTCAAATCTAGAAAAAGAGGTATAATCTTTTGGAATTGTGGAAAGAAAGGGCATGCAAAGAAAGACTATTGGTTGAAGGATAATAAAGAAAATCAGCAAGAAAGTAATAAGGAAGCAAATATTGTAGGTATTGTTGCACAGGATGCTCTTATATTTTCTTTGGATAGTCAAGTAGAATCATGGGTTTTAGATTTTGGTGCTTCTTTCCATGCAACCCCAAATAGAGAAATTTTTAATGATTATGTCCATGGAGATTTTAGAAAATTTTATTTAAGGGATGGTGAGCCTTGTCAAATTGTTAGCAAAGGAAAAGTGTAGCTCAAATTGCAGAATGGCAACACATGGGTGTTGAAAGATGTCATGCATGTACCCATCTTGAAGAGGAATCTGATTTCTATAGAAAAGTTGGGTGATGAGGGTTGCACAGTAACTCTCACAATAGAATCTTAGAAAGTTTCTAAGGGTGCACTTGTATTAGCAAGAGGTAAGAGAGTAGGTACACTTTATCTATCTACTTGTGTTACTGATTATTCTCCTTTTGTTTTATCTACTTCAGATGTAGATGCAAAGATGTGGCACTATAGGCTTGGTCACATGAGTGAGAAGAGAATGGATGTTCTTAAGTCAAATGGTAAGAGTTTAGATTTGAAAATCATATATCGAGATTTTTGTGAGCATTGTATGTTTGGAAAATAGGTGAAAGTGAGGTTTCTCACAACTAGATCAACAAAGAAGAAGCACAGGTTGGAGCATGTTCACGCAGACATGTGGGGATCAGCTTAGGGAGCTTCTATTGGAGAATCACAGTGTTATATTACAAGAAAGGATTGGGTCTATTACATAAAGAGAAAATCTAATATTTTTGATATATTTAAGAACTGGAAAGCCTTAGTTTTCAGGGAAAAGATGATAGACAGAGATCAACTCAAGGGACTAAATAATTCTGAGCAGGGCAATTTAGACAAGGTTATGATCCAAAGTGAGCTCACAGATAAAATTTATCACTCATAGGAAAACATAGTTACTGGCATTGGTCAAGTGAGAACTAACGTCGATCAGGCAGAAACTGACGTCGATCAGGTGAAGACCGAAGTTGGTGATGTCAGGCAGGTGAAAATTGACATCAATTAGGTAATAACTAACATCAATTAGGTCAATCACATGGAATCGACATCAATCGAATGTAGACTGAGAGATGACCAGGATCGGTCATAGTTAAAATGAAATTTGGGTGGACAGCAAGCTGTCAAGGAGTCTCAAATGCCCATGAGAAAGACTAAAAGTGTAAGTAAGCTTCAAATTCGTTATTCTCCTTCTTTATACTAATTGTTGCTCACTGATGGTGGAAAACCAAAAAGTTTTGAAGAGGCAATGTAGGTAGAATCCAGGAAATAGTGGGAGCATGGCATGAATGAGGAAATTGATTCCTTGGAAAAGAACCAAACATGGGATTTGGTAGAGTTGCCAGCCAAGATGAAAGCACTAAAAGATGAATGGATTTATAGGTTAAAGAAAGGAGAGAATGGATAGGTGAGATAGAAGGCTAGGTTATATGGTCTTGAGTAAGCTATAGGATAATGGTGTTTAAGGTTTGACAAGTGTATGACAAAGCATGGCTTTAGTCAATGTCAATGTGACCATTGTGTTTATTTTACAAAGGTGGATAATATTAGCTACATTATCCTGCTACTATATGTAGTGTATATGCTTATTGTAGGGTCACACATGCAGAGAATTACTGAGCTAAAGGTAAAATTAGCTCACATGTTTGTCATGAAGGATTTAGGTGCAGCAAAGAAAATCTTTGGCATGAGTATTTCTATAGACAAGAAAAGTCACAGGTTGATTTTGTCTCCAAAGGATTATGTGAATAAGGTAGTGGAGAGATTTAATATGTAGGATGTAGAACCAGTTAGCACACCTATGGTTGGACAGTTCATAGAATAGTGTCCTAAATCACATGATGAGGTTGAGTACATGAGTACTAGACCTGATATTGCCCAAGCAGTGGGAGTTGTCAGCAAGTTTATGGCCAATCCAAGAAAAGAGCACTAGAAAGCAGTTCAGTGGATTCTTAGGTATCTGAGAGAGACCAATAGCAGCTATTCATGCTATGTAGGGTCAAGCACTTCTCTACATGGATATTTAGATTTGGATATGGTAGGTTACTTGGATGACAGGAGAAGCACCATAGGATATGTGTTCACTGTTGGTGGAATGGCAGTTAGCTAGATTTCAGAGTTGCAGAAGGTTGTTACAATCATGGTGGATAGCAAGGAAATGATATGGATGACTTAGTTTATGGAAGAGTTGGGAAAGGAGCAAGAAAGTTGCAAATTGTACAGTGATAGTCAAAGAGCAATTCATTTTGCAAAGGATTCAGCCTTTCATTCAAGAACCAGATATATACATCTTAGGTACCACTTCATTAAACAGGTATTGGAGGATGGTGAGTTGAAAAAATGGATCCATATAGATAAGAACCCTGAAGATATGTTAACAAAGCCAGGAACAAAGGAGAAGTTGAATATTCATTCAACTTTTATTGGTCTTCAAGATTGAACTTGAAGAGGCATACAAGCCAGGAAACAAAATTAGAGGATGTACAGGTACAGGTATAGGTGCAGCTATTTATCTCTAAGTGGGACAATGTTAGGTTGTGGAGCTAAAAGCTTCACAAGTATGCAAATGGAGAAGGTTGTTGAGTGTCACAGTAACTGACATCGGTCAAGCCAATCGACGTTGGTCATATTTAGTGTAAAGAGCAACTGACATTAGTTATGGGTTGGCTGACATCAGTCAGACAGAAACCGACATTGGTCATCTCCTAAAAGACAAAGACTGACATCGGTCATTTGTGCATTTTAAAATTGGTATAATTTTAGACAGACAGTCAATTTGCATGTAAAGACTAATTTTAGTCTTGAGTCTATGTTTCTAATTATTGTAATTGGGAAGTCTAATTATTTTTTGTATGGGATCTATTTAATAGACCCATGGGGCTATATTGTAATTAAGGATCAAGGACAAGGAAGAGATCCTTCTGAGTGTAAGATCAGTTGATCTACAAGTAGAAAGATCAGAGAGATCTACATGGTAAGTAAGATCAGTTAGATCTGCAGGTGTGCAATATCAAGGAGATCTACTTGGAGTACTTGGAGTACTTGGTGGACTGGAAGTAGGAAACAATGGTTGAGTTGATTGTCACTTACTGGTGGAGGGAACAATTCAGTGTTGAGTTGTGGTTGTAATTGATTGAGAGAGAGAACTCTTGAGGGAGAATTACTGTACACCCAAGAGGTATGGAAAGAGTGTGATTTCTTCATTGTATTTCCTTCTAGAAGAGTGTTAATATAAGATTGTATTATCTCTCATATTCTGTGTTATTTCTGAATTCTAGTTACATATTACTTTTGGTTTAATTTCATGTTTAGTTGATTATACAAAGGTAATCAATTGTGCTCTTAAGGAGTAGGATCCTGAAAAGTGGTATCAGAGCCTGGTTCAGAGCAGGTTAGTATTTGTTGATTACAAGTTCACTCATAGGGGTTTCTGTTTGAGTGGGAGCAAAGCAATGGTAAAAGAAAGTAAACTAAGAATGAAGAAATTCAATGGCAAGAATTATCAATTATGGAGGATGTAGATAGAAGATTATCTATATTAGAAAGATCTGTACTTACCATTGGGTGGGATTGCAAGTAAGCCCATAGATATGCAAGATGAAGAATGGAATGTTCTTGATAGAAAGGCTCTTGGATCTATAAGGTTGAGCCTGGCATCTTGTGTGATTTCTAATTTATCATAGGCAAAGACAACGGTAGAGATAATGGATACTCTTGCAAACTTATATGAAAAACCTTCAGCTTCGAATAAGGTATATCTTATGAAGCAATTATTTAGTTTGCAAATGCAGGAAGGTGGATCTGTATATAGTCATCTTAATGATTTCCATGAAATTGTAAATCAATTAAATTCAATCAAAATAGTTTTTGATGATGAAATTAAGGCTCTCTTCATCTTATGCTCTTTACCTAAAAGCTGGCATAGCTTGGTAATGGCAGTTAGCAATACTGCATCTGCTTCAAATATCTTGAAAGTTGAGGATGTTGTTGGTGTAATCTTGAATGAAAAAATTTGGAAAGAAAAGCACAAGAAAAACATCAGGTAATGCTTTCAGTATTGAAAGTAGAGGAAGGCAAAGAGAGAAGGGAAAGAAAAGGAAATCAAGGTCAAAGATGGGAAGGAGATCCAAATCTAGAAATGGAGGTATAATCTGCTGGAATTGTGGAAAGAAAGGGCATGTAAAGAAATACTGCTAGTTGAAGGATAACCAAGAAAATCAGCAAGAAAGTAATAAGGAAGCAAATGTTGTAGGTATTGTTGCACAGGATGCTCTTATATTTTCTTTGGATAGTCAAGTAGAATCATGGGTTTTAGATTCTGGTGCTTCTTTCCATGCAACCCTAAATAGAGAATTTTTCAATGATTATGTCCATGGAGATTTTGGAAAAGTTTATTTAGGGGATGGTGAGCCTTGTCAAATTGTTGGCAAAGGAAAAGTGCAGCTGAAATTGTAGAATGGCAACACATGGGTGTTGAATGATGTCATGCATGTACCCATCTTGAAGAGGAATCTAATTTCTATAGAAAAGTTAGGTGATGAGGGTTGCACAGTAACTCTCACAGCAGAATCTTGGAAAGTTTCTAAGGGTGCACTTGTATTATCAAGAGGTAAGAGAGTAGGTACACTTTATCTATCTACTTGTATTACTGATTATTCTCCTTCTATTTTATCTACTTCAGATGTAGATGCAAAGATGTGGCACTATAGGCTTGGTCACATGAGTGAGAAGGGAATGGATGTTCTTAAGTCAAATAGTAAGAGTTCATATTTGAAAAGCATAGATCGAGATTTTTATGAGCATTGTATGTTTGGGAAATAGGTGAAAGTGAGGTTTCTCACAACTAGGTCAATAAAGAAGAAGCACAAGTTGGAGCTTGTTCACGCAGATGTGTGGGGATTAGCTCAAGGAGCTTCTATTGGAGGATCACAATGTTATGCTATAAGAAATGATTGGGTTTATTGCATAAAGAGGAAATCTGATGTTTTTGACATATTTAAGAACTGGAAAGCCTTGTTTTCAAGGAGAAGATGATGGATAGAGATCATCTCAAGGGGCTAAATAATTTTGAGCAGGGCAATTTGGACAAGGTTATGATCCAAAGTGAGCTCACGATTAAAAGTCATCACTCACAAGAAAACATAGTTATCGACGTCGATCAGGTGAGAACTGACGTCAATCAGGTAGTAACCGACATCAGTCAAGTGAAGACCGAAGTCAGTGATGTTAGGCAGGTGAAAACAAATGTTGATCAGGTAATAACTGACGTCGATCAAGTTGATTGCATGAAACTGACGTTGGTCGAATGCAGACTGAGAGATGACCAAGATCGATCACTGTTAGAATGAAATTTGGGCAGACAACAAGCTGTCAAGGAGTCTCAAATGCCCATGAGGAGGACTGAAACTATAAGTAAGCCTCAAATTTATCATTTCCCTTCTTTATACTACTTGTTGCTCACTGATGGTGGAAAACCAGGAAGTTTTGAAGAGGCAATGCAGGTAAAATCTAGGAAACAGTGGGAGCATGGCATGAATGAGGAAATTGATTCCTTGAAAAAGAACTAAATGTGGGATTTCGTAGAGTTGCTAGTCGGGATGAAAGCACTGAAAGACGAATGGATTTACATGTTAAAGAAAGGAAATAATGGATAGGTGAGACAAAAGGCTAGGTTATATGGTCTTGAGCAAGTTGCAGAATAATGGTGTTTAAGGTTTGACAGGTGTATGACAAAGCATGGCTTTAGTCAATGTCAATGTGACCATTGTGTTTATTTTACCAGGTTGAATAATATTAGCTACATTATCCTGTTATTGTATGTAGTGTATATGCTTGGTGCAGGGTCACACATGTAGGGAATTGCTGAGCTAAAGGTAAAATTAGCTCACATGTTTGCCATGAAGGATTTAGGTGCAGCAAAGAAAATCCTTAGCATGAGTATTTCTAGAGACAGGGAAAGTCACAAGTTGATTCTTTCTCTAGAGGATTATGTGAATAAGGTAGTGGAGAGGTTCAATATGTAGGATGCAAAACTGGTTAGCACACTTATGGTTGGATAGTTCACAAAACAGTGTCCTAAATCACATGATGAGATTGAGTACATGAGTACTAGACCTGATATTGCCCAAGCAATGGGAGTTGTCAACAATTTTATGGCCAATCCAAGAAAACAGCACTGGAAAGCAGTTCAGTGGATTCTTAGGTATCTGAGAGGGACCAACAGTAGGTATTCATGTTATGCAGGGTCAAGCACTTCTCTACATGGGTATGTAGATTTAGATATGGCAGGTTATTTGGATGACAGGAGAAGCACCACAGGATATGTGTTCACTATTGGTGGAATGGTGGTTAGCTAGATTTCAGAGTTGTAGAAGGTTGTTGTAGTCACGGTGGCTAGCAAGGAAATGATATGGATGACTTGGTTCATGGAAGAGTTGGGAAAGGAGTAAGAGAGTTGTAGATTGTATAGTGATAGTTAAAGAGCAATTCATTTTGTAAAGGATTCAGGCTTTCATTCAAGAACTAGATATATATAGCTTAGGTACCACTTCATTAGACAGGTATTGGAGGATGGTGAGTTGAAGCTGGAATGGATCCATACGGATAAGAACCCTATAGATATGTTAACAAAGCTGAGAACAAAGGAGAAGTTCAATCTTCATTCAACTTCTGTTGGCCTTCAAGATTGAACTTGAAGAGGGATACAAGCTAGGAAACAAAATTAGAGCATGTACAAGTACAGGTACAGGTGCAGCTATTTATCTCCAAGTGGGAGATTATTAGGTTATGGAGCTAAAAGCTTCATAGGTATGCAAATGGAGGAGGTTGTTGAGTGTCACAGTAACCGATGTCAGTTAGGCCAATTGACGTTAGTCATATTCAGTGTATAGAGCAACCGACATCAGTTATGGGTCGGCCAACATCAGTCAGACAAGAACCGACATTGGTCATCTCTAGATAGATAGAGACTGACGTCAGTCGTCTGTGCATTCTAGAACTAGTTTAATTTTAGACAGACAGTCAGTTTGCATGTAAAAACTAATTTTAGTCTTAAGTCTGCATTTCTAGTTATTATAATTGGGAAGTATAATTATTGTTTATATGGGATCTATTTAATAGACCCATGGGGTTGTATTGTAATCAAGGATCAAGGACAAGGAAGAGATCCTTTCAAGTGTAAGATTAGTTGAACTGCAGGTAGCAAGATCAAGGAGATCTATATGGTAAGTAAGATCAATTAGATATGTAGGTGTGCAAGATCAAGGAGATCTACTTGGAGTACTTGGAGTACTTGGTGGACTAGAAGTAGGCAACAATGGTTGAGTTAATTGTCACTTACTGGTGGAGGGAACAACTCAGTGTTGAGTTGTGGTTTTAATTGATTGAGAGAGAGAACTCTTGAGGGAGAATTACTGTACACCAAAGAGGTGTGGGAAGAGTGTGATTTCCTCATTGTATTTCCTTCTGGAAGAGTGTTAATACAAGATTGTATTGTCTCTCATATTCTGTGATATTTCTAAATTCTAGTTACATATTACTTCTGGTTTAATTCCGTGTTTAGTTGCTTATACAAAGGTAATCAATTGTGCTCTTAAGGAGTAGGATCCTGACACCATTACCATTCCACAGGCCATTACCATCAACCATAATAGCCATATAATTGACATTCCACCTCCCACAAGTGTTGATTGGGATTGACAAAATCAATTTTTTTTGAACTACATCCATGGCAACATAGTAGTAGAAGAAGAACAAGGAGGCCAAGACCACATTCATATAGCAAAAGAACACTCTCCTAGTGAAACCTTTTTGGAGGTGTTAGGGGACAAGTGAAGTTCAAACTTAGCATCTTCTATTGAATTTTTTTTAGAAGTACTAGAAGATAATCAAAGTCAAAATTCAACATTCCTTAGTGAAACCTTCTCAGAGGCACTACGGGAAAATCAAGATAAATTTATTGGTGAAAACCTATTTGAGGCACCAATAATTGAGCACAAAATTCTTCACTGCTTGATGAAGATAATATCAAAGATCAAATAAAAATGGCTTCCTATCTACAACTTAATCAGATGGTAGCAACTCTCAAGATCAAACAACAGAATAATTTGTTGGTCCTATCGAGAGAACAAGTCTTTGACCCCACCACAACCAAAATTATGCCAAATCTAACATTAGCAACATTAATTATGATGGCAAGTCCTGATCTTCATTTATTTCCCCACCACTACACATTTCTTTATCCTCCATCATTCTATTTCATAATCAAACCTACCATCCATTATTTATCATTATTTACCATCCATGGCTTCACTTTCCTTTGTAGAGGCTAAAAAGATACCTTATCTTGATGTTTAAAGGAATCAAAATCAATGACCAATGAAGATCATAAAAGCATTCTTGACAACTAAATCTATAAATAGTTATTAAAAGAGAAGCTATTTAGATGAGGTGTGGGATAGTAACATGATCAAGTATTCTATTTGTATCATTTGTTGATTAGGACATGCATCTCCATCTCAATAGGAAAAATAGAATCATATGTCATTTACGACACTCGAGCCAAAAACATGTACCATATAATTTCACATTTCCACGTCATTTCCATTGTTACATATCCATTTTCCATTATTGTATATTCATGCTATTCACCCTATCACTTGGGGGTAAACCCTCATACAATTTTATCCATCCTATCATTCCATTCTTATCTAGACCAAAGCTTGTTTTTAGTCATCCTACCCAATCCAGTTTTGATCTTGGTTCCTTTGGTTATTCCTACACATTTCATGAGAGGATTCCAATCAAGTTTCATAAATCAATCCAATCCATGTTTACAATGATAGTATATGAAATTAGTGTGACAGTTGATCTAACAAGATATCTTTCATTTTCCATCTTGTATCAAGCTTGTTTATGTGAGCCTGATTATAACTGCCTATGGGCAAATCAGTGTTTCACTAGTCTTGATACTAATTATAACCATCTATAAGAAAATTAGTATCATTAACCTATGCCATTAAATCCTAGTTATAACTACCTATAGCCAAACTAGGGGCAACACTTATTTACCATGCATTGTCACATCACCTTGTCATTGATGTTTTCGTTTGACTGGTCATTTGTCAGATTTGAGAACTTGTTAGGACCTATTTCATTTTTCCCTACCTTTTGTGTGGATGGAATTATTATAATTTGAGGTCATTTTGGGACTAAGTTTTTATTAATTCATGTTCAGGTCAGCTCAGTCTTCTTTTCCATACGCTCTCATCATTTTATGAGTAACCTAAGCTAAACGCACTCACCATTTTGTGAGCAAGTATCTTGTCATTCTCTAATGAGTTAAGATAACTCAAAAATATTTAAAAAAAATCATAATATTTTGAAAATCCAAAAACATTTGTCCTACCTGAGCTTGGTCATTTATCCTCAATCTACCTTATTGGGGCATGGTCATTGCTAAGATGCTTTCTTTTGCTTTTGTTTTTAGGATTTATATTTGTTTATTTATTTAAAGTTGTTTGTTTATTTTGTTTATTTTTTAATTCATTTTCCTATTTGTTTGCTTTCAGCATTGTTGCCTCGATTTAGTCTATATGCATTAATGGGTGATTCCTCAAGCACATTATTTTTGAGTCTATCCATATTCATACGTCAATATTATCATCATGGTTTTTATCATTAGTTTATTGTTTTTGAGTGTTTATTAGATCAGGAGTCAGTCTTTATGCATATTTTAGGATAGTCTTCATGGTGTTCTATCATGAATCCTACCATCACATGCTATAGCAAAAATTAGCTTCAAGAAGGTCTACAATCAATGGAACTACAAAGTTTTCTCCTTGGCACCTTGGTAAATCCTTCTATCCCACCCTTGATCAAATTAACCCATTGGCCATTCTAGTTATATCATTACTAATAAGGATGAGCATCTCCTCATTGGTAGGTATAACTAAATCATTTCTAATGATCAATCTTATTCCTCTATCCATATCTTTCATCACTTTTCACCCACTCATCTTTAATATATATTCCAAGTTATATCCTTGAGTTATGCTTGTTAATCATCCCTAACTAGGGCACTATTAGTTTTAGCCAATCCATGTCTGTTTAAGGATTATAACTACCTATGGGCAAATCATTATTTTAACTTTTATTCTTAATTATAACTACCTTTGGTAAAATCATCATCCTTTTTAAATCAATGCATGTAAGTATTTTTTCATTTGGATTAATCTCAACCATGGGTTAATTCTACCATTTTTCTTGCTTATTTTCGAGGGACATCCATCAAAAAATGTGGTGGCCACTCCCTCAAGGAGGCATCATCATAGGCTTCTAAAAACCATTTGAAGTTTTTTTCTTCAACCATCATCTTCTTTTTGGCATACATGCCATCGCTCATTATTTGAGAAGACATTTTTTTGCCTATATTTTACAACATCTTCCAAAACAAGGGTAAACTATAGACACCTAAAATTGGGCACTAATAACTTCCAACCAAGCTTTTGACCAATTTTCACCTAAAGTGCACAATTTGGCCTAAAAACACTAAAACATGCTAAATGATTTGCAATTGACATTTTTGATTGTCAATTTTGGCTAGAGTGTCATTAAATAGGGTAATGCAATTTATGGGCCAGCTAACTTTGATTAGATCATTCTGAGTTAACATGTTAATTTTGTACTTAGGTGATTTGGATTGCTCTTTCCTACCAAATTGTCTTGCACAAGACACGTTCCTTTGTTATTTGACATTGGTAACATCCTAAATGGGATAATGGATCTAATGCATCTGACATTGATTTCCAATTCCAATCCAGTCAAATTTTGGACCAATAATAAGGCATTTTGATCAATTTGAGTAATTTGTGCATAAAGTGCTTAATCATGCTTAAGAGCTAGTTAAACCAGATTAGATCCTAATTAATAATTCCATGGAAACTTGATGAATACTTGTTTTTAGAAATGAATATTGAATAGTTTTATCATTAGGTGACCTCATTTCTTTGGAAGACATCCCTAGGCCATAAATGCCACAAATATTAGGATTCAAGCCTCCCATGCCTCATCAATGCCCTCCATGCCTCTTAATTTATCCTCTATCCCAAATATTTATGAGCCTATTTATCAATTTTAATTTCATAATTGAATTAATCCTTAGCCACACATCTCAATCCTGAGATGGATGGTTCAGGTTGATTCTACCTATTTGCAAAAATCTATAAATAGGGGGCCTTGCCACATGAATAAAAAAGGCTTGATAATGCACAAATGATTCTAAAATCTATTGAAATTAGTGTTACCATGCCAAATTTATTCCAATACAAGCCAAATCCAAAGGTGCCAAAGAGAAGAGGGGATAGTCAAACCTCCTTTGATGAAGACTTTATGAGCATAAGCCAAGCAAGCCACTACTACAAAATCATTTAGAGAATCTAAATAAGGTGAAGGATTCTTGTTTTTCTTTACTTTTTAGTTGTGTTTTTTCATTTGTTTTTTTATTAATCTCACCTTAGTAACTAGGTGTGAAGGTGTTAGTTTAGTGTGTTGTTGTCAATTTGTTTTGTTCATTTTGTCACTAAAACAATACTAATCTCCTCTACTTAGTCAAATTCTTAGTTCACACAACCTATAGGTAAAGCCTAAAATTATTGTGGGCACTTTGTAGTGGTTGAAAGTAACCTATATGTGAAACCTATGTTTGTTATGGGCACTCTATAGTAGATACAAGCAACCTATAGGTGAAGCCTACAGTTGTTATGGGTACTCTGCAGTGGTTGTAGGAAACCTTTAGATGAAGCCTATAGTTACTACGAGTAGCTTGTAGTGGCTACGATCTAACAATATTCTAAAACCTTACATGACCCTTCAATTTTTTTTTAAATAAAGTCACACAAACATAATTCAATCAAGGAAAAATCATCAATAATTCATAATATAACACACACACACACACACACACACACACACACACACACACACACACACACACACACACACACACACACACACACACACACACATACAAAATCATAACTTCATTAATTCATTTGCATAAGTCACAAATACCTATGGGATTTACATGGAAAAATATATATACTAAGTATGGATGAGGCTATAAAATGAATCAATAGGCTACCTCATCACACCCCCTAATTAACCTCTTACTTGACCTTGAGCAAGCCTTGGTTGCATTTTAAAACCATAAATTTTTCTAAAGTCTAAAACCTTAGGGAAACCTAACCCTTCAAAGATGTAAAAACCTTTAGCATTAT
Source organism: Torreya grandis (assembly GCA_037957365.1). Taxonomy (NCBI): domain Eukaryota; kingdom Viridiplantae; phylum Streptophyta; class Pinopsida; order Cupressales; family Taxaceae; genus Torreya; species Torreya grandis. Next base: position 1,607,917 of record JARHVA010000473.1, read on the forward strand.
CAATGTCATCCCATCTTTTCTTTTCTTTCTCTCTATTAGCTAGAACATTTCCCTCCCAATCAGGAATTGGGAACCAAAATATATGGGGTTGAAACATCAATCCAAACCATTGTATTCTCTACTTTATAACAAGTTCAATACACAATTATACTTTGTGGATGGCTTCCCTAAGGTTTTGAGGGGAGTATGGCTCCTTTATTTTTAAGGCATCTAAGATTTATGCCCATCTATGAGAATAAGCAACAAAAATTTACTTTCCATCTCTTTCCATAAGACTCAAATAATGATTCTAAACTTTTACCTATTTTTTAATAACCCATTCTTTTAGAGTTTATGTGTTCATGAAAGAGATCCATTCATCTATTACAACATCTAAATTTCTTTATTCACTCCTGATCATCAGGGTAGCTTCCTTTTCTTTTTCTTGATATTCTTCCATTTTTTCCCTTCTTGTTTCATTAAAAAAATATGAAAAAAATGCATTTAGCAGAACATCTCCCAAATAGATGTTTGGATTCCATTCTATGTCACTAGGTATAACATATTGGTGGATGTAAAACTCACTTACCTGAGCTTGGAGGTGAGGATCAGCATGTCTATATTCTTCAAAGAAAGATTTGGGGTCACACACCACATAAGATTGATCATTATAGTTCCTATCATACCTAAATGTAATCCATCTCTCTTCCAAGTACATAGTATACACCCTAGAAGGTGGTCTGTACTCCATCGATAGTTTAATGGTTTCATGCATTTTACCAATTTTTTTCTTTAGATACTTGATCTTGGCTTCAGATTTTTCTAGTTTTTATTCTAAGCTCACTTGTTCTCTGGTTTTAACATATAATTTAAATCTTTGGACTAACTCTTTGTAGTGATTTTCATCATCATCAAATTGTTCCTTAAGAAAATGTAGGAGGTCATTAGTTTCTATAGGTGTGATAGCTGAAAGATCCACATCAATAACTTTTTCTATTATAGGTGTTTTTGTAATGGGCAATGGAAGAGGAAATCTATGGTAGAAAGGTACCAAAGCTAGAGTATAATCTATTATAGGTGCTTATGTGGCCAAGTTAGATGAACTTGCTACAAGTTCCTCTAGGGAAGCTATTATAGGTTCCTCCAATATTTCTTCTTTGTCCATAGAAGGTTATACAAACTATGTTACCCCTAGAATTGTTTCAATGCCTCTTTTTCTTTCCAATTTTGTTATCTCATTCCTCAGTCTATATATTTCCTTAAAATCTTGTTCCAATGTTTAGAACTCCTAGGTATGAAGTATTTCTTATTTTACTTCTTTTTCCATGGTCTCTTATTCAACCAATTCCTTTTATATTACATGTTGATCTACCATTCTCAATTCCTCTTTTGTATACCCAATGTCTCTAAGGATATGAATGTCCTCTTCAGTGAATCTAGATGTCTGAGGTGACTATTCTTCTACCTTGGTAGATTCCTCATCAATAGACATACTTCAATTTCAAACCCATCAGGGGTCTTCCGAACCCTAGGCTCTTTCTTTGGTTTTTCATCATCATTGATAGTTATGGTTAAGGAAGTTTTAGTGGTCTTTTATTTTTTAATTCTTTGAGATCTCCTAGGAGGAGGTCTCCTTCTTTTTGATACCATGGGTTTCTTCCCTTTGGTTTTCATTTTCCTTTCATGAAGGGTGACTAATGGAATTTGTTTTTCTTATGTAGCAATTGATAGGAGAACCTCTTCTTGTTCAGAAGGAAACAATGTAGAGGAATCAATCTATGGTGAGGAAAAAGTGGGAGAAAGAATATGTTGTTTTGGGCTTTCCTCTATGTCAGAAGGAGGTAGGACTAATTTCCTTCTATTATTTTTGTCTGTAATAGTCACAGATGGACCCTCAGTAGCCCTAGAAGTGTTTTAATGCCTCTTTTTCTTTTCAATTATGTTATCTCATTCCTTAGTCTATATATTTCCTTCAAATATTGTTCTAATATCTATAAATCTTGGGTATGAGGAAGTATTTCTTATTCTACTTCTTTTTCCATGGTATCTTCTTCAACCAATTCCTCTTATATTTCATGTTGATCTACCATTCTAAATTCCTCTTCTATATACCCAATGTCTCTAAGGAGATGAATGTCTTACTTAGTGAATCTAGATGTCTGAGGTGACTATTCTTCTACCTTGGTAGATTCCTCATTAGTAGACCATACTTCAATTTCAAACCCATCATGGGTCTTTCGAACCCTAGTCTCTTTCTTTGGTTTTTCATCATCATTGATAGCTATGGTTAAGTAAGTTATAGTGGTCTTTTATTTCTTAATTCTTTGAGATCTCCTAGGAGGAGGTCTCCTTTTTGATACCATGGGTTTCTTCCCTTTGATTTTCATTTTCCTTTCAGGAGAGGTGACTAATGGAAGTTATTTTTCTTGTGTAGCAATTGATAAGAGAACTTCTTCTTGTTCAAAAAGAAACAATGTAGAGGAATCAATTTGTGGTGAGGAAAAATTGGAAGAAAGAATATGTTGCTGTGGGCTTTCCTCTATGTTAGAATGAGGTAAGACCAGTTTCCTTCTCTTTATTTTATCTATAGCAGTCTTAGATGGACCCTCAGTAGCTATGAACTAGCCAGTAGCACTAGTGCCCACAACATCTTGTACAAATTGTTAGGCCTGCTCCTCAAGGGATTCCTTCTCATTTATGCCCTCTTCTTCCTCATTATTTTTTAGGGATAAAAATTTCTCCTAACTTAGATTAGGTCTGATAGAGTATACTCCTTGTTTAGTTATTACCCATATTAGGCAGTGATGGGATAGGGTTGTTTTAATACCCTTATAGTACTCTTTGGACATCCTTTTAAAAATATTCCATAAGAAATTTGGAGCATTAATAGATTTGTTATGTCTTAAGTGATTTATAAACTTAAATTTAAGAGTGTAAATTAAGGAATAACTTCCTTCATAGGTCATGTACTTGATGATGTATGATGATATCTCTCTCCATGCTATAGGTAAGCTAATTCTCTCCACACCTCCTTTCTTTAATACCAATCTTTCATTTTCCTAGCAAAATTATTGTCTGGCTTCTTGACCATTGGATTTGTCTTGTTAGTTTTCTCCCATACTTGGTAGCCCAGTTGTTTGGCTCACAAAATCTTTAGTGATTAAAAATGTGATGCCATGTACAGTGGATTGGTTTCCATTAAATAAACCTATAAACTCCTTAGAAAGAGGCTCTAAGAAATGTTGCAACTTCTCAAAATCAAATGGTCCAACTAGATCTATTAAAGGCATCCCAACTAGCTTGATCTCCCTGAAGTTGCCTATGATCCATGGGTTCTCTCCTCACAACTGACCCTCCCATCTTGATAAGTTTATATTTTCTATCAATCCTTTCAACCAATAAGTGGAAACACACTCTATTTGTCCTATATTCTACCTATAGCAAAGTAGGGTTTTGTTCAACAATGGTAGATGTGAGGTTACAGGTTACAGGGTTACAAGTTATGGAATGTTGTAGTTTTATGAAAATGGTTATATTTACAAGGGGAAAGAAATGAAATGATTTCTTTCCCTATAAGATATTATGGTATCCTTATGGCATTTAATTGTGCACACATAGGGTTCTTGTAGTGCATGGGATTCTAACCCATAGTATCCTCTCGCCACTTGAGCTGTCACATGTCCTCAGGTGACATGGAGTGAATAAGAAGGGATAAAATGGGGTCATAATGAGGAGTGTAAGTGTGGGTTGGGATGGCACAATGTGGGTTTAGATGTGATGTGATGGATATTAAATGAATGATGTAATTCATGATTTAATATGTTTATTAATAGCATACATGTTATATTAAAAAAATGAATATTTTTCAAATATTAAAATATATGATGTATCTTTTTGTTAACAGTGTATCAGGGTTGATGTCAAAGACTCACATGTGTATTGTCATGTAAGTGTTTGTATGTGAATGATTGATAGGATATAATGATTGGGTTGGTAGTTGTAACTAGACTGAAGTGGGCCCCTTGTGAAGTGATTAGGAGATCACCGATGGTTAGGCTTTGGTGATGCCCACAACTCACTTGCATGTGATACATGATAGCCTACATGGATAGGGGTTTAAGACTTGGATGAGAGATGATTTCTCTCCTACCACCAGGTCATTATTTAAGATTTGGGTGATCTAAGTGATGGGCTAGATGAACCTAAAAGTGGGTAGTTGAGGGTGTTGCTACTTGGTGACCTTCCTCTGCATGAACTAATTGATAATTGTTTGTGTTGTCTTATTCCCTATAATTTTTGTGCTTGGTGGACTTGGCTTTAGTGATAAGTAGGCTTTTCAAACATGGGACCTGAGTGCCAAAGAAATATGAGATCTCACTATTCAACATAGTGGAATCATCTCCATGAAATAACTAGAAACTAAAAATAAATCATGGGTGTCCCTGTAGACATAAATTCTAGTTTGCAACACTTCTAAATGGAGAGGGAAAGTGTATGCTTGATTATGGCTCTATATCTTAGTATTCAAGGGTATTTATGAGTAGTAGATGTGATGTTTTTTGCTCCAATCCTCCTTCATTCTTCCATAAGGTTATCTAATGACTTTCATGTACTACCCAAAATCCAATAGCTAAGCCATAGGTAAGACTTATAGGAAGATCTAACTTGCATGCACTTTAGAAAGGTGAGAATGAGCATGATGAGGTACTTATAGCAACTACAAGTGAAGCCCATAGCAAGTTGCAAAGTGATGACTAATTATGTAGAAGGTGCTCATAGTAGTTATAGAATAGTCTGTAATAACTGGAGTAAAAACTTTAGTGGCAAAGGTGCCTATAGCAACTATAAAAAATATTTGGTAACTTCAATAGTTGTGCTCTGAATGATAACCATTTCTCTCTTTTCTCTCTCTCTCTCTCTTTTTACCCCTAAATAGATAGCAAGTTGGTTTTCTATTTAGGCCCATTTTATAGTTTTGGGTAGCTAACAGGTTAGTTTTTTACCCAAAAGCTACCAAAAATGCCCAAAAAATAGGTTTTCATTATTGGGTTTTTTTAATGTAGATGTTATTTTCAATAGAATGTTTATTCAAGGTCCTTACCAAGTCACCTAGAAGGGTGTTTGGTCAAGGACCAGGTGAAGGTCACATTTTTCATACCAGAGGAGGGCTAGGATGTCCTCCTCGCCTTTATCTAAGTGTGGACTGGTGCTCCCTTTATCTGGTGAGATAGCATGCCTATCCAATACATGATTATATCCATCTTGTAATTGCTTGCTTATGTATTTGGTAAACTCCTCTTGAGTGAGTGGATATTTGTACAACTTAAGTCTGTGGCCATTAACAAGTAGATATAATCTTACTAGATCAAGGTTTGAAGTTGCACTACTCCATTGTCATAAACATGTTCAATCTCAAAAGGACCAAGCCATCTATTCTAGAGTTTTCCTTTGTGATCCTTGTATTTTGAATAAAAAAGAAGAACCCAATATCTTATATTAAACTACCTATTCTTAATTTACCCATCATGCCATCCAATCTATTACTATTGTACAAGCTTTATGTTCTATAATGCATGTTGTCTATATTCATCTAAGGCATTTAACTATAAAAGTCTTTCCTTCTGTGCTTCAGATATATCCATCCCAAGTTCTAGTGTTTTCTATAAGGTCTTGTGTTCAAATTCAATTGGCAAAATAGGTTTATTTCCATAGACCAACTCATATGGAGTGAAGCTTGTAGTGGTCTTCCATATGATTTTGTAAGCCCACACAGTTTCAAGAAGCATAGCATCCCAATCCTTATGAGACATACTAACAGTCTTTGTCAAAATATTCTCTAACTCCATGTTGGTGAATTCCACATGTCCATTAGACTATGGATGATATGGAGTTGATTTCTTATACCTAATCTCAATTTTTTGGATTAAGATAGTAATTAAGTTAGTAGTGAATTGGGGTCCTTGATCAATGACTATTTATCATGGAACACCATATCTTGTTAATATTTCTTCATAGAAAAAATCTGTTACCTTCTCACCCCTGGCATGTGTAAAAGCCTTTACTTTCACCCATTTAGTGACATATTCAGTACATACAAGTATGTACTCTTTATTGTTGGATTTTGGATCAAAAGGTCTTACAAAGTCTAGGCCCTATTTTTTGAATGGTTCAAGCACCATTTGAGGATGTAAAGGCATTTCATCTGAACATGTGGGTCTACCCATATGTTGGCATCTATCATAATGAGTATTATACCTTAATACATCTTTATAGAGTGAGGGAAAATAGTATCTTGTATTCAAAATGTTGACTATTACACGCTTGGCTACAAAGTGTCCTCTACAAGGTTCGTCATGGTAGGCCTTGAAGATATCTAGAACTTCATCTTCTTTGAGACATTTTATAATGATGGAGTCAAGCCCAGTATAGATAATAAATCTAGACAACCATGAATATCTATAATTTTTTTGAGTCAAATCTCTCCTTTGTTTAAGGAGGAAGTGTTGTTGAAGTAGCCATGTTACAAGGTAGTTAGTAATATCAACTTACCAAGGTGTGGTAAGGGTGAGAGAGAATAGGTGCTCATCTAGAAATGAGTCATCCAATATGGTATATTTTTAGGGGATTATAGGTGTGATAAGAAGTCAACCACCACATTATCCCTACCAGGCTTGTCTACAATAGTGATATCAAATTCTTGTAATAAGAGTAACTATCTTATCACTCTGGATAGAATAACTAGTTTGTTCATAAGGTATCGAATGGTTACATGGTCTATATGAACAAAGACTTGATATCTTATGATATAGTGATGGAAATTTTTGATAGCATAGACTACTACAAAGAACTCTTTTTTAGTAACTATATAATTTTATTTTATTTCCTATAGGTTTTTGCTTACAAAATATATGGCATAATTGAGTGCTTCTTATTTTTGGCTGAGCACAGCTCTTAGGGCATTATATGAAGTATTTGTGTGAATATGGAAGGGAATATTCCAATCAAGCCCACGTAGAATGAGGGTGGTGGTCAATAATTCCTTTAATAGTTTAAAGGTTGTATCACAAGTAGGAGTCTAGAGAAATTCAACATATTTAGTCAGAAGGGTGAATAATGGTGTTGCCACTTTATTGAAATGAATCTTTTGTAGTAACCAACATGCCCTAAAAACTCCTAACATATTTCTATTTTTGAGGAATAGGTAGGTTTTTGATGATGCTAATTTTTGTAAGGTCAACATTAATTTTTTTAGTAGGTACATGGTGGCCTAAGATAATACCTTCTATCATAAGCATGTAGCATTAATTGTGACTGAGAGATAGATGGTGCTCATAATAGTGTTGTAGCACTTGTTTCACATTTTTTAATTCTAATTTCATTATCTGAGATGGGATATATAAATCTAATAGTTAGGAGTTTTTTAATTATACTTTGACTATTCTTTGAAGAGATGGATTCATCCTACATTGTGGTTGTCTGATTGGTCGGAAATATTATTTGATGTAGATATGATGTGTGCATATTTATGGGTTGATTCCTTGCATATCCTCATAATCCCATGTAAAATTGCATTGGTTTGCATGAAACATGTTGACTAGGTGATTTTCCTCATTTAACTCCAACTTGTTATTAATAATCAATGTTTTTCCTAGAAATATTTCAATTTATTGTGAGAATGCTTTCATCATTTTTATATTGCTAATGGATATGCTTTGGCTATAGCTATGAGGTAGAAGTTGGTGGTATATTTATTATACAGCTGCATTAGAATTATTTGATTTCTAGAGGCTATAAAATGGACACTCAACACATTGTAAGTGGTTGAGATCTGTGGAAGGAGTTTGATAAGTATGTTGAAGAACATTGGAGAGAATTGTATCTTCCTATTGATTAGCCAATATGCATGCATGGTGTATGGTAAATATAAGAATCAAGGGAGGCTGATCTACCTCATCTTTAGCCCATAATGTATGCTCTGGTGTAAAAATTGGTTGTGTTGGGGGATAAAAGACCAACTTCTTAGTGTAGTTGCTATTGGATATCATCATGTTACCTAATTTATAACCAATGAAGGTGTCAGTTGTGGCAAGTCAAGGTCATCCTAAGATAAAAATGTATCCACCCAAATTAGACTTAGGTTGGAACACAATGAAATTTTAGGATACTCCCAAGAATATACAATAATGACAAGATCTTTAATGATTCCTTTTAGTCTAATTGTAGACATGTTAGTCATTTACAAGACTGTAGATGTGGGATGAATATTATTCAACTATAGCTTGTGCATGGTTTTGGTTTTCAATACATTTATTTCAGCCCCCAGGTCTATCAATGCATTGGATAGCTACTGGTCATGGATTTGTACTATTATTACTAGGCATCTTGAATATGGTAATTTCTTTGGTAGGGTTTTTTCCAACATGATTTTTGCTAGCTGGCTAATCACATACACAATATTGGGATCTTTTTTCTTCCTTCTAGTTTTTAATAGATAGAGGTCTATAATAGCTTAAGAATATATGGGTACATCATTTATGGCCTAGAATAGAGGGATTTTGACATAAATATTCTTGAGCTATCCCATGAAATCAAACTCAGGTTCAATTATATGGCATTAAAGGCTAAGATGTTCTATAAATGATGGGGTTGTTTCATCTAAATATTTATTTTCTAGGTTAGAGAGTGTTTATGGTTATGGAGGTGGGTTATCATGATATTTTGAGGTTTCATGATCTAAATCCATTATTAAGGGTGGTGTTGGGGGTGGTATAACTTTTCCTAAATAGAGGTGAACTTCATTGATGTTCACTATGTATGTTGGGTACTAAATAGGTTTAGTATTGAATGTGGGTTGTACTGACTTATTTGTAAGATTTTGGACAAGTTAAGTAGGTAGCTAGTTAGGCTTGGGTGTAGCTTGTGTATTGGGCATAAAATTAGGAAGTTGTTGTTGTTGTGGAGGGAATCCTCTTAAAGAGTTTTCCCATGGTTGATTAGGTCTCTAGGGCTGTTGTCACTGGTTTATGATGGGTGGGCCTTGGGTTGGTTACCAAGCTTGTATCCAAGGTAGGAATACATTTTTTGGGTCTTCCAAGAGGTGGTGGGGTAGCTTGTTTGAGGTATCCACCAGTTATAATTAGGAGGTGTAATATTTATCCAATGACTAGTCTAATTGGGAGTAGTATTTTCAAATTATGAATTAAAGGAGGTAGAATTTACAAAAGGTAGATTTTGTCCCATACCTTGATAAGATGGTCATTGAACCCATGGTCTTATTTGTGCAACATAGAAAACTTGGTCACCATCTCCTCCTACAACATGTAGCTCTACTATTTTTGGTTCTTCAGCTATGATGTGAGTTACTTTAGCTCAAACCTCATGACATCTACAATCTACCTTTTTCTTCTTACATTCTAGATAGTAAATGGTCAAAGCTTGATCCAAAACTACTTTATTTTATCATTAGTGTAGGATGTCTAATTGTATGGCCAAATGATTAATGATATCTTGTTTCATGTCTTATAACAGGTTACTAAATTTAATTTTTGATAGGCCATTTGTAGCTACCAATGGGAGCTTGTTGCCTCTAACTTTATTTATGGTAGATATGGAATAATTATTACTTAGCTCTTTGATATCTAAGAATGATAGGTGGGAAATATCCCCTCCACTCATTATGTCCAAGGATTCTAGATAATCTACTCTGACTCCTTTCAAGAAGATGATTTTTAAAGGTTTTTTTTCCAAGTACACTTTGCTTGAATTTTTGTACACTGAACATGAACTGTTCAACGTAGTCTTCCAAAGATTCACCCCTTCTTGAATCATCCTAAATATGTCATTTATTATATAACTTCTCCCTCTTCCATATTCCTAATACTTGGCCAAAATTTTCATTTTCATGTCCTCTTAAGTGTAGACCAAATTACTACCTAGTCCCATGAACCAGTGAAGTGTTGAGTCTTTGAGAGTAGCTGGAAAAAGTTTTAATTTCTATGCATCCTACCTATAGTCATAGCTTCTACATAGGATATCAAATTCAAAAAATAATGTATCTAGGTCTTTTGATAATGTACCTCTAAAATTGGTCAAGTTGAGGGCAGGATATTTTTCATTTGTGTTACACCTATTGCATCTGGAATAGGAAATTCAAAAGTAACTATGTTTGGAGTCTCATTATCATCCAAAAAGTCTCCTTCTCTAATCATGATGGATTTTCTTGTGATATAGATACCAAAGGTACTCAAGATCTCATCCTCAAATTTTATATCAATCCCTTGGTTAGCATGATAGTAAAAATTTATCTACTGATCCTCAGTCTTTTTACTAGATGAAAGGTCTAAAGATTTTCCTAAGCTTCCTTTGATTTGATCAAGAAAACCGTGCTAAAATGTTGTAAATATGTTACTCTATGAAGTGTTTGGTTGATGTAGTTCCTCTCTTTCATTTATTTTGACTAACTTAGCTAATGCTTCTTCTACTTCTATTTCCTTTATCAGAGCCAATAATGCTTCTTCTACAAGCTTCCTCCTTTGGTTTGTAGTGTTCTCTTCTTCAAGATCCTTCTGACTTATGGTATATTCTTCAATAAGATTCTTAGTTGTTACAAGTATCTATGGTTCTTTCACAATATTAATTTGTGGCTTGTTTGGTAGTAATCTCCCTCAATAATCTCTCTCTCTCTACATAAATGTTATGCCACTCCTTCAGTTGTCCTATCCCTTCTTGCACAGGGTTAGTTTTTTTCATTTTTCATGTGTTCTAGGGGGTTGTTTCAAACTAATTAAAAATAATTTATAAATAAAAGAGTGTAGAAATCAAAATAATAATAATTTAAATTCTACTTCTATAAAGTAGTAAATGTTATCTACTAAAAGTGAGAAAATTATTCTAGAAGGCAGGAAATGAAAGCAAGAAAATTATCCTAGAAAGCAGGAAAATTAAAAGTAAAATTTACAAAAAATAAATCACCTTTATAGGAAATAAATTCTAGAAACATGAACTAAGTAACTTATGCACCATTTACTTCTAAAAACCTAGACATCTAGTATAAGACATTGTAGTGCCCTCAATCGACTTGCTCGACTAGAACTATATGTCTAAGAACTTAGACATCTAGCATAAGACACTGCAGTGTCCTCATTTGACTTGCCGAGCTGGGTAGAACAATGCATTAACAAATCTTTAAAAAATAATGATTGATTTTAGAAATAATAATTGATACCCTCCTTTATAATAACACCAAAATGTTGTCCAAACTAATTACCTAATGAATACTAGATTCTTAAGTATGATTAACATTAATTATCAACATAGGGTGTGTATGATTTTCAAGGATGTTAGTACTATATATGCATTATTAATTCCTAAATCAATTTATTTTACTAATTGCAGTAAAATGAACTTATATTGAATTCACCAGATAGTTATACTTTAAAAGCTTATGAATATAGAAATACAGAAATGTTTCACATGGATGAATCACATATGCATCACACTTACATAATCAAACTAATAATAAAATCAACTTACACAATACACTAAAGCCAAGGAGGGTCAGGATCTTCACTGCAACTCCTTTCGAGGGGGCCCTTCCTCATTTAGAACTAAGTTCCAATCCTTATCTGAGAGAATTCACAACCTTCTTACGAAATTAACCTTCTCATTACTCAATTCTATAGAAACTAAATATTTATATAAGAAGTTACAATATTCAGAGTGCAATGTTGTAATTCCAATACTTTTGTTATTATCTATTCAAATTAACTAGCACCTAATTTGATCTAGGTTTTTCCATTAAATATATAAGGTAGTTTATTAAATCTTGACCAAAGACACCAAACTAAGATAAAATATAAATACTTTAGAAACTACCATAGTCAACCTTCAAGGGGTCAGCAACCAAAGTTACTTGTTTTAGGCTTGACTGGGTTAAAGACAAGTTATATTATTTTGTTGTTTTATTTGTTTTTGTCTTTTCTCATTATCCTTGTCTTTCTCATCTTTGGTAGCACATCCAATATTTCCTCACATGTATGGAATTTGTACAACAACTATGATTCTTTCCAATCATCTATTTGGTTCCCAAGATAGCTAGATGTGTCTTTAAGATCTAATCAACAATAGCTCTATTTTGCATAGTAGCTATAGACAACCTATAGCTGAAGCCTATATTTGTTACAGGAACTCTATAGTGACTGTAGGTAGCCTATAAGTGAAGCCTAAAGTTACTATGGGCACTCTATAGTGGTTATAGACAACTTGCAGGTGAAGCCTAAAATTTCTATGGGCACTTTTTAGTGGCTACGGGCAACCTATAGGTGAAGTTTATAGTTGTTACGGGTACTTTGTAGTGGCTATAGGTAACTCGTAGGTGAAGCCTATAGTTTTTGTGGGAAACTTGCAGTGGTTATGGCCTAATAAGATTCTACAACCTTACATGATCCTTCAAATGCTTGTTAAATAAAGTCACACAAATATAATTAAATCAAAGAAAAAGCATCAATAATTTGTAATATAACATATATATATATACACATACAAAATCATAACTCCATTCATTAATTTTCATAAGACAGATAGTTATGGGATTTAAATGGAAAACAAAATATACTAAGTATAGATGAGGCTATAAAATGAAGCAATTGGTGGCCTCATCAACCTACTCATCTAAGAGTGCATTACTCCTGCATAATTGCCTATAATACATGCTTTATCATATAATGGTGGTTCTCTATTTACAATAGATAATAAATGGATAAATATGCATTATTTATGGTTTTCACACCCTTTTTAAAAAAAAAACAAAAAAAAACTAAATTAACTAATTATTTAACCCTTCACTAACTATACGCACCCAAAATATATCATATCTTAATAGCAATGGCAAGGCTAAATAAAATATAATACCAAACATCCTAAAACATATGTTTTTTTTAGGTACGTAATAATTTTACAATGTGTATTAGACACCATAGGTCATTATGTAGAGTTATCAAATAGGATTCATAATTTTAAGAGAAGAGTTGTAGCTAATTCTCCCATAAAGATGTTTTTAACTTATCTCAAAATGTCAAAAACCCTAGATAAATCATATGAGTCACATAGGTTGATAGAGAGCATGATTTTTTGCATATTAGGTGTTATTTGTATAGTTTCGCCCATTTGAATGATAACTTGACTTTGCATTGCTTCTACTAAAGTTATTAATCTTTCCCAATCCCAAGTCGATTAGTTATCAACTTGTTTATTATGATGAGGTAGTTAAGGATGAGGAGAGAATGACTAACCATTACCATGTAAGGGAGTGAATACCATTTCTCACTACACTATTTTATTTTTAGTTTCTCTCTAAGAAGAGTTTTGTACTCATTATTTTTGTAAAAAAACTACTATCCATCTACTTATTTTAGACTCTTTTATCCATCTGAAAAAAGGTTATCAAATATCAAGCTTGAGTTTCATTGATGGGTAACAAAATGAAACTATATGCACATGACTATTTTTATTATTTTATGATTATTTTCATTATTACATGTTGTGTAGTTTGTACCACTAATGGATGTGTTCTTACAAAATTCTATAAATTTGAGACTAAAATATGGATTTGGACCTAATTGTGCTAACAACCTATAAATATGGATCTTAATTATCTCTAGGATACTATCAATAGGCAAACAATTTTATACTATACAAAATCAACAAACCACATATTATGTACCTTTTTTGTTGTTGATTATATACTTGGGATCTAATTATGTCCTCTTCTAGGTTTTATATTCTACAACTATCTAGGTATGTGTGCTTTCTAATGAGGAATAAGTATGTGACCATGTTATTAAAAATTTATAAACATATTGTGTTGAAATTATTCTCTTTCCATCCTTTATCGAACCTTAAAATGTATCAAAGTTGTATCTAGGATCAATAAATCATGCAAATGCATAGGTTCATGATAGGTGCAAGACAAATAAGCACACAACACAAAACTCTAAGCCAAAGGAAATAAAATATGAGAATATTCCCCAAGAGATATTAGATCCAAAATCAATATTCCAAAGATAAAATCTCACAAATTTTAGATGTACATATAGGGGAGTGAATGTGTAAATCTTCTTTAGAAATATCCACAAAAAGTGGTCAATGGAGCCAAGAATAGATGAGTAAGTCCCATACCCAAAATAGTCGATCAAGGGAGTTAATTCATAGTCATCTGATCAAATTATACACCTAAGAAATATTCTCAATGAAATTAGTAAAACTCTAAGTGAGGGGGAAAATACCATAATAAATAAATATGGGAAAATAAATAAGCCCTACTCTAACACCCCCCATAAGCACAACTTAACTAGGTAGTGTAATAAAAATGGGCCCTAAAAACTAGGCCTGATGAGGTACCCATGTACAAATCAATCTCTCATAAAGTATATAAAGGGAGAAAACCCATAGGAAAGATCCCCCCAAAAAAAGAGAGACATAAAGAAGAGGATAGAAGGACCCCCTAGAATATGATGTTACAGTGTCCAAAACCTCAAGAAGATACCACAAGTGAAGATACTTTCTCTCCATAAAAGGTTTGGTGAATATGTCTACAATATACTCTATCATATGGAAACATATCAAATCAATGATGTCCCCATGAATGATCTCTTTTATGAAGTGCATGTGAATCTCCATATGTTTGGTCAATTTATGTTGAATTGGATTCCTAAAAATATGAATAGTACTCTGGTTGTCATAGTTGATGATGATAGGTTGTCTGAACTAGATAAAAAAACTCTATGAGAATCCCCTAAAGCTAGATGGCCTTAGTATTAGCATTGATATCCCCCTATACTCTACCTTAATAGATGAAAAATTAATAGTATTATGTTTCTTGCTTGACCAACTAATTTAACCTAAACCATGGAGAAATTGTAACCTAAAGTGGACTTATGATTATGAATATTTAAAGCCTAGCTTGAGTTAGTATAGCCAATAAAGTCAATGTTGATGCTAGCTCTATATTAAATCATGAATTCATGTTTGCCTTGAATGTAGTAAAAAATCATGTTATCTACATTTTATTGATAGGTGTCTTGATAGAGATAATAATATGTGGGGGTTATTAATCCTTATCTCTCTTGAAAGGAGAGTTGTGTGAATAAATATCCCCAAGGTCTTGGTTACTAGGTCTTGGTATACATGATAAGTCAGTTGGCTCATTTTAACCATTCCATAAAAAGAGGATTTGATGAAACTAACTCTAGATGATGACTTAAATGATAAACACTATGAGATTTGATTACTCCACCACTAATATAATCCATAATGCTTAAACAGTGATGGACAACACTCAACAAACATGATTTAAGATTATAATCATATTGCTATTAGTTCTAAACTAACATACTAATAAAAAAAAGAGAAAAATAAATGGAAAAGGGGAATAAAAGGCCATGCTACCATAGAGATGAAATTGTAGTGTTTAATTAAACAAATCTAATATAAAAAAGTCCTCAATTGAACAAGACCTACCACAACTCTAGATAAAGGATGGTACAAGAGTTTAGGGAGAAGTTGTTGTGAATAAAGAGGAGTATAACCACCATAAAAAAATGCACAAGAAATGGCCATTTGACTACACAAAAATTTTAATATCAAAATATTTCTTATTGATTAGCAATTGTGATATTTACAACTATTTATCTACAATCTTCATTTAATAATAGCAAGGAAAATACTATTCTAGGAAAGCATGAAAACTGATTGGTCTACTAACAATGGGGAATCCAAACATGTCTATTCAACTATTTTATGCTCTAATCTAAAGGGATCCATCTCTTAATACAAAAATTGAGCTAATATTATATAGACACATAGGTCCAAGGAGTTTCACATTCATCCCACTACTAAGGTGGTTACAATAAATCATCAATGTGACTGGAACATGTAGTTGAGGCTCTGAAAAACATGCTAGCTTGACCATGTTCTTGTAGATATTTGATTAATCTATAGTAGTAAAAGGTTGTTGGGATTGCATTGGGATTACCACTCCATGCTTCTTTTTAACCAAAGGTCATGCCTCTTAAAGGCTAAATTTTGTCTTTTATCCCCTCTCTTGATTTCAATGTGCATGTCATGCCCTTGATTTATGCCTTATTCATGATATTAAATTGAATATGCCCTTTTCTTTTTCATTTTACCTTCTTGGATCATTACCATGTGCACACCAAGGCATGCCTATACTACTTAGAATCACCAAGTGATTCCTACCACTCATGTTTTTGGTTATGATCAGACCATGTGTAGCCTCCAGCATGTAAGAGCTTGTTCTACCCATGTTTATTTTCATACCATGACTCTTTTACCATTAGTTGATTGCCCTAAGATTTATGCCTTCACTAGAATATACCACTTATTGCATTCTCATTGGTTCAAAGATGTCTTATGTATCTCCTTTGTTATTGCATATAGACCCTGACTTAACCTATTTTCCTTTGATAGTTTTAATAGGCCTAATAGGCATCAAATTTAAGCTAGTATTTAGTTGATGTCATCACCAGCATGTCCTTCATTGGTAGGGTCTTGCCAAATGTCTTCTCCATGATCTTCTTCTACTCAATTGAGTCTAAATATGTGTTGATTGTTCTTTGGTCATGACACAAAAATAACATGCCATGTAGTGTAATCTCACTCACCTAAAGCTTGGATGGTTTTGTTGGTTTGCACGGACCACCCCATATCTATGAAGTAGCGATATGTTTTCATGTGGTATTAATGCCCATACCACCTCCTCCTAGGCTAAACTATAAAATATGTTTTCCTTCATCAGTTCTAGCCTTATGTAAATATAAATTATTGTGTGTGAATTCAAATAAAATGAATTAATCACTTGATCACACACATAGATGGTCTTTGGTAGGATTATAGCTGAGTATGCCACATATTGAGGAAAAAATTAGTGATTTTATTTTCTATTTTTACCTCAAGTCATCATTAGTAGCTAATAATTATCATTTGGATGTAAGAACTAAGGATTTTAGATTATTTATATACTCAAGATTATCTACCAACAGGATTCACTATATGTTGTTACTTGTACAACACATCCTATTCTCAAACCAAAAATGGGGACCCTCTTTCTACTTTAGATTCTAGTCTTATCTCTTTAAGAATTTCATTGGTAGTTCATTGTTTAAAGTGGCCTCCTTAGTAGTTTATTTTTACTAGATGAAAAGATTTAGAGTTTGAATGTGCTTCACTATTTTAGACAAGCATGAATAATAATAAATTTACATTATAAACAGTTGGTATAGAAATTACACCTAGGACTGCATTAAGTTAAAATCTAAATTTACATGATTCTATTAGGTCTTGGTCTATCTTAATGCTTGTGTTTTGAAACATATTTAAAACTATCTTTTTAGATTGTTTCACTTTAGATTTATGCAAATTGTCTAACTATTTTAGAGTTTCTCCTAAGTAATTTAGTTCATTTCTACTTTAACTTTAGACTGATTGACAAGGTGTTCATATAGATTTAACATTTTACTTAGTCACTTTTTGTAAAATAGACTAAATTGGCTTTAGGATCAAGCAAATGACTAACTCATCACATAGTTTTTATTCTATACTTAGTCATTTTTTGGCTTTCACCTTAGTCATTTTCATTTTAAATTCACTTAGTTGTTAAATTTTTAAACTAAAAGTTGTTGACTGGGCCTTTATTTATATTACCCATAGGTACTTGAAATATTATTATTCCATGTAGTACCCTTTTATGGTTCCAAGTTACCATGGCACATTCTTAAAGGAGTTTCAACATTTAGTCAACTTTTTAGTAATTTCTCTTAGAGCCACATGGCATCTTTTCACTACTTTGTAAGACTTTAAATTTTTAAAATATTTGTTTGGAAGCCTCCAGCTTAGTGAAATCCTTAGGTGAGTGAATTAGTAAGATGCAGCCATGTGGTACCATCTAAGTGACTCATTACCTTGATTAATTCTGTAATCTACAAAATTCTCTGAGTAAGTGGATTAGTGGGTTATTACCATGTGGCACCATCCTAGTGACTGGTTACCTTGGGGATGTCCATGAAAATATAAAATCCCCTAGGTCTTTAGGCTATATATATATTAGAACATGAAAACATCTCACTACTCTATAAAAATAGGGTGGTCCATGTAAATTGATATCACCATTCAATATATGGGTGAGCAAGATTGTATCATAATACATGATCTCGTTATGTCATGGCCAAAGCATAGTTAGCACATATCAAACCTTGGTCAAATAGTGGAAGAACATGAACAAGACACTTGAAAATAACTTACCAATGGAGAACATAATATCAATGATGTTATCAAGACACTAGCTTAAATTTTATGCTCATCTAGCCCGTCAAAACCATCAAAGGTAAATAGGGTAAGTTAGGGTTTGTATGAAATAATGAAGGAGATACATAAGATAGCTATGAACCAATGAGAAGGTATAAAGTGGAAAATTCTGATGAATGGGAAAATTTTAGGGCAATCAAGTAGTGGTTAAAGAGTTGTGGCATGGTAATAAGCATGAGCAAAATAAGCTCTTACATGTGGGGGCTATGCATTGCCTGACCATGACCAACAAAGTGAGTGGAAGGAATTGCTTGGTGATTTGGAGTAGTGATTGGCTCACCTAATCTAGGTATGACATTATCATGTAAATGGTAATGAGCTAAGAAAGGATAATGAACAAAAAGGAGAAAAATCCATTCAAAATCATGAATAAAGTGTAAATCAAGGGTGTGGCATACACATTGAAATCAAGAGATTAGCTAAAAGATAAAATTTAGACTTAAAGAGGCATGGTAATTAGTTATGCAAAATCATGGAGTGGCAATCTTGATGCAATCCCAATTCCTTCTAATACTAGATTTAAATTTAGTATCTACAAGAGAATGGTCAAGATGACATGTTTGTCAAAGCCTCAACTACACCTTCCAGTCACATTGATGATTTCTTATAACTACCTCAATAGTGGGATGAATTTGAAACTCCTTGGACCTGCAGATCTATATAAGATTAGCTCTTATGTTATATTAATGGTTGGATCCCTTTAGATTAGAGCATAAAATAGTGAAACAAACATGTTTGGATTTTATATAGTTAGTGGACCAAGTATTTTTCATGTTTTCCTTGTTATGAAATGAAGTTTCTAGCTGCATGGTTGTTGTAAATCTTACCATTGCTAATCAACAAGAAATTTCTTGATATTTAGATCATTGTGTAGTAAAATTTCCATTTCATTCACATTTTTTATGGTGATTATGCTCCTCTTTGTTCATATCAACTTCTTCATAGACTCTTGCACCATCTTTTAGCTAGATTTGTGCTAGGTCTAGCTCAACTAAGGATTGGTTTATATGAGATTTGTTAAATCAAACATTACAACTTCATCTCTATGGCAGCATGTCCTTTTCTTCACCTTTTTCCTTTATTTTTATTAGTTTATTAGTTTAAACCTAATTTCAATCTACTTATAATGTTAAATCATGTTTGTTGAATGTTGTCCATCACTATTTAAGATTTTGGAATAGATTAGTGGTTAACTAATTGAGTCTCATAGTGTCCATAGTTCAAACCATCATCTAGATTTAGTTTCACTAAATCCCATTATTATGGAATGGTTATAATGAGACAAATGACTTAACCTATGTACCAAGACTTGGTAACTAAGACCTTGGGTATATGTATTCATGCAAGTCTCCTTTCAAGAGAGATGGGAATTAATAACCCCTACCTATTTTTGGTTGGGTCAAGACATCTATCAACATATTTGGTACTATAAATACAATCGATCTGAATTTTAATCACCTTTTATGAAAAAATTAAGCTAAAACACTTCTGATCAATTGCTTATCAAGTCCCATGGCCTTTGCATGGCTAGGTGGGCATAGTTGCCCAATGAACATCCTAGGGCTCCTTCATGACCTACCTAAGAATCCTATATCATTTTCCCAATGTATATGCATGGTAGGAATATAATATTGGAACAACACATTCAATCATTCAAAGATTCCATCATTAGGACTTGCATCTAGTAGGAATATGTGGCTTATCGCTTGTTCCCTTATTCTTTAGATAAGGATACATATGAATAGTACATTAGACTGTTAAATGGGTATATAACCACATGAGCTACTTTTTAAATTTGTTCTTAAGCCATTTTAGGGATCCCATAGATCCTACTACCCTTACCACCAATTTTCTATGGCCTATATGGAACCTAATGAGTCTTTGAGTGCTTTTCACTAATGCTTTCATCAATTGTATATGAGTTTGAAAGATCATTTCCTATAGATAAAAGTAGAAGTCACATATATTTAGCTCAGAATGGTTTTTCGCCTAAGTGTTATGTTTGTTTTAAAGACTCATTTATCTCTCACATCCTTTTCATTGACATATCAAGTGGCTTACACCATTTAATAATAAGACAGGTCCCATGATCAAAGTACTAAATTTTCCTACCCATTAGGTTAATTGAGTTTTTACCCTCAAAATTCTTTAATCTTATTATATGTGAATTATCCCATCAATAAATTTGCATTTTATATTGAAACATTTCCCCAAGCATATCCTCATATGTGCTATCAATTTAACCCCCATGTATTGAATGAATACCTTACTTGCTCCATTAATGTGTGTAACTATGTTAATTCTGTAAGCAATCGTCAAGATATCTTTATTATTTTTATTATTCAAGTGTCTTTTGATATTTTTGATAACTATGTGCCATTAGTTTTATGAAGTCACCAATATATAATGCCTAGGTTAATATCCAAGATTATCAATAATGAGTCTAATAATGAAGAAGCAACAACTATCTTGGGAAACATAGTAGTGGAAGATCAAATCAAAGGTGAGTTGCCTACTCAAGAGGGTGAATCACAAATCTCTTGTAATCAAATTGAATATGAATGTGATTATTTGGATCCCTTGGATGATGAATATGCATGATATACATCTAAATTATTCTTGTTCTATGTTGTTTCCTCTCCCAAAAAAAGGTAGACTCAAGGTGGTGAGCAACTTAATGACAACAACATCTCTGCCCATCATTAGAGATGAGTGAGCTTGAAGATAAAATCAAATATGAATTAGGTTATTTGTGTGGATTTATTGGATGGATATAATATCTTACACTTTTAGGTGGCCTTACATTCAAATAAAATGGAAAATTATTGAATGTAGAGGCCATGAATATGGGAGGTATGCCAATACAAATCAGACCTAAAAATAAATTAATTCAATGCAATTCTCTACATTCCTCAATCATAAATGACAAAAATATGATATCATTAACATGGTAATAACCATTCACATGCCTCTTTAATAATTAATATTAAGATCAGGTTGTTGCCATAGCATCCATATCATTCCAAGAGTAGCTACCAACCAATTCAACCATTAGATACAACAAAGAGGAACTATCTACCAGGTTGGGTGATCAAGTTATTCTAGTATGTATTTATTCCCACCCCTTAGCATCACAATAATTTAATCTTTTTTTTTAGGTATTTCTCAAACTCTATCCCTCATGTTTTCTACAATCTAGATACAAACATAATGCAAAATTTTATAATCCTAGTTTGTTTGAATTGCATGAAAGGAACATAGACATATCATTATGAGATAGTGTTTTCTAATATAAATAATAGAATATCCATAAATACATGTCCCCTTTTACTTCTCAAAATATTGTAAACATAGGTGTCTAACTAAATTCAGACATACTCTTGCCTGAAAAAAACCCTATAAATAATTCATCTTTTCCTTTCTTATTTATTTTCTACTTTTTCCTTCATGTCCCTTATTGATTAGTTTAGTTACCCTTTCTTTTTTTGTTTTATTTTTTCCTTCTCTTTTTTCCTTTAGGTTCCCTCATTGATCACAAAAATGAAATGAAAGGCCTACTGGTAAGTAAACAACATGAATGGTACTCAAAGCATAAAATTTAATTTTGCTTGGACACTTGTATAAAATTGCCAAGACTCTCTTGTGTATTTTTAGGTTGATAAAGGCAAACAATTAAAAATATAATGTGTGGATTCATAAATGTTTATTTTATAATTAAATCTATCTATACACTTAATTAAAATATTTAAAGAAAATGTAGCATTATTTTTTTTGGGTTTGTCTTAATTGATCATGAACTTTGTGATTTCTCCTAAACCCATGGATTAGTCCCCAACCCTCCATGGATATAAAAAGTAAAGTCTCATTTAAAAATAATTGAACCAAAATGCAAAATCTAAAAAAAAATCCTTGAAAGGGTGATCTAGGTAACCTCCACCAAAGGCTTTTTGGCCTAGTTGGAAGTGGAACAAGGCCTTTGGAAGGGAACAGAGGTATCTTTGTTAGGGATATATATGTTTATCTAACAATAAAGTAATTTCCATTCCATTCCCCCAAGCCAAATTACAAAATATATTCCATTATAAGTTTTGATCTATTAAACAAATATAAATTATTTCATACGCACGCAAAACTATTAAAAAAATTAGTTAAGCACACACATGGATGGTTTTTGATAATATTGTAGATGATTATGCCAATATTGAGGTAGAATTTAGTGCTTTTATTTCTTGATTTTACCTCAAGTCATGATTGGTAACTGATGTTTGTTTTTTGGATGCAAGAATCACAGATTTTGGATTCTTTAGATACTTAGGAGTATCTACCAATAGGAATCACCATTTGTTATTACTTGTGAAACATGCCCCATTTTTAAATTGAAAATGGGGACCCTCTTTCTACTATGGAGTCTGGTCAGATCTCTTTGAGGAGTTAGTTGGCAGTTACTTGTTTTAAGTGGCCTCCTTGGTAGTGTATTTTTTCTAGATGTGAAGATTTAGAGTCTAAATGCACTTCACTATTTTATCCAAGCTTGAATAATAATAAATTTGCATCATAAACACTTGGTATAGAAATCAATGTACATGATTCTATTAGGTCTTCATGTATCTTCATGTTTGTTTTTGAAACACATTTAAAGCTTCCTTTTTAGACCATTTAAACATGGATTTATGCAAATTATCTAACTATTTCAAAGTTTTTCTTGAGCAATTTAGTCCATTTCTACTTCAATTTTAGACTAATTAACAAGGTGTTCAGATTAGTCATTTTTTTATAAAATGGACAAAATTGAATTTAGAATCGAGTGAATGACTAAGTCACATGAAATTTTTATTCTATACTTATTCATTTTTTAACTTTTACCTTAGTTATTTTCATTTCAAATTCACTTAGTTGTTATCTTTTTATTTAAATTTACTAATTGGAATTTTATTTATCTTTTGCATAGGTACCTAGATCATTTCTTATTTCATGTGTCACCCTTTTGTATCTCTTTATAGCCATGGCCCACTCTCAAAAGCATTTCAACACTTTGTCAATTTTTGGCAATTTCTCATGGAGCCACATAGCATCTTTTTGCCACTCTACAAGACTTAAGCAGCTCAAAATATTTACCCAAAAGCCTCCAACTTAGTAAAATCCTTTGGGTGAGAAAATTAGTGGGATGTAGCATGTAGAACCATCCCAGTGACCTATTACACTGATCGATTTTGTCTAAGATTCCTTAGGTGAGTAAATTAGCAGGATGTTACCACATAGCACCATCTTGGTAACTTGTTACCCCAATGATGTCCATGCAAATATAAAATCCCTTGGGCATATGATTTATTAGGATCCTACCTCATTGTAAGATCATGCTATTCTAAAAACTTAGGGTGCTCCATCTAGACTGACAAAACCATCTGAGCTTCAAGTGAGAAAGATTGTGTTACATGGCATGATCTCATTTCATCATGTCCAAAGCATAGTCAGCACATATCAATCCTCAATCGAGTAGTGGAAGAGCATGGAGAATACATTTATAAAGGACCTACCAGTGGATGACATGTTGGAAATGGCATCAATAAAGCACTAGATTAAATTTTATGCCCATTCAACCCATTAAAACAATCAAATGCAAATAGGGCAAGTCAAGGTCTATATGCAATAATGAAGGAGATACATAAAATAGATTTAAATCAATGAGAAGGTATTAATTGGTATTTTTAGTGGATGGCAAAATCCTAGGTCCATCAATTGGTGGTTAAAGGATTGTAGCATGGAAATAAGCATCAGTATAACAAGATCTTATGTGCTAAAGCTATATATGGCCTGATCATGACCAATAAAGTGAGTGAAAGGAATCACATGGTGATTTTGATCATTGATTGGCTCACCCAGTCTAGGTATGACCTTGGCATATGCATGGTAATGATCTAAGAAGGGATAATAAACAAACAAGGGTAGATTCAACTAAAAATCATAAATAAGGCATAAATCAAGGGTGTGACATGTGCATTGAAATCAAGTGAGGATTTGAAAGATGAAATTCAGCCTTAAAAAGTCATGGTAATTGGTTACATATAATCATAAGGTGGTAATCTAGATTCAATCCCAATGACCTTCTATTATCATATTTCAATTTAGTATTTTCAAGAGCATGGTTAAGTTGGCATGTCTATCAGAACCTCAACTGCACCATCCAGTGACATTGATGATTTCTTGTAACTACCTCAGTAGTGGTATGAATTTGAAACTCCTTATACCTACATGTCTATATAATATTAGCTCTTATGTTATATTAAAGGTTGGCTCTCTCTAGATTATATCATAGAATAGTGGACTAGACATTCTTGGATTATCCATAGTAGACCAAGCATTTTTCATGCTTTCCTAACAAAATGTTTTCCTTTTTATGAAATGAAATTTATATCTGAATGGTTGTCATAAATCTCACTATTATTAATCGAAAAGAAATATTTTGATATTCATATCATTGTGTAGTCAAATGGTTATTTCCTACACATTTTTTATGGTGGTTATACTCATATTTGTTCACAACAAATTCTCCATAGACTCTTTTAATGTCCTTTAGTTGGAGTCGTGCTAGGTCTAGCTTAGTTGAGGAGTGGTTTATATTATATTTCTTTAATTAGACACTACAACTTGATATCTATGTTAGCATGGACTTTTCTTCCCCTTTTCTTATTCTTTTACTTTTTTGTTATTAATGTATTAGTTTAAGACTAATACCAATCTACTTATAATGTTGAATCATGATTATTGAATGTTTTCCATCATCATTTAAGCATTGTGGAATATATTAATGGTGGAATAATCAATTTTCAAAGTGTATATAGTTTAAGCCATCATCTAGAGTTAGTTTCACCAAATCCCATTATTATAGAATGGTTACAACAAGCCAACTAACTTACCCTATGTACCAAGACCTAGTAGCCAAAACCTTGGGGATATGTATTCATGCAAGTATCCTTTCATGAGATAAAATTATTAACAACCCCCACCTATTATTGTCTATGTCAAGACAACTCTCAATGTTTTCTAGTGTAGCTCATGGGGTTCCTACATGAATCTAGAGATTAAGCCCACTACATATGATATGTTAGGTCTGTTATGTGTCAAGTAGATAAGGATACCCATAATTTATCAATTCAAGGTAGCATCAACCAAAGGTGAAGTATAATCTACCTCAAGCTTGACTTTAGATAGAAAGGGAGTCATACTTGGCTTACAATTAGCAATGAAAAACCAAGCAAGTCGAGAGTGTACTTAGGTTGTGTAAGAGTGATCCTTGAGTCAGACTGAGAAATATCAATCCCAAATAAATAATGTAAAAATCCCAAATATATAATGAATACCTTATTTCATCATTACAATAGATGAGGAAGAGATCCTAGTGATCAAAATATCATCAACATAAAGAATCAAAATCAAAAGTGAATCATCTTGTTCCAAGAGATAGAAATTCATATCTAAATGGCACTAAGTGAACCCTCCATAAATAAATAAGGAATTCATATTGGCATACCTAGCCTAAGGGGCCTATTTTAGGCCATAGATGGATTTATGAAGTCTGTACACAAAGGAAGGATCCTCAAAAAATCTCGTTGGTTGCTCTATGTAAATCTTTTCCTCAAGGTCACCATGAATAAAGGTAATCTTCACATCCATCTGATGAAAATCTAATTATTAGTTGAATCAATAGAAAATTTGAGTCTAATGGAGTTCATTTTTGTGATTGGTGTAAATGTATTTGTTTAGTCAATGTCAAACACCTATGAGAAATCATTTGATATGAACAATACCTTAAACTTGTCAACAAACCCATCTACTATATACTTGTTCTAATATATCCATCAACATCAAACCATATTTCTTCCATTAGGAATAAGTGTCAAATCCAAAGTGTGATTATTGATTAAGTATTTATACTCCTCATACATGGTATAATCCCACTAAGGAATACCTAATGCCTCCTAAAAAGTCTTAAGATCTAAGGTAGAGGAATAGAAATCATGTGGACCACTATGAAACTCTGAATGTGTTTTCCTCTCATCTGAAGGATCCCAAACCCATGTATCTACACTCTATAGTGTCTACCTATCCTAAAGGTAATCATAAGTGGATGATTCATGTAGAAAAACATCATCTTATGAAGTGTGGCTAAATGTGGATAAATATGGGTCCCTATCACTACTCTCATTATCATAATTAGAATAAGTGTCTTTAACCTCTGGAATGTGTTCAAGTTGATTTGAATTATATAAATTGAATTAAAGTGATTCTGATGAAGTGGGATAAGTGTCAAGTGTTGAGTCTATGAGACTCTCCTAAAATTGAATACTTTTCTCTATGAACAAATCATGTGTGGTTAGATGAATAAGGTGACATCCCTTTACACCATCTAGAAACCTACAAAGATGCAAGGCTTACTTTGAGTTTTCATAGCCTTGAGTTTCTTCTTCAGTATGTGTGCCATAGCTAAAAATATAAATACTAAAATTTTCAACTATGGATTTCTTATTGTACCAAACTTCAAAGGGAGTTATGCATTTTAAAGCTTTGTGGGGAACCCTATTTTAAATGTAGAAAAGATAATTGATTGTTTTGGCCTAATATTATGGTGTGACTTAGAGTGAATCATATAGTTAGCCATCTCTTTCAAGTATTGGGTCTTAAATTCTACCACACCATTATATTGAATACTATACAAAATTATGTGTTATAGATCAATCCCCTCTACTTTTAAAAACTACTCAAACTTATTACTGACATACTCACCCCCATTATCAATTTGAAGAACCTTGATGTATTTCTCTGATTTATTTTCCAGAAATAAATTTAAACTCTCAAAACTTGTTGAAAACTTTAGATTTATACCAAAAGAAGTGAACCGATGTGTATCTCAATAAATCATAAATGAAGGTAAGGACATAATTAGCCCTTGTGAAAGATATATTATGAAAAGGCCCAGATACATCATTGTGTACTAATTCCAATGCATGTGAAGACCTCTAAGCTTTACCTTTGTCAAATTTATACTTAGGATGATTCCTAAGGGTGAAACCCTCACAAATACCCTTAGAGAAATGGACTCAAGGTAAGCTTATGACCATGTCATTTTTGTTGATTGTTATAGGTGGCAGTATTTGAGGTGGCCAAACTGCTCATGCCAAAGTTTGCTAACTCCGACCATGTCATTTTTGTTGATTGTTATAGGTGGCAGTATTTGAGGTGGCCAAACTGCTCATGCCAAAGTTTGCTAACTCCATTTGAATGATTCAATAATGTAGTGAGAGAAGAATCAAGTGGAAAATGTGAGAAGGCATATAACCTATCTTGGTGATCTAATCTACCCACTACCATTTTAGAATCATTGTGTAACTCTCTGATTGTGATTGAATCTAGTGAAAACTCTACCTCATGCCCTTACTGATGTGAGTGATTTGGTAAATTAATAGGAGATTAGTTAAAATTGATGTAAAAGTTAGAACATCTTTGAATTATCTTCCATCCATTTAAACACACCCTCTCCCTAAAATTTATATTGAAATATGATCACCCAAATTGATATAATATATGCTACAAGGCTCTAAGAAGAAAACACAACTTGTGAAGAGCCCATGTGGTTGGAAGCACCCGAGTCAATAACCCATGAATATGTTAGAGCTAACAATGTTACAAGAGCTTTGTATTTTTATTTCTCTTTACTTTTTCCTTTTACCTTATAATAATCTTGGTTTGATGAATTATTCTTGATATACTTAAGAACACCTACGTTATTTTCCTCTAGAAGATGAGTTAGGTGATCAATTTGTTTTTCCATGAACTTGTGTTCATCATGCCCATTTTTCTTGTAATAGGCACACTTAAGCTTCTCTTTATTATGTTTGTCATTGGAAGAGGAAGTTTTAGTGGTTGTTATAGTACAGGTTTATTTTTTCTTCTTCTCTTTGTTTGGAGCCTTTTATTTCCCATTCCTAGGAATTAGGGCTTGAGGTTTAAGGACTTTAATATGCCCATCTATATTAACATGTCTTGCTTCCTAGTCAAGTTAGAAATAAAATAATTTAAAGAGGGCATTTTCCATGAAGTGACTAAATAAATTTTAGTGGCTTAAAAAGTAGAGACAAAGACTAAGGAATTAAGACCTAGCTTAGAGAGTATAAAAAGAATAATTTGGTCATCTTTATTTTCTATTCCACATTCTTTCAACTATAATCTTAAAGACTTGAACTTAGTGAAAAAATATTAAATGGTGTCAAAGTTTCTAGGATTTAGGCTAATAAGCTCATTTTCAATTTGGTGACATCTCATTACATCTAGCTGCCCAAAAATATTTTTCAATATGGTCCACACTTCGTTGGGAGATTTAGCAAGTTCTAAATGAAAGAGAAGATCAGGAGACATAGAAATACATAGCAACCCATAGGCTTAATCATAATGGTTGTACCACTTAACTTTTTATACTTATGTATTAGGTTTAGTCTCATTTCTCATTATAATATGATGTAAACCCTTGCTCCTTAATATAATTTGCATTTTGGTTTTCCATTCATTGGAGATAAATGGTGTTAGAGGATTAATTGAACTTATATCCATTATGAAAAAATAAAGTGTAGTGGTTTTAGTTATTTTTGTAGAAAATAGAGAATGTGAATAGAATGAAAAATGACATAGAAAACATAGTACACCCCATAAACTAGAAATGCTAAACACCCCCCCCCTAAATGTTGAAAATAATGCACACTCAAAAGACATCATGCAAAGCTGAGAATGCATCTAGATTAATTAGTGAAAGTGTTAAAAAAGACATGATTTATAAGACAAGGAGAGGATGTTAGGCTTAGTTGATAATGTATACAAGATGAGTACACAAATTTAGCAAGAGATAAAAAAGAGAAATGTTTTTTTGAATGCGATGAGGTTTGGCCACCTTCCAAACTAGACTTTACCCTATGGTATTCATATAAGGAAATTATGAAGAGTATTTAATCAATAACAATTTCCCATCTTTTAAATGACCTTTCATTACATCTAACTTCCAAAAAAAAAAAATCAATATGGTCCACACTTCATTGGGAGATTTAACAAGTTCTAAGTGAAAGAAAAGATTGAGAGACATAGAAAGACACAGATCCCATAGGCTTCATCACAATGGTTATACCACTTAACTTTTTCTACTTATGTATTAGTTTCCATCTCATTTCCCATTATAAAATGATGTAAACCCTTGTTCCTTAATATAATTTTCATTTTGGTTTTCCATTCATTGTAGTTAAATTGTGTTAGAGGATTAATTGAACTTATATCCATTATGCAAAAATAAAGTGCAATGGTTGTATTTATTGTTGCATAAAATAGAGAAAGTGAACAGAATTAAAAATGACATATAAAATATAGTACACCCCCCTCAACTACAAATGGTGAACCCCCCCTAAATGTTGAAAATAATTCCCACTCAAAATACATTATGCATAATTGAGAATACATCTAGATTAATTAGTTAAAGTGTCATAAAATATGTGATTTATAAGACAAGGAGAGGATGTCATGATCAACTAAAAATGCATCCAAGATGAGTACACAAACTAAGCAAGAGATAAAAAAGAGAAATTTTTGTTTGAATGCGATGGGGTTTGGCCACCTTATAGATTGGAATTTACCCTCTGGTCTTCATCTAAGAAAAACATGAAGAGTATTTAAGCAATAATAATTTCCCATCTTTAAAAAAATGATCATAGTATATTATTTTTATTTAAAAAAAATCAACAACGTTCACACTCCACCCACATATATTCACCATAGAAAATCAAATCAATCTTGTCTATAAAATACATTTACACCCTTTATGAAATAATATAACTTATTAAATTCAGAGACTATAGTTTGTTAATATTATTTAATTTTATTTTTAAAAAGGTGATTCAATTTTTAAACAAGCATTTTCTAGCCATCAAAAAAGTGAAACCACTTACCGAATAATAAAAAACACAAATTTATTAAACTACTTACATGCATAAAAGAGTGGTTTTCATGCCAATAAAGGATTACCAGGTGGTCGACATCTTGGGATAGCTTGAGTGAAGTGTGGAAAATTAGATGGTGAGTTTTAGGTTCTTGGTGAGGCCATGGGACAGCGAGTAGACCCTTGGGAGATTGAGTAGTTACTGGTGGGTCATCTAAATCAAGGTTGAAAGACTAGAACTAAGTTGAACCAGACATGTGAATGAGGTGAGGATTGAAACATGTGAAACTAGAACTATAAATTTTGTGAATGAGGTGTAGGTCATGTAACATGAAAACTAGAAACCATAAAGTATGTGAGTGAGAGAAGCGACCTTTATAAAACCATAGAACTTGACCAGAGGATACCAAGCCATGTGCTCACCAAATAATGGTTCTAAAGGTAAAATTAGTGAACACATGTCTTCTTCAATGAACTAAACCTCTACATGCATGAATCTTTTGGTTTTGAGATAAAATGTCTTCCTTTTTATTTTTTATCTCCAAAGTTATGAAATATAATATGTGTATCTCTAAAGAGATAAAACAACCTGCATACAATACCTAAGAGATACACCAAGCCAAGAACAAAACCCATCTCCAAAAACAACACCCCTAATTTATAATAAAACAAGCCCCCTATATAATAAATGGATTGCTTTAGGAAATTTTTAAAACACCTAGTATCTTTGAAAACCCTCAAATATTAATTGTAATGACAAAACCCTTGTATTTTTATAAGTAAAGATTTAAAAATAAAGATAATAGCATAAAACTAGACACACGATTACTACGGTGGCACTTTTATACCATATCAAATTTGTGTCTAGGATCATTATATCATGTGGATGTATAGGTATGTGATAGGTGTGAGACACACAAACACACAACTACAAACCAAATGAAATCAAATGCGAGAATATTACAAAGAGAGATTAGATCCAAAACCAATCTTCCATTAATAAAATCTCATAAATCTGATATGTACATATATGGGATATCATGTGTAAATCCTCCTTATAAACATCCACAAAAAGTGGTCAATAGATCCAAGAATAGAGGAGTAACTCCCATACTTAGAATAGCTAGTCAAGGGAGTTACTTCCTAGTCATTTAGTCAAATTGTACACCTAAGTAAGCTTCTCCATGAAAGTAAGAAAAATAAAAGTGAGCGGTAAAATACCATAATAAATAAATATGATAAAATAAATAACTCCTAATCTAACAAGATTTTTAAAAAAATATATATATGCAAGTCAATTAACTCAAAAAACTTCTAGAGGAATTGCATCAACATATCCCACATATTTTGAATCAGAGTTTATGTAGTTATCTTTTTGCATGTGAGGCAAATATCAACCTAAGGGAGAGAAAATAATTCTCTTCCTCTCTTAGATAATCAAATACAACTATATTATCTTACTATAACCTTATTTTGACATAGATTAATGATGGCACAAGACATGACATTGATGTATATGCAATGATATATCAATGTGCAAGCTCCTTGAAAAGTGTAGCAATGAATAGAATAAATGTGAAACTAAACCTTAAGGAGGGTTCTCAATTGATAAATTATTTAGTAAATGCCTAAGGATTGATATGTATATATATGGATCTCCAAAACACATCAAATAAAGGCCAACCATGTGGAATAGTGTTAATCAAAACTCAAGTTGTAGTTGAATGAACTCAAAAAATAATGAGAGATAGAATAAATTGGTCGTTGATTTTATTTTGGAAACAATCAATAGATAGTTGATTTCAACTTAGGAGGAAAAAATGTTCAAAATTGAGATAAGAGTGCTCAAAGAATGGATGACTAGGATATTAAATTTGATAATAGAAAAATTGACTTGAAACTAAGGATATCTAATTAAAATAAGGCTAGAGAGATACTAATGAGGGGAAAAGGTGCTCTAAAAATAGACAAAATGCAAAAGTTTACCAAGTGTCAAAATGCATGACAAAGACACAATGGAAAAGGGTGTTATATCAAATTTAGGTGTCTACACCTACTCACTTGAGAGTGGATTGTACTTGCATATCCATCTAAAACACATGATTTATCACACAATGGTAGCTCTCTATTTACATTATAATTTTAAATGGTTAAATATAGTTTCTTTAGTTTATTCTTGCCCTTTATATAAAAATAAAAACAAACATGAATTAACTCATGATTTAACCCTTCCCTAATTATATGAACCTAAAATATAACATGTCTTAATAAAAATGGTAAGACTAAAGAAAATATAAGACCAAACATCCTATAACATATGTTTTGGCTAGGCACATAACACTTTTATAGTGTACCTTAGACATCATAGGTCATCTTGTCTAATTATCAAAGATGTTTAATAATTTTAAGACAAGAATTGTAGTTAATTATACCATTAAGATGTTTTTGACTTATTTCAAAACCCTTGGATAAATCATGTGGGTGACATAGGTTGATAGATAATGTTATTGGTCTCCATATTGGGTGTTATCGGTACATGTTCCCCCATTTGAATGAGAACTTAACTTCATGTTGATTCTATTGTAGTTAGTATTCTTTCTCATTCCCATGTCGATTAGTTAACAATTTATTATGATGAGTAAATTGAGGATGAGGATGGAATCATGATTCATCATTACCATGTAAGGGAGTTAATACCATTTCACACTACAATCCTTTCTTTGTAGTCATTCTCTAAGAATATTTTCATCCTCCTTCTTGTTGTCACACAAAGCTACTACTAACCTACTTATTTTAGACTAATAAATCCACCTATAACTAATATCAAAATAATAGGTATATGTGTTAGAAAATATTAAAATTGTGTTTCATTGATGGGTAATGTAATGAAGCTACATGAACATTACTAGTTTGACTATTTTTTTACTATATGAACTACTATAGTTTGTGCAATTAGCACCCCCAATCAGGTCAATTTAGAATTTTTACATTATTTTTTTAATTTTTTAATTCAAAATTGTGGCACAAATGTCACCTCATGTAGTAGTTATGGTCATTCCTTTGAGCTATGGTGGATAGGTTGACAAAATAGTGTCACCTCTTTTATCCAATGATAATATAGAACAATGCCTACTCTAATAAGAAATATGATTATAGTCATGGACAAATACCATAGAATTATCAAGTTTTTTATGTGGTATTTGTATGTTTGAGATGATGATATATATACCTTTGTAAAAGTATAATGATGTTTTAGATGGCATTCAAAACATCATTATGGTTAGAGTGCGATAGACCATTTTAAAAATTTGTAAGTAGTAAGGATAGTTTTATTTTAATTATTGTTATGGGTTTGAGACAAGTAGCTATTCTAGTAAGGTAACTCATATGTTTTTTTTATTTTATGACTTAGTTATTGAGCTTAATAGTGATATATAAGACTTTTATATTAGATATGAATATTATTTTGAATCCTAAAATATATATCAATGATAATTTTAGTAATATTAAAATTATATTTTTAATTATATTAAAAATAAATTAAATACTAATAGCTCACTAGCATTATTAATATTATATATAATATAATGACTCAAAGTATTGAGTATTACTATTTTTGTATTATTATTAATATCAGTAAAATTTAGATGTCTTATTACAACAGATCTAAAATTAGAGAAGGGATTGATGTAATAAGATTTAGGAATTAACTATTGAGAATATTTTTGGGATGAACATTTTAGAGTAGATCACATTATGTTATTCATCATTAGGATACAAATGTTATTTTTTGATATAGTACTATACTTTTTAAAATAGGTTACTCTAGTCTATTATAATAGCATCATGGTTGAGACACCATAAATAGATAAGATAAAAATTGATATTGAAGATTTTTTTCATAAAAGAAATATTTTGAAGAAAGATAATAACACCTTTCTTTCCCTCAACCCTAAGAAGTTAAATCAAAATAATTTAAAGATTTTAGGCCCATTAGCCTTTACAATACATTCTAAAAAATATGCTCAAAAATTTTTGCATTCAGGTTTCAAAGCATTCTCCCTAACATAATTTCACAAAATCAAGGGGAATTTATACAAGTACTATGGATAACAAATAGTATAGTGCTTGGTCCATGAAGATATCCATTTTATCGATAAATTTGGGAGGGTGGGCATGATTTAAAAATTAGACGTGAATAAATCCTATCACCATGTGTCTTGGGAATTTTTTGATAAAATCCTTAAGATAATAGGATTCAACCCCAAGTTAAAATAATTAGTATCTTTTTACATATCATCCCCCATTTCTCTAATTTTATTAACAAAGTCCCAATTTTTTTTTCCTTGCTAAGATGTGCATAAGGTAGGAAGATCTCATATCCCCATATATTTTCATTATTTTGGTTGAAGCTTTAGGTTAGATATTTAAAGAATGTATAAGATAAGGATATTTAAAATATCCAAGTGTAACTCTTTTAATGGAATGATTTTCCCACCAAAAAATTATTGATGATCCTATCATCATGGGAGAATATTTGGTCTAGAAACCATGATCTATCAATTCTATCATTTCTAACTACACTAAGGTTTTTGGTTAAAGCATCACCTTGGATAAAAGTTCCATCTTCTTCAAAAATTCTCTTGAGACTAGATGAAAAATAATTTCACCTATTTTTGGTTTCCTTGTCAAAACAATTCCTAAAAACTACCTAGTCATACCACTTATAAAAGGGATAATTGAGTCAAACTTTTAGAACTCTCTGTTGGACAAGTTCCAATCCAAATTGGTGGGATGGAAAGGGTGCCTTCTTATCCAAGCATGGAAACTTCAGCTCTTGAAAATTTACCTAAAGAATCTCCCCATATATTTCATGTCCCTCTTAAAAATACCTTTTAAGGTGATGGAAAAAATAGAAAGAATACAGAAAAGGTTCTTATGGTCAGGTATAAAGGAGAAGAGAAGATTTCACTTAATCAATTAGGAGCAAGTTTATCTCCTTAAAAATCAAGCCTAAGTAGGGATAATAAATGTGATGGTAATGAACAAGGCTCCTTTATTAAAAATGGGGTGGTAGTTGATGATGGAAAATAGTTAAGGGACTAAATTTTTAAAATCTAAATGTTTTTTCTCATTTTTAAGTTGAGTCATTTCTAACTATAGTTGACCCCCCAATAGGTTCAATCATCTAAAATTTCATAGCAAGAGTATAAAACTCCTTACAAAGGGTTGTATATGGATTGTGGGAAGGGGAAATAGAGTCATTTTTTGGATGACTCTTGGTTACTCTATAGTCCATTGAGTTTTTTAACACCCTGGGATAGGATCAATCACAGCCTCAAAGAGATCATCAGTAAAAAAGTAGAGGAATACTTGTTTGAATCTAACCAAGTGTAGATGCTTAAAACTAGATTTATATGTAAAAAGTATCTTTTAAACTTGAAAAATATAAATCAAAGCTTTACCCTTCAATTCTTGATCTTATTTACATCTAATAGGATCGTGTTCACCATCTCATTAGGCCTAAATGCTTATTTTATAGTATCACCCTATTATTTTGATTATCCATATCACTTTTAGGTGATAGTATGCTTTATTTTTTATATATACCCTTCATTTTTAGTTACATATCTCCAAAAACCTTCTATTTCCCTTGAAAATTGCATTCAAACTTGGACAATAGTGTTGATGCTATTATTCATTCTCTAATACAAGTGTTTGTGCCTTTTAAACACTCAAATTTACAAATATTTTGATATGTATGGGTTGTCCTATTTTTTTTCATTAAAACTTATTTGACAAACATTTAAAAAGAGGTGGTATAAATACAAGTTAAATCCAACTCATTATTCATCTAGAAATCACCACTCAAGCTCGTATTATACTACTAAAAATTAATTGCATAATTAAATTATTATACCCTATCCTTTCTTATTTGTATATCAATCATAGGAATAGTCATATTATAGGTTTAAAACATTCAAAGAGCAACCCATTAGCCATATTTGTTAAGTAACAATTTAGATCACTACATGCACTTGCATATAACATTATAAAATAGTATTCACACACAATCCAACACATAGGGGAGAATTACATATGTATGAGGCCCTCTTAAGATTATTGGCTATGTAGGTATCACTCATTGATAGAGGATTACTTGAGGTCAGTTTGACTTCGTAAGCCCTCTAACTTATTTTTAGAAAGGTGATAAGACCTAAGAGGAGGATCTAAGGTTTGAGCTATATTATGATATCGAGAACCTATGTACGTGATCTAAACACATAATCCTAAAGGTGATATAAAACCCAAAAAGACTTAGGTGGAAGTTTTAATTAATAGTCAATACTATGTATAGGAAAAATGCATTTAATCATGGACAGTAACATTGATGTAAGTGTACATAGGGAGATACAAGCATTTGTGCTCATAGAAAGCTAATATTTAGAATATAATGATTGGATTAGAATATTTGTACAATCTATTTCTACACCTACATTAATTAGATACTATTGTGTATCAGTGTATAAGCTAATACAATTTTTTATTCATATTGTTATTATCAAAATAATTAAAATTTATACTTTATATATTTGGCATATGCTTATATTTATAATTTCTTATCAAAATATCTGTAGAATCTAAATTCATTAACTGGCCTAATTTTAGAGTAGTTTATTCCTCTTTGATTAGACTATTCTTCCCTAACCCTTAATCCTATAAAGGGTTAAATATTTGGTGAACCCAACCTCTAAGTCTTCTCATACAAATCTTAGTTTGCTCTAGGGTTTTAACCCTTTTAGGCTTTATGATTTAAATAATTTGTAGATGTAATTTTTTTTATTAATTTTGGAATCTTTGTTTGCATGTTAAAAATATGGAAAAATTTAATAAATACCATTTCAAAATGGAAGATAAAGAAGGCTTAATCAGCCAAATATATAAAAATAAAAAATAATAATGAATTCTTACATGTTACACAAGAAGAAATAAATAAACATGTTAAGGCTAGTGCATCCACATCCAATAATGGTGAATCCTTATGTGGTACAATTCTTACTACATCCTCCATGAGAACAATTAATATTTTAATTCAATTACTGGTTTCAATACCTACATCAACACAAGTGGTGTTTGCATCCCCTTTGGTGACTTCTCAAATCTCAAATCTAAATTCTAATGGGTATATTATGTAAAATCTTCTCCAAGTTATTCAAGTTTTGGATGGTAAGGTTACCAACATTGAACAAAATGCTTTGAGATCAACTCATGCTATTTATTCATAAAATGTATTACATAATCTTATATCACTTGAAATATATTTTCACCCTTTTGTTGAATCCAAGTTCATACTTTATGATGTCAAAGGTTATCCTGAACAACATATTTAAAATTTATATGCAACATCTCATGACTATGCTTCTAATGACAAAATTTTGACCAAATTATTTCTAAGAAGTCTAAAGGACTATGATTTGAGATGGTTATATGATCTACCCATACAATTAGTAAGATGATTTAAGCCTTTGGTGGATCAATTTTTAGCACCATTTTCAATCATCATTATGTAAAATATTTCATATGCATTAATTCTCAAGATAAAAATAGGAACTAACGAGCCTATTAATGAATATGTCTTGAAGTATAAGATAATGTTGGCCAAAATGACAAATTCAATGGTAGATAAATAACTTCAATATATCTTTAAGAAAATTTTTTTTTCTCCATAACATGAAAATATTGTTTTCAACAATTCAAATCTTCTAATGACTTATGACTTATTGTTTGAGATAGAGAAATGAAAATTATTTCATTAAAAAAGTTTAATTATGTATCAAACACACAAACTACATCCAATACCAAGTTTCATATCAAACCAAACTATAAGGTCAAACTTATTGAGGCTCAAAAGGAAACAACCACTATGGTTAATGCAGTGTCACAACAACCTAATTGTTTTCTATTATCCAATGTACTTAAGAGATAATTTACATAATTACCTGAGTCTCTAGCTTCACTACTTCCAAAGCTAATGGAGTGTCATCTCTTATCTCTCCCTCCTCTTATGGTGGTTGATATAATTTAACATCTATAAAAAAGATAGGATGATAATGCTTATTATGACTACCACCAATGTGTAAGGAATTCTATGAACAAATGTTTTAAATTCAAACACAAGATACAAGATCTTATTGATATTGATCTACTCACCTTTGATGATTCTCCAATGGATTTGAGATCACAACCTAATGATCATAAAAATAAAAATATATTCAAAAATACATTACAATATCATTATATGGAAATGTCATAAGTGTAAATTTCATATCATAGACATCCTCCTCCATCACATTATGGGTACCCATTAGATGAGATTATTGGTACTCTTATATGTGAGATACCTCATATGGTTTAGGGCATTATATTTCATTTGATGACAATTATATTGTGGATGATGACTTGGATCTTGATTCCTTATTTACCAAGGCACATATTAATCATTAGGATATACATAATGTTATGGTTGATAACAATTACAGTGAGAATGTATGTATCATGACATTACTCACAAATTTTGGATACACATAGGAAGATTTATTCCATTTGACCAAAATGGTAAAATCATTCAAATGGAAGACACAATAAGTTTTTGGTGAGATTGGTTTACCTTTATAGGTTGGTCTAGCACATGTGACCATAACATTTTTAGTTATACCAAATATAAGAGTCATTGATATGTTATTGGGAAGACCTTGTATTCATAAACTCCAGTCGACACATTCCAAAATGCATGGGTGTCTTCATTATATTCATGCCAATAGGGTAATTATAATTTCAAGGATTTAATATGAATATCTTATGTAATAATAAAAAATTGTTCCACAATAGCTAATTATATAACCTACTAAGGTTAATCATGCACAAAAGGGTAAGCAATAGGCAATCCCCTTTCCTAAGTGACCAATACTTGAGAGGACATTGTATCAAAGATCTATAGTGGACTCTTTGAGATCCTCATTTACACTTACATGGCCTAGCTCATTAGTGGTAGTAGAGCACCATGTTTTAGAATGGGTATAAAGACCCAATATTACACTAAGGAAATCATAGATCATTAAACTATTAGTTTTATGAAACACTACAACTTTTAATACTACATCACAACCATAGAATCCTATGAGTCATATATAGAGTATTAAAAATTATCCAAATCCATATTTGGTGCATATACATGATCTTTGATAGCATGACCAATTTATTATACCATATTAAGAGTATAGAGCACCTTATGAGCATCCCTTATATGGGATTATTGGCTAGAAATCTATTTCTAAACAAATCAAAAATTAAAAAAATTAAAAATTCAATATTCAAAAAAGAATCAAATACAAATAACATTAAAAAAAATCAAATAAAAATAACATTAAAAAAAATCAAAAAAATACAAATATGTTTAACATTTAACATGTTTACTAGCTTTTACAATTGTTGTTTACTTTATGTTAGTAAATATCATATCATTTTATATACACACATATATTTCATAACTAATTTTGTGTGATACAAGCATACATGATCATGCAGATGTTGGAACTTTCCTCTTCTTACATGACTCATTACATTGGGGGCATCTTGTTTTTGTATGATCATGATGACACATGCTCTATTGTTTATGATCATTTCCATTATCACACTGAGTTTATATTGTTACATTTACACATTCCTATACTCATGTTTCTATATTACATAATGTACTTAATATATTATTTAACATGACATTTTGCTAACATATCTATGAAGGGACTATTATGGCATGCTTATGCTAATTGAGTTTATTTCATTTACTTCATCTCTTCACATGGCTTACTTGAGTATACTTGTCATTTTCTTTTTTCTCTTATTTTTGGAAAATTTGAACATGTTCCTTGCTTGTTAGACATAGATCATTAAATCTTGTTTATTTCTTTGGTGTGTGTATATTTTCACATGTCCTCCACTTAAGTGTACAACATTTGAACATGCCCCTTATTTTTGGTCTTATTATACCCATATTTATGAGATATTTCAATAATATTATGTATGTGATTGATTGTTTGTTTACATTGTTATCTTATAAATGTTTCCATGAGTCATATCATGTATCTTATGAATTTTTAATTATGCATACTATAAGATTCATTTAAATATCTACTTCAACATGATACTATTATATGATTCTTTACTAAATGATTCACATAGATACAACATAGTTATATTATCATTTTGAAATAAGGTGATTATCATTTTTTTATTCTTCTCACCTCAAAAAGGGGGCATGTCATAGACACATGTTCCACATACATACAGTTGAAAAAATTGGTAAAATTTGATTCAATTTACATGATTCAGTATATACACTTGGGACAAAATTTTACACATTTGGTATAAATTTGGGACAGAGTTTTTGAGATTTGTGATACATATTATACACATTTTATAGAGTGAAATTTACATTTTGATATATATTTTAGCTTGAGACACATTTTGGGTGCATATGCCATCAAAATACACCAAAGCACAAATCAATTTTCAAATTATACACCTTATTTATGAGTCAATCCTACCAATATGCAATGTTTAAGATTTTATCTTTTGTGGTAGTTGTATTATTTGATAAAATGTGATCAAGATTAGTGCCCTTGTAATCAGCTAAAAGTGTTAATTGGATGATAAGAGTGTCACTTGAGTTACCCTATCCCTAGGCTTTCCATAGAACTATTCTAGAGCCTTATACTTGCATTTCCATCCATTTAGCAAACCTTGTTCACTTATAGCTAGTCAATACATAGTCCATGAACTACCACCTCTGACCCCAATCCCACTTTCCCAAAAGTCTGCCAGAAGGACATTCGCACCACATTTGGGACACTACAACCACATGGCACTAGTGTCCCCAACTAGGCACTATTGTCCTTACCCCAACTCTTTCTAATATATACTTTTTCAAATGTTTACCCCTCCTAAGGTCAAACTAATCTCATTTTCTTATCTTTGCAAGCAATAAAACCCTATAAATACAAGTCTAATCCACCTCTATTCACTAGATGGAAAATAGATGCAACATCTATTCAAACCTAAGACAAAGTTGTGTAAAATCAAGGTACATTATCCCTATTATGCCCTACATTTTGCATACTACCATCTATATCAACCCCAAGTCTAGTTTTAAAGCATTTCAAATATCAAGCACATTCAATTCATCTAAGGCCACTCTCATTCTAGCATTCACTTGCACATACATTAAGAACTAGGTGGAAGAAATGTATCAGACTTGATCCCTCTTCAGAGTATTGGTATTTAGGCAACTCTCTACATAGCAGGGTGTTGAGGATGTCCAGTCCATCTTATTAACACACTCAAATATTTTTCATATCACACTTGCAATGAAAACTAGGGTTTACACGTCAATCCTTACATGTACAATATATAGCTACAAGCTTCAGTCTTAGAGGAACAAAACACATAGACATAGGCATAAGTGCTCCCCAAAAATAGGAACAATCTTTCAAAGAGGACATTAGCTCTATATATTAGACACTACACACAAATGGCACTATTATCCAAACTAAGTGTTATTATCTAGTGAATAGATGAAAATCAAAAGCCATCTTATGACACTCAAAATTGCTTAGATCTTATGTTTTAGAACCTAGATCATCCATGATAGTTTGTTATTAGTGAAGTCTATATTTCTCCCTATTTATTGATATTATTAGAAAGTTAATCAAGGTCAAATTCATCTACAAATTAGTATGTTAATTATTGAAATTTATTTAGCTAATTTATACATCTTATCCCTTTAACCAAACATAGGTAATTACTCTTGTAAAACCTTAAAAGGTTAAATCATTTGGTGAACATGTCTTAATTTGAATATTGTTTCAAACCCTATCTTGAATTAACCCAAATTTTGTGCAATAAATTTAGGGCTGCCCACTTCTAATTTTATAATTTTAGTTAGACAACCTTGCTAATTAAAATCAATTTTACATTAGGGTTTTAATTTATTTTACATCTAATTTAATTTGTTGCAAAGAAACCCTAGATTCAAGAACCCTAACCCTAAACACACATAGGGTTTGTATCCTTTTCTATTTATACTTAAATTTTCTTTCTAAAACTTATATTTTAGATTTGCATATCTTATAATTCATATCATCATGATAATAATAATGGAAGAAATAAATTACTTTTTATCACAAAGTCTCATACTTGTATTTGCATGCTTATTCCCTTTAATTTAGAATGAACTAAGAAAATACATAAATACATGTATAGAGCTTACTATCAAATACAATATTCATCATATTCCATAGCACACTATCTTTCTTCTCTGTGAAAAATAATTAAGACATTATTCTTTAATCACATAGACATATGCATACATGATATTTCAAATCAACAAAAATATCTTTCATGTTGCATTCTTTCCATAACATGTTATCTTTCTTATATGTGAAAAATAATTAATAAATTATTCCTTAATGACATAGACATATGCATACATGATGTTTAAAATCAACTAAAATATCTTTCATGTTTCAATCTTTCCATAGCATGTTATCTTTATTCTATGTGTAAAATAATTAAGATATTATTCTTTAATCATATAAACATATGCATACATGATCTTTCAAATAAACTAAAAAAGCTTTCATGTTGCATTGTTTTCATAACATATTATATTTATCCTATATGGAATTCCTTTAACAAGCAAACCCATAAACACATAGAGGATTTAGCACATAAACCAACCATTATGTTTCAAATTTAAATGTCATATGTTATGCACATTAAAGAAT
Source organism: Torreya grandis (assembly GCA_037957365.1). Lineage (NCBI taxonomy): Eukaryota > Viridiplantae > Streptophyta > Pinopsida > Cupressales > Taxaceae > Torreya > Torreya grandis. The sequence continues at coordinate 1,651,084 of JARHVA010000473.1, forward strand.
CTCCTTCTCATCCTCATCTACATGAGGGTGATAGCTAATTCCCCTTTAACTAGGTCCATGTTATCATTCCTCTATCAGATGATGTAGCTTATAACATTGTCACTAATCCCCATACTCAACCTAATCACACTTCTTCCCTACAAGGTGTGTGCCTACAGGTTCAAATAGAAATAGCTAGGGTTTACACTTGTGAGACTCTACATGATCAAATTATATATATGAACAATACAATTACAGGTTATAAAAATTAGAATCAACTATTCAATGAAAATATTACAACATTGGAAAATCAATTTACAAGATAAAGGCATCTAGGGCACAATAGTGTAAATCATGTTTATACATCTTCAACTAGTTAATTTAAGGCAAATAATGTTACATATCAGAACACAACATCACAACAAAGTACATATAAAACTAGTGATTCAAAAAGCATTCAAAGATCAAATAAGAGATCTAGTGATAAAATTAGGGATATAATTAAATCTACGAAAATTAACATACCTCCTCTACACCTAATGAGGAGATCCATATATTTTTGTGCATATCATAGAATACATGGGCACCACACATATTATTGTTTATAATTGAAAAGGAAAATAAAATAGATAATGGATATAGATTACTCACACAGTCACAAATCATCCACAAAACATACAATGGCACATCTATCAATTCAAAAAAGGTCATATTCTAAAGTAGTACAAAAATGTTTACCAAAAGATAACTCAAAACAATAAAAGGTTCTAAAAGCATAATCAGATCTAGAAATGGTACAACAAGCACAAATAAATCAAGCAAAGCTACCTTTCCAAAAAGAGGCTCAACATTCAATATGGTATGGATTTAGTCAAAAGTATCTACAACAATATGATTATCATGGTCAAGGTTTGGTAAAATAGACCCAAGGAATCACTTCTCATATTCTAGTAGTTGATAATATTGGCCAACAAGGTTTGGGGTTTATTGAACATCCTAAGGCACATTAGTCACAGATATAGTTTATTAAGGTAAAACATTTAGATACATAGGAAATGTTACAAAAAGAGAAATATCCTTAGTTTCAAAGTTAAAATCATGCTCAGCCAACAAACATTCTCAAACAAGGTTTTCTATAAAAAGAGCTTACACAGCACCATTTATCTACAACAAGCATAGTTTCAAAGGGAAAAATCATAATCAATATTCTAAAGCACAATTCAGAAAGGTCAACTCCATAGTATGAGGTAATTCCTTCTATAACACTAGGTTATTATGATTTCGATCTGAAACAATATTATGATTTTGATGAGGAATAATACATAGATTCTCATTTCAACAAAATTCAAACATATCATATCAATCACACTACATGAGATATTGCCATTCCTATTTTCAACTCAGGCCATAGTGATAATGAGTCTCCCATGAGACTCATTGGTTAGTATGATTCCTACCCTTTCTACTCCCTTGATCCTTGTACATAGTTTATTTTAATTTGTGTGTACATAGTTTATACTTAAAAAATACAAAAACAATACAATATGTTAAAATACAAAAACATCCAAATATTTCAAAAATGCAAAATTTTATAGATTGTATACATTTATATGTTTATATTTCTACTACTTTCTAGATATCACATATTGATAGCTATCCTAGTATAGTTGATTTTATCATACACATATTCTTCACTTTTATTTATAGAGTGCTTCCATATTTTAGATAGGACTTAGGTCTACTACACTAATCCATACTAGCTATCATCTACTCATTGGGACATTTACATTGATCTAGGTTTATACATTCATATATCTACCCACTTGGGGGCATCTCCTACATAGTTTTTATAACTAGGTTTTACCTTTACCTTGATATTGATCATTTCTATTCATTACTCAAATTTTTTATGGACTATCACTAGTTAGACTCATTATATATGTATCCTAGAATCTACATAGATTTGTATTACTTAGTTATAGATGCTTTCATGTCTAGTTTCTATATTAGACTTGAATGTGTTCCTATGCTTATTCCATCTTCAAGGGAATTTGAATATGTCATTGTTTCTTGGATTTTCTGACACTTCTTTGTTTTTATGCCTTGGACATGTCCCCATGTCCCTTGTGTGTGTTATGTCATGCTTCTATATGTGGCTCTACACCAAATAACTTGTTATTTATGTATGTGAATATTTAAATATGTCTTTATTTGTCTTCATTCTCAGGTTTAGTGACATGTGCCCATGTTCCTTGTATTGTGGCCCCTTGGCTTACCTTTTGCATGCCTCATGTGATTGTATGTTTGTTTCCTTGTATGCTTCTACACTGACACTTGTATTTACTTTTTACACACACACACACACCAATTTTTGATGTCATGAGAGATCTCATGCATCTACCCTTCCTAATTTGGATCCTTGATGAACATCATGCCCCATCCCCCTAGGTAGTTACTTAGATTTTACTATTATATGCATTTATTACATATATCTTGAAACCCATGTGCAATGCTAGATAATAACATACATATTACATTTCTTACTTATGCTCAAATACATTTACATTATGATGTTAATTTTTACATTATATTGGAATATTATACACATACTTAGGGTAATAAGTTTTGCATAGCTACTTATTTAGAGGGTAGTTATTACTCAATTTTCATAATTACACTCAAAAGAGGGAGCATTTACAGGGGTTTTCATAGAGTTCAGGCTCCTACATTACTTTTCATAGATACATTTTAACACATAGGCTCAATTTTAAAATATCAGACTCAAGGCAGACACTATATAGAATAAAGACTCAATAATTAGTTTAGATCACTCAGGAATCAGACTAGGTAATCATTAGTGCCTAGATTAGAACACTAGCACCACAAGATGCTACATTCCACTATAGGGTGTTATTATTTAGTATCCCTACCTTTAGTATAGTCTAGATTATTTAGACCAATACACTAGGTACAATATAGATTTACACAAATACAGTCACAAGTTTGGCAATTGTTTTGAGATTAGCTCAGATTCATTCATTTCAATTCAAATTCATATTAGTTAATCAAATTTGTGGGCATCCTACATGGAATGATCACTCATACATTCAAATCAATTATATAGGTTAAAATATTACATACTTGATTCAAATTAAGTATACTTATATACCATATTAGGGGCATGTGTGTGGCACATAATTTCCATATATTCAATGTCAGACAGGTTAACTAGATGGAATGACAAACTCCATGTCATTTTATACATTATATACACTTGATATCACATTCAAGTTTGTCACCAGATTCATGTCTTACTCCATTTGTAGTGGTTAGCATTATTGAGTGGCCCAGATACCTAATATACCCAAGTCATTGTGGATCTGAATACATAGTTATATTACTCAATTAGATACTTTTAGTATTTTGTGTAGTATATTTACAGATGCATATACTTCATGTAGGGGTAATGATGGAGTCATGGCCTACTTGAGTTATTTATCCACATACATGAGAGAGTTAGACACACTTATATTCTTATCCAAGCTATTCATAGAGATCAAGATCCATCGAGCAGGGGTGGGCAATGATGGATTCAAAACTAGATTGAGTTTTTGATCCACCCATATGAGGATTAAGCAAGCCATCAGCTCGATTCAATTTATTTAATGATATGATCACTATGCACTTTCACACATATAGGTTGTCCCTAGGTTCATGCATTGGTTCACATACCTAATGAGGTGTATTTGTTCCTTTCCTCTCTCTTTACTTAGTTATTTCATTTCAACATAGTCTTTTGATTTTAACTATCTCATTAGTTAGGACTGATTTTTGTATGTTTCATTGTAGGACATTGATTTGCATCATGTTTTACATATGTAGACCTATATTCTCACATTCAAATTCAACTACATGGGCTTTAATTCCAAGGTAAGTCTAGGTATGCTTCTTTTTCATTTATCCTAGTCATTTTGCTTTATTGTATTACTAGCATAAATAGGGAGAAAATGTAATCACCTAAAAGTGGTAATTGAATGCTAAGAGTGTTTTTTGAGTTACCCTATCCCGAGGATTTTCATAGACCTATTCTATAGCCTTAGACTTGCATGTATAGCCATTCAATAGACATTATTTGCTTAGAGCTAATCAAGACATAGTCCCTCAACTATCACCTTTGACCCTAATCTAACTCTCTTAGAAGTATACCAAAAGTACATTAGTACCACTTTTGGGACACTATGGCCATATGGTGCTAGATTCCCCAATGGGGCACTACTATCTTTAACCCCAACTCTTCCCAATGATACTTTTTCAAATATGTACCCCTCTTAAGTTTGGCCTAATTTCATTATATTATCCACACAAGAAAAAAAACCTATAAATATAAGTCTAATCCACCTCTATTCACTAGATGGAAAATAGATGCAAAAGCTATTCAAACCTAAGACAAAGTTATACAAAATCAAGGTACATTATCCCTATTATACCCTACTTTCTACATACTACCATTTACAGCAACCCTAAGTCTATTTTTCAAGCATTCCAAAGCTCAAACACATTCAAGGCATCTAAGTCCACTCTCATTCTAGCATTCACTTGCACATACATCAATCACTAGGAGGGACAAATACATTAGTCTTGATCCCTCTTCAGAGTATTGGTATGTAAGTAACTCTCTACATGGTTGGGTATTGAGGATGTCCAGTTCATCCTACTAGCACACTCAAATCTTGATCATATCACACTAGTAAATAGAACTAGGGTTTTCATATCAAATCAAGCTTTATAAGTACAATATATAGCTATAGGATTTGGTCTGAGAGGAATAGAACATATAGACATAGGCACAGTGCTCCCTAAAACCAAGAATAATCTTACAAAGAGGACATTAGCACCACATATTAGACACTACACATAGATGGAACTACTATCCAAATTAGGTGCTACTATTTAGTGAATAGAAAAATATCAAAAACCTACTTATAATACTCAAAATTGCTCAGATCTCAAGTTTCAAAACCTAGATCATCTGTGAAAGTCTATTTTCAGCTAAGTCTATATTTCTCCCTATTTATTGCTATTATTAGAAATTCATTCAAGGTCAAATTCATTTAGAAATTAGTAAGTTAATTATTTTAATTTATTTAACTAATTTAAACATCTCATCCCCTTAACCAAACATAGGTAATTACTCTTGTAAAACCCTAAAAGGCTAAATCATTCCTTAATAGACATGGAACTAATTTATATTATTTTGATTTGATATGGTTATACCAGTTAACTCAAGAGAGAATGGTTAAATTTTTATACACTAGATTTGTGTGATGGAGAGTTTGTTCTCTTGATGGTCTTGACATAACTCACCTTTGTACCATATTGGTAGCATTATCACCCTCAAGTTACCCTATTCACATATCCAAGGTTCATTTTTGAACTTCTCTTTAATACTTTATCTAGGAAGTATCATTACAAAAGCAAACTATCGAGGGGCAACATGGTTTCATCAACACACAGATGTACTCCTTCCTTACTCTCTTTTATTTCAAGAAAATTTTAATTATTCATTTTTAGATTATATGCATTAAATACACATGTAACATGCTCTTCGTTTTAGGTAATACACATACAAAAAAATTCAAATAGGGCTCAATAAAATCAAGTCATGTTATACACACCATGTTACACATTTATTTCCTTTAAACAAGTAATTTGATCATTATGCATTACTAGATTAAATTGGGGGAATATGTATATTCTTAAATATAGATTTATATATTAAACAAGTATTTTACACTTGAAAAATATCACTCAAAGATCTACCCTTTAGTTTATGATCTTCCTTGTAGATGATAGACTCATGTTTACCATCTCATTGGACCTAAATGGATATCCTATAGTTATATCTTATGATTACCTAGATCACATGTAGCCCATAGTACACTTAATTTATGATATATATCCTCTATTATTAGCTATATAGCTCCAACAACCTTCTATTTCCATAGATAGTTGTGTTCAAACTCAGATAGTAGCATCGACACTATTTTCCATTCTCAAATACATGTGTTTGAGCTTTATAAACACTTAAATTTTCAAATATTTTGATATGTATGTGTCAACCTATTTTATTTTATTAACCCTTATGTGATAAAATTGTCAAATTAGGTTTCAAAAATACAATTTGAATTCAACTCATTATTCATATATCAAACACCTCTCAAGCTTATTCTATACTATTGAAAATAAATTGCACAATTAAATTATCCTACCATATTCTTTCCTATTTTCATATAAATCATAGGAGTAGTCATATTACAGGTTTTAATCATTCAAAGAGCATCCCATGAGCCATATTTATCAAGTTACAAGTTATATCACTACATGCACTTGCATATAGCATTCCAAACCATTGTTCACATAGAATCTAACACATAGGGGAGAAATAAATATGTTGGAGAATTGGTTCTATAGGTAGATCTCATTGACAAAGGGGTATTTGAGGTTAGTTCAACTCTATTATCCCACTAAACCATTTTTTTCAAGGTGACAAGACCTAAGAGGAGGATCTAGGGTTTGCAATATATTATGAATTTCAGAGCCTATGCACATTATCTGAACACACAATCTGAAAGGTGATAGAAAACTCATAAACACACTGGTGGAAGTGTCAACTAATATTAAATACTACATACAAGATATATACATTCAATCATGGATAATATCATCAACGTAAGTGTCCATAGGGTGATGCAAGAATCCATGCTGATAGAAAACTTATATTTAAAATCTTAAGATTAGATCATAATCTTCATGTAGTTTATTTCTACACCTACATTACTCAAACCTATCTATACCTCAGTGTATAAGATAATTAAAAATTTTCTTTTGTATCTTTACTATCAAAATATTTAATATTGTTCTATCTATATTTGATATATGCTCAGATTTAGTATTTCCTATCAAGAATATTAGTAGAATATAAACTCATTAATTGGCCTACTTATATATTAGTTTATTCCTATTTTATTAATCTATTGTCTTTCATATTTATCCTTATATCCAAAAAGTGATAAACACCAATGTAGAAAATGGAAATTTATCCAAATGTAGACTTAAGACCCTTTTAATCTAGAAGTTGTGAAGGTGTTGAATGGAAAGCTATGAAATTTTAAAGTTAGGCAATTTTTAAAAGAGGATAAAATTATATGTTCTGACATTGAAGATGGGGCATAAAATTTTAACTCAAGATATTTTGTGGATTTAGGTCTGGTCACTAATGGATTTCCTTGGGGGCTTCTATGGGAAAAGGAGTTGATACCTAAATTTAATCTCTTCTCCTAGTTAGCGGCACAAAATAAAATTTTGGTAGTGGATAATTAGAATAAAAGGGGAGTCATGATGATAAACAATTGTGCTCTTTATAGAGTAGATAGTGAATTTTTTCATCACCTCCTCATTCTTTTTCCCTTTTCTAGCAAGTTTTATGATTTTTTACTTTTAGCATTTGGTATGGCTTAGGTTAGACCAAATTTTCTCCTTAACTTCCTTCAATGGGTTCCTCCCTTTCTTTAGTCTTCTCAACAAGCTTTAGATGATCTCAATTCACCACATTTTGGGGGGTCTATATAAGGAACATAATAAAAGGATATTTTTGAATAAGAAAAACATACCCTTAATGTTGCTTCCAAGTTTTTACTTTTGATTAAGAAAAATTTTATGACTTTTAGTAACAAGGTTAACTCCACTACCTACCCTATAGAATAAAGGACTCTGATATCATTGGGATTATAAAAGATATGGGAGGTGGTAAAGGCTCTTAATAAATTGGAAATAAAAGTAGCCAAGTGGATCCCACCCCCTCCTAATTGGGTTAAAATCAATTGTGATGGGTAGTAAAAGGCAACCCAAGTCAGGTTGGCATTGGGTTATCAAAGATTGTAGAGGGAATTTTATAGCTACTTTTCATAACCCCATGGGTAGGAAAACTAATCACTATGTAGAGGTAGTGCTATGTTGGAAGGTATTTGGTTACAAAAAGATGTGGTTTATAGGACATTGGGCATATAGGGTGACTCATTGAATATTGTGAATTATCTTATAAATTGATCCAATCCTTGTTGGAAAAGTGCAAACTTGGTCAATGACATATGTGCTTTGTTAACCCATTTTTTTGGGTTTACCTTCTCTCACACCTATACGGAAGGTAATTTAATGGCTGATTGGTTTGATAATTATTGGGTTTAATCGAATATGAGTTCTAAGTGGGGTAACCTTACTGATCTCCCTATCTCTCTAAAGCATAAGGCTTGAATCTAAATCTTGATATTATTCAAAAAATTAAATTTATTCACCTCACTAGACATCATAAGAGTGGGGATATTTATTCATCAGGGAGTTATTCCAAAAGGGTTGCATTTACCCATAGTAATTATAATTCAACTAGGTTTAAAAATGATTTCAATAGATATCCCACTCCTCTTACAAATTCACCAAGTGGAACCACATGCTCTTACATCTGGTCATTGAACATAAACTATAAAAATATCCCCAAGCATAAATTGGCAGAGTTATCCATTATGACTATTATTTTAGATAATAACTATTTTCCATAATAAATACATCCTTTCCTATAAGTAATTATATTCTTCTCCCTAATTTCAACTCTAGTTCATTTTCAGTTCTAGCTTTTACCCATGACACAATCATGGTGCTTTCATATCCTTTTGTGTGTAATGATTCTTCATATGTTCCAATATCTCCCCGTGTATCTTCTAATAGTACTAATGCCCTTACCATTATAGGTACTAGTCATTTACCTACCTTTCTTTATGTGTCTTCCTCTCTTACATTTTTTTTATTGTCTTCTTATTCTCTCAGCATTCATCATGTATCTTATTTGAATCCTCTATTGTCATACCCCATTTTAATTAATTCCAATGTATTAAATATCTTTTCTCCTTCACCTAACATTTAGCTACAATAAACATTGTATCTTCTCCTAAAATATCTAGCTATAATGATTACCAAAAATTTAAATTTATCATTCTCTCCAAATCCTATCTCACTGATAGTTTGTAGTGTCATTGATAACAAGGTTTGTTTTCCACCATTGGTTTCTAAATGTGATGATTGTTTCAATCCTTCCTCTCTAATAAACATATCAATTAGTCTATCTTCTCTTGGTGACAAAAATATCACCCTATGACCTATTAATTATTTCCCTCATCCTTTTACCCCACCCCCCTTTCTCAGAACGGATCTCTTTCACCCTTGGCTAGTACCACTAATTCTTATAATGTTTATAACAACATGAATGTTAGTAAGAATGTGTTTTACCCTCCCTTTCCTCCCATATCTCTTAAATAATAGTTCTTCTCAACAAGGATATTATTTTCATAGAGTTAAGATTAACATTAATTTCTAAGGTCTGATTGATGATTCGGATTCAAAATTAGAGGTTAAAATATTGATATTTCCCCTTAACCAACATTGTTACAACAATTTAAAAAAGGGTTTGGGTTTTGAAGGTACACCTAATTAAATACCAAGAAAATATTTTTTGGTTGAAATTGAAAGTGATATTAAAGGTATACAAGTTAAAGTGGCTAAATAATTAAGGCAAACCTATGTTGTGGCATTAAGTAAATCCAAACCCACCTCCTCTAACATTTCTAAGGCAGAATGGAATGCTCTAAAAAATACAACTTTAAAGAGAACATTTTCATCATTGAAGTTGATAAGGGTAATGAAACTATTGTGATGAACAAGGTTGACCATGACTTTAAGATATTTTACCATCTTCAAAACAATGATAATTATCAAAGATTATCAATCAACCCAATCTCCAAAATTGCTATAAATGTGAGAAAAGATATTAATCTCTCTTCCTTGGAAGATAACTTGAAAAAATAACCTACTCTTCAAATTGGCGTATACAAAATTGATTACTCTTATAGGTGTTCTTACATTGGCAAGACTAGACATTCACACTAGGATCTTAGAACATATGATAGATTTAAAAAATACGAGAGTGATGAATTTATCACTAGTATCACATTCATTCAATACCAAACATCATGTTTGCATTGAAAACACAAAAATTTTAGCCATAGAAGATCACTTTATTAAATGTCCTCTTAGTGAATTTATTGAAATTTCAAAATATGAGAAAAAAATTGAACAGGGATGTAGGCATAGGTTAGTACCACTCGTGAAAACCATTAACTTACCTCACTAAAAACCCCAATAGGTAGATATAAATTTGATTTTTTTTAGTTGTTTTCCTTTGGTTCTTATTCTTATATTGTCTCTAACTTTAGGTGTTAAAGTTAGGAGTTTCAGTTGTAGTTTATTTCATCATTTATTTCCCCTCTTCCTTTTCTTTCCCCTCTATAGTGTGTGATCATAAGAATCCAATAATGGAGGTTAGTAACATTTTAGTTTAAGAAACAAAAATCAATAAAAACATATTAGCACTAACGCTTACAAGCCTGGATATTAGGGGTAAGCTTAATAACAAAAGACAAATGAAAGCACAACTAAAATTTAAAGAACAACAAATCATTTACCTTCCTTGGGAGCTCTAAATGAATTGTTGAGTGGCTTGCTCAACTTGTGCATCAAAGAGTCTTTGGAAATGGAGGTTATGTAGTTACTTCTCTCCTTGGCACTATGGCTTATATTGTGGCTCGATGTAGCTTAAGATTTTAGCATTATAACAGTACTTGCAATGCAATTTTTTCATTATAACACTACTCTTATCAAATCTTTGAATTCATCTATGCATGATAACTTTGCACCAAAATAAATTAAAATTAAATAGGTAAGGCATTGTATTTATAGGCTTAAGACCTAACCCCAACCTAAGGTGAGTCAAGGTATAGTTTAAACATGGAATGGGTTCAAACCAAACCTAGGTGAATCAAATATAACACCAGTAGATTTAATAGGTTTCAATTACTCCTGATTTGAAATGAATAGGAACGGGTCTTCAAAATGAGATATTTTAGGATATTTCCAAAGAGATTGACAACTCACAAACGTCATCATGAAAGGATGGGATATTTGCATTTTTGAATTTCATTTTTTAGTTAATCATTAATTGCACATGGCTAATTCAACTAGGATCTTAATTTGGTTTATATTATTAATTAATTATGATTATCCATTTATCTCTTTCAATATTTGATTTTTGTTCATGTGCCCCACTTAATAGGTCTATAGGCTAAATTGATTGTTATGATGTCACACGATGATGAAGGATGAATCCATGAGAGGTTATTATTAAATAGATAGGTTACCCCAATTAGGTATGTCTCAATGTGATTTAAGATTTGATGAATGATGCATAATAAAATTTAGTACATTCATTGATTCCTAGGATTAATTTATAATGATTGGTAGGAATCAGTCTAAAATTTGGTTGAAAGCTAGTTGTGGCCAGTTTTAGGTGTCTACAGTTTTCCCCTATTTGGGAAGATGTTGTAAGCTATATGCACAATAATTTATTCTCAAATAATTAAATAGGTCAAAAATAAAATTATGATTGAATAAAAATCTCCAAACAACATTTAGGAAGCCTATAATGATGCCCTCTCAAGGGAGTGGCTGACATATATGATTGATGGACTGCCCCTCAAAAAGAATCAAAAAGAAGAATGAAATTAACCCATGGTTGAGATTAATCCAATCAATAAAAAATTTGAATGCATTGATTAAAAAAGTATTGATTTTCCCAAAGGTAGTTATAATCAGTAATAAATGTTGAGACATTGATTTGTCCAAATGCGGTTATAATCACTAACAATGGCATATGCCACAGTTAGGGCTGATGAGTCAAAATAATGATTTGCCCATATGTATTTATAATAATTAAGATGACATAGAAAAAATATATATATTGTGCCCCAATTGGAAGATTGGTAATCATAACTCAAGGATATAATCTATTGTATAGATTAAAGATGAGTGAACACAAACGTAGATGCAATGGTGACTAAAGAAGTCACAAAAAAATAGGCATACAAGGATGCATAAAGTGATGAAAGAGGTTAATATAATAATAAAAATTGAAAAATAAAAATGATTTAGTTATACCTACCAATGTGAAGATGCTCATCCTTATTAACATTGATACAACTAGAATGGTCAACGGGTTGATTTGATCAGGATGGGTAGGAGGATTTTCCAAGATTACCAAGGAGAAACTTTTGTGGCTCCATTTTTTGTAAGATTTCTTGAGCTAATTTTTTTACAGCATGTGATGGTAGGTGCCATGATAGAACACCATGAGAACTTTGCCAAAATATGCATAAGGACTGACTCCTGATCCATTAAACATTTGAAAATAATGCACCAATGATAAAAACCATGATGATAATGTTGATGTATGAATATGGATGGACTCAATAATAATGAAAAATAAATCACCCAATGAACACATATAGACTGAGTCGAGGCATAGTACTGAAAGCAAAAAAATAGGCAAGCAAACAAACAAATAACTAAGCAAATAAACACAAAAAAAGCTTAAAATAAAAAATTAATATAAATCATCTTGACAATGGATTTGCCCTATTAGGGTGGCTTGAGGATGAATGACTAAGGTTAAATAAGACACATGTTTTTGGATTTTGACATTTTTTAATCTTTTTAAAATTTTGAGATATCCTAACTCATTAGAGATTAATAAGATACCACTCGTAAAATAGTGAGAGCATTAGATTAGGTTACTCAAAAAATGGCAAGAGCATATGGAAAATGGGGACTAAACTAACCTCAACATGAATTGAGTGTGGCCTACATAGTCTCACTAAGACCTCAAGTCAAATTAGTTTCACCCACATAAAATATGGGGAGAACCAAATAGGTCACAATAAGTTCTCAAATTGAGGCAAATGACTAGGAAAATGAAAATAGTAATGGTAAGGTGATGTATCAATGCATGGTAAAATTATTGTTCTTAATTTTCCCATAGACATTTATAATTAGAAAATAATGACATAGGTTTGTGGTATTAATTTTACCATAGGTAGTTATAATAATTAACACAAGGTGGAATATTGATTTTCCCTTAGGTAGTTATAATCAATAACACTAGTCAATCATAAATGAAATATAACTTACCAGATCCACTGTCACACTAATTTCATAAACTATAATTTAAACATGAAATTTTAAAACTATTGAAAATGGATTAGAATACTGTCACACAAGATGTGAAAAGAACCAAAGGAACTAAAATAAAAAAGGGTTGGGTATGATGGCTAAAAATAGGATTTGGTCTAATAAGGATGGCATGGTAGGATGGCACATGGTATGACATAATGAAAAATGATAAGATGGCAATTGGATATAATGGCAGGAGGGTTGATCCGAAGTGAGAAGGTAAGGTAAATGTTTTTGGCCATGTAAAATGGTAAGGTATATTATTTTGGCCAAGGTAAATGTTTCTATTGTTCTTGTTGATTTGGAGATACACATCTTGATCAGCATATGATACAACCAAAATAATTAATCATGTAAATTTCTATCCCACACCTGTTCTAAATAGCTACTCTATCAAGAACATGCTACATATTTGGATGCCAAGAATGTTGTTGTGATCTTTATTGGTCGTTGATTATGTTCCCTTCAAATGTTAAGACAAGGTATCTTTTTAGCCTTTACAAAGGAATCTATGGATAGGGATGGTAAATATGGATAAATATTGGATGATAATTCTTATTTGGAAATGTAAAGGTGGATGATGTTTCAGTGAATTTTAGCTTATATTTTGGGAAGAAGAAGAGGAAACTAAATATGGGTATGGTTGAAAAACCTATTTGATTATGTGCACATTGAATCAAATGATTGTGAGGAACTCCTCTTTGGCTTGGGAGGATGACTTACAAGTAAGATAGCACTAAAGTAAATGGTTGGTTAGATAGATAGCTAAGTAGATTGCATAGCACTAGCTAAATCCTAGAAGTAAGAGCTTTTTCAAGGGTTGGCAATCCACACATTTTAAATAATTAAGTTTATAAAAAAAATAGAAAGTTCTTGTATTAATAATCAAAAGGTACTAAAATTTCACAAGAAATGATTGCTAAAGAAATAGACTAAAAATGATTAATATAGAGATAAGCAAGTCAATACTAGTGTTAAATAGCTCGAGTCTATTTCATAAAATTAGGTAGAGTTTTGTGAATAGGTAGGGACATAAAAAATTAGATTGGGTTGAAGATAGGTAAGTGAAAATAACTTCTTGTTATTTCTTACCATAGTGATTATTGGTGGTTGATGTGACCGTTGGTGGTTAAGGTGACCGTCAATAGTCAAATTGATCATTAGTGGTTAGATAGACCATTGGTGGTTGAGACAATCATCGATGGTTATTGTGTGTAGATATGAGATGGTAAATAGCTAATTGATAGGATCACAGGGTTGGATTCCAGGAGATGGATTGGTACTATGTTAAGTATGAAAGGTAAATAAAGTAACTGAATATCAAAAAAATATATATATATCTTTTAGAAAGTTGATCAGGTGGGTGATTGAGGTGGTTGACTCATTGGTAGAGTATAACATGATTTTGGTAGAGTAATGATACTTGGTAATTTGGTGGAGTAGTGGTAGCAAGTTGGCTCTCTGACATAATGGTTATATCATTAATGATGATTGACTTAAATTAAAGGAACTCTAGATGCACAAGCTTTTGATAACAATTATAGATGGATTATACCTCTTTAATCCTCTCTTTTTATAGATAAGGCAAGAGAATTGAAACAATATGTTAACTAGGCCTTCTAATTATAACTTGTGTATGTAATGGTTTTCACATGGATTTAGAAAAGCTATTTTTTAAAAATTAAGGCAAGATGGCTTGCATGTTAGTGGTTAAGAAGGTGCACCCTGACCATCGCCAATCAAGGTGATCATTGGTGGTCATCTTGACCATTGATGGTCAAGGGTGAAGGGTCAAAGTGGGTAAAATCTAGGTTAAGTTAGTTGAGTAAACTGACCATGGGTTAGGTTCAGTTAGGGGTCAAAGGGTTAGATTGGTCACAAGGGTATCCTAGGGTGATCTAAGGTAATTTTGATATTCATAATCATGGTATGTGGATTTTTAGTATCCTCATTTTTCTCCTTTTTGTTATACAACTTTGAATCAACAAGCCACAAAACAAAAATGGATTGTTAGTCAAAGTTCTAATTGCCTTGAGTATGGAAAGAGGTGTTCCCACTCAAATTAAGAGTCGATGAGGTAAAATAGAATTGGATGTGGGTTTGATAAGGTGGATGATGAAAGTGGATTTCATGAAGGTGGGAGGTAGGTTGGGTACTAAATCACAAATAAGCACATAAAATGTGACTAAAAGTGTGATAACCAAGATCGCATAGAGACTAGGTTGTCATAGTTGATAAAAATAAAGGTCAGTTCTAAAAGGATAAGTGATAATGGATAGCATGACCACATTTAGTCATGGTGGTTAGGTACACTTGTAAGTCTCCTAAGAAATGTTTATGTTTTTGTGGGTATCTAAGGTAGGAAGTGCTCCTGGTGATAACACAAATTGGTCAAGTGTCATAGGTATCTAAGGTAGGAAGTTCTCTTGAGAAGACACAAGCAGGTCAAGTAAATATAAGGTAGTGCAATCTCAAAAGGTAGTTAATGTGGCAATGTTGTCACTAGAATCAAAGGACCAAGAAAAGTATCCATAAAACATGCACTATTTGGGCCAAAATAGACTAATGGTGACATGACAAGACGGTCAAGTAGGTGGAAAAGGTAGTCTCCATGGGTGGGTAAATGATTTGGTTATGCTAAAAAAAAGACAAAGGTTTGCTTAGGTGAAAGCAAAAAAAATGGGGGGCCATCTAACCATCGATGGTCACCATACTCAAATTAAACCATCTATGGTCACCCTAACCATCGATAGTCAATGTGCAAACCCTAAAAGTCTACAAGGTAAAAAGTGAAACTAGAATTTATTTTAACTCATTGTAACTTTTGGATTTTCAAATCTATTTTCCCATGTCTCTTTGTGGTGAAAGTGAGTGTTGATGGTTATTTATTTCTAGTGGGTGAGATTTTTTTGAGGTGGACTGAGGTGACCTAAGGGACTAGTAACGATGTAGGGAGCATATAGATATAGATGAGGATGACCAGGTCTACAGCTAACTCTATAGTGGTAGTCATGGAATGAGGTAGGGGATAACCTTAATTTGATAGGTTAGATTGAGTTTTCATAATTGCATTAGGGGTTGAGGGTAGTATTGAATGATTATGCCTTACTTAGGGCTTTTAGGGAATTCAAGTAAATTTATGGGTGAATGGGGACATTGATCTAGTGGGTAAGTGAATTGGGGTGGGTAGGTACATTAGGGTAACAAGGTAAGAATTTTTGGTTGTTATTTAGTTGCTTTAGGGTAGGGTAGGTTTTAGGTGTTCCACTTGTGGAACACCCACAGTGACCATCAGCAGTTAGGCTTGACCATCGATGATTGACATCTTAAGAAAAAAGGGTGCCTAATCATTGATAGTCACCATGACCATTAGCAGTCGACTAGTAAAAAAATGGTTCATGGAAAGTGTTTAAAGTGCTAAGGCAAATTTAAATATTATTTTCTAGGCATGGGTTGGCTTCATAAGTTATCGGGTAAATTTGGTGGGTATTAGATAGATAGGTAGGATGGGCAAAGAAATAACTTATTGTATAAAGTTAAAGGGTAAGGTGGGGTAGGGTAAGTGTTGGTAGGTGATAATGGTGTACGTGACTAAGCTATGTGTTTCTTAATTGGCGCAAACTAAGGATTAGATATAGATGTGAAACTGATCATTTCTTATCTTTATAAATATCCACTAGGGGATGACCCCAGCCAATTGGGCCCACATAGAGGAGGTTGCATTTGGGGTGATGAGGCATTATCAACATGTACCTTAAGATACCTCTATGATCATAGTGTTCATCAATATATGAGATCTTGCTATGAACACCTTCTTATTTCCAATTGGTAAGATGATGATCTTGTCTGAGGATGTTCATAAGATCACATAGTTTCTACTCTGAGGTGATTTGATCTACCATATAAAGTGAGAGGAGCTAGAGGATTACATCAAGTTATTATATGTAAATGATATTGATCAGGTTAGATGGCATATTAGGGGTTTAGTTATAGCACATTATATGCAAGGGTTTTAGGTAAGAGGAGACTTTTGACAATGCTTATGATGGTCATCTCATGATTTTCCCTTCCTAGCTTGAGTAGTGGGAGATTCCCATACTTAATATTGGGGGTGTTAGTTGAGATACTACTAGGGTGGACCATATTTGGTTGGGCACTCATTTTATTGGTATAGATATATAGGGAGTTGTGGGGGTTTAGGAGCCATAAGAATTATGGTATCAATGTTAGCCTGGTTCTACATTGTTATCCCTATGAGCACATCTAGGTGTTGAGGCCAGTGGGATTACCATGGGTAGGATACATGCAGATTGAGTTCCTAGTCGGGTATATGTGATGGATAGGTGACTTCACCACTTTAGGTATATGGGGAGTATTCCATGATGTTAATTAGTTTAGGGGTGTATTAGGTGAATTATTGATCAAAGTTATCACTTGGATACCCTATGTTCAATTTTCAGTGTGGCCTGGCTATAGGAGGCAGACACTCTCCCTATACATTTACAAATGGATATTCGGTAGGCAAGATGGGGAGGTGGATCTTATTCCATTTGATAGGGTGTGTAGATATTTTGGCCTAGTAAAGGGTATTTTAGGCACATTTCCATGGTACAGGGATGAGGACTCAGAGATTTTATTACCATAGCCATGTCCCATGCCAATTTGTTAGACCATGAGGAATTACTAACTAGGCCATAAATAGATGATTATAGTTTTAGAGATGGTTACATGGCATGGTACTAGGTATTATAGGAAATGGTAGATATTAGTGATGGTGATGGTGGTAAAGGGCCTATAGAAGTGGACCCAACTAGGAGATGGGGTCAGAGGGCATAGGCATAGGGGGTTAACCCTGATGGATAGGAAGGAGAGGCACTAGCCACTACATAAGCACAAGAAATAGCACTACAGGGTTAGGTGGCAACCTTAGAGGGATAGATTGCTACCTTACAAGGTTAGGTTACTAATCTCACAGGTGATAGGGACAAGGCTAGGGCTTCACTAGCCCTAGTGATAGAGGAAAGGGACTCCTTGAGGTAAAGAGGAGGAGTAACAACACCTATAGGACCACTAGGCATCATTCCCATGTAATGATATTTGGATATAATGTAGGAGCTATATTATTATGAGGTTATAGTTTTGATGTGATGTCTTCATGAGCTATAATGGGGTGAGCATAGAGTGAGCTTGGCAGGCAGTGCAAGTGTGGCTACTCTAGGGTAGTGGGTAACATCTATAGGTGGGAAGGCAGGTGCTAAAGGTGGATAAGTAGTAAGACCTAGTAGTGTACTAGGAGACAATGATGCCCCAAGGGTATGACATAACTCATAAATTTTATATATTGTTGTATATCATTTTGATTCTAGCCTGTGAACTGATGTGATGAAATATATATTTTGAGAGAGAGAGAGAGAGACATGTATATCTATTTGTACACATTATGGCATTATTTAACTTGTGAGATATAAATATGATCTTTGTTTATTGCTCATGTTCATGGTCTAGGATTTGTGTTGATGTTTAATGCTTATGATGTGATGTTTATATTGTTTATGGATTATTCTTATATTACGGTTGCTAGACACTGATGTATACTTCACCTAGCTAGGTATGAGATGGCTTTGATTTATGGGTACAATTCCTATTTGCTTATGACATGCTAATTTTTAATAAGAATATGCTTCATTATTTAGATTTAGACATGTGTTGAAAAATGGTTGGTTACTTTATTACTCATGGATGGTATGGTTTTATCATGCTTGTTATGGTTATGATTATGATTATGATGTTAATTATGACACACATGGATATGCCTATTATGATTATGGTTGTTGTTATCTTGGTTAGGGTAAGTACATAATGTAAGCTAACTAATAACATTATATAGGAGAATAGAGAATATAATCAAGAGCCAAATGCCATAATGAAAATATCAACTAGTCATGATAGAATAAGAAAAGGGCACAATGCTTCTTCTTTGAAAAGGACTAGAAAAAAACCAAAATTGGATTGGCTTAATGAACATAAGCCCTTAGAATGCTTCACATGAGCACTCGTTAGTTGGGTAAAAATATGTCTTGACCATATAATTCTAAGTAAAATATAAATCCTTCATTTATAGTGCATAAAGGGGACATAGATGAAAATGGAACCTTCTTATGAAACTAGCATGCATTTTTTATAAGTGTCTGAAGAGTTAGTATGAATAAGTTTGTATCATACAAAGTGTATACTGATCTATGTGGTAAGTCTAATTTTTAGATCCGATTGTGGCTTCCATTTTATTTGTTATGTGAGATTTGATTATGGATTTTAAAAGTATTTTGCCTTTGTTACAATTTTTTTAAATGGGTCTTTTGCTTTGTTATTATATATGGGAAGTTGATCGATGCGAGAAGCTTCCAAGAAATTGTTGTGGTTTTGACAAATGCTTTACTTATCCATCCTTCAAGGGAGTGGTCTAAGCTTATTTGGTTTATTCAAGGCTCCATGATAATTGTCCTTCAAGGGAGAAATCTACCTTATATTTGTACAATTTTAGTATGTTTATGCATTTTTCCTTCAAGGGAACAGTCTATGAATGCTAGAAATGACCCATTATTGTTATTAGTTTGGATTTTGATTTTTTCTTGACATAGACATGCTTATATAGGCTTAAGGTTTCACCTTTATGAAGGAAAAACTATAAGCACAAAAAGGTTGATTAGGTGTAAATAGGGTTAGGTGACAATGATCATGGGAATCCATCCCAATAAAGGGGTGGAAAGTACCATGAGAATCATGCCCTGGTTAGATCCATGGTACCCATTATTCAAGATTAGGCTATGAATATGATGGATAATCACATGATTTATTTTTAATCAATTGCCCCTAAAATAGAGAGATGAATGTGGTTGAAAGCAAGGGATGAGCTTTAAGTGAAATAAAAAGTGGGCTTGATACTTTTTAACAAAAAAATAGATGCAAATGCAAAGTATTGAGGGGCTTAGGTTCTAGGTGGCCTTCAAGAGAAGATAATTGATAAGCTCTTGATCCATACTTATGGGTTATGATATAGGGTCCAAGCCAATTGAAAGCAAACTTGATCCACTTACTTTTCTCCATATTGATGACATGTTGATTTTCCTTTAGGATGAAGTCTTCGATGCTATAATATCACACTTTAAGGTGTTCATTATAGGCACGCTTAATACACTCTTGATAGACATGAATATGGGTGAGGGATACTACGTGATTCTCATTAAGGATCTCAAGTTGGGATAGATGGTGTTGACAATAATCACCTTCAAAAATGAGATCTTGCAAAGATATGTAAAGAGAAGGTATTTAGACTTCAAGAGGCAAGACGAACTCCACACCAAACACAAGAGAAAAGGGTGTAGCACCTATTGGGGTTCTAATGATAGTATAATATGCCCATAAGGTAAAAGGGATATGAAAATTCCAATCTTGACCAAATTCATTAACCATTTTAGTTAGCAAGTTGTTAAGAGTTTTGTTAAAGGCCTCAACCTATCCATTCACTTGAGGGTGATAGGGTGAGGAGAAGATTAAATTAATGCCAAATGCATCACATAGTACCTATAATTTCTTTATATTAAAATATTTACCATTTTTGGTGATAATCTTATGAGGAAAACCGAAATGGTAGATGATATTATGGTTGATAAAATCAACAATCTTATCTACTTTGGTCAAGACTAAAGGAATAACCTCTACCCACTTGGTAAAATATTTGGTCATAGTGATGATAAAATGGTGTTGTTACAAATAATGGGGGTTAATTTGACCAATAATCTCTATACCCCATTGTGAAAAGGGCCAAAAATTGATAGAAACATGAAGACTATGGCTAGGTGCATGGTATAAATTGGCATGTTGTTAACACTTAACCCACTTTTTCACATAATCACAATAGTCTTGGTTAAGGGTAGGCCAGTAATAGCCTAGGAAAAGGATGCATTTAGCTATTTCAAGTCCACTAAAGTGTTACCCATAGATACCATCATGGGTTTCCTTGATGGCATGAGAGGCTTTGTGACTGTGTAGGTAATGGAAGAGGAGGCGATCAAAGCCACATTTATAAAAAAATTCCTCCCATAATGGTGTAACATGAGGTACTCTAGATAAATGATCTTAAATCATTATTAGAAAGGCCAGAAGGAATGATGGCAAGGTTGAGGTGGTCAAAGGTCTGTTGATACCAAAGGTTGGGTTGGGTCTCCTCCACATTAAAAATGGTGGGAGAATTTGGTTTGACACAAGAAGGTTGGGTAAGTCTATGGATAATTATGGACTATGGATAATTATGAATATCTTAGAGTCAAAGTGTGCAAATGGGATTTGATATGTAAGGTAAGCCATGTTATTATAGAACTTATTGGTAGATTACGGGGTTGACTAGATGTGATAATGTTCAAATGATGTTAAGAGCTCATCAACTAGTTTCTTGTACTATTTCAAAACATCATTATTACACTGGTAAGAGATATTGATTTGATTTACCAC
Organism: Torreya grandis; assembly: GCA_037957365.1. Lineage (NCBI taxonomy): Eukaryota > Viridiplantae > Streptophyta > Pinopsida > Cupressales > Taxaceae > Torreya > Torreya grandis. Next base: position 1,672,738 of record JARHVA010000473.1, read on the forward strand.
AAGTTTGGAGTCACCAAAGAGGTTGAATATTTTGACTCCCAAGGCTAATGCAGTTTAAAGGCTTATGACTAGGGATTTATACTCAGCCATATTATTGGTACATTCAAAATCAAGCTTGAAGGACAAAGGAAGGGCCTCACCATCAAATGGGATAAGGATGATTCTAGCTCCCTCACCACATTGACATTTTGATCCATCAAATAACATGGTGACTTGATAGGTGAAGTGCACCTGAGAGAGGTTCATAATGGACACATCATAGAACTCAAGAGAAGGAGGTTGGTTGTCTGCTAATGGTGCCTCAGCCAATTGGTCAGTAATGACTTTTCCCTTAATTGAATTTTGTTGAAGGAACTCAAGTTTAAACTCTTCTAAAATCATGAGCCATTAGCCATACATTGGTTTTGGTATGTCTCAGAGTACATGTACTTGAGTGGGTCAATATTGGATATGACATAGGTTTTGTGGTTAATAAGGTAATGGAAAATTTTGGTGACCATCAACACTAAATCTAAATGAAGCTTCTTGATATGGGTATATTGAGTCTCATAATCTACAATCATGTATCTAATGTATTATATGACTTGATCTATATGTTATTCATCTCGGTGGGCAAGCATTGCCCCTAGGGAGTGATCGGTAGCAGAGATATAAAGGTAGGAAGTTTAGTAATCCTTGTGATGGGTGAGGATAGGTAGAAATAAAGGGTAATTTTTTAGTGAATCAAAGGCCTTTTGATAATTTTTATTCCACTTGAAAGACACATCCTTCATTATAAGGTGGTGGAAGATTTGGCATCAATTTGAAAGCTAAGAGATAAAATAATAGATGGATTGGAGCTTCCCCTACAAAATATAGAGTTGATTAAGGTTAATGGGAGTAAGCATGTCAAAGATTACTTTGATTTTGGTAGGATTGACTTTGATTCCATGAAGGGAGATAATAAAACCTAGAAGCTTTCCTGACAATACCATAAAATGCACTTATTGGGGTTAAGGTAGACATGGTAATGGATAAGCTACCCAAAGTTGATCTTGAGAATGACCAAATGATCATTTTGAAGTCTATATTTTTGAGAAGGTCATCTATATAGTCCTCTACAATCTTCTGGATAAGGTTTTGGAAGATTTAGGTCATGGCACATTGGTAAGTTGCACCAGCATTATTTGACCTAAAAGGCATGACTCTATAGTAGAAGGTCCCCCCTAGGATGGTAAAGGTAGTCTTGTGTTGATCTTCAGGGGCAATTAGGATCTAATTATAACTTGAAACTCCATCCATGAGAGATAACATCTTGTGGCCAGCTATAATATCAAATAATTGGTTGATGCTTGATAGAGGAAATTTATTTTTGGGGAAACAATGTTAAGGTCATGAAATTCCAAACAAATGCGTAGTCCCCCTATGGATTTGGTGATTAGAATGACATTCAAAACCCATTGAGGATAGTCAATATGTTGAAGGAAATTGACAAATAGAAGATGTTGATGCTCTTCTTTGATGAGAAGGGTTATGTAAGGCTGCATGCATCAAAGTTTCTACTTAACAGGCTTGGCATCATGGTGGGTGACTATGTTATGGGTAGAAATGGTAGGGTAAATTCCAAGCATGTTGTTATAAGACCAAGTGAATGCTATGTTGTGGTCTTGGATGAAAGAGGGGAAATCTTAAAGTTCCTTGACATATAGTGATTGGTCAATTTTGATAATATAGGGGTTATCCAGAGTACCCAAGTTGATGTCCATGGTGGATTTATTCAACATGTTTAAGGTCTTGAGATGAAGGGATTTATGGATGAAAGAATACAGGGTACCAATTTAGGTGAGAATGGAATCATCATCTTGGCATTAAATAGTGTTAATGGTAGGGGAGTCATCTCTTATCATCTTAGGATGGACCAAAGGGATGGTTATAGTTTCCCCCTCATTTTTATAATTTATGGTTCTGAGGCTAATCATGTTGATGAAAACTTTTTAGGTGGGATGATGTCATCATCCTCACATGCAGGTAAAGGAAAGGTTGGTGAGGAAGGGGTGTCTTCCTCAATAATGGTGATGGTAAGTGGTTTGGCTTTCTTTTTAGTAGGTAGAATGAAACCAAGGCCATGATTCTCATGAGACTTTTAGGTCTCAATAGAGATCAACTCACGTGGGCCATGCTCATATCATCTAAGACCAAATCCTTTCCAAGTGCACCTATGAAGGTATATTTTGGAATAACTTGGTTTGTCAAGGTAGGAGAAGCTAAAGGTTAATGGTTGAGGTGAAGTGGAGGTAATGGAAGCATCGAGGGTCTTATTAAGTCCCCCATAGATGAAATGGGTTTGATAATGTGAAGGTCCAAAGGAAACAATGGCCCTGACATTAGGGTCATACCCAGGTTGTGGTCAAGTTTCCAATACTCTTGGGGAGTGTAGAGAGTGTCAAGGGTAAGGAGGTGATATTACCTCAGTGAAAGATGTTGTAATGTGGATTCCAAAGGGTATGACATGGGGATCTGATCAAAGGGGATGGCTAAGCTAGTCGATGCCTCATTGGTAGGAGGCGTGACTTCCTTTTTCATGGTGAAGGTATTGTCTTTGGTTAAGGAGGGTGTGTTAGATGGGTCTAAGAGGATGTCATTAGGTTGATAAGTCATGTTGAATGTCGAGAAGGGACTTTAATTAGCTTGTATGGTGATGACCTAGCTTTCATGCTTGAATTTCATGCAACAATATAGGGTAGGGGGATGTAACCCATAGAGCAGATCCAAGGTCATCCCATCAAAACATTGTATTAGAATTTGCTTTCCACTATATAAAAGAGTTTGAGGAGCATATGAGGTCCTACACAGATATGAAGGATAACCATTCCTAGGGTGGTGGTCATGCTATCATCAAAAGAATAGAGGATGGCCAAAGTTTCAAACATGACATTATTTTGAAGGTTCAATTGGTTATAGCATGGGAGGAGATAATGTTAATACTAGCTCCTCCATCAATCATGACCCATTTAATGTGGGTTCAGTTGATGTAAGCAATAATAAAGAGAGGGGGATATGGGTCATTAGGATGGATAGAAGGTATTTTGAATCCTTGAAAGTAACAAGGTTAGAAATTTGAAGATCATCGATAAAGGCTACTAGAGGTTGAGGATCTTTAGGTCAAAATTCTATCGATTGTAATGCCTCTATCATTGCTTAGAGATGATGAGGTAAAGTGGTAATCAAATCATATAATCTCATCTTCATCATGGTTTTGTGAATCTTTGTGAGTACCACTCTCCTAATAGACTCAAATGGGTTGGATTGGGAGGCACCTAAGATAGATACCTTGGGTTTGGGTGAAGGTGAAGGTGTTTGGGTAGGTTTTGGTTGAGAGGTAGAATATGGGTATGTCTATGGAATTGACACATTGGCCTTCCCCTTATCCTTTTTTTGCACTCTCATGACCAAATTAATAGTATGGGTAGAGGGAGTAATTGGGGTAGGAGAGTCATTTGATTATTCATCACTTTGAGGTGAGAGTGGAGGAATAGGTGGGTTTTGGTTAGTGGTTATTGGTTGTTGGGTTGGTAATGGGCCCATGGGAGGTTAATCTATTAATAGATCATCCTAATCATAAATCTGGTATATAATAGTTTTGAGAGATTTGTAGTTCTCTATGTCATGGCTTGGTATCCTATAATAAGAGCACACATGGTGTACCAGTCAGGTTTGGAACTAAGAGGGTCGAATGGCCTGATAGGGGGTGAGGTTAAGCAAAAAACTTGTAGTAACTATTGGAAAATGGTAGAGTAAGATTCTGTAAAAGGTGGAGAGGCTTTAGGAGTTTAGGTCTTGATTGGTAAGGTGGAATTATTTTAGGATTGGTTTTGGTGATAAAAGGTTTGGTTAAGGTAGTTTGTTTGGCTGGTGGTTTTGATTCTTAAGGTAAAGGTTGAGAGAGCAAAGGTAGGAGGTTTTAAGATAGGTAGTTTGGTCCTTAAAGGTTCAATAAAAATAGGTGTGTTAGAAATCAAGTATGTTGGTGTAACCAATAATGGTGGTTGGGTCTTGGTTAGGACAATCAAAATTCTAATCATATTAGAGGGATGAGGCCCCAAAATAGAGGGCAAGGTGGAGGGAGGTAGGAGTTTGGATTTCTGGCCTTTTGGTATCCCTACCCCCTTAGTTGATTTGGGTTGGTGCTTGGTTGTTGGGTTAGGTGAGGTAAGATCCACCTTCATAGATGGGTGATTAATACTTTGTTTAAGGAGGGTATTAAGGTTCTTGGTTGGCTTGGCTAGTTTGGTTAGAGAAGGTGATTTAGTTTCTTGGGGTTTAAGTGCTTTGGGTGGCTTAGGAATTGTTGGGTTGGTAGAAGTTGTTATTGGTTTGGTTGATAAGGTGGAGTTCAGATAGTAGAAGTGGTGGGTTGGTATGTTAAAGGCCTGATTTTAGGTTCTTCATTGGTGATATAAGGTATCCCTAATTATTTCTAGAAGGTGGATCGATCCATGTCAAGGTTGGAGACAAATTCCAATTTTCACACTAACTAGAAAATGGTTTATATGCTAGTTTTATTCCCTAGATAGTGGACTCAAAATATAATCCCATAGGTTGAGATAGAGGGGTGGTAACCTCATCCTTTTTCTTAATCAAAAGATGTAAGTTTTAGTGGGTGACTCCTCTATGAGAGGTGCAAACATGGGGGCTTCCTCTTTAGGGATGATCTCCAAATGGGTGGTAAATTGTTTGATGGTTAAGGGAGAAGGTAAAATGGGTGCTTATTTTAGTATGTCAATCAAAAGAGGGGTTGATGGCTTCACTACCTCAATAAGCAAAGGAGGAAAAAGGGGTGCTTCCTCAATTTATGTTTCTAAAAGAGGAGAAGGTAACTCCGCTACCTCAATAAGTAGAGAGGGTGAGGAATAGATAGGTTGGTCAGTAGGTTCTTCAGTAATGACGGTTTACGAACCATATTAAAAGTATGGGTATTATGAGAGGACTCAACCATGTTGCTCTCATTACTTATAGGTACATGATTTGGAAAACGCTGACTAAAGATGGCAAGGGCTTAGTTTTGAGGTGCATTGGGGTTATCCAACATAAGTTCACCCTTGTCAATGAGAGATTGGATAATGATCTTGAAGGTGTTGCACATACTAACATCATGCCCTATTACTCAGTGGAAGGCACATAGATAATTATTATTATACCAACTAGGTGTATGATGAGAAGAATCAAATTGCTAAGGTTGTTTAATAGGAGGAAGTTTTATGATATTATCTTTCAATAGCTTCTCTAGGATCAAAGCATAAGATTCTATAAGTGGAGTATATTACTTCTAGGTGTTCCAATTCTGGTTTCTCATGTCATGCTTTGAGGAACCAAAATAACTTGGTTAGTTGGTAGATGATGGAGAATCAACTTTAAGGGTAATCGCATTCATAGTGCCCTTGATTTTGGTCCTAGTATTGGTTTAGTTGTTTGGTTTAGAGGAGGAAGCCTCATTGGTTTTGTAGGTAGAGTTTTTTTTTTTTTCATTTTTAGCTTTCCTTCATTGATAGCTCAATTCTCCAATTTATGTGCCATGGTGAAAGCTTCATCTAAGGTTTAGAAGCTTTGAACATGCAATGTGGAAGAGATGTGCTTGGCACATGCTTGACCAAAGAGATCTATGAGTTTGGGTTGAGGTAGGGAAAAGGAAAGCTGATTAATTAGGCTCATTTAATGAGCTACAAAGCCAGTAATAGATTCATCATCAAACTATCGAATAGAGTAGAGGTTAATGATGGAAACCTTCTTGGAGATATTTATCAAAAAGTGATCCAAGAAGGTTTGATCCAGTTGAGTGAATGAGAAGATAGAATGTTGGGTTGAGACACTATACCAATCCAATGGTGGTCTTGACAAAGACATAGGAAAAATGCAAAAAAAGAGGGCATAATCATAGGCAATCAAATAACATGAATGCCTAAATGACCTAAGGTACTGCTAGGGATCCTCCTTACTCTAAAAATTAGAGAACTTGGTAAGTTCCCATTGAGGGGGATATGTCCTGATAGGCACAGATGAGTGGATGGGCTCATTATAGTTGTGGTCATAGGATAGGAGATCATGATCCCCTAAGATGGATGAATCTAGATTTATTATCTTGTCCATGAGCATCTTCATTAGGTCTATTTAGGGTGGTGCACCTGAAGGGTTGTAAGGTGTATATTGTGGTTGGGGTTGAGTGAAATATTTGTAGTTTTTTAGAGGTTGAGAAGTTATCACATATGGGTAAGTGGCCACAGGTGTTTGGTTTGAAGCCACATATGAATATGTGGTCATCGGTGGTTGGGTGGAGGGTATGTACTATTGAGTAGGTGTGGATGATTAGGTCAGAGGTAAGGGATAAGTGGTAACCCTAATAGTGAAATGTGGTAAGGTAGAAGGTATTGGTGTTACTACACTTTTGAAGTAGAGTAGGGATAGCCAAAGGAATGGTAGTGATGGTGGTAGTGGGTACTATAATAGTAATTAGGGTATGGGTAGGTATAGGTTAGGTGGTGGTTACATTGGAAGAATTTTTATTTGGGCTAGGAGGTGTTTGGTTGTTAAAAGGTTGAGCTAGTTAGCTATGCATGGTTGTATCATATAGGTTGTTAGCTAAGGAATATGCTTGAGTAACTAATGATTGGGTAGTGATAGTGGAAACATAAGAGATATTTAAAAATCCTAATGGCATGCCATAAGTGGGAATAGTAGGTAGTGTTAAAATGGGTGTATGGTGAGATACTATTCTAAGATAATGTTTTAAAGCTATCAGGTTATTATCCAAAAGGGTAGCAAAGTCTGAATCACCTTGGGAGACTATCTAAGGCACATTAAAAGCATTAGAATGATGAGAAGAACTCTATACATTTGATACATACTCCATGGATGAAGAGGTAGAGCATATTGGATAATATATACGGGTCCTAACTTACTAAGTCTCTTCTTTGTTGATGAGTAATAACCATGCAAGAAGGATGAGAGAAAAATAGAAATAATCTTACAACTCAAATAAAATGAAATCAAGAAAATGATAAAGTAGATTTAACACATGTTAGATTACATTAAGATCCTATGGTTAATTTTAATCTTGCTTTTAGCTTGTGCCTTAAGTTATGAGAATATGTGATAGAAGTTGGTAGATCAGGTACTATAGAAGCAATCTATGGTTGCTCTTGAGTTGTTTAGGTGCTCAAAAAGATTTGTATTGGGAATCAATATGTGGCTTTGTATTGGGGCCTACCCCCTCACTTTACACACCATAGTGATAAGGGTGTCAGGTGTTTATCCAATATATATTAATTTTCAAAGTTCATAATCAAGCAGAGAGCTGAGCTGGTTCTCCCCTTTGTAATGAACTCCAAGAAGGATTGCTTGAAAAGGGTAAGGTTATCACTAGGTGATGAAATCCTAGTTAGGCCTTGTCTCAAGTTTATATGATGTTTAATTGATGAAGGTGATTTGGTTTAGTGTGTGTAATAAAAATGATGTTATGATAAGATTACTTTGCTTTAAGTTAAATTATGTGAGCTAAAATTTCAAGTAATCAATGTATGCACTCGATTTTAAACCCAAAAGAGATTTTAGTTTTGTTAATGAGCATAATTAGAGAGAAAAGCATATAAATCCAAAGGAAAGAAATCTAGAGTAAAGACTCAAGGTCCCATTAGGCATGCTAGAATGTTTCAGTGAATTTCAACTTATATTTCAGAAAGAAGAAGAGGAAACTAAATATGGGTATGGTTGAAAAACCTATTTGATTGTACGTGCATTGAATCAAATGATTATGAAGAACTCCTCTTTGGCTTGGGAGGATGACCTAAAAATAAGATAGAACTAAATCAAATGGCTGGTTAGATAGATTGTTGAGTGGATTGCCTAGTGATAGATAGATCCCAAAAGTAAGATCTTCCTTAAAGGTTGTCAATCCACATGTTTTAAACAATTAAGTTTATAAAACAAAATAGAAATTACTTGCATAAATAATCAAAAGGTATTGAAATTGCATAAGAAATTACTGCTAAATAAATAGATTATAAATGAATAATATATTGATAAGCAAGTCAATACTAGTGTTAAATGGCTCAAGACTATTTCAAAAAATTAGGTAGGGGTCTCTAAACAGGTAGGGACATAAAAAATTATATTGAGTTGAAGATAGGTAGGTAAAAATAACTTATTATTATTTCTTTCCATAGTGATCATTGATGGTTGATGTGACTATCGATGGTTAAAGTGACCATCGATGGTCAAACTAAACATCGACAGTTAGATAGACCATCAGTAGTTGAGATAACCATTGATAGTTATTGTATGTAGATCTGGGTTGGTAAATAGCTGATTGACAAGATCACAAGGTTGGATTGTAGGAGATGGGTTGGTGTTGGGTTGAGTGCAAAAGGTAAATAAAGTAATTGAATATCATAAAATAAATATTTCTCTTGAATAATGATGATCAAGTGGTTGATTGAGGTGGTTGACTCATTGGTGGAGTCTGACATGATTTTTCTAGATTAACATTACTTGGTGCTTTGGTGGAGTGGTAGTAGCAAGTTGTCTCTCTAATGTGATGGCTAGATTGTTGATGAAGATTGGCTTACAACAAAAAAAACTTTAGATGCACAAGCTCTCGATAACAATTTTAGATGGATTCCACCTCCCTGTTCCTCTCTTCTTATAGGCAAGGTAAAAGAGTTGCAAAAATAAGTTAACTAGGCCTTCTAATTATAACTTGTGCATGTAATGGATCACACATAGATTTAGACAAGGTATTTTTAGAAAATTAAGGTGGGATGGTTTCAATGTTGGTGGTTGAGAAGGTGTACCCTAAATTTTGATGGTCAAGGTGACCATCAAAGTTCATCCTGACCATCGGTGTTCAAGGGTGAAGGGTCAAAGTGGGTAAAATTTAGGTTAGGTTATTTGGGCAAACTAACCATAGGTTAGGCTCAATTAGGAGTCAACGGGTTAGACTGGTCCTAATGGGGTCCTAAGGTAGTCTAGGGGAATTTTGACATTTGAAATCATGGTGTACATATTTCCAATGTCTATAAATGATAATAGAATTTATAATGGTTAGGTGATAAATGAATATCAGGATGTTCAAGCACACATAATGTTATTGATTCCTAATTCAACATAAATTTGGATGTGGCAGGGCCTAAGACTTTTGAGTATGCTTTTTATAAGACCACTAAATTTTTTAGTATTTAGGCTTGAGAGTAGCTACCATCTAATTATGTTTTAAATTAGAAGCTATATTAATTTCATCTTTGATAATGTCTTCATCAAGCAGTGAATAATTGTTGTGTTAAGTTATTGGCACCTTGAAGAGGTTTTCACCAATGAAGTTGTGTTTATTGTCCCATATCACCTTCAATAAGGTTTCACTAAGGAAAATTGACTTTTGATTTTTATTATCTTCTAGTACCACCAAAAAATATTCACTAGAAGATGCTAAGTTTAAACTTTGATGGTCCCCTAGCACCTCTAAAAAAGTTTCACTAAGAGATTGTTCTTCATCTACATGAATGTGGTTTTGGCCTCCCTAATATTCTAAAATTGATATGTCACCATGGATGCAGTTCAATAAGATGTGATTTTATTGGTCCCAATTGACACTTATGAGAGGTTGAAGGTTAATTATATGGCTAGGTTAGTTGTTGTTAATGGCATGTATAATGGTAAAGGAATAGTAAGAGGTTGCACAATCCTCATAGAATATACTAGGAGAACTTGTGTCAAAGTTGAAGTAATCATCCTCAAAAACCATTAAATAATCATAAATATATTCAAATTTATTGGTAAGGCATGCACAACCAATGTTGTAATAGCCATGAACATATTTTGATTCTAAAGTGGAGTCTAATTCAAGGGACTCTGAATTCGATGTTGAGACTAATGTTGATTCCAATTTTGATGTTAAATCTGATGTTGGTTCAAGAATAGAACCTGATTCTAGTTATGACTCTTCATATGGTTTGGATGCTATTATAATGATGTTTTGTTGAATTTTTGGTATTGGACAATTAATGGCCTGTGATGGCATAATGGGCTCCATAGAGACTAGATTGTCAAAGTGAGACTCTTCCATAAGGGGAAAAAGGTCAAGAGATAATCTCATAGAAACTGGGTTGGAAAAGGGAGTCTCTTGAAAAATAGGCATATGGTCAAGGTAATGATTTACCCAAAGGCAGTTATAATCATTAAGAAGTGACTCATCAAATACTGGCTTATCAAAGTGAGACTCCTTGATAATAGGTATAGGATCAAAACATGATTCATCAAGGTGGACTTGTCAAAAATAGGTCTTTTAATAAAAACATCTTAGATTGGTTGGTTTTATTGGCCTTAGTTTATAGTTAGTTGTAAAATACCAATTTTGAACACTTCTTGGTCTTCTAATGATCGGTTTAGTTGGAGAGGTACTGATTGGCTCAATCAGGGATGGATAATTTTCATGGGTTTTCTAAATAGGGGAATAGTTGGCAATGTATGAATGATGGCTAGGGGTTAGATAATGATAGACTTATCAAGGGTTGGTTTATGGCCTAGGACAATAACTATGACCCATTGAGTTGTGATTGGAAAACATTGTTTATATGAGTTACCATACGTTGAATGGCCTAGAATGGTAATGTTAGGGCTTTGTGAAGCTTGGTTACTCACACAAGCCATATGACAAGGTTTTTTTATAGAAATGGCATGGGTTATGGATATTGGTTTCTCACACAATCCAAAGGACAAGGTCCTAGAATAAAAATGGTAGGGCATTATGGATTTTGTTTTCTCACACAAGCCAAAGGATGAGGTCCTGGTATAGAAATGGCAGGGTGTTGCCAAACTTGGTTACTCATAAAAGCCAAAGGATGAGGTCCTAGAATATAAATGGTAGTCCTTAGATGTTTTGGAGATTTGTTACTCACACAATCCAAAGGAGGGTTAATGGTATGTGCGGGGGAATAGGTGTTCATGAAATGGTGGGTATCATATGTAAATCAGCCCAAAGAAGGTATCACCACATGCTACTCTTGAGGATCTTGGATTTGTTCCCTAATTTGAGTATTGTAAGGAGGATAAGGATCCATCTCAAAAACCACTTATTCACTATAGGGGTCTTAAATGAAGTCAATTTGTAAGTCTATTATATCATAGCTTGGATTGTACATGACTCCACCATAAGTGTAGTGAGACATATCCACCTCAATGAGGAAAGTTAGGAAAAAGGCCTAGAGTTATACAAAATCTTAATAATTATGTCCAAAGGACAAAAGGTTCATAATCAATCTAAATTATTTGAATTAATTGATCTGTATATCCAAAATGGTCTATGATAAAACTTGGTATAAAATAGCTGAATGTTAAATGTCTTAACCAAAAGTTCAAGTAGTTGAATAAAAACTAGCATGCCAAACTCTATGAGCAAAGTCTTCCAAACAAGTCTAATCTAAGAAAACAAAAGTTTATAGGTATTTTAGCCAAATTTAGCATCAAAATCTAGGCTCAAAATAGGCATGCATTAAGACTTTTGGCAAAACAAGCATAAAAGCTAGAATTTAAACAAAAAGGTATGATTTAATCTAACAAATCTGAAATACTTGGGCATAGTCTAGGTATACATATTTAAACATGAACTTGGTCAATTGGCATAAGTCATGAAATAAAATTCACTTGTAAATAGCCTATTTTCTCCCAAATAAAGGCACAAATAATATTTTTTAAATTTAGGTTAAAAAATTAACCTAAGTTACCCAACCCAAAAGAGAAAGATCTATATCTAGGCCCAAACTAGATAAGGCATAAATAGAAATCAATCAATGTTTGGATTTAAACTTGTCAAGGTTAATTAAAAACTTAACTTTAGGAAAACTAGGCTTCTTTGAACAAACAACAAGCTAGATAAAATTGAATGGCATAACGGTACTAGACAAAGACCCAAAAGGCACATGTGGATTGGTTTTAAATTTGGAAAGTTGGACATAAAACAAGTCTATGAAACAAAATATGCACTGTAATAATGTTATCACTCTATAAAGGTAATATCAATGGTTTGTTTCAAGACTCCAAGGCACAAAACTTGAAATGATTTAGGCAGTGTAACATTACCCATTTCAATCAAGTGATACACACAACATTTTTGACAAAAAGAATAAGGCAAAGGTATGGTGTCAAAAGGATGGCATAACGCCTCCTCAAATAATGGATTAGTGTGGACACAAAACTTGTTTTTACATGGCATAAAAAAATAAATGGTTTTAGACTCAAAGACCAAGAAAATAAATGAATAATGATAAAATACACCTAAGTATAACGTCCAAAACCCTAAAACTGACAAGGTTGCATCATATCATTGAATTCCATCTATATACATGCTCTTGGGTGGATTTTCAATGTTAATCTAAAAATAAAAGTGCATGAAGTAGTAGGGTTTTTACACCCCCTTCTCTTAATAGATTTTATGGTGACATGGAACTTTGGGTTACTTGCCCTGCATCAGCAATATGTCCACAGTAAGTGGGGTTGTTCTAAAACTTAAATTTTTTACCATCTAGATGGTCCCAAGTGTGATTAACACTAGAGATATCTCACGTAAATTGAGTTCATATCAGTTAAATTATTATGAAAGTTTTAATTCCTTTGCATAGTGATTCCATCTATATACTACTTAGTAGAATCCCTTGGTTAACTAGACCTAACTCATGTTTTCATTACGATTGGAGAGGTTAGCCACTCAACCCCCTAGCAATCATAGTATGCATGCCCTGATTTATATACTGCATCATAAAGTGAGTTTAAAATAATCTTGGGAAATGAAACCTTGGGTCAAATCTTCCCTAAAAAACTCATGAGGAGGCTATGAACTCTTGCTCATAAGCCAAGTTCCATAAAATAAATGACTAAGTGAAGAGATTTTAGCAGTTGTGTTTAGATCAACAAAATCATATGAGTTTTGGGGAAAGCCTTAACAATATTATTTTCACACCTTAGACAAAGGCACAAATTTCAAGGAATAAGTAATTTTTGTCACCCAAATTACCTAAAGGGGATGGGAGGAGAGCATACATGCATTCGTCATTTGTGAAAAACACACAAATACAAAATGATCTAGCATAAAACAAAAACACTTTAAAGAATTTGTAATTTTAGTGAATGTTTATTTTATGCACCAATTGAGATGTTTGTGAAATTCTTATCCCCTTTACATTAGTTTAAAACTTATAAAAATTTCACAAAACAAACTAATTATAACTCATCTATATTTGTTTTAAGCACCAAATGGAAATTTTAAATACTTAAGCATGTTCAAATTTGGCACTTTTCCACGCATGGTCTAAAATTTTTAGAGGGTTTCCTTCTATTTTAGAGCACATTTGTAAGTTATAAAATAATATTTAAAATGAAATATCTTGAGTTTCTCTTTTTCATCACACAGAGATTGATGTCGGTCAATAGTGATTGATGTTGATTATAAAGCTACCAATGTCAATCAGTTTCATAGAGAAATGATGTTGGTTATAATAAACTAATGCCAGTCAACTAGAACTAATGTTGGTTAGCCATGAACCTAAAGGCAAAATAAAATGGTTTAAAAAAATTAGCCCAAAATAAGTATAAAGACTCAAGAAAACCTACAACAAAGTGATTAGACAAATAATATATAAGCCTTTAAAATCCAGATTAACAACTAGGAGTCTAAAGAAACTTGAAAAATCAAGTTTTTAGCCATGTTCTACCCTACACAAAGAACTAATAATGGTTAGATAGAATGATACCAATTAGGACAAATTGATGCTAGTTATGCCAAACCAATGTCAGTTTTTATGTAAATCTATGTAACACTAAAAATAGAATACAAAAAATCAAAGCAAAAACTCAAATCTTTATTATGATTAAGCATTCATTTAAAAAACTAAGAGATGCACTTTGGTCTCATTGATATGTGAGATGCTTTAGGTCCCATTGGGTGTGCCATTTATGATCATAATAATTTAATAAGGGAGCTTAGTAACATGTTAGTTTAAGCAAAAAAACATAATAAAAACATACTAACACTAATACTTACAATCCTAGATCTTAGGGTTGAGCTTAATAACAAAAGACAAATGAAAGAAAAACAAATCATTTACCTTCCTTGGGATATCCAAATGCATTATTGAGTGGTTTTTTTGGCTTGTGCATCAAAGAGTCTTTGGCAATGGATTTTGTGTAGCTCCTTCTCTCCTTGGCACCATGGCTTGTGTTGTGGTTTGATGTAGCTTAATATTTTAGCATTATAACACTACTTGCAAGGAAATTTTTGAATTAGAATAAAAATCTTATCAAATATTTGAAGTCATTTGTGAATGATAAATTTCCAAAAAAATAGCATAAAATTCAATAAGCAATGCATTGTATTTATAGGTTTAGGAATTAACCCCAACCCAAGGTGAGTCAAAGTGTATTTTAAACATGGAATGAGTTCAAACCCAACCTAGTTGAGTTAAATATAACCCTAGTATAGTTAATATGTGTCAATTACTCATGATTTTCAATGAATAGGCATGGTCTCCAAAATGGTATATTTTAGGATATTTCCAAATAGATTGACAACTCATAAAGGTCATCATAAAAGGTTAGGATATTTACATTTTTTAATTTATTTTTTAGTTATTCATTAATTACACATGGATAATTCAAATAGGATATTAATTTGGTTTATCTTTTTAATTAATTTTGATTATCCATTTTAGCTCTTTCAATATTTTATTTTTGTTCATGTGCCCCACTTATTAGGTCCATAGGCTAAATTGGCTATTGTGATGTTACAGGATGCTTGGGGATGAATTTGTGAGAGGTTATGATTGCATATGATGGGTTACCCAAATTAGGGATGTCTCAATGTGATTCTGAGCTTTGATGAATGATGCACAAGTAAATTTGGGATGTTTAGTGATTTTTAGACTTAATTTACAATAGTTGGTAGGAATCGGTCTGAAGTCTAGCTGAAAGCCAGTTGTGGCCAGTTTTAGGTGTCTACATAGTGTATTCTTTCTTATTTCATTTTATTCTTATAATTTTTGGTATATCTATCTCCACATTTTTATCAAATTAGGTATATATTTTATTTTAATTGCTATGGTATCAGTTTCCTTTATATTCTATTTAATATTGTTGTGTTATTTTAGTGATTTTATTTTTTCATGTTATTAATCCCTCTTTGATATATTATTTTCTTAGGCTATGATACCCCTTTTAATTATTAAATTTTATTGTAAATTTTTTATCATATTTTCTAGTCCCAAAGGGTAAAAATTAGTTTGGTTTGAATAAGATCTTTTGATATGACTATTTTCAAGATTGCTTAACTGAGTTTCTATTTTGATTATGTGCCCATCATTAACTCATAGTTAATTATGCATGTTTATATTAATTCTTTAAGCATCTTATTAGTAATGATTTTATAAGTCACATTGATTTTATATTTATTATTTAACCTATTAGTAGCATGGTTACATTTCTTAAGTGTTAACAGCCTCTATTAATCTGTAACCATTAAGGTCTTTGGTTAAGGCTTGGTCCTAAATGAAAAAGGTTTGTTATTGTATATTAATAATATGATTGAGTAAGTCATGAAATTACTTATGCTTCTAGATCCCAGAGAAAATCAACAAGTTCATCATGGGGTAGTTAACCATGTTTTTCCCTTTGGATGCTTGGTTAAATAGTGCAAGGTATAGCATTGTAGTTTCCTTATTTTTATTTAATTCAACTAATTTTTAATGAACTAACATACTTCTATCATGATATAATCTTTTATCTATATTTTAATTGTTAAATGATGATGATCTAAGGTATGATCATATTTGCAATCATTGTGTTCCCACGTGTGTTCATGATAGAGACATGATGATTGTCTAAATGACCATGTTTTTTTATTGTTATTTATTATTTTCATTAGCACTAGGCCAATTATGCCTTTTTGGTCCTTCAGTGTTTATCTTTGAATATGTTTTCATATTTCTAAAAATAAATATAGGACTATCCTTTTTGAGTGGTTTTTTGCTAACTTGGTTCTTTTCAAAAGGTTGTTTTAAGTCTTATAACTAACTACAACTCAAAAATCATACTCTGATAAAGTATCTTGTTGGAATGACAAGTTATTGGCTAAGGTTTCATTGATCTATTATGTTTCAATATATTTATCATATTGATAGATGTTTTGAAGGACTTGAAATGACAAATAACTATGTTTTCTTTTCTTTACAAAACCTTATTTGTCTTATTATTAAATAACACCTTGATATTGGCTTAATGTTCACCTTAAGCCATGATGTTAAACCCAAAGGTCATTGGAAAGGCTTGGAACTCAATTTTGGAAATATTTTGGTTTTAATTGCATTTAAGTTAAAATGGAATAATGAGAAATAAATCATTAAGGAAGTAATTATGTGATTTTTATGTTTTATTTATCATTACTTTTTATATTTTAAGCTGACTTAAGTTGACTTAGTTTAGTAATAAGAAGAGTTAGGATTTCTACATGTTAGTTTTTAGATGCTTCCATTTATGCCATTTTGGGTTTTATGACTAAGGTGGAAGTAGAATGGAGAAGTGAAGAAGTCATCTTGGCTGTTACACTTTCACTTTTGCACCTAATATGTTGTATCAATAATATGAAGGGTGTAAATCTTGCACCCAATTTCTAAGTCATGCCATTCCTATATTTATGAGACTTTACTTGGTTTAAAATTTCCATTGAAGGAATGATGCATGCTGAGAAAATCCAGAGAAAAAATAGCAACTTGGAAAGAAAATCTAGAGCACGAGAGGAGGAATTTGGAGTCTCTTATTATTAGTCAAATTTACTTCCTTCTTAATTACATTTTTGTACCTTAGTGTTTGATTATGGAAATGGAAATTTTTATTTAGCTTTTTTTTTTGGTGGGGTACAAACCCATATATGAATATTTAGGTATGCATATATGATCCTAAACCATGTATTGGTTTGAATGTGTGTTTTTAAAGTCACAATATACTTTATTTAGGTGATCTTGATTTACCATTCTTGGAATAATTGTTGTATTAAATGGATTTTTACATGGTATTGTGCTTGATTGATTTAATGAGGGTCAAATCCTAGTTCCTTATAAAGGCACTCTTGTATTATTATTGGTAATGTTTCCTATACGATGATGTATGGTTTGTATTTTCAAAATACAATTAAATGCCACTAATGATATAGTATTTACATTTATATGGTTGAATACATACCCTTGAGTGGCTGATTTTATACCTTGTGTACCTGAATTTTGCATTCCTTGTATGGCTAAATATTCACACTATGAGGTTGAATATATGTATTCTTTGTATGGTTGAAAACATGATTGTATAATTAATTGTATTATTTGTATGACTAAAGGTATATATTGTAGGGTTGAAGACACATTTGCATAGCTAAGCATATACATTGTATGGATGAATATAAATTTGTATGGTTGAATATTCACATTGATATATGCTTGAGATTTGAATGTATATGGCTGCCCATTATGATCACGACTGATTTATTTTGTATGCAATGACATATTTATATGGATGAGTTTTATTGAATTCATTGATTACTTTTAACTACATGTCTGAGTTCATTGGTATGCATCAATGGTATGACTAAACAGATGAGTTTTATTGGATGCAGTAATGTTAAATGATATATGATTTAGTCCATTTTGTTGTGTGCATGTCAAACAACTCATATGGCTGATTTTATTTTTTGTAGACATGATGAGTAAATTACATGGCTGAATATTATCATATATGATTTAATGATATATATAGTAAGTGACCAATATTATCTTGAACACATTAATGGTACATTTAAACAATTAAGTTTGTTGGCATTCTTTGATGCGTAGTTTCAAGAGCTTAGTTAATTTTATATGTTTTATTGTATACCCAAACAAATATGTACATGTGGTAAGATTTTTTATATTATCTTGTTTGGATAACTTGATAGCTGCTTATGCTCAGTATACTTGAGTTCGATGGCTGATTTTATTGCTATAATTTCACATTGAATAATTAGGTAAACTAGACATGCCATGTTGTATATTTGAATGACTTATGTGTTTATATGATCTTTTTAGACAAAAATAAGGTTATTTATTTTAGTAAATATGATAATAATTTAAACTTGCAGTGCTCATGATTGATCTATGAGATGACACTACTAAACTAGGTTTAAGAGGGCAATCACTATCTATTTTGGATCACTATGTACTTCTGTGATGATAATACTAGTTGAATGAGTGTGCTTTGCATGTTGTATAGATCCATGATTCTAGATGTAGAGGCAAGTTGTAATTTAGGTGAAACATGTTGTATGCTTCTAAATCACTATGGTTGTACATACATCTGTTGAACTTGCTTTTACAAAGTGTGAAGTGGGTATGTTAATTCAAGATTTCATTTTTCTATATGTAGAAATTGTTAAGTGTTACTCATTATTATTTTTATTTTAATCTTGGAATTAGATGAATTATACAATATGATGAAATTTTGGTTGTTTGGTTGTTTGGTTTTTATTGATATTTAATTGTAAATAAAATCTAAGAAACTCTAGTAGTACTTGTGGTAAAATATAAAATATCATTGTAAAGGAGTATTGTTTTTTATTAATAAGCTAATTTAAAGGGGCTGGATCTAAGTACAAAATCCATAGGGGCATTGAATCAAGACAAAGGCCACAAATAGCCAAAACATATTAAATAAACTACACACTAATAGTAGAACATGGAAACCAACACCCAAACACTAGAAAAATAGAATAACAAAAAAACATATCTTCCCAGTCTTCCTTGAGAAAGGTTATAATTTCCTCCTTGGTGGAAACCTTTCCTTTTATGTCCATATCTTCATTTGAATTAGCCTGTATGATAGATAGGGTTTTAGCAGCTCTGTGATCAACTTTAATGCATAAAGTGGTTAAAACTTTCATTTTGTTCTTGAGGAAATAAAGACCCTTCTTGACCTCTTCCAACTCCTTTCTAGTATGAGAACAATTGTCACAACGCTTAACATTGGAGGCTTCTTTAGTTTGATCATCCATGTATTCCATGACCTCCTTATCAAAGTCATAGAAATAGTTGTTTAGCTCCTCAAAGAAACTATTGCCCTCCTTTTCTCCCTAATGAACAGGGTTAGAATTGACCTTTAAGATTTCAACACCTTCCCCAATATCCAAAATTGAGGAGTAGTCAATAATTTTCAAAATAGGGGTCTTACCTCCAACCAATTTTGCTTGATCTTCTAATGCTATTCCTTTTACCAGTATTTTCTTTATTCTTAAAACTTGAGTCTAAATGGATAATCTCCTCCCTTTGATCTTGGCAATTTGATTGTTCCTTTTCCACATTCAGTTTGCCTTTCTTTCCATCCCCAGCAACTTTTTTGGATTTTTTCAAGCCCACATTTTGAGAAAAATATTAATCTATATTGTCACCCCTCCTCTTTGTCCCAGCTAAGAGTGATGCCTATTTTTCATTTCACACAGCACCTCAACCACTATATGACCGAGGGACCCAATCGTAACATCTACCAGAGATAAAGAAGTTGTTCTCTATAAAAGAGGGGATTTAGAATCTAAAAAAGGTTAGGGTTATAAACCAAGGTAATTTGTTACTAGATCCTGAGGTTTTTGAGGAAGACCAATGGGGCCCAAATAATCTTTCGGGGTGGGGCTAAAAACTTTGTTTTTGAGGTTGGAACCAAATTTGACACTTAGGGGAATATTATCCTCACAGTCACTATCATGGGCCTCCTCAACCAAGAGAGCAATTATGGGTTTAAGCGAGCACAGATCTAGGTGGAAATGATAGAGATGGGAAATTAAGCCTTGATGGAGAGGGATGGTTGTGACTGTAGGGTTACTTTCCAAAGCACTCTTAGAAACTTTAATAGAGGAGTCAAGAGAAGACAGTAGATAGTATGGAAAATTCACAAGCAATTTATGGCAAAAATGATTAAGCAAAGAAAATTGATAATGATAATAACATTTAAACCTACCTTCCAAAGTAATATATTTCATGATGAGAAAATAAACCTTATCTCATGGATAGACAAGGCTTTCCCTATCAAAACAATGAAGAATTTCCTCATTCCCTCCAGGTCCTGAACTTTGGTTAGCTTCTTTAGTCTTCAACCTTCACAACACAGACCCATGGCTTTAGCTATCAAAGCTTCACTAACTTTGAAATGGATGCTTCCAACTTTAAGCATGTGATTTCCATCCCAAGAGGTAGCAAACCAGGTCAAAATATTTTTATCAAATCCATTTAAGCATTCTAGAAAGGGAAAAATGACTCCATAGCAGATGCTCTATAGCATGGTGTTAGCTTTAAACTCCACACAAGATTATGGCTCTATTCTAACCTTATCCCCTCCCATGATTAAGCTCTTCTTAGAGTAAAAGAGAGGATTACTCAAAGCAATATCCAGGACCCAAAGCAAAAGCTTCAAAATGAAGGTATGGTCATGTTTAATTAACGAACATTTATTTCCTCTCAAACCCCTGAGATAATTATTATAGGAGAAGTAATAATTGTTGAAGTCATAAAGCTTATGTGGAGTAATAGTTGGAGATTATGCCTCTAAAAATTAGAGTTGCCTCATGTGATAGCCAAGTAGATACCTAAGGATTACACCCAAAGTATTTTTACTGAGGTGGCAAATCCCATCATAGCAAAGGAGTATTGTTGTCATGATTGTATTTATATAGTATTTACACATTATTTATAGTGTTGTAACTTTGAGTGCATGTTATGTTTTGCTTGTTACAAGAGTCCTTGAGAACACTACATTGTGTAGGACAACTTCTTGGTGTAAAGTTTTTAGCCTTGAATTTTAAAGATGTTGGAATGTTTTATTTTAAATAATATTTGGAGATATCATGACTCTAATATTTAGATTCATATGCATTATACTATTGAGTCATAGTTGAATGTATTGGCTATCATTGGTGCTTGAGAGTTCCTTTCTTGGGATAAGCTAATGCATGTCCTGTCTCTACTACTAGGAAAGGTAAAGGTATTGGTCATATGCTAAATAAGCTCCCTTGAATGGTTTATTCATATTTTTATATTATGGTATGCATGAGTATGAATTATTTCTTTTACGCTAGTAAGAGAAATATTTTCTCTTGCATCCCTTTTATGTGAAAGCTATTTTTTATGCATGTTATGCTTAATGGTTAATCTAATGTAATAGATTATTATCATCAAGGACATTTGTTTTTCCATATTAGTGTTAAGCTATTTTATTATAAATTTTTAGTGTAAGAGATTTATGTGGATTGGACCTAAGTGGCCTTGATTTCAAATATTATGAATAGTAATTTTATTGTCATCACTTACTTTGATGTAATAACTACCATTACACTAGAAAATGGTTGAAATCTAAAGAGCTCATAAGTACGTTGTTGTATTAACTCTTGATTCTTTGATGATTGAAATTGTATTTTATTTAACATGTTTCTCTAGTTGAGTTATTGTGGCTGATGTTGTATTATTATCTATCTTCTTTATGGTTGTCTAAGAGATTCAACATGAATGTGTGAGCTATAGTTATAAGTTCAATTGATCTATATAAATCATATAGCCATAATTTTTGGTCTTGTGACAAGATTATTGATTGCTTATGATTGGTTAGTTGTTTATTAAATCCTACATCTGTGTTAAGTTATGTATTAGGATTATTTAATTCAAATTTTATAAAGTGAGTAGTAACTTAGCTACTAGTACGCCTCACTTGGTTATAGTTATCACTTGGCATAGGACTATAGTTTTAATTTAAATAAGAATTTTTGACAGGAATGTTAATTTGATTTGTTTTGAATTATTGAATGTAGTGGATTCAAAATTTAAATAGAACACTCTCTTTGAGGTAGACTTACCTTGGTCTGCAAGTTTGCTTGCAAAAGCTCATCATTAAGTGAATTTATAAGGTGGAGTCTACATTTAAGGATTGAATGGTCTCTATATTTTACAATGTTTTTAATAATAATGTTGCATCTAGTATGTTTTACGCTATTCTTAAATGATTATAGTTGGTGGTTTGTAAAATTGGTTTTAGCATTAATTATATGAAAGTCATGATCTTTCTTATGTTGGATTTTGATTTAGAAATCAATTACTTATAGTTTGAACAAGCCATCCAGAGTTATAGTTGATTTGGTACAGCCACTCAATTAATACTTAGATAGTTGGTGGTAAATCATATGAATGTAATTGAGGGATTGTTATTGGAATTGTGGTTTAGTTGAAACTTCTATTGAGAGTGCCTAACAATTAGTCGTTATTTTCATGATTAAGAAAATACTCCTACATGTGTAACATTTGTTGACCCCTAGCATAAAAGTTTATATGGGATCTAAGATCTTTTCATGTAAGCTTATAAAGTATACCTCCTTGATTTGTATATTTAAGGTTATCTTCAAGTATTATAGTAAGTGGGCCAAATATCCTCTTTTATGGTAAGTGATGATTGTGTAAATGTTAATATGAATTATTTGGGATTTATTTTTCATTTGTAATTATATTAGCTTTGATCCTTTTCTTGTTTAAATTCCATTGAAATACCTCAAATAATTTTATACTAAAGGATCATTAAAGAAGGGAATAAGAGGATGTATAAACCATGTTTGACTCTTAATATTTGAGTAACAGGCTAGAGTATTCTACAAAGGGAATAATTTATCTCTACCAGTTTTGAGAGTCACTAGTGGGGTCAATCATTTAGACATGTAGACTTGGAAACCAGTGATCTCTTCTAAGTGGATTGAATTACCTAATGCCTTCACTTGGCAATGTATGCATATGGAATTAGTGCATGAGCATGAGGTAAATTAAGAACTCATGTTAATATTTCTACCTAGTATGGTTTTAACCTATTAATATCATTATGTTATAAAGGGGATTAAACCACTATAGGTTTAAGTTTGATTATTTTATTATTGAGTAGAAAGATGTTATGGTAGTAACCTTATAACACTTTGTGTGGTAGGTGATTTAACCCTACCTATTACTTTGAATGTAAAGAATGAGAAGACTTACATTCTTGTTTTCATACATATTCTAATATTAGGTTTATGAACTAGTTTGGTGTCATAGTATTAGCATCTTAATTTATCAATTAAAAAAAAATAGATGGTGGTATGTTACACTTTTGAGTTGCAACTTTTTGAATTATTAACATCCTTTGTATCTTTGCATTTCTACCTTTATTTTGATTTATCTAATTTAATTTTCAATTTTACTTCATATCTTGTAACTCAGCATTTTCTAATTTCAATTATTAGTTTTTTATTTTTATTAATAGTTATTTTTAATTTTATCTTATTTTAATTGTCAAGTTTTCAGTTCTAGAATAAATTTTAAGTTAATTTGTGAATTTATTTTTTTGCATATTTTTATTATTACCATACTTTTTAGTTATGAAATTTTTCTCTATTTGATATCTGTCTTTTATTATTTCTCCTCTTGCGTATTTTTATTAATAAAATTGAATTATTGATATTATTTTATATTGATTTATTTAATTATCTCAATTATTTTATTGACTCTCTCATCCTAACAATGAATGAATAAATAGACCTAAGTCTACAATTGATCATTTTTTTATTCTCATTCTTCCTCATTTTGATGATGTTTCACAGATTGTGACTTGAAATGTTGATTCAAAATCACTTACATAGTTAATAATAAGATTTCAACACACCAGAGTTCTATTAATATCCTTATTAATCATGAAGATATTATTTAGGATATTATTTTTTCTTAGTTTCATTTACGACCTATTGATGGCTAACATCATCACACCTTTTCTCAATGGAAGGATAATCACACAAAATGACTTAATGTTCCATCATAGATTGGCATTTAGGTTTATGTATTATCTCATAATCATGCCCACACATGTGATATCCAAGTTGAATGAGACAAATTTAACCTTAACCAATGTCCTTGGTATGTGTGCTTCCACTTGTACGAAGCTCTTGATTGTAAGAAGAAGGAAGGGGGCTGGTGGGAGAAGATTGAAACTCAAACAAGGAAAATATATATCTAATTATTATTTAGGCAAGACCATTTTTATCAAAATATTGATGATATAATTCTAAATGCTTCAGTGGATGTTAAGATCTGAAACTAGAATGGGGGTGGGAAATCTAGAACAAAACCATTATCATGTGAGTTTGTAAGAAGGAACCCTAGATTGTGCAAAATTATGTAGAAGGGGGGTATGTCAAATTTTTTGGAAAGGGTTAGATGTTATGTCCTAGATGTCTCTATATAATTCATAAAATATTATAAATTAAGGACTATTTCTCTTAGAAGTGTCCAAATGGAAGTGTGTGAGGAGTACATTTCTTCGATTACAAGGATGGAAATGAAGGGTAGGAAAGTATTTAAAGATAAACATAGAAATCAAATCATGATTAATAATTTTAATGTTAAGAATTATATGGTGGAGAATTACCCAAATGGTGATGGTATTATTAGAGACTCTCACTCTTGGCCCTCAGTGGAGGTTAGCATGTAAATCATCTATTACATTACTTCGGAAGGTAAATTCTCTAAACTATAATCTTATCACTTCAACATTATCAACCATTTTAGGAAATATACTCATATGAGCATTTAATTTTTTATACTTATGTTGTTGGAAAGGTATGTTATGAATATCAAAAGTGGTAAGGGAAAAGACCCACTTCATCAAGGGTATTTGTATGCTCTTATTGCAAGGATCCCTCCCATTTATCTCTTATAGAGTATAAGCTTATGATTCAAGGTAATATCGAGGAGGATAAGATTTATAATTAAGGTTAAAAAATATATAGGGTCAAAATAAAAAATGGTTAGGATCATCATTCCCCCCAAAGTGCATAAAATTAATGTTGAATCCCACCATGGTAAATCTATAGCTAAAGGAAAAGGTAATGGTGGTGTTCACTATAGGCTTAAATCCTATTGGATCAAGGAAAAACATTAATAAAAAACAAGATGAAGTTAAGGGAGATGTGGTTGATATCCCTAATTAAGATGTGGTCGAACCAATTTTTAAGCCAGAGGTGAAGGATTATGAGAAGGGTGGAAATAAAGATTTTTTGAAGGAGGCTTAAGTGTTAGTTTATGAACCCATTATTGAGATTCTTGTTGAGGTTCCTATTGAGGATTATATATAAAAGATTTCATCCTCTATCTCCCCCTAGTAGCATTGAAAGGAAGGTTTTTTTTTCTAAAGTAGATAGTCTCCAAGAAGATGTGGTCCTTCATAAATTTATGCTCATTTAGGTGTTCTAGGGTTTGGAGACTCTAAATAAGGAGAGAGGAGTTAAGATCTAGGATCAGTAGATTTTTATTGTGGTGAAAACCCCTCCTAGTGATGAAATCTTATACTTGAAGAGGAAATTTGATAGACTGAGGAATGTTTTATCTCCAAGCGCAGACTGGATAGTTTAGAAGTTAAGCTGCAAAATATGAGAACCAACAATGACAAAATAAATATGTTGAGTATGGTTGTTATGGATAACTATGTGAAATATTTGGACCATTTCCAACATTTTTTTTAAAAATAAAATATGAGTTCTTGGGCCCAAGTCATGAAGGAATGAGCAAGTGCACTAGAAGTAGTAATTTGATCATTGATTGGAAGTGTCAAGAACTAGATGCCTTAATTGACCACCTCAAGTTCATGAAAGAAAGATGGCCTTGGATATGTATAATATAACTTGCCCTAATATTTGATCTAGTTGGTTTAAAGGATGGATTTTTTTAGTTTGTAAAATTTTTTTCTTTTTATTGTCTTTTATTCCAGTTTCCAACTAGTTATAGTCTAGATGTTTTTTTGTGAATCCCTAGCGGTTTATTTTTTGTAGAGCCTTGATGTTCATCCCCCCTATTCTTGTTTCACTATGTAATAGGGTTGGGACACTATCAATATACCCTTTTTAACCTTTATCAAAAATATTTAAAATAAACCTATTAAATGAACTACTTACTATTATTAATTGAGTTTAACCTCTGGTTAAAATATTAAATGAAATGATCAATTGTATTGTAGTTTTAACCATTAATTCATGAGTATTAAGTTGTTACCAAGAATCAACAATGTTGTGACCTTAGAAAAACTTGGCCAATGGATTTGGTGTATCCTAATCCATCATATAATATCATTGTAACTTGTGACTAAAAAATTCATTGTTGTTAGTATTAATATTAAAATTTCCATTTGTTTTGTTTGGTGGTAAAAATTAATTTCAAGATTGAAAATGAGAGATCCAAAAATTAATGGTGAATCTAAGTGAAACAAAAAAAAAAAAAAATTAACTCGTGATTTAACCCTTCCCTAACTATATGCACTCATAATATAACATAACTTAATAATAATGGCAAGACTAAAGAATATATAAGACCAAATATCATATAACATATGTTGTGCCTAGGTATACAAAAAATTTATAATGTATTAGACATCATAAGTCATCATGTAGATTTATCAAAGATGCTTCATAATTTTAAGGCAAGGGTTGTAGCTAATTCTCCAATGAATATAGTTTGGTCTTCCTCAATACCCTTGTATAAATCATGTGGTTGACATAGGTTGATAGATAATATGATTGGTCCCCATATTGGGTGTTATCCATAGAGGTTCCCCCATGAAATCTTAACTTTGTGTTACTTATACTATATTTAGTAGCCTTTCCCATTCCCATGTCGAATAGTTAGAAAAAAATTATTATGATGAAGAAGTTGAAGATGAGGAGGAGAGCATGACTCATAATTACCATGTAAGGGAGTGAATATCATTGCACACTACACTCCTTTCTTTGTACTCACTTTCTAAGAAGAGTTTCATATTCATTTTTGTCATCCACAAAGATATTACCCACCTAGTTGGTTCACACTAACTTATCCATCTATAACTAATATCAAAATAATAGGGATATAGGTTGTCAAATATCAAGCTTATGTTACATTTATGGGTAATGTAATGAAGCTACATGCACATGTGTTATGCCCTTAGCCTATATCATGCATTGGGGTATATGTATCCCAATTATGGCTTAGATAACCCATTTCTTATCATATTACATTTATCTATGATCTCATATAGGTAGTTAAGTTAGCATATGGATTAACCGTGTACTAATTAGACTACAAATAGGATGTAGTAATTAGTACTTGATCATCATATTGTGAATTATGTTCGTATTGTAAGGTTATGGAGGTTACCCCATCAAAATGACTCATAAATTGCTCATTCTTATTTTTACAGTCATATTATGATCTATTTATGTTATTTTACTTAATTAGTGAAGTAATTTCATTGTAAGTGGTATAAGAGCATCGATTTGGGCCATTGATTAGGTAAACCCCTAATATTAGAGAATCACTTATATCTTGTATTATATATCAAACTTATCTCCAATTATTTTACTAGAGTTGGAGGATATTTTAAGGACCTCTCAATAAAAGAACTTATGGTTTGGGGATCCATTTTGAGTGAGTTATTTCTTATTTAGTGTTTTTACTAATTTCTCTATATAGACCCCATTTTGAGGAATTTTTCATATTTGTTTACATTTTAGGAAATCTTGAAAAAATATAGTGGGGGTATGTTATTTGTAGTTTTTGATTTGAGGCCACTATCATTACAAAAAATCTTGGTCAAAGTTGGGTCAAAGGTGACTTTCAGGATTAGCTTTGTCAAGCCTTGTTATGGCATATATCAAAATATGGGCCAAGGCAAGGATGTTGAAATTATAAGTAAAACTCCTCAAAAAGAAGATATGGATTCAAAAATGGGAGTTATTGGATCATTTGTTTTAGTATTTTATGAGATGGGTCATAAAGTGAGGCAGATTAAGTACAATGTGCAGGGCATACAATCTAATGTGCAAGGAATACAATCTAATGTGCAAGGAATATAATCTAATTTGTAAGGAATACATTCTAAAATTAAGGGAATACATTATACTTTTTTAAATATCATGATTAATTTAAATAATCTTTATCAAAATTAACCACCTATCACTATTAGACAACCCCACCAAGGCGGATATTCCAACCATCCCAAACCTAATCCATGTACCTCATAGCAAAAGAACATGATGCCAAAAGTGGAAATGAGAAAATTTTATGGTAAATATTTGATCACCTAGATCAATCAAATGGATAACCTATTTGATAAACCTCAAGTCCCATGTAGACAAAAGGTTGTCATGGAATCACTATATCTAAAACCAAAACAATTCATTTGTTATCGATGGTTGTGTACTAAAAAGAAGAAGAATGCTTACAATATCACTTGGTATGATTTTATGGAGGAGGTTAAAATACAAAATATCAATAGTGTGAGTTATAACCACTTTAACCAATTGGAAAAACTTGAAGTAAGTAGAGGTAGTCAAGGATTATATTCATCAATTCTAGAACTTATCCTTGCATTTAGAGAACATTCCTTAGGAGTACCTGAATGACTTGTTTCTTAGAGGTCTCAAGGAACACATTGAACATGAGTCACATATGTTTAATCCATGTATTATCTCTAAATCTATTCAATGGCTTACGGGATAGAGGACATTTTGTTATCTAGTAAGTGACAATAATTCACCAACTCTAAAGATCAAAGTAACCTAACATAATCATTTCCTCTACCTACAAGATTCACCCCTCAACAAATTGAAGAGAAGCATGAAAAAGGGTTATGTTTTGGTTGTGATAAAAAGTGGAGTAAAGGCCATAAACGTGTTGAGAAGAAGTTATTATATATTGAAGGTTTCAATGAAGATGATGTAGATGAAGTGGCCTCAAGGGAAGATGAGTTAGAGATAGGAGAAGTACCTAAATATTCCCAACCTACAATCTCATGTCATGCACTTTTAAATATTAGCACCCCTCAAGCCCTTAAGGTTATATGTTTCCTCAAGAAACATAAGGTCACAGTTTTTATTAACTTCGGGAGTACACATAACTTCATAATAATAAGTTGACTACTCATTTAAATTGTTTCATTTTCCCAGCTCTAGAATTATAGGTTATGATTATAAATGGTGGCACAATAAATTGTTAAAATAAATGCCATAGTATTAATCTTGATATGAGAGAGTACAGCCTAGAGTCTCCTATGTTTTATATTCCCATGGGTGGGCCAAACATTTTTTTAGGAGTCCAATGGCTCACAACCTTGGGCACAATAGAGATGAATTTTCAAGAATTGTTCATGCATTTTCATTTTAAAGGTAAGACAATTGAGTTATGTGGATTATGGGGAAAATATCCATAGTCTACCCTTCTTTCTCTATAGATGATTGTTGATAACCACCCAATTATTTATGGTGTCATGCCAAGATAACTACCACCAAGAACAGAACATGATCATGACATTCGACTACTTCCTGGTAGTCAACCAATAAACATTAGTCCATACAAATATCCCTATGCCAAAAATATTGAAATTAAAAATATAGTACAAGATATGTTGGATGCAGTTATTATCAAACATAACCAGAGTGAATATTTATCTCTAATGGTAATGGTGTGTAAGAAGGATGACACTTGGAGGATGTGCCCAGGCTATAGAAAAATAAATAAGTACACCAGCAAAGATAAGTTCCCTATTCTAGTAATTAATGATTTTCTAGATGAGTTACATGGTGTTTTTTATTTTAAAAAACTATATATTCATTTTGGGTACCATCAAATTTATATTAGAGATGAAGATATCCCTAAAACAACTTGTAGAACTCACAAAGGTTAGTATGAGTTTTTGGTCATGCCTTTTGGTCTAAAAAAATCACCATATACATTCTAGAGTTTGATGAACATTATTTTTAGACCTTTTTTTAGGAAATATGTGTTGGTATTGTTTATGACATTATAATAAATATAAATACTTAGGGATAATATTTTCAAGATGTGAAAAATGTTCTATTAGTTATGGAACAACATCAACTTTATGAAAAACCTTATAAATTTTCTTTTGGAATCCAAGAGATGGATTATTTGAGTCATAATGTTTCACATGAATAAGTCAAGGTAGACCTTAATAATATCAAAGCTATGATGTAGTAGAATGCATTGAAAATGCTCAATAATCTCCAAGGTTTTTTGTAGCTAACAGGGTACTCTCACTAATTTGTGAAAAAATATGGTAGCATAATAGCACCACTCATAGTGTTGTTGAATAAGGAATCCTTCCATTTTAATGAACAAGCTACCACATCCTTTTAGAATCCAAAGGAGATTGTATGCACCACTCTATTTTTGGCTACCCCTAATTTTTCCAAAACTTTTATTCTTGAATGTGATGAGCAGTACTCATGCAATAATAAAGACATGTTACTTTTGGGAGTCTTTAATTTAAGGGTAAACAAAATATTAAACCAATCTATGATAAAGAGATGTTAATTATTCTGTATGAAGTCGAGCAATAGAGACCTTATCTGATGGGTAGGCATTTGAAGGTCAAAATTAATCATGATAGTCTAAAATATTTTTTATAATAATGATTGTCATCAAAAAAACAACCACAATGGGTGACTAAGATGTTGGGATATGACTTTGAAATTGTCTATAATAAAGTACAAAAGAATTTTTTATCAAATACACCATCCAAGAAGATGAATCATTGAGGCATTATTATGTGCAATGACCATTTAGCAAGTAGATTAGTTGGAAGAGGCAAGATCAGAATGGGAGAATGACAAGGATACACAGGTTCTGACTTAAAATGTCCAGCAAAGGTCTAGTGCCTCTGAAAACTTTGAGTGGAAATGGAACACATTATGGTATAAAGATATATATAACTATGTAATAATGATATCCTCAAGCACAAGATCCTTTAGGAGCTTCATGCATATCTAATAGGGGCAATCGAGATTTTTGAAAACCTTCTATATAATCAAGAAGGATTTATTTTGTGAATGACTCAAGGAGGATGTATAAAAAAAAATTGTTGAATTCATGGTGCATCAATAGAAATGATTAAGACACCATGTATTTTGCATCCCTTATCCATTCCTAGCTAGAGATGGAAGGAAGTTTCCATGGATTTCATTACAAGGTTACCGAGGTCTGAAGGAAAAAATGTCATCATAGTAATTATGGATAGGCTCACAAAATATGTTCATTTTTTATCCTCATCACAACATTTTTAGTGAGTGTTGTAGTTGCTACTTTATTTAATATAGTTCTAAAGTTGCATGGTACTCTCAAGATTAGTATAAGTGATCATGATCCCATATTTATCAATAATTTTTAGACATAATCATTCTCATGTGCATGTACTAAATTTTCTCATAGCTCATCCTATCATCCTCAATTTGATAGTCAAACTGAAGTCATAATAAATGCCTAAAAATTTGTATTCATTACTTTACATTTGATAAACAATAATAGTGGGTTCATTGGCTACCACTAGTAGAATGGTGGTATAACACTTCCTTCCACACTTCTTCCAAAATGTATCCATCTATGGTGATTTATGGTTATCATACCTTGTCTATTAATTCATCCTTGTGAGTGAACTATAAGGTGTGAGTTGTTGAAAATAACATTCAACATCAACAAGAGGTACTAGCTAGTCAAAGAGTGAGTTTGACGATGACATAGAATATAATGAATTAATAAGAAGATCAACACCAGAGTGAGTGAAATTTTGACATAGATGATTGGGTCTTTATGCACTTGCAACCATATAATCAGATGTCTCTAAATCAATAGAAATATGATAAAAAATTTGTCCCAAGTATTATGGCCCTTATAAGAGCCTGAGGAAAATAGGCAATTTTGCTTACAAGCTAGATCTACCCTTGTCCATTTGTACATATCATGCATTTCATGTATCTTTCTTGAAGAAAGTAATTGGATAGATTTATCCCAAATAGAGTTACCCAAACTATATGAATAAGGCTAAGTCATTTTATAACCTGAGGTGATTCTTCAAATAAGCACTAAAAGGTTGTGAACAAGAGAAATTAAAGAGTATTTAATAAAGTGGAAGAATCTGAACCATCAAAAGGAAATGTGGGAGCATGAATACTTTCTACAATAACATCTAAAGTTATTCAACATTGAGGGAAATGTTGTTTTGAAAGGAAGGATCATGTTACACCTTTAGCCTATAGCATGCTTTGGGATATATGTATCCAACTTATGGCTTATCTAAACCCTTCCTTATCATACTACATTTATCTATGAGTTCATCTATGTAGTTAGGTCAGCCTATGGATTAACCATGGCCTAAGTATACTATAAATAAGAGTTAATAATTAGTACTTGATCATCTATTATGAATTATGTTCATTTTTTAAGGTTGTGGAGGTTTCCCCCTTAAAGTGGTTCATCATTTACTCATATATTCTACTTTATTTCAATCGTATTCTAATAAATTGATGACTCATTATTGCCATGTAAGAAAGTGAATATCATTACATACTAACTCCTTTTTTTTTAGTCGCTCATTAATAAGAGCCTCATACTCGTTGTTGTTGCACAAAGCTACCACCCACCTAGTTGGTTCGCACTAATCTATCCATATATGACTAATATCATAACAATAGGGATATAGGTTGTCAAATATCAAGCTTGTGTTTTATTTATGGGTAATGCAATGAATCTAGTGTAATGATAATATATAATTATGCCTACTCCAACAAGAACTTTGATTATAGTCATGGACAAATATCACAAAAGTATAATGATTTTTATGTAGTATATGTATGTTTGTGATGATGATTTATAGACCTTTGTAAAGTATTAGTTATATATTTAGTATTTTTTCATTTTTTATATACATTAGGAATTTATCAATTATTTTTCTAGTTCACTATCATACTTGTTTCATGATACATGGATTTAGTTGTAGTATTGATCTATATACCCATTGTCCTCTTTATTTTCTTTAGATTTGTACCTATATTTCTTATGAAGGGTAGGACCACTCTTAGTGCATGAGAGATGTTGGGGATCTAAAATGACCTTTGGTTGGAGGTAAATCCTTTATGATACTTTCCCTCTTTTTTCTTACATAATTGCTCTTGGCTACATAAATGATCTCTTGCAATCTCAATGTTCACATTGAAGAAAACTTGTTGATTTTGTGTGCCTATTGTGAACACAATATTTTATCATGATGCATATATTTTAATAAAATATGCATTATTTGTTGTTTAATTCAAATAATGTAATTATGAGAACTATGAATATTAATGCACCTAGGAGAACAATACATAATGAACATTGATTTTATATTTGTACCTTTAGAAATTAGTAAAGGAGAATATTGATTCATGGATGATTAATTTACTTATTGTAAATGGATAACTACTATAATTAAGGAAATAATGAAAGTTATGTGAATGTGTTCATGATTTCATAGTGAATTGATTTGGGAGAGAGTGTTTAACTTAATCAATATTGGGAATTAGTGGAATTGATTTATACTTTTGAATTTATTTCATATCAATTGCAATAGTTTTTATTACCAGTGTCGAAATTAGGAGCTCTAAATTTGAGACTAAACTCTAGATTTAGATCCAACTCTGCCAACACCCTAAATCTGGATCTCAATTATCTCTAGGATAGAATTGGAAAGCTATCTATTTTGTACCAGATGGAATTAGTAGGCCATTGATTGTGTGTCTATGATGATTTCAATTATATATATGGGATATAAGTATGTCCTCTTCTAGGTTTCATATTCTACAACTATTTAGATAGGTGTGTTCTATGATGATTAAGAGGGTCATGTTTGTGTTATGCAAAATTGATGGGCATAATGTGTTGAAAAGCCTCTCTTTCCATCCTTGACCTAACCCTCAAATGTAAAAAAAAAAATATTGTGTGCAAGTTAGTTAAATCAAAAGACCTATTGAGAAGTTATAGCAACATATCCCACATGCTTGGAATCAAATTCAATGTAGTTATATTTTTGCATGTGAGTGAAATATCAACCCAAGTAAGAGAAAGGAATTTTCTTCCTCCCCTATATAATCAAAATCAAATATATTATCATACTATAATCTTATTTTGGCAAAAGGTGATGATGGCATGGGACATGGAATTGATGTATATGCAATGAACATAATAAATGAGTGACTCAAACTTAAAGAGGGTTCTCAATTGATACATTATGTTTATTGACCATCTAGCAAAACTTTTGTAGTTTCTCTTCTACTCATCTATGGTTTTCTCCTCAACAACATTGAAGAAAATAGAATATTCACTAAGAGATCCTCCATCTTTCTCCACAAAGAGAACTTCATGCCATAAGACTTTTCATCTTCTTCACATCTTTAACTTGGTCTCTCCTCCTATCATAGTGGCTCCCACTTTCACAAGTCAGCCTTTCAATAGAAAACACTCACAAAAAGGAGTTTTTAACCATGGCTCTAATACTACATGTTAAGAAAAATGAATCCTACAGTGCAAGTAAATAATGTGGAATAAAACAAGCTAAAAAACATGAGACAAGAGGGAACACATTACACAAGATGTATATGGAAACCTTATAGTGTGCAAGGAAAAACCATGGGGTAAATGACAGCTTCCAGACTTCAATTAACATCAACAAATCCTCTCTTACAATAGCTCCTCTAGTAACTCCTTTCACAGTGTTAACAACCAAGCACTCAAGTGAGCCAACCATATAAAGCCTCTAGGATCTAACCTCCAACCTCAAGGATAACCTTGCTTACAACAAAGCATATAATGCATCTAGGTGAGCCAAGCAACATAGCCTCCAGGATTTAACCTAACTTCAATTAACATCAGCAACTCCTTTCTTACAATAGCTCCTCTAGTAACTCATTTCATAGTGTTAACAAACAAGCACTTAGGTGAGCCAACCATACGAAGCCTATAGGTTCTAACCTCCAAGCTCAAGGATAACCATGTTTACAACAAAGAATACAATTCATCTAGGTGAGACAAGTAACATAACCTCTAGGATTTAACCTCTAATCATGTATACAATGCTTACACAAAAAGCATCTAGGTGAGCCAAACAACATAGCCTCTAGGCTTTACAAACATGCAAGCCCAAGCTTGTAAAGATCCAAGATTGATACTCAAAGGGATGATAAAATACAATGGAGAACTCATGCATTTATATCATTACAGTAAGAGAGAGAGAGAGGGAGAGAGTAACATCATGATGGCCCAATAAATTTGCCACACTCTATATGGACAAGATCCAAGCCACTTTCATGTAACCCCAAACAGTATCTCCCACTCCACATGTGAGGACAATCATCAAGAGCATCAACTTGCCTTTTTCTTCCCATGTGCACACCAAAGTCCAAAAAGTGTTGCAATCACCTTTTGACTTTCGCCACACATGTGAACCATGGGGTCCCTTATAAATTTGACTCATACCTAACCCTTGACCAATTATGTTATAATAAAAACCTCATGTGACTACCAAGGGCAAACCCATGTGCCTTGGTGGAGTGTTATGCCCTAATCCCATCACATTACCTTTATCACATGTGAGAGACCCTCCATGGGCCCTGCCATAACACCATCTAGCCACATCACCAACATGCAACATCACATGCCACATCACCCATATGCCACATCACCATGAAGAGTGACCATGAATAATGATTGTGAATAGTATTTGTGAATAGTGACTTCACACCTAACATATTGATCTTTGGTAGACCCCTCACATCTTTCATAATTCTTCATTTTGTCATTCCACAACTCAAGTGCTTGACCTTCATCAAAACACACTATCTTCACATTATGAGTGTGGTCTCCTTATTTTCCTCAACACAGTGACCCACAACAAACTTGAGCCTGCATTATTTCCATAGCCATTTATCTAGCATACCTCCTCCATGGTTTCACCTCGACATTCAATGGCAAGCTTGATCAGCACCGAGTTCCCTTTGAAGCTTATGGCATCACCTCCTTTCTTTCTACCATGGTTTTGTGCTTAATAAAAGTGGTATATGTTACCTTGTAGGTTTTAGTGTTTAACTTATTTTAGATTGTCATATTCATTTTTATTAAGTTTTATTCTAGGTGAGTTATTATCATTTATAAGTTTATTGACTTTTATTTATTAGTAAATTTTTTAAGAGTATATTTATAGTTTTATTTGTCTTCAAAATAAAAATCTTGTTGGTAAATGTAGAAGTCAATAAACTAGATTTCATATTTTTTCAAGTTTAGCTTTTTGGTTTATGGTGAGTGATTTATGTTATAATTATAGCTATCTTTAAAATGTGTTTGGATATTAAAATTATTATTTTTATAATTAAGTCATTACTCAAGGTTTAGTGTTTATAGTTATTGTCAAAATCAGAGTCCTTAAAAAATATCTTTTGTCAAGTATGTCGTCATTTGTCAAAAAGATTTTTTGTCATAGTATCATAAGTCATCAAATAAGTCCTAAAGGTTTTTTCAATAAGACAAGATTTTCTATATTGTAATCGAATGCATTATCGGTTGAAACTGACATTTGAATTTCTCGTTTCATGTAAACACTGAAGGGAATGTTAATAATTAGTATTTACATTAGTTATTTATTGTGTAGTAAAAACTATTTACTATAAGATTATTTACAGTATGGTACATGATATTTACTAGTATGTAATTAGTTGTTAGTTACTATGTGGTTAATACAGTAATATTATTGGTTAGTTGGTTAATCGTAATATATATATATATATATATATATATATATATATATATATATATATATATATATATATATATATATATATATATATATATATATATATTTGATTGTTATTCAACCATTCTTATATATTGTATTGTTTTAGAATAATAATATATTGAAGATGATTGACGGATAATCATGTTGGTGCACACCTTGAGCCTTCGGTTCTCTTTCTGAATATTGGTTAAAAACTATAAATATAGCAACGACAATTTTAGTAATATTAAAATTATATTTTTAATTATATTGAAAAAATTAAAGACTAATAACTTGCTAGCATTATTAGTAATATAATGAATGAAAACATTTAATAGTGTTATTTTTGCATTATTATTAATATCAATAAAAGTTAGATATCATATTACAACATATCTCAAATTAGATACGGGATCGATATAACAAGCTTTAGTTATATACTGTTGAGAAGATTTTTGGAATCAACATTTTGGATCGGATCACACTATGTGATCCATCATTAGGATACAAATGTTATTTTTAGATATCAGAGTAGATTTTTTATATATATAACTTTAGTTTATTACAATATCTTCATTGTTGAGACACCATAAATAGTTAAAATAAAAATATTAAATGAACTTGTTACTATTAATTGAGTTTAACCTCTAATTAAAACATTAAATGAAATAATTCATTGTGTCATTGTTTTACCACTAATTCACTAGTATTAAGTTGTTACCAACAATCGAAAGTGTCAGGACCTTACACAAACTTGGCCAACAGATTTGGTGTAGCTTACTCCATCGTATAATATTCTTGTGATTTGTCACTAAACAAATAGATTGTTATTAGAATTAATATTAAAATTGCCCTCTATTTTTTTGTGGTAAAACTTAATTGCAAGATTGGGGGTTGCTGAAGTGGCCCCCGAAACACCTAAGTTTTCTATTAAAATAAAACAAATTACAAAGTGCACAAAATACAGAAGTGCTAACAAGCAAAAATTAAAAAAAAAAACCTAAGAAATTACAAGCTAGGAAAAAACTATAATGAATTTAATTTTTTCTTGAAATAAATAAAATCCTTAGGACTTTTCTCTACCTAGATGTGTAGCTACAAGGTGATTGAGGCAAGGATTCCCAATTGCAATGAACGATTAATAGAAGCATCAAATACTTATCTTTGAAAATGAAAATGCAATCTAATTTTCCAAAATACAAATACAATTTGCAATCTGAGAGCATGCCAAAACATATTTAACCTTGCATCAACAATATTATCTCCCAAAAGAACATGATGTATAGAAAAAGTGACACATGTGAGGCCTATAACTGAAGACACCCAATGCCACATCCAGTTAACAATAGAGCAAGACATAAAAACATGCTGAAAGGAATCCAATTCTCTACATGCTAGGCATTTAGGATCTTCCATTCCCAAATGTTGCAATCTTTAACCAATGGGCAATCATTGATGTATGAGTGACCAGGCAAAGAACTTAACTTTTGGCTGAGCCACAAGCTTCCAAAGATGTCAAAAGTATTTTCCCTATGTAGTTTTTGTGTCATGAACACCCCAGCCTTGATTTAGCTTAACCAATAGAAAAGCTTTATTCTTATACCACTTTGAAGCCTTATTGAAGGAAAGATTAGATAATGCATCCTGATTTGGCCAAAACCAAATGTCCCACCATCGACGACTGGAGTGAAAACTCACTCTAGACATGTTCAGTGCCTCCACTTTATTCCTAATGACCTCAAAAAATTTCTTATCTTTGGCCATAAGATTGAACTTTATCTGAAAAGAGAGCTAATCTAAAAGTGTGCCACTAGCTGATTTAGAATATCTCCTACATGCATTATACCATTGTGAAGAAATCAAATACTCTAACAAGTTTTATCCAATGCCAATGGCCCCTCAAGATTAGACAAGAGTGGAGATCATCAATGGAGTGAAGGGAAAGCTATTGATAATCACACTTTGACATGTCCCAAGTAAGTAAAGACTTGATTTTATCCCAACCTTTCCATATTTGTTGCAACATTATAGAATCGTAAATTTTTACTAATGCAGGATTAACTAACCAATTCAGCCAATGGGTATGCCCCATATTTTAATACCCTAAATAAATGATTTGGAAACCCTGTAGCGCACAATAATGTTCCAAGCCTCACCTCATTATAGAGAGCAAATTATCCATTTGGTGGCATTTTAAATAGCTTGAACATAGGAATTAGGAAAACCAAGACTCCTTGCTTCCCTTTCCATCATACAAGTTTGTCAAGCAACTCTAGTAAAATATTTTTGACTATGATTATCACCCCAAAATAAAGTATGAAGAACTTTTTCCATATTTTTTTAGGCAAGCATGTGGGTGTTGTGAAGCATAGTAAATTTGTGTGCTCTCAATTGAGTGTCTCAGGTGTGGTTTCTAAGTGGCAAAGAAATATTTTAGGAAATATGGCCCCTGTGCCAAATGGTGATACAGGACATACAAGTAAGGAATCTATAGCAATAGGCAATGACCCAGTTAGCCCTTCTTTCACCTTTTCCAATTAAATTTTGAATGAAACTTGTGATATGTTTGAAAAAAATGTATGTGAATGTTTATTTTGTTGGGAAAAATCCTTTGGCTTCTCTTCTTTCAACCTAGACAAAGTAATTTTGGGAACCCTTGGGCATCTATAACTAGTTGGTGATGAACCTAACTAAAGGGTTCTTTTTGTTTCAATTCAGTTCAAAGGAAAAAACTAATATGACATTGCAGAAAGCTCCTTGGAATTTATATGGATCATATTTGGTTCTTCGTAAATGGACAGTAGATTTTAATCCTAAAAAATCCACTAAATTTTTTTTGCCAATTTGGGTGGAATTTCCAGGTCTCCCTGTGATTTTTTATCCACATCTAGATACAATTGCAGGATCTCTAGGAATACTGTTGAATTTGGAATCCCGGTAGGGATTTCTTGCTAGACGCATTTGGAGGGCCTATGTAGAGTTGGATCTCAGTAAAAGTCTTCCAAATTCCATAATGATTGATGTTGGTGAACTCTCAGTTGATCAAAGGATTTTATATCTAACATTCCCAAATTCTTTTTATTATTCTCGTGATAGGAATCATCATGCCTTTAATTGTCCAAATCTTCATGCAAAAAAGATGTGCAAGCCAAGACCCTAGAGCCTCCCTTACACAATGACAATGTATCTAAGGATAAAGATATAAATGTCTCTCAAGTAAACGGTGGCAAGATTCCTCAAGACAAAAGAACAAATGGTTCTCAAGTGTCCCCAAATACATCTTGGCAAATAGTCTCCTCGAAGAAGATATATTATGCCCAGGTTGCCAAATCAACGTGTTCACCTAAGAACTTTGGGACCGTAATAAAAGAGTTGTCACTGATAATGAAGTTACTTCAAGAAAATATTCTACTTGTGCATAATTTGGCTCTATAATGATGCCTCAAACTTTCTGAACAGTTGGTATGTCGCCAGAATGAGAATCCATATAGTTATTTGGAAAGGATGGATGAGGAGACGTTGTTATCTGTCTCTCATTCATCATGAAGTGTATGTCATAGAATGTGAGGGGTTTGTCAGACAACCCCAAGAAATTTATTGTTTGAGACCATTTGAGAGCGCATGGGTTTCATGATGTTATGTCTTCAAGAAGTCAAACTTGTTGGTTTCTTTTTGCCAGCAGCCTGCAACTGCATATTTCTAGTAACCATAGAGGTGGCATCTTCTCATGCTTCAAGAAGAGGTGGCACAGTGATTTGCATCAATCAAAAAAGGGGAGATCATATTGTCGATATAGGCCATGATCCCAATGGTTGCATTGTTTGGGCTCGGCTGAGGATTAACAATAATGCCTTGGGAATTTATAGTAATTATGCCTCGTGTGGAGATGTTCAGTGATCTACTTTGTGGAGATGGGTTGTTGCGTCCCTTTCTTGTGCTACATGGGTATTCTATGGAGATTGTAATATGTTAGAAGTTGATTTTGATGAAATAGGGGGACTACTAGTCACATTGATAGTTGATGAACAATCTACTTGGCTTCAATTTAAATTGGAATTTAGATCAAATGACCCTAATGCATTGATTAGAATGCCTAGTGATTATAGATGGTTTACATGGAATAATCTAAGGCAGGGGGATCAAAGGATTTTAAGCCGACTGGACCGTGTGATGATATCAGATAATAGTTGGTACCATATTCTGGAAACCGAAGGCCTCCCAATTTGTGTGGATCCAATGGCAGTATTATCATATCATAATCTTATTTCATGGTCTATTGCATGCATTTAGATTCAAAACGCAGTCTCTGAGACTTTTGTTTTTAATACCTTTTTTCTTGAGAGTAAATGATTGTTTGATTGCAGTAAAATCATTTGGTACCTTACTCCACAAAATGATTATGGATGGATTCTATGGTGGCAAGATGCAGTGAAAAAGATTGTTATATTCTTCTAACATTTGAGTAAAAAGGTAGCTGTAAATTTTAATAATCATATGAAAGGCTTAAACGCAGATATTGTTTGAACCCAGAGGGAGTTGGTTTCATACCATGTTGCAACTAATATACAAAGTCATATAGCTTATTTGTGGCACCAGAAAAGAATTCTTGGCAATCATAAGGCAAAAAGAACAATGTTAAAAGCACATCTATCTTGGCTCAGATTAAGGGATCAATCCACTACATAATTTTTTAAGTTCTTAAAAGAATCTAACAAACATGTTATTCAACAAATAAATGTGGATGGGACCATTATTAATAGTCGTGAAGGCATATTATATGCCTTTATCAGCATTATTGAGTGTTATTTAAATATACAGGAGTGGATGATGTAGCTCTTCAGGGCTGCGTTGAAGTTATCCCAAATATGGGGGTCCGAATTAGGAATGATAATGAACAACTGTCAGTTAACGATTTACACCAAGCATTATTTTCTATGGCAGATCATAAAGCTCCTACACTGGATGGTTTGCCTTACGAGTTCTATAAAAAGATGTGGTCAGTTTTGGGACACTATCTCCACAAAGTTTACCAAGAAGTTCTAGCTATGGGTTCTCTTGGTGCTATCATTAATCACAGCTATATTAAATTGCTTCCTAAAGCAGGGGACCGTTCATTGATTACTAGTTGGAGGTTTATTCTAGATAAGATTATTACAGTAACAGTAAAAGGAATGGCATGCGTCGTTCATTCTTATTAAGACATAATTTTTCTCAAACTAGATTTTGCCCTTTTGCTCCATACCTATTTATTATAGTTGTGGATGTCCTTGATCATCTTCTTAGATGTTGTGCTACCGTCGGTTCAATTCATAGAATTTCTCTTCCACACTACCCTGCTCAACATATATACAGCTAATTTATAGATGATACTTTCCTTCTTCCTTCTTCTAGAAGCACAGGGAAAATATATTGATAATGCTCTTACTTGTTTAGACACTTATTATAGAACTTCGAACTTGATAATAAACTGGTATAAAACACAAAGTATTCGTATGTCCTATGATGATCCTCCCCATTGGGCTGGAAATACCAATGGAGGTGGCTTAACCCTGACATGTATTTTACTTTTCTTGGCATTCCTTTTGCATTCCATACTACACCAACAGAGTTTTGACATCATGTGCGTAATAAGGTGAATACTAAAATTTTAAAATGGAGTAGTCGGTTGCTATCTTTGACCGGTAAATTCATTGTTTGCTCTAAAATTCTGCAGACTCTGCATATATACTACTTCCAGAAATTAATTGCAAGATTGAAAATGAGAGCGCTAAAAATTAATGGCGAGGCGAAACGAAAAATAAAATGAATTTGGTGGTAGAAATTAATTTCAATGTTGAAAATGAGAGAGCTAAAAAAACAATGGCGAGGCGAGAAGTAAAATGAACATAAACTCGCCGTTGACGGGGATCAAACCCGGGTCACCCGCGAGACAGGCGGGACTACTCACCACTATACTACCACATCGTGCAAAATCAATTTTCCAAAAATGTAATCTGTCTTTTCCAGGACAACAATCAAAGAGGAACACAAAACGCTTAAATTTCCTTAGCGCACGCCCGGTGGGACTCGAACCCACAATCGCCTGATTAGAAGTCAGACGCCTTATCCATTAGGCCACGGGCGCAAGGCAATGGAGTGTTTCATATTTGAGTTTATTAAAACCTATTAATTCCACCATCTACGTGGAACCGTGGCCATATAGAGTGTGTAACTCTATGGATAAATATAAGATAAAAATGAACACGTATGACGATTAATATCAGATCAGGCGGGGATGGCTCAGTTGGGAGAGCGTCAGACTGAAGATCTGAAGGTCGCGTGTTCGATCCACGCTCACCGCATTAAAGGGTTATTTGTTTTTGTCGCCCTATTGTCTCATTTTACCAGTTATAAGAGAAACATAGTTAAACTGTTCACTACCCGCTGTGTTGAATTTCTTGTAACCAGACAATGGTCTTGTGGATGGTGAGAGAAACGTTTGCCCGCTATTCTTCCTTGCTTTTGTTGAATTTATTCAATGAAATACGGTTGTGCCTCTTAGCATTATTGGAAATGGACAAGGAGAGGGGGAAATGTCTTATTGAAGAAAGAAGAAGAACAATCATCTAAAGAGAGCCGCGGGAATAATTAACCCCCTCCACCTCGAATATAGACATAAGAAGACGCTACCACCATCAATACCAAGGAGACAAGTAAGGGATATGCAGATACTAACCAAGGATAGAAAAACACGTGGAACATACTTTGGAAGGGTTTTGAAAAATATTTCAAGTTGCTTCGAGATGATAATGAGATCGTCATGGAAATATACAGGTATCAACTAGTGAAGGAATCAACTAATGGGTTGATGAAGCACTGGGTCACACTGACGCTTTTGTTGCAGAAGAAGATGAAGATGTTTCTATGTTTACTATATGAAAGTGATTATAAATGTGTAATGGATATATAGTGAGAACAAAAAGCTTGTGCAGTCGAGAATGCAAAGCAAAAACTTCAATGTAAGTGATGATGTTGAACCTTTATTTGTAAATTCCCACAAAAAGGACATGTTGACATGGTGAGAAGTTGAAGGCATGAAGAAAGATGGCAAAGAATGATGGTGCATAACCTAAAAAACCAAAGGATGTGTCCAGAGCAAATTTTCCCAAAAAGATATTATGTGAGATTTGTCGGGTAGTGGGTCGCTATATTAATGACTGCCTTTATAACTTGAAGAACAAGAGTGCCTAGATA
This sequence comes from Torreya grandis, assembly GCA_037957365.1. NCBI lineage: Eukaryota > Viridiplantae > Streptophyta > Pinopsida > Cupressales > Taxaceae > Torreya > Torreya grandis. The sequence goes on from JARHVA010000473.1 coordinate 1,716,667, forward strand.
CTCTTTACACGGGGTGAATCATACATGCCACCCACCACACCACCTATACATCAAAGCCAAAGTAATAATAATCTATGCCATAATGGAGGCCACTGAATCCGATATGACCCACAAGTTTGACCAATTGTGTAGTGTCACAAGCATAGTTACCTAAGTCAAAAAGAGGATGGGAAGATAGGATTTCTAGGATGGCATATTTTTTTTTAGATTTTGGGGACGGCAAGGGAACAACGATTAAAATAATATATAAAAATTCATATTTTACTCTTTGAATTTTATTCAATAAGATTTAGCAGTTTAAACTCTGTTTAATGTTTATCGTGATACTTTCCAGATTAGGGTTCTATGTTTTTTGTAAAAATAATAGCTTTCTTTGGGGGGTTCTATTTTAAAATCAAAACATCAGACAAAATTTTAAAAATTAATAAATTAAAAAATTAGAGACATACCCCCAAGTCTACTCATCCCCAAAACATATGGGACATCTAGGACATCACCAAAATCTAGGGAATGTGTCACTACTTAACACTAACCATCACTAGTGCAATAGCTACGAACAATTTGCACAAGATTTTCCCACCAACCAAAACAATGCAAGAATTCTCTGCTAGTGGTGCAAGCAAGTTAATAATACTAACACTAATTCCCTAAAATAGATTTTGAGAAAGAACGTCAACTTGATTGACCTAGCTAAGGACAAAGTAATTGCACATTTTATACAGTCGCAAACCAAGAAAGCTCAATAACCTAACCTAAGAATAAAGAAGAGGTTGGTTAAAGCAAGAGTAGAGGTAAAAAAATAAATGCTTGAAGAGTGAAGACAAAAACCTACTTGTACGAGTACATTGATTGGGTTGATTGCTTCGAGTAAGGAGATTGTGAGACAAGTATTGCAAAACAACATATTAGTGAAGGTAACAGACTTGGTATAGAGCATTCCTAAATTAAGGGATGTGATTATTACTACCACACCCCTACAAGAAAATAACTCTAACTAAGAAGAAGTCGTTACACACATCAAAGACATGAAGACACAAAAACTAGAACCGCTTGTGGAACTCCCACCGTATGGCAAGGTAAATTTTAGTAGCTATTCTTCGTTAATTCACGAGTATTTTAGTTTCATAAATTGGCAACTAACTATTTTAGGGGGTGGATTTGCCTAAATTCTATGGGTATAAGTTAGTTTTCTAGGTCGGCTAACCTATTGTTTCAAATAAAATTCATACATATAAATATATAGTTTGTCACTCTGTCGAAAGTCAATATAAGCTTATTCACCATTATATTTAAACATACATCCACCCATATACTCATAATTCTATCTATCCTAAAGGATCTATCCTCTTGGAACCTAAGTCTATCCTAGATACGTGATCACTATCTATTTTTTTTAGAGTTTATACATTGAACATTATACACAATAAGCTCAAATTCATTTTTGATTATGAGATACAATATATAGATTGATCATCTCCTATATGTATTAAGGGACAAATCTTATCAAGGGCAAACAAACTATTGCTAAAAACACTCCTACTCACTTATCCAAAGTGAGTGATTATTCACTTACGTATTATTTGTAGATATATTCTCTCAAAAATGTGAGTGATAATATGTTTTCCTAATATTCCCCACCTTAGTATTTACATTGTAACATATGATTTACAGAACTAGATGAAGGTAGAGAGGGAACAATCATCCATCGGCCTCTCATTGACCAAATCACTAACAGGAATGCGACAACCAAATCAATGTGAGAACTACGAATAATAATTTTACATCTGCTTAGCCTACACTACTATATATACAAACACAATAGTTCTTATTGAAGCACACGATTTGGAAAATAGGAACTATACCACTTATTTTCACACACAAATAAAAATAGAAAAAGACATACTTGTGCCACTATAGCAAAAGCAGCCCTATCGTTAGTGGATGAAAAGAGTCATTATTTGGCTTCCTTCCTCCAATGCCTTCAACCTCCAATTGATAGTCATATAGTAGAGGTATTCTTCATCACTTGGATTTCATGTGTGAGTAGTATTTACTTCCCAATAATTCGCCTTTTCTTCATTAACAACCATGGCATTCTCTTGTATTTTTCCATCGAGTAGATCTTGTGCACTATGTCTATAGTTGACAATCATGTAACTAGGTTGTTTACAATAGTAACATATAAATCATTTCTTTGAATCTTTGGAATTTTATACTTGTTTGAAATAAGATTTGGATCTTCTTTTAACATATGATTTATCTTGCATTTTTTACCATACAATACAGTTTCTTTTGGATCAATATTCTTAGTTGTGTTTTCTTCATCTATTAGAGAAGAAATCAAATCTTTTAATCTAGAATTCATTTTTCTTAGTGTGAAAATCATGTTAGAATAGCTAATTGCCATGTTATTCAGTAATACAATATTATGTAGCTAAGGATATGATATATTATTATATATGGGTTGATGGAGATGCTAACATGTGGCACACATCCCCCTTAATTAGTTATATGGGTCCAATATATTAGGATAATAGAGTAACTTGTGGAATTAGTGCATTGGGTAATAGTCGACCTACCTTATATTGAATAATTGGGTGGGCATATCAACTCAACACTATATATATATATATATATATATATATATATATATATATATATATATATATATATATATATATATATATATATATATATTATTTCTACATATATTGAATAATTGGGTATCTTGGCCCACTTATATCAACTCAACACAATAGATATAAGTGGGCCAAGATACCCAATTATTCAATATATGTAGAAATAAAATATATATATATATATTTAAATATTATAATTGTGGATCATAACAAGTGGCATCAGAGCTTCGATTTGGACAATTTGTTTGGAGCAAAACCTTAGTTTTGTATAATCATCAATATCTTTCAATATGTTGTGAATTTTTTCACATTTTTTTTACTAGATATGAATAGTATTTTAAGGAAGTCTCAATAAAAAAATCGAGCCTTTTTTATTATTTTTGAGGGAGTTATTCATATTTTAGGTTTTGTACTAATTTCATCATATCTTCCAAAATATAAGGAATGTTTCTATGAAATTTTTACTAATGTTGTATCATAATACAAGAAATCTTATATATATATATATATATATATATATATATATATATATATATATATATATATAGGATATGTTTGGAGTGAGTTATTACAATTTTATGGTTTTTAATATATTTGCTCTATACGCTGAAATGTGTGGAATTTTTTCACAAAATATTTTCTAAAGTTCCAATATCATAAGACAAAGCTACAGTCAAAATTTAGGACTATTTTTATTAGTTTATAATGAGTTATTAACATTTTAGGGTATTTCATTAACCCTATTTTTTTATGGATCATGAAGTTTCAAGTATTTTTAGGGGAGGATGTTATTGATGCTAGAGAATGGTGGATCCTTTTTAAGGAGAATAATACTCAAATAGTTTTGTGGCAAACACAGTTATTTCTTTCTTTGTTTGGCCCTGCACAACATTGGTGGATCAATTGAGCTTTGCACAAAAGTATTCTTCATGAGAAAAAATGGAACAGGTCTTCCTAGATCAATGGGATATAAAAGAATAAAAGGCTGAAAAAGAGGAAGAAAACAATGATGGCAATGAAGAAGAGAATGAAGATTTTGAAGAAGAAAAATCAATGGAAGAAAATAATGACAATGAGAAAGAACATGCAATTGAAGAAGAAGAAGAAGAAGAAGAAAAATAAGAAGAATTGGATGATAAGGGTTCAAATAATTTGGCTCTAAAAAAATCTGAGTCAATTTTTGAATTTCATGAATGCATTCAAAAGAATAAGGTTGTTGTGTCCATAAATGCTACCGGCAAATATAACTTCATCAACATGAATTTGACCAAGCATCTACATGTTCAAGCAAAGAATATCAAGAAGGTTCAAGTAGATGGTAAAAATATTTGAGTGTTTGAAGATTTGAAGCTCACTATGAAAAAATATGTTTTGCATTCAGACTGTTATGCTTTGGATATGGATGATGTGGAAATGGTTCTTGGATATCCATGGTTAGAGACTTTGGGAACAATCAATATTAATGTTCAAAAAAGTTCATGAAGTTTTGGTATAGGAAAACGAAGGTCACTTTACAGGATATCATAGTGGGAAAGGCACCACTAACAGTCAAGGTAGATCATGAAAATGAGATTGAAACAAGTGATGAAGAGCATGAGGAAGATTCAGATGACATAGATAAAGACACACTACAATCAAAAATGAACACTTCATCTACTCAAGAGACAAAGAAGGAAAAGGTGGAAGAGGTAGAAAAAATGGTGGATAATGTCAAAGTATTGAAAAAAGTTGAGGTATATAGACACCCACATCGTCATGAGAGGAAACAATTATGGAACCAGGTGAGGGAGCATCATAACAACAATAATTTTGGTTATAAAGGAAATCAGATTTCCAATCACTATGGCTATGCATGGAAGCTAAAGAAGAATTACTATGGTCAAGTATGGAATCATAGAAATGCAACGACCTATGGAACATGGAATGAATGGGGAAATCACTTCGATTATGTATGAAAGAATACCTACTATGGTCATGGATGGAATCAAAGTAATGCAACAAAATTTGGCACATGGAATCAAAATAGGAATATTTATGCATGGGCACCAAAGTAGTACATTTATGATCATGAACAAAATCAAAGGAGCATAATGGAATTTGGAAACAGGTTTAGAGAACTATCACCTACTAAGATCACATATGGGTGGCTAGATAATCGAGATTGGAGACAAGTGTACGATAATTTGAAGCATACTCATTATTTGGTTTCTTCCTATGTTTCGAAGATGAAACATGTCAAGGAGAGAGGTAATGTTAAATACCTAGGGATATGATATATTATTATATATGGGTTGATGGAGATGTTGACATGTGGCACACATCCCCCTTAGTTAGTTATATGGGTCCAATATATTAGGATAATGGAGTAACTTGTGGAATTAGTGCATTGGGTAATGGTTGGCCTACCTTAGGATTAAGAGGTTACCCATCCATTTTTAGTTGTAGGTCTATATAAAGAAGATGAATATTATTGTAAAGGTATCTAAGTAAGCATTGACTCTTCTATTGTAAGAGAATATTAGAGGTTGTCCCCTTGAAGAGACATTGTGGAGTTATTCCTTCCTAAAGGAGTACTATATGGTGTTGCCCTACCTTAAGGGTATTCTATTTATACATATATTGAGTATTTGGGCATCTTGGCCCACCTATATCTATTGTGTTTAGTATATATATATATACATATATATATATATATATATGTATATATACATATATATATATATGTATATATACATATATATATATATACATATATATATGTATATATACATATACATATATGTATATATACATATACATACATATATATATATACATATACATACATATATATATATATATATATACATATATATACATATATATACATACATATATATATATATATATACATACACATATATATATATATATATATATACATACATATATATATATATACATACATATATATATACATACATATATATATATATATATACATATATATATATACATATATATATATACATATATATATATATATAATGCATTATTTATGAATATTATAAGTGTGGATCATAACATACAATTTTTGCATCATCTTCATGCACATCAGTTTTTATTCCAGCTAATTGATTCAAGATAGAGAAAAACTTATTGATGTGTTGAACCATATTTTTGCCTTTTTCCATTTTAAGTCCAAAAAATTTATGCTTCAGAGTCACTATCGTGTTTCCATATTACGAACTTAACAATTTATTTAATGTCTCTGAGATTGTATTAGAGTACTTATATAAGTCTATATAATGCATATAAGCATCAGATAGCCCCAATACAATGATTTTTTTAGCTTTTCAATTCTTGATCTCCTATTTTATTACTTCATCTACATTTTTTGGTTTCTTTATTTTTCCTTCGACAATCTCCCACAAATAATTATCAATCGTCAATAGTTGAGTCTTGCCTTTCCATGTGGGAAAGTCTTTACCATAAAAAACTTGACTAAATTTAGTATTTCTATTATGCACTTCATCCCCACCACAAACTTGGATTATGTTAGACATCATTTTCCACCAAGAATGTGTCCTTTACAATAAGATATTTAGAATATGACAAATGATGCACATTTGATTGATTCAAATTCTAGACCTAATACTTTGACATATAATTTAATTAGTCAAAATGAGATTTCAAATACCACTGGGTGATTAGACTTATATAAAAATTATAATTTATTTGCATAATTACTAAAAAAATCCTAAACAACCCTTCTTTATTATTTATTTATTTATTATGATTTTTTTACGTAAAATATGCAATGACCATTATACAAATTAAACTCTATAACCAAAAAAACAACTAAATAACAGATGATTCCTAAGATATTACAAATGAAACATTCATTACATTTATTAATGTTGACACCATAAGAATAAACAAAACTAAAACATAAACTCATAATCTAAATGATAAACAAAAAATTATCCAATGTTGATGTAGAAGATACTCCACTTAGATTTGATAGGCCACACTTGAACTCAGAATTCTACACAGACTTAGAAGGCATGACATGATAAGGCAGGTCATGTGGTCAATGTTTCAACAAAATACACAAAAAATATTGATAGATATTTATTGCATCGATAGGTGCACATAATACAATATATGGATTGATTGTCTCTTATATAGTAGGAGACAAATATTATCAAGAGAAAACAAACTATCACTAAAAACCCACCTACTCACGTATCCAAAGTGAGTAATTATTCACTTACATATTATTTGCAGATATATTCTCCCAAACTAATGTGAGTACTAATATATTTTCCTAACAATAACGACAGCTCTACACTCGCACTATCACAAATGTTCTTGTTATGGATAAGGCATATTTAAGATAAACTAATATATAGAATAGATATGTTATACAAATATTAATAATTCAAAGATAATGGCAAGTACACATAATATTCAAGATTTTACATGGGAAAACATTTTTGGGTAAAAAAGCGAGCACATTAACCTATTTGATTATAACATAAAATGAAATTGTTTTATAATGCTATAAAAATTCGTAAGGTTTTTGTAACTTTAAGACATTTTATAGTATATATTAAATGCACACACTTGACCATGTGCATTTAGTATTCAATACAGGTCACAATGCATACACTAGACTGTGTATATTCAACATTAATCCAACCAACTCATGAATTATTGCATGAACCTACAAAATTTCTAACTCTTCTTCCATATAAGAAATGTGCATATAACGGAAACCCACTTTGTAACATTTACACAGTAGGGGAATTTGTAATTACACCTACTACTACTCGAAAGTGATCACTATGTAACATTCCTCAACAAATTTATGTCAGATCACCACTAGGACATTGCTCGCACTTCTCTAGTCTAAAAAATACATCAAACAAATGTCTCATAACACCTTAAAAAAACCTCCATTACTTGACATGTTGCACATCTCCTCATATCACCTTACTACAACTCACCATCATGCTCTACTTTGAAACCTTCCACAATGCAATGAATCTATGAATAGGACCTTGCAAAACTCTACCATAATTCTTTCATGTTGATAACCTTGTGTGACTACCATAGTAAATATCCATGCAAGCCTACACAACCATTCCTACTTTTATATCAGATTTGCATAACACCTATGCAAACAACCTTGCATAACACCACCCTTGTGCATAATTATCATTATATAAGTCCATGAAAAGTTGAAACATTTCCCAACAATCTCTCACTTGTTGAACACTTTTCATAAGGGAGCATGCATCCATACTTCAATGTCTTTAGGCAATGAGGTCCATATCTTTGCTACACCAAGACAACTTATCAATAATCATTACATTAGTCAATGAATTTGAAATGTTTTCATTTGTGTCCACTTCTCCAAATGTATCTTTCTCTCTTCCACCATTTTCCTTACTAAATAATATCTCACATCAATGTGATTCATTTGAGAATAATACTTAGGGTTATTTTCCATATATATTGTGCTTTGAATATCAAAATCTATCCATATAGCCTTTTGTGTGAACCCACCAGTGGAACACAACCTTTGAATCCAAACCACTTCATTGCTCACATGAGTAGTTGCAACTTACTCAGCTTCTATGGTGGATATCACAATAATAGCTTGTTGTTTCTCATCCAACTTATAGCTCCACCAAACATGTTAGACACATATGCACTCATAAATTTACATTAATTAAGATCTCCCACCCAATAAAAATCTACAAATCCCTATAGATTCAACATCTTGCTTTCACTAGGCTTTCCCTGATAGCAAATTGCATAGTCATAATTTCCACACAAATACTTAAATATCCTTTTCACTACCACCCAATGCTCTTTACCTAGAATGGACATGAATCTGATCAATACTCCCACTTCATGCACAATATCAAGGCTTTCACATACCATTACATACATCAAGCATGCCACCACACTCACATATGAACCTTGAACCATGTCCTCCAACTCCTCTTATATCTTCAAACATTATGCAATATATTTTTTTTACCAACTAGAAAAGGTGTATGCACAGTCTTGAAGTACTACATATTTAACCTTTCAAGTACTGTCTCAATGTACTTCCTCTAGCCTAGATAGAGCTTCTTGTTTGCACAATCTTGTTTTATTTTTGTGCCCAAAATGAATATTATATCACCAAAAATTTTCATTTTGAATTACATAGGCATTTGATATTTCACATACTTGATCATTCTATTATCATTTCCAATCAGAATCATGTCATCCACATAGAGAACTATGATGACAAAGTTATCACCCTCCTCCTTGAATTAAATACAAGGATCAACTTTGTTATACGTACGCCCAAGTCTAACCACATAACTATCGAGATTATAATTCCACATCCTTGGTGATTATTTCAAGCCATATTAGAAATTATTTAAGTCTGCAGACCAAGTCCTCTTTACCTTTTACCTTAAAGATTTTGAGTTGTGACATTTATTTATTCTTCAAGCTCTTCATGCCAAAATGTTGTCTTAACATCCATCTGATCTATTTCAAGATCAAATGCAACAATGATAGCTTAAAAAAATCTAATGGAAGTCAATTTCATAATAGGTTAATATGTCTCACTAAATTCAATGCCCTCTACCTACAAGAATCCCTTTGCTACCAAGCATGCCTTATACTTCTTTAGTTTTCCTTGCACATTTTTCTTCTTTTTGAAATCTCACTTGCAACTAACAATTTTTTGTCCAAGAGGCAAATTTACCAAGTCCCAACTCTCATTCTTGTCTAGAGACTCCATTTCCTCCATCGGTTTGTTCCAATATTTCCTCTCATGGCATCCAAGAGCTTCCTTCACCATCTTGGGGTCTTCACCATTAATCACAGATAACTTGAATGTAAAATAAAAATATAATAGGTTATACTTTCAGGCATTCTACACATATTTTTTTATCTCCTTAGAGTAGGATTCATAGGCTCCTCCTCTTCTTGTGACTCTTCATCCATCACACCATACTTAGATACAAGCTCTTCAACATCTATGCCAACCTACACCCTTTATGTTTCTTCCTTTGGTTGCTTCTTTAGTTCTTCTTACGTAGTAACCCTGTGAACGTCTATGAAGACTACATTCCAAATATAAACCACCTTCTTTGTCTTAGGATTCCAAAGCCTATACCATTTTACACCATTCCCATATCCAATAAAAATACACTTTGTAGGATTAAAATTAAGTTTTTATCTTTTCTCCTTTGTAATGTGGGAGTGAGCTTCGCAACCAAAGATTTACAAGTGTCACAAGTATGGTTTCTTACAATTCCACGCTTATTATGGAGTCTTCTTAATCATTACTGATGTGGGTGATCTATTGACATGATAACAAGTAGTAGCCACTACTTTAACCCAAATCTTTTTCTTTAAGTGTGCACCACTTAATATACTTCAATCCTTGTCCATCAATGTCATGTTCATATGCTCTACAACCCCATTCTAGTATGGTGTGTATGGAGTTTTATTTTCCCTTTGATTACCAATTTTCTTGCAAAGTTCATTGAACTAATTAGATCATAATCAACCCCATTATCTATGTACAACACCTTGATCCATTTCTCCATTTGGTTCTCTTAAAGAGATTTGAACTCCTTGAATTTATTGAGAACTTTGTATTTCTTCTAGATGAAGAATATTCAAGTCTTGCAAGAGAAGTAATCTATGAAGGACACAAAACATATACACGTTCAATATTGAGACATCTACCGATCCAAAAACATCACTATGGATCACCTACAAGATTTGAATTTCCCACATAACATTTATGGGGAATTTCACTAGATTGTGCTTGCCATAGATGTAATGTTTGCAGATGTCGAAGTCCAAGAGATAATTGTCTATCTCTTTTTCCATAGCTTTAGTTTATATCATGTGCAAACCTATTTCACCAACATGGCCTTGCCTCTAATGCCAAATCATTGTACTCTCCACCAAAAGTAATTAGCACATTCTTGAATCAGCCTGACCTCAAGAATGATAGAGTTATTACATGAATTTCTTAAAGCACTTAGATCAACCCTTAATAAAGTACTTGTGTGCATGCCCCTTCCCAAGGATCTATGCACCATCTTATATATATATATATATATATATATATATATATATATATCTTTTGAATGAGACCTAGACACAGATCATTCATTTTTCTCATAGAGATTAAATTCCTCATAAAGCCAAAAATGTGTAAAACACCAGAAAGTCTTAATCCTAATAACTTATAACTTCAATTTCATTTTTCCTCTACCCATGATCATGTAGGTCACATTGTCTCCTATAAAGACATCACCACCATCATATTCTTCATATTCACAAAACCTCCATTGCAAGATTCATATGATAGGAGGCACCTGAGTCATTCAACCATGCATCATTGCATGCAAGTGAACTTGACGTTGTAAGATATACATCTCCATCTCCATCACTAGAGACATTTTCACCTGATTGTGCAGCATCTAATGGTTTTGACTTTACCACCTTTCTCACTTTATAGTCCTTGAAATGCCCTTACTTGCCATAATTTTAGCATTTCTTCAAGGACCTATATGGAGTGTTAGATCTACTTATGAACTTTGAGCTCTTATCCATAGTCTTTTGCTTAAATCTTTATTACAAGCGACCTTGCACAGACAAGGTGTCCTTTGTCCAATAGCTTTTCACAAACTTGTGCCTCATATTCTTTAATAATAAAGTCGTGACTACATCTTCCATTTTTAGTAGAATCACTAATAGCCATCACTAGATCATCTCATGAATATGGAAAAGAGCAAAACAATGTGATACACCTTTCTTCATCATCCATTTTGACATCCACAAGTGATAACTAACTTAGCATAGTGTTGAATGCATTTAGGTGCTCTACAACTGAGTCACCATTATTCATTCTCACTATATACAACTTTTCATAGGAATGGTTTGTTTACCAACAAATTGGCCTAGTACAAATTTTATAACTTATCCCAAAGATGTTTCATAATATTTTCAACTAAAACATTCATTAACATTGAATCTGAAAAACATAACCTGATAGAGCTTCTAGCTTTCTTATCAACCTTCTCCCATTATTTTGGTTTCATTTCCATGGGTGGTGCATCTACTACAATAACCCATTGATATTATCTACCAAGAGATATTTCATATTGAGTTTCCATAACTCAAAATGTTGACCATTGAATTTCTCAATCTCTATCCTTGTGCTTCCAACCACTTTACTCATACAAGATTCTTCTACACTATACTCCCACTCAAGAAAAACATTTATTGTCGGTTATCCAAACTTATACAAAGCTACAACCAAGCTTTGACACCAAATGTTGATGATAAGGCCTATTCACGATAAACTAATATAGAGGAGTCATGCTATACAAATATTAAACATATAAAGATAATGGAAAGCACATGTAACACTCAAGATTTAACTAAGGAAAACTCTTTCAAGTAAAAAATAAACATAGTAACCTTCTTGATTATAACATGCATTGAAACCATTTTACAATGTTATTATAAGTCACAAGGTTATGTAACCTTCATACAACACTTTGCTATATATTACAATGCACACACTTGACTATGTGTATTTAGCATTAAATACATGTCACAATGCATAAACTAGACCATGTAATTCAAAATTGATCCAAACAACTCATGAACTATTGCATGAAATTGTAAAATTCTGACCTCTTATTCCTTAGAATAATAGTGCCTATACTTGACACCTTATAATGTTCATGCAACATTGGAATGTACAGCTACACCTGATACTAACCAAAGTGATCATGGTGTAACACTCCTCAATAACTTTGTGGTAGTGTTACCCAGACATTGTTCATATCCTCCAATTTGACAGATACATCAAACAAGTTTATCGTAATGCCTTAACCTCTATTGCTTGACATATTGAAAAACACCTTATTGTAACTCAACCACTATGTTCCACTTCACAACCTTCTATAGTGCAATGAAAATGTGCAAAGAAACTTGCACACCACTACCATCATTCATGTACACTGAAAATAATGTGAAACTACAATAGACAATGTCTCCACAAGTATGCACAACCATCTTTGCTTGCATAATCGACCTACACAACATCCTATACAATTAGTTATTATGCAAATAACCCTATGTAACCCCAGCCTTGTGCATGATTACCATTGCATACATCCATGCAAAGCTTAAACATTTTCAAATAATCTTGGTAGTGGTATGGAATGCAATAGGGAGATGCAACATGGGAACCCTTACTCCAATTGTAACAAAAGTTTCCACACCTTGAGTTTTGAAGTCAAATATTTTTTAAGCGAAAGGACATGTTAGAATCCCTTCATCCTAACTCTTTTCTTTTTTATTGATTTTATAAATAAAATTTTAGATGCATATACTTTGTAAGTCATCCCATTAACTAATTGTAATTGTCTCACATGTATGGGAAGTAGTTGTTATCTTAAATAGATCAATTTAAATAGAGAACATGTGCAAGAGGAAAAGGTATCCATTAAGTATTTTGTATTGAGCATTGCTCAAAAGAGGTTCTTCCCTTGAAGAGGACCGTAATATTTTATAATGTGATTTGATGATCTCAATACAAATTACTTTATTCATTTCAATTACAGTATATATTCTCTATGTTTTTTTTGTTTTATTAAGCTCTTTGCAAAGAGGATCCTATCAATGAGTAGCATAGAGGAGAAAGGGCGTTGGGTACATGAAAGATGAACAAATTCTATTTTAACCCTAAGCTATATATAAAAACATCGTAAATATAAGCCAAATAACACTAATGTGAGAATCCATGTAGAAATAATATGCTGATCAGAATTCAGTTTGACTCAACACATAATGCAATCCTAGCAATGATTGACATGATCTTATTTAATTTGATTTTGCAAGCATGGGTATTGAGATGACTAAAGATAGGACCCAATAAATCTAGAGCAATTAATTATTAACCCTAACAAGGTAGATGCAAAGCTTGTTCACCAAAATGTTTTGTAGGAAAGCACTTTTACATTTAAAGACATACACATACCAATATACATTTAATTAATCCTAATTAAATATAAAACATTAAAACTAGACTTAATTAATATTATTTTAAGGTGATAAATGACAACGTGGATATTTAAATAAGTATTTTATTTTGTGTTGTTGATTCACATGTTGACCCAATAGTCCTAACCCAAATCCATAGCACCTACAAAATTGGATCTTCTCCTCCAAGCAATATTTGAAACTTAAGAAAAACAAAGTGAGATCTGAGGGCCTACAATAAATCGGGTGAATGGTAAGATTATAATGGTATTTGTCAAGCCCCCAAGTAGTAGAAACCACTCTAGAAAAATATATCAGAAATAATAATTCAAGTAAATATAATTCGTTCAAATGACATATAAACCCTAAGGTCATATATCAAAAGCGCTCCACATGACATACTGGCTTCAACAATAATTGCTCTAATTGTTTGATCTCTTCTGGAATACCTATGAGTGCTCAATAGATTCTTGTAACTAATTGTTAGATACTCTCATGAATAAATGGACTACCACACATTTATTTATTGATAAAATTTGAATTTATATTAAAACAATATACACACTCAAGATGACTTCCAACTACTGGGACCTAAAAGGGAGAAAGGAGAGGGCCATGTAATCAACTCAAATAAGGTCTAAGCATAAATTAAGATAAAGGTGAATTAGGGAACACAAATTAAACTAAAAATAACATTGAAGATGCACAAGAAGAATAGGAGTAGCACTATTAAAATCAACAAAAAAAACCTCTATTACCTAATTCAAACCAGTTTTAATTATATCTTTACCTACTTTTCTACAAATCCAAAATAAGCATAAGTATAGATAAATAAGTAATTTAGGGAGACTTACTAAAAGACAAAGTGCAAAATAAATGTATAAAATTAATCACGTCTTGTCTAAGATAAAAATGATTGCTTGGAGATGAGTTAAATATTTTTAACTTCAACAAAATCAACCCACACCATCCTTATTAACGTATCTTTTATCATTATGAGTTTAACAAAAATAAAAGCAAGTTGAATCAACGTGTTTATTTAATAGAAGAATTAGATTATTATGCTTTAGTTAGAATTAGATTATTATCTTTAATTAGAATTAGATTATTGTGCTTTAATTGATATTTTAACAAATTGTTGACCTCAAGATAAATTGAAAGATAGTCATTCCACACGAATTTGTTTTTTTTTTAAAGGGACAAGAGGTCATGCATATACACCTCTTTTTAACTCAGGGAAGAGAAATTGCTTCACACATATGCCTAAATCACTCCCATGATTACAATCCACTAACAGTCACACTAATCCCTTTAGCATTGGATATACTATATCCAATAAAATATTTATACTCCATTTTTTTCTTTCAAATGTACAAAAAGAGCTTATTCTTGAGATTCAAATCACTTGATAAATTTTACATGAAGCTTTGTCCCACAACTTAGCATTAAGAATGAAGTCTTTCAAACTAAAATGTTTGTGCAAACCACACAAATATGCGTACAGAAAATATATGTTCCACCTATTATCCATTTTTATAATCAATTTTTTAGAGACGAACAAAAATATAGTTTGAATAAATCTTGCTTCATTAAAAAATTACCGGCTACCTTACACTGGCATGATGATTTCCTTAAAATGCCTAGTTTCATATTTCAATGTTCTTTTTCTAGCCTCAAAACAATTAGCATTGGTTATAACCCCCCTTCTTCAAAACAAATTCCATTTCTGATTTTTTAAAATTGAAAAACTCAGGAACTTCAAGCTACATGGTTGCATAAATCATTTTACAACTTAAAAATTTATAAGATCAAGTATATTAGGATTACTCTTTCTTTCAAGCATACCTCTCCATTTTCTCCCTGCTTGATGAAAAATTCAACACATGCAACTATACAAAAATGTGTGATAAGGTCTACAATTATCATCACCAATATCATAGGAGTACCCTCAATAATGTTCTTAGAGTCGATGCATTTCTTCGCAATGTCTTGTACTTACCGCTTACCAACCTCATCACCATTGTTAGGAATTATTCCATCAAAATACCATATTGTCATTCCCTTGGTCCATAAAAAAATCAAAGCAATAGGTTTAGAGAGAAGATAAACAATTCCAAAGTTGCAATTTTCACTATTTAAAAAAGTTGGGTTACAATTGCACTACATGCGAATCACGTTGTACAGGTAAATGCTCTTATATAAACATTTTTCAACCATTACAATAAACCATTCCAAAGTTGCAATTTTCCCTATGCAAAATAGTTAGGTTGGAATTACACTACATACAAATCAAATTGTTTAGATAAATGCTCATGCATAAATATTTTTCCACAAATATGACCAAAAACATCATTAATAATAAATTACTCAAATAAATTAAAAATGGAATGTCAATAATGTTATAAAGGTTAGCATGGAACTATATGCAATGCATTCTTTCACTACTCAAAATGAGGACCGGAACTTTCCCAATCTTACTAATATAAAATAACATATTTCAAGTAAAAGAAATAACAAGAATGAATAATTAAATGACAAATCTCTATTCTCTTATTAAGAAGTTAAAAACTTGTCTCAAATTTCCATAAAACGACCTTGCATTGAATATAAATTTGCAAATGTAAACGAATCGCCGACACACATCCCATTTAAAAATTGTAGCACTTTTAAAACTCCTTCCATCATCAAAGATGCCTTTAAAGCATTAGGCAAATGCACCGAATAAAATGCATCTATGGCCTTAAAAAATTCTAGCACTTTTAAAAATAGCTAGTTAAATCCCACAAAAAAATCTAATTAAATATCGATCATGGAAGCTCCGACTAATTGAAAAGGCAATTTAAAATTTATCAGAAAGCATATAAACATCTACAGACTACAATTATGTCATTAACGTTTGAGCCACTCGTCGTTGCACTCCTTTTGAGACATTTTTGGTCGACAAGCAGCAGCTATATATATCACCAATGAAAGCTAAGAAACCCTAAGTAGTAAATACATATAGACATAAGATGACATTAAGACCCAATAAAGAGCGCACCAAAACCAATAACCAAAGAAAATTAATTCAGCAAAACAAGAAACCATCATGATAACTGTACACGGGAGACTTGCAGATGCTGCCAAGCAGTAATAATAATCAGTGTGTTGAAGCGAAGGAAGCCCATAAGACAACAAAGGAAACCAAGAACACGTAGTTAATAACAGATCCACCCATCGTCCAAATCTGTGTTCATATGGGCTCAAATAATCATTGAATGTTTGCACAACTAGCACAGAGCCATTTAAGACAACTTGGTCCACGAAGTGGATATCCACAGAATGTGCTTTAATGGAACTTATGAGGTCAATGGTTGCTTGGTGAATCTTAACAGTAATTGAGTTCCTAAAGTTGTGATGCTTGCCTGTTTGGAAGAGTTAACAACTGCACCTAGAGGTTGGTAAATTGCTATTCAATGCGCCAAACTATAGCTCTAATTTTCCTCGGGATCTGGTCTGTTCCATCAAATTGTTGTTGGCATTTGACATGGCAAAAGTAGAAGCCTCAAAAGCCTGCTAAAATAGTGAATAAACCCAGGGAAAGTGATGGCTTGCAAACCAATGGTAATCTGAATTTTCACATTGCAGAGTTACAAAGTTCTTGTTGAGCACATTATCTTAGTGCCTATAGTAATGGTTGCCCATCTGCTCATCACCATGGCTGTCTTAACGAAGATGACACTCAATTGCAGACTGACTGGAAGGGGGAACATGATACGGTCTCATATGGCACAGATGGCGACAGGAGATGAAACTCTGCGTGTTTGACAATAGTAAGCAGTGACAAAGTAAAAGCTCATGGTAAAGGAGCAGCTGCTAGTATGAAACACTGAAAACAAATATGGGCAAACTGTGGAAATAAGGCATTTCAAATATACCACTATATGAGCAAAATTGAAACTGGTGGGTGTATAAATGATCACCCAGAAAAGCATGAAGTTCCCATGCAAAAGATGATAAATGGCAAACATAAGTAGATGCAGATGCAAGGATTAAGGTAATGTCAATTGTCATGGATAACTTGACAAAAGTCCTCATAATGAGCCAAGCGCCATAATATAATTGTATAGCAAAGAACAAGAAGCCTTCCAGCAAAGAAAAACATAAACTGTTGCATCAATTATTTATTGAAAATTTGAGACCAATAATATTGCTTGCTCAGATATTCTTTTAAAGAGTGTAATAGAGCTTTGTTCCATGCATCTCTCAAAATCTCTGTTTTTTTGGGTAGAGCTTGCAAGCTTAAAACTTCCAAGTTTTGATGGCATGGATAACTGTTGGTAATTTTTGGTCAACCATTAAATAACCGGATTATGTCTCATTAACATTCTTGATTTCATATACTACTTGTCATCTTGTGCATTTGAAACAACTACATTGCTTGCTCATAAATTCTTCTTTTGAAAAAATCGTGATAAAGCTTTATGGTCCATGCATATCTCAAAGTCATCGTTGTTTTAGGTAAAGCTTCCAAGTTTTGATGGTGTGGATTATTGGCAACTCGTGGTCAAACATGGGATATCTTGGTTATGCGTCGTTAACATTTTGCTACATATGTTGCCACCATTTCATCTTGTGCTAGGAAGACTCCTATGGCATGGCTGATGGAATTGGTATTTGCTACAGATGGTTTTGATGGGTTGAATACAGTTAAAATGGTTGTGTTTGCTATGCCTTGCTTTACAAGTATTTACTGAAGATGATGTGTTTTCTTAGTTCAAGCCAATCAATTTGGTTGAATTTAAGATACCATGACATAGACGAATGTCCACTCCTTTGTATAGCTTTATCTTCTTACAATTTTGCATTGTAAGAACGTGGCCTCTTTTGTGCCGTATGGCATTTTTCTGTTTGGTGATGCAAGTTGGGTAGGAGTGGACCAAATTCATGGCAGCCTTTCCCTACAGTTGAAACTCATCACTCTAATGGACCCAAATTTGCAACCAACACACTCAAACTTAAGACCAAGTCCACACTTCCTTGCATTCCTATAATAGTGTTACAAAGAAGTACACAATCACACTTGTCTTGTTTTTTGAAATACAAACATGAAGATGAAACCAGTACAACATAATACTTCAATGGACTTGAGCAATTCTTGCAACTCTGCTCTCTTACAGACACTTTTGTCCCCAAACTGGGGCTGCTCCAACTCTTCCTTAACTCTCATTCTCTCTCAGCACCTTGAAGCTAACTCTCTTTGATGACTCAAATCTCTTACGCCTCTTCACTAGAGTCTCAAGTGCCTCTCCAAGATCCCTTGTTCTTGAAAAACAACCCAAATGGATAAATTCATCATTCAGGGTAGTTACTATTTTTTTGTAACCCACACGGGCAAAACCACCACTGTAACTGACAATTAATGCAGAACATCAATTTTGTAACCACCACTTGTTTTAATAGGTGGTTTCATCATCTGCCAAGAAGGGTTCAGGTTAATCCCTAAAAGATGAATGAAACCTTTTGCAATTGATGTTCATGGGGTGTTGGAGTTCTGAATATGTTACTTGGGCCTATTTTGATCATCTTCAATAAGCGCAACAATCACGACACTACAAACAATTCACAAACACACACCAACATAGCATTTAGTTGGATAATGCAAGATTGCTCATTGAAGTAGGATGCTTCTACATCATACACCTTGGATAAGATAATCGATCCATGAGCCCTTGCTCATTAATCTTGAGTGAGCTTCTCTAATGGTTTTTCGTACTGGTAATCTTGGATGCACTCATCCAAGTTGCATCTTCAACTGTTTTATCTTTTCACTTAACGAAATACTCTCTATATTTGTTGCCTCTTGTCCTTATGATGATTTTGGAATCAATCACCATCTCTATCTCTTCCCTTGTTTTCTCAGATTACTATTGCATCCAATCCAAAATTGAAGAATCTAAATTCACAACTTCATTGCTCACTTGTCCTTCATGTTTAGGATACAAATTCACTATATTGAAGATAGGCACAATATCAATCCCATCCAACAACACTATCTCATAGGTATTTGCTGCAAATTTTATCATAATTTTACATGGCCCAATCTTCTTCCAGATGAGCTTGTTGTAAGTGTTTTTTAGAAATCTTTATTTTCTCAAATGAGCCAAAACCAAGTCACCCACATGAAATTATTGTTCTCTTCTCTTAAGATCTGCTCGCTGCTTATAGTTCATGACATTTTTCTCAAACTTGTCTCACTTCTTGATGTACTTCTTTCATATAGTCTGCATAGTCTTCCATTTCAACACTTCTACTCAAATCAAATGTATCTCTCAATTTGGTACAACCTCTAAGGCTACAACCGCAATCTAAAATGGACTCTTTATTATACTTTTATTGACTAAGGTGTAAGCAAAATCACTTGTAATGGAATCATATCCCTATGCTTAGACTTGTTTCCTACCAAGTATCTCAACAAATTCCTTAGGCTTCTAATCACCACCTATGTTTGCCCATCCATTTGTTGATTTTAGGTTGAACTAAAACTCAACCTCGTGCCCAAGTTTTCCCACAAAGTTTTCCAAAACTGACACAAATTTGGTATCTCTATCTAAATCTATACTTTTGGGTAATCTATGCAATCTTATGTAAACAACTAATTTTGGTCTGGGGGTATTAATATGATCCAAAACTCGAATGTCTTGGTTGAAGAATATTTCAAGAACACACAAATAATAATGTTATCTCTGGGAAGAGATGTTTTATTGATCAAAATTATCGATACAACATATGCCTATCTCTGGGAAGAGATGTCTATTTTCCTTTTCGAGCTACATATCTATTTATACCTATTTTTGAAGGTAGGAGGAGGATGTGAAAGGTCACCAATATTGAGGGAGATGAAATGGTTTGACTTCCACGAATTATAACAACACAAAATTGAAGAAATTATTATTTTTAGACTGCACTACTAAAATTGAAATTTGGGGCACTTCTATTTGGTTTTCAGGGGTCAAAAACCATCAAGCAAAGCTCAATGCCATTTCACAGTGTTCCCTTCATTCTTAGCTTTGCAACATTTCAAACGAGGAGTCAAATGGAGCTATGGTGCAAAAGTTATGGCTCCCAAAAGTTCTACCACCAATTGGGGTAGGACCATCACCCGAATTATCGCCTGAAGTGTTGCCTGGATCATTGCCTGAAGTGTTGTCCAGATCATTATAGATGTTACTTTCCAAGGATGATAAGTAAAAATGTATTGAGAAATAAAATTCAAATTTAAGAGTGATAAGTGAAAAGGTCAAGAGTGATAAGCAAAAGTCTAAGTGAAGAATTGAATTGTTTAGGGCAGATTTTTATTCGAAGTCTTTATATTGCATCATTACCAATTTTTCATGCAATGAAAAATCATACAAAGATTATGGGTCACCTCACCACAATTGCTTGTTGAACTACATTGAATGTTGATTGCCAACTTTCCTAAGGATAGGAATCTAATTGAGGCAAGTCCCTTGCTTTACAACCCTTTTTAAGGTTTTGTGAGTTGATTAGGATTTTAAGGAAGGAGAAGGTTTTCTAGGTGATGCACAGTGAATTTTGATAAACTGAGTGAGATTTTCAAATCCCAAAAGCATACCAATCTTCAATTGGTCATGTTATGAGGATAACATTCCACTCCTAGTCAACTTTTCAATCTTATCAATTTCTTTTGAATTTTCTAGGTTATGTCTGCCTTCTTTCTTGAACCTATTTACCCTTGAGTTCAACCTCATATAGTCTATAGATTTGATATGATTCAATATTCTTCTCAGAGTCTTTTCTTTATCAATTTCAATTATTCTAGAATATTCCTTATTATAATTATTTGGGTTAAATTATTTTGATCTGAATTGCACATTTTTTATGGTTTAATGTAGTCCATTGTTGATGTAAAACCACTTCACCATACTACATTTTAGTGAACCCTTTATGTGTGTGTGTGTGTCTATGTTTTTTTGTGTGCTTTCATGATGATATCTTTTTATGATTATACTAAAGTCTTTTATACATACATGCTTTAACGATGACAACTTATTATGTTATACATCATAACTTTTATTTTTCTAATCATACACATGGTACACGTAATCTCTTTATTTTAAGATATGTGATTCACAATTTCATCCCACACCTCAAAAGGGGGCATATGATCCACTTATTCTATCCTCTAGTCACATGATGATACACAACAGCCCAAGAGATTTATATGACATGCTTCTACTTGCACCCATATTTGAAAGTAGTTATAGAGAGTTATAAGGCATACTTCTTGATCTCATAATTCAAAATAGTCCTAGAGAGTTAAAAGGCATACCTCTTGTTGCTCTTGCATTTAGAATTAGTCATAAAGTGTTATTCGACACATTCTACTTGGTCTCCTCAATGATATGCATACTCAAAGGCAACACAAATTCTGAGATATGGATTTCATAGAGACAATGCAAACTCTAAGATATACATTTCAAAGACAACTTCAAAGTTCCCACACAACTAAGGGTATTCAATGTTATATTTCATTTCTCTCATTGGTTTTAGTAGTTCCTTGGTCATCAGTTTATATAGACATTGATTTGCTTGCAAATATTTCCCTTATGTTTACAAGTAGCCAAGTTTCATATTCCAAATATGGAAGCATAGATGCTTATTCCAAGATCTTGTGGTTTTTCTCAATCAAGATGCTCATGCCAAATCTAAGCAGTACATGGTTTCATTTTATTTTTCAAGTCACAATAAATGCACTGTAAGATAAGGTAACCTCTCTCATCCTTTTAACTTTCAACTCATTATCATTTCCTTTATTAACTTCAAGAGCTCTTATAGGTTTGAACTGCAACATCTTCTTCAAGCCCTTCCAAATACACTTGTTTAATTTACTTTGATATGTACACACGCACACACGATAAAGTGGGGCATTATATACCCTTGATTTTGGTTTAGGGTAGTTTTATATGTCAATTTACATTGATTTAAAAAACTTGTGTATCAATTATCAATTCAAATTAGGATTTTATCAGTGCATGTTTTCTCTATATTGGGCCCCATTTTCTCCATCTTACATTTATTTTCTCTCTCCTTATTCTCTATGTTCCCCTAGTGTTTCATGTTATTTCCTAGGTCCTACCAAGAGCGTAGCAGTATGCTCCTACTCTAACCATACTACTACACTCTCATCCTCTCTTTTTGTGGGCCCTTTAACCCTTTCCCCTATTTGTTTGGTCCTTTTCCCTTTTTTTAATTTTTTCCTACCCTTTGTGTGGCGACTTGCGTGCTAATAGGTTCATAAATCTATATATACATATATGCATTAGTGCATATTTTTCCCACCCTTTGTGTGTCAGTTTGCATGCCAATAGGTTTCTTATTTGAAGTTGAAAATTTTATATATACACAAATGCATTAATGCATATGGGATAGATTTATAAGTAACAAAACATTGAGAAGGAGAATTCAAGTAAAAGAGCTCTGTGAAAAGGTCAAGCCTCAAGAGTGATAATCAAAAGTCTAACGGCATAATTAAAGAGCTTAGGGAAGATTTCTATTCTATGGCTTTATATTGCATCATTATCAATTATTCATGTAGTGAACAATCATATAAGGATGAGCAGAGGATCAAAGTCATCAATTTTATTTTGGGAAAGGACACAATTACTAGAGGCGTACCAATCTGCACATGGTCATGCCATGAGAATAACATTTCACTCCTGGTCAAATTTTCAAAATTACCAATTCCTACCAAATTATCTAGGTTATGTCCACCTTGGTTCTTGGACTTGTTTTCCTCTGATTTCAATCTCAAATAGTCTACAAATTTACTATAATTCAGTATTCTTCTTAGAACCCTCTCTCAATTTCAATTATTTTATAATATATCTTTATTGCAATTATCCTTTTACCATTTATTTGGGTTAAATTGTTTTGATTTGAATTGCACATTGTTTATGGTTTAGTATGATGCATTGTTGATGTAAAACAACTTCACCATATTATATCTTAATATTTTGAAAAATAAATTGGCAAAGTCTATGGCATCACTAGTCTTCTTGCATGGAATGAAGTGTGCCATCTTTGAAAATTTATAGACAACAACAAAGATAAAATCATTGTCTTTTTGTGTCACTAACAACCCAAGAATGAAATCTATGCTAATATCTTCCCACAATCTTTCTGATATTGAAAATGGATTATACAAACTTGCATTCTGACTTTTACCCTTGGAATGTTGGAAAACACTACGACTTTGCACAAATTTATTCACATCTACACTCATCTTAGACTAATAATATCTTTCACTTAGTTGCACCAATGTTTTATCCAAACCAAAATGATCAAATAATCCTTCGCTATACTATTCTCTTATGAAATTCTCTCTCAATGATCCTTGAGGTATACATAATTGTTGTCCTCTAAACAACTATCCATATCAAAAAATAAATCCAAACACAAAGTTATACCATGCTGGTTGGGCTCTTGCCCATTGCCCAAACATCTCTAAAATCTAAATCTTCTTTATACAAATCTTTCATTGATCTAAACCCAAGTACCTCAATTCTCATCTCACTTAACAAAAGACATATTTTACTCAATACATCTAAAAATCTATTTGAATTTTCAAATGTATTCTTCAAAACCAATGAATAAGTTTTAGGTGTTTTTGGTTTAACTTACCTTGGTTGTTTATAAATTACAGTCCTTGATGATTCATGTACAAAATAAACTCCTTCAAAAGTGTGTAATGTCTCCATTTTTTGAGAAATTGAGAGGATCCTCCTACAACAAGTCAATAACAATGCACAAAAGAATAGAATTATAAAATAAGCAGAATCACTAAATGGATTATATTGATCACATGCCACTTCGAGGGGGTAACCTCCTTTGAACAAGCTCAATACAAATAATTCATGGATGCCTTCATTGGCCTTAACACTTATATAAAAATTCTAATCTAAAAAGCTACTACTTCCCATGAATGTGGGATAAAACAAAATGCTCATGGGATGACTTACAAAGCATATGTGTCCATAACAAATACTAAACTAACAAAGTAAAGAGAAGAGATATCATGATTTCATAACATCCCCTCCCTCTTAGAACAAGATTTGTCCTCAAAGCTTTAGATGTCAAAATTGGTGTTGAATCTGAAATAGTGGTTCCCATGTTGCATCCTTTAGTTGCATTCCATGCCACTGAATTAAAACCTTAATGATGGATCAAGACCAAAGTTGGCATGTGCATTTGCCTAGGATTGCCTCCAGCTCAAGAAGAATGGATCCTTCATTATCAAGTTCTGGTAAAATAGTTTGCACTCTGATGTTTGTGCCAAGAACTTTCTTTAGACAAGATATATAAAATATTGGGTGAGCTTGAGAAGAAGGTGGGATCTCCAACTTATAAGCAACTGACCTAATCTTCTGAAGAACCTTATAGGGCCCATAGAACTTGGGAACTAGCTTATGATGCCATGTGAATTCTTCTTAATAAGCTTTTCCATGTAATGTGAACTTATGATGCTAAGAGATCCTGGTTGTAAGCCTTTCAATGTGTGGTTTTTCCCATTATTTTAAAATTGCATCCAAAGTTTAACAAAATCCCATAAGATGGGTCCAAGTGTGCATAACCACTGGGCTCCCAAAACTACATCACATCCACCTAAGGGCAAGGCAAACATGGTGAAGCGCAAGTTATAATCTCCAATAGAGATACACACATTGTGACACTTCCCTTTTCAAGGTAATGTACTCCCATTGGTAATCATGACTTCAAAGTTTGAGCAAGGATGGATAAAATAATCATCCTATTTGGAAATTCAAGTGTAAATGAAGTTATGAGTGCTACCTGAATCAATGAGTATTGTGAGAGGGATTTTATTGAAGTAACCTCTGATCTACATGTTTTGTGGGGTAGTAACTTTTGCTAAGGCATGGAGAAAGATCTTTGGTTGGTTTTCTTGAGAATCAAGTTCCACAATCAATTGAGCTTCTTCTAGATCATTTGTTGTATCCTGAACATCTTCCCAATCTTTAGTCACAGGTAGAGATTCCACATCTAATAGGTAGAGTTTTTTCTCAACACATCGATGTCCCTAGGTAAATTTATCATCATAGTTATAACATAGTCCTTTTTCTCTATGGGTTTGCATCTCTGCTTCAGTGAAATGCTTGATAGGAGTGGTTCTAGGGGCTGACATTGGTTGAGATCATTATGGAGCTATATTTTTGAAGGCAGAAAAATTAGATTTGAATCGCTTCTTAGCTACGATCTTGTCCTCTACCAACTTATCCAACCTTAAGGCTTCCATCATCATTATAGGCCAAAACATTTTGACCTCAAATTGAATTGCATCCTTTAGTCCACTAATAAACAACTCCTAAAGAATTCATCAGATAATCCCTCTATGTGATTGGCCAATTTTTCAAATTTTTTTTTATATTCTCTCACATTTCTAGTATGGAAAAGTTTAGTGAGTGCTCCAATGAAGTCATAAAAAGTAGTAGGGCCAAACCCTTGCAAAATGAGGGTGCAAAAATTAGTCCATATGGGTTCATCATGAGCCTTGGTATACCAACAATACCATTGAAGGGCTTCAAGTTCCAAGCAAAAGGATGCAAGTGAGACCTTGTTGGCATCAAAAGTATTATGCAGACTAAAATATTATTCTGCTTGATAGATCCATCCAATTGGATCTGCACCATTGAATTGAAGAAAATTAAGATTCAACCCATGATAATTGTTGGAAGAAGAAAATGCAATGTCTGAAGAAGACTCTAGATGTCATCTATTATTCATGGTGGTATTTTGAAGACTAAGGTTGAGAATTTTTTCATCAATATCTTTGATGTATCTTCCATGTTTTTGGCTCCTGTTCGAGTTACTACCATAAACCAAATAACAATTTTATTTTTTTTTGCAATGGATAGGAAAATGAGAGTTAAGGCACATTTAGTAAAGAAAGTTTTGAATTTGAGCAAAAAGAAAAGGGTTAAAGGGTCTTTTAATAATTTTTTTGCATAGTGGGAGTATGTTTGATGAAGGTGAGGGCAATATTAGGAGTGAAAATAGAAAAACTAGAAAATTGGTCAAAGAGGGACAAAAGAGTAGAATGAGATGATAAACAAAGTGGAATTTTTTTGAGGTAAACAAACAAAAATAGAAGTTATGGCAAAGCCTAAAAAAAGGGAAAATTGAGATTTACAAAAATTAGGAGTGGAATTGCGACATGGGACCTCAAGGAAGAAAATGTAGGGAATGGAATTTTAAGTGTCTAGGTAAATTTTGAGGATCAAGGGGGCTATAGATGGAGAGATATTTCAAAAAAACAATTTTTTCTATCTGGCAGTAAGTCCTCTGAGAGTCTACTAATACTCTATGAATGGTTTGTGGATTTTGGTTTCTATTAAGTATCTATCTGCAAGTCCTATGACAGTCTGCGGATACTCTATTGATTGATTTTTTTGAGTCTATTGAAAATGTTTTGAAACTGATAGAAATGGGCCCCAAGTTTCAATGACTACCTAAGGGTTTTAAAAATATCACTCTAGCCACCAATACCATCTAAACAAGTACCACTCTCCAAAAAAAAAGTGGCTACAAATTTATCTCTCATCGACAACTCTTGGTTTTCCTCACAGATAAGAACTACTCAATTGAGAAGGGGTCATTGCCCATTTCACTGGCAAGTCCTCTCAATGGGCCAACTACTTTAGGGTTCCTATGGTACTCCTCATAATGATTTTTAGGGATTTCACCCAAGCACTTCCCATAGTTATGCAGTCAGGTTTTTACCCTGATCTAAAATAAATTATTGTGTTATAGAAAAATACTTAAATAAATTATGCAGTAGAATAAAGTTATTTTTGAAAAATTATTTAAAGGAATTATGTAAAAGAATAGAGTGAAGATTTTCTGAAGAAAAAAAATTGTGGCCTTGGAAAATGCTCTGATACCAGATGAGAGGATCCTCCTGTAACAAGTCAATAACAATGCATGAAATAACAGAATTATAAAATGAGTAGAAGCACTAAATGGATTATATTGATCGCATGCCACTTCAAGGGGGCAACCTTCTTTGAGCAAGCTCAATACAAATAATTTGTGGATGCCTTCATTGGCCTCAACACTTACTTATATACAAATTCTAATCTAATAAACTCCTACTTCTCATGAATTTGGGATTAAAAAAATGCTCATAGGACAACTTACAAAACATATGTGTCCATAGCAACTACTAAACTAACAAATTAAAGAGAAGAGATATCACGGGTTCATAATAGAAATTGCACGATAGCATAGAAATCTTGACATAAACTGAATACTTCCACTTGGCATCATTTAAATTTTAACTAAAGTAAACAATGGATCCAACATTTTGACTCAAAACGACATCTACCACTAGAATTATAATCACCCTGCATTTAACTAAAACTTCATATAGAAACTAGCTATAACCAATGAAAACTTCTTGCTTGAAACATGTTATTTGGCAATGGCCACTCAATAATGGCTTTTACCTTTTTTGGGTCTATTCTCAATCCATCATGTGAGACCACAAAACCCAGTTAAATCAACTCATTCTTTATAAAATTGCACTTCTTCTAGTTAGCCAACAACTTCTCTTCTTTCAACTTTTAAAAAACTTGCCTCAAATGCATTAAATGTTCTTAATTTATTAAAAATTAAGATTTCATCCAAATACACAATAAAAAACTTACCAAGATATGAATTTAAGGCTTCATTTATGAGTCTTTTGAATGTGTTTGGTGCATTTTTCAAACAAAATGGTATGACCAAACACTCATGAAAACTATCATTTGTCTTGAACACGGTCTTCCACTCATCAACTTCCCAGATTCTAATTTTGTGATACCCATTATTCAAATCAATCTTTGTGAAGTATCTTGCTCCACTCAAATAATCCTATCAAGCCATCCATCTGAGGTAATGGAAACCTATACTTGATTGTTATCTTGTTTATGGCTCTAGAATCCATGTTCATATGCCATTCTCCACCTTTCTTGGGTGCCAATAGAGTTCAAACTACACATGGGCTTCAGCTTTATCTTCTAATAAACTTATTTGATAGCTCTTGTACTTGTCTATTCAGCTCCTCATTCTCCAAAGGTGTCTACCTATATGATTTCTTGTTTGGAAAACTAGATCTAGGTACCAAATCCATGTGATGACCGATTCTCCTCATGGATGTAAATCCACCTGGTAAATCCTTAAAAATAATTTCAGCATATTCCCCCCAAACAAATACTTCACTTTACATGGAATTCCACTCACCTTATCCGTTGTTCCAAATTGCATGGGTTTGAAAATGAAATAAAAACATGTCTTCTCCTTCTTTTCCTCTTTCAAAAATAATTTTTCAAAAATAATCAACACTTTAAGACTATCATTCACTTCTTCCTCTTTGTCCTTCAATAGGCTCAATGTATATTTCCTTCCATCCTTCAATAATATGTAGGTATTTTATCCACCATCATGCATTGCCTTCCTATCAAATTTCCATGGTCTACCCAATAATAAATGATACACATCCATAAACATAATGTCACACAAAACATCTTTATATGACCTAATCTATAAAAAACATTCTCTAATTTTTTTTGTCATTTTTGCAACCAAGACATTATAAATATTTGGGTGTGTCATCCTCTTCAACCCAAGCTTATCTACCATCCCATTAGATATAAATTATCTATGCTACCAATATCAACAATGACTTTACAATGCTTACAATCAGATTTGCATATGGTTCAGAAAATTTCTATCTTTGTACTGTTTCATTCTTCTCTTTGGCTAGTATTAGCAACACCCTCTTCATTATGATAACTTCTCCATTTTCTAGTTATTCTATATGATTAGGTGATTTAACACTTTATTCCTCTACTTTTGCAATGTGTTTTCTAGCCTCATTTTTTAAAAATATTATTTGTCATGTTTGTGCACACTCAAATGCTTCATGCCCAACATCTCCACACCTAAGGCATGTAACTTTTAATGCATTGAAATGTATGGTATTTCACCCTACAATTCAAATTCATAAATGAGAACTCTACTCAAAGTAGGACTGATCTTTGTAGATAACCTCTAGATCCAGTTGGTTATGTTTCTCAATCTAGTGTTATTTTATCTAAGCTATGTGCATAAAGGGAAATCTTGTGGGGGAAAAGAGTTAAAAAGATACATGAAAATAAATGTGGTGATGCACTAGAAGTAAATAGACCAATTTCCTATCTATATAAACACAAAGCTATCACCATATAATAAGGTAAATGAAAATGACATAAATAAATAAGGTACAAGGGGCAAGATATAACCCATATATAATCATGGAGCTACAACAATAAGACGAGAGCCAAGGGGTAGACAAACTAGAACAACAATAGATTTTATCAATTAAAAAAAGCATAGTTCACATAATTATAATCAATGAGTACTCACCAAGGGGAAATTTTGGTAACAATAGTTTTTTTGGTGAGTTTGAATGGTGATTAAACTCATGTGCCTTTCACCAGTGAGTAACCAAGTAACTGGTGATTACTCGTTAGTTATGTAATCAATGGAATATATTATTCACACTCACATTATATTTCAATAAGAGAGCTCAAAATATTCTTTACATAGTGAAATAGTAAAGGATCATATTTGAATAGGGAATTCATGGGACTCAATAAGTCCCGAAAATACACTATTTATTCAAATGATAAAATTACATGTATAGAATAAAAGAGGAAAAAAAGAAATAAAATATCAGCTTCCCCTTTTGTTCAATTAAATATTCAAATATAGATTTAGGTGGGAAATTATACTACATGGAGCTACTTCTTTAGCTCACTTCAATAAAACACATTTTTTTATAAAAACTATCTAGCTTATATGCCCTTCTTTTTAATAAAAGAAAAGATTTTAACTAAATATTATGCCCATAGATATTCCTTTTATCTAGATTTCACCTTTAAATATAGGGGCTCTTTTAAAAATAGGATTCAATTTAAATAAGTGGGGTGGGTCCCTAATTAAATAAATCTATAGCTCTAAAACATAAATAGAGTTATTTAAGCCTAGCAAATAAAACTTAAATCCTTAAGCTAATGAAGCTAAGAATTAGTGGAGCCTCTTGCAATAATTTATTAACAGTACCCATGAATTCTTTACCTCTTCCTCCACCATAATATCCCCTTCAATTTAAAATATATCTTCTTCTTCTTGGTGCATGATTGTGATTGTGAGAAGTGTTAGCTTCTTCCTCATGAGTATGTTATCCTCTTTTGATGTTTTCCTAACCTCTTCCACTTCAAAATATTACTCTACCTCTTGTTGTATTTTGACATTTTCTTGTTATATTTAAAGCACATTGATAATTAAAAGGTTGAAACTTACAATTCAACTTTGCATCCATCTTATTCCAAGTCTTGATTTTGTTTTTGCATCTTTTAAACCTTTTTGATTGGACATGATCCCACCATAAGGATGCATGTCCTTTCAAATTTGTGTAGGAAAACTTCACTCTCTTGGGGTCCTTTATTTACTCATAATTTAAAAAAACATTAGCTTTATGATCCAATCATTTAAGCCTTCAAGGCATAAACTTCCTAAGTAGCTAGGGGTGTCCAACTTTGGATTTTATCCAATTTTAGACATGGATTTACAAGAATATATCATTTGGTTCATCATCTAACTCTTCAATCTAAACTTTTGGGGCATCTTCATCATCTTCACTCATATCTCCAGTAACTCCTCTACATTATGCAATCTCCTTGGCATCAAATCTAACTTGGATTCCTCTCAACATCTCTTCCAAGTATGAAACTCTTGGTGATCTTCCTCCTATTTTGAGAGTTACTCTTATGTGTTCCCTTTTTATTCCTAAAATCTCTCAATGATGTAGGATTCTTTCATAACCTACAATATACTCAATTGGAGCCTCACACACTTGACTATGTAGGACACAACCTACTCTAATGTCAAATGATGTAAGATGGGTAAGAGGGAATCACATTAATGAAAACATTTACCCAAATACTAGACTCAAAACTATCCAATGGAAACACTTTAACCCAACACACTCAGACTTGAGACCAAAATCACACTTTATTACAATCATATGATAATGTGGTGTCACAAACTAACCCAAGTTCTCTCCCAATGATTTCATGGTCATTAATTTTGAGCTCTCAAAATGATAAGAACTATATCAAGATTTAAAATATAAAAATCAATCATAAACCCATTTTTCAACAAACTCCTATATTAATTTATCTTAACAAAAAGTTGAGTTTCATTGTTTTAACATTTTCATGTTCCCTATTTGAATAAGGAGATTGTGAGACAAGTATTGAAAAATACCATATTGGTGAAGGTAGAAGACTTGTTGTAGAGCATTCTTAAATTAAGGGATGTGATTATTACTACCACACCCCTACAAGAGAACAACTCTAACCAAGAAGAAGTCATTACACACATCAAAGACATGAAGACATAAAAACTAGAACTGATTGTGGAACTCTCACCATATGGTAGGGTAAATTTTAGTGGCTATTCTTCATTAATTCACAAATATTTTAGTTTTATAAATTACCAATTGACTATTTTAGGGGGTGGTGAATAACATAGATTCACCTAAATTATTTGTGTGTAGGTTAGTTTTCTAAGTCAGCTCACCTACTGTTTCAAATAAATTTCATACATATAAATATAGTTCTCCACTTTGTCGAAAGGAAATATGAGCTTATTTTCCATTATATGTAAATAGACATCCACCTATATACTCATAATGGTAAATTTCAGTAGTAGGAAAAGGATAAAATAAGTGTCAGGTGATGGTCTTAAATGATAACATACTATCAATTGAAACGGAAGCTATTGAATGATAGTAATGTTATAAAATGATAGTAATACTATAAAATGATAGTAATGTTATCTCTCAATATTAATCCCACCAAGTGGTATAAATGTTGTTGAATGACATCAAAATTATCAAATAATAAAAATATTTTCATTTAATATCAATATTTGTTATTCTACAACATTGTTGTCAAGTGAAAACATTGTTATCATTTGGTAGCATTACTAGGAAATGAAATCGTTGATGTCATTTGATAACATTACTATCAAATGATAGCATTGATATCATTCAGTAGTATTATTGTCAAATGATAAAATTGTTGTCATTCAATAACATTATTGTTAGACAATAACATAGTTGTCATTTGGTAGCACTGATGTCATTCACCATCAACTCTATCATTCAGAAATGTAGAGGTGTGATCCATAAAAAAATAAGGCATAGTACATCTACAATTCTTTTGTACAGTCGTAAGCCCATATGGCTTTTACACCCTATTATAATTCACCTATCCATTCACCTTCTCACTTACACACCATCTATTATCACCAGACTTTATAAATACATAGTTAGATATTCGCCAAAAAAAAACAAGTTAATTTATATATGGGCCACTAAAATTTACCCTACCATATGGTGACCAGGTGTTAGACCCAATACTCTTGATGATGAATATTACAAGGGAACTAGTTTTCATACATATGAAGATGACACTAATAAACACCATCATAGATGGAGGGTCTAACATGAATGTTCTCCCTAAGGAGACATGGTAGAAGTTTGGAGTCCAACCATTCATCGCTCAACCTTCCAACTTGTTGGTGCAGACTAGTACGACATCAAAGTCTTGGGTGTGTTCATGGGATAGAAAGGTTTTATCAAAACCCAACCATTCATTTTAAACTTTGAGGTCATCTACCTATAAATGAAGGCCTATGACTCATTGTTGGCTCACAGTTAATTGATAATATCCAATTCATACCATAACTAGAAGAATAATTTTCTCTTTATACAAAATAAAGGCAACATTTTTTTGGATAATTTTTACAACAAGAAGTTCTTATTTTTTTCAAGAAGCATGTTGGACACAACTTGTACACTTGATGATGAAAAACACAAAGGGGAAATTTCTATCTTATCTGAGCAATGTGAATTTCAAAGAGCTAAGGCAATTATTGAATTTAAAAATTAAATTGAGGCATGTGTAGGGTGTATAAAGAATTTTTTAGCAAATGATTTTGTAGTAAATAGAAGAAGTGAATCTTGGAGATCATTAAGATGAAAAATTTCATCAAGGCAGACTTTTAGAAGTTTTTTATAAAACCACTTTTTGAGGGAGACTTCAACAATTTTAAAATGGAGTTTAAAGAGGTAGAGGTAAAACCACTTTTTGAGGGAGACTTCAACAATGATATTAGGTCTTTCACTCTAGGGGGATGGTACCATTACAATGTGTACTAAGTACAAGTCTTTGTATGATGTATAGCAAGTACTGAGTACTGATCCTACTTTGATACATCTTATGGTCTAGCCTACTTAAGACTTCAGGTAGACCTAAGTCAACTAGAGCATATCTAAGCCAAATTTGAGAATAACCCATCTTTATAAAAAAATTTAATTATTTGACTACATTGGGATAATTATGAACAAGGTTTTGAATGATCATTATGCATCCTATAATGGCAGGTATTATAGTCAAATAAAAAATGCCATGTCATATTAAAAAAATGATGTAATGATAATCCATTATTACCCGTATATGGATTATTTACAATAAAAAATTTAAGATGAAAGAAATCCAAACTTATAGATAGGATTGAAACATAAAATAAAAAATCACATGTACAAACAAAATTCATTGATTTGTTTATACTTGGCCATCATTTTGTATGATTAACACAAACAATTTTTTAGAACATCCACTTGAAGTATTAAAAATTTAAAATTTATCATGACTTTGATTACTAATTTTGATTTAATATTTATCATTGCATGTGGCATTTAGTTATTATAGTCAATGTATCAGTAATGTTTTGTGGTTATTTTGTTTATTATGTGGATATTATGTGATTAGTTATTGTTTATTAGGATGAAATGTTTATATTTTTAATATTTAATATTTAATTTTTTTAAAGTAAGTCATCCCTAGGGTAAAAAAATTGTCATACCAACATACCCAAACCCCATACCAATACAAGGATTGGCTACTTATGGAAAATTGACAACAAATCATTATTACATAGAGAGAACTTACTGACAAGATGAAGGAAGTTGTCCAAATTGAGAAATATAGTTGAGAGCATGAACAACCAACCATAGATTACAATAGTTAAACATTCTGGATCAACCCTCCTCTATTAGGGACATATTATTTTTCCCCTTCCACTTCATAATTCACTTTTTGAGTTGTAATAGTATTATTAGGGATGCCAACTTATCTAAAGAGGGGGATAGATGTAATTAGAACTTAGTTATCTAATAAATATTTTGTATTAATTTTACAGTCATGTTTTATAATGGGAACCAACCATGATTTTATCTTAATACATGGGTCGGTAAACCATAGTGTAATTAGTTATGTTTTATTAGCATTGGTCAATACCAAATGATTGTGGCCCAACTGACAAACATGTCCAACACCATTATGTGTACAAGGATCTTGGTTAGGGTAAGGATTGTATCATTAATTTTGATATCTCTATGTATCATAGCATTGTACACCACTTTGTTTATCAATAAAGATAAGTTTTATGTATTCATGTTATGTGCAAATTCTATTTGTTCTTACAATCTATTATTTTTAGTTATAAGTATCAGCTTAATAGTATTTTTCCATGAAATGGTTGGCAATTTATAAATGATTATCTTTTTGTTCTTAATGATCTCACCTAATATTCTTTGATCAATTGATAGTTCCATTAATAGGCTATAAAATTTTGATATTATCTACATAGAGTATACTTTATATTTGGTATCATCTTGGTGTACTTGTTTGATGTTTTCTTTAGAGCTAGGGATTAGTTGTGTTGTTGATTTCTAGAAATCATTTATACGACCAATTAAGGGCATCACCATATAGAGATTAGGAAGATAAATGCATTGAATTTCATATATATCCATCTAATATGATTTATTATACATTATTATTGGATAACTTTTATGATAAATTTAATGTTTGCATAGTCCATAAGAATGAGTAGAATGATTTTTGGGAAAACAAATACACAAGTTTTCCCCAAAAATCATTATGCTCAACTTTTATGAGGTTGAATGGGAAATTCTTGTTGCTTTGGATTTGAGGCTACCTGACATGTACAAGATCAACTTAGTCAAATTTTTACATTATATTCAAAACAATTCTTAGTATTAAAAACCTCACACCAAAGTTAGGATATGGATGGCAAAACTAGAGAATAAAGACTTGAACCAAGGTCACTCCAAAGTTGTGGAATAAAATATTCATCAAACTTGTACTAACACATCATCTATGGCATACAACCAACATTAAAATCATGATAAAAAAAATAAGGATTTTTTATCATAAGACCTAGGCTACACCAAAGGCTAGACTATGCTAGAGACTTGTTCAAATACTAAACAAGGTAGACCAAAAGTAGTTATGCCAATAATGTGTAGACACTTACTAGATCTATAAATTTTGTTTCAAGAACTCTTTTTAACTTGACCTAAATGAGTTTTTTGGGGACATAATTTTCCCCTATAAAATAGTTGTATAGATATTGTAAACTAAATTGTACTACAATTAGTAAATTTAGTTCAAAAGATAGATAATCAATACTAGGAACTTAGATTCTATGGAAATGAGGCAATAACATGAAGTGTGAAGTGTGTATTTGTCTAGTCAATCTCATGTTGAATGACTATTTTTGTCAAGGAAAATCTTATTACTTGATGGATTTGTAGAACTCTTATGAATATGAAAGGGAATTTATAACATTTTCGAAGAATTGAATTCAATTAGATATGGTGTATTGAAAAAGATTGACAAAGTTCCCACAATAGAATTTTAATGAATGCATGAAATAGTCCCTATAAACATATCAATTTGTATCAAGGATCAATAAGTTGAAAATTTTTCTTTGAACATGTGTGGGAATTTTAACTCTATTTATTTAAAATGTGATATCAGATTCTTAAGCTAGTTTTGAAATGTATTATGAGGATTGATGGAACCAAGTTGAGGCATTCAATAACATTTCATTTGCAAATTCATGGATAGATTGAAGTGGTAAATCAAACATGAGTGGCTTTTAAATCGGTCTTAACTTATCTTCCACCAAATATATTTCTCACAAAGTTTATGGGTAATAATTTGGAGTTCATGTACTTGTATTAATTATCATATTAGCCAATCGATCAATTTTTAATAAATTTTTATTAAAATAGCATCCCAGTAAAATATAGTTTCAATTGATTTATCACTTTAATTGAATGTCATTATAAAAATATAAAAGTGTATTAAATTTGGATGCCTCAAGATACAAGTTATTTTTACTCATGATTCACCCATAGGCCTCTGTGTATGAAAGCAAACATGCTTTAGAAACATGTCATGTTACACACACACTGTTATTGCAACAACTACTCAATAAGCTACTACAAAAATATGACAAATGTATTTGAAGAAATAAAGGGTCTATCAAGACATTGTGTAGTAAAAAATCACATTGATTTGGTCCTAAGATCACCCCTTCCAAACTATCCACTATATCACAAGTCCATTCAAGATAATGATGAAGTCTAACGCCAAATCCTAGAGATTCTTGATCAAGGAAAGATTAGGTCTATCACTTCTACTTGTGGAATTTTGATAATCCTTGCACCAAAGAAATATGTAACTTATCATATTTTAATTGACTATATTGTGATGAACAAGATAATGGTGAAGAGCCAATACCCAATTTTGTGCAATAAAGACATCCTAGATGAACTCCAAGATGCATACTACTTCACCAAGTACTATTTTGCCCTCAATCTACAAAATGTATTTCCCTTATAAGTAGTTCATTTTTATTTTTTATTTTTTCAAGTTAGAAACCTTATAGTTGGGGCTTTCAATTATCCTTAGAAAAGCTATTATTTTTTTCTACACATGTGAGACCCATGTGTGAAGTGAGGTGGGATTTGACCAATCATCATAAGTCCCTATACAACATATTATATGGCCCTGAGCTTCCATGTACCCTCAAGTATATAAGAATACCCCCAGAGTTTTTTTTAAAAACCTATCCCTAGACTACCTTCAATCATCTAAAATATGTGGTGCACTGGTAGGTAGTTAGCCTTGGGAAGTTATTCACATTATACCTCGAAGATAAGATAGTGGGATATAGACTAGCTAAATCCTCCATGCTTAGAGTTATGACATTGGTTCAACACTATTTAAGAACTAGATAAGAATAATTGCGAGCCTACAGACCACACACCCTATAATAACCTTCATTGTGATAACTCTAACATTTAGGTAGAGGATAATTAGGTCAAATAGTGAAATCCTTCAACAAAACAATGATAATAAAAGACACATGGATTAAAATATTCTAGAGTTGTTATCTTGGAAACAATCCAGGATACGTTAATCCTAAGTAAAATTCCACCCTTAGGGTAGCTAGACAATATTGGAAAAAAATTCTATTTGGTACCCCTATACTATTGATATCATCTTGTCAAGATGATCATTTGATATATAACTCGGTAAACTTTCTAGTAGACATTGGGAACCCCTATATGATGATAGTGGCCTGATCAAATGAAATGGAGCAAAGTATAGTAAAGATATAAGGCATGAAGAATAAAATTCAAATGCAATAACTAACATTAATGCCAAATAGCCATGAATTATGGACACCATCATAGACTTAAGTAACTATAATTTTCAAACTAGTTTAGACAACAAATTTGAACAATAATTCAATTTAGGGAAAGCACCACATTGACCCAAATAAAATTATCCTAAATTTTATGGTAGACATGACACTAGTTGGTTGTGTTCACTAATTTGACCATAAGTCAAATTAGGTCTACCCCCTATATAGTCAAACTTATTATAGGGGTCCAAAAGGGTGTAAAATGTGTACCATGGTCTTTAATAAGGTTAATCATATATGCTTTAGCTTCATCATCTTTGTATAGTTTACCTTATATCATTCTAAGGTCATTTATTAAACTTGTATAGGTTTCCCATAGAGGAAAAGTGTTAAAAAAGAATATTCAATATCCCCCATGTCAAAAAATGTCATATCAACTACTATAAAACTAACAAATTGTCGGTGCAACATCAAAACAAGAAGATCAGTGGGAAAAATGGTAGGTTTCAATTGTTGTATAGCCTGTACAACACATTTGGCACATGGGATAACTTTAGGAGTGTCTCTTAGGATACTTATAGTACAATTCCATACTTGGGAAGCCTTGACAAGTCCAAAAATGAGCAAAATAATTTTATCTTTTCTATCACTCTCTTGGACAAGCCAAAAAGGCCAATTAGTCTTTGATTGGTATGACCAAGAAGAGTTGAGTCAGAGAAAGTGCACTTGGTGGGTGGAATTACTCTATGTGTACTAAAAACTCATGAAAATAGTTAGAGGATTGGTCTACTATGCTTCATGAAACATTCTTAAGAGTGCTAATGACTATTTTATGCTTGCCTATCCCCAACACTTCAGGGTTTCTTCTCTATTTGGATTGATATTTACAAACCAAGTATTTTACATGATCTTGAGGAACATGAGAATAATTATCATAATTTTTAAATATATTTTTCATATGTGGTGTGAAGTATATAGGCATAAACATCTTAATCTTTCTAATAGAGACTCCATTGAAGTCTACAGACCGTGTTTCATCAAAGTCCAAAGCTTATCTTCTTGTTTTGGTTTTAGATCAAGGGTAATGCAAGGTAATATGTTGTGTTAAATTTCCCATTGCATGGTGGTCAGTATATTCTTTGAAGGTTTAGTCTCAAGACTAACATTGATGAAGAACACAATTAGATAATAAACATAGTTAAGATCCCCCTACAAAAGTCACCTACAACCAACTGAACTAAGCCTTGAACAGTCATGGTGATGAGATAAGAACACTTCAATAATGTGAGAAGGATTCTAAGGTGAAATAATCTAGTTTGATCCATTTAAATTTATAACTTGTTTATGATAACCAATTCAACACATACAGTTCAAAGAATATCTTCCCCTACAGGTAGGTCTGATAGTGATTTAATGCTAATAGACAGAGTTATGAGAGTGTTAAGATGATGGTATTTGAGATCACTTGAAAACTTCATTGAGGTCTAAAAGGATAAATAAGCATCATGGTAATGATGGTAACGTCATTGCATTGTAGATAGACTTAAGCCCTTGTTCACAAGTTTGGAATGTTGAAATTGAGACACTTTACCTTAACTTCTCTTAATCATATTTTGCTCATACACTTGGTCCTTCCATAGTAGAGTGTCTTGAGGAATGGATAGGTCTTATGGTTTCTCTCATGTATCCCAATCATAGGGGCAATGCCTTGAAAAAATAAAATGGTTCATTTATCAAGAGATGATGATGTTTGAATGGTTTCTAACTTAGGTACGTTTTGACCTGGAGCACTCAGTAAACACTATGGTAAAAGGACTAAAAGCAACCTAATTTATAGTGACCTATAGTATTGATTAGAAGTATGGTTTCTAGGAATGATAATGAATTCATATAGGTATGTAATGTTTTAGTGACCTCAATAAGTATTAGAGAAGATGAAATCTAGTGTCAAGGAGAAATCATCACCTACAGGTGTCATATTCCCTAAATTATCATCTATAACTTGATTATAGACCCACAGAATTTTGATGTAAGAGGTTGAGAGCATGGTATACAGTTATAGTTATTCATTCATTTTGGAGATGAAATGATGACTTCATGATGGAACTAGAAAGAAGAAATATAATAATCATGTACCAATGAGTACCTATAGGAATCCTTTGTATTCTTTAGTAAGGCACCTGAAGTCTCACACAGTCACAAGCTAACTCATGATAGTGAAGGGGTATTGACTAACACATAGAGGTGTATGATGGTGAACATGTTGAGCTCACACTAATAGTGGTGATGTCCATATAATATGATTCTCAAAGAGAGGAGGTAGAGTAAATACCAAATTTTTATATCTCAACCTACAGGAAGTTTAAACCCTATAGATAATACATAGTCATATAAGTATGTCTTGAGGTTTATGAAGTTGAGGACTTTAGAAAAGTGATCCAACCTTGAAAAAAAATTAGATGGTACTCATGACCCAATATATCCTCCCA
Source organism: Torreya grandis (assembly GCA_037957365.1). Classification (NCBI taxonomy): domain Eukaryota; kingdom Viridiplantae; phylum Streptophyta; class Pinopsida; order Cupressales; family Taxaceae; genus Torreya; species Torreya grandis. Next base: position 1,757,558 of record JARHVA010000473.1, read on the forward strand.
TAACTTCAAATTGGAAAGATAAATAAGGGAGATGCCCTCTATTTGGTCTCAAACATAGGGCACTCCCAGACAATCTAAACTGTAGGTATAGTGTGTGGATGTTGGAAAGGTGATATAAGGAGTCTTAGAACACTATAGGTTTTTTCATATAGTTGACTTGGACATGAAAAAGTATGAAAAAATACCCATAGTCATTGGAAAACACTTAGAGGTGGTCATAGGTAATCAAGCACAATTAGGCCTATTAGGCCTAAAACTAGACCTAAACCTTATAAGGGTCAAGATCCATTCACATGAACATGGAACCTTTACAATCCATTTGATGAAATTAGGAGGAAGTTTAGGATGATCTATAACCATTGGTTTGTAGAGGAACAACACAAGTTGGTCATTTTGACCCAATTCCATCATAGGGGTACACATAAGGCACTCAAAAGCTTGATAGGCCATTTTCAAATGCTCCTACATGTATGTATACATTGTGTGGAACCTCAAGGAGATATGGGTATATGAGGGGGGATATACTAAAAATTTATGGAATTGGTTCTGGAGTTGGATGCCTAGGTTTTATGGATCATCCCTAAGAAGCAAAACCTTTCAAAACCCTCCTTAAATCTTGATTTTTACCTGATGTAAAAAGTATATAAGGAGATGCACACAGAGGAGGTAATTTGGCCTATAAAGTGTTTGTAACTTATATAATACTCCCTCAATATCTTAGATGTCAAATTAATTTGTACCCTACTTGTATGGACAAGTTAAATTTAGGGGGTTTTGTAGGTTTTTTATTATTTTATAGGTGTAAAATGGAATTGGTAGGTAAGAGTAATTGAAGGAGGTCAGTAGGGAATTTTCGTACCTCCCTAAACTCATTTATCACATTGGATAATCATATAACATCTATGCTAATTCATTCATCATAGGCATCAACCCTATAAATACATCAACCCAATAAAACCATTCCTTCAACCTGAACTTCCTTTTGAATTTAGACATACTTAGCCTATCTTGACCTTTAAAGAACAAGAAGATCAAGAGATTGAAGAGAAAATTGAGGAAAATATGGATAAACAACATGCCTTTACATCTTTTAACACTAAAAATCCCATATGCCTCAATGCATATGATGATATACCCCCTAATGCCTAAAATTATTCCCACTTTCAGTGGTGAAGGTCATGCCACCCATAGAGAGAATATTAGGGACATCTCAAACTTATGTATATTTCATAATGTTATTAAGGTCAACATTTCCATTAAGTTACTTGACATGTCCCTTAGAGGGAAAGCACTTGACTGGTATAGGACATTTCCTAGAGGATATATCACCACTTGGGATGATTTTGGAGAATTCTTGACATCTATGTCTGAAGACAAAAGTAATCACACATCACTTATTCACTAGTTTAATGTGATTCAAAGTGGTCCTAAGGAGACTATGCATGAATTTAATAAAATATTACAAATAAATTGGCATAGGATTCCTCCCACCATGAGACCACTTGCAATCTATGTTTCCTACATATCTAAGTGTTATTGGTACTAACATAGCCATCATGTTGCAGTCTATGGGTGGTTACACCTTACCTGAAGCTTATGACCTTGCCATTAGAGCTGAGAATGGCCTAATACAAGCTGGAAAACTATCTTTAAAAGTATCCATGCCTCTAATTCCAAACATGTTTATTGATACTCCAAGTCTTTCTCAAGTCCCAAACGCAATTGCCAAGTCTAGAGTTACCCCTAAGAAAGCATAAGATACCATGGATTGGGAGGAAAGATATAAATCCTTAGAGGGTCAATTTAGTCAACCAAATATGCAATATGGATTTAACCAAAACCCCTATCCCTACCCTCAATAATGTAATAGGTTCCCACCTCAGCAATATGGTCAAGGTAGAGGACAAGGAAAACCTAACTTTAATAGGCTAACCAATACATATAATCTAACTTATACTTCTAACACAAGAGCTATGGTTCCATTTCATAGTAACTTAGTCTAAAGAGAAGAATGTAAATAAGGATATTTAATGGATGCTAATGAATATGGAGCAAAATCCTTGGTTTATCCAAGAGGATTTTCTCCTCAATTGTTAGTAGAAGATTAGAATTACATACAAGCAAATGAAGGATGGCAACCCCAAAAGGTGAACCTTGTAAACTTCTTAGTGTAAGACACATATGTCCTCAATTAGAATTTTTTAGTTGTAGCTAATACTAGATCCAAAATGAATGATTTAGGATATGTCCATAGTGTTAATACAATTCCAAGTAATCAAAATACAAGGCAATAAGCTCTGAGTCTATGTATGACAGTCCCTACAACTTCTACACCTACTTCAAATCAGAAGGTTGGAAGGGTAACTCAAAGTCATCCAATGCCTCAAGCTCAAGGAAATTATTTTCCTTAAAATACACAAAAAGTTCTGAGTGCTCATGTTTTAAATATTGTTGATTCTTTGAAGAATGCTAAGTATATCTCTCTTTGGGAAATGCTTCACTTACCTGGCCAAAAAGAGCTTATTCAAGAATAGTTGTTCCAATTTCACCTCAATCCTCAACCATCAATCCATGGTAATGTTTCCCTCACCAATTCTCCCACTCAAATTATTTAACCCTATTCCAAATCTAAAAATCCTCTACCCTTCTACCTCACTCTCATTTTGGGAGACAAACTTATTCACAACTACATTGTGAATAATAGAGCTAGTACCTTAGTGATGCATAAGCTTGTGGTAGATAAATTAGGTTTTAAATATGAACCATACAATAAGGGATTGATTCAAATTGATGGGACACCATTTAAGTTAGCGGGGATTGTCAAGGATTTGAGATTTTTATTAGATGATTGTCCATGATTTTTCTTGTATGATTTGCCTACTCACTTTGATATTTTCCTCTCAATGGATTTCATAGCAAAGACATGAGGCTACCTCTCAGCTGATTAGTCATTCTTGGCCTTTAATAAGGGGTATGGACCAAAGTTAACCATTAGAACTCAACCATTGGCTAAGTTTCATATTGAGCCCTATGTAGAAGCAATCTCTAATCTCAATTGCATAATCAATTATCAAGAAGAGTTTGATATGGAAGATGGAGCATCCTCTAATCTTGAGGTCATATCTCATATATTCCTAGATGATTATGGTGCTGAAAATTATGGACATGATCTATACACCTTATTAGAGAAAACTTATCTTAGCACATACATAATCCATGAGGTAGGTGATGGACAATTTGAGGCAAGCATTGATAATTCTTTTCCATAAGTTGTTGAGAGTAATTAACTTATTCATTTACATTATGTTGATGTTATGAAAATTATGATAGATCAAGATGATGAGGAAAAAAATTCACTCTGCTTGCACAACATGGAGAATTCCATGAAGGTGGTAGCTATGAAGAGGAAGATGATCTATGGCAAAGGTTTCATGCCATATTCCAAGAAATTAAACATTTGATTTAGTCAACTACTCCTTATAAGAAGTGTGAACCTGATAGTAAGGTGGTTGATGGATCTCCTAAGAATGAAAGATAATTTCTTGTTAAGCATGAGGAGGACTATCAAACTACTATCAAAGAAGCTATAGTCATGGAGGAGTCAAATTAGACCAAGGTAGAGATAAGTGTGTTTGAAGAAAAATCCAGACCTGAGTCTAAAGTTGAATCACTTTCAAATGTGTTGGAATAGTAGGAAAAGAGACTTGATGCCCTTATACATCAAGTATATCATGTTTAATAATAATTTAAGGTTGAAAAAACTTTGGAAACTCCCAAGATTCAGTTTGAGGACCACCAATTAAACATGACAAAGGTCAAGCTAGTTGTAGATATAAACAAGATTCTTCGAGGACAAGATGGAGAATTCAGAAAAGCTCCAAGTGGCACACTTTTATACAAAATAATATCTAAATATGGAAATTCATTAGACCATCAACATAAGCAAGTGTTTATTGATAAGTATGCTTGATATGGTGGATTGATTTCATGGAGCACCACTGATGTAAGAGTTATTATTTTTTATTCTAGTTGAAGTGATGGTGATTGTTCTTCACCTCAAGTGTTTGAGGTCTTGTGTATACTAGGATAGGTGTGCTTTATTTATGTTGTGTTTGTTTTCCTTAAGTTTTCTTAAGGGCACAAGTGTGTTTGTTTTGGTATGTTATCTTGTGTGTTTATTTTATATTATTTGGTGTGTTTTGGTGTTCTTTTAGAGGTAAATTAGTGTCAATACAATGTATAGGTGACTCCATATCCCAATGGATAGGATAAGGCTATTGGTCTTTGGCATAGTTGGCTTAACACCCTTAGGAAATCACCAAAATGTTAACTAATTTAACCACAAGTCAAATTAGGTCAACACCCTATATTTCCAAACTTGTTATAGGGGTCTATTAGAGTGTAAAATGTGTACCATGGTCTTTAATAAGGTCAAGCATATGTGATTTAGATTTTTCATCTTTGTATAGTTTGTCCTATGTCATTCTAAGGTCACTTTTGAGTCATTTATTAAACTTGCACAAGTTTCCCATAGAGGAAAATTATTCCAAAGGCATATTCAATGTCCCACATGTCATTATATGTCAGAGGAACTATTGTAAAATTGCCAAATTGTAGGTGCAACATCAAAACAAGAAGATCAGTGGGAAAAATGGTAGTTTTTAGTTATTGTATGGCCTATACAATAAATTTGGCATGTTCCTACAATTCAATTTCATGTTTGGGAAACTTTGACAAGTCCAAAAATGAGAAAAATAATTATATCTTTGCTATCACTCTCTTAGACAAGCCAAAAATGTCAATTGATCTTTGCTTGGTACGCCCAAGAAGAGTTGAGTCAAATAAAGTGCACTTGGTGGGTCTTAGTACTATTTGTTTAATAAAAATTAATGTAAATAGTTAGAGGATTCGTGTACTATGCTTCATGAAACATTGCTAAGAGTGTTAGTGACTATTTTATGCTTGCCTATGCCCAACACTTTAGGGTTTCTTTTTTGTTTGAATTTGTCTCTATAAACCAAGTATTATACATGATCTTTAAGAGCATAAGCATCTTTATCACAAGATTTCAATCCAGTTTGCATCATTTTTGGGTCATTTATTGAACTTGTATATGTTTATCATAGATTAAAAGTGTTCCAAATGAATATTCAATGTCTCCCATGTCAAAATATGTCATAGCAACTACTATAAAACTAAAAAATTGTAGGTGCAACATCAAAACAAGAAGATCAATGGGAAAAATGGTATGTTTTAGTTGTTGTACATCCTATACAACACATTTGGCACATGGGATAACTTTAGGAGTGTCTCTTGGGATATTTATAGTTCAATTCCATACTTGGGAAGCCTTGACAAGTCTAAAAATGAGAAAAATCATTTTATCTTTCCTATCACTCTCTTAGATAAGCCAAAAAGGTCAATTGGTCTCTGATTGGTATGACCAGGAAGAGTTGAGTCAAAACAAGTGCACTTCATGGGTGGTAGTACTATATGTGTACTATAATTTCATGGAAATAGTTAGAGTACTGGTATATTATGCTTCATGAAACATTTTTAAGAGTGATAGTGACTATTTTATACCTACCTATCCCCAACACTTCAGGGTTTCTTCTCTATTTGGATTGATATTTATAAACCAAGTATTGTACATGATCTTGAGGAGCATTAGAATACTTATCAAAAGGTTTAAATATAGTTTTCATATTTAGTGTGAGGGATATATGCATAAATATCTCATTTTTGCTAATAGAGACTCTATTGAAGTCTACAGACTATGTTTCATTAAATTCTAGAACTTATCTTCCTATTTTGGATTTAGATCAAGGGTAATGTAAGGTAATATGTTGTGTTAAAATTACCATTGCATGGTGATAAATATATTCTTTGAAGGTTTATTCTAAAGACTAACATTGATGAAGAACACAATCAGATCATAAACATAGTCAATATCTCCCTACAAAAGTCACCTGTAACCAAGTGGACTAAGCCTTGAACAGTCATGGTGATAAGACAAGAAGACATCAATATTGTGAGCAGGATTATAAGCTGAAATAAATGAGATAAAGCCTTTAAAAGGTTATAAATTGGTTATGAAAACCAATTCAACACATACATTTTAAATAATATCTTCACCTATAGGCAGCTCTAATAGTGATCTAATGCTAACAAATAGAGGTATAAGAGTGTTAAGATGATGGTGTTTGACACACTTGAAAAATTTATTGAGGCCTAAAAAGATAGATAAACATCATGGTAATAATTTTAAGGTTATTTCATTGCAAAAAAACCTAAGGCCTTATCACAAGTTTAGAATATTACAATTGAGACACTTTACCTTAAGTTCTCAGAATCATATTTTGGTCATACACTTGGTCCTTCCATATTAGAGTATCTTGAGGAATGGACATGTCTTATGGTTTCTATAATGTATCCCAATAATAATGGAAATGCCTTGGAAAAATCCTCAAGTCAAAACCTACCTAAGTTAGAAACCATTCAAACACAGTGGTAAAAGGACTAAAAGCAACCTAATTTGTAGTGACCTATAGTAGTGATTAGAACTATGGTTTATAGGCATGAGAATGATCTCATATAGGTATAGAATGTTCTAGTGACCTCAATAAGGATCAGAGAACTTGAAATCTAGTGTCAAGGAGAAATCATCACCTACAGGTCTCATATTCCCTAAATTATCATCTATAGCCTACCTGTAGACCCACAAAATGATGATGTGAGAGGTATAAATCATGGTCTGTAGGTATATTTATTCATTAAATTTAGATATGACCTGATAACTTCATGATGTAACCAAGAGGTAGAAATGTAATACTCAAGTACCAATGAGTACCTAAAAGAGTCTTTTGTATTCTTTAGTAAGGTACCTGTAGTCTAACATAGTCATAAACTAACTCATGCCAGTGAAGGGGTCTTGACCAATACACAAAGGTAAATGATGGTCAACATGTTGAGATAAATATCATAGTGGTGATGCCCATATCATATTATTCTTATAGAGAGGATTCAAAGCAAATGCCAAATTTCTAGATCTTAATGTACAGGAAAATCAAACCCTATAGACAATACATAGTCATATAAGTTTGTCTTGAGGTTTATGAAGTTGAGGACTTTAGAAAAATTATCCATCCCTAAAAATTTATCTATATGGTCTTCATGACCCAATCTAGCCTCCCATAGATTTGAATTGGAAATACAAACAAGGTATATGCCCTCTATTTTATCTCAAATAGAAGGTACTCCCAAACAGTCTAATTGTAGCTATAGTGTGTTGATGTTGGAAAGGTGATATGAGGAGTCTTAAAACACTATAGGGTGTTACCTAGAGTTATTTCTGACATTAAAAAGTATGAGTAAACACCCATATTGACTGGAAACCACTTAGAGGTGGTCATAGGTGATCAAGCATAGTTAGGCCTATTAGGCCTAGAATTAGACCTAAGCCTTACAAGGGTCTAGACCTATTCACATGATAATGGAACCTTCCCAATATATTTTATGACCTTAAATAGGAATTTAGGATGAGATATAACCATTAGTTTGTAGATGAACAATACAATTTGGTCATTTTGACCCAATTCCATCATAGGGGTACATAGAATGCACTCAAAAGCTCAATAGGCCATTTTCAAATGCTTATACATGTAAAGATACATTTTATGGCTCATCAAGGAGATAGGGGTAATTTATGGGGGTCCCATACTCTAAATTTATGGAATTTGTTTAGGATTTGGATGTTCAGGTTTCATGAATCATCCCTAAGAAGTAAAACCTTTCAAAACCCTCCTTAAACCCTAGTTTTGACCCGATGGAAAAAGTATGTAAGGATATGAAATCTAAGGAGGTAATTTCGCCTAAAAAGTGTTTTTAATTTGTACAATACTCCCTCAATCTCCTCGACATCAAATTTATTTGTACCCTACTTGTAAAGATAAGCTAAATTTAGGTTTTTTACAAGTTTTTAATTATTTTTTAGGTGTTAAATGGAATTGGAAATTAAGAGTCATTGGAGGAGGTCAATAAGGAATTTTAATATCTCCCTAAACTTATATATAATTTTTTATAAGTAAATAAACATCTCTGTTAAGTCATTCATCACAAGCAATCTTAAACAAATAATGAAAGGACAAAGTGACTACTAAGTGATAACATGAGAAGTCTAATTTTGGATATTTTTAAGGTCTAATTCTTGGATTAAAATACAAATGAAATTATTATAGGTGTTCTAATACCTTTTTCATGGATTTGGTTGAGAAATTGAAGGCCATCTTGATGACAAATATGAAGACAGACTTATAGGGCTATTGACAGTGATTGTAGATGGTGAGTACAAGTGTCATGAAGAAGGCTAGATATTAGGGAAGCATTTGATGATTGTAATAGATTTTTTCAAACCTCATTAAGATAATGAATATTTTTTAACTCTTCCTAGTTTAGTTTCAATTGGTGGAGAGATGCTTCATGATGAAGGCAGTTTCAAGAGGGCTAGTTAAAGAGTCTATATGCCAATTTTGAAGAGTTTACCATACTATAGATAGACACTTGTCTAAAAAGACACTCATGGTATATTATACACTCCATTATCCTACAATGTAATTGGATCTTACATCTTGACACTTGTTCTTTTTGACCTTTTCACATCCCTTCTTCTCTCTCTTTTCACATGTTCTATAAATGCAAGCCATTTTGGCTTTTGTAAAAGAAATCCATACCTGGTATGGTGAAGCCCTGCTGGTTTGAAATTATATTTTTCCTTTGAAATAAATATTTTTAATTTGTTTTTTATTTCATAATCTATCTTATCTAAGTGTGTGAAGTGGTGCATAGTGAAGTATCTCATGAAGTGGTGCATAGTGATGCAAGTATTTTTCACTCTAATAGGTCACATGAAGTGAATTCAAGTGAATTTATCTATTTTTAAGTGTAAGTATCCATAGTGTCTAGAATCTAACCTCTGGTTCACTCACCTTGAGTATCTCAATGCATGTTAGCTCCATGTTTTAAATACTAATGTTAAAGCAACTCAAGATTTTGAGACTACTGTTGTGGGTCATGTTTCTTAGTGAAAGTGTTTGGTATTCTAGTAGAAATAATTATAGTATATTACCTCATTAAATTAGTTTACTTACATGTTACTTTTACCCCTTTTCATCTAAGCAAGCAAATAGTGTAGGTGATAAGTAAGTAAAGTCATATCTAGGGAGCTAGCCCTTAAACCTGGAGGTTTACCTCTATTATATTCAACCTATAGGCCCAGAGTTAATCCATTGTTACCCAAATATTAGAGTAGGATTGAAAAAACATATATATGGTTCAAGAATTGGTGATAATAGTTTTGGCATGCTTGGTGGGATGATTGTCTCAAAGACATCTTGTCAAGGTGAATGTTATTCTTGACAACATCACAATTGCATTAGTGTTCTACTCAGCATATGATGACTCCATTAAAGGTAATATCTAGATGTATACAAGTTTTATCATTTCTTATGTTCATAATTCATGTTCCTTACTATTTCATATTCTAATAGAGGCATCAACCCCATAAACCCACTCCTTCAACCTGAACTTCCTATTGAAGTTCAACATCCTCAACCTATCTTGACCTTTAAAGAACAAGAATACTTTGCAAGCCAAGAAGATCAAGAGAGTGAAGATTAAATTGAGGAAAATATGGATAGGAAACATGCCTTTCGATCCCTTAACATTGAAAATCCCATACACCTCAATGCATATGATGATATACCCCCTAATTCTACAAAAAAAATTCCCACTTTCAATGGTGAAGGTCATGTCACCCCTGGTGAGCATATTAGGGACATCTCAAACTTTTGAAGCTTTCATAATGTTACTAAGGTTAACATTTCCATTAGGTTAATTTACATGTCCCTTAGAGGAAAATACCTTGATTAGTATAGGACATTTCCTAGAGGATGTATCACAACTTGGGATGATTTTGGAGAATTATTGACATCAAGGTTTGAAGACAAAAGTGATCACCCATCACTTATTCACAAGCTAAATTTGATTAAAAGGGGTCCTAAGGAGACTATACATGACTTTAATGAAATATTCTAAATAAATTGGAATAGGATTCATCCCCCAGTGAGACCACCTATAATCATTATGTTTCCTACATATCTAAGGGATAATGGTACGAACATATCCATCCTGTTGTAGTCCATGGGTGGTTACACCTTACTTGAAGCTTATGACCTTGACATTAGGGCTAAAAATGGCCTAATACAAGTTGGAAAACTACGTCCAAAAGTCTCCTTGCCTATACTTCCAAACATGTCTATTACTACTCCAAGTCTTGCTCAAGTCCCAACTGCAAATGCCAATTCTAGAGTTTCCCCTAAGAAGGCAGAAGATACCATTGATTGGGAGGCAAGATATAAAGCCTCAGAGGCTCAAATTAGGTAACCAAATATGTAGTATGGAGTTAACCAAAACCCTCACCCCTACCCTCAATAAGGAAATAGTTTCCTACATTAGAAATATGGTCAAGGTAGAGGGCAAGGAAAACCTATCTTTAATAGGCCAGCTAATACATATAATCCAACTTCTACTTCTAACATAAGATTTATGGTCCTAGTTCATTGTAAATTGGTCCAAGGAGATGAATGGTAGTAAGGACCATTCATAGATTCCAATGAATATGGAGGAAAAGACTTGGTTTCTTGATGAGGAGTTACTCCTCAATTGTCAGCAGAATATGAGAATTACATGCAAGCAAATGAAGGATGGCAACCCCAAAAGGTGAATGTTGAAAAATTCCTAGTGGAAGAGACATATGTCCTTAATAAAAATTATTTAGTTTATACTAATACCAAATCAAAAATTAAGGCTTTAGGAGATGTCCATGGTGTTGATATAATTTCAAGTATTCCTCCTATAAGGCAGTAAGGTGTGAGTCCAACTGTGATAGCCCTAAAACTTCTACACCTACTTCAAATTAGAATGTTAGAAAGGTAACTCAATGTTGTCCAATGCCTTAAGCTTAAGGAACTAATTTTACTTCAAGGACACAATAAAAGGTGAGTGTTCTTGTTTTGAATATTGTTGATTCTTCGAACAATGTTAAGGCTAGTCTTTCTCTTTGGTAAATGTTTCACTTGCTTGGTCAAAAAGAGCTTCTTCAAGATAAACTATTCCAAATTCACCTTAGTCCTCAAACATCAAGCCATGGTAATTTTTCCCTCACCAATGTTTCCACTCACATTGTGTAACCCTCTTCTAAATCTAAAAAGCCTTCACCCTTCTACCCCACTCTCATTGTGGGAGATAAACTTGTTCATAACTGCATTGTGGATAGTGGAGTTAGTACCTCAATCACGCCCAAGCCTGTAGTAAATAAATTGGGTTTGAAATATGAAACATATTGTAAGGGAGTGATTTAAATTGATGGGACACTAGCTAAATTAGTGGGTCTTGTCAAGGATTTGAGATTTTTCTTGCATTATTATCCTAGCTTCCCAATTCTTCAAGATATAATAGTGGTTGATTTTCATGCTCACTTTGCTATTTACCTCTCAAGGGATTTCATAGACAAGATAGAAGGGTACCTCTCAGCTCATCGATCCTTCTTGACCTTCAATACAAGGTATGGAACAAAGGTAACCATTAGAACTCAACCATTGGTTAATTTTATATGGATCCCTATGTAGAAGCAAGCGCTAATCTCAATTTTACAATTAGTCATCAAGAAGAATTTTCTATGGATGATGGAGCATCCTCTAAAATTTAGGGAATATCTAATCCATTCCTAGATGAGTATGGTGATGACACTTATGGACATGATCCATACACCTTACTTGAGTAAACTGATCTTGGCACATACATCATCTATGAGATAGGTGATGGAAAAATGGAGGTAAGAATTGATAATTCTTTTCCAAAAGATGTTGATAGTAATTAACTAATTTATTTGCATGATGATGATGTTGTATAAAACATGATAATTCAATATGATGAGTAAAATAATGTCGTTCTACCTACATAAGATGGATAAATCCATGAAGGTGGCAACTATCAAGAGGAAGATGATCTATGGAAAAGTTTTCATGCCATAGTCCAAGAATTTAACCATTTGAATAATTCAACTACTCATTCTAAGAAGTTTGAAACTAATAGTAAGGTGGTTGATGGATCTCCTAAGCATGAAAGATAATGTCTTGTTAAGCATGAGGATGACTATCAAACTACTATCAAATAAGCTATATTTATGGAGGATTCAAATGAGACCAAGGCAAAGATATCTTTGTTTGAAGAGTAATCCAAACCTGAGTCTAAAGTTGAATCACTTTTAGATGTGTTGGAACAATAGGAAACAATACTTGATTACCCTATACATCAAGTATATCACGTTCAAGAAGAATGTAAGCTTGAAGTAACTTTAGAAACTCCCAAGATTTAGTTTGAGGACCACTAATTATACATGATAGAGTTCAAGGTAGATATAGAGCCAAACAAGATTCTTGGAGGACAATATGGAGTATTCATGAAATTTGAAAGAGGCACACTTGTAAACAAAAGAAGAGCTAAAGATGGTAAGTCATTTGACTATCAACATAAGTATGTGTTTATTGATAAGTATGAAAGCTGAAAGAGGCACTAATGCAAGAGGTACTATATTTGATCTTGATTGAAGTGATGGTGATTTTTCTTCACCTCAAGTGTTTGGAGGTCTTGTACATACTAGGATAAGTGTGTTTTGTTTATGTTGTGTTTGTCTTGCCTAAGTGTTTTTGAGGACACAAGTGTTTTTTTTTTTATGTGTTATTATTAACCAAATTTGAATTTTAGTAAAATTAGGTCAACCCATACATTTTTAAAAAAATTATAAGGTTTCCATATGTCTTATGGGGTCTCATTTTGTTTTATATATCTCACTTGTTCTTGCTCCAGCCTTGGTTTAAGTCCATCTTCCTTGTGCTCGTGTAGTCAACCAAATTCAACTCTAGTCAACCTTGGTAAAACATGGTCAAAGGTCAAAATTATCTTAAAATGTCCTAATATGGTAATTTAGGTGTTATAAAGTGTTTCTAAGTCATAAATTTGGCCTTCACCATGTTTCATATGCAAAAGGGGCCTTTTGGTCATATTTCTAGCTCATTTAATGACTTGTATGATTTGGCAAAAAGGCATATTTGTCACCAAGTTTGATTTCAATGTGGAGGAGGTTAGAATCTGTTAGGAGGCTGTTAGAGTTAGTTCAAGAATCAGTTTCATGTAGAAAGAGGTAGTTTTCTCTTGAAAATAGGCCCTTAATGACACTTGTACGGACTTGTGAAGTCCATCTTTAGCCAAAAATGTGGGATAGTGTCTCTTCAACTAACTATAGTCATTTCCATGCTTGGTGTGCTGATAAAAGGTCAAAAATTTCAGATTTTTCTTCTATTTCATCCTTTTTTCCTTCACAAGCCAAGAAGGGTCAACTTTACATGCTTGGTACAAGATGTACAAGTGGAGTTGGAAGGAGTGATCTTGGGGGTTGAAAGGAATATAAGTTAAATTAATTTTCATGGAAATATTTTGTAGTTTCATATCTCTTAATTTATGAACCACCACTAAGACCATAGGAAACTTTTTATGCTTCTTCATCCAAGAAGGGTGATTGTTTTAGTTTGTTTCAGAAACTTTTGGTTGGATTTGACAAGTTGAGTACTTTAATATGTTCCTCAAGAGATTTTTTATTGTCCTTTTTCTTTTGGATTTCTCAAGGATTCATAAGCCTCTCCTAGGTTTGTTCTTGATCATAAATCACCCTCACTACCTTGCAACTCAAAATTATGCACCTACAAGTGCCTTGAAGGAGGTTTTCTCACATAAAGATGAAATCATGAATGTTTTTTCATATTTTTTGAGTCATGAAAGTGATATTGATGATCAACATGAGAACTATGGACCAAAGAAGCATTCATTTTCCCTCTAACATCCTACATATTGCCTATTATCCACCTACAGGTGGTCTTGACAGAGGATGAAATAATCACATGGGGTTTTTAAAACATTTGAATAACATTCTTTTGTCTTGACATGATGGAATGGTATGGTAGATAAAGTTTTAGGGGTGAATATACAAGTGGAGAATCAAAGTCATCTTCAAAGATGACAAAACTGAGACTGAGACCATTTTCCCTAAAATTGTAAAACAATGCACCAGACACTTTTGTGAAATCCAAATAAGGGTGAAGAGCTTAGAGTTGAGAAACCTTAATGCATTAATTTATCATCCTTTACCAAAGATAATGACCCTATAATGTTATAAAATCATATGATAAGGGGAAAAGGGTTGATTAGGGTCTCAAAGTGGCCTCTAACACACTAAGTTTAGTCAATAACATCTACAAGACTAAGACTTACAGAGAGTTTTTTTCACCAAATGTCTCAAATTCAAACCATACCTTCATGTTTAGGTAGTTTTGATGCTAGATTAATAACTCTTGAAAGCTCAAGTGATCATCAGAAGAAAGAGTAGAGATTTTTTGACCTCCCATACTCATATCCTATCCATACACTGAGACAAGGTAACCTACAACTGAGCATAAATATAGGATTAAAAACAAAGGTCTAAAACCTACATTGGATGAATATTTTATATTAAGAACATATCATGTATCCAATAAACAAGGAAAATAATCATTGAAGGTAATCTTTCACTCTATAACTCACTTGCAGTCTATACAAAGGCATGAAGTGTGTACCTATAGCTGAGAGTAGATAATGATCTAGGAGATAAGTCTTGGTGGTATTTTAGCTCACTTAATGTAGTTACAAGGTGAATGTAATAAATATTTTATAATCAAACCTAAAATGGAGATTATCAACATCATGACCATGACTTACATGATCCAAACTAACACCTATAGGCAGGGGAGGAAGAGAAATTGTCACAGTCAGTCAGGTTATTGCCTTTAGAACCCAAGGATGGGAAAAGGGGTTTGTGGTAAGGAAAGTGGTAAATGAGTCTTGGATACACATTAACCATGATGTTGACACCTTAAACATATCCAAACCAATGTGATTAAATCATACAATAGGGTTTAAAACAAGTAAGACACAATCATCCTTGGTTTCCTCCGCACAATCCATGGTTGAGAGTCTGTCTTGAATATGAGGCAATTTAGAGGGTCAAATAACCTCACCAGAGGTTTTAATTTGGAATAATTCATCCTTTGTAGTTGGATAATCCCCTACAATAGTTTTCTTTTCTAACAAAATAAGGTAACCCCCTCTATTGTATCTTAGAGGTAGGGTAATTTTCTTCGTGTAAATCATGTAGGTTTTAGAAGAGATGGGTAACAACATGAACCATAGGATTGAGATAAAATTAAATAATATTATCAAAGATTTAAAAAATACATATCAACATGAAAAATAAATCTATAAAGATTAAAATCAAATAGGGCAACCTGCACGCCAAGAGTTGCAGTCAAGCCTTAATGGCAAGGTTTTGGTCAAATAGGTCAAGTTCACTTTTAGACCTAAGAATGAATTTTAGCCTATGGAGATAGGTTTTTTGGGTTATAACTAATGTTTTTAATCCTTTTAAAGGGTTTTTATGATCAATGAAGGGTCTAAACCATAAATTTACAAGCGAGACCTATTATGCTTAGTCTAGGCCTAGTGCCTAGAGAAGAATGCTATCACTTTTTGGACTAAATGAGTATTTAAACCTATGGGAGAATATTCTTGGAGTATATATATATATAGATTTCTTAGCCATAAATTTTTAGGTTTTTCCATAAATAATCCACTCCTTATCTTGAAAACACTCAGACCCTCATATAATGCAGGAAAAGGGTTCAAGTTGCTAACTTTAAATTCTTGTACCTTCCATGATACTTTACATGGAAGGATGAGGTGATTAGATATGTTATGGAGGATACCTAAGATGACATAAGTATAATTGGTTTGAAATTCCAATGTGCCAGCTCTATGTACCAATGTTAAGACCTGAAACCACTTGAAAACCCTTACAAACCCTCTTTAAGGACCTGATTGAAAAAAAATTGCAATTAAAGCATCCAGATGGGGAGTAAAGGCCATGAAACTAATTATAATATGCATAGGAATTTATATGAGCCTAAAAAATGTGATTGAGGTGTACCCCACTTGTATAAAGGGGTCTAACATGGATTTATTTGATAATTTTATATGTTTTGTAGGCATGGAGAACTTTCAAAAGATACAACCACTTTTAGGAGAGAGATTGGTACTTTTTATAAGTCGTCATGTCCATATATTGAACCATCTAATATCTTAAGTGTTTTTTC
This sequence comes from Torreya grandis, assembly GCA_037957365.1. Lineage (NCBI taxonomy): Eukaryota > Viridiplantae > Streptophyta > Pinopsida > Cupressales > Taxaceae > Torreya > Torreya grandis. The sequence continues at coordinate 1,773,853 of JARHVA010000473.1, forward strand.
TACCTCTTTTATCTTAGCTAGTCTAGTGGGCAGATACTGAACACTTAGTTAAAAATGGTGAAACTCTAGTTGGGAAGCCTTTTAAGGCTTGATTGATGAACTTGATGACTTGGACACTCTTGACATGTGTCATCCTTCCTTGTGCATGGATAAAATTTTAGAATTGGAAAGGTTTTGGGTGCCAAGTGTGAGAGGTGCATGAAAAAGATTCATTTTGTAATTGTTTGAGATGAATGCTTATGAAAAAAGGAATATGAATGATTGAAAACCAATAAAATACATGTGAGGTATTTTTTGTAACCCCTCCCCTTTAGATCAATCATCAAACCTAACCCTATTCATTTTAGGATTTTTGTGAAGGAAAATCATGAAAATAGTTTCTTATGCAAGCACAACAGCATCTACGCCACATATGGAGGAGTTAGACAAGTTAAGGGACATTTGTCTTTGTTTTTTTCATAGGACATATCGCATTCCAAATTCCATAATTTTTATAACTCCTTATCCTTTCTTGACAAGTGTTTTGGTGACTCTGGAGCTTCACTTTCTCTATTTCCTCTCATAATTGCTATAAATTTTGGCCTTCTTGGTTGTTGTATTCATCTCTCCACCTGGGTATGGAAAAACCCTACCAAATTTTTGCCTTGAATTAATAAATAATTCTATTTTTACCCCATTCAATATTTCACTAAGTGTATGTTGTGGTTTTTGGTATTGTTAAAGTTTATTTTGCTTACCTTCACATGTTACTCTTCCTAGTGCCTTGTGTGATTTAAGAGCTCTCTTTTGTAGGTCAGTGAGAAGTGTCTAATGTGAATTGTAGGTATAGTGATTAGCTAATTCATTAGTGCTTCTAGAAGACCTATTATTTAATTCCTCCTAGCCTAAGCTCTCTTCAAGACCCCATGCTTGAAACGTTGATGTAGAAGTGAAATGTTGAGTTGGATGAAGTGTATGTGTGGGATTCTATTTGGTTTAAAGTGAATTATAAGTGGTGTGATTAGACCATCTATTTGGTGTATCACCTCCCCTAGATTAGATTTGTTTTCATTTATACTTCTACCTTTTCACCCTGCAAGAGTTAGTAGCAGGTTTTATATATAATGGTACATCAAGGGAACTAGCCCTAATCTAGAGATCCACTTCAAATTTGGGTCACCCATAACCTTGAGGTGGTTCCATTGTTCCACTTGAATGAGGAGAGACTTTTCATCTCCTTAAGGGGTACAAGTTCAAGTGATAATAGTTGTATTATGTGTTTGTTTTCTATTGTTTGGTGTGTTTTAGTGTTCTTTCAGAGGCAATTCAGTGTCAATACATTGTATAGGTGACTCCATATCCCAATGGATAGGATAAGGCTATTGGTCTTTGGTATATCTAGCTTTCCACCCCTAGGAAATTGCTAAAATGTTGACTAATTTGACCACAAGTTAAATTATCTCAACCCCATATATTGTCAAACTTGTTATAGGGGTCTACTAGGGTATAAAATGTGTACCATGGTCTTTAATAAGGTCAAGCATATGTGCTTTAGCTTTGTCATCTTTGTATAGTTTGTCCTATATCATTATAAGGTCAATTTTGGGTCATTTATTGAACTTGTATGAGTTTCCCATGGACACAAATATTCCAAAGGCATATTCAATGTCCCCCGTGTCATAATATGTCAAAGAAACTATTGTAAAATTGATAAATTATAAGTGCAACATCAACACAAGAAGATTAGTCTAAAAAATGATAGTTTTTAGTTTTTGTACAACTTTTACAACACATTTAGAATGTGGGAGAACTTTAGGAGAATCTCTTGAGATTCCTATCAATTACATACTTGGGAAATTTTTAAAATCCAAAAAATGAGAAAAATCATTCTATATTTCCTATCACTCTTTTAGAGAAACCAAAAAGGTCAACTAGTCTCTGCATGGTACAACAAGGAAGAGTTGAATTAAATCAAGTGCACTTGGTGGGCCATAATAATATTTATGTACTAAAAATTAATTGAAATATATAGAGGATTAGTGTACTATGCTTCATGAAACATTGTTAATAGTGTTAGTGACTATTTTATGCCTACATATCCCCAATACTTCAGGGTTTCTTCTTTGTTTGTATTGGTATTTACAAATCAAGTATTGTACATGATATTTAGGAGAATGAGAATAATTTTCAAAAAGTTTCAATCTAGTTTACATGTGTGGTTTGAAGGAGATATGCATAAACATCTTATTCTTACTACTAGAGACTCCATTGAAGTCTACAAACTGTGTTTCATCAAATTCGAGAGCTTATCTTCATATTTTGGTTTTAGATCAAGGCTAATAAAAGGTAATATGTTGTGTTAAATTTACCATTGAAAGGTGATCAAAATATTCTTTGAATTTTTAGTCTCAATACTAACATTGATGAAGAACGCATTCAAATCATAAACACAATCAAGATCACCCTAAAAAAGTCACCTACAGCTAAGTGAACTGAGCCTTAAATAGTCATGGTGATGAGATAAGAAGAATTCAATATTGTGAGAAGGATTTTAAGGTGAAATCAGTGAGATTTAGGCTTTCAAACGTTAGAAATTTTTTATGACAACCAATTCAACACATAAAGTTCAAATAATATCTTCACTTATAGGTAACTCCAATAGTGGTCTGATGCCAATAGACAAAGGTCTTAGAGTGTTAAGATGATGATGTTTGAGCTCACTTGAAACCTTCATTAAAGTTTGAAAGGATAGATAAACATCATGGTAAAAATGGTAAGGTCATTGCATTATATATAGACCTAAGTCCTTGTTCATAAGTTTGGAATTTTGCAACTGAGACAGTTTACCTTAACTTTTTGGAATCACATTTTGTTCATACACTTGGTCCTTCTATAGTAGAGTGTCTTGAGGAATAGATAGGTCTTATGGTTTCTCTCATGTAGCCTAAGCATAGGGGCAATGCCTTGATAATATAAAATGGTTTCTTGATCAAAAGATGATGATGTTTGAATTTTTTCTAACTCAAGTAGGTTTAAACTCAAGGCACTCAGTAAACACTATGGTAAAAGGACTAAAAGCAACCTAATTTATAGTGACCTATAGTAGTGATTATAACTATGGTTTATAGGCATGAGAATGATCTTATATAGGTATGGAATGTTATAGTTACCTCAATAAGGATTAAAGAAGATGAAATCTAGTGTCAAAGAGAAATCATCACTTACAAGTCTCATATTCCCTAAATTGTCATCTATAGCCTAACTACAGACCCATAAAATGTTGATGTGCAAGGTTGAGAGCATGGTATCTAGGTATAGTTGTTCATTAAATTTGGATATGAACTGATGAATTCATGATGGAACCATGAGGGAGAAATACATTACTTGAGTACCAATGAGTACCTACATGAATCCTTTGTATTCTTTAGTAAGGCACCTCCAGTCTAACACAGTCATAAGTTAACTCATGCTAGTGAAGGGGTGTTGACTAAAACACAAAGGTGTATGATGGTGAACATTATAAGATCACTCTCATAGTGGTGATGCCTATATCAAATGATTCTCAGAGAGAGGAGGTAAAGCAAAGTCTATTTTTTTCAATCTCAACCTACAAGTAATTCAAACCCTGTAGATAATACACAATCATATAAGTCTGTATTGAGGTTTGTGAAGTTGAAGACTTTGTAAAAGTGATCCATCCCAAAAAAATTGTTTATATGTTCCTCATGACCCAATTTTTCCTCCCATAACTTCAAATTAGAAATACAAATAGGGGATATGCCCTATGTTTTATCTTAGATAGAGGGCAATTTCAGACAGTCTAAACTATAAGTATAGTGTGTGGATGTTGGAAAGGTGATATGAGGAGTCTTAGAACACTATACAATGTTTCCTAGAGTTTATTTGGACATTAAAAAGTATGAACAAACACCCATAGTCACTGCAAAACACTTAGAGGTGGTCATAGGTGATCAAGTATAGTTAGGTCTATTAAGCCTAGAACTAGACCTAAGCCTTTTAAGGGTCTAGATCCATTCACATGAACATGGAACTTTCCCAATATATTTGATGACCTTCAAGAGGAGTTTTAGGATGAGATAGAACCATGTGTTTATATAGGAATAATACAATTTGGTCATTTTGACCCAATACCTATACAGATAATTTACATGGCACCTTCAGGAGATAGGGTTAGTTAAGCGGGGGGGCATACTCCAAATTTATGGAATTTGTTTATGAGTTGGATGTCCAAGTTTTATGAATCATACCTAAGAAGCAAAACATTTTAAAACCCTCCTTAAACCCTAGTTTTGACCTAGTTTAAAAAGTATGTAAGGATATGAAATAAAAGGAGGTAATTTGGCCTAGAAAGTGTTTGGAATTTTTATAATACTACCTCAATATCCTTGACATCAAATTGATCTATACCTTACTTGTATAGACAAGCTAGATTTAGGGTTTTTTGTAAGTTTTTTTATTGTTTTTTAGGTGAAAAATGGAATTGTCAAATAAGATTCATTTAAGGAGGTCAATAAGGAGTTTTTCTATCCCCATAAACTCATTTATAAATTTGTATAAGAAAATAAACATATCTGTTAAGTCATTCATCACAAGCAGTCTTAGACAAATAATGAAAGGACAAAGTGACTGCTAAGTGATAAGATGAGAAGTCTAATTTTGGATATCGTTAAGGTCTAATTATTGGTTTAGAATGAAAATGGAATTTGGATAGGTTTCTTAATACCTCTTCCATGTATTTGGTTAAGAAACTAAAGGCCACCTTGATGACAAATGTGAAGACATACCTATAGGGCTAGTGATGGTGACTATAGATGGTGAGTACAAGTGTCATGAAGAAGGATAGTGTTTAGGAAAGCATATGATGGCTGTCATAGCTTGTTTCCAACCTCCCTAAGATAGTGAATATGTGTCAACTCTACTTATTTTATTTTTAAGCAGTTGAGAGATGCTTCATGATGAATGTAGTTTCAAGAGGGCTAGTTGAAGAGTCTCTATGCTAGTTTTGAAGAGTTTGTCAGGCTCTAGATAGACACTTGTCTAAGAAGAAATCCATGATCTATTCTCCACTTAGTTATCCTATAATAAAATTAGATCTTACATCTTAACACTTGTTCTTTGTTACTTTTCACTTCCTTTCTTCTCTCTCTCTTCTCATATATTCTATACATGTAAGCCATTTTGGCTATTGTAAAGGGAATCCACACTTAGTATGGTGAAGCCCTTATATTTTGATACTATATTTTTCCTTTGAAATAAATATTTTCAATTTGGTTTTGATTTCACAATATATCTTGTCTAAGTGTGTGAAGTGGTGCATAGTGAAGATCTAGTGATAAATATGTATCTTTGCCTTCTCTCTACTCTGCCATGTTTGATGCAAGTAGTTTCTACTCTAATATGTAACATGAAGTGTATTAAAGTAAATTTTTCTATATTTAAGTGTAATGAGTATCCTTATGTTTTTAATATGACCTCTAGTTCACTCACCTTGAGTAGTTCAATGCATATCACCTCCATGTTTGAAATACTAATGTTAGAGCAATTCAGGATTTTGAGACTAGTGGTGTGAGTCATGTTTCTTAGTGCAAGTATTTGGTAGTCTAGTGTATATTATTATATTGTATCACCTCATTATATTAGTTTACTTACATGTTACATTTACCACTTTTCATCCAAGCAATAAAATAGTACAGGTGATAAGCAAGCAAAGTCATATCTAGGGAGTTAGCCCTTAAACCTATAGGTTTACCTCTGTTATAGACAACCCACAGGCCTAGATTTAATCCAATGTTACAAAAATATTAGAATAGGCTTGAAAAACCATATCTAGGGTTAAATATTTGGTGATAATAGTTCTAGCATGCCTGATGGGATGATTATCTCAAAGACATCTTGTCAAGGTAAATGTTGGTCTTGACAATAGCACAACTGCATTGGTGTTCTACTCAGAATTTAGTGACTCTATTATGGGTAATATCTAGTTGTATACCAAGTTTTATAATTTTTTGTGTTCATAATTCATGTCCCTTACTATGTCATCTACTAGTAGAGGCATCAACCCAATAAACCCACTCCTTCAATTTGAAATTCCTCTTGAAGTTCAACATCCTTGGCCTATCTTGACCTTTGAAGAATAAAAATACTTTGAAATCCATGAAGATCAAGAGAGTGAAGAGGAAATTTATGAAAATATGGCTAGGTATCATGCCTTTCCAACCTTTAACAATTAAAATCCCAGACACCTTAATGCATATGATGATATACCACCTAATGCTACCAAAAGTGTTCCCACTTTCAATGGTGAAGGTCATGTCACCCATAATGAGCATATTAGGGACATATCAAAATTTTGTATCTTTCATAATGTTACTGAGGTCAACATTTCCATTAGGTTACTTGCCATTTCCCTTATAGGGAAATCACTTGACTGGTATAGGAAAATTACTTGGAGGATATATCACCACTTGGGATGATTTTGGAGAATTTTTGGCATCAAGGTTTGAAGATAAAAGTGATCACACATCACTTATTCATAAGATAAATGTGATTCAAATGGGTCCTAAGGATACTATGCATGAATTTATTAAAATATTATAAATAACTTGGTATAGGCTTCCTCTCCCCATGAGGCCACCTGTAAGATTTTTGTTTCCTACATATATAAGGGTTATTGGTACTGACATAACCATCCTATTGCAGTCCATGGGTGGTTACACCTTACCTAAAGATTATAAACTTACCATTAGTGATAATAATGTCCAAATATAAGTAGGAAAACTACCTCTAAAATTATCTATGCCTCTACTACCAAATATGTCTATTGCTACTCCAAGTCTTGCTCAAACCCAAAATGCAAATGCCAAGTTTAGAGTTGCCCCTAAGAAGATATAATATACCATTGATTTGGAGGCATGATATAAAGCCTTAGAGCCTCAAGTTAGGCAACCAAATTCATAGCATGGAGTTAACCAAAACCCATACCCCTACCCTCAACAAGGAAATAGGTTCCTACCTCAGCAATACGGTCAAGGTAGAGGTCAAATACAACCTAACTTTAATAGTCTAGCCAATACATATAATCCAACTTCTACTTCTAACACAAGAGCTATGGTACTGGTTTATAATAACTTGGTCTAAGGAGATGAATGGAAGCAAGGATAGTTAATTTATTCTAATGAAGATTGATGACAAGCCTTGGTTGATTGAGGAGGAGTTATTCCTAAATTGTTATCAGAATATGAGAATTAAATGCAAGCAAATGAAGGATGACATCCCCACAAGTTGAAACTTACAAAATTTGTAGTGGAAGACACATATGTCCTCAATTGGAATTCTTTAGTTGTTTCTAATACTAGATCTAAAAGGAATACTTTAGTATATGTCCATGGTGTTGATACAATTCCAAGTAATCCTCCTACAAGGTAGCAAGGTGTGAATCCAAGTGTGATAGTCCATACAAATTTTGCACCTACTTCAAATCAGAATGTTAGAAGGGTAACTTAAAGTGATCTAATGCCTCAAATTCAAGGAACTTCTTTTACTTTAAGGACACAAGAAAATGTGAGTGCTTCTATTTTTAATATTGTTGATTCTTTGAAGAGTGTTAAGGCTAGTCTCTCTCTTTGGAAAATGTTTCACTTGCATAATCAAAAAGAGCTTCTTCAAGGGCAATTGCCATTAGGCCATGTCCCTAAGAGATACCATGGTAATGTTTCCCTCACCAATTATCCCACTCACATTATGTAACCCTCTTCCAAATCTAAAAATCTTCCACCCTTTGACCTCACTCTCATTGTGGTAGATGAGTTTGTTCACAACTACATTATGGATAGAGGAGCTAGTACCTCAGTGAAGCCCAAGATTCTGGTAGATAAATTGGGTTTTAAATATAAATCATATATTAAGGGAGTGATTCAAATTTATGGGACACCATCTAAGTCAATGGGTATTTTTAAGGATTTGAGAGTTTTCTTGCATAATTAACTTAGCTTCCTAATTCTTCAAGACATAGTAGTGGTTAATTCACCTACTCACTTTACTATCTACTTCTCAATGGATTTCATAGCCAAGATAGGAGGATACCTCTAAGATGATTTGTCCTTCTTAGCCTTCAAGATAAATTATGGAGTAAAGATAACCTTTATAACTCAACCATTGGCTAAGTTTTATATTAATCCCTATGTAGAAGCAAGCTCTAATCTCAATTGCATATCAATGTTCAAGAAGAGATTGCTATGGATGATAGAGCATCCTCTAAGCTTGAGGGCATATCTGATCTATTCTTAGATGAGTATTGTGCTGACACTTATGGACATAATCCATAGACCTTCTTTGAGTAATCTAATACTGACACATACATCATCCATGAGGTAGATGATGAACAATCTGAGGTAAGCATTGAGAATTATTTTCCACAAGCTATTGAGTAATTACCTCATTCATTTTCATGATGATGATGTTATACAAAACATGATAGATCAATATGACAAAGAAAATAATGTCATTTTTCTTGCATAAGATGCATAATTCCATGAAGGTAGTAATTATGATGAGGAAGATGATCAATGGCAAAGGTTATATACCATAGTCTAAGAATTTAAACATTTGAGTAAGTCAACTACTCATAAGAAGTGTGAACCAGATAGTAAGGTGGTTGATGCATCTCCTAAGAATGAATGAGAATGTCTTGTTTAGCATTAGAATGACTATTAAACTACTATCAAAGAAGCTACAATCATGGAGTCAAATGAGACCAAGGTAGAGATATGTGTGTTTGAAGAGTGATCCATACCTGAGTCTAAGTTTGAATCACTTTTAGATGTGTTCGAATAGTAGAAAAAGAGACTTGATGGCCCTATACATCAAGTATATCATGTTTAAAAATAATGTAATGTTGAAGTAACTTTGGAAATTCCCAATATTCAATTTGAGGACCACCAATTGAACATAAAAGAGGTCAACCTAGCTATAGAGCCAAACAAGATTCTTGGAGGACAAGATGGAGCATTCATGAAAGATCCAAGTGGCACACTTTTAGATAGAAGAAGAGCTAAATATGGTAATTCATTTGACCATCAACATAAGCAAGTGTTATTGATAAGTATGCTTCATATGGTGGATCACTTGCATGAAGCATCACTGATGCAAGAGGTATTATTTTTTATCCTAGTTGAATTGATGGTGTTTTTTATTCACCTCAAGTGTTTTAGGTATGTACATACTAAGATAGGTTTTTTTTGCTTATGTTGTGTTTATTTTCCCTAAGTGTTCTTGAGGACACAAGTGTGTTTATTTTGGTGTGTTGTCTTGTGTTTTTGTTTTCTATTTTTTGGTGTGTTTTTGTGTTATTTTAGAGGAAATTCAATGTCAATATAGTGTATAGGTGACTCTATATCCCAATGGATAGGAGAAGGCTACTGTTCTTTGGCATAGCTATCTTACCACCCCTAGAAAATTACCAAAATGTTGACTAATTTGACCACAAGTCAAATAAGGTCAAAGCTCTATATTGTAAAACTTTTTATAGGGGTATAATATGGTATAAAATGTGTACCATGGTCTTTAATAAGGTCAAGCATATGTGCTTTAGCTTTGTCATCTTTGTATAGTTTGTCCTATGTCATTCTAAGGTCATTTTTAGGTCATTTATTGAACTTGCACAAGTTTCTCATAAAGGAAAAGTATTTAAAATGCATATTCTATGTCCCCCATGTCATAATGTGTTAGAGTAACTATTTTAAAATTGAAAAATTGTAGGTGCAACATCAAAACAAGAAGATCAATGGGAAAAATGGTAGTTTTAAATTATTGTATAACCTATACAACACATTTAGCATGTGGGATTAATTCAAGAGTGTCTCTTGGGATTAATACATATCAATTACATTCTTGGGCAGCTTTGAAAAGTCCAAAAATGAGAAAAACCATTATATCTTCCCTATCACTTTTAGACAAGCCAAAAAGGTCAACCTATCTTTACTTGATATGGCCAGGAAGAGTTGAGTAAAAGCAAGTGCACATGGTGTGTGGTATTACTCTTTGTGTACTAAAAATTCATGGAAATAGTCAAAGTATTGGTTTAATATTCTTCATGAAACATTTCTAAGGGTGCTAGTGACTATTTTATGCCTGCATATCCCCAACACTTCAAGGTTTCTTCTTTGTTAGGATTGGTATTTGCAAACCAAGTATTGTATGTGATCTTTAGGAGCATGAACATCCTTATAAAAAGGTTTAAATATAGTTTTAAAGTGTGGTGTGAATGAGATAGTAATAAACATATCAATCTTACTAATAAAGACTCCATTGAAGTTGTAGATTGTGTTTCAATAAATTCTTGAGCTTATCTTCTTATTTTGGTTTTAGATCAAGGGTAATGCAAGGTAATATGTTGTGTTAAATTTATTATTGCATGGTTATCAATATATTATTTGAAGTTTATTCTAAATAATAACATTGATTAAAAACACATTCAAATCATAAACATAGTCAAGATCTCCCTACAAAAGTCACCTATAGCCAAGCGTACTAAGCCTTGAACAAACAAGAAGACTTCAATATTGTGAGAAGGATTCTAAGGTGAAATTAGTGTGATTGATCCATTCAAAGGTTATAAATTGGTTATGACAACCAATTCAAAAAATACATTTCAAATAATATCTTCACCTATAGGTAGCTCTAAGAGTGATCTAATTCCAAGAGATAATGGTCTGAGAGTGTTAATATGATGGTGTTTGAGCTCACTTATAACCTTTATTGAGGTTTAAAAGGATAGATAAGCATCATGGTAATAATTGTAAGTTCATTGAATTTTAGACATACCTAAGGCCTTGTTCACAAGTTTGTAATGTTGAAATTGAGACACTTTACCTTAACTTCTCAAAATCACATTTTGCTCATACACTTGGTCCTTCCATAGTAGAGTGTCTTGAGGGATGAATAGGTCTTATGGTTTCTCTCATGTAGCACAAGCATAAGGTCAATGCCTCAGTAAAATAAAATTATTGCTTTATCAATAGATGATGATGTTTTAATGGTCTAACTCCGGTAGGTTTTGACCTAAGGCACTAAGTAAACACTGTGGTAAAAAGACTAAAAATAACCTAATTTATACTGACCTATAGTAGTGATTATAACTATGGTTTATAGGCATGATAATTATATCATACATGTATGGAATGTTCTATTAACCTCAAAAAGGATCAAATTATATGAAATCTAGTGTCAAGGAGAAATCATCACCTATATGTCTCATATTCCCTAAATTGTCATCAATAGCCTGACTACAGACCCATAGAATGTTGATGTGTGAGGTTGAGAGAATGATATATTGGTATAGTTGTTCATTCAAGTTAGATATGACCTGATGACTCCATGATGGAACTAGGAGGAGAAATATAGTACTCATGTACCAATGAGTACCTACACGAATCTTGTGTATTCTTTGTAAGGAACCTACAGTCTAACATACTCATAAGCTAACTCATGTTAGTGAAGGGGTCTTGACTAACACACAAAGGTGTATGATGGTGAACATGTAGAGATAACCTCATATTGGTGACATCAATATCATATGATTCTTAGAGAGAAGAGGTAGATCAAATACCAAATTTTTAGATCTCAACATACATGCAATTCAAACCCTGTACACAGTACATTGTCATATAAGTTTGTCTTGAGGTTTGTGAAGTTGAGGAATTTATAAAGTGATCCATCCATAAAAATTTGTGTATATGGTCCTCATGACCCAATATAGCCTCCCATATCTTCAAATTGGTAATAAAAATTGGGGATATGCTCTCTATTTTGTCATAGATAGAGGACACTCCTAGATAGTCTAAACTACAAGTATAGTGTGTGGATATTAGAAAGGTGGTATGAATAGTCTTGGAAAAATATAGGGTGTTGCCTTGAATTTATTTGGACATGAAAAATTATGAACAAATATTTATAGTCACTAGAAACCACTCAAAGGTGGTTATAGGTGATCAAGCACAGTTAGGCCTATTAGGCCTAAAACTAGACCTAAGCCTTACAAGGGTATAGATCCATTGACATGACCATGGAACCTTCCCAATAAATTTAATTAAATTTAATAGGAATTTTATAATGAGATAGAATCATTCGTTTATATATTAACAACACAAGTTGGTCATTTTGACCCAATTCCATCATAGGGGTACACACAACGCACTCAAAAGCTCAATAGGCCATTTTCAAATGCTCATACATGTACAGATACATTTAATGGGACATCAAGGAGATAGGGTATTTTATGGGGGTACCAAAATCCAAATTTATGGAATTGGTTTAGGAGTTGGATGTTCAGGTTTTATGAATCATCTCTAAGAAGCAAAACCTTTCAAAACCCTCCTTAAACCCTAGTTTTGACCTGATGGAAAAAATATGTAAGGATATGAAATAAAAGGAGGTAATTTTTCCTAGAAATTAATTTTAACTTGTATAACACTCCCTCAATCTCCTCAACATCAAACTGATCTATACCCTACTTGTACGAACAAGCTAAATTCTATGTTTTTTACAAGTTTTTTATTGTTTTTTAGGTGCAAAATGGAATTGGAAAATAAGATTCATTGAAGGAGGTAAATAAGGAATTTTTTTATCTCCATAAAATCATTTATCACTTTGTATAAGCAAATAAACATCTCTACTAAGTCATTCATCACAAGCAGTCTTGGACAAGTAATGAAATGACAAAGTGACTACCAAGTGAGAAGATGAGAAGTCCAATTTTGGATATTTTTAACGTCTATTCATGGAGTATAAGGAAAATGTAATTTTTAAAAGTGTCATAATACCTCTTCAATGTATTTGGTTAAGAAAATAAATTCCACCTTGATGATAAATGTGAAGACAGACCTATAGGGCTAGTGATGGTGACTACAAATGGTGAGTACAAGTGTCATGAAGAAGGCTAAAGTTTAGGGAAGCATCTGATGACTATCATAGATTTTTTATAACCTCCATAATATATTACATATGTGTCAAATATTCCTAGTTAAGTTTCAAATGGTTGAGAGATGCTTCATGTTGAAGGTAGTTTTAACAAGACTAGTTGAAGAGTCTCTATGTTAGTTTTGAAAAGTTTGTCATAATTTAAATAAACACGTGTCTAAGAAGACATTCATAGTATATTATCCACTCAATTATCCTAAAATGTAACTATATATTACATCTTGACACTTATTCTTTGCGACCTTTCCACTTCTCTCTCTTCTCACATGTTCTATAAATGCAAGCCATTTTGGCTTTTGTAAAGGGAATCCACACCTAGTATGGCAAAGCTCTAATAGTTTGATACTATGTTTTTCATTTTACATAAATATTTTAAATTTTACTTTGACTTCACAAGATATCTTTTCTAAGTGTGTGAAGTGATGCATAGTGAAGTATCTAGTGATAAATATCTATCCTTGCCTTCTCTCTACTCTTCCATGTTTGATGTAAGTATTTTTCACTCTAACAGGTCACATGAAGTGTAGTCAAGTCAATTTTTATATATTTAAGTGTAATGGGTAGCCTTATAGTCTAAAATATGACCTATGGTTCATCACCTTGAGTATTTCAATGCATATCACCTCCATGTTTGAAATAATAATGTTAGAACAATTCGGGATTTTAAGACTAGTGTTATGTGTCATGTTTCTTAGTCCAAGTGTATGGTGGTCTAGTGGAGATCATTATGGTGTATCAAATAATTATATTAGTTTAATTACATGTTAATTCTACCCTTTTTCATTAAAGTAATAAAATAGTGTAGGTGATAAGCAAGGAAAGTCATATCTAGGGAGCTAGCCCTTAAACCTAGAGGTTTACCTCTGTTATAGGCAACCCACATGCCTAGAGTTAATCCAATGTTACCCAAATATTAGATTATGATTAAATAACAATATCTAGGGTTAAATATTTTTTGACAATATTTATAGCATGTTCAGTGAGATAATTGTCTCAAATACATCTTGTCAAGGTGAATGTTGGTCTTCACAACATCATAACTACATCAATGTTCTACTCAAAATTTGGTGAATCCATTCAAGGTAATATATGGTTTTAGACCAATATTTATCATTTATTGTGTTCATAATTGATGGTAATTACTATATCATCTACTATTAGAGGCATCAACCCCATAAACCTACTCTTTCAACCTAAACTTCCTCTTGAAGTTCAACATCTTCGGCCTATCTAACCTTTAAAGAACAAGAATACTTTGCAAGCCAAGAAGATCAAGAGAGTGAAGAGAAAATTGAGGATAATATGGTTATGAATCATGCCTTTCAAGCCTTTAACACTAAAAATCTCATACACCTCAATGTATATGATGATATACCCCCTAATGCTACCAAAAGTGTTCCCACTTTCAATGGTGAAGGTCATGTCATCCCTGGTGAGAATATTTGGGACATCTAAAAATTATGTAGCTTTCATAATGTTACTAAAATAAACATTTCCATTAATTTACTTGTCATGTCCCTTATAAGGAAATCACTTGACTAGTATAGGACATTAGCTAGAGGATGTATCACTACTTGGGATGATTTTGGAGAATTGTTGACATTAAGGTTTGAAGACAAAAATGATCACACATCACTTATTCACAAGCTAAATGTGATTCAAAGGGGTCATAAGGAGACTATGCATGACTTTAATGAAATATTATAAATAACTTGGCATAGGATTCCTCCCCCCATGAGACCACATGTAAGCTTTGTATTTCCTACATATCTAAGGGCTATTGGTACTGACATAACCATCATGTTGAGTTTTATGGGTGGTTACAACTTACCTGAAGCTTATTATGACCTTGCCATTAGAGATGAGAATGGATTAATACAAGATAAAAAAACTACCTATAAAATTCTTAATGCCTCCATTTCCAAACATGTCTATTTATACTCCAAGTCTTTCTCAAGTCCCAAATGCAAATGCCAAGTATAGAGTTGCCCCTAAGAAGATAGAAGATACCATTGATTGGGAGGCAAGATATAAAGCCTTAAAGGCTCAAGTTAAGAAATCAAATCTATAGTATGGAGTTAACCAAAACCCATACCCCTAACCTCAATAATGAAATAAATTCCCACCTCAATAATAATGTCAAGGTAGAGGGCAAGGACAACCTAACTTTAATAGGCCAGCCAATACATCTAATCTGACTTCTACTTATAACATAAGATTTATGGTCCTGGTTCATAGTAACTTGGTCCAAGGAGATGAATGATAGAAAGGATAGTTCATGGATGCCAATTAATATGGAGGAAAATACTTGGTTTCTTGAGGAGGATTTACTCCTCAATTGTCAGTAGAAGATGAGAATTACACGCAAGCAAATGAACGATGCCAGCCACAAAAGGTGAACCTTGTAAACTTCCTAGTGGAAGGCACATATGTCCTCAACCAAAATTATTCATTTGATGCCAATACCAGATCCAAAATGAAGGATTTATTAGATGTTCATGGTATTGATACAATTATAAGTAATCCTCTTATAAGGCATCAAGGCGTGAGTCCAAGTGTGATAGTCCCTATAACTTTTACACCTACTTCAAATCAGCATGTTGGAAGGGTAACTCAAAGTGCTCTAATTCCTCAATTTTAAGGAATTTATTTGACTTTAAGGACACAAGATAATTTGAGTGCTCCTATTTTGAATATTTTTAATTCTTTAAAGAGTGCCAAAGCTAGTCTCTCTCTTTAGGAAATTCTTCACTTGCCTAGTCAAAAAGAACTTCTTCAAGATCAACTATCCCAAATTCACCTCATTCCTCAACCATCAATCCATGGTAATGTTTCCCTCACCATTCTCCCACTCACATTATGTAAGCCTCTTCCAAATATAAAAATCCTCCACCCTTCTACCTCACTCTCATTGTGGGAGAGAACTTATTCATAAATTCATGGTGGATAGTGGATCTAGTACCTCAGTGATACCCAAGCCTGTGGTAAATAAATTAGGCTTGAAATATGAAACATATAGTAAATGAGTGATTTAACTTGATGGGACACTAGATAAGTTAGTGGGGCTTATCAAGGATTTGATATTTTTCTTGCATGATTATCTTAGTTTCCCAATCCTTCAAGATATAGTAGTGGTTGATTTTCCTACTCACTTTACTATCTACCTCTCAAAGGATTTCATGGCCAAGATAGGAGGCTACCTCTCAGTTGATTGGTCCTTATTGGCCTTTAAGATAAGGTATCGATCAAAGGTTGTTATAGGTATAATAAATAATAGGGGGTGGGGGTGAATCAATGATGCAATCAATTCAATTCAAATTCTAAAACTTCAAACTCTTAACCAATCAACAAGAGAATTCATGAAGCATATAAACTAGTTATTGCAAAGAATAAAGGTAACTATGAAAGATCAATACCCATAACACATAGATTATGTGTAAAAACACTCATGGAGGATGAAAACCACTTTCAAGTATGAAAACAAGTAGACTACAATCTTATAATAGATTTAAAAACAAGAGACTTTAGTGAAGCACCCACTTCACAAGGAGCACCAAGCCCTAAGCATGAATAAGCACCTACTTATCCTACATGTTGAGCACCCACATAACATCCTCTAATATAAGAACATCCATATATTTGATTTACTTTTAATTTAATAGATAAATATTTAATGTCAACTCTCTTCAACCCTTTACAATCTCTCTAGCCTTCACACACAAGCAATGTATCCAAAATAACCTTTTGGATCACTCTACACCTCTTCACTCATCCTCAATCTTAAAAATTACAAGAACACTATTAAAACATAAAAAATATGACCTTTATTCCACAAATATATCCTTAACACTAATATACTCTTCAATATATCCACCAAACATGCTCACCCTTCTTTATTCTTCGCTTCTAAACTCTAAAAACCTTCATCTCTGTTTATGCTCTTTATAGAGCCTTCATGATCACCATCTACTTAGTCAGCCATAAGACATAGCTTAACCCTTAAGGATTATATCATACTTATAATAAGATCAATTTTACCTACATATGTCATCCATAGATTTTATATATCACTCTTAAGCAACATCACTTTTCAATTGGGCCTTAAGAAGCCTTTATAGGTCCATGGAGACCTATTCATTATTTTAGCACTTCATCAAACAAAACTAAGAATATTAAACCACTTCAAAGCACATAAATCCAATCCATATGACCCATAATACACCCTCAAGTGATTAAATTCATCACTACACACCTCTAGATATGCAAAACCTATCAATCATTTGCCTTGTACATGAAAACACCATGAACAAACTAAAAGTCAACTTGTAAGCAATTGATCATACTGAAGATGGATTGGCCAACCCTCTAAAATCCATAAAAATTATCCTCATGGATTATAAAACACTCTATAATATATAATTCACCTTGAAACATCCAAAAACCATCAATAAAAACTCAAACATCCTTCTCAGGTCACTTACAAAAGATAGTCAAACCCTCAGTCAACTTTAAACTGCAATAAATGCAAGTGTACGACCAGTCAAACCTCTAAATATTTTTTCCTAAATTTCCATTGAATTTATATACCAATTTTATTTTTATAACACCATAAAATTCATCCATAATCAAAATTTATTAATAAAACAATGCAGACAATTTTTCCTTTGTAAATTCAAATATTTGAATTCCAACGATCACTTTTTAATGCAAATTTGACTATGGAAATTAGTGAAATCTACTTGAGAGACCAAAGTTTCACTACCATAAATTTTTCAAAGCATCATGTAAATACCTTAAATTTTAAACACATGATATAGGCACAAATATGAACAAACCCATGTAACCACTTTCTTCTAACACCTTCACACATGCTAATGTTGACATCATCAATTTGCTTACTTAGGAAGTTCTACTAAGATGACTAGGATAAATTAGACCTTAACAAGGATATTCCAATGAATTAATTTCAATTACACAAGTACAAAAAGAACTATTTAACCCTTATATGACCCCTCAAACATGGTCAACTCATCACTAACATCCATCAACTTGCCTAACCAAGCAAACACTGCAAGTTCCATGCATGATCATTTAGGCACACTTTGTCATTGAGAACCATATATACAAATAAAATCATAGACACTTTTGTACACCTTATGTAAATCATTGAAAACATATCAACAATATCCCCTTTTTTCATTGATGTTAACACTTGTAAATGTTTTCAAAGACAACAATAAAACTTTGAAAAAACTCTTTCTCCCTGTACAAACACTTTCTCCCCCTTTGAAATAATGACAAAGTGGGATTGCCTATTGATATTTAGGACATTTAAATTTTTTTAAAGAAAAAATAATTAAGGGATCTCATTTGAGAGATGATATAAACCCTCCTATCACTATGCATACCATTTCTTATCATGTCTAGCTCAAACCTGCATATTGACAACACTCTACTTTGACCTTGCACTACTCTATGATGAAGAAATTAATAATATGAATAAAATAGAAGTGATAAAACCATGAGAAAACTAAGAGGGAATCCCCTTAATTCATCTTAACTTGGGCACCCCTTGATCACCTTCAAACCATCTCCAACCATGATGAAATTTCATAGTTGCCTTCAAATTTCTCTCATAAGCCAACCATAGAATAAATATTGGACATTAAAGATATTTATAAAGTATGTATTATGCATAAATATAATTTATAAACATATTTAGGGAAAACCATACCTTTGTCTTCTGAATAAAATGACCAAAAATCACTCTTATTCACTCTAGCCTTGCTTAGAGGCCTAATAACCCTACCTGAATGTTGCATAGCCCATAACTTTATATTTATGAATCCTCATGGCTTTAAATTTAATATATTAAGTACCCTAATATGACCCCTCATTTATTATAAGAATCATCATCCAACTCTTCCTCTTCATCATAGCTCCTTCACAAACTAACCTACTAATTAGCCCTCCATTTGCACAAAATCTCAACCATAGGTTAACCTATACACTTATATATGAATGTAAATATATTTTTGAGAATCTATTTTTCCACTTAAATATATTATCAAACCTCTTATCTCAACTCCTTTGGTAAGGTTACTAATTCATATGGTGCAAAACTTAGGGCATCAAAAAAACACAAGGTCAACTCACCACCTTCAAATCAATGCTAGATCATAAAACTTATCTCACACCTATAGGTCAAAAATACACACTTATATACCAATTTTTAATTTTTTAATCCTTTGGGAACCCATATAACCAAGAAATGGTTTTTGACCTTCTAGCCCTTAAACAAGGACTTTCATAGTTGAGAGCCTTTAAAAATATTCAACTTGCCCTTAAAATATCTTCAAACCTTGAAACCACATGGATCACATTTTTATGAGTTAAATACACCTTTATATGACATAAATACACTTTAACACTCACCAATATTCATTTGAAACCTATAATTAATCAAACTATGTATGCAAACCCTGTGTACATAGCAGTCACTATGCAAAAACACCTTAGAAATATCATGGAAGCCTTAAGACATCTCCTCAACACTTTTTTACATGAAAACATCAAATACAACTAGTCTCTACCCTTGTTTATATTCATAGACCTCAAATACATCAATTTTTCAAGATGAAAACACATTAGGCAGTGAATACCAAAAAAATGGTCAAATTGAACAAACGGTCATGAATGACTCTTTTGATTAGCTAAGCACCTATAAACCCATGAAATACACTTGTACAAGGCCTCTCCACATTCCATATCAACCTTACCTTCATTATTCATTATTTGACCTTCTAAACCAAGCATTTACAATTGACTAAAATATGCTTTTAGGACCAATGTCCCTGAACATATTTCTTGAAGATTTTCATCACAAACCTATGGAGCAAGCTCATGAACTTGTTTCTTCCCCTTAACCAATGACATTATATGATCAATATAAGTCTTGGTAATAAAATATAATCTATATTTATATCAAAATAACATTGGTCTTAAGGACCAATCAACAACTTTGCATACCTCTGTACTTTGTTCATCACCTAGAGCACACACACTTGCTTCTACATATGAAAGATGTCTCTTAAGAAGAATAGGTAGAGACACACATTTTTAATAGAGGGACTAAATGTACCAAAACCTATGAGACTCCAACATCTCCATACTCTCACTTGACTTTCAATCTTGCCTCATCATCAAATTGACTTTGATTAGGTTCTTAACTTCATTTTTACCTTTTGACTCAGGATCTTGCTTGAAATTCTTGTCCTCTTGGGTAGATAAGGCTTGCTCTTTGATACTTTAACTTGTACCTTGTTTTTTCATGACAAACAATCCATTTTGAATCTATTTTTCATTCACCTCCTTGGGTCTCCATTCATTATGGCTTCTTTCCTTCATGTTAGAATTGATATTCTTTAAAGTGGAATTCTGACCAGTCCTATAAAACCTTGCTATATGACCTTTCTCTTGACACTTGAAACAAATGAATTTTCTTTGATTTTTGATACCTTTTATATGGGTTACATGATGACTCCTTGAAGTTTCATTATCCTATACATGTACTTGATCATTTTGTCTTCTAATGAAGTCATTGCAAAATCTTACAATATGACCAATCCTTTTACATTTGCATCACAAGATTTCATGTTTTCCTTGTGGAGTAATTAACTATCTAGAGTGATGATATTCTTTATGCTTATCATTTTCTTGCTTATAATTCCATGAAATTTTATTACTAGGAGCTTTTCTTTTATAATTAATGATCCTATGACCAAACTTATGATAAGAATAATAGTAGCCATTGAAGGAGTTATCATACCTTAATGCATTAGGTTACTTGATTTGATTTGGATTTTTATAGCTTTTGAAGTTTTCTTTCTTATTCATATTGTCATTCTTCTTGTCTTTACTCTCCTTATCATGATTAGTCTCCTGATATATCATCATTGTCTTCTCAATATTTTTATATTTTTTAACATCTTCATAGAAATCTAAGCCTAATTTATCACTTGATACATTTTAATTTTTCAATAGATCATTAAGATCAACTGTAATTTTTTAAAAATCTTGATATGTTTCACACTTGCTCATATCTTGATCTAGTTTCATCTACAAAGACTCCATAGATGATTCATATTTAGCACAATATTCATCCTTACTCTTTATCTCTTCAACAAGGGTGTAAACCTAAGTTTTGATATGTTGAGTGATCCCATCATGCTCTTTGACTTCATTTCTCAGCCTTTTTTCAAAGAACCCAATTTTTTCCTCATAGGTTTTGATCAAGGATGCTTGCTTTCTATTATTACCTTATATAATCTTCAATTATTCCAAGGTATTCAAATATTTTTCTTTAAGAGTGACTTGATCATCTTATTACTCTAAGCTATCTCCACCAAAGAGATCTCTTCCTTAAGACTATTCACCTTCATCATCCCCAAGAGCCATGAACAGTGTTTCCTTATCCTCATCATGAGATAAATCATCACTGTCTAATGTATTTCTTTCTTATTTAGTAGATGATTTACTATATTCTTCATGGTAAAGGATCTTACTACCTTTATATGACTCCTTATTTCCATTTCTCCTATTAAAGAAATTTTTGTACTTGCTAGGACCCTTAGATTTCTTGTTCTCATCCTCAAGAGATTCCTTATGAGCTTCCTTGTGTTCAGACTTGCCTCTATCTAGGCACTTAGCTTCAAAATGACCAAATTTACCATATGAAAAACATTTAAAAGGAATTTCTCCTTCATATTTACTTGATTTAATTTTGTTACAATCATGGCTTCAAATTTATCTTCATTAAGATCAAAGTCTTCAAGACTTAACTTGTTCTTCTTGCCTTTTGACCCCTTGATTACCTTTAAGGTTACTTTTTTATTTGGTGGTTTTTCCTCCTTGACTCTCATCTCATAGGTAGTAAGGATGCCATGTAATTCATCCATTTTCATCTTGGTGAGATCATGACTCTCTTCTATAGTAGAAATCTTTGGATCAAACTTGAGGGTGAGAAACCTTAATACTTTTTGTACAATAGTAGCTTCTTCAATCTCCTCTCTAAGACCTTCGATCATGTTTACCACCTCATCAAACCTTAGAAGATAGGATGCCACATTATCTTCTCCCATCATTTTGAGGCTCTTAAATTATCTTTGATAGGTCTATAATTTATCCAACTTAACCTTTGAATCTCCTTCATAGATGATCTAAAATTTATCCCATATTTACTTGGAAAATTTTAAATGGATTACCTTGGTGAACTTAGCCTCTGATTGGCCAAAAATGATATCATAATAGCTTTATAATTGTTCTCACTGAACTTGTTACTGGATTCACTAGTTGGAGGAGTATGAGATGTAAAATAACCAGCCATAATAGATTGCCAAATGTAAAAACCTAGAGACATGATGTAGGTCCTCATCCTTGCACTCCAAAAAGCATAGTTTTATCCATTTAGTAGTGGTTCTTTCTTATTAGAGAAACCACCTTGAATTTTATGATTACCCATTGTACCTTTGATCACCTTCAAGTGGTTAAACTTACAAAAAAGTTGTGGCTCTGATACCAATTATTAGAGGTACAATCACTAAGATGGGAAAGGTAAATCAATGATGCAATCAATTCAAATTCTAAAATTTTAAACTCTTAACCAATAAAAAAAAGCAATCATGAAGCATATAAACTAGTTATTACAAAGAACAAAGGAAAATATGTAAGATCAACACCCATAACACATAGATTATGTTGAAAAACATCATGAGAGATAAAACACACTCTCAAGTATACAAAAAATTAGACTAAAGTCCTATAATATATTTACAAACAAGAGACTTTAGTGAATCACCCACTTCATAAGGAGTACCAACCCCTAAGCATGAACAAGCACCCACTTATCCTAGATGTTGAGCACCCACACAACACCTTCTAATATCATCACTTCTAGATCTCTGATTGCCTTTCAATATGATGGGGAAATAATGAATATAAACTCTCTTCAACCCTTCACACTCTCTCAAGACTTCACACACAAACAATGTATCCAAAACAACATTTTGGATCACTCTACACCTCTTCACTCATACTCAATCTTCAAACCTACAAGAACACTATTAAAACATCATAAATATGAAATCTAGGTCACATACATATCCCTCACACTTCTCTTATCTTCAATATATCCACCAAGCATGCTCACCGTTATCTATTCTTTGCTTCTCAACTCTATAAACCTTTATCTTTGTTTATGCTCTTTATAGAGCCTTCATGATCACCATCTACTTGCTCAGCCATAAGACATACCTCAACCCTTAAGGCTTATATCAAAATTATAATAATATAAATTTCACCTACATAGGTATTCCATAGATTTTATATATCACCCTTAAGCAACATCACCTTTAAATTAGGCCTTAAGAATCCCTTATAGGTCCATGTAAACCTATTCATCCTTTTAGCACTTCACTGAGAAAAACTAGGAACATAAGACCACTTAAAAGCATATAAGTCATTATCATATGACCCTTAAGACACCCTCAAGTAATTAAATTCATCACTACACACCTATGTATATGCAAAACCTATCAATCCTTTGCCTTGTACATGAAAACACCATGAATGAACCAAAAGTCAACTTGTAAGCAATTGATCATACTAAAGATGGATTGGTCAAACCTCAAAAATCCATCCAAATGATCCTCAAAGAATATAAAACACTTTATAATAGATAATTTACCTTAAAACATCCAAAAAATATCAATAAAAACTTAAACATCCTTCTCATCTCACTTACAGAAGATAGTCAAACCCTCAGTCAACTTTGAACTACAATAAATGCAAGTGCACGACCAATCAAACCTCCAATCATTTTTCCTAGATTTCCATTGAAGTTATATACAAATTTTATTTTTATACCACCATAAAATTCATCCATCATTAAAATTTATTAATATAATAAATAAAATTGGTTTTCCTTTGTAAATTCAAATATTTGAATTCCAACAGTCACTTTTTAATGCAAATTTGACTATGTATGGAAACTAGTGAAATCCTCCTAAGAGACCAAATTTTTACTACCTTAAATTTTTATATACATCATGTCAAGACCTTACATTTTAAACACATAATATAGGCACACATTTTAACAAACCCATGTGACCACTTTTTTCTAACACCTTCACATGTACAAATTTTGATGTCATCAATCTGCTTACTTAGGAAGTTCTGCCAAGATGACTAAAACTTAGACCTTCACAAGGCTATTCCAATGAATTAATTTCACTTTAAAAAATACACAAATCACTATTTAACCATCATATAACCCCTCAAACATGGTCAAATCATCACCAACATCCATTAACTTGCCTAACCAAGTAAACACTACAAGGTCCATACATGATCGTTAAGGCACACTTTGTCATTGAAAACCATGTATACAAATCAACTAATGGACACTCTTGGCCAAATTAGGGACATAATTTACAACACATAGAAAAAATTAACCATTATAACTCAACCATTAGCTAAGTTTCATATTGATCCCTATGTAAAATCAAGCTCTAATCTTAATTACACAATCAATTATCAAGAAGAATTTGTTATGGATGATGGAGCATCCTCTATACTAGAGGGTATATCTGATCTATTCCTAGATTAATATGGTGTTGAAACTTATGGACATGATCGATACACCTTTTTTGAGTAAACTTATCTTGACACATACATCATCCATGAGGTAGGTGATGGATAATTTGAGGTAAGCATTGAGAATTCTTTTCCACAAGCTATTGAGAGTAATTACATCATTCATTTTCATGATGATGATGTTATGAAAATAATGATATATCAATATGATGAGGAAAATAATTTCATTTTTCCTAGACAAGATGGATAAGTCTATGAAGGTGGTAGTTATGAAAAGGAAGATGATCTATGACAAAGGTTTCATGATATAGTCTAAGAATTTAAATATTTGAGTAAGTCAACTACTCCTAAGAAGGGTGAACCTAATAGTAAGGTGGTTAATGGATCTGATAAGCATGAAAAAGAATGTCTTTTTAAGTGTGAGGATGACTATCAAATAATTTGTAGTCATAGAGGAGTCAAATGAGACCAAGGCAGAGATATACGTGTTTTAAGAGTAGTCCACACCTGAGCCTAAAGTTGAATCACTTTTAGATGTATTGAAATAGTAGGAAAAGATAATTTATGGCCCTATACATTAATTATATCATGTTCAAGAATAATTTAAGGTTGAATCAACTTTGGAAACTCCCAAGACTTAGTTTGAGGACCACCAATTGAACATGATAGACGTCAAGCTAGATGTAGAGCTAAACAAGATTATTGGAGGACAAGATGGAGCATTCATGAAAGCTCCAAGTGGCACACTTGTAGACAAAATAAGAGATAACTATGGTAAGTCATTTAGCCATCAACATAATCAATTGTTTATTGATAAGTATGCTTCATATGGTGGATTGATTTCATGGAGCACCATTGATGCAAGATGTACTATCTTTGCTCTTGGTTGAAGTGATGGTGATTGTTCTTCACCTCAAGTGTTTGAGGTCTTGTACATACTAGGATAGGTATGATTTGCTTATGTTGTGTTTATTTTTCCTAAGTGTTCTTGAGGTCACAAGTGCATTTATTTTGGTATGTTGTCTTGTGTATTTGTTTTCTATTTTTTTTTGTGTTTTGGTGTTCTTTAAGAAGCAATATAGTGTATAGGTGATTCATTATCCCAATAAATAGGATAAGACTACTAGTATTTGGCATAGCTGGCTTACCACCCCTAGGAAATCACTAAAATGTTGACTAATTTGTCCAAAATTCAAATTAGGTCAACCCCATATATATTCAACCTTGTTATAGGGGTATATTAGGGTGTAAAATGTGTATCATGGTATTTAATAAGGTCAAGCATATGTGTTTTAACTTTGTCGTCTTTGTATAGTTTGTCTTATGTAATTCTAAGGTAGCTTTTGGGTCATTTATTGAACTTATACAAGTTTCCCATAGAGTAAAACTATTCCAAAGGCATATTAAATTTCCCCCATGTTATAATATGTTAGAGGAACTATTGTAAAACTAACAAATTGTAGATGCAACATCAAAATAAGAAGATCCATGGGAAAAATGGTAGTTTTTAGTTATTATACAACCTGTACAACACATTTAACATGTGGGAGAACTTTATGAATGCCTATTTGTATTATTATAGTTAAATTACACACTTGGGTAGCTTTGACAGGTCCAAAAATAAGCAAAACCATTCTATCTTTCCTATAGCTCTCTTGGACAAGCCAAAAAGGTCAACTGATCTCTGCTTGGTACAGCGAAAAAGAGTTGAGTCAGAGCAAGTGAAATTTGTGGGTGGTATTACTCTTTTTATACTAAAAATTCATCTAAATATTAAAATAACTGGTGTATTATGCTTCATGAAACATTTCTAAGAGTCCTAGTGACAATTTTTTGCCTCCCTATCCACAACACTTTAGGGTTTCTTCTCTGTTTGGATTGGTATTTGAAAACCAAGTATTATACATGATCTTAAGGAGAATTATAATACTTATCACAAGGTTTTGATATATTTTTCATGTGTGGTGTGAATGATATAGGCATAAACATCTCATTTTTACTCCATTAAAGTCTTTAGATTGTGTTTCATCAAATTCCAAAGCTTATCTTCCTATTTTGGTTTTAGATCAAGGGTAAATTAATGAAATATGTTGTGTTCAATTTCCCATTACATGGTTATCATTATATTATTTTAGTTTTTAAACTCAAGACTAATATTAATGAAGAACATAGTCAAATCATAAACATATTCAAAATCTCCTTGCAAAAGTCACCTACAGCTAAGCAACTAAGCCTTGAATAGTCAGGGTGATAAGATAAGAAGAATTAAATATTATAAGTATTATAAGGTTAAATAAGTGGGATTGATACATTTAAAGGTTAGAAATTGGTTATGACAACCAATTCAACACATACAGTTCAAATAATATCTTCACCTACAAGCAACTCCAATAGTGATATGATGCTAATAGATAGAGGTCTAAGAGTGTTAAGATGATGGTGTTTGATCTCACTTGAAACCTTCATTAAGGTCTAAAAGGATAGAGAAGAATAATGGTAAAAATTTTAAGGTAATTTCATTGTAGACATACCTAAGGCCTTGTTCACAATTTTGGAATGTTGTAATTGAGACACTTTACCTTAACTTCTCTGAATCACATTTTGCTTATACACTTGGTCCTTCCATAGTAGAGTATCTTGAGTAATGGAAAGGTATTATGGTTTATCTAATGTAGCCAAATAATAGGGGAAATTCCTTTATAAAATAAAATGATTTCTTGATCAAGAGATGATGATGTTTGAATGGTTTATAACTTAGGTAGGTTTTGACTTGAGGAACTCAGTAAACATTGTAGTAAAAGGACTAAAAGCAACCTAATTTGTAGTGACCTATAGTAGTGATTATAACTATGGTTTATAGGAATGATAATGAACTCATAAAACTATTGGATGTTCTAACAACCTCAAAAAGGATCTAATAATATGAAATCTAGTGTCAGGGAGAAATCATCACTACATGTCTCATATTCCCTAAATTGTCATCTATAGCCTGATTACAGACCCACAAAATGTTGATGTGAGATGTTGAGAGAATGGTCTATAGGTATATTTGTTCATTAAATTTAGAGATGACATAATGAATTAATGATTTAAATAAGAGGGAGAAATATAGTAATCAAGAACCAAAGAGTACCTACATGAATCATTTTTATTATTTAGTAAGGCACCTATAATCTAACACAGTCATAAGCTAACTCATGTTAGTGAAGGGGTATTGACTAACACATAGAGGTATATGATGGTGAACATGCTGAGATAACTCTCACAGTGGTGAAATCCATATCATATGATTATTATTATATAGAATAGGTAGAGCAAAGACCATATTTTTAGATCTCAACTTACAGGCACTTTAAACCCTGCAGATAGTACATAGTCATATAAGTCTCTCTTGAGTTTTATGAAGTTAAGGACTTTAAAAAAGTGATAAAACCCTAATTTTTTTGCATATGATACTCATGACCCAATATATCCTCCCATATCTTCAAATTTTAAAGATAAATAGGGGAGATGCCCTCTATTTTATGTCAGATAGAGGCCATTCCCAAATAGTCTAAATTGTAGGTCTAGTGTGTGGATGTTGGAAAGGTGATATGAGGAGTCTTGGAACACTATAGGGTGTTTCCTAGAGTTTATTTTTACATAAAAAAGTATGAAAAATTTACCCATAGTCACTAGAAACCATTCAGAGGTGATCATAGGTGATCAAGCACAGTTACGCCTATTAGGCCTAGAACTAGACCTTAAACCTTACAAGGGTCTATATCCATTCACATGACCATAGAACCTTACAAATAAATTTTATGACCTTAAAAAGGAATTTTAGGATGATATAGAACCATTATTTTGTATACTAATAACATAATTTGGTCATTTTGACCTAATTCCATCATAAGGGTACATGAAATGCACTCAAAAACTCAATAAGCCATTTTCAAATGTTCATACATGTATGGATACATTGAATGAAACCTCAAGGAGATAGGTTTATTTTATATCAGTCTCATAATCCAAATTTATTGAATCGGTTAGGAGTTGGATATCCAAATTTTATGAATCATCCCTAAGAAGCAAAACCTTTCAAAACCCTCATTAAACCCTAGTTTTGACCTGATGGAAAAATATTTAAGGAGATGTACTTAGAGGAGTTAATTTTGACTTTAAAGTGTTTTTAACTTTTATAATACTCCCTAGGGCTCTTGGACATCAAATTTATTTGTACCCTAATTGTACAAATAAGTTAAATTTAGGGTTTTTATAGGTTTTTTAATTATTTTTTATGTGTAAAGTGGAATTGGAAGGTAATATTCATTGAAGGAGGTCAATAGGTAAATTTTATATATCCATAAACTAATTTATCACCTTGTATAAGCATATAAACATCTTTGCTAAGTCACTCATCCCAGGTAATCTTAGACAGGGAATGAAAGGATAAAGTGATTGCCAAGTGAGAAGATGAAAAGTTCAATTTTAAATATTTTTAAGGTCTAATTCATGGATTAGAAGTAAAATTGACTTTGGATATGTGTTTAAATACCTCTTACATGGATTTTGTTGAAAAATTGAAGGCCACCTTGAAGACAAATGTGAAGATAGACCTATAGGGCTAGTGATGGTGACTGCAAACGGTGAGTACAAATGTTATGAAGAAGGCTAGTAGCTAGGGAAGCATCTAATGACTATCATATCTTATTTTCAACCTCCCTAAGATATTACATATGTTTCAAATTTTAATATTTTAGTTTCAAGTGGTTGAGATATGTTTCATGATGAAGGCATTTTTAAGAGGGCTAGTTGAAGAGTCTCTATGTTAGTTTTGAAGATTTTATCATACTCTAAATAGACACTTGTCAAAGAAGACCTTTATGGTATGTTATCCACTAGATTTTATTTCAATTTAACTATCTCTTATATCTTGAAACTTATTCTTTGTGACCTTTCCACTTCCCCTTCTTCTCTCTCTTCTCACATATTCTATAAATGCAAGCCATTTTAGCTTTTATAAAGGGAATCCACACCTAATATGGAAAAGCCATATTGGTTTGATATTATATTTTGAATTTGAAATAAATATTTGAAATATATTTTTTATTTCATAATATATCTTGTCTAAGTGTGTGAAGTGGTGCATAGTGAAGTGTCTAGTGATAAATATATATCCTTGTTTTCTCTCTACTCTTCCATGTTTTATGCAAGTAGTTTCCACTCTAACAAGTCACATGAAGTGTATTCAAGTGAATTTATCAATATTTAAGTGTAAGGATTATTCTTAGTGTATCAAATATGACCTCTATTTCACTCACCTTTAATAGTTCAATGCATATCACCTCCATGTTTGAAATACTAATGTTAGAGCAATTCAAGAATTTGAGACTAGTATTGTGAGTCATGTTTCTTAGTGCAAGTGTATGGTATTCTAGTGGAGATAATTATAGTGTATTACCTCATTATATTAGTTTAAATACATGTTATTTATACCCTTTTCATCCCAGAAAGTAAATAGTGTAAGTGATAAGAAAACAAAGTCATATCTAGGGAGCTAGCCCTTAAACCTAGAGGTTTACCTCTGCTATAGGTAATTCACAAGCCTAGAGGTAATCCAATTTTTCCAAAATATTTTATTAGGCTTTAAAAACCATATAAGAGGTAAAATATTTGGTGACAATAGATTTTATAAATATTTATATCTACATAATACCCCATAAGGAGACATGGTACCTATAGCCTTTTTCAAACTGGAGAAGGAATTCATCTTGTGGTACCATTGATATGAAAATATATAATGACAATATTTTTTGGGCTCAACCCCATAATAGTATATATCTCATCCCTATCATTATCAATATGATTATCCACTACACATCCTTTAATGTCATTGTCATATCTTTGGTGGGTAACTAAAAAGTACATATGTCTGCATCCCATCTCTCTACCAATGTAATCATCATATGCACATCATAGGGAATCATATATAACCACCCAACATAACTTATACCCACCCTCTTTATTGAAATCCTCTCAACATTACAAATAAATAATGTGCACATTGTCTCCATCATCCAACCATGTTGGAACTCTATGCACTAAATGTCCTCATACAACAAGTAAAAAACTCAAAATTTACATTAAAATGACACTATAGGTCTAAAAGTAATAATATCTAACTTATAGTAATTAATTATAAAATATGATCTAACAATGACACTACCACTACCTACATGAAGATAATTCCAGACAAGACTGCATGATTTTTGATGAAATCACATAGGTTCTAAACATTGTCGGCTCGTAGACGATGAGGCCACACCTATAAATAAAAAGAAATGAAAAATATAAATATAAAAACTAACATATTCAATATTTTTAAAAATACTAACATTCAATTTTGGTACTCACCAACTTGACATCCTCCTCTGCCTAAATCAAGGGCTTGACCTCCTTGAATCAACTATAGGAAATCGCTCACTTTTGAGGCATTTTCAGTTCTCAAATGAATATTAATTTTGAAATTTAAATTTTTTTATATTTTAAAAAAATCCGTATTACTATATGTAGACACTAAAACTGAATTATATAGCACCTCAATCTTATACACTTGGAAAATACCTATCATGGTTATACCCTTCAATTTTAAGGCCTTCCCATTACCAAAAGGCTCACATTCACTATCTCTTTGTGCCAAATTTATTATCTATTAGTCTAACCATATGTTATTTTAATAACCAAACATTTTATCCTATGAAAAATACTCTAAACTTGATCATTATCCTTCTCACTAGTTTTGGACTTGTACCTATTTTCTAGCTTCCCAGACACTTGCATCCCAGTTAGATGCCTACATTGACGCAGGTGTCCTTTTTCCATCTAAGTGTTTAGTGACCAAAAGTCTTAAAATTTTCATGTAATGTATCCTTATGGTTAACCTAAGTGATTTAGTGCAATATATTTTTAAAATAGGTTATTATATATAAAATATCAACCCTCATTCATTCCTCACCTAGAAAATATTGTATATCATAAGGAAACATACCAAGAAGCACTCAATCAAAAATTCAAGTGAGAAAGCCTAATATATTTGTCCCTCTTTATATATCAATCATAGGAGTAGCATTCCCACATGTTTTAAGTACTAAAGGAGTAGCTAATGTGCCATATTTTCCAAGTTACAAGCTAGGTCACTATATGTACTTGTTTATCACACATTACATATTTATTCACACACAAACCAATACGTAGGGGAGAACTACATAAGTATGAGGCCCTATTCAAATTATTGACTATGTAGACAATGCCCACTAATAGAGGGACCCTTAGGATAGCTCAACACCATGTTTTCACTAACCCATTTTTTTGACAATCACTTGTCAAAGAGTGATAGCTTATGCACATGATCTATATACATAATAAAAAGGCAAAAAAAAAACTATAAAGTTCCATTTTGTCACATCCAAATCCATTTAATATTTCATAAATGATACCTATGTCCAGATCAGACTCTTACATCGATGTAATTATCCATATCATATGCAAGCATACAAGGCCACAGAATGTAAAATTCCAAGTTGTGATAATTGTTCCATGATCTTAATCTAGTCCGCGTCTATTATGTTTCATCCCAAATATGCATGTGCACAATAAAACAACTAAGTAATCTTATTTCTAATTTTTTGAAATATCAATCAATAGTTTTACTTTTTATTTTTGGTATATCTCAGTATTTAAATTTACAATATTATTTATTTGAATTTGTATATTAATTAACCTGCATAAATATATTTATCACCCTTGTGCTTAATCATTTATATATTCTTAACCCTACATACCCAATTTATTTCAATTTAAGGTTAAACATTTAGTGAGCCTAACCTCTATGTATTTCCATACAACTCCTAGCATGCTCTAGGGTTTTTCTAAAAAAAATTATCTCAGGATTATTATAATTTATTTCAAAATTTAAAATTATTTTCTTAAAACCATGTTTAATATGGATAAAAATAACTTAATTTTCCTAATCCTAAGGAGGGTGATAACTACCATCCCTCTAACCAGATCCATGATATCACTCCTTCATGGGGTAAGGTAGCCCATCATATAATGCAAAAATAAGGTAGCAAATAAACCCTTCCTAAATTCCTAGATGGTACATGTATGCATATTAAATCTGAAACACTTAGATTTTGTTCCTATGAATCCCTAAAATATCAAATAATTAATATGATCAATTTAATAAAAGAGTTACAAAATCATATTACATACATGTAGAATCTAAAATATACTAGTGTTAATCATGTGTTTGCATCTTCATCTAGAAATGTTATACCCAAAAATATTTCATTTATAAATGAAAGCTAAAACAAATACATCTAAAACAAGTGATTCCAAAATTTAAAAAAATGCTAGTAAGAGTCCAAGTGAAATCCTAAGGGAGATGCTTAGAAATAAATTTATTCAATTGCCTTCTCTACATCTTATAATTAGATCAAAGTACTATTGTGCATATTATAGAATGCATGAGCATCATACAAATTATTTTTTGCACTGATGAAAAAAATACAAAAGATAAATGATAGTGGTGATCATAACATTGATACATAAATCAAACAAACCACTCACATTATGAGTACCACTCCAAAATCACAAGTATAAAAACAAAAAATATGGGTACCAAAATAAAATTGAAAATGCAAAAATTAGAGCAAGAAAAGATTAAAAAGGCTAAGCTAGAGAAAAATATGTTGCAAAAATATCAAGAAGTCAAGGCATAAATTACATATTTTCCTAGTGTGCAAGCAAAGATACATGACTCTTCTCTATCCCATAATGAGATGCAACATTTTGACAATGATGAACATACTCAAGAAAAACAAACTTTCAATAAGAAAAATCTAATCTATGGTGCAGTTGTTTTTTCATACACAAATTATTAATATGATATATCACAAGTTCAAGAACAACCTAAGAAGTTACATCTTTCCTATACTAATAACGCAAAAGACTGGTATGATCCTAATAATATAGAATATTGGTATGATATTGATGATATTGATTATGTAGAATATGAATATATTACACATGATATAGAGCCTTCACAAAAGCATCTCCTTGATAAGTACATTGGCTTATAGTAGTAATTTTCCTTGTACATGTCTTCCTTACTTATCCTTCCAAATATTTCAAAAATTCTATAAAAAACAAATATTCTAAAAATACCAAAAAAATTAAAACATTCAAAAATCAAAAAAGTATTTAGCATTTCCATGTTTTATTAGCTCCTTAGCATATATGTTGTTGGTTCAATGTTTCTAGATAGAATATCATTTATTATATATACACACATATCTTTCATGCATATTTTAAGTGTGATACATGCATATCCAAGCACGTGATATATGCACATATAGATGTTGGGCCTTCCCTCTACTCATGTCACTAGTGCATTAGGGGAATCTACTTATTTGATCATGATACACCCAAATTATATTAGTTTATGATCACTTTCCATTATCATGTTTAAGCTTATGTATTTACACATACCTTTATCCATGATTATATCTTTCACAGTGTACTTGATATGTTATATACTTAACATTTTTTGCTAGCACATATATCTTAGGATTAGTATGATATGTTTATGCTAGTTGTTTATGATTCCATGATTTTCCTTTTTACACTTCCATGAGTGTCTTACCTTGTTTACTCTTGTATTACATGTTTGAGCATTTTAATATGTTCTATTGCTTACACCCATCGTGCCTTTGTTTTCCTATTGTGACATTTTGAACATGTCATAGTTTATTATACATGGGCATTTAAATGTCATTCTATGATTTATGGGCATTTGACTAAGTCATGTCCCTTTAATTGTGAAATATTTGAGCATGGCTCTTCTATAAAGTCTCCTTGGACCATTGCCTTTTGTTTTACTTTTGAGTGCTCTTGTATGTGTGTTTGATTACTTGCTAAGCTTGTATTGTTACTCGCTAGACATTTAAATGATAGATATCATGCATTTTAAGACTT
The DNA here is from genome assembly GCA_037957365.1 of Torreya grandis. Classification (NCBI taxonomy): domain Eukaryota; kingdom Viridiplantae; phylum Streptophyta; class Pinopsida; order Cupressales; family Taxaceae; genus Torreya; species Torreya grandis. The sequence goes on from JARHVA010000473.1 coordinate 1,808,500, forward strand.
GATGTGATTGAATACTTTATACCTTTATCAGGATCCAACTCCTCAATAAGAGTACATATGATTACCTTGTATAAGCAACTAATCACAGAATTAAACCAGAATTAACAACTAGAATTCACAAATGACATAGAATATGAGAGACAATACACAATCTTGTATTAATACTCATGCCAGAAGGAAATACAATGAAGATGCCACAATCTTCCACACCTCTCAGATGTATAGATCTCTTTCCCTCAAGAGTTCACTCTCCTACCAAAAACGGTCCCAACACACAACTCAAACACAGAGTTGGTGTTCACCTCCAACCCGTCAGTAATAACCCTGCCAGTACACAAGTACTCAAAGTAATTCAAGCAAATCTCCCATGAACTTGCAACAACTTGCAACTCAAATAATCTTACTTACCATGTAGAACTTCTTCCTGATCTTGCTGACACCTACAGATCACCCATTCTTACAATTGGAAGGATCTCTTCTTTGCCTTAATCCTTAATTACAATACATGCCAATGAGTCTATAAATAGATCCCATACTAAACAATAACTTAGAATTCTAATTTACAATAATTAGACACACAACTCAAGACTCAAAATAGCCTTTACATGCAAACAATCGGTTCAACAAACTAACTGTTCATGTAACGAGCAATTTTGGAACCACACAGGTGACCGACGTTGGTTCTTGTCTGTCTGGAGGTGATCGACGTCGGCTGACTCCAACTGATGTTCGTTGCCCTTCTGTTCACCCCTGACTAATGTCAGTTGAGCTACCAACGCCGATATCCCTAGAACTCAGCAACCTCCTCCATGTTTACAAATAGTGAAGCTTTTAGCTCAACAACCTAACAATCTCCCACTTGGAAATAAACAACTGCGCTTGTACCTGTACATCATCTAGTTTGTTTCCTGGCATTGTATCCCTCTTCAAGATCACTCTTGAAGACCAACCACCATAAATCCTATGGTGCACCTCCTGTCATCCAAATCACCTATCACATCCGCATCTACAAACCCATGTAAAAAATAACTTGACCCTGCATAGCATGTGCACCTGCTGTTGGTCCCTCTTAGATATCTAAGAATCCACTAAACTGCCCTCTAATGCTTCTTTCCTAGATTAGCTCCAAACTTGCTGACAACTCCCACTGCTTGGGAAATCTCAGGTCTAGTACACATGTACTCAACCTCATTATGTGAATCAAGACACTGTCCATAGAACTGTCCAATCATCGGCATGCTAACCAGTTTCACACAATCATCTAGAGACAAAATCAACCTGTGACCCTCCATGTCTCTAAAACACACTCATGCTAAAGAATCTTGTTGCTCCCAGATTCCTCATGACACACCTCTGAACTAACTTTACCTTTAGTTCAGCAACTCCTTGCATATGTGACCCTACAACAAGCACAACATACAGTAATAGGATAATGTAGCTAATATTATCCAACCTGGTAAAGAGAAACACAATGTTCAAACCTCCATTATCCTACAGCTAACACAAGACCATATACCCTGGCCTTCCATCTCACGTGTCCATTCCCGCTCTTCTTTATCCTGAACATCCATTTTTCTCTCAGTGCTTTCTTCCAGCTAGCAACTCCACCAAAAAACTCCCATTTGGTTCTTCTCCAAGGAATCACATCCTTCATCTATGTCAAGCTCCCACTGTTTCCTAGATCTACCTACTCTGCTTCTTTAATAACTTCCTGGTTCTTGACCATCAGTGAGCAATAAGTAGTGTAAATAAAGGAAATGATGAATTTTGAGGCTTGCTTACCCTTTAAGTCCTCCATATGGGTGCTTGAGACTCCTTGATAGCTTGATGTCTACCCAAAATCTGTCTCAGTGACCGATGCCAGTCACATCTCAATTTGCACCCGACTGACATCGGTTCCATGTGACTGTCTCATCACCGACGTCGGTTCCCCTTGACTGATGCTGGTGTTTATTTGTCTGGAGTCACTAACATCAAGCTGCACATAACTGACATCGGTCCCTGTCTAGTTGTTGACATCAGTTTTCTAACCGACGTCGGTCTCTATGTTTTACTTGTGAGCGATGACTTTTACTCGTGAGCTCCTTTTGGATCAAAACCCTATCCAAATCAACCTTGCTCTGCTTAGAATTCTTTAGCCCCTTGCACCGATCTCTGTCCATCATCTTCTCCTTGAAAACCAAGACTTTCTTGTTCTTGTCACGAACATCATATTTCTCAAGAAACGTCACTTTCTTCCTTTGCTTACAAAAATCTTGATCCATGCTTTCAAATATAAAAGCATACCCTTTGACTCAAGAACATGCATCCCCTTCTTATTCATGTGACCAAGCCTATTAAGCCACATCTTTGAATCTACAGCTAAAGTAGATAAACCAGAAGGAGAATCAGTAATACAAGTAGATAGATAAAGCGTACCTACTTTCTTACCTCTTGCTACAACAAGTGAACCCTTAGTAACCTTCCAAGAGTCCACTGTGAGAGTTACTGTGCAACCCTCATCACCCAACTTTCCAATAGAAATCAAATTCCACTTTAGGACTGGGGCATGCATGACCTCCTTCAACACCCATGTGTTACCCGTCTGCAATTTCAGCTTCACTTTCCCTTTGCCAACCATTTGACAAGGCTTACCATCCCCTAAATAAATTTCTCTAAAGTCTCCCTAGACATACTCATGAAAAAATTCCCTATTTGGGGATGCATGGAAAGAGGCACCAGAATCTAAAACTCAAGATTCTACTTTATCCAAGGAACATACTAGAGCATCCTGTGCAACAATACCTACAACATCTACTTCTTCAGTTCCTTCTTGTTGATCTTCAACCAACCAACAATCTCTCTTTACATGCCCTTTCTTTCCACATTTCTAGTAGGTTATTCTACCATACCTAGACTTGGATCTCCTGCCTATCTTTGACCTTGATCTCCCATGCTCGATCTTCTCTCTTTGCCTTCCCCTACTTTTAACACTCAAAGCATTCCCTAATGATTCACCTGTGCTTTTCCTGTGAATTTTTTCATTCAAGATTACACTCAAAACATCATCCACTTTTAAGATTTTTGAAGCAGACGTAGTATTACTAACTACCATTACCAAACTCTCCTGACTTTCAAGTAATGAGCATAAGATTAAGAGAGCCTTAATTTCATCATCAAAAATAGTATTGACTAAATTTAACTGGTTTACCAAACCATGGGAATCACTAAGATGACTATGAACAGATCCACCTTCCAACATTTGCAAATTAAATAATTGCTTCATAAGAAATAGCTTATTCAAAGCTGAGGGTTTTTCATATAAATTTGCCAAAGATTCCATCAACTCTACCATTGTCTTAGCTTGAAATAAGTTAGAAATCACAGACAATGCAAGGCTCAACCTTATAGATCCCAGAGCCTTCCGATCAAGAACATTCCATTCTTCATCCTTCATATATGTGGGCTTGCATGCAACCCCACCCAATAGAAAGTACAAATTTTTCTGATATAGATAATCTTCTATCTGCATCCTCCATAATTGATAGTTTTTGCCATTAAACTTCTCCATTTGTAGCTTACTTTCTTCTGCCATTGCTATACTCCCACTCAAACAAAAACTCCTATGAGTGACCTGTAATCAACAAACACTAACCAAATCTGATACAACCTATTAGTAACCCAACCAAAAGCTCTGATACCACTTATCAATGGTATCACGCTCTTGAACCTACAACTAGGCTCTGATACCACTTGTTAGGATCCAACTCCTTAATAAGAGTACATATGATTACCTTGTATAAGCAACTAATCATGGAATTAAACTAGAAGTAACAAGTAACTAAAATTCACAAATGACATAGAATATGAGAGACAATACACAATCTTGTATTAATACTCATCCCAGAAGGAAATACAATGAAGATGCCATAATCTTCCACACCTCTCAAATGTACAGATCTTTTTCCCTCAAGAGTTCACTCTCCTACCAAAAATGGTTCCAACACACAACTCAAACACAGAGTTGGTGTTCACCTCCAACGAGTCAGTAATAACCCTGTCAGTACACAAGTACTCAAATTACTTCAAGCAGATCTCCCATAAACTTGCAACAACCTGCAACTCAAATGATCTTACTTACCATGTAGAACTTCTTCCTGATCTTGCTGCCACCTGCAGATCACCTATTCTTACAATTGGAAGGATCTCTTCCTTGCCTTAATCCTTAATTACAATACATGCCAATGAGTCTATAAATAGATCCCATACTAAACAATAACTTAGACTTCTAATTTACAATAATTAGACACACAGCTTAAGACTCAAAATAGCCTTTACATGCAAACAATCGGTTCAACAAACTAATTGTTCATGCAATGAGTAGTTTTAGAACTGCACAGGTGACCGATGTCGATCCTTGTCTATCTGGAGGTGATCGACATCGGCTGACTCTTGTCGATGTCGGTTGCCCTTCTATTCACCCCTGATTGATGTCGGTTGAGCTGCCGACACCGGTATCCCTAGAACTCAGCAACCTCCTCCATGTTTGCAAATAGTGAAGCTTTTAGCTCCACAACCTAACAACCTCATTGTTATATCTACCTATACATGTTACTCTTATATATTACATGATCTAGATACAATATATATAAATCTTATCTTTTTGAGCTAAGGTGACTACTAGATTCTATTTTTCTCTAACCTCAAAAGGGGGATATATAATAGGGGGTGTGTCATAGAGGAATTAAATTCCACATTTTTATAATTTCATATTTCAATGGGGGAATGTCAACAAGGCATGACCTTCACGCTTATTAGGTACTCAACATATCTAGATTACAATGGGGGCATGTTATGGAAACATGTTCTCCACACTTATATCAGTTCTTAGATTCTCTAGATTAAGTGGGGGCATGTCATGGAATCATGTCCTCCACACTTGAAAAAAAATTAAAATTGGCCAAATTTCAAAGTTATATGATTTAGATACATATTTGTGGTAGCATTTTATACTTTGGTACCATTATTATACCCAATTTTTAGCTTGAGACATATATCAAGTGCATATGCCATGAAAAATGAACCTTACATTACAAAATCTAATTAGTTTCTAGATTTAAAATACTAATATGGACTATTATCATACCCAAAAAAGACTTTTAATAACTTTTATTGAGTCAATCTACTACAGTAGTTGGTTCATCTTTTGGAATTTTGAGGTGATTAAATCACTCAATCTTACCAAGTCTATAATTTAGACTTGATTAAATCATCTAACTTCACCAAATTTATAATATGGAGTGATTAAATCATCTGCCCTCACCAGATATACAGTGTGATTTGATTGGATCACTCACACTCGCCAAGGTGGGTTACACAATTGAGATAAGTTCAATGGACATAAGACAACTCAACTCTTTTTCCAAGGTTGGGGGCATGTGTCCTCCAATGTGTGTGTGTGTGTGTGTGTGTGTGTGTGTGTGTGTGTGTGTGTGTGTGTGTGTGTGTGTGTGTGTGTGTGTGTGTGTGTGTGTGTGTGTGTGTGTGTGTGTATGTATATGTATATATATGCACTTACAGCTTCAAATTTTTCATATTCTCATATTTGATGCTTTATAATGAGGCATCCTTTTAAATAAAATTTCCAAAAAGAAAGATGATTTAATCAACACATAGGTGTACTCCTAACCTTAATCTTATTACTTTCAAGCATTTCAAATTCTTTAAAATTTAGATTTCATACATTGATTATATACTATAACATGTTCTTGATTGCAGATTTGTCACCAATAAAATGCTCAATTTGGACTCATACAAAGGCAAGGTGTGTTATACACACCCAAATACACATTTATGTCCCTTTAAACTAGTAATTTAATTACTAGATTAAAAGGGGGGAATGTAGACATTAAATTTGAATTATATATCACCTCAATCTTATACACTATAAAAATACCTATCATGGTTTTACCCTTCAATTCTAAGACCTTCCAATTATCAAAAGACTTGCATCTGATATACTTTATGCCAAATTACTTATCTCTTAGTCCATCCATATGTTATTCTAATGACCAAGCCTTCTATTCTCTAAAAAATACTCTAAACCTTATCATTATCCTTCTCTACTAGTTTTATATATGAACCTATTTTCTAGCTTCTTGAACACTTACATCCTTGCCAGACACCTAAATCAACACAATTATCCATTTTTAAACTAATTTTTCAATGCCCAAAAGTCATCCAATTTACAAATGTAATGTATCCTTATGGTCAGCCTAAGTGGTTTAGTGTGAGATATTTTTAAAAGGTATTGGTATACATCAACCCTCATTCATTCCTCACCTATAAAATATTAAGAACTCACACTGAAAATTACCAAGAAGCACCCAATGAAACATTCAAGTGAGCAAGCCTTCTCTATTCATCCTTATTTATATATTAGTCATAGAAGTAGTATTCCCATAGGTCTAAAGTACTAAAGGAGCATCCCATTAGCCATATTGACACATTGTATCCTTATGCACACACAATCCAATATGTAGGGAAGAACTACATAAGTCTAAATACTTCTTTAGAGTATTAGCTATGTAATCAATGCCCATTAATAGAGGGGTCCTTGGGGTAGCTTGACATTGTGTTTCCACTAACCTATTTTTCCCATAGTCACTCCAAGGGTGAGGAATATAAGGTTTAATCATTTGATGAAGATAGATATCTTGTGTACACAATATTTATACAATAGAATAAAGGAGATAGAAAACCTAGAAGGCTCTAGTTGGTCACATTTAAATGTAGTCAGTATTTTGTACAAGACACTTGCACCTGGATTAAAATTCTACATCAATGCAGCTATCCATATATGATGTAAATTTTTGAGGCCACTGAATGAAAAATTATAGGATCTAATGACTATTCTTTTATCCTAATCTAGTCCACTTCCATCATGTTTCAACCCAGATCTACATGCACATAGTAAACTAGTTAATTACTTTTATTTCTTATTACAATATCAATCAATAGTTGTAATTTATATTTTTGGCATATCTCAATATTTAAATTTAGAATACTATTTATTTGAGTTTTTAAATTAATTGGCCTAATATAGATCTATTTATCACTTTTGTGCTTAATCATTTATTTATATATTCTTAACCCTAAATACCCCATTTATTTCAATTTAGGGTTAAACACTATAGTATAGATTTAGCATTATCAAAATGCATGGCATCTTGTACTAAATGACTTGTATTCTATTATTTTTAGCTCCTTTTCAAACCCCATTTCTTCCATGTGGATGACAACCATGTAATTTTTTATACTGGCTATGTTTTGATCACACTACAAAAAAATTTGGTATGCCAGTAACTTATACTTATTTTCTGCATAACAATTCCTTAATTTCTATGACTACCCAAACTAATTATTCACTAAATAAATTTTTTTACTAATAACAAACATTAATTAAAAAATCATTATCAAATCACAAACTAAATCAATAATCGTACATACATCAACTATTACTTTTGGTTTGATGTATTTACCCTAGTTTCATCCCTCTCACCAAAAAAGGGATATACATAGTCATTATTTATACAAAATCAATACACGAGGGGAATTTGACTCAACACATAATTATAAATGTTAGATTATACCTCAAATTATTTAGTTCATTTTAGTTATGGCTTAAAATTATACTTCAATTTATGCAAATTTTTGCTCAGTACATTGGAGTTTCACTCAGATTATGCATGAATTGATACATATTACATTCATATTATACATAGTTTTTACACAATATGACATAGGGTATATATAGGTTGATAAATTTTATTATAATATGTTTAATTGATTCATATTTTTCCCAAATTTGATGTACTCAGACAAGTCTACACCTTAGAGACATCAATGCAAATGCATTATTATCCAAACAATGTGGTATTGTCCAGATTTACATAGAAATAGTTATTTTAGATTATCACTTATTATCATAGTTACTATAAATTTTTCTCAAGTAAAACCAAATATTTTCTTCGAATTTGAAAAATATTTATACAATCATCAAGAATACAAGCATGTGCATAGCATATGTTCACATTTGGCATAATTTGGTGTAGTTTTTACACATATTATGATAAGGGGGCATGTGCACAACATGTGTCCACATAACTACATAATTATTGCTTAGATTTCAAATTTATTACTCATATTGTATGGCTCAATATGCTCAATTACTAGATTTCGGCAATGTGCATGGCATATTGTCTCAACTTAAATTTTTTGCACTAGAATCTATATAAGGAATGACAATTTCATGGCATTATCTATGTTGTTTACACCAAACTCGATTTAAATTATATTTGCACCATGTATTTCTCTAGTTTTTCATTAGAATGAATCTTATAACTTTTTACAATGGTTGATTTAGTTTTTTGCACCAATACCTAATATATTGAGTTGTGTGGGTTTGAATCTAAACAATGTTTTTTAACTTATAGGCACATATCTAAGTAGTAAAGATTGGGGAAAGCTTATATTGGCTCTTTATACCATAGAAATTTACTTAGATTCTACACATGGACTTAATATTATATTCATCTCTGCAAGAATCACTCAAAGTCTTGTTCAATTATTTGGCCAAGAAGATAATGAAATTATAGATCATCTTCTTCTATATGGGTTTATTATGTTTGACCCATGGCACCTCCACTCACAAGAAATCATATGTGACATAGGTAATCTCAAGTATCAATTTTCTTCCTTTTACTTTAGTACTTTCATTTTATTGCATTACTAGAATAAAATTAGGGTCAATGTAGACACCCAAATTTGGTCAAACAAACCCAAGTACCATGTCTTTTTGTTAATTTAATTGAAGAAGCTTATAATATCAAATAAGAATCTATTGGTGTGTCATGTATTATTCCTACACCTTTTCATTTGGTTTTTACATTCTTGTTTTTAGTTTGGACTTTTACAAGTGTTATTATGATATTTAAATTTATGTGCAAGTCATAGGGATCCCTGGTATTTTTCCTCTTTAATATTGTTTTCTTATTATTCTCTAATAAAATGGTTGTATATGGAGAAACACACCCTAAATTATTGTCTAAAAACTATGATCTATATGGAGAAGCACACCCTAAATTATTATTTGAAAACTATGATCTTGTCCTAATGTCTCTTTCAATCTTTGTTTTGAGGCACATTTCATTTAGGTCTCTTTTCATGATCATTTTATCCCATTTGAGTCAATTTGGCATGCCATTAAATTTTTAATTATGAGTATTCTGTGTGTGTGTGTGTGTGTGTGTGTGTGTGTGTGTGTGTGTGTATCCCTCAAAGTCATTTTAAATCTAACACTTATATACCTAGAAAACATAATTAAATAAAAAATCAAATCACAACAATCTCTACATAGGCATTTTTGATATCTGAAGTTTATATGGTTACAATCTACATTATATGTTTAAACCAAAGGAGGACCTAGGTAAAATATCTTATAGATTCATAGTGCATATTATCCAATCACACACACATATAGTAGGGGATAACTACATCAACCTGAGGCTTATTTGGGATATGTAGACAATGCTTAGTTATAGGGGGATTATAAGGCCAACTCGACTATTCCTTTGACACTAAATCCTTTTTTATATTTGATTTTTGTGTATGGCCTTGATAGGGTTTTTTTAAAGAAGAGAAGACAAAGCATGGGTTATAACACATGATCACATATATCTACTTGGTTGAAATATATCCACATGTGGTTTTGCATATTCTTCAGTTTGTAAGTTTATCTCAGGACTAGCATAGACAAAACCACTTCATCCAGACATAGCCACAAGCTGTAAAAATCCAAATCCATTGGTCACATCCTAGTTAGCCAAAAAATCATCACTTTAGATCTGAGAGCATCTCAATCAATGCCATAGTCAACCATCATCATCTACATGCTAGCATATCCAAATTACAAATAAGTGTTCAATATTTTTCATGTTTTTTTGTAAAAACCCTAATTATTACATATGCATACAAAATGGATTCATATGTAAATGCTTATTAAATTAAAATCTATTTTACTCATATTTTTATCTAAATTATATTAGATTTATTTCCCTAATCTTAATTATGCATAAACATATACTTATGCTTGAGAGATATATAATATATATAGGTTCGCCATATCTATCCATAGGGATAGGGTAGGGTCCCTCTCCCTCAACTTCCCCCTATATATCTATATGAAACTGACTCATTGTAATTAAATTAAACCTTTTGATATCCCATTTACCAACTACCTAAGCCTTACTGATAATGATTCTATTTAGATATAACACAACTAACACACTATATAAGATATAATATTACTAAGTAGCAAAATCCTTCTCAACCTACAACCTATTAACTATGTAACATGATTAGTGATCAAACAACTACTCTATTGGGTTGGTTCAGTCATTTATATAAGACACTATCTAGAAATTCCATCCCCTATATATAATAAGTAGGCATAAGTGGTTGTTTTAATATGTGATAGGTAATACTATCCATCAAGGCCATCCCCCATCCCCTACAATAGAGTATAGTAGGCATAGGTGGTTGGTTTGGATGAGTTTATAAGAATATATGGATTATGTGGGAATGGTATATAATAAAATGTCTAGGTAGTGATTTCCAAGTGCCTTGAGGCCCTTAAATTAAGTGTTTGGATAATTATGGAATCCATTGATCAAGTTTGATTCAATATATAGAAGAATTAGATGGTATCTCTCTCAGTTGGCTAAGGCTAAAGAGTTTATTCTATATAGTTGGGGGATTAATTGGAAAGGTGATCTAAAACTCATAAGATTTGGTTGAAATATAATTAAATAAACAATAATGACACAATTGTAATAATGTTATCTCTAAGAAGAGTTGTTTTATTGATCAAATTTGCAAATCCAAACATATGCCTATCTCTGAGAATAAATGTCTGATTTCATTTTTGGGTTACATCTTCATTTATACACATTTTGAAGGTAGGATGAGGATGTTTAATCTCACCAATATCGAGGTAGATTAAATGGTTTGACTCCCATGATTCACAATAATATAGAATTCAAGGAATTACTATTTTTAGAAACTTACTATTTTTAAACTACACTACTAAAATTAAAATTTGGGGCACTTACATTTGGTTTTATGTGGTCAAAACCATAATCAAATATCCATGTCATCTCATGGTATTCCCCTCATTCTTATCTTTCCAATGGTTCAAATGGGGAGTGAAATGGATCTATGGTGAAAATTTTATGGCTCCTGAAAGTTCTACCACCAATTGGGGTAGAACCATCACCTGAATTGTCACCTAAAATATTGCTCAAATCATTCCTCCCTCCTTGAGAATAAATGGTACCCATTAATTCAATATTTTTCATAAAGTGTGGCATTTTTGTTTTGATTTTATTCCAAATGCATACTTAGAATGGACAGTGCTTTATAGAGCTATGCTTTGTGGAGCTAAGCAGGGCCTGATTGTTCACCATTTCTATCTAACCATTAGTCTATGGATGGAAGGCCATGAACTTATTTAGCTTGGTATCTATTTTCTTCTATTTTTGTGTTGTTTGTGTAGTTAGGGTTGCAACATCAACCCTTTTGGATTCATGTGGCTTGACCATCATGAGAATGAATTTTTTGGCACTAATCAGGGAGACAGATGTAGAAGGTGGTATCTCTGGTACCCTGTAGTGCCATGTTCCAAGAGTGAGGGTGGTCCTCAAAGTTCTTGATTCATATATGCCATGTCAATCATACATAAATGGTTGACTAAAGATTACATTGTAAACATCTAGATTGACCACATCACATAAGACCTCATCTTGGAAAGGTTTTATTGCATATGAGAGAAGACATTGGTGGGTGACATAGAGGTTTCTCCTTGGACTCAACCATCCAATACTATATGGCTTTAGGTGAGGCTTCATAGACAAATTTAGGCTTTTCACAACATTAGCAGATATTAAATTCTTTTGATTCCCACTATCAAGAATGAAATGCAAAGGCTTACCTTTCACCCATAACTTAGAGTCAAATAACCTTTCCTTATCATCTGGCCTCTCCTCATGGGTCTATGATGAAGCAATGATGGTATCAGGGTCAACATCTACAATCTCTTCTTCATCATCTTTGACTATAGGGTGTGTATGAGGTAGAGTAGTATATGTTGAGGATTGTGACTCATAAATTAGGGACTTGATGGCTTGACATTCTTATTTGGAGTGCATTCCATATTTGTGGTAATCACACTATTTCCTAGTCTTCCCTTCCTTTTTCGTCTAATTTTGGCCTCGTGTTTAACCTTCTTTATCACTTTTCCATTTTGTAGGTTCTCTTTATATTCATTCTTCCATGCTTCTACTCAATCTTCATCACAAACTTGTATGCCTCACTCAGGGTTTCCAGATTGAAGAGTTCCATATCCCCCCATATATACCATTGTATTCCACTATGTTATTTGAGAACCTTGTGTTTCTCACTTTCTTGGATGCCCAATCTCATAGATAGAGAATGAAAAATTTCAATGTAATATTCAATATATTGTTCCTTACCTTAGCAAAGTTGTTGTCACTCTATATACAAATCATCATATGCTCTAATGGGGTAGTATTCTTCCTTTACAACTTCTATGAAATCATCCCAGGTAGGTTCCACCTTAAGTCCAATATCATCTGTATTGAATCTCTTATTTTACACTTCCCACAATTTTTTGACAGGCAATGATGCTTTTAAAATAGCAAAAGTGATCTTCTTTTTATCGGTGAATTTATTTACAAAAAAATAGGAAGATAATTAATCCAACTAATTTTCTACTACATCAGCATTGATTTTGCCTTCAAATGTAGGGATATCAAAATTCACCTAAACCTTGAAGGGTTTTGGGGCACTGAAAGGATGTGGGAGTATAGATGATGAGCCAAAATTTCCCATCGAGATTTTTTGGATAATTTGGGAAAATTATTGTAGCATCTGCACTTTCTACTATTGGAGGACTTCATTCACCATTTCCTTGAAAGGATCATATGTCTTAGTGTTGTCCACCATTTGAGGTCATTTTGATCAAATAGGTGGATAGTTTGGAAACTCTATTGTAGCCTAACCTCATCCTCAAGATCATACACTCTCAAGATAAATTACTCTGATACCACTAGTCTAAAACTCAAAATCTTTGGTTGAAAGATAATTCAAGAAATAAGAACAACACAATTGTAATAATGTTATCTCTGAGAAAAGATGTTCTATTGATCAAATTTGCAGATCCAAACATATGCATATCTCTAAGAAGAGATGTTTGATTTCCTTTTCAAGTTACATCTTCATTTATACACATTTTTAAAGTAGGAGAAGAATGTGGAAGGTCACCAATCTCGAGGGAGATTAAATGGTTTGACTTTCATGATTCACAATAATATAGAATTCGAGGAATTACTATTTTTAGAAACTTACTATTTTTAAATTGTACTACTAAAATTAAAATTTGGGGCACTTTCATTTGGTTTTCAGGGGTTCAAAACCACCAAGTGGAGCTCCAAGTCATCTCATGGTGTTTACCTCATTCTTATATTTCCAACGGTTCAAATGGAGAGTCAAATAGAGCTATGGTGAAAAAGTTATGGCTCCTAGAAGTTTTGCCACTAATTGGGGTAGAACCATCACCCAAATTATCACTTGAAATGTTGCTCAAATCAAAAGGTGTCAGGTTAATCAAGTTACAGATAAGTATTTATTGCATTCCCATCTCATATAAACTAAATTTGCTTGTTCTCATAAGGGAGGTGAATAAAGAGTGGTTGTCCTTGAGGCCTATAATCAATCTAAAGATTGGCCCTCATGGATAGTTGGTATGGTTGGCCTAATTCCTAAGGAGATGAAGATGGAGAGGTGAGTGCATAAATGATTCCACATCCACATATGTGATGGTATTCTATATGGGAGCATAAATTCACCATATGTCTAATCTGTATAGGGAGGGATGATGACTATAAACTATAGATAATTGCACCATATATTATATATAGTTTTCCCTTATACCTAATTTTAGAGATAGATATTGAGTGCATACTAAGGGGGGCCTATCCCAATATTTTGGTATGCCCTTATATACATTACATAGGTGCCTCAAGAGTTACTTATATACATATGGGGCTCAAATTCACTTGAGATGCCCTTCCCATATAATAATAAAAAATATATTAAACATACATGTAATATATAGGGGGCCTATATAGAATGCCAACCTTATTTATATATGTATATGGGTGCATCAACATTAACCAATCTGGCAACACCAATTCCATTTATTTTAAACTATGGCTTTTATCCCCTATCTATAGGGTAGTCATCCATATGGTACTGGTAAAAAGTGTATCTATTATTCCTCCTTCGGAGTGAAACTTGGAGAGTGAAGAGAGGGGCAGATACTTGATTCTAATTTAACCTAGTTGGTCTTGATCCTAAGTAAATATATCCAATTTAGCTAGTCTAAGTATATATATATAGCTCCTCGCTAGTCCATATTCCTCAATCCCTATATATAGATAGGGGATTTTTTAATTTGGTTTCATGGATTAAATCATTCATTATGGTTGATGGTTGAGTCACTTATGGGTTAGGGACTGACTGTCTATCCTATATATAAGGATAGGTTATGGGAAGGGTGGATAGAATCTATATGCAAAAGATAGAGATAGATCTACAACTTATTCTACTTAATAATCCAAGCTAGGAGAAGGTAATCAACTAAAATCTATTTTGATGCTTTATATATCAGAGGCATGACCAAATTAGATCCACTAAATCTAACTAATGGATCTCTTACCACATAATACTAAAGGAGAGGGTTCCAAAGCCTCTAGTCAAATAAAATTATGAAATAACCCTAGTTAAGTCTTTTAATACATAAAATAAAATTAATCTAGTGCTCACAAAAGTTTATGGCATAAAGGGGGATAGTTTAACACAAATAAATAATCAAGGGATCATGGTAGGCAAATGGGGACCTAGATCACCTAAGGTGGAAGATGAAAAACAAATAAGAGCCTATAGCTATAATAATTTTAAGTACATAAGTAATATAAGCAAGAAGTTATATATTTAAAAACAATTAATTTGTGTAATATCTATCTATCAAATGAAATAGTAAAAGTGAGATATTTACCTTTGGATGAACCTATCGAGTCTCAATCTCTCCCTTGGCTAATAGTTCTTTGCAAGAGGTTTTTGTGTATTTGTAAGGATCACACTATAGAAATAATCTCTAGGGTAAAAACTCCTACTTTTCATCTAAGACTTCCCATAAGACAAGTTATCTTCCCTTCAAGGTAAACCCTAAGCAATGGCTCCTTCAATGTAGATGTAGCATAATTATGAGTTGTAATAATGTGAAAATGAATGTTCTTCTCTATTGGATATAATTAAAGGTTGTATTTATAGCAATGGATAGGTCCTAAACCTTCTATAATTTTAGATGACAAGGTTAGTGAACATGATCCAATTTAAGAAAAAGTTATTATTAGGCCTTGAACTAGGTTGGCCAAGTTGAGTTAGTTATATAACGTGCACTTTAACTTTCATAACAGGGTCAAGAAGGCTAAATTAGTAGGGTAAAATGGTGTTTTCTTAGTTAGGGGAAATTTTAAAGCATTTCTTAGGGAAATGGATAAATAGGGTTTGTTTTCTTAGGTGATTGCATAAGTAAAATTTGTTGTGGGTTTAGGTAATGATAGTGGGTTTAGGTATGATAGAATTAACCAAAAATGTTGTAAAGCACCAATGGTCTACCCACCCCTTTCTCAGTGCACCCTTTAAGGCATTTCATTTGAGATATTGAAATTTGATAGGTTTTTTTAAGAGAGAAAATGTCAGTAAATGATATACTTTAAAAATATTGTGTCTACATATGTCCCACTCAAAGCTCATCATATGTCACAAAAGTGTAACATGGGATGGTGATTCAAGAAAGAACATAGCAAAGCAAAAAAATGAGGTGAAAAATTGTAGTGGAAAGTTTAAAATAAATGAAATTAAATAATTTATAAATATGTACCTTCACTTACCTTATTGTTGAATAAGAACTACATGAGAAGCAGATGGAAGAGGCATCCAGTGTGTGGAACAAGAGATGAACCTAAAAAATAGGATAAAATTTGAAACATTTACAAAAATATGTGGCTTGCACTAAAAAAATTATACTTTTTCAAGATTTTATAACGTATTTGGGTTTTTCAAAAGAATTTATAGAAGTAAAGTTATGATTATAATACAAAAAAAATTGTTTAAATAACTGCAAGGTTAAAATTTTCAAAATTCTATTATAAAAGGGTAATTAACTATTCATTTTTACATTTTCTAATTTGGGAAACCAAAGCTTTGTGTGACCATAACTAGTGATGAGAGAGATGATGGCCCAAATATAAGGCAGAGGATGAGTTGGAGGATGTGTTATGACTACTATCGGGATAGTCCAGGTATGGGTTGTATTTAATGCTAATTTTTAGATATTTAGTATTAAAATGAATTATTTTTGGCAAATTAGATGTTGAGGCAAATCTGTATTTTCCCTAAAAAAATAATAATATAGTAAAAATTACCACAAATAGTGGGTAAAATTCAAAAGGTGAAAAAGTAGGTCTAGGGCATTAATGATTAATTACCACACAAATTAAATGGAGTTAGCCTAGTCAACTTAGTTGAATTGGGTAGGTTTGGGAAGGTGGTCTACCAGTTATCAGTTGTTTGGACTAGTTATAAATTAGAGTGGCCAATAGTATTGAAAGTGGCTGACCTAATTGAAATGAGTAAGGGTGATTTATACTATACACAATGGTTGAGTACAATATTTTTAGGATGCCTGACTTAGTATAAAATATGGCCGACATAGTTGGAATGAGGAAGGGTGGTTGACATCATATGATGTGGCCAATCACATTAATATTATGGATGCCAACTTAGTTGGTAAGGTATCCAACCTAATAGGTCAAGTGGTCAACTATGTTAAGTTAAGGGATTGATTACATAGTGTTGGGCCAACTTAGTAGAAAAATAAGAGTGGTTTATGTAGTAGAGTACATGGCCAACTTATATATAAATGATGAATAAAATGAAAATTAGGTTGATGAAGGAATTAAATATATTAATTGATTGTATTTTTGGTTTTTAAAGTATGTTTGATTATTATTTGTGATTAAGAGTTGATACATGTTTTATTGTTTGATATTTCTCAAAGGCAAAAAAAACTCTAGAGATTATTAGATGTGATTTGGTTATCTAATTTATTTGATAGATTTTTATGGAAGATCGAGTGTAATTGACTATATTAAGTTTTGGTAGTATTATGGAGATACAATAGATTTTGATCAGTGTGTAAGTAGTCACTATGTTATTGGGAACATGGGAATGACTAACACTTTTAGGTGGGTGTTGAATGGGGATAACATTGAGGTGAGTATCACCCTAGAGGATGTCCATGTGATGGTGGGAATTTTTATTATATGTATGTTTTTGGTGCAACATACACCAAAAATAGATGTTTGAGAGATGAACATTAACCTTATAGGTGACTGACTCTAAGAGATATACTTAGATGAGCTTGTAATTGCACCTATTTGATGTATATTTGTCAATTGTTTTGAATATTTGGAAGGAATTTATTAGAATTATGACAACTCATGTAATGTGTCACAAGTTAGATGGAAAGGTCCCATTATATATTATTGTGTTGTGTTGGTCCCTGTTAGAGGTGGGCACAATATATGACTTGGGATCTATGATCTATTTATAGTTATTTCATGATTTTAATAGTATTATATCATAGGAGGAGATGATTATTGACCTTATTATATTATTGAGTAGTTGGATTTAAGAGATACTTATGATGTATTAGCCTACAAGATTAGTGCATGTGGTAAATGTTATCTTACCATGCATGTGATGACAGACATAGGATCATATGTTACATGTTATACCACATTCTGTATCATCATATATGATCACACAAGGGGAGATTATTTGGCAGCCCTATCAGGGCACAACAAATACTTGGCCCTTATGTTAAGTACCTTTCAGGCATAAGTTCATGTGAGGATTACAGGGCACCATCTTTGGTGGGTAGAGCCACATTTAGTGCCTTGTTTACAAGTAGAGTTTTGGTTGACACACCTAACATCTCCTATATTATTATCATCATTTTGGACACATCATGTGAGGGAATGTCATGGTGAGGGAGGTACAAAATTACCAGTAGATGTACCCATCATATGACTACACTAGCCTAGACCTATGAGATAATGACATCAATGATAGTGAGAGGATCCAGCAATGATCAAAGAAGGAGATGTAGTTTTTGTTCCACAACAACATATATTATGATGACTACCATGGTGAAAAAGATAGAGGTAGTCTCTAGTGTAGCCTCATATATAGCCACAGGCACCACCATAAGGAGATCCAGTAGCATAGCCTATGCTGAGTTAGTTGATTATGAGGTGGATTCATAGTGTACTACATCATGATCATGTTATTTATCCAAACCATTATATAGGTTTCACAAAACTATAGATCCATACTTCATAGGAGGTACTTGATGGTCGAGTATATGGAGCTATTATTGGTAACTAAGTTATGTTTTGTTGAAATTGTGAGAATACATATATAGATATACATGTTAGATAGATGTATGATTTTAGAGATATATATGTGAGATCCAATGTAATTTTGGTTTGTGTTTTGTAAATGGTGCAATGGAGATGACTAGATGGGAGACTATGGTTGAGAGAACCCATCATGATATATTGGATGGCATGCTACCTTAGCATGATCTATATAGATGATTGATCTTGTGGTGCCATCAACACCTACTTATGCTAGTTGGTTTTGATTATTCATTGAGGTAGCTTGATATTTGTAGAGATTATCTAATTCAACATAAGTAGCATTACCGCTATAAAGAGTTAGTGATGGGGATTTGTGAGTGTGGAATTCATTGGCTCAAGAATGAGCTGCACATTTAGAAATAGCTATATAATTTGCACATGTGCAGTGCTAGGTGACCCATCTATAGGGACAAGTAGATAGATTTTGGTCATGGATAAAGTCACTTCAATGGATTGTTCATAGAAGGCAGTCATAGGCTTTAATGGGTAGTGTAGCCCATCCACCACCAAATAGGTAGGGTGGACCACATCTATAGATTTATTTTTTTACTATGACTATATCATTTGATATTGTATCAAACATTTTGAGTCATTTGTATATATAGATATGTTGTTTTGATGACTCATGGATGTTGTGGATGTATTTATTTTATTTCTAGCACATGTTAGTATTTATATATACTATGGGAAAATTTATGATGTATGTGTTATTCTTTTATAGCAAATGTGAACAAATGAAAGGTAAAAAGGAATGATAATGTAAGAAATTAAACCAAGTTTTAAAAGATAACATGTGTGAGAGATGTCAAAAATGAATAAAATGTAACAAAAATAAATATTAATATAAGATAATAAGACATGAAAGAATATAAATAAGAAATATCAATGTAAGGTAAAACACAAACAAAGATATGTAAAATAATAAATATCTATGTAAGATAAGAACATAAACAAAGATTTGTAAATAATAAATGTAAATGTAAATAAAGATATGCAAACAAATATATGAAAATAAGCAAGATATGAAATATGTGAACATATAAGTGTAAATAAGAGTGATAAACCAAACTTAGGGTTTGTGTTAGGCAATAATGTAGATGATATAGTTACTTTATGAAAAAACATGGCATGTAGTTTATATGGGAGAAAAAGATCTTTTGTGAGGAAGGATTGGTCCTGTCCAGGGTCTTATACTAAAAATAACAAAAGGATATCTAGTCAGGTAAAAAATAAGAATTATTTATATGAGAAAAATAATTTATGTGAGGAAGGCCTGGTCTTATCCAAGTTCTTACATTGTAACTCAAAAAAGGATAACCAAATAGGTATGATCAGTTTTGAAGTAATATGTATCAAAGGGAATATTGGGAATGATATTATGTAAAAAGGGAGTGAAAATCATTATATAGGCATTGTAACAATCCTTAGTAGAAATGAGACATACTAAAAAAATGTACAAGTGCTAAGATTTTATTTGGACAACAAAGACATAAGATACTCTTACTAGAAGATAAAACATTGTTGTATAATGAGTGAAGTACCTAGATAATCTCATGAATTTTGCAAATACAAAAAAAAAATTGAGCCTACCTTCCCATGACGTGTTTCCTATTCTTTAGGACCCCTTATAGAATCATCAGTCTACTACAAATAATGGGTACATACATAATAAAGTAGGTGGCACTAGATATAATAATTATACCTCATATCACAGTCTATTGGCATAACACACCCCAATGGACCTCAGCTATATCATGAGGCCAACCATGGAGTTTGAGATTCAGCTAGAATAAGAGATGTGCTAAAGAATAATCGTGTCTTTTGATGTGATTTTGACTTTTAAATATTTGCTTTTTCCTTTTGATCATTTCCTTTTGTTTTAATTATTTAGAATTTAAATTTTATGGACTCTTTTATTCCTCCTTCATGTGGATTCATCATAAAAAAAACCTGAGTGATATAGGTGATGAACACAAAGAATCTTATGATTTGGTTACAAGATATAAGTACTTAAATATGATGTTGGAATTAAGATGCTTATACTTACCCACAAGTAAGTGTGCAGTCTCAAAACTAATCGTATATGTGCTTAAGATAAGGGAGATATATGGGAGAAATAGAGATCATGAGAGATACATGTAATAAATTGTATAATAATGAATATGATTTGTAGTTGATCATAGGGTGTGGTATAAGAGCCATGTCACATGAATAACTATATTATTCAACAGGTGATCTATCATAAACATCCATGTAAGGAAAAATCATACCAAGATAGGATAAAAATAAGTGTTAATGATAAAATAAACTTAGACAATAATTAAGTTTTCAAAAATTAAAAAAAATATGATGTGAAAGAGAAATATCATCAGAGTAATAATGCATTATAAATGTCGTAGTGAAATTTCAAGTCCAAATCATATGAAAATGTGAATAATAATGTGATGAAATACAATAATGTGTTTGAAAATACTGGTAGATTTCATGACATACATCATTGATAATATCAGATACATTTTGTTGTAGTTATAGGCTAACTTTGATCAAAGTCCCATCTATCTTCCTTGATAGTTGTGTGAGGACTTCCTAATGCACTATCTCTATGGATAAAGTAGGTATTCTAGAATAATAATAATGTGCATATGGAATCTCTTGTGGAGGGTAGTTAATGTGAGGAATTGGTGTCTCAATGTGACTAAAAACATATGATCTATGAAAGGATGTAGGTTGTGAATAAGGCTAAACCTATGTTCGTGAACATCCTAAAGCACGTTGTTGATAAGGTGATGGAATAAGCCATGGGAAATCACAAAAAATGTTATTGAAACACTTTAAACCTATCTATATTTTTATATCACATTGATGCCGTAGATAATAAACATCTCCATGTTTAGGGATATACTCTAGAAGTATCTTAAGTAGAGGTAGGTTCTTATCAGTAGATTGTGTCTTCTTTAAATGAAGCACATCAATATATTACTAAAATTGTTGGTAATGAGTAGAGGAATACATGTTCATGCCATGAAAGAAAGAAGTGCATCTAGGATCAGATGACTATTGAGGTTGATTATATGTAGTATGAGTTGAACCTAAAGCATTTTGTTGTTGAAGGAATATTTGATGTGCTTGGTAATCCTTGGTCCAATGACCGGTAACTTTATGAAACACATAATATAGCTCATCTTCCCATCATGTAGGTGGAGGATCAATATTAGGCAAATGTAATATGCCATCACCATCAGTAGGATCCCTCAAAATAGAGTCTAAACTAGGATTAGCAGTTATGAGAGAAGATCCCAATGTGGGTCAATGATGAGGGTCATCAATCTCTTCATTTAGATCAACTCAACTTGGTTTATGTCATATCAAACTAGTTATGGTGTCCAATGGAAGTCATCAATAAGGTGTTAAAGATAGTAACTAACAATTATCTTATTAGGGGGATTTATGGATCATTTATCCTTAAATATCTAATTTAGTTTATTGAATGAATTCTACCCTCTTTTTTAGAAAGTAAAAACACTTGCTTAGAAATAAACACACTTGTTGTAAAGGAAATTTCTTGGAAATAAACAAAATTTAATCTATTGGAATTATGATTTGAATAAAGTGCTTAGAAATTAAATGTTGAAATAAAATAAATAGAAAGTAATTTAAAATAGGAGCATGCACATAAAGACCTGTAATTTAGATCAAAGCATACATTCAACTTTAAGATTGAAAAGATTAAGTAATAACAATATGAAACATAAAATACCACACATAATATCTGACTTCCTTGGTTGAGTGGGTCCTTGCTCTCCCTTGGAATAGGATATAAGTCAACACTTAAATCTTCAAAAATATCAAATATTCATTAACTTATGAAAGGATTACAATCTAGAAATATGCCAACAATTATGCCTAAATTTGATGCTTCTTACTCATACTTTTTCTCCTATATTAGAAACAATACATTGTTTATTTATCAAAATGCTTTTACAAAAGATTATCTAAAATAACTAATCTCATAACAAGATTATTAGCATAATCTTATTTATTTACAAAATAGAAAAAGGTTACAACTATCTTCCACTTTTCAAGGTGAAATAGTGGAAGAGATGGCATAAGAGTTCATGTAAAGTTTTCAACTATTACAATATCTGTTAGTTACAATCTTGTATAATCTAGTAACCAATCTTCCATAATATCCATAGTGATGTTATTACAAAACCTTACTATAAATATTATGTATATAAATAGGAATACTATCTTTGGTAAGCTTCTACATGAGTTTGAAATTGCCCAAGGATAAATTGGAAGATCCTTAATCAAGTATGCATGATGTGTATATTGGTGTATAACCTCCAAAATTTCTTCCAACAGACTTTTTGATTGATCTACATAACTCCAGTGCTAGATTGATGTACTCTAGAGCTAGCCTAAGGGACTCTAGAGCCAAATTGGTGAACTCCATAACCAACCTAATGGACTCCAGAGCTAGATTGGTGAACTCTAGAGCTATCATGGATTGATCCTTGGTGGTTTGAACTAGTCTTTAGGTGTCTTCTTGTTTTCCAAAATCATAATATTTGATCATAGTGAATTTATACATGTATATACAAAAATGGTGGATTTTCATGCAAAGGGTTAGAATGAAGTGATGAAAACAAGAAACATTGACTCACACATACTAATCAATTTAAAAGCATTCATCTTCTATTTTAGATTAGAAACAAGTTATAAAATGCACATTCAAATCAATTAAGAAGGAGATTATTAGGGAATCAATAGGATCATTAATTTGATATAATGATCCATTTCATGGGCTCATAATTCCCTCCACACTTCACTTCTTTCATGTCCTCTTTCAAGATAATGTCTTCTTTGCTCATGATCAGGTACTCACTTTTCCAAAGTTTGGTTGAGATCATAGATGTCATAGTATGTGTCCCAAGTTTTATTGAATTTAATGACAAACTCTTTATGTATCTGATATAGTTCTATCCATTTTTCAAACTTCCCAATGGACTAATGCACCACATTCTTCCATGAAAACATAGGGATAAGGATGATCAGAGGTATAAATCTCATACCTATCCACTCATGTCCATATATCTAATTAAATTATTAAATTATCTCAATAAAAAACCTAGATCTTTTGAAACAACATCTAAGGTTGGTGGGAGAAATCATTGTCTTTTTTTATGGGATATTCAAAATATCCCATGTTTTATCATAGGCAATCAATGCTTCATTAAAATGGTGTTGTACATATTCTTTAAAAGCTATGATACTATTATGCAAAACTTGTGGATAGTGTTCCTTTAATTTTGGTTGGTATATAAGGATAATAGCTTGATGTACTTATTCCTCTTCATCGTGGCTAGAAGAGTGAGTCTCCTATGTCTCTAAGATTTGGGATTTTCCTTTATCCTTTGGTTGAGATGAAGATGATATAAGGAGTTATTCCATAGTTTTCTCAAATGCTTCTTCTATGGTTTTTTATTCTTCAATATTAAATGAGGGTTATTATCTTATTTATTTGGTATATTTTTCTTCAATTCCTAGAGTTTCAATAAGATGTCCTTAATTTAAGCTACCGAGGATCTCTATAACATCCTTGTTTTGATCATACTCCTTCTACAATATAAGAATTCTTCTTTTCTTTGTTAGAGGTACTAGCCTAGACTCATCCCTTGGAGTCTTTCTTATTGAACTTCTCCTCAAGACCCTAGATGGTGATAATCTTGGGGTTGGTCTCTCTTCATTATAAAATTTCAAGATAGGAACTTGGGCAATAGCTCATTTTGAGGATTCCTCAAATCTAGGTTTAGGTGTCCTTATTTACAATTTATTTCCTTCCTTATCATTGAATTTGGATCTTCACTAGAAGTTCCTTATTTAAACTAGACCTTGGTGTAAGGTAATAATAGAGAGGTCTCATTTTTACCTCAGATCTCTTTTTTAGCTTATTTCTTAGGAATGCTTCCCTGTTAGCCTCTCCATCTTGTGTCTTCATGAAATAATGTGTGTTTAATGGATGTTATTCCCTAAACATATATCTATGGCATGATCTAAATGGATCTATGTATAAATTTGGGCAAATTACCTCACCATTCTGGCGTATGGATTCCTTGTCTAAGGTGAGTAAGGATTCTCGTTGCATCATCACTAATAAAACTATACTACCCATCATAATTAAAATGCTTTATTACCCAAAATTTAGTTATACTTCAGGGCTCTAGTAGACTATCTCTTTTAATTCCCTTTGTGATGTCTTTTGGGTTGATAATCAATTCACATATAGGTTCCCTATTTTCATGAAATATATGAATCAAAACTTTGAAGGTAGATCTTCCTGCAATTCTTAAGCCTATATTTGGGATTCCTAAGATTTTACTAATGATATGAACTTACAAAAACATTAATGCCTTCACCTTAGAATGGTCTCTTTTTATGTTTATGATGAATTCTTTGACAAGTTATTCATTAAATCCCTAGAATTTCTTGAGAAAATCAAACCAACCTACCTCTTGAAATATGGTAACAATTGCATTATCTTTTAGTGATAATCTGGTTATGATGTTAACTTTTCTCCCATCTTTCTATCTTTTGTCAAATATTATTAATGCTTCAAAGAGGTTTTGGAAAGCATGTTGTAAATGTGGAATGATATTTTGAGTAGGATAGTAGGTTTTTCTGTTATGAGTAGGACTTAAAAGGGACATGGCACACTTAGAACAAATTGTAGTTAATCTCACCTTAGCATTAGGGATACCTCTAAGTTGGATTAATTCATGAGGTGTGACCATTTGGAAAAAAAAATCAATTATTTTTGCATTTGGAGGGATTAGAAATGACCTCAAATACACACTTATCATTTTCCTCATGATAAATTGTGTCATCTTCTTCTCCCAATGAATTTGGAAAGTGACTTGAGCTAACATCCTCATTATTGCTCTTTTCAAAAATGTTTTTCCCACACGATTATTTGATTCATGTCACGACGGTGACATTATGTCACTTTTCACATTTAATAGACATATCTCAATCCATACTTTCCCTTGAAAATACATTTTCACTTTTTGAAATGACTTTTTAATTGAACATCTTTTTATGGAATATTCCAATTTTGAAAATATCTCCTTTCAAAAATGGATAGATTTGACATTTTGATAAAATTCATTTAATCCTATACATAGATAAATAAAGTAAAAAATAACTCAACTTAGTTTTGATGTTATCTTTATTATTAGGATACCACTTGTCTTGTGATGAAAATACCACATCAGTTAATTGAAAGATATATACAATATACTATAAGCACTAAGCTTATTTCTTTGTTTCGTAAAAAGTTATCATTTCTAGTTCTCAACTTTTCATATATATATATATATATATATTTGGGAGGAGGATTATTATTTATTAGTTTTCAATCCTCCTCCTTTATTAAGATCCAAGTCTCATCATTTGATTATGATAGGATAACAAGGTTCTCCCATATAGCCAAATTCATCTTGAGACTAAATTTTCTTGAATAATTCCTCTTTTCTTAGAGGTTTATGATAAATTTTTAGTCTATGTCTATTGACTAAGAGTGTTCTTTTTTTCCCACAAATTGGTAGAAGTTGAATTGATCCATTATCAAATATATTTTCCAATTGGTATGGTCCCAATCATCTAGTACAGAACTTTCCCTTGAAATATTGGTACTTTGAATCAAATAACAAAACCCAATCTCCTTAAATTTTATTTCTTTGATGTGAGTGTCATGCCATTGTTTCTTCTAATGTTGTAGAAGTTTAGTTTGTTGTAAGGCTTCTAATCTCATCTCATCAAGTTCATTTAGCTGAAGAATCCTATTGCTTTATGCTTCATTCAAATCTATGCCCACGTATGTTTTTATTCTTAAGGTATGAAATTCAAACTCTATTGGAAGCAAAGGCTCCTTACCAAACACAAGATCATATGGTGAGAAAATTGTGATGGATTTCCATGTGGTATTATAAACCCATATTGCTTTAGGTAGCTTATTTTACCAATCCCTTCTATAAAGGTTGACTATATTGGTTAAGATGTTCTCTAACTCCCTATTAATGACCTCAACATGACCATTTGCTTGTGTATGGTATGGTAATGATTTCATATGGATGATTTTATATGATATGTAAATAATTTAATCATAGTGGATATGTATTGAGGTCCTTTATCAAATACTATGGCCCTTGGTGCTCTAAATCATTACATGATTCTATAGTACAAAAGTTAGCAACTAGTTTTTCCTTTGAAAATGGTATAACTTAGAATTCTATCCATTTAGTGACATAGTATGTATATACAAGGAGGTACTCCTTTCTTTGGGATGGTGGATCAACAAGACCAATAAAATCCACCCTTTTCTTAAAAGGTTATAGAACAATTTGATGAGGGAGAGACATTTCATTAGATAGGGTAGGTTTTCCCATCCTTTAACAAGGATCACATTACCATACATAGTTTTTCACATTTTTGTGAATTGAATGCCAATAGTATCTATCCTCAAGGATCTTATGAATAGTCTTGTTAGCTAAATAGTGTCCTTTGTATACAATAGAAAGTGAAGTTGATCTAGAAATCAATTCAAGCTCAGAGAAGATAAATCAAATTAGTTATTTCCCTTGTTGGTACATTTAAACAATCAAGGTCATGACCAAAATTATCCACTAGACCTAACTAAGGGATTTTTTACTACACAATATTACTAGAGAGGGTTAAAAATCCTCTATTCTATCAATACCACATAATAACCCTATCTAGGTCCTTTTATTTGTAACAAAATAAAGTAAATATAATCTAGTGCTCACCAAAGCTTGTGGCACAAATGGGGGAAAATAAATATAAATAATAAACACCAAATAATAAATCTACTCAATTAAATTTAGAGGTAATCCTAATCATGGAAAGATAAATACATTTTTAAGCCAATACAAACAAATCTATCTAATAATAAATGAAGAGTAAGAGTTAAGAATACTTACCTTGGATATGAACCCATTGAGCCTCAATCTCTCCCTTGGCCAATGGTGACTTGCAAGAGGTTTTTGTGGTTACTAAGGATAAAAAATATAGGTCAGCTCTAAGCTATAACACTTCCCTTAGGCATTCAAAAGACTTTTCTCACAAGACAAGATTTTTCTCTCCAAAGGAAGTATAAAACCCTAAGCAATGACTCCTTAATTAGAATGGTGGATAAGAAGATAAAGGTGCAAAAAATAATGATTCTCTATATGGTAAATAAGGTGAAATATGTGTTTATATATTTGGATCTAACCCTAGACCCTTCAAATAATTTATCTGACATAGTTAGCCCAGTCGACCTAGTTAGTTAGGAAATAGAACAGTTAGGTCTGAGACTAAGTCAGGTGGGCTGACCTAGTCCTATAACATGCTCAATTCCTAGAATAGGGTCAACCCATTCGACTGTGTTTAGAGGATGGTAAAAATGGGTTTTACTTAGGTAGGGTTTATTGATTAGGTGGTTAGATAATGGCATGAAACATGTTGAAATAGGCAGTATAAATATAAAATAAACATTTAAATAAAGTATAAGTTGAAATTTAGACATGGACATATAGTTTCCTATACTATAATTTATATTCTATATTTATACTTTTAGGATGTTTGAGAGTGGTTTTGGACCTCTAAGGGATATATTACAAATTCTATATTTTAGAGGGTCCTATTAGATTTTAGACTTAGCCATATTTCAGGGTTCTAGGAATTTAAACTTAGCCATATTTTAGGATTTCAGGATTTCAAGGAGGCATCATAGGAGGTAAATAGATAGATGATCTAAATAAGTTATACTAATGATATGAATGATACAAAGCCACAATAATCTTATAAATTACCAATGGTATGCCCACCCTTTTCCTGATGCACCCTTTAAGGCATGCACTCAGATAAATTGAAACTCAACAAGTTCCTATAAGAGAGAAAGTGTTAGTAAGTATTAAAGATTAAAAATATTGTGTGTATACATATGCCCCTCTCAAATCTCATCATGTGTTATGTGAGTGTAATACGGGATGGTGCTTCAATAAATAACATAGCAACACACAAAAATAAACTAACTAAAAATGAAATACTAAAATTAATTATGAAAAGAGATGAAAGTAAATAAAAGTACCATAGACACACCTTGACTTAACTTTCCACTGAATGATTGCATGCAAATATCCTATTCTTGATCATGGAAGGTATAAAACTTGCATTTGAAAAGACCTAGGGATACAAAATTAACAACATAAGCAATGTATACATACGTAAGATGGTTAAAGTAGCAATGAATAACTCTCAAAACTAATTAAATTTCTTAGGAAAAGTGGCAAGGTAGGATTGATAAGGCAAGGTTAGAACCAAAAGACCAAGTATGTAGATGACAAATGAATGTAGAACACACTAAATCACATTGGGAATCATGTAAAACATAAATAATAAATGAGATATCAATGCAAGTAAACTCTAACAAAAATATGTAAGTGAAAAGGAACCTCATGTAAGATAATCATGTTACATAAATCATAAAGAAATCATAGATGATTGAAAATTAAATTTAAGTTAAGATGTAAGACAAACATGTCAAGTCATATAGAAATAAAAATATATAACTATGTAAAATGTCATATAAGTGAAGTCCACAAAAACCAAATAAAAACATGATGGATAGATGAAAATCAAAATCTCTAAAATGATGACAATTCAAATTTAATGTTTTTTCTAAGATAAAATGTAAGAAATCACAACTAACTAATGACATGACTAGGACGACAATGAGATAGTTTGGAAAAGAAATGGTGTATAGGATGTTTGTAAGGAATGTCTAGTCCTATCCAAGGTCTTACAATGCAACTCATAAACTAAGATAAATAGGCATAATAAGTAAAATGTGATCAAAGATGTAACCAATTAAAATCAATATCTAACAAGGGGAATATAAGGAAAATATGATGTAAATAAATAATGTGAGGTGACACACGGGTGATGTGAACATCCTTATCAAGAATGAGACACACCAGGTAAGTGAGCAAGGCTAAGAACTATGAAGAACAAGTAATTATGATACTTTGACTAATGAACACAATTCTTAGGCTAACAAGTGAAGTACATAAATAATCCCATGAAGGTTATATGCATGAAAATTAAAATGGACCTACCTTTCCACAACATGTTCCTTGTTCCTCAGGACCCCTTACAAAGCCATCGATCGACTATGAATATTGGGTACTTATGTGAGAAATTAGGTGGAACTAGATAATATATGATATAATTAAACCTCTTATCCTAGTCTACTAGCCTACTACACCCCAATGGACCTTGGATCTATCATGAGGCCAACTATGGAATTTAATCTTTAACTAAGATAGGAGAGGTGCCATATAAATATCATGTATTTTGGTGTGATGTGACTTTTAATATTATTTTTGCCTTTTAATCATTGAATTTTTTATTATGATTTGAATTTTAAATATTTTAAATTTTTATATTCCTCATCCATACAGATTTAGAGAACCAATCATGAATGAAATAGGTGGTGAACATAAGAGAGCTTACACTTGGTCACTAGAGAAAAGGACCTAAAGACCAAGGTTTCTAAATACTCTTAGACTTACCCAAAAGTAAGTGTGCAATCTCAAATTTGACCTATGTGTGCCTCCAATGAAAGGAAGTAAGGGAATGATGGGTATAATGAGAGATCCATCCATGTAATAAGTGATACAATGATGAATATGCTTGTAACTGATCACAAGGAGGTAACATAGTGTTATGAAAGGATATATGATATAATAAGACCTCTTATCCTAGTCTACTAGCCTACTACACCTCAATGGACCTCAGCTCTATCATGAGGCCAACTATGGAGTTTGAGCTTCAACTAAGATAGGAGATGTGCCAAATAAAGATTTCATATTTTAGTGTGATCTAACTTTTAAGATTGTATTTGTCTTTTAATCATTGTTTTTTTATTACGACTTGGCTTTTAACTCTTTTAAAATTTTCTATTCCTCCTCCATATGGATTCAGATAGCCAATCATGAATGAAATAGATGAAAAACATAAGAGAGCTTACACTTTGTCACTAGAGAAAATGACCTAAATACCAAGGTGTTTAAAGACTCTTAGACTTACCCACAAGTGTGGAATATCAAATTTGACCTATGTGCCTCAAATAAAAGGAAGTAAGGGAATGATGGGGATCATGAGAGATCCATCCATGTAATAAGTGATACAATTTTAAATATGTTCATAGCTAATCACAAGGAGGTAACATAGTGATATCAAATGGATGGGGCTATGTTATGATATTCATGTCACTACAGAAGCCATACTAACCTACAATGGATCTAACACAAGCACCAATGAAAGTAGTAGTCATCCCAAAAGAGGGGGAAGGTAAGCAAGGGTTAAATAATCATAAAGCTACTCAGGTAAATAATTCCATAAAAATATAATAAATGATGATAATGAAAGAGATATATAATAACTAAAATGAAAATAAATTTCAAATTTAATGTGTAATAAAGCCAAAAAACTTAAAGAAAATAATTATATGAGTAAAATGTGTTTGTGAGGAAGATCTAATCCTATCCAAGGTATTAGAATACAACTCATAAACTATAAATTAAAATAAAACTAAATAATCCAAAGGAAAAAATGGTGTAATTAAAATAAAATTAAATTAAAATAAAGTACACAAAAATAAAGAAACAGGAGACAAACATAACAATCAAAATTTATGCTAACATCTATATCAAAGATGAACATGTGAAATATAAGCCTGTGTGTCTTAGAAGGTTTATTGAAGTTGTGTTTGTTAGTATGAAATTTATAATAATATTGGGCATCGTAGGAATCCCCAAAGGGTAAGTAGATTTAGGGATGGGAATCACAAGATGCCCCAACATGTGATATGGAATGAGGTAAAATAAAATAATTAGAATGAATTTCATTGGGTTGGGAGGTGCATTATAGATAGGTAAATGTGTGGATTATTGATTTTGAAGATGTTGAAATTGAAATATGATTTTTATGGGAGGTATGAATAGGTCTACTAGGTGCTCCTTGGGTTCATGTGACCTAAGAGGTTGAGAATTAACAAATCCAACTACCTATTTGAAGTTATTCATATTAGATATATTTTCCTTATTGGTGTAAGAATAAGGATAAAATGTGGTTTGGACAACATAAGTAGATGAAGTGGAGGTATGGGTTAATTTATTTTGTCATTAGGTAGGTGATGTTTATGTGATTCTTTAGATTGGATTTGTGATGCTTAAAGATAGTCTTGATAACATTGTTTTGGTAGAGTGTCAAGATTAAAATGTGGACCAAGTAAGGAAATAAGAATAAATTGATGAAAATCATAGCAAGCATCATGGGAATGACCTATCATATCATGCCACCAAAAAAAATTATCAGGATTGTACCATTTTATAGGTTTGGAAATATCAAAGTTCATGGGTTTAGACGGTGGCAATTTATTCTTAAATTGTTCTAAACTCAAGGGAGGGTGGGTGGTGTTAAAATTGGTTGAATTTGGTTGCTCACTTTGATTTTTTGGAGGCTTATAATAATAAATTTTATGGCAAAATGATTGGAAATATTCATTAGTAGTTGTTTGAGGTGATTCAAATTGAGTCATAAGAAAGTCTTGCCTTTCTGCTTGGTCTAAGGCTTCTTCTAAAGTTTTAGGGGAAAATGTCTAAACTTTATATTGAAAAGGAGATTTAAGATTGGTAACAAATAGTTTTAAAAGAGTGTCAAAATTCATGTTATGGTCCACTTTATGATCTAGAGACTTCCATCATTTGATGAAAAGTGTGAGCAGATTCGTTAAGAAGTTACTTGGCATTGATAAAGTGCCTAAGGTAATTTTTAGGAAGGTCATTATGTTCGAATTTATTAACTAGAGAATTAACTAAATCCTCTAGTTTTGTAATGTAATGTCAAGGAAGTTGATTGTACCATTCAAGTGCATCACCAACAAAGGTTTTGACTAAGATCTTGGTGCTAGCAAAGGTGTTAGTTTGCATGTATTCCTTATAGATATTACCAAAATATTTAATAAAAGTAGTGGGATCTTTAGTTCCATCATATGTGATAGTTGGAAAGATGTTTCCAATGTCTATTGATGTAATAAGTGGGGATAAAGGCTCATTTTAAATATGTTGAAGCATTTTGTTATGTAAAGGGGGTTGAGGGATGAGATTCCCATTGACATCTTTAAGAGGAGGAGAGACAAAATTCTGGTTTGGTTGTAACATGATGACTTGAGGTAGTTGACTAGTCATTTTTAATATGTGAGATTACATTTGAATCATTTGGTAATGGTTAGTTATTTGCATAAATTTCATTTGTTGAGTTATTTGATCAATAATTTGAGTTGTATCAATGGGAGGATTTTGATTGTTAGTGTTAGGAGGTGTAGCATTAGTGTTGGTAGGAGTATTCCCTATATTGGTAGAAGAGGATGGATTATTGGGTGGATCATTCCCAACATTAGTATTAGGAGGAGGACTAGGATGAATAAACTCAACTGTATTACATTATGTAATAATTAGTTTGGGATTAGAAATGAATGAAGTAAAGAATTCAATAGTTTCATCTGAAGTGATAATATAAGTGAGGTTCTAATCTAAATCATTAATTAGGTAGTGTTCTTGACTAATTATAAGATATAAATAACATGAAATTATGAATTTATTAGTGTAATGAACTAAGTCAATACCTACAGAGTTGGCTAGATGGTATAGGTTCAAACTGATTGATTGCATTATAGAGGAAGGTAAGCAAAATAGGTGGTAGGAAATAGAGTCAAACAAGTTGAATATGTTCTATAAAAAAGGTAAGTATAATAACATGTAAGAGATTGATTTGACTATGTTCTATAGGAAAACAAAATAGAACAACCTATAAGAGACTAAGTCAATTAAACTATGTTCTATAGGTAAGAAATCTTTGGAATGGTATAAATCTGGATGACTAAGTAGTAATATTGTATTAAAATAAGTTAAACACATAAGCAACTAGGTTGATTAATTCAATATAATTTCATCACATAGCACAAACCTTGTACCAATGCTAACTAACACAAGTTTTACAATATAAAATATAATTAGCAAATAATAAGCATTAATATTGAAATGTAAATGTTAATCTAAATAGTGGACATTTTTATGTGTTTTGAATTAGATTATATTTTAAAATGGATAGGGAATTTGGATTTACAAAGTAAATAAAAATGGTAAGCTAAATTTGGTTTTAGTTATGTTAAAGCTAAAATGGATTTGTATTGGTGATGGTATTGACTTGGTATTGGGACCTACCAACTCACTTCACAATCCCACAATGATAAGGGTGTCAAGTGCTTTGATACTATATACCATCAACCATGTATTTATATTTAGCCATAAAATTGAATTGACTTCTCCCTTGGTGATGAAATCTAAGTAGGTATACCTTGGATAGAATTGTTTAATTTTTTTTTATATTTTGTCATTTGGTAGTGTGTGAATAAAATAAAAATCAATGCGACTAAATTGATAAATTAACCTTCCTAGTTATATTATGTGTACTAATATAAGCAAGCAAGCAATAAAAATAAGAAGTGAACTAATTACTATCAATGTGAGTTAATTTTCTTTGCTTGAAGAGTATTGAGTTGATAAGATCGACTAAGTATACAAATAATACAAAATAGAATCGACTTTATCAATTTTATATGTTGAAAAAAAGGCCAAAGAAACATAGTCGATCAAGTTGACTGAGTCTCATAGGCAATAAAAAACTAAATAACTAATTTGAACTAGTCGACTTAGTTTACTGTAGGATTACAAGTTTATAGACTAAAAACTGTGAAAAATAAGACTGAAATGAAGGAAATAGATGACTAAGTTGGTGAAAATGAACCTGATGATTTAATAATTTTGAATTTATTGTTTTTGTATTATGTCATCCAAATGAATATTTTTAACCTCATAATAAAATTGAATGGGTTGACTGAGTTTGAAAACCTTTATGCAAAAAATCAAACTAAGTCAATCAAATTGATCTAGTTATCTGTTGTTGAAGATGACTTGCACAAAGCCAAAAGAGTCAATCAAATTGACTGTGTGTTAAACCTATGCACATAATGTTGACTGAGTTGATAGATTCAATATAGTGATATAAAATTAAAATAATTAAAAGCGTAAAATAAAACCTACAAGGGCTAGTTCACGTTAGGTTCACTATAATGTATATAAGGGAAAGTGAAGCTAATTTATAAATCAATCCTAGCTCGAAGAAGATAAATCAAACTATCCATTATAATTTTTGGTATATTTAGACAATTAGGGTCATGACCAATATGGATCTTCTATACCTAATTAAGGGTTCTCTTAATAGACAATATCACTAGACAAGGTTTCAAATCCTTTAGTCAAGTAATACCACACAATAACCCTAGCTAAGTCCTATGGTTTGTGATAAAATAAAGTAAATATAATCTAGTGCTCACCAAAGCTTGTGGCACAAATGGGGGATAATAAACATAAAAAATAAACATGCAAAGAATAAATATACTCAAGTCAATGTAGAGGTAATCCTAAGCATGGAGAGATAAATACATTCATAAGCCAATACATACAAATATATCTACTAATAAAAGAGGAGTAAGAGTTAGGAATACTTACCTTAAAGATGAACCTGTCAAACCTTAATCTCTCTCTTGGCCAATGCTTATTTGCAAGAGGTTGTTATGGTTCATAAGGATAACAAATATAAATCAGTTTTAGGATACAAGACTTCTCCTATGCATCCAAAATACTTTTCCCATAAGACAAGTTTTTTCTCTCCAAAGGAAGTATAAAACCCTATGCAATGACTCCTCAATAAGAATGCCAGATAAGTAGATAAAAGTGCGTAAATGAATTATTCACTCTATTATAAATGAGTTGAAATATGTGTTTATATATCTAGATCTAACCTTGAACCTTTCTATAATTTTAGTCGACACAATCAACCCAGTTGACATAGCTAGTTAAGAAATACAATAGTTAGGTCCTAGACTAATTCAACTGCGCCAACTTAGTCCTGTAATGTGCTCAATTCTGAAAATAGGGTTGACCCATTTGAATATGTTTGAAGGATAGTAAAAAGGGGTTTTACTTAGGTAGGGGCTATTGCTTATGGAGTTAGATAATGGCATGAAATGTGCTGAAATAGGAAATATAAATATAAAATAAATATTTAAGTATAAGTTAACATTTAGACATGGACATATAGTTTTTTATACTTTCAGTTGTATTTTATATTTATACTTTTAAGATGTTTGAGAGTGGTTTTGGACCTCTAGGAGCTATAATGCAAATTATATATTTTGGTGGGTCCTATTGGATTTTAGACTTAGCCATATTTTAGGATTTCAATATTTCAAGTAGGCATCATAGAAGGTAAATGGATAGACACTCTAAATAATTTATACTAATGGTAGGGATGATACAAAGCCATAATAATCTTTCAAACCACCAATGATCTACCCATGCCTTTCCTGGTGTACCCTTTATTGAAACTCAATAAGTTCTTACAAGAGAGAAAGTGTTAATAAGTATTAAATATTAAAAATATTGTATGTATACAACCTCCTCCTATTTCATCATGACAAGTTCCTATAATGTCATAGGTCTCATCCTCTCTCACACACTTGTGAATTACTAAGTGAAGTCCACATTTAAAAAAACATCATTAATCCATTTAAAGTAAGCACTATTCCTAGCCAAACATTTTCTTTATTTATTATTAAAATCACAAGAAAAAATTCTTGTGGCTATGTAGTTTTCCATATTAGCAAACTATGGTGAGTGTGTTAAAACTATGGATATGCATTCATCTAGAAAGTTATTTTCAACTAGTTCATATTCACTTGGAAAATTTAACCTTGAAAAAAAATCATCAACCACGTTAGATTTTCCTAGTTTATCAATAGTTATAATGTCAAATTTCTACAAGAGGAGTAGCCATATATGATCCCACCTCCTACCACTAGTTTTTTCATGAAGTATCTTATGGTTGAATGGTTTGTGTAAACAAATATTTTATATCTAGTGATGTAGTGATAAAATTTGTTCATGGCATATATGATAACTAAGAATTCTTTCTCGGTATTGGTATAGTTTCTTTCAATGGGAGTTATATCTTTGCTAATATATTAAATGGCATATATGTTTCCTTCCTCATCCTTTTGTCTGAGTACTACCCCCATAGAATTATTAGAGGAATCTATATGTATGTGGAAGGGTTGTTCCCAATTAGGACCTCTCAGAATTGGATTAGAGATCAGATTTTATTTTATTAACTCAAATACCTATTGACACTTGTCAGTCCACAAAAATTCATTGTCCTTAGTAAGTAAGAAAACATAGGTGCAATAATTTTAATAAAGTCATTTATAAAACATCTATAGTACCTTACATGTCCTAGAAAACTTTTGATATTAGTTTGATTTTAGGCACATGTAGGTTAGAGATGACTTCAATTTTTGTTTTATCAACTTGTATCCCTTGGGCTGAGATATGATGGCCTAGGACAATTATTTGATCAACCATTATCACACATTTCTCATGGCTTAAGGATAATTAATGTTACACCTAGTTATTACTTTGTATAAATTATCTAAATATTCATCAAAGGAATTACCATATACTATAAAATCATCCATATATACTTCTACATATTCATTGGTTAAATTAGCAAAAATAGATAAAACCATCCCTTGAAATTTAGTTGGTACATTACACAAGCCAAAGAGTAACACTCTATATGCAAATGTTCTCAAAGAACATATAAAAGTTGTTATATCTTGATATTATAGAGCTACTCTTATCTTATTATAACCACTAAACCCATATATGAAGGATAAGTACTTATTCCCATCTAATTTTTCCAAGACTTGATCTATGAAAGGCAAAGGGAAATAGTTTTTCATGATGGCCTTATTGAGCTCTTTGTAGTCTATGCATATTCTCCACTTGACATTTTTCTTTGATACTATCACAAGTGGTGAGTCCCACTAACAATATGATATTTTATTAATGAATCGCACCTATAATATTTTTTATATATCTATTTTAAACATGACTCTTAATGTTGGGTTGATTCTCCTATGTGGTTGTTTGACTGGTTTGGTGTTTTCTATGTAGATATGATGAGTGCATATACTTAGGTGAATACCCTTCATGTCATTTTATTCCTATTAAAAGTATTTTATATGGCTCCTTGAGATATAAAAGACCTTAATTTTATACTCATTGTCTAAGCAACTTTTTATACTTAGCATTTTTCTTGGTTGGACAAATATTTGTTTAGTTTCAGGATAAATAGAACTGACCTACCTATATTCAATTATTAGATAGTTTAAAGAGAATGTATATGTAAGGATCATATGTAATGTGGTTATGTCTTTGAAAAAACACTCACCTCTTGAAATTACACCTACTAATGGGAACTAGAAGGCTATTAAAAATGTGTCTTGACTATCTTATGCTCACTTAACAATACTCTATTCGATGGGTGTGTGATCATACATTTCATCAAGGGTGAATTCTAAATTGATTGGATGATATTCATAATGTAGTGTAACATACTCCAAATCCATAATAATAGACTTTGGAGCCAAAACTCTGGAACTAGACTAGTGGACTCTAGAGCAAGACTGTTAGACTCCAAAGCTAGATTGTTGGACTTCAGTACTAGACTAGGTTCTTCAATACCTCTTGTTAGTTCCTCTTCTATCTCATGTACATGATTTCTGACCACTACCATAGTTAATGAGGATAGGATATTACAATTTATTTATGGTTCATCCACCTATATATGATCTAAAGAGTCTAAAAATGGATTTGTATGTGGGTATAAGGTAATTAATTTTCTTTTATCCCATTTAAAATGGTCAAGTCTCTTGGCCTATAGTCTATAAGGGTTGTTATCATGGCCAACCATGGTCACCCTAGGATAAATGGATATCCCAATTTTTTACTCTTAGGTTTGAGAATCATAAAATCTACAATATATTCTCAATATTCCACTATTATAGAGATATTCTCTATGGTTCCTTTCGGTTTGGCAATGGACTACTCTGTCATTTGTAGGATTGTAGAAGTAGGTTGCACCCTTATGAGGGATAATGATTTTAAAGTGTTTATTGTCATTACATTGATAGTAGATTTGAGGTCCACTAATACATTAGGTATTCCTTTCCTTCCTATAGTCACAATGATGACTAGGCTTTCAAGGTCTCCATACTTGGGCAAAAGTAATTTCCCTAATAATAAATCAACAAGTTTACCATCTACTTGTATAGTTGTAGGGTATTGCCTTCTTATCCCTAGATTTTTTATAAACAATAATTTAATGACTTATTAATTTTGGAATGTCTCTTATATCTTGTAATAATGTTTTTTCAATATTCAATTTTCTCAATTATTGGACTAAATTAGGTTAACTTTTGTTCCCAACTTCTTGAAGTCATTTTGTAAAAGGAATGGTTGGATGAATTATATTGGTTTCTTGATGCCTTTATTTTTTATTTATAGTTTCTTCTTTGATTGGTTTAATAGGGAGGTCTGCTTTTTAATTTGGGACTTCAATTATGGTGATTGAGAGGTTATTCATGTCGTACTTGATCTCAACTAAACATTCTTATAGTCAATAGATCCAACCCCTAAGGTTCCTTCTTGTTCAGTCCATAGATAGGAGCTACATGTCTATTTTTATGTTTTATTACTAGTTGTGTAGGTAGTTATGGCTAATTTACTTGGTCAATTTGTGGAGGCTAAGTAGTTCAGGGAGGTATCAACACTTATTGTTTTGGAAACATCCTTTTTTTATAAAAGGCTTGTTGGATTACCCACTGTTGGTTTGTTCATGGTTGTTGATTGGATTGGGACATCTATGATTGTTTATGAGGCTAGGACATCTATATTTATGTCATCCATTATTATAGACCCTATGTTAGTGGTCCTCATGCTTGTGGAGGTACCTATCCATCTCATAATATCATATGCGGGTTAGAAGGAGCTCTTAGAATAAAATAATTCTAGTTTTGATTATTGGAAAACCAATTTATCTATCCTTATATATAGTTGATATTTTATGTTTGTTGGGTATCCTATTTTAATTGGTTTTCTAGGACATGTATGATAGCATAGTATTTAGTATCATGATAATTTGTACCATAAATACTACACATGTATGTCCTATCAAGAGGAAAATCTTAAAGTGCATGTTTCAATCCACATTTTGGACAATACATAGCTAGGGATTCAATAGTGGAATTTGTTTTTAATTTTAATCCATCTAATGTGGTGATTAATTGGACCAAAATGTATGTTTAAACATTTTAAAATTCATGCATGATATATCTTACATAATTTCCTCCATTTCCTATTTTTATCTTCCTGACACTAGCCCTTATTCTTGAATAATTCCTACATAGTTTAACAATATCATTGAGACCAAGTTTATTTATGTATATTTTTCCTATTAAGTTTAAAGATTATATAGCATCACCATCTAATCCTTTTAATAAAATCATTTGGTTTAAGTCTTCCTCTAACTCATATCCACATCTTCTATGTGAAAATGAGAAACAATCAAGATATTCTTCCATATTCTCATATTCTTTTTGTTTTATGAGAAGAATTCTTATTTTCTATCCCTTACTCTACAATAGTCCTGATATTTATATAAGAATACATTTTACATTTCATCCCATTTGTGAATGGTATTTGGTTGAAACCGTAAACCATATCATGGATGAATCCTTGAGTGTAGATGGGAACAATTTTAGTTTGTGATTATCAATTTTTTAATCATAAATTTGACACAAGACCTTAAATTCAAATATAAATTGATCAGGGTCTTCTGTAAATAATCCCTTGAAATTAAATAGTATGTATGGGGATATGTTATTCATTGTAACATTATCATATTCATCTAGGACAATAGGATAGGTACTAGTGGTTGAGTTCTACCTCCCACAACACTATTTGGTTGATTATTTCCCATATTGTCTCCCATAATTTTCCAATAGATATTGTAGAGACTTCTCTTAGTAGGTGTTAAATAATCAAAAGTGGTTATAAGGATACATGATTGGGATTCAAAAGTTTATTTTATACTATGTTTTATCCTTAATTACTTTGTTTGAAAGGATGCACCTCCCTCTGAGAAATGATCCCAAAGTTCAAGTGAGGCTAGAAATAGTTCCTCCTCAATAGCTTGAAGTTATTTTCCTATAAGATCTTCTAGGACACTTTATTCCTATGATTTACTAGTATATGTTCTTTATTGAGGGGTCTTTAGAATGTATCTTTCCTTTGAATCTATTTATTTGTTCATATAATAATTTGATTTATCGTAAGTTTTTCTTAATCAATTGTCAGTTTTAAGATTTATACCCTACTACCACCTAGAAAATCCTCAACAATGATGCCAAAAAAGATGAGGGTCATCAATATCTTAATTTATATCAACTTAATTTGGTTAATATCATATCAAACTAGGGTTGATGTCCAATGATGGTCATCAGTAAGATGTCAAAGATAATAACTAACAATTGTCTTTTTTGGGGGAGTTGTGGATCATTTATCCATAAATATCTACTCTCATTTATAGAATTAATTCTAAACTATTGTTCATAAAGTAAACACAGTTTGTAGAATGGAAAGTATTGAGAAGTAAACACACTTGCTTAGAAATAACACACTTATTGTAAAGGAAATTGATTTGAAATAAACACTCTTTAATATATTATAATTATGCTTTAAATAAAGTGTTTTGAAAGGAAATGGTGAAATAAAAGATACATACATTAATTTTAAATGGGATCACACACACAGACCTGTAGGTTAGATCAAAGGATATATTCCACTTGAAAACTAGAAAGATTAAGTAATAACAATATGAAACATAAAATGCCACACATAAGATTATGTTTCTTTGGTTGAATGAGCCCTTTCTCTCTCTTGGAATAGGATATAAGTCAACACTTAAATTATCAATAATATCAAATCTTCATTAACTTTTCAAATGATCGTAATCTAGAAATACACCAACAACTATGAGTAAATCAAATGCTTCTTACTCATACTATACTCTCCTATATGAGCAAAAAGACAATATTTATATACCATAATGCTTTTAAAACATTTGATCTAAAATAAATAATATCCTAACAAGATTGATAACAAAATCTTATTTATTTTCAAAATAGAAAAAGCTTAAAATTGTCTTCCACATTTCAAGGTGAAACGGTGGAAGAGATAGCATAGGTGGTCATGTATAGTCTTCAACTGGTTATAATATATTTTAGTTAAAATCTAGTAACCAATTGTCCATAATATCCATAGTGAAATTCTTATAAAAATTTATTATAAATATTATGTATATAAACATGAATCCTATATTTGGTAAGTTTTTTAATGAGTTTGGAATTACCCAAAGATAGCTTGGAAGATCCTTGATCATATATGCATGATGTGTATATTGGTTTATGGCCTCCAAAATGTCTTTCAATGAAATTTTTGATTGGTTTGCATATTTCCAAATCCATATTGGCATACTTTAAAGCTATCTTTATGGACTCCGCAACCAAACTGGTGAACTCTAGAGCCAGCCTAATAGACTCTTGAGTCAAACTGGTGAACTCTAGAGCTATGTTGGGCTGATCCTTAGTGAGTTAAATTGGTTTTTAGGGTTCTACTTATTTTTAAAAATCATAGTGCATTTATACAACTTGTACATATAAAATTTGTGGTTTTTCATGGAAAGGGTTAGAATGAACTGGTGTAAACAAGCAACATTGACTCACACATATCAATCAAGGTAAAAGTATTCATACTCTATTTTAGATTAGAAATAAGTTATAAAATCCACATTCAAATCCATTAATAGAGGGATATTATTAGGGAATAAATAGTATCATTACTTGGATATAATGATCCATTTTATGGACTCATCAATTAGAATAATGTGGCCAACATCTCAGGAGGGAGCATGTCATAAGGCTCAAAAAATCTAGCAAATTGATATGTTCCTGTCATGGTAGGATCAAGAAGCATACTCCAAAGAGGATTGCTAGTGATTAGGTGAGAATTAGTGTGTGTG
This sequence comes from Torreya grandis, assembly GCA_037957365.1. Lineage (NCBI taxonomy): Eukaryota > Viridiplantae > Streptophyta > Pinopsida > Cupressales > Taxaceae > Torreya > Torreya grandis. The sequence goes on from JARHVA010000473.1 coordinate 1,851,333, forward strand.
TGATCCATCTCATACCCATTAACATCAAATGAAGAATAAATAATGTCAAATACAATAGAAGGAGTAGAAATTGTAACAATAGAACTAATACTATGAAAGTAATGTTGTAAATAAGAATGATATCTAAGAATTTTATAATTTTAGCTTAATCAAAACCAACTAAAACTAGGTCATCTAATGCATATAAATCATCATAATTAGGATTATGAAGATTTATATTACAAGTATCAATGATTTTATTGGTCAAAGAAGAGTGAGGAATTGAGTGTTTAGTATTTTTTAGAGTAACAAGAATCTAATCACTTGGTTTTTATCGAGACCTAGGTCATAAAGGAGGTAATTGAGTGATTATGTGAGGATAGAGATATAAAGTTTTAATTTTAAAATTGATCTCATTAGGTTCATCATTGTCAAAATCTATGATATTAGGTATTATATTTCCCATAAGTTCAAGGTGGCCATCATAACCTACAATAGAGTTGATGGGATAATTCAATCATATAAATTCATGAAATAGAATGTTTGGCAAAGTTTAAAGGGTGTGTATTTTAAAAACACCATATTAATTAAGTTATTAAAAATTATAAGGGTTTTTATCTCCCTGAAACTTAAAAATAGCATCATTATAAAGAAATTTGACACATTGGCATATTGATGAGGCTACATCTCTAATCTGGTGTGTCCAAGGTCGATCGAGTAAAATTTTATATGATAATAAGAAACTAAATAGCATAAATATTATATCTCACATTTTCACCCTTGAGAGGGTGTCTTCAATCCCTCTTACTTGAGTTATGAAATGGTATTGGTCATAGGTTGTGGGTGACCTCTAACTAGACCAAACTTCTATATTTTGGGCTAGCTTCTAAGTACAACACCTACAGTAACAACTATACTATTTGTTTGACTTAGAAAGGGGAAATATAGAATTTAAACTAATAATATAACTTGGTAATGATTCACCAAACATAAGGTCCTCATCTTTCTAAATAATGCACTATGAATATTAAGTTACAATCTGATTATACCATTTTAAAACAATCTCTATCACACTAGTGTTTCAATATGAAGGCCATGAAGGTTAAAATAGCTTAAGATGATCATCTAAGAGGTAATAATATAATAAAATAATTAATTATCAGTTCTCCAACTTGTAAATACATGTATATCACTTCCTATGACCTGTGAAAGAAGACAAACTTACATAGAGGTATGAATAAGAAGGACAAATGCAAGGAAGCCCACTTGCTGTCACTAAGCATTCATTAAAACAACCCATTCAAGATCATTCTATGCAATATGAAGATATTAATATCCAGCTTTAATTTATTCCAATAGGAAAATACAAGACTTAATTTTTGTAGGGCTTCATCATAACCAATGTGAGGATGCATTCTTAGCCATTCAAGGCTTATTTTATAGCAAGAAGAGAGAGGAGGAGGGAAATAAACTAACATAAGTAGTCCATCATTAAAATTTGTTATTAAAAAAGTTTTAAAAAATAATAAAATGGAAACCAAGTCATAGAGGATGTGTTGTCAATTTATTTCTTTAACTATCAAGACCAAGTGCTTATGAGATTCCTTGTGCAAATTGGCGTAGGAAGTTACTTGGGTAATCTTATATTTATTAAATACAACTCCTTCATTTTGAGGCTAAAATTTTACACCTATAAGGATAGCTACAATTTTTTTAACTAACATGTGGCATGGTTGAGGAGATTATATGCCATTATTTTATAAATTTTGTAAACTTCCTTTTTTGTCCTCAAAAACACACAATCTTCACTAGCTCTCTTTGGCTCAAATGCCTCAAATCTTGTTTCTAAATTCATGATTAAATCCTTCTCCATGTGTCACCTCTCTCTAAATTCACAAACTTGCACCAACTCCCTTGAGTGCCTCATGTACTCCATTTCACACCCAAGGATCTTACTTGCCTTCATTTCTTTGTATCCCTCAAAAAACATAAAGCTCCTTGTCTATAACTTTCTACATATGCTCTTTGAAAAAAAATACATATTTGGGTACTCATCTAGATTCTCTTGCTTTGTGAAAATTATCATGACTAAACACCAATTACATTTGTACTTGAGCCACATGTTTCTTCTTTTCATAGCCCTCAATTAGGTCTCTAAGCCTAGGAAACTAAAATTTGGATATACAGATCTCTCACACATGTGAAAGATCAAGGAAATGCTTAATGCACTTTTAATACCTCCAAATCATGTTCCAGGTCAAATTTGAGGATCTAAAACTTGGCCTGGATGAGTGAACCAAAAAATGGTTAAAACCCTAGCTTAGATGCATGTTCAAGCTCGAGAAGTAATTAGAGTGGTTTTTCAATAAATTCATAGGTTAAAATTATTCATGATGATTTTTTAATTCTTTTACCATAGGAAAACTCAATACATTTTAGGTAATCTCTCCAATAGTGCTCCATAGATCTTCAACTAGTCTTCTTAGACAATAAAGTAGTGTAGTCACCATTTTTGGCCCAAATTATTGAATTGAATAGTTCATATACTACCTTAAGAGATATATAAATGTTTATAGGTGGATATAGGACCTATGACCAGGCTTTCAAATCCTTTCTATCTAATTTGAGGGCTTATCACCATTTTGCACACCCACAAACAAGCCTATAATTAACCTTTTTAGGCTTATTTTGTACATTATACCCTTCACACGTGCCACCAAGAGTGTTTTTTAGGTTCCCATGTGAGATATTAGGATCATTTTGACCAGTTAAAAGCTAAACTAGTCCACTTTAAGGCATTTAATCCATCTCTTCTCTCAGCAGGTCTTCTAAGGAGGTTTAACAAGGGTTTTTAAGTGTTTGCCATCTTAACAATGGTTCATAAAGCATAGGGACCTAATCCAAGAATAAATACCAAAATATGGAATTATTTATACCTCCATAAGATCCTATGAGATTTAAATCCCATGTAAATCCTCCATACACTTTTGAGCAAAAGAAAATGATCCTTAGGATCTTTAATAAGGCAAACATATGGCTTAGAGAGACCTCCAATCTTAAGGATTGTTCATATAGGTGTAGGGGTGAATGAATGAACCAATTTTAGTATTTTATAGTAGGATAACCATTTAATCACCTCTAAAATTAATTTTATACCATGAACTTCCTCTGATCAGTTCTAAGTTTCACAAAATGACCTCTCGGGCATGGAGGGCTATGTATAGGACTGAGAGCATAGCTTTAGGCACAAAAGTAGCTAAAACTAAAAAAAAATTGGTTTTAAAAATATAAATTACCATTTTAAGATTCTTATTCATGTTTGTATATTCATTCCTTTACATTTTTTACTTTCATTGTGCTCAAGACTTGGCCTCTTTGGGTATAGCAGACCTACTAAGGATTTTAGGCATGTAGGTGTTTTGTAGCACTAATTATATTTATTTGAGGTTATCCCCCTATTTAAAAAGATTAAATTATTATATATTCTTATATAATTACCCCATATATCTTTCCCAACTATATATATTGATCTCAATACCAATTATATGTATGTCTCCCTCTTACCAAGCACAGATCTATAAGCAGTAATTTGGCCCCTTGACTAAAAATATGAAGATATGTCATATATTTTTTGGCTTTGAATTTTTATGATATTAATAATTATATTAAATTTATTCACCTTAATATAACCTCTATCCAATCATTAGTATTAACTTTTCATCATAAATATGTCTTATTTTCCATTTTGCCTTGGTAGGCTTGTAAATGTTCATGGCAAGGTTACAAGTTTAGAGTAGGATTACTTTGGCCTTTTTGGCATCTGAGAGTATAAAAATAGAGTGTAATATATTTATAATTTTTTTATGATTCCAAATACTCTTCTATATACTTATCTTCACCATCACATGATTGTATTTGCCATTTTGTTTTATAGGCCTGTATGTAGCAATTTGGCTCCTACTAGCTGTAGGTCAACATTTTGAATTTTGGACTAAAATAGCCCCAAAAATGATTTTTATTTATTTAAAATCACCAATTAATTTAATTTTATCTCTACCCCACTTTAATTCTTTACAACTTCATCATCAATCATACCCTTTGTGTCCATTGTTTGCTAGCAGGTCTATAAGTTACAGATGCGTCAACACCCTTTTCACTATGTTTTATTCTTTCTTGAGTTAATATGAATAGTTATATGCCTTTAGAGAAAAATTAAATGTTTCTTTAATTATTAATTATTCTCCTCATATATTCAAGTCACCTTGAATGTCCATTTATAGCCCTCATGGTCCTTGTTTGGGCTTACACAGTCTTACTCAAGCATGCAGTTTTATATGAGTTGCAAAATGAAATGAGGTTTGAGCTGAAAATATGTTTTAAGGTGATCAAATAGACCTAATTATAGTTTAAAAATATTGTATTTAAGTCATCAAGACAAACATTTGATGTTGAGGTTGACCTATAAGTCTGCATAGTTATAGGCTCATAGTTCTCTTTTGGAGAGCTCTTGAGGAGGCATTGTAACTTCTAATATTAGATATTTTCAATTATTTATGATTTATATGATAATTAAATACCTTTAAAAAACTTAAACTCACTATGGGAAAGTTTATTTCATTCACTACATGCACAAGACAACTTCAAACTCCCTACACATAGGACTGTTGTGTTCAAACTGCCACAACCAAGCCATTTAATTCTAAACCAAGCATGATCATGAAGAAACATGGAATGAAATTATATTTTAGGGTTATAATATTTTTTAAGAGACCATCCATAGTCATTTTCATCCGTTGGTCTGACCTCAGAACTCCACACTTGAGGATAACCAACCTAGGTGGGGATTGAAGTTTATTTTATACCCTTTAACTTCTTGATTGTTCATAAAGTTAAGGGTATTAACCAGGAAACCAATTCCATAAATTTAAAGGGAATTATGGTCCCCTCATATGGATAAGAGATGAGTTTCCAACTTTCTCTCTCCTATTTGCACCAATTGAAAACCAAACTACCCTCTTGAGTTGCCAAGGGGAGAGATGGGAAAGATCAATAGGTTTTTACCCTATTTAAATTTTAAACCTCCTCAAATTCATGGATTTTAACCTATGTAGATTGATATGGGAATGTCTAGAAGTGATCTTCCCTTTGCAACCTATAAGACTTCATGAAAACCTCTTTTTGCTTAAAAACTATCATATTCTGCATAGAAACTAAATGAATTGAATCAAAAAGTGTTCTCTAAGCTTCCTCACACCTATATGGGCATGGGATGATGTGTCTACCACCCCCTCCTTCTAAAAACCTACCAATTTATTATAACATTCCCTTATTAAACATTATAAATGATCAAACAAGTATTTGTAAATGGGTTACAATGTTAGAAATGGATATTTAACTTTATTTAATGTACTTATACAGACCATGGGGGACATTAAATGATTTTGAAATGAACTACATGACATGACAAAGATATCTCAACCCTTGACCCTCTTTGAACCCCTTTAACTAAGACACATTCTAACTAGATAAGCATGATGTTAGGAAGACACCTTAAACTTTTCAAAAGTACCATAAATAATGCTAACTATGCCTTATAAAGGATTTTCAATCTTGAAAACCAATGTGAAGGCTAAATAAGTCAAGTCTTTTGTTAAATTGATCTATGGTAGCCAAAATTTGGCTAACATCTTTAGTGACCTCTTGGGAATGCATGTTTGTTATGTATCTAGACTAGTGACTTAGTAGATTCATTGGGCTATAGAGTTATGGCTGTAACCTAACTTGGAGAAAACTAAGATTAGACATGACATCAACTTTGAAACTAACTAAACTAGATAAACATAAGACAAGACACCACACCACACAACACATGTGTCATAATACATTTGGAGGAAAAAATAACACATAGCAAACTAGACACACACTTGTGCTTGGAGAATTTAGGGAACATAAAGAGCTACTCTAAGATGTATAAATTTGTAAAAATTGACCTCAATAAAATGGCTTATTAAAGTGTATCCCATTGACTGGGATACCCAACTCCTCTCCATTAAGTATTGCAAGTTGAAAGGCATTGTGTTCTTTACAAGAAATGACAACATAGGATCCACTCCAAAATGCATCAAACTTAGTGTGCTTACAAAGATTATCTCTATCATCATCCCACTTCAAGACAAGATCTACTTATTGATATGTTCTTTAGATATCTCTCTTGTCAAAGTTTCTTTTCACTTGTGCTTGGTGACATTCCATGGTGTGCATAGCATGGTTTCTTGTTTCCTCTAAGGCCATTAGTTATGTCAATATTATATCCATAGGATCATTTTCCATTCTCTCAATCTAATGTGCTAACTCAAGATCTGGTAACTCAAGTGAAATGTGCATCTTGTCTTCTCTACCATAGACAAGCATGTAGGGTGAGTTACCAATGGCAATATTTAGAGTGATCCTATCAGCCCATAGGGTTGTCTTCAATCTTGTGTGCCAAGTCCTTTGATTATATTATATTTTCCACTTTATAATTTTTATCAAGTTATTATTAGTGAACTCAATATCCCATTGCCTTAGGGTTAGTAGTTATAATAATTACTTAAGTAAATATCATATTGGAGATCCCATTCCATTATTTTTACACCATTGAAAGCCATGGAATTATCATAAATCATTGTTACAAGCACCCCAAACCTTTAAACTAGGATCTCATAGAAGTCAACAACTGAAGTCTCATTAACCTTTTTAAGGGCCACTACTTATAAACACATTTTGAAATAGTTGGTAGTTGTAATCACCCATTTATGGCCTAGACTAGATGGAGGATTGATCATTCCAATGAAGTCAAGTCCCCACTATATGAATGGTTGTTCAACATGAATAGGGTTAATAAAAAGAGATAAAATTATTTGTTTTCCTAAAAAGAGTGGACACTTTTGACATCTGCTAACGTAAGCATATGAATCCTTGAATAGGCTAGGACAATAGTAACCAGATCTCATTATTTTTGGAGTAGTGGTTTTAGGTGAAAAATGACCTCCAAGTAGTCCATCATGGAATTCTTCTAAGATCCTATCAACTTGATCTATTTCCACACATCTTAGCAATATTCCATTGAGGTATATCCTAAAAATAACCCCATCAATAAGAATATAAGGTATTTCTTTCAATTTGAATTGTCTCCTTCTTGTTTGATCTAGACCCATAGGACACTCACCTATTTAAATGAACCTCACCATTTCATGTGTCCAACTCAGAGAAGATTAAGTTATAGTTATGCTAGGACCATATTTCAATTCCAAAACCATCTCTTCTCCTTATTTAAGTTTTAATGCTAGGTGTTCACACATCCCTCTCCCTCTTATTACCTTAGTTTCCTTGATCTCAACATCATTCTCCATCACCTTAGTTATCCATCCAATATTTTCTCATTCAAGTCCTTATTCAAAATGAAGTATCTTATGTTTGGGTGGGTTACCATGACATGTATTTTTTTTGGAAACCACATGTCTAAATTTATTAAGGCTTCTTATAAATTTTAATACTTATTTCTCAACATATGTGTACATTAACATATAATATAACCCTTGACTAAAAATGGATATAAGTTATTAAATTCCCTTATTATTCTATTACATTAACATATAATATATGGTGCCAATGTTGGAAAATCATACGAGAATAAATCCTTAGAGAAATCGAGATTGATTAGTGTGCGTGCTTGAGCAATAGAATTTTTAATGGATTCAAAACTAGCCTTCCCTTCCTTGGTCCAAACAAATGATTTACAATTATTTAACATAGTTATTAAAATTGTCATAATATTATAAAAACTAGGTATAAACCTCCCAAAAAAATCAATTTTCCCAAGAAAACTTTGAAAGCTTTCTTATGCTTAGGCAAAGACAAAGCTAATATGGCACTCACCTATTAAGGGTCTATATCAAGCCCATATTTAGGAACAATAAGAACACACTTCTTGGGATTGATAAAACCCCCATATTACCTACACATTTCAAATATTAGCCTTAGATGATTCAATTGGTCACTATCATCTTTAGAGAAAGTGATTATGTCATCAAGGTATATTAGTACCATCTCATTGATCAAAACTTGAAAATCCATATACATGGAAATTTTGAATATGTCACATGCATTATATATCCCAAATATCATTCTCTTATATTCATATGTGCTCCATTTAGTAGTGAAGGTTGTCTTATATTGATCTTCTTCTTTCACCAACACTTGGTTGTAACCTAAATAGACATCCAAATGGAATAAATGTTAAGAACCTACCACTACTTGAATAATTTGTTCCATTAAAGGTAGAGGATAATGGTCCTTAAATGACATCCTATTCAAGTCTCTAAAATCCACACATAACCTGATCTCATCACTCTTCTTTTTGATAGGAACTTAGTTAGAAACCCATGAAGAGTGCTTGATAGGAAAGATAATTCTTGACTCTATCAACTTGGTGAGCTCTTTTCTCATTAACACCTTCACTTTAGGATTTATGGACTTTGATTTTGCCTTATAATCTTAGCATTAGAATCAAATTTTTTAGTGTGTTGAGCCAATTAGGGGTCAAACCCCTTGAGATCACTATACTCCCAAGAAAAGACATTAGAAAATTGTCTACCTAACTCAATAAATGCAAATTTATTAGCTGGAATACATACCTTTCTAAGCTTGATGAGTTTATCTTTGAAGATGGAAAATTTCTCATGATTTTCCTCTTTTTTAGACATGCTTACTAAAAGAGTGTGCCAAGATCTTTGAATGGATTTCACACAATCAATGTTGAATCCTATGAGGTAGTGTGAGAGCTCCAAAAACACGTGATTCCAAGGAAAAGAAAAAAGTTTGCATTAACTAATTAATTTTCCAAAAAGGAAAAGTGGGGTACATATAGAGAAAATTAGGGCAACATGAGGAAGCCCCTAATTTTCCTAATTAAATAATTACATTAAAATATAATTATTCTATAGACCTTTTATAACTAACCTAAGGAAGCTTAAATAACATAGAATGGCCATACGACCATGTAGGCAAAACCCAATGGGAAAAAACACTACACTAACACCCCCCCTTAAGCATATCTTAAGTGAGATAAAAATTGGGCCCTAGCATTAAAATCCTAATGAGGCACCTAAGTACATAGTGATGAACCTCCATAGGAGGAAGATTAAGGTGGAGCAACCCTAACCCCAATGAGATCTCATAGATGAACAAATTTACTCTTTGTGAAGGTCTTGGTTAAAATATCTATAATTTTATTTAATTTTATATATTACTGAAGATCAATAACTTGCTCATTGATAAGCTCCTTGATGAAGTACATGTCAATCTTTATGTGCTTGGTCATTTGATGGAGAACCAGATTCTTTCAAATCTAGATAGTCTTTTGGTTGTAATAGTAGATGATTTTTGGCTTATGAAACTAGATACCAAACTCAATGAGAATCCCCTGAATCTAGATTGTCTTAGTGGTGGAATTTAAATCCCTTTCTATTTTACCTCTATAGATGATAAAGCAATTGCATGTTGCTTCTTGCTTGACCAGATTATTAGACCTAAACCAAGTGAGAAACTATAGCCTAAAGTGGAATTTTGACTCTAAATATCTCCAACCCAATTTGAATATATGTATCTAATCACATAAACCTCTATTCTTGCTCTGTAGTGTATCCCATAGTTGTACAAACCCTAAATGTAGTGAAGAATCTACTTTGCTACTTTCCAGTACAACTCATATGGCTCCTACATAAATCAAGAGACCATCCCAACTATATAGGATATGTCAGTTCTAATGTGTGTGAGATAGATAAGACTACCCATGAGTTGCCAATATAAAGTTGCATTAATGAGTGGTGCAAGACAATCAGCCTCAAGCTTCACACCAGACAAGAAGGGAGTAGCAGTTGGCTTACAATCAACCATGTTAAACCTTGCAAGCAAAGCAAGATAATACTTACATTGTGATAAAGTTATCCAAGAATTTGACTAAATGATTTCAATCCTAAGAAATTAGTGTATCAATCCCATGTATTTCATTGAAAATCTATTCAAAAGTGTAACTTTCACTACTGATATGAATGATTATGAGCTATTTGTAATTAGTAAATCATCCACATAGAGAACTAGGATCAAAAGAGAACCATCTTATCGCAAGATGTAGACATTCAGATCTGAGTGGCATTTGGTAAACATGACTAAGAGGAGAAAGGAGTCCATCTTGGCATACCATGCCCTAGGGGCCTATTTGACTCCATAGATAGATTTCTTAAGTCTACAAACTAAGGAGGTATCTTCTATAAAGCCTTGTAGTTGCTCCATATATATCTCTTCTTTGAGGTCACTAGGGCATCCCACAGATGTGTGACTATGATGGCTAAAGTGAGTCTATAGACATCATTTTTGCTATAGGAGAAAATGTCTCGGTGTAGTCTATGTCAAGAACTTGAGAAAACCCCTTTTCAACCAGATGAGATTTATACTTATCAACTGACCCATCTACACCATACTCAGTCTGATAAACCCATTTATAATAGACCAATTTTCTTCCTTTGGGAAGAGGGACCAAGTCCCATGCTTTGTTCTTGATTAGGGAACTGTACTCTTCTTACATAGTAGAATCTTATTATCAAATGCCAGATGCCTCATGAAAGGTTTATAGATCTGAGGAAATGGCCAAGTAGGCATGTGAAGTCCCCTAAAACTATAAATGTGTCCACCTTGTATCTGATGGATTTCGAACCCATTTCCCAACACTTTGAAGTGTCTATCTGGCCCAAGTAGGACTAGAATTGTATGATATTAGAGAATTAGGAGGTGAGTCCTCATCATCTATAGTGTGAGTGTGAGATGGAGGAGGATAAGCCTCATCACTGCTCTCATTTCTTGAACTTAAAGAAGAAGAAGAGTCATCCTCATCATCAGGAAGATCCTGAGGTGGATCTATGTCACTGTCAAAAGTGAAATCAATGCCCAATGAAACTTTTGAAGAGTTTGGAGTGCTAAGATTGTGCTCAAGTGGGCCCTCATAAAACTCGACACTTCTAATGAACAACTCCTGAGTTTTAGGATGGATAATCATATATCCCTTAACACCCTCTGCATACCCCACAAAGATGCAAGATTGACTCTAAGGGTCCATTACCTTGTGTTTCTTTTTAGGAACATGGCCATTACTGGTGATCCAAACACTTGAAAGTGATCTACTTCAGGCTTGTAACTATCCCAAGCTTCAAAAGGAGTGATTTCCCTTCAAGGCTTTGTGTGGAACTTGGTTCTGAAAGTAACATGCATAGTTGATTACTTCAGGTTAATACTAAAGAGCAAGAGACTTTGATTGAAGCATGTAATTTGCCATTTCTTTCAAGGTATGATTCTTACATTTGACCACACCACTCTACTGAGGACTATATGAAACTATGTGTTGCATCTAAATCCTCTCTGATGTGCAAAACTACTCAAACCTATTGTTGACATATTCCTTTCCATTGCCAGTCCTTAATATTTTAATGGAACATTCTGAATACTTCTCCACAAGTGCCTTGAAGTCCTTAAAGTGATCAAATACCTTAGACTTATTTTTGAGAAAAAACACCTAGGTGTACCTCAAAAATTCATTGATGAATGTGAGCATGTATCTTGTCCTATTGAATGAAGGTTTTGGAAATGGACCTACTAAGTCACTGTGGACTATCTCTAGCTTTTGTTTAGCTCTCCTTACTTTGCCCTTGTCATATTTCTCTTCTAGATGCTTACCAAGAATGTAACCATTACATAGGCCATCTAAAAATTTGACTTTAGGCAACCCTAAAAACATGTCATGATGACTGAGTTGCTCCAAGTAATGATAGTTTCAATGGCCAAACCATTTATGCCATAGTTTGCTTACTCCATCTACGTGAATAATCAGTGTAGTTGAGGGCTGATTTGGGGCAAAATGTGAGAAGGTATATAGCCTAGACTAATTATTGGCCTTCCCATAAGCCATTATGGTGTCACTTTGTATCTCTTTGATGACCACTAAATCAGGTGTGAACTCAAATCACTTCCTGACACCTATGTGAGTGAATTGATATACTGATAAAAGATTGATGGATAATGAAGGAACACATAGAACATCATTGAAGGTCCTATCACTTATACCAATCCTTTACTATTGAATTTTATTGAATTTTCATCACCCATTAGAATTGAAGGCATGAAATAAGGCTCTATTTTAGAAAATAGATCCTCTGAGGAGGCCATGTGATAGGAAGCACCTGAGTCAATAACCCAAGTTGAAGGCTAAGAAGTTAATACAACAAGTGCCTTGCCTTATTTTTACCCTTTTTATTATCTTTAGCCTTTTTATAATCTTTTGTGAACATGTTTTGAGTTGAATACTGAGGAACACTAATGTTATTCTTCTCAAGAATCTTAGTCAAGGTGTCAATCTTGTTTTTCATGCACTGAGATTTATCATTCCCAAGTTTCTTACAAAATTTTCATTTGATTTTCTCCTTCTTAGGTTTCATGCTTGAGGAGGACTCATTTGGAAATTCCTTTCATGTGGTATATGATTTTTTATTCTTCTTGTACTCATGATCAGGTTTAAACTATTTCTTCTCATGTTTACCACTACTAGATGGCTTCTTCTTGTCCTGATTGACAATCAAGGCATGTGATTTTGAAGACTTCAATGCAGCTATTTGAACCAAATTATCTTGATCAACAACAAAATCATCAAATGATGGCATTTTCCAAGTGGATCCAAGTGCACGTTTGGTAGCGTGAAATGTAGAGATGAAAATTGAATAGTCATGACCTAGTTTTATAAACATAGATAGAATCAACTGATCATTTATTTTCTCAATGCCACATTATTTAAAATACAATCTCAGTGACTTAAATTTTGTAAATAAGTCTTGTAGGGTGTCATAGTCACTTGGGATCAATGTGATGACCTCATTCTATAGCTCATGACCCCTCATGATGTCTTGCACTCCAAAAAGCTTGTCTAGAATGGTACAGACTTCATTAGGAGTTTGTATAGATTCAACATGAAATAGAAGGTCAAGAGACATTAATACGCATAAAAACCCATAGGCCTCATCACATCTATTGTATCACTTAACCTTTTTTGCATCTATATATGGCTTAATTTCCTCACCTATAGTGATATGATAGAGTCCTTTACCTCTCAAGGTAAGCTGCATTTTAGACTTCCATTCGACATAATTAAATGGTGTGAGTGATTTAATGTTTAGATCCATTAGTAAAGATTAGAATGAGACAAATTTTTAGAATTGAAATGAAATTAAGAATAGAAATCACATAGTACAAATACCCCTTGAACTATCAATAATACCCCCCTTCAATTTATAATGTACACACGCTCAGTCTTGGATGTTGAGCATAGTCGAGAATGCATCTATGAGTAATTAATATGAGAAAGTATGAGAGGGAAGTCAGGCACAACCGATAATGCATCCAAGAAGAAAGGTAAAAATGTTTATAGAGAGTTTTAAGCTATTACACCATGTGAAAAATGGATGTTACAAAAGTCTTAAAATAATGTCACCAATGTGTAGAGCTCAATAAAATATGCACTTTTAGAAAAAATAACACCCAAAAAAGAGCTATGAATTGAAAGTTATAACACTTACAATCTCTCTCTCCCACATATTATTGGACCCTTTCCACCTTAGGATATATATAAATGTGTATAGGTTCATGTAGGACCTCTTCCCAGGCTTTCAAATCCTCTCTACCTGATTTGAGGTTTTATCACCACCTTGCACACTCATAAATAGGCCTATAATCAAGATTTTTAGGCTTCTTTCATACACTATACGCTCACATGTGCCACCAAGTGTGTTTATCATGTGACCATGGGATATATGAGGATCATTTCCAATCCAAAATAGTCCACTTAAAGGCATTTTACTCATCTTTTCTCTCATCAGGTTTTCTAGGGAGGTTTAGCAAGGGTTTTAAGTGTTTGCCATCTTAACGATGGTTTATAAATCACAAGGATCTAATATAATAAAAAATTAAAAAATATGTAAGTATCTATACCTCCATAATATCCCATATTATATTTATATCCCATGCAAATCCTCTTTACACTTCTCAGTAAACTAAAATGTTCCTCTAGATCTTTAATAAGGCAAACACATGGTTTAGAGATACCTCTAATATTAAGGATTATTTATACAGGTGTGGGGGTGAATTAATGAAAATTTTATAGGATTTTTTATTATTATATCCCTTTAATCACCTATATAATTAATTTACTACCATGCACTTACTCTGAGAAGTTTTGAGCTTCATAAAATGACCTCTCAAGCATGGAAGACTATGTATAGGATTGAGATCATAGTTTTAGGCACACAATCCCCTCAAAATATATTTTTTTGGTTTTAAAAATATAAATGACACTTATAAAATTATTACTCATGTTTTTATATGCATTACTTTGTAATTTTTAGTCTCATTATGCTCAAGACTTGGCCTCTTTGGCTATAGCAAACCAACTGAGGGTTTTAAGCTTGTAAGTGTTTTTTAGCCCTAATTGTCTTTATTTGAGGTTATCCCCTTCTTTTAAAAGTTTCAATTATTATATAATATTATATAAATACCACATATATCTCTCCAAACTTTATATATTCATCTCAATACCAAACATATGTATGTCTCCCTCTTGCTAAACACAGACTTATAGGTAGTAATTTGACCCCTTGACTGCAAATCTGAAGATATTCCATCTCTTTGTTGGATTTTAATTTTTTATGGTATTAAAAAAAAAAAAAATCTTATTAACCTTCATATAACCTCTATCCACTCATGAATCTTCACTTCTCATCACAAATATGTCTTCTTTTCCATTTTGCTTTGGCAGGCATGTGCTCATGGCAAGGCTATAAGTCTAGAGTAGGCTTCCTTTGGCCTTTTTAGAACCTTGAGAGTCTAAAAATATATTGGATGACATTTATAAAAAAATTTATGATTCCAAATACTCTTTTATATACTTATTTTCACAATCACATGACTGCATTTGCCATTTTGTTTAACAGGCCTATATGTAGTAATTTGGCTCCTACTGACTGTAGGTCAACGTTTTGAATTTTGGAATAAAGTAATTCTATAAGTGTTTTGTATTTATTTAAAATTTATCCTTCATATAATTTTATCTCTACCCCACATTATTTCTTTATAACTTCATCATCAATCATACCCTATGTGTCCACTATTTGCTAGCAAGTCTATAAGTTCTCAGTTGGGTCAACACTTTTTCATTCTATTTTATTATTTATTCAGTTTAGCTGACTCATTTGAGGCCTTTGGATAAAAATGAAATTTTTATTTAATTTTTCATCAATATTATCATATATTAAAATCACCTTTAATGTCCATTTATATCCCTTACATTCCTTCTTTGGTCCTACATAATCTTACTCAAGCATGTAGTCTTATGTGAGTTAAAAATGAAATGAGATTTGAGATGAAAATATGTTTTAGGGTGATAAAATATACCTCATGAGAGTTTAAAAATATGTTTTTTAATTCATCAAGACAAACAATTTATGTTAATAGTGACCTACAGGCATGTAGACTAGTAGGTTCATAATACTCTTTTGCAGGGCTCTTAAGGAGGCATTATAACTTCTAATAATGGAAATTGTCAACCATTGATGCTTTTTATGAGCATTAGAGAAATTTTAAGATCTTAAACTCAATGTAGTAAATTTTATTTCATTTATTTAATGCATAAGACAACCTTAAACTCCCTACACAAAAGACTGCCATCTTCAAAATACCAAAACCAAACCATTTGACTCTGCACCAAGCATGATCATGAATAAACATGGAATGAAATGATATTTTAGGGTTATAATAGTGTTTAAGAGACAATAAATAGTCATTTTAATCCATTTTTCTAACCTCATAACTTCACACTTGAGGAAAACAGACCAAGGTGGGGATTGAAGTTCATTTTCTTCCCCTTAACTTCTTAACAATTGTTCATAAAGTTAAGGGGATTAAATAGGAAACCAATGCCACAAATTGGAATGTAATTATGGTACACTCATATGTCTAAGAGTTGATTTTCCAACTTTCTCTATCATGCTTGTACCGACTTAAAATTAAATTGCCCTTTGGAGCTACCAAGGGGAGCAATAAGAAAGATGAATAGGTCTTTACCTTTTTGAGTTTTAAATGTCCTCAAATGCATAAATTTCAACCTATATAGACTAGAGGAATATATGGTAATTTATATAAGTGATATTCCCTTTATAACCTATATGTACTTCTTTAAAACCTCTCTTTTTGCTTGAGAACTATCATATTCTATATAGAAATTGACTAAACTATATCAACAAGTGTTCTCTAATATTTCTCACACTTGTATGGGCATGGGATGATTTGTTAACCACCCCTTCCTTTTGCAAACCTTCCACTTTCTTACCACATTCCCTTATTAAACGTTATAAATAATCAAACAAGCATTTCAAAATGGTTTACAACATTAGACCATGGGGGACATTAAATTACTTAAACTTTAACTACATGACATGATAAATATCTCTCAATGCTTGACCCTCTTTGAACCATTTTGAACAAGACACATTTTGACTCAACAATCATGATGTTAGGAAGACACTTACCTTAAACTTGTCAAAAGTACCTTAAAAAAATGCTAACCATGCCTTATTAAAGATTTTAAAGCTTGAAAACCAATGTGAAGGCTTAACAAGACATTTTTTGTTAAATTATTCTATGGTAGAAAAAATATGGCTAACAATAACTTTGATGTGAATTGTGACAAGAAAAACCATGATAAGAATCTAAACACAACTTAGAGGAGGCATTTGTATTTGATCCTAGCCTTGACATGTACTTTGCGTAGATTTAAGATTATATTTGGAGTATCCAAGTGTTTTAATAAATTCAAGGGAAGCAACACAATTGCCTAAACCTTCATCAATCAAAGTATTCTTGACTTGGATATCACCAATTTAGACATAGATGAATAATGGAAGATCATTTGCATGGATAAATATTTCATCAAGAATCATTGAAGTGATAGTAAATTTGAGTGAGAGAGAAGTATCTATAGTTTCATTAATGTGTATAGACATTTCTTTCCATTGTTTAATAATACTAGCTTCAGACCTAGAAAAAGTGGCTTATTGTTGCACAAGTGGAGGTCGAGGGATGTTCATTTTGAATAAGAGTTGCATTATAGGATTACGATTATGAGGATAAGTATTCATGAGTTATATAAAATTAACTTGAGATGGGATATGATAAATGTTTGGTACAAGATCCCATTCATCATATTCAATTAGAATTATACCGAATAGAGGTGTATAATGATAAACCAAATCTATTGAAGGAGGTGTGAAAGTGTATAGAAATTGATGTTGATAAGGAGTAGTTGAATTTGGCTTATCCAATATGGTTTGGAAAAGTGTGTTTTATTGGGTTGAATTATCTAATGTTTTTAGTGTCATGGTTGGGTCAATGGTTGGTTCTTTTAAAGATTTTGTAGGTGGTGAAGAAGTCCAAAATTTAGGTTGATTTGGATTTTTAGATAATTTAGATTGAGTAAAAGTTGACGATGAGTGAGGACTAGAAGTTGTATCAATGGAAAGTGAATGAATATTCAAATGTGTCTTAGTGGATGAAAGATTAGGTTGTGTTATTATATTTATTAGATTCATTTATGTATGTCCAAATTTTCTTAAATGAGATGGATAAGAATATTGAAAAGTACAAAAAGTTTGGAAGTTATTCTAGTTAGAATGTGGATAAGGATTGATATAAGAAACTACACTCTTCATATTGTTCATATTAAAAACATTATTGCCATTGGCAATAGAATTAGGATTGACAAAAATTTTGATAATGTTGGTAGTGGGAGGTTGAGTATTATTTGATCAATGAATAGGAAGAGGATCTTTGTAAATAGTGAGATGAGCATTAACTTGATTAAAGGAATCATGTTTATTTTTGGTTTCATTAAACTTATATGCCATTTCATATGATTTTTCACACTCACAAACTCACCTAGGAGGATTCCCACATTTTACACATTCAGATGGTTCTAAATTTTGTCAAAATTATCCACACATTGAAGAGTTTGTCGAGATGTTTTTAACATAATTTGAATGAAGTCATTTTGGCACCATATGTAAAATTTATGGCCCACTGAAGGTAAATACAAATATATATATATATATATATATATATATAGAGAGAGAGAGAGAGAGATGAGTTAGCAACTGATTGGATCTATATGGAATTGATAAGTGGACCAATTTTATCCTGCTAGTAAACTAATCACATGGTGACATATGGTGAAGAGAAATGGTAAATGGGTTTAGTTTTAGTCTTCTATTTTTTATAACGTACCTAATATTATGGGGACCACACTATTTATCAAATGGGGGCCCTTTAACCAATGGGGTTCTCTTTTTATAAAGAGGGGCACCTTGCCACCTATCTTCATAATGCACAGAAAGAATTTTTTCCTATAAACCCTCCACAGTGCCTTCCCATAACCAATGTGGGATTAAAATTATATGTATTTATAAATATTGGTTCTTAAGCCTAAGGGAGGGAGCTTAAACCTTAAATGTGGTTCAAATAAGACTCTAACATGGCATGCTAGTTGACCACATAATTGAGACCAGGTCCCAAAACACATGTTATGAGTTCTATGATCATAGGAATCCAAAAAGGGAGGTTAGTATAGTGTTAATTAAAGTAAATAAAACTAAAATAAACATACTAACACTTACACTCCTAGCCTACATACTAGGGAGAGCTTAGAAACAAAAATTAAATGAAAGCACAACTAAAACATAAAAGATAATAACTCTTTTACCTTCCTTGGGAGATCCAAATGCTTTGTTGAGTGTCTTGCTTGGTTTGTGAATCAAGAATTCTTTGGAAAATGAAGTTTATTGGCTCCTTATTTCCTTAGCACCATTGGTTTTGATTTGTCTTGTGATTACTTATATTAATATTTTGGCATTATAACAGTGTTGCAAAGCTTGTCTCTCTTCAAATTAGCATTATAACTTTGGCTTATGAGAGCTTAGAAATGAAGAGGTATGGCCTTGTATTTATAGCCTTAGGAATTAACTCTCACCCAAGGTGAGTTAGGGTTGATTTAAGGCTTAGAATGGGTTCAAACTAAACCTAGGTGAGTCAAATCTAACTCTAGTAGAGTTAATAGTTGTCAAATAATTATAATTTACAATTACTAGGCATGGCTCTCAAAATTAGATGTTTTAGGATATTTTCAAAGAGCTTGACAACTCATAAAGGCAATGATGAAAAGATAGGATATTTTGAATTTTTAAATTTTATTTTTTTAAGATATTCATTAATTTTAAATGGATAATTCAACTAGGCATTTAATTTGGTTTAGTTTGTTAATTGATTTAGATTACCCTTTTAGCTCTTTCAAGATTTGATTTAAGTGTGCAAGTACCCCACTTAATAGGTTCATAGGCTAAATTGATAGTCATTATGCCACAAGGTGATTAAGGATGAATACGTGAGAGGTTATTATTTCATATGATAGAATATCCCAATTAGGGATGTCCCAATGTGATTCTGAGCTTTGATGAATGATGCATAAGCAAATTTGAGATGTTTAGTGATTCTTAGGATTAATTTGTAATGGTTAGTAGGAATCAATTTGAAGTTTGATTGGAAGCCAGTTGTGACCAATTTTAGGTGTCTATAGTTTGCCCCTAATTGGAAAGGTATTACAAGCTATAAGCACGTAATGTCTTCTCAAAGAATGAAGAGGTCATGTATGCCTATGACTTTAATGGAAATGGATGAACTATAGATGCCCCCTTGAGGGAACAATCAATAAAAAGGGTCAGCAATCAATCCCTCAAAAAGAGGAATCGATGGGATGAAAAAGATAAAATGGGGTGAAAAAGATTGATTTTCCCATAAGTAGTTAGAATCAGTGGCATATAGATCTACCCCAAGTGGGTAGACAAATAGGATGATTTTTCCATAGGTGGTTATAATCATCAGCATAGGTGAGACAAAAAAGGTAATGATTTGCCTAAAGGTAGTTAAAATCATTGAAAAAAGCTTAGGGTAACAAAAGACTGATTTACCCAAAGGTGGCTATAATCATTAAAGGGAAAACAATGATTTGCCTATAGGTGATTATAATCATTGGTAGGATAAAAACATGCCCCATTTGGGTGGAGAATGATAAATATTTGCCCATAGATGGTTACAATCCATAACATCCAGATAGATCAAAACATATGATTTGCCCATAGGCAGTTATAACCATTGGTTTAATGGGTGGGATGATACATAATGATTTTCCTAAAGGAGGTTAGAATCATTGATAGTGCAAGTGGGATGAGATAAAATGATTTGCCTATAGGTATTTATAATCATTGAGAAAATGATGAGAGTTTGATGGAAAATTGGTACAAAGGAGAAATACAAATTTAAGAAACCTACTAGTATGGAGATGCACATCCTAACTAGCAAGTATTAAAATTATTTCATGAATTAATTACTCTATGTGTGGGACATGATTTGGGTAGATCAAGAATTATTTAGGTTTCAAGGAGATACATTGTGGCCTCATTGCTTGAAAGACTTATCAAGCTAATTTTTATTATAACACATGACGGTAGGCATCATGATAGAACACCATGGTGACTTAGACAAAATATGCATAAGGACTGACATGTGATCTAATATATAATCAAAAACAATGAACCAACGATAAAAATCATGATTATAATGTGAACATATGAAAAATGAATAATGGTTAAGTATAATATTAGTATAAATAAAGAACAAACAAGATGATGAATAATGCCCCTAGTGTATAGGAGACAATAAAACAAATAAAATAGGGGGAATATAAGAAAAGGAAGGGGGTGGTTGAGTTGTCCCTATATGCATTAGTCAAGTGGAAACTACCTATATAGTTATATGGATGCAAGATCCAACATAAACTTCAAACCAAATGTAGTTCTCCTCAAGAAGGGGAAAACTATAGATGTGATGGTGTAATGACTAAAGAATCCACAAACAACCAGGCATATGAGGATGCACAAAGTGGTGAAAGAGATTATTATAAGAATAAGTTATTGATCAATTTGAATGATTTGGTCATACCTACCAATTCAAAGATGCTCATCCTTATTAGCATTGATATAATTAGAATGGTCAATGGGTTGATTTGGTCAAGAAGGGTGGGAGGATTTGCCAAGGTTACCAAGGAGAATTTTATGTGGCTCCATTGATTTTAAGATTTACCAAGATGATTTTTACTATAACATGTGATGTTATGCATAATTATATAAAAAACCATGATAATGTAGCTGAAATATGCATAAGGACTAACTATCATGTTCCACTCAAATTTTGCTATTATTCAAAAGAAGGTAGTAAAACTAGAAATATGGGTTATGGTATAAATACTTGATAAAAGGTGCACATGTTGAATCAGAATATTATGAATAAATATTCTTTAGCTGGGGAAGAAAACCTATAGATAAGATAGCACTAAAGCAAATTTGTTCGTTAGACAAGTAGTTAGGTGGATTGCCTAGCATTGGCTAGATCTCGAAAGCATGGGCTTCCTTAGGGGCTGTCAATCCACCATTTTTAAAACAATTAAGCTTATAAAACTAAATAAAATGTACTTACATCAATAATCAAAATATATTTGAAATATAATAATGAGGATATATTTGATAAAGTAGATAGACTAGACATGATCTAATTAGGACTAGTGGGTGGAGGTGTGATTCAGGGAATCTAGCAGAGTTCAGAGAACAAGTAGAAACTCAAGAAGGATCTGGTTAGAAAATAAAGGGAATTTTAGCTTGCTATTTTTTAACCTACCATAGGTGACCATCGATGATTGGGGTGACCATCAGTGGTTAGGCCTGACTGTCGACGGTTAAGCAACTGTCAATGTTTGACTATCTAATTTTGGACTTATCAACAGTGAGTGACAAGATTCAAGAAATGAATCTTGAGAGTTTGGTGTAGGGTCTATTAATTATGAATAGGGATAAAAATAGATAAATGGTAGTAATTAAGTATTTGACTTACCAAAATTGAATTAGTTGATTGGTAGATGTTGTTGATTCATAAGTGGAATTTGGTTCAATTTTGATAGAACGATGGTACTTGGAAACTTGATCTAAGAGGCAATGGTAGATTGGCTCTCCCAAATAGATGATTAATGATGCTTGATAATGTTGGATGGCCTACAATAAGAAAAACTCTAATTGCCTAAGCTCTTGATAATAGTTGTAGATGGATTGATCTCTTACTACTCTCCTCTTCTTATAAGCAAAGGCTAGAGGTTGAAGTGGAAGTGTAAGAGGTGCTTCTAATTATAAATTTCTCATGCAAGGTCTTTTAAGAAGATTTTCACAACTTATATTTAGAAAAGGCAAGTGGTTATTTTCTAGTGTTTTCATGCTTTTTTGCATGGAAAATTCCAAGTAGTAGGGCCTAACCATTGACGATTAGATTGACCATTGATGATTAGCCTAATCGTCAACGGTCGAGGCTAATATCCAAAAGTGGGTACAAAGGGTGTTTTAGGCTTGATTAGCTAATTAGTTAAAAAATGGGTTTTGGTTTGTTTAAATTGTCCAAGGAGTTACTTAGGGGTTTGATAGTCATAATTTCATGTGTAGGATTTTGGTGTCTATATTTTCCCCTTTTTATTATGTGGCTTGCATCGATAGGCTACAAAATAAAAATGGAAGAGGGTAAGGTCAAGGTTGCCCTGAGTTTAGGAGGAGGTATTCCCCCTCAAACTAGGAGGTGATGAGGTATAATGAAATTAGGTCAGGGTTTGATAGATGGGTAGGTGGAATGATGAGGTTAGGCATTTATAACATGGAGTCAATGTACAAAATGATACTAAGTGCAATAGTCAAAAATCATGTAAAGACTAAAGTTGCTAGTGTTTGGTAAAAGTAAAGGTTATGATAAGAAGACAAGTGAATATGTAATGCATGATTATTTTAGGTATGGCAGTGGGATACACCTATTAGGCTCCAAAGTGGGTCTAATATTTCCATGGGTATCCAAAGTAAGTTCCCTCATGGAAAATACTAATAGGTCAAGTGTCACGGGTATCTGAGGTAGTAAGTGTTCTTGAAAAGAAACAAATGCATAAGTCTATGCATGAGATGGTTAAAAAATGTGTATAGGTAACATGGAAAAGTTATCTATTGTGGTCAAAATAACCAAGCACATGTAGCATAAATTATGCAAAAAAACCAAGGTAAAAATGATCAACATTGAGGTGGATGCGAGCAAATGGGTGGGTATGGGTGTGGATGGCCGAGCTGACTCTATATGCATTAAGCAAGTAGATGCTACCTACATAGGTGAGGGGAAGAAAGATCTTACCTCATCTTCAAGCCAAATGTAGTTCTTGCTAGGAAAGGTAGGTTACTTATTAAGAAAAATGGGTTATGTAGGTGTTGAAAATAGGTAGGTGAAGGAATGGGATGTCCAAGAATGTCATGTGTTAGGGTTTGCTAAAAGTAAGATAAGTAGATAAAAAAGGTAAGGTAGGGTAAGGTGTGGTAGAATCATAATGCAAGGGAAGTTTTAAACTAGTGACCCTAATCATAGATGGTTAGGGTTGACTATTGATGGTCACCCTAATCATCGACAATCATGGTGAAACCCTAAAAGTGATAAAAGCAAAAATGAAAACATTTGTTTGTTATTTTCAACTTTTTACTCCCTAAATTGAGTGTTTGTCATTTGCATTATGAGATTTACTATCTATTGACTTTGAGAGAGGGGATTCTCTTGTTATTGGAGAATTTTGTGTGTGTTACCACTAATGAGTGGGATGGATGGGGGAAGAGGGGGTCACCAAGTGGAGGGATGCAGGCTCCATCCATGGCACAGGTCATAAAATGACGTAAGGGATGTATGACATTTATTAATTTGGTAGATAAAAGGATTTATGTATTGGTAAATGGTAATTAATAAGAATATTTGGTAAAATTTTAGTTTTAAATAGTTAGGGTTTGACCTACAAAATCCCTAGTTTATAAATTAGGTAAAATGTTTAGAATCTGGGAATTAGGGGTAAGAAAATGGTAGGTAGGATGTAAGAAGGTAATATAGAATTGTTTGTGGTTGAATTGTTCACTGTAGATAGAGTTTTTTTTGGGGGGGGAAGGGAATGGGAGGAATCCATTTAGGTAGTCAGATAGTGACCATCGATGTTTGAGGGTCTGAGCTCAAATGACTCTAGGGGACCATTGACAATTGAGAAAATCGTCGATGGTTAGCCCCTAAAAGTTTTTTTTTTGGAAAATAATGTTGTGATACATCTTCAAGATGATTTAGAATATGTAGTTAGATTCCTAAATATTATATCAATATTTAGTTAGATTTTTAGCTTAGGTGAATTCCCTTGGATCACATAATTAGTAGGGGAATGTTACTTTTAATAGATAATGGTTTAGGTGTATGTGTTAACTTTTGCAATAGAATGTAGGCCTAAGAGAAGATTCACCTAAGGGATCACATTCTTATACTCTTTATGTGGGTATAAGATGTGATAAGCAATGAGGATTGGAGACACATGGAGGCCATAAGCTTAGGCTCAGTACAACATTATCAGCATGTGGTCTAAGATCTTGGGATGTTGGTGGCACTGATCGAGAGATGGGTCTCAGTGACCAACACATTTTGGTTACTAATAGGCAAGGTCATGATACTACTAGAGGACATTGTGAGGATCACTTAGTTACACATACATGAGGATCTGATAAATCATATAGAGAGAGAAGAGCAAGATTACTTTAAGGAGTGGATCTATAGTGATGATCGAAGATAGGCAGAGTTCCATGTTGGATGTTTCAGGTATGGTCTTATGTATCAGCTCACTCTTAATGATAGGCATGTGTCTATGATGATGATGATGGCTTTGATGATCTTTGTGCACTATGGGATCAATGTCATCCTAGTGTTACATTGTTGGGCATATGATAATACTAGGGTATTGAGACCTATGGGTGTACCTGATGATACTTATGTAGTGATAGATTATGTGGCCAATTTTATGTGATAGAGGAGGCCATACCTACATGAGAGAAAGAGGTGGAGAGAGGGATGTGGATTGGTTTTGAGATGCTCTCAAGGGTTTGGTGCTTGGGGATGTGATATGGTGTCCATATGTTAGATGACCATAGTAGGTAGGGTTGAGGTATCATATGATAAGGTTACATAGCTAGCACTAGATATATAGCTAGTGGGAGATGAAGATAGAGATTGTCCCTTTTGACTACATATGGAGATAGTTTAGGCTTGTGCAAGGGATTTCTACTAACATGGCATAGTACCAGAGGGAAAAAGGAGAGTTCCTACTACTTGAGTCATAGCATGTAGACATAGTTTGGGATTTTGAGGAGTTACTAGCAAGGGCTCACATTAATGATGTGGGGATTTTTTATGGGTATGCTACTTGGTATTAGGTTTGATATGCCATAATGAACTTTGTTTGTGGAGATGAGGGATAAGAGGCCATGGATGTGGATCCAACACATGCACATGTATAAGCATAAGGTGGCCCTTAGGTGGTGGCTATTTTAGCAGTGGCCTAGGCATAGGTTGCCTTACTATATGGACAAGTGGTGGCATTACAAGGCTAGGTGGCCACCTTGTAAGCATAGATTACTACTTTATAGGGGTAGGTGGGCACTATAATAAGAGAGAGGGATCAGGCACAGGTGTAAGTGACTACTTTATAGGCATAGGTAGTGACACTACATGGTTATATTGGTGTTCTTTAGGGGTAGATTAGCAAAGGAGGAGTAGGTTTTGCTATAGGATGGTCGATAGATGTAGTACCATAGGCATGGTACTTTGCCACGATCCAAGATTTGTGCTACTATGAGGTGATGGTATTAGAATAATTACCCCATGCTATGAGATTTGTAGAGTATAGGGTGAGCCTAGGTGGTGGAGTAGCAATAGCTACTCCTGGTCAATGGGAATCCATAATTGGATATATAAGGGCCCCAAGGGGGCCACCAATAGGTATAGTTCTTGATGGTGCCAGTGGTAGTGGTCTGAGTACCCTAGAGGCTTGATATTTATGAGATATGATTTTGATTCTAGCCTATGTAGTGATGTAGTGAGATGCATATTTTTTTGAGAGAGAGAGATACATGTTTATTTATGTATTGACCAGTTGGATTCTTATTCGTGTGTGTGTGTGTGTGTGTGTGTGTGTGTATGTGTGTGTGTGTGTGTGTGTGTGTGTGTGTGTGTGTGTGTATGTATATGTATATGTATGTATGTGTGTGTATATATATATACACACACATACATACATATACATATACATATATATATATATATACACATACATACATACATATATATATAGTGGGTTTTATTTATATTGTGATGATGCTTATTTGATTGTCATGTTTATGGTAGATTGATCTAGTTAGTCATGTTGAGATAGTGGTAGTTTGTTTTAATGATATGTGATGATGATGTGTTGTTATGATGATGGATAGTTAGGGGTAGAAATTAATTGTTGCATTCATGTATGAGTGCTTTCATGTTGAAATGGTATATGGATGTTTAATTCCATGTGATGTGAATGATATGATTGTGATAAGATTGATGGATTTTATGATATTTGCATAGATGTAGATTGGAAAGAATCCTAATGAGTTGTGTTTTTTTTTTCATTTAATGGATATGGAGATAAAAAAAGCTTTGTATTTGATTGGTGTACATGTAGGATGTCTCACATGATAGCAAACTAGAGTGATGTTATTGATTTGATGTGATATGATGCTCTTTATTGGTACTTTTGATGAAGATAGTTGATACGGATGCTCATGGTTTGTTATGTTTGATGTTGATTTTGCTTGGCTATGTTGAAAAAAAGGGGAAAAATATTTTTAATTAGAAAAGACTGATATAAAAGTCAAATTTTGGATTGGGCTTAGCAAAAATGAGCCTATAATACACTTCGCATTAGCATGTTTTAGTTGTAGAAAGTAGGTATCATGATCACTATGTATCAAGTGAGCTCATAGTCTTGTCCATATATGATAGATGAGGGGACAATAGATGATACTAATACTTATAATCAAGAATGGTATGTTTTTCCTATAGGTATCCCAAGAAGAAAGGTAAACAAGTCTATACCATAATATATAAAAAATGTAGACTAAGTGATGCGGGAAGTCTATGAAGAAGGGCCAATTGTAGCTTTCCCTATGTGATTTGCTTTTTCATGAGAGCCAATTTTGGATTTCAAAATTTTATATATCTTTTTATTGAGGGTATTTTTCTATTTTACTTGTATGTTTATTCTTTTAATGAAGCTAATCAATGCGGGAAGCTTCCAAAAATTTCTAGCATTTTGACAAATGTTTTTGTGTTTTAGCCATCCTTCGAGGGAGTGGTCTAATGTTTATATGCTACGCCCCTAACCTATCACATGTATGAGGATAGTATTAGCCGACTTGTGGCTTACTTATCCCTCTTTGACATCATATTAAATTTATCTATGCTTTCTTTAGATTAGTAGGTCGGCCTATGGATTAACCATGGCCTAGTTAGACTATATATAGGAGGTAGTGGATAATCATTTATCATCATATTGTGAATTCTGCTCTTATTGAAGCTTGTGGAGGTTGCCCCCTCGAAGTAGCTTATCTATTATCATATATTTGGATATATTTCTTTTATATTTGGATATAATTTTGCTTTTATACTTAATTCTTGAAGTAATTTCATTACAAGTGGTATCGGAGTTGCGATTTGGGCAATCTTGTGGGCAAAACACTAAATTTTTAAATTTGGTGATATATAAAAATGGTTGTGGATTTATCTAAATTTTTTTATTGGAGGTGCGAAATAATCAAATTAAGCTTCCATTAAAATTTCAGCTCATTTGGATATGTTTTTCAAAATTTATCGCTATTTTATTGTTTTTCATAAAATTGCTCTATAGTGCGCAATTCAAAGAATTTTTCTGAGTTGTTTACATTTTTGAAAATCTTAGAAAAATTTGGCTACAGTTTGTTCCTTGTATATTTTGATTTGAGGCCGAAATAATTCCAAAATTGCTTGGTCAAAGTTGGGTCAAAAGTGTCAATAAGGGTCGACATCGTAAAACCCTTTTATGGCAGGTCCACAAACTCAGGGCTGAGGAAAGGGTGTTGAAACTCCAGGTAAAACTCCTAATAAGGATGAGATGGAGTCAGAAGGGGGATGTAATAGACCCTTTGTACCAAGGTTTTCTGACATAGATCACAAAGTGAGCCAGCTTGACTATAGTGTGCAAGGCATTCAGAGTGAGGTGCAAGACATACAATCTAATATGCAATCCATAAAAGATAGTTTGGGAGATATCATGACGGATTTGAATATTAATCAGTCAAATCATCAAGCTAACTCTATTTCAAAAACCCACCAGGGTGGTTCTCCTAACCAGTCTACTTCAAATCCAACTCCATGGCCACAGAGGAACCTATTACCAAAGGTGGATATGCACAAATTTGATGGAAAAGGTCCACTCAATTGGCTCAACCAAATGGAGAGTTTTTTTGACCTACATCAGATTTCAAGTGGATAGAAGGTTACCATGGCATCCTTGTATCTTGAACCTAATCAATTCATTTGGTATCAATGGTTGTGTGCTCAAAATAAAATGATGACTCTCAATGTCACCTGGTCAGTTTTTATAGAGGAGCTACAATTACACTATGGCAATAGTGTGACAGAGAATTACTTCAGCCAACTAGAAAAATTGCAACAAACTAGCTCCGTCAAGGATTATATTCATCATTTTCAGAACCTATCCTTACATGTGGAGACAATTTCTGAAGCAAACTTGAATGACCTATTTTTGGGAGGACTCAAGGACCACATTCAACATGAGGTACGCATGTTTAATCCACTTAATATTTATAAATCTATTATCCTAGCACGTAGATCTGAGGAAAAATTCATAGCCAACAAGAAGTAGCCATTCACTCACTTCAAAGATCATAGCATATTGTCACCAACATTTCCTCCACCTACTAGATTGACCCCTCAGCATATTGAAGAGAAGCGTGCAAAAGGATTATGTTTTGGTTGTGATAGCAAGTGGATTAAAGGACATATATGTGCTGAGAAGAAGTTATTCTACATTGAGGGACCAAATGAAGATGAAGAAGTAGATGATGCCTCCAATGATGATGAGGAAGATATAGAGGAGGTACCTAAATATTCCCAACCTACAATCTCTTGTCATGCACTTGCAAGTATTAGCACTCCACAAACTCTTAAGGTGGTGGGCTTCCTCAAGAAACAGAAGGTGACAGTGTTGATTGATTCAAGGAGCACACATAACTTTATAAACCATAAGTTGGCCACTTGATTGAATTGTTTCATCTACCCAGCACCAAAATTTTAGGTCATGATTGCAGATGGTGGCACAATTAATTATTCAAGCAAATGCCATAGTATTAA
Organism: Torreya grandis; assembly: GCA_037957365.1. Lineage (NCBI taxonomy): Eukaryota > Viridiplantae > Streptophyta > Pinopsida > Cupressales > Taxaceae > Torreya > Torreya grandis. Next base: position 1,880,853 of record JARHVA010000473.1, read on the forward strand.
GCTTACTATTGGTGGGTACAATCTTGACTCTCTTGTGTTTGTTATTCCCATGGGTAACAATGACATTGTTTTGGGAGTCCAATGGCTCACAACCTTAGGTACCATTGAGATGAACTTCCCAGAACTATTCATGCGCTTTCATTTTGAAGGTAAGAAAATTGAACTACGTGGATTACGTGCAAAAGCTCCACAATTGGTTAGTTCACATTAGATGACCAAGACACTAAAAAAGGGGGCAAAGGAAATTATTGCATGATTATGCTCCATAGAAGTTCAACCCACATAGGTATCTACACATCCTAATCTACAAATAATTCTTGAAGACCACTCATCTATTTTTGGGGCCATGCCAAAAGGACTACCACCAAAAAGAGAACATGATCATGCCATTCAACTAATTCTAGGTAGTCAACCACCAAATATCAGACCATATAGATATCCATATGCACAAAAGAATGAAATTGAAAATATGGTCCATGAGATGCTAGAGGCAGGGATCATCAAGCATAGCCAAAGTGCATATTCATCACCAGTGGTCATGGTGCGGAAGAAGAATGACACATGGAGGATGTGCCCAGATTATAGGGAACTCAACAAGTACACCATCAAAGATAAGTTTCCTATTCTAGTAATTGATGATTTACTTGATGAGTTGCATGGTGCTAATTATTTCACAAAATTGGATCTTCACTCGGGGTACCATCAAATTAGAATCAAGGATGAAGATGTTCATAAAACTGCTTTTAGAACACATGAGGCCCATTATGAGTTTTTGGTAATGCCCTTTGGTCTTACAAATGCACCATCTACTTTTTAGAGCTTGATGAACACTATTTTTAGGCCTTTTTTAAGGAAATTTGTGCTAGTTTTCTTTGATGACATATTGATTTATAGTCAAACATGGGAAGCACATCTGCAACATGTGAAACAGGTGTTGATAGTTTTGGAGAAGCACCAACTTTATGCGAAGCCATCTAAATGTGCTTTTGGAGTATAGGAGGTAGAATACCTGTCACATTGTTTCCCATGAAGGGGTTAAAGTTGATCCCCAGAAGATCAAAGCGATAATGGAATGGCCCATGCCAAAAACTCTCAAAAACCTTCGAGGGTTTCTTGGACTAATAGGTTACTATAGAATATTTGTGAAAGGTTATGGCAGCATAGCAGCTCCACTCACTGCATTTCTAAAGAAGGATGCTTTCCATTGGAATGATGATGCCACCAAAGCATTTGAGAAACTAAAAGTAGCTATGTGCACCACTCTAGTTTTGGCTACTCCAGACTTCTCACAAACATTCACTATTGAATGTGATGCTTTTGGGTCTGGATTGGGGGCAGTACTAATGCAGGAAGGAAGACCCATTGCATTTGAAAGTCATCAATTCAAAGGTAAGAATCTAAAAAAACCTATCTATGAGAAAGAAATGATGGTTATTCTTCATGCAGTTAAACAATGGAGACCTTATCTGATGGGTAGACACTTTAAGGTGAAAACGGATCATGATAGTCTTAAATACTTTTTGGAGAAAAGATTATCATCTAAAGAACAACAAAAATGGGTCACCAAAATGTTGGGTTATGATTTTGAAATCATCTACAAGAAGGGTAAAGATAATGTAGTAACAGATGCACTATCCAGATGGGATGCATCCACAGAAGCATTACTTTGTGCAATGTCCATATTGCAAGCAGATTGGGTGGATGAAGCTAGGTTAGAATGGGAGCAAGACAAGGATACACAGGTCATAAGCTAGAATCTCTAGCAAGGTAATTTATCCTCTGACAAATTTTAATGGAAAGGTAATGTCTTATGGTATAAGGGTAGGTTATACTTGTGTAAAAATTTAGAGCTTAAGCATAAGATTCTTTCAGAGTTGCATGCATCTCCACTTGGGGGACACTTAGGGTTCTTGAAAACTTATCATAGAATTAAGAAAGAATTATTTTGGGAAGGGCTCAAGGGAGATGTAGAAAAGTTTGTGGAATAATGCTTGATATGCCAATAGAATAAAGGTGAAACAGTTAAGACCCCAGGTTTGTTACAACCATTACCAATTCCTAGTCAAAGGTGGGAGGAGGTTTCCATGGATTTCATCACTAGGTTGCCTTGAACTGAAGGTAAGAGTGTTATTTTGGTCATTTTGGTTAGGCTTACAAAATATGCCCATTTTTGTGGTCTCTCACACCCATTTTCAGCAAGTACAGTCGTGGCTATTTTTATGGAAGCAAATCTCAAATTACATGAAACCCCAAAAATAATTGTAAGTGATCATGATCCTATTTTCACTAGTAATTTCTGGACTGAACAATTTTCTTGTTTGGGTATTCAGCTAGCTCATAGCTCATCTTACCACCCCCAATCTGATGGACAAACTAAAGTGGTTAACAAATGTTTAGAGGGGTATCTCTGTTGTTTTGTATCAGATAAACAAGAACATTGGGTTAAATGGCTACCACTTGTAGAATGGTGGTATAACACATCTTTCCATACCTCTTCTAAAATGTCTCCATTTCTAGCACTATATGGTTACCATCCACCTTCCATCACTTCTTCATTAAAGGTGCACACCAAGGTTTGAGATGTGGAAGAGCACATTCAACATCAACAAGAGGTTTTGGCTAGTTTGAGAGAGAATTTGGCCTTGGCACAAAAAAAAATGAAGCAACAAGTAGATCAACACCAGAGTGAGCAAAATTTTGAGGTGGGTGACTGGGTATTTGTTTGTTTTCAGCCTTACAAACAGATGTCCTTGAAGCAATAGAAAAAGGACAAAAAACTTGCTCCAAAGTATTATGGCCCTTATCAGGTTCTACAAAAAATTGGAAGTGTGGCTTACAAGCTTGAGTTACCTCATTCATCTCACATACACCCAGTATTTCATGTTTCTTGTTTGAAGAAGGTCATTAGACAGAAAGTTTCTACCTAGACAGAGCTCCTAGAACTAGATGAAGAAGGACGAGTCATTTTTGAACCAGAGAAGATCCTCCAAACACATACTAAGAGGTTAAGAACCAGAGAGATTAAGGAATATTTGATCAAGTGGAAAAACTAAAGCAGTGAAGATCCAACTTGTGAAGGTGAAGAATTTTTGCAACAACATCTAGAGTTGTTCACTGTTGAGGACAACATTGGTTTGAAGGGGAAGGGCATGCTACGCCCCTAACCTATCACATGTATGAGGATAGTATTAGCCGACTTTTGGCTTACTTATCCCTCTTTGACATTATATTACATTTATCTATGCTTTTTTTAGATTAGTAGGTTGGCCTATGGAGTAACCATGGCCTAGTTAGACTATATATAGGAGGTAGTGGGTAATCATTTATCATCATATTGTGAATTTTGCTCTTATTGAAGCTTGTGGAGGTTGCCCCCTCGAAGTGGCTTATCTATTATCATATATTTGGATATATTTCAGTTATATTAGGATATAATTCTGTTGTTATACTTAATTCTTGAAGTTATTTCATTATAAGACATTATAATTCCAAAATGCTTTTTGATAGTTGTCCTTCGAGGGAGTATTCCATCTTACATTTGCAATTTTAAAATTTCCAAGAGCTATCCTTAAAGGGAGCAATATGTGGTTGTTATAGATTGACTCATGATACGGTGATTTTGCTTTTGCTTTTGCTTTTGCTTGTTCTTGATTTTGATTTTTGATATTTTGCTTTGACAAAGACTTGTTTACACATGGTAAAAGGATTAATTTTATGAAGGCAAAACTAGGCTTGCATAAAATTTTAGTAGGTAAAAGGATTATAGAGGCAACAACCATAGGAACTTCTCCTCAAAGGAAGAGGAAGTACTATGAGAATCATGCCTTGGGAAGAGATGTGATACCCAAAGTTTAAAATTAGGGCATGTTTTTGTGATAGATAATCACCTGATTAAGTTTTAGTTGGTTGTCCCTAGAAGAGGGAAATGTATGTGATATGCAAGGGATGACCTTAAGTTATACAAATAGTGATCTGAAGTTCCTGCATTCAATAATAGAAAGGATGTAGATACGAAGCATTAAGAGGCTTAGGTTTTACATGTCCTTCAAGATAGGACAACCAATAATGTCTTGATCCATCCTTATGGGTTATGATGTACGGTTTAGCCAATTAAAAGCAAATTTACCTCACTTAATTTTCTCCATAATTGTGACATGTTGATTTTCCTTTAGGACAAGATCATGAATATTAAATTCTTATGCTTTGAGGTGTTTTTTATAGGCACATTTAACATGCTCTTAGTAGACATGAAGATGGGTGAGAGAAGCTAATTGATGTTTATCCAATAGTTCAAGTTGAGTTAATTTTTGTTGATGATAGTCATCTTTAGAGATGAGGTCTCGTAGAGATATGTAGAGAGATGGAATTTGGACCTTGAGAAGGAGTACAACCTTTATTCCAAAGACTAAAGAGAAAGGTGTAGCACCCATAGAGGTTTAAATGTTGGTACAATAAGCGCATAAAGTGAAGGGAATATGCAAGTGCCAATCCCATCCTAAGGCATTGACCATTTTGGTGAGCATATTGTTAAGGGTTTTATTGGAGGCCTCAACCTATCCATTTACTTGTGGACAATAAGGTGATGAAAAATTGTGTTTGATGCCAAAGGAGTCGCAAAGAGCTTGGACTTTCTTGTTTTTTAAAGATTTACCATTATCAATGATAATTTTATGGGGAACACCAAAGCAACAAATGATATGGTGATTGATGAAATCAATGATTTTATCGACTTTAGTTAAGATAAGAGGGGTCGCTTCTACCCACTTAGTAAAATATTAAGTGGTGGTGATGATGGATTGATGCCATTGTGAAGAATGGGGATTAATTTCCCATATAAGGTCCAATCCCCATTATGAGAAAGGCCAAAAGTCCTTAGATACTTGATGACTATTACTTGGTGCATGATGAAGGTTAGCATGTTGTTGACATTTGACACACTTTTTTACATAATCACAATAGTCTTGGTTGAGGGAAGGCCAATAATAGCTGAGGTGAAGGATATTATTAGCTACATCAAGACCACTATAGTGCCCTCCATAAACTCCATCATGCATTTATTTGATAACATTAGAAGCTTTATGACTTTGTAGGCAATGAAAGAGAAGACCATCAAAGCCATGCTTGTAAAGGATGCCCTTGAGTATGGTATAATAGGAACTACCCTGAATAAATGCTTTATGAGCATTTCTAGAAAGATTAGGGGGAATGGTGGCACTATTAAGATAGTAAAAATTTTGTTGGTACCAATGGTTAGTTGGGATATATGTCACCTTATAGATGGTAGGAGAGATGGATTTGATGAAGGATAATTTAGAGTTCAAAGCTACATATGGGATTTAGGAAGCAAGGGAAGCTATTGTATTGGCAAACTTGTTCATGGATCGAGGGGTAGTTTGGATTAGGTAGTGTTCAAATGACATCAGTAATAAATCAGATAGGTGTTTGTATTGTTGTAAAATATCATTTTTTTAGTAGTATATGCCATTGATTTGGTTAACCACAAGTTGGGAATCACCAAAGATATTGATTATTTTGACTCCAAAGGCTAAGGCAGTTTGGAGACCTATTACTAGGGCTTTGTATTCATCCATGTTATTTGTACATTTGAATTCAAGCTTAAAAGATAGAGGTAATTGTTCACTATCAAAGGGAATTAGGATAATTCCTACCCATCTACTATGTTGGCATTTGGATCCATCAAAGAACATGGTAACTTGGTAGGTAAAATCTCCCTGAAAGAGGGTAGTGTTATTCTCATTAGGGAATTCCAAAGGAAGAGGTTAGGTATCAGATAGAGGGGCATTAACCAGTTGATCAGCTATCACTTGTCCCTTTATTGACTTTTGTTGAAGAAACTCAAGATAAAATTCATCCAAAAGCATAAGCCACTTATCCATTCATTGGTTTTGATAAGGCCTAGAGTGCATATACTTGAGTGGATCAGTAATAGTAATGACAAAAATTTTGTGGTTAAGGAGGTAATGATGAAGCTTGGTAGCCATAAAGACTATTATAAGAAAAAGTTTCTTGGTATGGGTATATCAAGTTTCATAGTCAATAAGTGTCTGACTAATATAATATATAGCTTGCTCTTTATGTTGGTCATCTTGATGTGCAAGCATTGCTCCTAAAGACTGGTCAGTGGCTAAAATATATAAGTAGAAAGGTTCATCCTCTCATGGAGGAATAAGAACTGGTAGGGAGAAGAGATAGTCTTTAAGTGAATATAAGGCCTTTTGACAATCCTATCCCCATCTGAAACATGTGTCCTTAAGAAGGTGATGAAAAGGTTGGAAATAATCAAATAGTTAAGAAATGAAATGTCAAATGGTTTGGAGTTTCCCCTAAAGGATTTGAAGTTATTTTAGGTTAATAAGGGGAGGCATTTCTAAGATTGCTTTGACTTTGGTCAAGTCAACTTCAATTCTATGAAGAGAGATGATAAAACTCAAGAGTTTACCTGATAAGACCCCAAAGATAAACTTCTTGGGGTTTAGGTGAACATGGTAGTGGATAAGGTACTCAAAGATGATTTTAAGAATAACCAGGTGATCCTTTCATAGCTTTGATTTCTTAAGAAGGTCATTCACATAGTCTTCCACAATTTTGTGGATAATGTCATGAAAGATGTAGGTCACTATGTGTTGGTAGGTTGCACCAGTTTTCTTCAAATGAAAAGGCATAACCCTGTATCAAAAATTTCCCCAAGGGGTGATAAAAGTTGTTTTGTGTTGATCTTCAGGGGCAATCAAGATTTGGTTATAACCTAAGAATCTATCCATGAGTGAAAGCATTTCATGACCAGCTGTATGATCAATGAGTTAGTCAATGCTAGGTAGAGGAAAGTCATCCTTTGGGAAAATGAGGTTAAGATCTCAAAATTTAATACAAATGTGAAGTCCCCCAGTGGCTTTTCTAACTAGGATGATATTGGAAACCCATTGGGGATAATTGATAGGTTAGATAAAATTGATAGAGAGGAGCCGCTAGAGCTCCTCCTTTATAAGGAGATCTATGCAAGGGTGCATTCATCAAAGCTTATATTAAATGGGCTTAACATCGTGATGAGTGACAATGTTATGGGTAGCAATGACAGGGTCAATCCCAAGCATGTCAATGTATGACCAAGCAAATGAGATCCTATGGTCATGAAGAAAGGTAAAAAAGTCTTATTTTTTTACAGAATCAAAGGATTGCCTAATTTTGATAATACGTGAGCTCTCATCGGTACCCAAATTAATATCCATTATGGATTAATTTAGCATAGTGGAATTTTAAAGAGGGAGAGATTTGTGGATGGAATTATCTTTTGCACTGAGGTAGGTGAGGATAGAATGATCATCCTAACATTGGATGGTGTGAATGGTAGGGGAGTCCTTTGTGATGAGTTTAGGATGCATGAGAGGAAGAGTTATGGTAGCCCTAGCTTTTTTATAGGTCAAGGGTCCTAAGCTAATCTTGAGATGAAGAAAAAAAGTTAGGTGGGATGATATCATCATCCTCACTTGGAGGTGTAGGTAAACAAGATGGGAGAGAAACTTCTTCTCCCTTAATGGTAGGGGGAGATTGCATGGTTTTATTTTTTGGAAAGATAAATTTGAGCCCATGATTCTCATGTGGTTTTTGCATTTCAATTGAGGTGATCTCATAGGGGCCATGCTCGTATTTGCCCAAACCAAACCCCTTCTAGGCACACCTATGAAGGTATGTCTTGGTGAAGGAGGGTTTTTCTAAATAAGAAAAGCTAATGGTATATGGGTGAGGATAGAAGGTATTGTTGTTGCTTGTCAAAGGCTTATCAACTCTCACATAGATAAAATGGGTTTGACAAGAGGGAGGTCTAATAGGTGTGATTGCTCCTAGATTGGGATTATACCCTAGTTGGTGGTAAGCTCCCCATACTCATGAGGAGTATGGAAAGCATTAAGATCCAAGAGGTGATATTCTCTTAAAGAAATATGTTGGAAGGTTGATTCTAAGGAGTCGGTTATTAGTATTTGCTCAGAGGAGAGAGATGTGTTGGTCGATGCTTCACGAGAAGACAAAGAAATAGTTTCTTCAATAGGTGATGAAATCATATCTAATTAGGATGAATATTTGGTAGAGGGTGGCAAAATAATGTCATTAGGTCGATACGTCATATTGCATGTCATAAAAAGGCTTGGGTTAGCTTGTATAAAATCACTTGGCCCTTATGTTTAAATTTAACACAATGATGTAGGTTAGAGGGGACACAAGACATGGATTAGATCTAAGGTCATCTAAGTATGACATTATATTAAAATTCCCCCTTGACCACATAAAAATTTTTAAGAAGCGTATGCGGTCCCAAATGAAGGTGGAGGACAACGGTTCTTTAGGGTAGAGGCCCTGGTGTCAATGAAAGACCAAAGTATAACAGAGGTATCAGACATGATGTTGGTAGGTAGCTTGAGTTTTTTATAGGCATGGGATGAGATGATATTGATACTAGCCCCACCATCGATCATTACTAATTTAATTCAGGTTTGGTCAATGTAGGCAATGATAAAGAGAGGAGGATCAAGATTCTTAGGATGGGTAGAAGGTATCTCCAAGTATTTAAAGGCAATAAGAGTGGAGAGATACAAAGAGATAACAAAAGCCTCAATAGGTTGGGTATCACCAAGCCAAACCTCAATGTCTTATAAGGCCTTAATTATTGCTTAGTGATGATGAGGTGAGGTGGAAATGAGTTCGCATAAACTCATCTTGGTAGGGGTTCAGTATAGATGCTTAAGGACCACTCACCTAATTGATTCAGAAGGGTTTGATTTAATGGTACCTAAGATAGCTATTTTAGGTTGGGGTGATGGTAAAAAGGCATGGGTTTAGCTAGGTTGAGATGTGGAAGATGGGTATCTCCAAGGAATGGATACTTTAGCTTTACCCATATAATTTTGTTGTGCTCATGTAATAACATTAATAGTGTGAGAAGGGGGGATGGTACATGACTGGTTTGGTTTCTCATCACTTTTAGATGATAATGAGGATTTGGGTGAGAGTTGGGATATGGTTGGTTGCTAAAGTGACAAAAGGGTAACTGGAAGTTTTTTTGATAATAGATCATCTTCCTGATAAAGCTAATGGACAATACTTTGGAGAGCCCTATAGTTCTTTGTGTCATGTCTTGGGGTCTAATAATAGGATCAGATCTGATTGTCATCAAACCAAGATGGTTTGGGGTGAGAGGGTTTGAAAGGTTTGATGGGTGGAAGGCTTAAGGCAAATTTTTACAATAACCTATGCAAAATGGTTGAATAGGATTTGGAATAAAGTGATAACATACTCAGAGGGGGAGGTTTTACAAAAGTAGGCCTCCTCATGGGGGGAGTATATTTTGGGTTAGTTTTGGTAGTTGGTCTCAGGAAAGGTTGGTGAGTAGATGCTATGTTGGATATAGATGGTTGAGAGGTAGAACGTATAGAAGATGAAGTTTCAGGCATATATGGCAGGGTAGAAGCAACTAGGATATCCAAGAAAGAGGGCTTGGTAGAAGTATTGGTGGATGCTATTATAGAAAAGGGGGTAGGTTTTCTAGATGAAGAATAGGTAACTGGGAGGGTGGAGGGATGGGGTCCCAAAATAGAAGGTAACTGGGAAGGGAGTTGCCTAGACCTAGTGCATGGTTTGGTCTTGGGTAATTTTGTGCTCATGGTTCCTTTGTTTGGTAATTTCTTGGTCAAGGTATATGGATAAAGATCCAATTTTAAAGGTGGGTGTCTAATACTAGGCGTAGGAAGGATTCCTAAGGTCTAGGTAGATTTCATGAGGAAGGCATGGGATGATTTGGGTGGAGGTGGGTGAAATTGCCCTATTATGACTACTTTGAAAGAGGAAGGTGATAGATCTATAATGGGTATAGATATGTTAGGATATTTTCTTTGGTGGGGGAGACTTAGATGATGTTAACAGTGGATTTATCTATATTAGGTTGAGAGAGAAAGTCTAGTTTTTAACTAATCGATAAAAAGAATTATATATTGGTTTCATACATTAGGCAGTTGGTTTGAAAGAAATTTCAATAGTAGGAGGAGGAGAAAGAGGGCTAACCTCATCCTTCTCTTCATCTAAAAGGGATATGGTTGGTGGAGGAAGGTCATAGGTTAATGCTTCTTCTCTAGGCACAACATCCATAGGAGGGATGATTGGTTGATTGGTTGGAGGTGGTGTGGTTATGATTGGCTTATCAAGTAAATCTATTGACAGAGATTTTGAGGATACCATGACCTTCATGAATGAAGCCATGGTAAATGATAGCTCATCAATGTAAATTTTTGACTCTAGGGATGGTGGTTGCTTTTCCTCACTCAAAGGAGTAGGTGAAGTTGTTGAGGAGGTAGTTGGTTCATTCGTAATTGGAGTATCAAGAACTATATTAATTGTATGAGTGTCTTGGGGTATTCTACTTGGTTGTTTTCTTCTTGTGATCGATGGTGATTGGGAAAAGTTTTCTTGAAGATATCAAGAGCCTAGTTTTGAGGTACATTGGGATTGTCAAAGACAAGCTCCCCCTTATCAATAAGGGATTAGACAATGCCTTTAAAGGTATTACACCTACTAACATCATTCCTAACTACACAATGGAAGGAACAAAGATCATTCTCATTGTACCAGTTTAGAAGAGGACAAGAAGAATCAAATTACTTTGGAGGTTTAATTGGTGGAAGTTGTATGAGATTGGCTTTTAATAGTTTATCCAAAATTGATTCATAATATTCTCTCAGTGGGGTAGATTGCTTCAGGTTGTTTTAGTTTGGGTTTCGCATGTTTTGGTTCGGAAGGTTAAAAGAGTTTTATTGACTGATATTTAATGGAGGAGCTATTTTAAGGATAACTATATTTGTATATTCCTTACCCTTGGTTCCCATATTGGTTTGGTTACCAGGTTTGGAAGAAGTTCCATTGGTTTTGAAGGTGAATTTTTGTTATGTAACTTCAATTTACCTTCATCTATGGCTTTATTTTCCAATTTGCATGCCATGGTAAGGCTTCATTAAAAGTTCTAAAACTCTGGACATGTAGGGTGGAAGAGATGTGCTTTATACAAGCATGAGTAAAGAGTTTAATCAATTCTAATTGAGGTAAAGAGAATGATAATTGGTTGATGACACTTCTCCAATGAGCTACAAAATCAGCTAGAGAATCATCTTTGAATCGGTGGATGGCATAAAGATCAGTAATTGAGACCATCTTGTATATCTTGATGGAGAAATGGTCTAAAAACATCTAAGCCAATTGGTTGAAAGAAAAGATAGAATGTTTTGTAATGGTAATATACTGGTCTAATGTCAGGCCAAAAAGTGACATAGGAAATGTGTGCAAAAGAGGAGCATCATCATAAGCGATCATGTAATAGGAATGCCTAAATGCTCTTAAATGTTGTTAGGGATCTTCTTTACTATTGAATTTAGAAAATTTAGGAAGTTCCCATTGGGTCAGATATGGTCTAATAGGGACTAAAGGATGAATTGCTTCATTATAGATTTGATCATAAGACAAGAGATTATGGGGTTTATAAATGGATGACTCTAGTTTTGTCATCTTTTCCATGATCATTTTCATTAAATCCATTTGTGGTGATAGACCTGGAGAATTGTAGGTCATAAGTTGTGGTTGAGAGGGGATAATATATTGATAATTCATTGGTGGTTGGGAGATTTCCCCATATTAATAGGTAGGTATAGACGATTGGGTTGAAGGTATATGAGGATAGGTAACGGTTGGTGGTTGAGTGATGTGGGAATGTCCTTGTGGGTTAGAGACATATCCAAGATTGGGTATGGTTGGAAATTATTAAGAGGTGATCATAAGTTGGGTGGAAGATATATAAGTGTAAGTGACAGTTGGTGGTTGGGTAACATGGAGATGCCCTTCTAGGTTAGGGACATAACCTGGGTTGGATATGGCTGGTAATTATTGAGAGGTTATTGTAGGTTGGGTAGGAGTCATGGATGTGTTAACAATTATGGGTGAGGTAGTGACTTTGGTACTAGTAAGAGGTGTAGTGGTAGGTATTGTCATTACCAAATTCTAAAGAGGGGTAGTGATTAATGGACTAGGGTTGGTAAAAGGAGGGTTTGACCTACCAATGGTAGGCACTCCCAAGGTAGAGGAGCCAATGGTAGGGGTAGGAGGTGTAAGAGCAATAGTTGGTTGGATGGGTTAATTTTTCCCCATAGTGTCAAATGGGTTAGTGGATACAGATGTTTGGGTAACTAAAGGTTGGGTAGTAATAGCAGCTACCGAAAGATCTAGCATCAAGTAGGATGGCATGCCATAAAGAGGATTTATAGGTGGGGTTGAAATAGGGGATCTATGATGTAAAGTATTAAGATAATGTTGTAAAGAAATTGGGTTGTTATCCAAAAGGGAAGCAAACTCAGAATCCCCTTGAGGAACAATCTCAAGGATATGGGAAGGTTTATAATGGTGAGATGAACTCTCTACATTTGATCGATAGTCATCCATGGAAGAGGAGGTGGAAGAAATTGGGTAGTCTATAGATGGGTCTTGACTTAGTAATTCTCTTTACTGTTTTTGGGTAAGTACCATATAAGGCTATAAGAGAAGTACCAATAGTTGATTTTAGAATTTGACATAGAGAAAGCAAAGTAAAAACCCAATGAAAAGTCAACACACACTAAGGTAATTAAAATCCTATGATTGATTAATTATCTTGTTGTTTGGATTATACCTTAATGTGAAGAATGTGTAGTAGATTGGTTTGTAGATCGGGTACTAGATAAGCATTCTAAAGATAGTTTCAGGTTAATTCTAGTGCTCAAATAATTTGTGCTAAATTGGGTACATAGCCTAGTGCTTGGGACTTAATCCCCTCATTTTATGATCCCGAAGCCAAGCCAAGTTGCTTAGCTAATATATACCATTTATTCAAAGCTTATACTCAGCTAGAGAACTAAGTGGGTCCTCCCCTTGGTGATGAAATCCAAGTAGGATTGCCAAGTAGGGTAAGGTGATCCACTGAGTGGTGAAATCCCAGCTGGGCCTTGTCTCAAGTATGTTATGATGTTTTCTGGATTTCATGATTTGGTTATGTAACATAAGTGGACTATGCTTAATCTTGATGATATTTAATTAAACTAGGTGAGCTTATAAGAAATAAGAAATAAATGGATGTAGAATTTTTAAAGCCAAATGAAATTTTTAGATTTAAATTATGAGCACATAAATAGAGATAAAAGGATACAAATGTAGATAAAAACAAAACCCAAGTAAAGGTCCCATCGGGCATGCTAGAATGTTTCACTCAAATTTTTATATTATTCAAAAGAAGGTAGTAAAACTAACAATACGAGTTATGGTAGAAATACTTGATAAAAGGTGCTTGCATTGAATCAAAAAATTGTTAAGAACTCCTCCTTGGTTGGGGAGGAATACCTATAGATAAGATAACAATATAGCAAATTTATTCATTAGACAAGTATTTAGGTGGATTGCCTAGCACTAGCTAGATCCTAGAAGCATTGGCTTCCTTAAGGGCTGTCAATCTACCTTTTTTAAAACAATTAAGCTTTTAAAATTAAATAGAAGGTACTTGCATCAATAATCAAAAGATATTTCAAACTAAATAATAAGGATATGCTTGATAAAGTAGATAGACTAGAAATGATCTAATTAGAGAGAAACTGATTAGTACTAGTAGGTGGAGGTGTGATTCAAAGAATCTAGTAGAGTTTGGAGAATAGGAAAAAACTCAAGAAGAAGGATCTAGTTGAAAAAGAAAGGGAATTTTATCTTGCTAGTTTTTACCCTACCACAGGTGACCATCAATGGTTGGGGTGACATTGGTGGTTAGGCCTAACCATCAATGGTTAAGCAACCATCGATGGTTGACTGTCCAATTATGGACTAATCAATAGCTAGTGATGGGATTCAAGAAATGAATCTTGAGAGTTTGGTGGAAGGTATGTTAATTGTGAAAAGGGATAAAACCAAATAAATGGTAATAATCAAGTATTTGACTTACTGAAAGTAGATTGGTTGATTGGTATACGTTGTGATTCATAGGTGGAATTTGGTTCAATTTTATAAAAATGATGGTGTTTAAAAACTTGATCTGAGAGGTAATGGTAAATTGGCTCTCTCAATTAAATGGCTAATGATGCTTGATAATGCTATATGACTTGTAATAAGAAAAACTTTGAGTACTTGAGCTCTTGATAATAGTTTCGGATGGCTTGATCTCTTATTGCTCTCCTCTTCTTATAGGTAAATTCTAGAGGCTAAAGTGGAAGTTTAATAGGTGCTTCTAATTATAAATTTCTCATGTAAGGTATCATGCGAAGATTTTCACAACTTATATTTAGAAAAGGTAAGTGGTTATTTGCTAGTGTTTGCATGTTTATTTGCATGGAAAAGTCCAAGCAGTGGGGCCTGACCATCGATGTTAGACTGGCCATCGATGATTAGCCTGACCATCAACAGTCGAGGCTAATAGCCAAAAGTGGGTAAAAAAGGTGTTTTAGTCTTGATTAGCTAATTAGTTAAAAAATGGTTTTTAGTTCGTTTAAAGGGTCCAAGGATTTGCTAAGGGGTTTGACATTTAGAATTTGATGTGTAGGATTCTAATGTCTACATGTCAATCTAATAAATAATTAAAAACAATGCACCAATGCTAAAAAAACAATGATGATAATGTTGACATATGAATATGGATATACTCAATAATAATGCACAATGAATCACCCAATGAACACATATAAACTGAATCAAAGAATAATAATGAAAGCAAACAAACACATAAAAATCAAAAAGTAAAAGCAACAAAAAAGCATCATATCATTAACTAAGTCAACATCTACATGTGAAGGCTTAATGGAAGGATAAATAAGTTGTGCCCCAAGCAAGGCTATATGCAAAGGAAAGGTCACACCCCCAATAGCAATGGAATGAATTAGAATAAGCATTGGATTTTCCCCAATATGGTGGATCAAGGATGACTAACTAGGTTTATATAAGACAAATGTTTTTTGATTTTGAAATTTTTGAATGTTTTTAGAATTTTTTGGGTATCTTAACTCATTAGAGATTGACAAGATACCACTCATAAAATAGAGAGAATTATCTTAGGTTGCTCTCAAAATGGTGAGAGCGTATGAAAAAGAATAACTGAGCTGACCTCAACGTGAATCGATCATGGCCTACATAGTCCCATTAAGACCTCAAGTCATAGAAGTTATGCCAACACAAAATATGGTGATAACTAATTGGGTCACAACAAGTTATAAAATTAAGGCAAATGAAAAGGTAAATATTCAATAGTAATGGAAAGGGGATACAGTTATGCATGATAAAGGTGTTTTTCCAAATTTACCCATAGGTGGTTATAATTAGGAAACAATGGCATAGATCAGTGCTACGAATTAGCCCATAGGTATTTATAATTAGTAACACAAGGTGGGATATTGATTTACCCATAAATGGTTATAATTAGTGGCACCAGTCAAATTTAAATGAAAGATAACCTGTCAGATCCACTGTCACACTACTTTCATAGACTATCATTTAAACATGAAATTTTAAAACTACTAAAACTAGATCAGAATCCCCTCATGGAAGGTTCAAAAATAACCAAAGGAACCAAGATCAAAAGGGTTATGTAGGGTAGGTCAAAAATAGCTTTGGTCTAATAGGAAAGGTATGGTAGAATGGTATAGGGTACTACATAAGGAAAATGGTAGGATATGACAATTAGATATAGTGGTAAAAGGGTTGCCCCCAAATGATAAGGTAAGGAAAATGTTAGGATATGAAATAATGGAAAGATGAATGGAAAATAAACTTGTAAAGTGTTTTTGGCTAGGATATGGTTTATGGCAAGGTAAATGTTTTCGTTGTTCCTGTTGATGTGGAGATGCACATCCTGACTAGGATATGATACAACTAGAATAATCAATCATGTAAATTGATAGCCCACACTACTTCTAAATAGCTACTCTATCCAGAACCTATTGTATATTTGGATGCCAATAATGTTGTTGTGGTCTTCATTAGTCGTTGATTTAGTTTCCTTCAAATGCCAAGACAAGATATCTTAGTATCTTCTACAAAGGAAACTGCAGTTAGGGATAGTAAATATAGATAAATTTTAGATGATAAGTTTGATTAGGCAATGGAAAGGTGGATGATAATAAAATTTAAAATGTTTGGGAAACAAATGAAGATCAAGATTTTTAGGTACACACAATATTATTAATTTTAGATTTGACATAAATTTGGATGTGGTGGGTCCAAAAACTTTTGAAAATGCTCTTGATAGGATCACCATATTTTTCTATTATTTGGGCCTAAGATTAGATACCATCTGAATATTTTCTAGATTGGAGTTGCATTTATTGGGTGAATATTTTGTCAACCAGCTAACTGGTGTTCAAAATAGTTCTTATCACCACAGCATAGGGAGATTGGTCATCCATATGTACAGGTTTACTGCATCACAAGGGGACAAACCTCTCCTCTCATCGAGGGGAGGTTCCCTACTAAATATGTAGAGGTTATATACAATATATATATGCAAAAAGTAAGACATAGGGGTGGGATGAACCATCCATCTCTCTTTTTTTAGATATGATGTTGATAAACAAGGAAGAAATCCTGAGTGATGGGGCAAGTGATTCTCTTCTTTTAGAAGCAACTTTCAACCAAGAGCCAGATTCCTTCCTAAATAGTAGAAATCTCGGTGCAATGATAGAAGGCACTTCTCTTCTTTCAGAAGTGTTCTCTAGTAGGCAGTAAGAATCTTTCAGGTAGCAAGTAATTGGTAACAGGGGTGCTGAGTGACCAGCAACCTGAGAGAGAAAAATGAAGAACAATGGGGGCACCACGTCGTCCCAAGGCTCTTTACATAGGAAAGGAAAATTCAAACACACTGAAGGTACTTATGGGGGCACAACATCATCCCACATTTGGCCTTTAGGACACCTTCTTAATCACCTCCACTAGTTTTGTTTGTCAAATTAAATAGACAAGAAAGCTCCTAGGAAATAGACATATGAACAATCTCCTAAGATAGCATAAGCTATAACAGCATGAATTCTTCAAGCAACATGTTTTCTCATTTAAAATAAAATAATATGAATTACAATCTGAGCTCAAATTCTCAGTAATGCCTTTTAATATGGGTAGAGTTTTACTTTTGATAATCAAAAAGGTCTCCCCTAAAATGATACAAGAGATTACATTATATAGAATCATGAGGGAGGCTTGACACTTTCTCCTAATGACGTGACCCATTCGACGCATTTAATGCCTTAGATGCATTCTTAGTTTTGTTAGGAAGGGCCTTGCTAGAGCAGGGTGACTGCCTTAACTGTGGCGTGTCGATTCATCTCTAGTGCCTCCTCCGTAGCTTGAATCTCTCATTCCATCACCTGCTTAGCCACACAACTATTTATTCTATCTTCCTTTCCAAGGGGACAAGTAGATGGCACCTTCAATGTTATTATCTCCTAAATATCTACCCAGTGAACTGCTTCACCTACCAACAGTAACTCCTACTAATTTTCCCTCTTCATTTCTTCCTTCTCTTGATCTTGGCCTTAGAATCTTTTAAATGCATTCGGGTCTGCACCTTGAGTCTACTGGAATCAATAGACACTTTATTGTGACCAAATTGACATTTGTGGGCTTGTCATGTTTCTTAGCAACTCCTTCATGTCTTTCTCACTTGCTATGGCCACTTTTTGCTGTGACACAGATGAGGACACTTGTCAACATCCACAGCTTTAAAATAAGCTTATTGGAATAAGCCTTGAAACTCTATTAGGGACTATAAGTGCAGATGTAGACACTTGGCAGCTTTTGCTGCATTAGGATGGGACACGTGGTGAGCTCTGCACTTTGGGGCTTCATTTGAAACTATGTCTTGGCTTGTGACACTTGGCAACTTCCACTGCCCTCTAAGGCTCAAACCTTTTCTGAAGGGAACATGCCCTTTGGTGTCTTCCAAGTGACCTTCGAGATTTGATTCTTTAGTGGGTTGTCATCCCTTTATTTGAAAGTGCTCCATCTTTGACACATGGTGCCTTCCACCACTTTTTAACAAGTGGCACATGGCATCTTCTGCTAGGATATTCGAGGATACGTGGAATCATCCATCTAATTCAGATGAGCTCTTAGAAACCTTTGAGATTTTGGTGGGAGAAGACATGTGGAGGCTTCCATCAAACTCTAGAAACACTTATGAAAATAGTTGAGACTCACTTTAGTAGTCATGCACATGATGACACTTGTTGGCTTTCACTGATTCTCACCAAGGACACGTGGTGCAGTCTGAACACATCTATTAGTTGTGTGAATGCAGACACTTTGTGCATTCTACTTCATTTAGTCATTCATTCCTAGGCCCGCCATGGTCTTTGCTCAAAATAGTGAAACAAAGGGGAGAGACTACAAATATTGACACTTGTCAGTTTCTACCAAGCTTTGGAGGGGACACGGGGCACTATTTGTTGCTCTTAGGAAAAACATAGTGAAGCCTTCTGTGGTTTCCACTTGTCACCCTCTGTGGAACTCAGGAAGAAGTTTTACCAAAATGGACCCTACAGCTTATAAGGAACTTTAAGAAGTGAACGTTGACACGTGTCATATTTCGTTGAGTTACAACATCGACATGTGGTGCAGTTCAAATATTTCTAGCACTTGTGTAGATGCAAACATGTGGTGGCTTTTGATGAGTTTTCAAAAAGGACACGTGGCAACTTTCACCATTTCTCAAAAATAAAGCATAATGGGGCTCGGCTGACGACACTTGGCAGTGTCCACCTGACTCTTTCTTTTGCGCATGTCCTTCCTTAACTAAGGCAACCTTTGAACCCATTGAACCTGCTAATCCTTTTACCAAAAAGTTGAGAAAATGACAAAATTGAATGTTCAAAACAAATTTTTGGAAAGGGGAGGGACAATTTTGGCTATGTAGGACCAAAATAGTCCTATGTTGTCTGAAAAATGAGGAATCACTTTTTAGGGACAATAGCTGGCTCCTATTACGGAGCTTCCTTCAGATGACAACTCAGAATAGCTGAGGGGGGTAGAAACAATAATCTCCAGTGCCTTAAGTGTGCCATTGGGCTATGGAGTCATGCTACCCAAAAAGAAAGGCTCCAAAAATGAAAATAGAAAACACAAAGCAGAAATAGAAACTATACAAATATACATATGTACAAGTAAACTTATCTGATACTTCAAGAATTGAAGTACTTCAGACGCTGATCATCATGGGACAATGAAAGGGGATGGCATCCTGGTAAACCAGTAGGAAACCATTTTGCCCCCAAAAATGGTGACGAGCAAATAGAGCTCTCCACCAAGAAACCAATTTTTTGTGTCTTCCTCTTGGCCTTTTCTTCTTCTTGCTCCATGGTAGGATGTGGTCTTCAAATTGAAAATCATAACTCCTTTCTCTCCCTATGAAGAGTTCCTTTTGCTAACTTTAGAATACAATAGTATAGTCCACCACCATAGCTTGTTGTTCTACTAGTTTAGTCCAGCACATATTTTGATTATCAACCTCAAACCCCTGACACACCGTCAGCTTAGCATCTCCTTTGGTGTGAAGGAGTTTGACCTCTTCATAATGAGCAGTCTTCAATTTGAGCAATAGAAATCTGCATCTAGCTATGGAAGAATGGCTGACATTAGATTCTAGGATCCAAGAATCATTAGAAGCTGATCTTTCATCATATTTCTCTTCATTGGAGATGGAAGATCCTTCTTAATTTATACTGCACCCTACTAATTCTTCTGATGCCTTGTTTGGATCAAGTCTTGGATTATTGGCCATGAGACTTTTATCAACTGAGACATGAGCATCTTCTATGGTCAAGAGGTAATTACCTTTGCCTGAAGGCTCAAACAGAATTAGAGCAATAGGGGCTGATGTTTGGGTGACCACAATTTCTGCCTCAGATAGGTCTGCACCTGGTTCTCCATCAATGTCCAATTGCTCAGGATTGGTTTGAAGGGATTCAAACTCAATCATTTGAATTTAAAATTTCTTGACATGATCAACTATGTCAAACAACTAAGATGGACTTGGAAGAGAGGATGGGAGTTCATCCTTTTGGTTTTTGGGAAGGGGAGGACTGGTCTACAAATTTGAAGTAGAAGGTGTAGAGATGTTTGATGTATTTACTTCTTTGTCAATCACTAGGTCCTTCAACTGGAAAGGGAGAGGGGTTCTCTGCTCAGTAATTGAAATCACTGGTTGAGGTTGCTCCTTTATCTCTTCTTTGTCAATCTACTGGGCTGACTGACTCTCAGACTAGGTGAATACTGCATTTGATATTTTGACTGCTTCACCTTCACTCTTGGGTTCATCCTAGTAATTCAAGAAACCGATGTGGGAATCACTAGCTAATTCTTCTTGATCCTCCCTGAAGAGATCAACGTCATTTTCTTGCTTGAACTCAGGTTGGAAATAGGAAACATGTTCTGTTTCCAAATATCCAACTGTTGAGTTGGTTAGAGGTGTTTCAAGGGCAAGGTTCCTCTGTGGGGGAGGAAGACGATTTGGTTACCCTTGACTTCTGAAAGTGTTGCCTTGATATGGCTTATTGGGGAATGTCCTCCTTGGTGCATCTCTATATAGAGGAGTAAAAGACATACCTTGTGCTATTTGCCTTTTCAAGACTAGTAATTCATTTGCCAGCTTTTGGACCATGGGGTCAGTGGTGGTTGTAGGTGAGTATCCAAAAGATGAAGAAGGTTTGCCTCTATTAGGATCTCTCCTTATCTTTCTTGCCAAGATAAGGTCATCTTCTACCTCAGTAGCCAAGTCCTGAGCAGTAGCAAGGTCTATGTGGCCAGCTCGTCTCAGCAAAAAACTCACTTTAGGTAGTTGTGAGTTGATGAAGAAGCACTTGAGGTTCTGAGGCGTTGACTGGGCAACCATGGGAATCTTGTGCCTCAATTTGTTAAACCTAGCAATAAAGTCCCTCATAGGTTCATGGGGCTCTTTATTCATCTGAGTGAGTTGGGCCAACAAGGCATGCGCATCCTCTGTAGGCTTAAACTTGGCTTCAAATTTGGCTTTAAGTGTGTCCCAGTTAGTCACTGATCTAGCTTGTAAATGGTAGAACCAGTCTCCAACAGCACCTTGTAGTGTCTCCACAAAAATCCTGACCTCCACGTCTTCAAATTCCACCCCTATCACGCCATAGGCTATGTTGAAGGTAGCAACGTGTTCATCAAGATGGACTATCCCATTACCAAATAATTTTGGGAAATTCTTTCTTAAACTACATGGGAGTTCATGCAGAGGTGGAGTCAAGTTAAGTGGACCAAAAGAGTTACCCTAGGGGCCTCAAACTGCCATGATTTAATTATGAAAAATAGGGATAAAAAATATGGGTAGAGTGGCCAGATTACAAAACAAAAATGGAAAAGGACTGGCCATGCTTCAGCTTGAGGCTTGAGGCTTCAAACTGTGCACTCTTTCCCAGTAGCTCTAGTTTTACAGCCTAGATAATAGAACAGAGACGGAGGAAGAAGGAGATGGATGAAAATGGTAAGGCTATAAATGGATAATGGGTAAGACATGGAATAGAGTCACCAGACTATGTAATGGATAATGGTAGGGACTGCTTCAATTTGAAACTTGAGGCTTCAGACTGCACGTTCTTTCCCAGCAGAGTTGCCAAAAACTATTGGGTGAATATTTTGTCAACCAGCTAACTGGCGTTCAAAATAGTTCCTATCACCATAGCATAGGGAGATTGGTCATCCAGATGTGCAGGTTTACTACATCACAAGGGGACAAATCTCTCCTCTCATCAACGAGAGGTTCCCTATTAAATATGTGGAGGTTATATATAATATATATATGCAAAAAGTAAGACATGGGGGTGGGATGAACCATCCATCTCTCTTTTTTCAGAGATGATGCTAATAAACAAGGAAGAAACCTAAGTGATGGGGAAGGTACTTCTCTTCTTTCAAAAGCAACTTTCAGCCAAGAGCCAGATTCCTTCCTAAATAGTAGAAATCCCGGTGCAATGATAAAAGGCACTTCTCTTCTTTCAGAAGTGTTCTCTAACAAGCATCAAGAATCTTTCAGGTAGCAAGTAACCAATAATGGGGGTGCTGAGTGACCAGCAACCTGAGAGAGAAAAACAAAGAACAATGGGGGCACCATGTCGTCCTAAGGCTCTTTACATAGGAAAGGAAAATGCAAACACACTGAAGGTACTTATGGGGGCACAAAGTCATCCCATAATTGGCCTTTAGGACACCTTCCTGATCACCTCTACTAGTTTTACTTATCAAATTAAATGGACAAGAAATCTCCTAGGAAATAGACATACGAACAATCTCCTAAGATAGCACAAGCTATAACAGCATGAAGTCTGTAAGCAACCTATTTTCTCATTCAAATAAAATAATATGAATTACAATCTGAACTCAAAGACTCAGTAATGCCTTTCAATTTGGGTAGAGTTTTACATCTGATAATCAAAAAGGTCTCCCTTGAAATGATACAAGAGATTACATTATATAGAGGCATGAGGGAGGCTTGGAACTTTCTCCCAATGACGTGACCAAGTCGGCGCATTCAATGCCTTAAATGCATTCTTGGTTTTTTCAAGAAGGGCCCTGCTAGAGCAGGGTGGCTACCTTAACTATGGCATGTTGATTCATCTCTAGTGCCTCCTCCTTAGCCTGAATCTCTCATTCCCTCACCTGCTTAGATGTGCAACTATCTATTCTGTCTTCCTTTCTATGGGGACAAGCAGATGATGCCTTGAATGTTACCAACTCCCAAATATCTACTCAATGAACTACTTCACCTATCAGCAGTAACTCCTACTGAGTTTCCCTCTCTATTTCTTCCTTCTCTTGATCCTAGCCTTAGAGTCTTTTGAATGCATTTGGGTCCACACCTTGAGTCTGCTGGAATCAATAGACACTTTATTGCGACCAATTTGATGTTTGTGAGCCCATCATGTCAGTTGCATCTTTCTCACTTTCTATGGTCACTTTCCACTGTGACACAAATGAGGACACTTGTCGGCATCTACAGCTTTGAAATAAGCTTATTAGAATAAGCCTTGAAACTCTGCTAGAGACTGGAAGTGCAGATGTAGTCACTTGGCAGCTTCCACTATGCTAGGATAGGATACGTGGTGAGTTCCATGCTTTGGGACTTCATTTGAAATTGTGTCTCAGCTTATGACACTTGGTAGCTTCTGCTTCCCTCTGAGGCTCAAACCTTTTCTAAAGGGAACATGCCCTTCAGTGTCTTCCAAGTGACCTTTGAGCTTTGATTCTTTGGTGGGCTATCACCCCTTTATTTGAAAGTGCTCCATATTTCACACGTGACACCTTCCACCACTTTTTAACAAGTGGCACATGGCATCTTCTGTCGAGACAGTCAAGGATACGTGGAAGCATCTATCTAATTTAGAGAAGCTCTTAGAAACCTTTGAGATTCTGGCAGGAGAAGACACGTGGAGGCTTCTGTCAAACTCTAGAAACACTTATGGAAATAGTTAAGACTCACTTTAATAGTCATGCACATGATGACACTTGCCAGCTTCCACTGATTCTCACCAAGGACACGTGGTGCAGTCTAAACACATCTATTAGTCGTGCAAATGTAGACACTTGGCACATTTCACTTCATTTAGTCATTCATTCCCAAGCTCACCGTGGTCTTTGTTCAAAATAGTGAAGCAAAGGGGAGAGACTGCAGATATTGACACTTGTCAGTTTCCACTGAGCTTTGGAGGGGACATAGGGTACAGTCTGCTACTATTAGGAAAAACATAGTGAAACCTTTTGTAGTTTCCACTTATCACCCTCTACAAAACTCAGCAAGAAGCTTTACCAAAAGGGACCCTACAGCTTATAAGGAACTCTGAGAAGTGAACACCGACACATGTCACATTTTGTTGAGTTACAACACTGACATGTGGCACGATCTAAATATTTCTAGCACTTGCGTAGATGCAGACACGTGGTAGCTTCCGATGAGTTTTCAAAAAGGGACACGTGGCAGCTTTCACCATTTCTCAAAAACAAAGCATAATGAGGCTCAGCTGACGACACTTGGTAGCATCCACCTCACTCTTTCTTTTGTGCGCGTCCTTCCTTAACTAAGGCAACCTTTAAACTCATTGAACCTGCTAATCCTTTTACCAAAAAGTTGAGAAAATGACAAAATTGAATGTTTAGAATAAATTTTTGGAAAGGGGAGGGACAATTTTGGCTATGCAGGACCAAAATAGTCCTATGTTGTCTGAAAAATGAGGAATCACTTTTCAGGGACAATAGTATTGATGTTATCATTAATAATATCTTCATCAATTAGTAAAGAACTATTATGCTCAGTTCTTGGCACCTCGATGAGGTTTTCACCAATGAATTTGTCTTGATTGTACCATAGTGACTTTGAGAAGGTTTCACTAAGGAATGTTGAATTTTGAATTTGATTATCTTATAGCACCTCAAACAAGGTTTCACTAGAAGATGTTGAGCTTGGACTTTGATTTCCCCCTAGTGCCTCTAAAAATGTTTCACTAGGAGATTGTTATTCTTTTGCATGAATGTGGTCTTGCCCCCCCTGATATTTTTCAAATGACATGTCACCATGGATGTAGCTCAACAAGGTGTGATTGTGTCAATCCTAATCAACACTTGTGAGAGGTGGAAGGTCAATATAATGGCTAGGTTGGTTGGTGTTAATGGCATGTGGAATGGTAATGGAATGGGAAGAGGCAGCATAATCCTCATAGAATATACTAGGAGAACTTATGTTGATACTAAAATAATCATCCTAAAAAAATATAGAAGGATAAAAAATATAATCAAATTTATCTAAAAGGCATCCATAACCAATATTATGATTTCCATGAATGTATTCTGATTCTAAAGTTGAGTCTAACTCACAGGATTATGAATCTAATGTTAAGACTGATGTTGATTTTGCTTCTAATGCTAAATTTGATGTCAGCTCAATAATAGAACCAAACTTCAATGTTTAGTCTTCATTTAGCGTGGGTGTTGTTACAAATATATCTTATTGAATATTTGGTACTAGACAATTAATGGCCTATGATGGTATAATGGGCTCCATAGAGACTATTTTGTCAAAGTGAGACTCCTCTATGAAGGGGAAAAGGTCAAGAGATAACTCTATAAAGACTAGCTTGCTAAAGTAAGGTTCTTGGAAAATAAGACAATGGTTGAGGTAATGATTTTCCCAAAGGTAGTTATAATTATTAAGAAGTGACTCAGTAATGACTAGCTTATCAGAGTGAGACTCCTCGATAATAAGTAAAGGATCAAAAGGTGATTCATCATAGTTTGACTAATCAAAAATAGGAGTTTCAACAAAAACATCTTAGATTGGTTAGATTTCTTGGCCTTGGATTACAGTTAGTTCTAAAATACGAGTTTTGAACATATATTGGTCTTGGAATGATTGGCTTAATTAGAGAGGTATTGATTGGCTCAATTACAAATCGATGATTGACATGGATTTTCTAAAATGGGGAATTGTTAATAATAGATGAAGAATGGTCAGTGGTTGGATAATTATAAGCTTATCTATGATGGGCTTAACAAAGTTTGATTCCTAGCATAGGATAGTAACTATGACCCATTGAGTCATAATTTCACAACCTTGTTTGGACAACAAGATACTATATTTGGAAGGGCCTAGAATGATAATGGTAGGGCATCAAAAATCTTAGTTGTTATTACTATCCAAAGGATGAGGTCATGCAATGGTAATGGTAGGGAATTGTGAAGCTTAGTGTCTCATACAAGCCAAAAGATGAGGTCTTAGAATGGTAATGGTAGGGCATTATAAAGCTTGGTTGCTCACACAAGCCAAAGGATGAAGGCTTGGAATATAAATGGTAGGGTGTTTCAAATCTTCGTTTCTTGCATAAGATCAAGGATGAGGTCCTAAAATGGTAATGGTAGGGCATTTTGAAACATGGTTATTGTAGAGAGCCAAAGGACAAGGTCCTAAAATAGTGATGGTAGGGCATTGTGAAGCTTGGTTACTATCACGAGCCAAAGGACAAGGTCCTGTAATAGTGATGGTAGGGCCTTGGGAAGCTTGGTTACTATCACGAGCCAAAGTTTAAGGTCCTAGTATAGTGATGGTAGGGTGTTGTGAATATTGGTTTCTATTATGAGCCAAAAAATGAGGTCCTGGTATAGTGATGATAGGATGTTTTGAAGCTTGGTTGATATCATGAGCTAAAGGATGAGTTCTTGGTATAATGATGGTAATCCTTGGACATTGTGGAGCTTGGTGGCTTGTGCAATCTAAAGGAGGTTTAATGGTATAGGTGGCAAATCATATGTCATGACTAGTAAGAGGGTAAAGTTAGTACTTTAAATGGACCAAAGAAGGCATCATCTCATACTACTCTTGAGGATCTTGGATTTAGTTCCTAGATTGAGAATTGTAAGGAGGATATAGATCCATCTCACAAACAACATCCTAGTAGGGGTCTTAAACAAAGTCATCATATATGACCACATTATCATAACTTGAATTGTATATGGCTTCACCATAAGTGTAATGAGACATATCCAGGTCAATGATAAATGTTTCACAACAAGTCCTACAGTTTTACAAACTCTAAAAAATAATGTCCAAAGGATAAATGGTCCAAACATAGTCTAACATGGTCTAAAAATGGAGTTGTATCTCCAAAACGGTTTGTGTTAAAACTTGGTATAAAATAGTCTAACATTAAATGTTTAATGTCAAATGTCTTATGTAAAAAGGTCAAGTGGATGAAATAAAACTATAATGCCAAACTCTAGGTACAAAGTGTTCTAAATAATTCTAATCTAAGAAAAATAAAATTTGTTAGGTCTTTTGTTAAAATAAGGCACAAAAACTAGGCTCAAAATAGGCATGTGCTAGGTCTTTTGGAAAAGGCACAAAAGCTAGACTTTTAAACAAAACAAGGTATGAGACTTAATCTAAAAAATCTGAAACACTTTGGTATAAACTAGGTATTTTATTTTTAAACATAAACTTGGTCAATTGGCTTAAGGCATGAAACAAAAGGCATTTGGAGTTAGGTTATTTATCCATCTAGGCATAAACAATAGTTTTTAAATTGAGTAAATAATTAACCTAAGTTGCACAACCCAAAAGATAAAGATAGATGTCTAAGACAAAATTATAGAAGGTATAAATATAAATCAATCAATGTTTGGATTTGAACTTGTCAAGGTTAATTAAAAACTCAACTTTGAAAATTAGGCTCTTTGAACAAACAATAAGCTAGACAAAATTGAATGGTATAATGGAACTAGGTAGAAATCCAAAATACAAACATGGCTTTAGTTTTGAAAAGTTTTAACTTTGGACATAAGGCAAATAAGTCTATGAAATGATTTAAATAGCGTCACAATGTTATCATGCTTTAAGATATGATCAATGGTTTATTTCAAGACTCGAAGACAAAGAGGTTTGAAATGAATTGGGTAGAATAATGAGACCCTTTTCAATCAAATGACACACATAAACAAGATTTTTCAAAATACTAAGGTAACATTATGGTGTCAAATGGGTGGCATAATGCCTCCTTAAACAAAGGAGTGATGTATGAACCAAACTTGTTTTGACATGGTATAGATAGACAAAAATAGATAGTTTGACTCAAAAACCATGTAATAAAAGGATAAAATGACATAAAACACCTAAGTGTAACATATTAAATCCTAAAATTAAAAAGGTTGCATAATAATATAGAATTCCATCAATATACTCACTCTTGGGAGGATTTTAATAGTTAATCCAAAAATAAAATCACATAAACAGTAGGGTTTTTAGGCCCCCTCTTCTCCCAAGAGTTTTTACTATGACATGGAACTTAGAGTTACTTGCCCTGCATCAAAAATATATTCATGACAACTCTGTTTGTTTTAATCTATCAATTTTTGCATGTTTCTAGATGGTCCCGAGTGTGTCTAACACTAGATATGCAATCATATCAGTTAGATCTGTGTCAACTAGATTGTTATGAAAAGGTCTTATCCTTTTCATAACCACTACATCCATATTTTCTCAGGATAGTATGATGTCCAAGTTTCCCCTATGGTCTAAGGTGGGGTACCATTAACGAAACTTGTTTAACCACTCAAACAAGCATCCCAAAGGTCACCCTCAATTTATATACCCCAGCATGGAGTGGAGTTGAAATAATGTTGAGAGATGAATTCCTAAGTAAATGCTTCCTTATGTTGGATAATTATTAGTGATGTCATGGAGGTGTCATGATGAGTCAATGAAGTGCTTTAATATCCCAAGTAACAATGACAAAGTGTGAAATGTGCTTATTCTAGTGTGCTTTATGTTGGCTTCGTTGATCTTTAGTTTTGTCATGAATAGAGATGTTTAGGGATGAGTATTATGGTTGGAGTATGTGCAAGAGGTCCCTAAGATGTTATTTATGATTTGAGTGCTTATGTGTATGAGTGGAATTCATCTAGTTGTTCATAATTTTCATCTAGACACTTTGGGTCTAGTGGCATAAAATTTGAGTAGGTAGTTTGATGATGTCACCCTTTCCACATGTGAAGGAGTCAAGGGGAATGGGTCATATAATTGTGATCACATTAGTCCCTAGTTGTTATGTGTCATATTTCAAGTCAAGCAACAAACTGCAGTCAAAGATATGAGGGTGAAAAGTTGGATTCTCAATCAGAATTCATTATTTTCTCATACTTAGCTAAATTTGCTATATAGTCAAAAAGAGATGAGTAATTAGTTTGATGATCAAATATCTCACACGTTTAGCTATTTCAGGAGAAGGTGATCATATGGTTTTGTTCGTTCAATTTCAGACCTAGTTTATTTGTTCTGAATTTCAAATCATGTGATGTAGCGTGTCAAAATATGTGCATATGTAAAGTTGGGCTCCCAAGCAATTTGATTGTGTTTTCCCATACTTAGCCAATTTTACAATATGGTAAGAAGATCTAAGTGAGAATTTTGATGGTGTTATATCCTACAGATGTGAAGATGTCTATCAAGAGAAACTAATCATATGGATTTTTTTAATTTTGAGCAGAAATGATTTTCACTAAATTTGGGATCATGTATTTATGTGCAATAAAAGTTATGGATGTTCAAAGTTGGCCTTTCAGGTAAGTTTTTTACATAGTTAGCTCTGTGATAAAAGTTTTGAGAAGGCATTTTAATGAAATTATATCTCACATGTGTGAGGGTTCCAGGAGTAGTGTGTCACATGGTTGGATTCTCCTATGTGAGGATATCATCTAGACCAAATTTGATACCATGCAAGTATGCATATAAAAGTTATTAAGGTGCAAAAATGGTTACTCAGGCATATTTAAAGTCCCCATACTTAGTCATTTTTGTAAGTGTTAAATCTCCAAAAAGATTGACAAAGTGTGATTGCTCCAAGAAGTCAAGAAGAAATAAGATAAGGATAGGTGCATGATGTTTAATGACTAAGCAAAGGTACAGTTTAATGATCCAATGATGAGCAAGAATTCATATAGATTGATCGAATGGTGACCATTGATCATTAAAGACTTGGTTGATCCACAAAGATCGATAGAGTGAGTTGAGTCAACATTTTGAAATTGCACGAGATGAGGTCAAAGTGATAATTGTTTAACATTTGGCTTTGGTGGTCTATGCATTAAAGATCGATCAAGATCTGAGCTAAGAGGACATGAGATGTGAGCATTGTGATTGAGGTTTAATTGTGACCATTGCCATTTGAATTTTTGAATTTGGGAAGGAAATATCGATGTCTAGTTTTTGGACCATAGCTTTCGATATAATTTGAATTTTTTATTACATTAAAAGTTAAAGTGGTAAAGGACTCCAATGTGCATCTGGATATATGGATTTAAAGATATGTGTTTATAGATAAATATATTGAGCTCCAAAGTTATTTATGTTTTTGTATATATTTTATAAGTAACCCAATAAGGATATTTGAGCTTATGTAGTTGTTGTTTTGATGTTTCATGGTAAATTGGCTATTGGGGAGTGTTGTAGACTCCATAAGTTTCCTCTATGTGTATTTTGGAAGTGTGATCAATTTATTTTGCGTATGCACAATGCTTAAGAAGTTGATTGTATGTTTGGTAATGGTGTTCATGTGTATAAGGTCTATGTTTAAGTTATTTGAGCATACGCAAAGGTAAGCTAAGGTGACAATGATAATTTGAGAATGTCCTAAGGGACATAGGGAGTGGACCTATGTCTTTGTAAATGGTCATGTGTTCTTAATTTTCTTGGAGATGTATCAAAGTTTTGAATGTGTCTTTATAGGACCTAAAAGTGACTTAGGCCTATTTTGAAAGAGGATTGTGCTTAAGTGTGACCCATATGAGATGCCTTGAGGGTAAAGCCATGTATTATGGCTGACAAGGATTATTATGGACTTGATAATTCATGATTTCTCTATATATAATGGAACTAAAATGTGTTGGGTTCTAGACTTGTAAGTGTGATTTTGGGAGAGAATATAGAGAGGTTTGTGTATGTGTTTTGTGGATAAAATGAGGGGTAAAGTGCCCTAAGGATGAGTTGAAGAGCTGAACAAATTGAGGACTATGTGTGTATGAGTTATAGGTCATTTTTATTATGTCAAAATTATTCTATTGTAATTTGAGGATATGCGAAGAGGTTTCAGTGTGCATATGAGGATTGTTTGAGTAAAGAAGGAGAGAGAGTTTATGTAGTTGATAGAGAATCAAGAGGTCCATCATAAAGTGTTGAAGACATCATCTCTAAGGTGGAATTGTTTTTTAGAATGAGGGTATAAAGGACTTGATCTTCCTTAAGGGTCATTGTTCTTTTGAAATGAGGTTTCACTAAAGACCTTTGATCAGAAGGACTTGATCAAGGTTATAGGTCAAAAGGACTTGACTGAAGGTTCCTGATCATAAGGACTTGATTAGTCTCTTAATTGTGATCATATTATAAGATAGTAGTCCTTGTGTTTATAGGATTGAGAGTGGGTTTCATTCCCTAAGAGGCTTTCCCACATAGATCTTGTGTTGTGTACGTGATCTTGCGTTATGTTTATTGTTCACTATCATGAATGGTATGTATGCTTCATAAATGCTTATGTTGAATGCTTAAGTATTTTTAAGATTTTTAAAGTTGAATTAGATTGTTTTCCATCATTGATTGACCCCCCCTCTTAGTGGATTGTACCTCTAACACCCTATATAACCCATGAGTAGGAGATGAACTCCTGCTCATAATCCAAAATGCATAAAAAACAAAGACAAGTGAAAAAACATTAGGGTCGCATTTGTATAACCCAAACCATATGGATTTGAGGAGGGCCTTAATGATATTATTTTCATGATTTGTACTAAAGTAACCGAGGCAAATAATGATCACTTTTGGTCACCCTAGTTCCCTAAGGGGGATGAGGGGAGAGCATACATGCATTAATCATTTTGATAAAATAAACAACTTTGAAAGAGCAAGAATAAAATAAACAATTCTTAGGAGCATGTAACTAAGTGTTAAAGTTCTTTCTATTGCACCAAAATCAGACGTGTAGTGAAGTTTGAGTCGCTTGGCATTTGTTGAAAAACTTGTAAAAACTTCACAAATAATTAAGGTATTAAAACACTAAGTTTGTTTTAAACATCAAAACCAAAATGTACAAGATTTAACCACATTCAAACTTGGTCTTTTCCACCTTAGGGCCTACAATTTTTAGAGAGTTTTTCCCTACTTAGAATCCAAAATGTGATTGAGAAAATAATATTTTAGATTTTTCTCTCAAGTTTCTCTATTTTTCTATCTTGGAGATTGATGTTAATCCACACAGGGATCGATGTCAATTCACTAAAATTAGCATCAGACATTCCATAGAGCAATCAACTTGCTCAATAGGGATCGATGTCAGTTCTTGTAAAAACACCAAAAAACACAATGGTTTTCACAAAAAATATTGTTATCCAAATGAACTTAAAACCACTAAATAACACTATATCCTATAGGCAAATAGTTAGTCAAACAATATTTAGACTCTTAGACATAAAACAAAAACAAAAAAACTCAAGAAAAACACATTTAATCACATTTCTACCATGTTATGTTCTTCACACAGAGTTTGATGTCAATTCTAGTAGGGTCAATGTTGGTCTTAGAGAATTGAAGTTGGTCTCTGTGTAAACTATGTGTTGTTAAAAATAGAATACATAAAAATCAAAGTTAAAACTCAAATTTTGAATATTGCTAAGCATCCATTAACAAAACTAAAAGTTGCATATTAATCTCCTTGCTTCTATGGGATGTTCCATAATGTCCCATAGGGTGTACCATTTGTGATCATAGGAATATAAGAAAGGAGGTTAGTATAGTGTTAGTTCAAGTAAATAAAACTCAAATAAACACACTAACACTTACACTCCTAGCCTAGATAATAGGGAGAGCATAGTAACAAAAATTAAATGAAAACACAACTAAAACATAAAAGATAATAACTCTTTTACCTTCCTTGGGAGATCCAAATGCTTTGTTGAGTGGCTTTCTCAGCTTGTGCATCAAGAAGTCTTTGGCAAATGAAGTTTGTTGGCTCCTTCTCTCCTTGGCAACATTGGATTTGATGTGGCTTTTGATTGCTTGGCTTAATATTTTAGAATTTTTACATTATTGTAAAGCTTGTCTCTCTCCAAATTAGCATTATAACTTTGGCTCATGAGAGCTTAAAAATGAAGAGGTATGGCCTTATATTTATAGCCTTAGGAATTAACTCTCATCCAAGGTGAGTTAGGTTTGAGTTAAGGCTTGGAATGAGTTCAAACTAATCCTAGATGAGTCAAATCTAACTCCAATAGAGTTAATAGTTGTCAAATAATTATGATTTACAATTACTAGGTATGGATCTTAAAATTAGATATTTTAAGATATTTTCAAAGAGCTTGACAACTCATAAAGGAAATGATGAAAGAATAGGATATTTTGAATTTTTAATTTGCTAATTTTTTAGATATTCATTAATTTCAAATGGATAACTCAATTATGCATTTAATCTAGTTTTGCTTGTTAATTGATTTAAATTACCCTTTTAGATCTTTAAAGATTTGAGTTAAGTGTGAAAGTGCCCCTATTAATAGGTTCATAGGCCAAATTGATATTCATTATGTCATAAGGTGATTAAGGATGAATCCATTAGAGTTTATTGTTGAATATGATATAATACCCCAATTAGGGATGTCTCAATGTGGTTTTGAAATTTGATGAATGATGTACAAGTAAATTTGGGACATTCAGTGATTTCTAGGCTTAATTTGTAATGGTTGGTAGGAATCAATCTAAATTCTAGTTGAAATCTAGTTGTGTCTAGTTTTAGGTGTCTACAAGTTCCAAGATGGAAAATATGATCAAACTCCAAGGCGAGTCAAAGGTGGTCTTATGACCAAATGTAAAGGCATGAAGGATTCCAAATGCGGGACTAAATTGTCAACATCTACAAATCATGGTGCTTACAAACACCATGTAGCCCCTCCAAGACTAAGTCTAGGCCAATTCACATGAGATAATGATTCTATTTAAGTTTATTGTTTGTTCATCATCCCACATTAAAAAGTAAGGTATGGGAGTGGGTCTCAACCCCATCACCCCACGCCTCCTATTTATGACCATTTCCAACTGTTACCCCCTATTTTGGGTAGATAAAACAAGGGATATGATATTTATCCTTTATTTTTGGGTGTAATACACCCTATTTTGGGTAATTAAAGTATATTAAGATGTTAGAAGGGGGATTTTAACCCCATACTTGTGGCCAAAAGGGAAAAGACGCAACCAATATGTCACAAACCTAAAAAACAATATAAATATAATGAAATTCTATTTAAAATGTAACTTTTTTCCCATGTAAAAGGATAAATAAACAAGCATATGTATTTTTATTGTAGGAGAAGCAACTTGAATGCCAATGAGTCATTGCAGAGACCTCTTAGAGACATTGCAGAGAACATTTAGCCTTTTATTGTGAGAAGAGGACCCTTATTGATGGAGGGGCATCTAGAAGGCATGAAAATAAAGTCTTGATAGAGTTATTATAGGGGTTTTAAAGTCATCATATGACTCATTCAGGCATTAAGAGCTTGTTTTTAGGTCATTTAAGGTCTTTTGGAGGTTTCCCTCTAAAATCTCAAATTTGAATTTTCAAATATCTAGAGTGTAATTTCACGAGTAAATATAATTAGTGTAAGGTCATATTAAGATTTATAAGTTTATATTAGGTATTTACGTGTATAAAACTTATTAAAATTATTATAGACCTTCTATAGTTATAATTATCTCTTTTGTCCACAATAGTTAATGTAACCACAAAAATCTACATATGAGATCAGCTTACTATGTTAAACCTATATGAATAAAGGATAATATTGTCAAGTTTAGTCCACTATAAGATGATTAAACACTTTAAAAACCTGAAAATCATTAAAAATAGTAAGGTGGTGGCAAAAAATAATGAATTAAAGCATAAACGACTCATTTTCCTTCATGAACAGGGTTGCGTTTGGGTGATCTTCAATCTATCATGTACAGGTCTGTTGTGAGAAAAGAAGGACTGCATATACTTATAAAGTATTTTATTTATATAATATATATATATATATATATAATATTTACCTATATGTTTTTATTTGTATTTCATCTATTGGAATCTAATCCAAACATTAATAGTTTAGTTTTTATGTTTAAAGAGAAGGAATAACAAGGAAAATAGGGGTTTGTGTACAAAATGTGTAAGTTTATTGCAAAATAAGGAAATTTTGTGAGTGGAATTTATTATATAATGGTTTTCTAAAGTTAAATAGTAATGATTTAGTGAATTTAGATCACCCTTGTAGTGATTTTCAAATTTGAATGGTTAAAACCACAAAAACCCTAGTCTTCTCCTATATGATCATACGTAGTGCCCTAGAAACATGTGTGAATTTATGGATGAGATTGAATAAGATATTGGAGAGGGTGAAGGAGTGAATAAATATCCTATTATAGGATTTATACTTGAAAAATAGTCAAATATATTCATGAACCATCAATTTGAGGCTCTCAATGTGTGTAATTTTTTAGAACCCCTAATTCTAGATTGTTCTTATAAACAGGCTTATAACTTCATTTGTATCTAGTGAAATATTCTCAAAAAAATTATGTAGCCTCTAGTATGATTAAGGTAATTTTTAAAATTTGTTTCAATCCCCAAAACATTTTTAGCTCCTATTATTGAGGACTAAGTTTCAGACTGTTTATAGGTGCCTATTTTCTAAGATAATCAAGCATGGATTAGGGTGAGAATTCTTGTTAATTATGTGAAATATTTGTTTGGAGAGTTTATTCCCTTTTTTATTGTTTAAAAACCCTTATAAAGTATATTTGAGGGTGTATAAATTTATATTTAGTGTTTTAACCTATTGAGTGGTCCATTAAGCCTTAAAGCCTAAAAATAAGGTTTTGGAGTTTTGGACCTAATATCTTAAGAAACCAATAATGTAAATTGGTTTCTCACTAACTTGAAATAAATATATACCTCCCTTGATATTCTATATTCTTTTCATGATATTCTAAGTGAAAATTCATAAGAAACTCCTTGAAAATCAATACCAAAGGTCATCACTTATTGGGACAAATAGCCTCGTATTGGGATAAATTTCATGTAAGAAATCATGTTATTTATAATTTATTCAATTGGTTCATAATTTGATCAAAAATGGAGGCATAGTTCAAGTTGGATGAACTTCATTATCAATTTCTTAGGTATTATTATCTATTGTTTCACTTTTATTGCTTTAATATCAGTTTTTAAATATTGAATTTTAATAAAATAAACTAATTTTTATGTATTTATGATAAATTGAGACAAAATTGTTAGTGTAGTGATTTTTCCTGATAAACCCACTATTGTGGGTTTTGTCTACATGGCCTTATGGCCATTCTATGTCAATTAAGCTTCCTTAGGCTAGTTATAAAAGGGTCACATAAGCTAATTATATTTTTAATGTAATTATCTAATTAAGAATATTAGAGGTTTCCTCATGTTGCCTTAATTTTTCCTATATGTACCCCACTTTTTCTTTTTGGAAGGTTAGACAAGTTAATGCAAATATATGCAAGCAGGTCATTTTTTCAATATTATCGTCTAAAGACAGGCTTCTTCCTCTATAATTTATCTATGACTTTATTACTACATACATAGATTTTTTCAATATTTTGTGTAAGGATCCAAGATCATGGCCAATCCAACATGGTATCAGAGCCATTTTTGCCAATATTGCAGTAATCTTTGTGATGGAATCTTGTTAGATTTGTTATTCCAGCAAAAAGAAGGGTTTGGTGGGATTCCTTGGAGAATTCATGCAAATCTTTTATTAGAGCTTCAAAACTCAAAACTGACTATGTCATTGGTTTTAGAAGGTGCTAGAACCTTAGGATTGACTGTAAACTTGACTTAGTTATGGAATAGTCAAAAAAAAAAAAAAAATTTAGCATTCGAAGGCCCCATTTTTCATTTTCAACAAAAATCCATACTTTTTGTGTTATTGTGCAAAAATGTCTTCTAGGTTTTCTTCCTTGGGTCAAAATCTAAAATGGGTCTCTTTCAGAATTTTCATTACTGAAGTATTTTAGACATTTTTTTCTTGCTTCATGTTTGTGTGCCATCAAACCTCTATGCTACTCAAATCTATGAGTGGTCATTATTTTGGCTTAGCAATTGATCAACTTCAATTTGCATGCTTTGGAGAGTCCATAAACTAATCTAGACTTTTAGAGTGTTGTTACTTAAGTAGCAAGCCAAATCAAGCTTGTGGAGTTGCTTTACTTGTAAATCCATGAAGTTAAGTAAATTAGGTCTGAAAACCTAGATTACTCTTCTTAGACCAACTCAAAGTTGTGAAGTTGTTTTACTTACAAATCCTTGAAGTTAAGTAAACTAGGTCTGAAAACCCAGGTTACACTATTGTAGACCAACTCAAATTTTTGAAGGGTCATTACTGTATTACTCAATTTTTTGAAGGGTGACTACTTCTGGAAGTCAAGTAGTCTAAGAAACCTGGATTACTCTTCATAGACAAACTTAGGTTTTCAAAGTGTCTTTACTACTCTACTCAAGTTCTCAAAGATTGATTACTTAACTCAGTAAAGTAGTCTCAAAACTTTGGATTACTTTTCTTAGATGAACTCAAGTTTTTGAAATGTCTTTACTACTCTACTTGGGTTCTTGAAGGTTGATTACTTACGTTAGTAAAGTAGTCTTGAATTCTAGATTACTCTTCATGGACTGATTCAGAGTTTCAAAGGGTCTTTATTGCTTGGGTTTGTGGGGTAGCATTATTTGAGTTTTTTGCCATTTCTATCTTTTTTTATAAGAAATCACAACCTAGAAAAAAATCCAATTTTGTAAAGAGTCTATGAAAATGTGGGAGTAAGAACTTGTAAGTGTTATAACTTTCAATTCGTAGCTCTGTTTTGGGTGCTATTTCTTTTGAAAGAGCATAATTTTTTAATATCTACGTATTGGTGATATTATTTTAGGCTCTTTATAACACCCATTTTCTTCATGGTATAATGGCTTACAACTCACTATAACTTTCTTAGACATATTATCAGTTGTTCTCAACCTCACTCTCATACTCTTTCACACTAATTGTTCATAGACACATTCTCAAAAATGCTCAACATCCAATATTGAGTGTGTGTTGCATTGTAACTTAAGGGGGGGTCTTGTTGATAGTTTAAGGGGGTAATTGTATTATGTATAATCTATTCTTTGATTTTATTTAAATTCTATAAATCATCTCAATCTAATCTACACTAATGAATCTAAACATTAAACCACTCACACCATTTAACTATCGCAATTAGAAATCTAAAATGTAGCTCGCCTTGAGAGGTAAAGGACTCTATCAGATCACTATGAGTGAGGAAATTGAGCCATCTATAGATGCAAAAAAGGCTAAGTGGTATAATAGATGTGAGGAGGAGTATGGGTTATTATGCCTATCAATGTCTCCCAACCTCCTATTTTATATTAAATTTGCAAAAAGTCCCAATGATGTCTAGACCATCCTAGTTAAGTTGTTTGGAGTGCAAGACATCATGAAGGGTCATGAGCTAGAGAATGAGCTCATCACATTGAGCTTAGATAATGATGACACCCTACAATACTTCTTTACAAATTTCAAATCACTAAGACTGCATTTGAAACAATGTGGCATTGAGAAAATAGATGACCAATTGATTCTATCTATGCTTGCAAAACTGGGTCACGACTATTCAATTTTTGTCTCTACATTTCATGCTACCAAACATGCACTTAAATCCACTTATAAAATACCATCATTTGATGATTTTGTTACCAATATAACTCAAGAGAAAGATAAGTTGGTTTAAATGGGTGCACTAAAGTCTTCAAAATCACATGCCTTGATTGTCAATCAGAATAAGAAATAGCCTTCTAGCAGTGGTAAACAGGAGAAGAAATAGTCTAAACTAGATCATGAACATAAAAAGAATCAAAAATTAGATTCCAATCTTAATACATCATCAAATGATTCCTCTTTAAGTAGTAAACCTAAGAAGGAGAAACTCAAATGCAACTTTTACAAGAAACTTGGGCATAATGAATCTCAGTGCATGAAAAAGAATATTGACACCTTGACTAAGATGCTTGAGAATAATAACATCAGTGTTCCTGATTCCTCAACTTAGAACATATATACATAAGATTTTGCAAAGGCTAAAGACAAAAAAAAGGATAAAAACAAGGGCAAGGCACTTGTTGCTATAGCTTCATAGCCTTTGACTTAAGTTATTGACTCAGGTGCTTCATATCACATGACCTCCTTAGAGGATCTATTTTTAGAAATAAATCCATGTTCTATGCCTTCAATTCTCAAGGGTGATGACATTTTGATAGAATTTAGTGGTAAAGGATCGGTTGAAGTAAGTGACGAGACCTTTTATGATGGTATATGTGTTCCTTTACTATCCACCAATCTTTTGTTAGTATACCAAATCACTCACATAGGTACAGGGAAGTGATTTGAGTTCACACCTAATTCAATGGTTATTAAGGAGCTGCACAGTGACACCATAGTGACTTATGAGAAGGCAAATCATTATTTCAAGTTGTATACCTTCTCATAATTTTCCCCATATTAGCCCTCAATTGTACTACTTACTCATGCAAATGGAGTGAACTAACTATGGTATGAACAGTTTGGCCATTTAAACTATTGTTACTTAAAGCAACTCAATCATCAAGACATGGTTTCATGGTTGCCTAAAGTCAAATTCTTAGATGGCCTATGTAATGGCTGTATTCTTGGCAATTATCTAGAAGAGAAATATGACAAGGGTAAAGCAAGGAGAGTCAAACAGAAGCTAGAAATTGTCCATAGTGACATAGCAGGTCCATTTCCAAAATGTTCATTCAATAGGAAAAGATACATGCTCACATTCATAAATGAATTTTCAAGGTACACCTAGGTATTTCTTCTCAAAAATAAGTCTAAGATATTTTATCACTTCAAGGACTTCAAGGCACTTGTGGAGAAGCAATTAGATTATTGCATAAAAATTTAAGGATTGATAATGGTGGGGAGTATGTTGATAACAAGTTTGAGTAGTTTTTCACATCAAAAAGGATTCAAATTCAACACACATTTCCATACATTCCTCATTATAATGGTGTGGTTAAACATATGAACTGTACCTTAAAGGAAATAGCCAACTGCATGATTCAATCAAAGTCTCTTGCTCCTCAATTTTGGGCCAAAGTAATCAACTATGTGTGTTATATTCAAAACCATGTTCCACATAAAACCTTAAAAGTAATCACTCCTTTTTAATCTTGGGATGGTCACAAGCCATAGTGGATCACTTTCAAGTGTTTGGATGACCAGCAATGCCATGTATCCCCAAGAAGAAATTCAAGGAAATAGACCCTTAGAATTAATCTTATATATTTATGGGGTATGTAGAGAGTACTAAGGGATATAGGCTTCTCCATCCTAAAACTCATGATTTTTTCATTTAAAGAAGTGTCAATTTTCATGAGGGCCCACTTGAACTCACTACTGACACTCCAGACTCTTTAAAAGTCTCACTAGACATTGATTCCACCTCAGACAGTGACTTAGATCCACCTCAAAATCCTCTTAATGATCATGATGACTCTTCTTATTCTTCAATTTTAAGTGATGAGGATTCTCCTCCTCCATCTCACACTCACACTTTAGATGATTATGACTCACCTCCTGATTCTCTAATCTCATACAATTATAATCCCACTTAGGCTAGACAAACACTTCAAAGTGCTAGGAAATGGGTTGGAAATCCATCAGATATAAGGCAAACATGTTCATAGTTTCAAGGGACTTCACATGCCTACTTGGTCATTGCCTTAGATCTTCAAACCTTTCATGAGCCATCTAGCATTCCATAATGGTGTTTTGCTATGTAAAGTATAGTTCCCTAATCAGGAATAAAGCATGGGACTTGGTCCCTCTTCCTAAAGGAAGAAAATTAGTCCATTACAAATGGGTTTATCAGACTAAATATGGTGAAAATGGATCTATTGATAAGTACAAAGCTCATCTAGTTACAAAGGGGTTTTTTTATGTGCCTAACATAGACTACACTGAGACATTTGCTCTTGTAGCTACGATTACATCTATTAGACTCACTTTAGCCATCACAACTGCACATCAATGGGATGTTCACCAAACGGATGTCAAGATTGCTTTTCGACATGGTGACCTCAAAGACAATATTTACATGGAGCAACCGTAAGGATTTATGGAAGATTCTTCCTTAGTCTACAGACTCAATAAATCTATTTATGAACTCAAACAGTCCCCCCAGGCATGGTATGCCGAGATGGACTCCTTTCTCCTCATAGTCAAGTTCACCAAATGTCACTCAAATTCAAATGTCTATATCTTTTAGCAGGATGATTCTCTATTGATCCTAGTTCTCTATGCAGATGACTTGTTGATTACAGGGAGCTCACAGTCATCTATATCAGTAGTGAAAATTGCACTTTAAAAAAGATTTTCAATGATAGATATGGGATTGTTGCATTACTTTTTTAGGATTGAAATATGTCAATCTAATTCTAGGATAACTTTATCATAATCCAAGTATTCTCTTAATTTTCTTGAGAGGTTTAACATGTTTGATTGTAAGCTCATTCCTACTCCCTTCTTGTTTGGTGTGAATCTTGAGGTTAATTGTCCTATACCATTGGTTAATGCAACTCTATATTAGAAACTTATGGGTACTCTTATCTATCTCACACACACTAGACTAGACATATCCTATACAGTTGGCATGGTCTCCCAGTTTATGCAAGAGCCACATTAATTGCATTAAAAATTATTTAAGTGGATTTTGAACTACATTCAAGGTTCATGCAACTATGGGATGCACTATGGATCAGGAATAGAGGTTGATTTGATTAGATACATAGATTCAGATTGGGCTAGAGATATTCAGAGTCAAAATTCCACTTTAGTGTACAATTTCTCACTTACTTCAGGTCTAATAAGCTAGTGAAGCAAGAAGCAACATATAATTGCTTTATCATCTATAAAGCCAAAATACATAAGGGCTATTAATGCCACCATTGAGGTAATCTGGTTTCAACGGATTCTCACTAAGTTTGGTATCTAGTTTCATAATCCAACAATCATCTATTGTGATAACCAAAGCACTATCCAAATTTATAGGAATCTAGTTCCCCATTAAAGGACAAAACACATAGAGATTCACATGCACTTCATCAAGGAAATTGTCAATGAGCAAGTCATTGATCTTCAATATTGTCCAACATCAAAGTAGATTGTAGATATTCTGACCAAGCCCTTCATAGAGAGTAAATTTGTTCATCTACGAGCTCTCATTGGGGTTAGGGTTATTCCACCTTCTTCTTCTTCCTATGGAGGTTTTTTATTATGTACTTATGCACCTCATCAGGCTTTCAATGTTGGGACCCAATTCCCCTCTCACCTAAGTTGTGCTTAAGGGGTGGTGTTGGTGTAGTGCTTTTTTCCATTGGGTTTTGCCTACATGACCTTATGGTCATTCTATGTCAATTAAGCTTCCTTAGGTTAGTTATAAAAGGGTCACATAGGCTAATTATATTTTTAATTTAATTATCTAATTAGGAAAATTATAGGCTTTCTCATGTTACCCTAATTTTATTTATATGTACCCCACTTTTCATTTTTGGAAGATTAGATAGGTTAATGTGAATAAATGCAAGTAGGTCATTTTTATAATATTATCGTGTGAAGACAAGCTTCTTCTTCCTTTGCAATTTATTTTTGATTTCATTGCTACATACATAGGTTTGATCAATATTCTATGCAAGGATCCAAGATCATGGCCAAAATAAGTTTAATGTCTGAATTGGTGAATTAGTGTGTTTTCCATTAACTATCCAATTTTAGATCATAAAGTAGGGTTTTATGATAAAAATTATGACTAAGAAGATATTCAAGAGCAAATTTATTAATTGGAGACAAGTCTTGTGAGAATGACCCCAACCTTCATGATACTAATAAAAATTTTGTGGATCATATCATGTTTATGTAAGGCGAGTAGGGTCAAGATCTCATGGTGAAGGCCTAGGAATATTGATGTAAGTAGACCTCTTCTAGGTCTATTTCACTAGGTCTTCTAGGTCTTATCTTGACTAGGACTATCTTGTCCTTGAAATTAATAGTGGCCTTATTTAATGAATACTATTGAACTTATTCAATGGCATGATTCTTTATCAGATTTATTTTACTCCTCTTATTTTAATCCTTGCACTCCTCACTAATAACTATCTTTGTCTTGTTATGTTGCTAGGGTATTTATATAGACTAGGTATATTTTCAATTGTCAACTTATATCCTTATTCAATGGCTCCTAGGATTCTTCTAATGGATATTTATTTTAAATTTATATCAAATCAGACTATAATAAGACTTTTTTGAAGATCTCTATCTCATAACACCACTCTATATCTTGTATTTGACTGAATATTTATCAAGCAATAAGAATATTATTTAAGACTTACCTTATAGGTTTGTAACCTTATCTAAAAAGTATATTTTTTCAAGACCTAAACTCCTTATTAATTTAAAATGGATTTCTTGCATAATTTTTGAGTTATCCATCTTATGACAAAGACTGTTCATTAACATGGTTACAAGGTCTGATGGTAAACAGTATACAAA
The DNA here is from genome assembly GCA_037957365.1 of Torreya grandis. Taxonomy (NCBI): domain Eukaryota; kingdom Viridiplantae; phylum Streptophyta; class Pinopsida; order Cupressales; family Taxaceae; genus Torreya; species Torreya grandis. The sequence goes on from JARHVA010000473.1 coordinate 1,924,119, forward strand.
GTTACTAGGCATTCTTTACTAGTATATAACCTCGTTACATTCAATAATTCTTCCATTGAGACATATTATATATTCATGAAATTCTTATCCTTCTATTAGCGGTCTCTCTCATTCTAAAGATAACTTTCAACCTTGTTTATATATGAATATTTATAAGAAGATTAAGCACACATTGTTTATGACCTTCCTCACAGGTTTATCAGCTATTATTTTAATTGTTTATTTAAAATAAAAAATCTTTATACCTTAAATATGGTTATTATATCCAAATTTATGTCACTTAACCCATGCAATCAGTTTCTATCCTTCATTAATATGATTCTTTCTCTAGATAATGAAGACAGGTTTTGAGACTCTTTTCACAGGTTTGTTTACTGATATTTGATCATATTGTATACTAAAAGCTACCAAAACACATGAAATATCCTTAAAACCTTTCATTGGTCAATTACCATCGTCATATAGATTTTAAAGGAATTTATGCAGTTAAATTACAAGTTATAATCCTTTGAATGGACTAAAACCCTATCTTAGGGTTATTGGACTGTGTGCAGGTTGAGGGTGAAAAAACAAGGATAATTTAAATTATTTCAAAGGGATTGGATCTTTATGATTTTTATGAGAATCTTATATAACCCCCTCACTTTATCAAATATATTTTTGGATATGACCACACTTAAAAGATACAAAACATAGTTTTTCACTGACTGTCATAACACAGTCCTACAATCTCATATCTAAGAGCTAACAATGAGGGAAAAATCAACCTTTGAAGCCTGTTAATATATATTTTTGATGGTGAAGTAATCTTACACATAATACTAACCTTAAAAAATCCTTTCTTGAGAATAAACAATGATAAAATGTTAAAACAAACCACTTTTGTTTGGTGGTTATAGTTTGGAATGTGTATGCAAACCCAAGAGCACAAATAAGGTGAATTTTTAGAATACAATGCCTATAAAAAATTCCTTTTGATTGTATTAAAACTTAAATATATTATTAATACTCTATCAAGTCTCATTTATCTTGAATAATCACAATAACATATGTAAAACACCTTTGTCTCTAGACTATATTATGTGAAACTGTATTGTAGACCTTAAAAACTTAAGAATCATCGCAAAAGTGTGGTAGACAAGTAAAGAACAATTTGAATCATTAAATTAATCATTAATTAAGTCTGATAATCAACTCAATTTTTATATAAACATTCTTTTATTCATGTATCTACTCACATACAAGCTTGCAGACCCCTGCATACACCATAAATTATCCACACAAACCTACTGCTTTATGTCATCCTCCTTGTCATTTATCCTTTCTTCATTACTTTACTAGATCCTATTATTCATAACAAGAAACTTATCACTTTTATAAACTTATTTTGTTCTTATTTCTATCAACAAGAATTTCATAACTTTTATGACTTATCTTAAAACTTTCCTAATTTGACCTTCTCCTATGTTTCATATGATTCTAGATTGGTTTAAGATATATTTACATTGAATTGAGTGTTAAACAAAATTTATCACATATTAATAAACCTTTATAACCTTTTTAAAAAGTACCAATCCCTTTAAAATGTGTCAAATCACTCAAAACTCTTACAACAATTCAATTTTTTGAGTTAGCAATTTTGGCAAGAAAATGGAAAATTAAAGACTTTGAGAAAATCATGGAGTTTTGAGAACTGAAACTAACATGGACATACCCCTTATACCTCCTAAACTTATCAAAGACATAATTTAACATATTTACATAATTATAATTTATTACATCATGATGGTCCTTAATCAAACTCTCTATGTGGGAAAATTTGAGCTCTAGCTCAAATGAAGCTTTTATTATTTTTTCCTTTTCCTCCAGTTGTGTTGTACCTACACACTTATTTATTATACTTCACTCTTCTCTTTCTCTATAATATTCACTTTTGGATTGCATTTTTCTTCCATATTCTTGTTTTCAGCTTTATCCTCCAAGATGAGGATGTCTTTTCTTAAAACTCGTATACTCTTTACTCGAGCTCTTTCAAGGGCTTATTTCTCTATGATTTTTATCTCCTCAACTAATAAATGTGCATGTACACAACTTAAAAAATCATAATATATAAAATATGGAGACCTTTTGGTCCCATCAAATGTATCTTGTAGCCACACTTGTCTTCCAACTTACAATGTGATTTATCAACTATTTTCTCTTCTCTTTCTTCTTCACTTCTATCCTTCCAAGCACTAACTCAGGTGTCTCTTCATCATACTCCATTACTTCCTTATTCAAGGCATGCTCTAATGTTTTTATTTCAACCTCTAACTACTTTGCATTCACATAAACAAATAAGTCATTAGATTTCAAATCTTGTGTCCTTTACATGGACACTTATTCCTTCAAATGCTCCTTATTTAAGCTTTTTATTAGGCTTATTAGTTGGTATTCCTCTTTATCTTCTTTGGTTGTTTTATCATGATATCACATTCCCTTATAGTGAGTTTTCTCATAGACTCTTTATTCTTCTTCATCTACTTAGTCAATTCAAATTCATACTTACATAATGTTTTTTGCAAATGTTTCTCCTTGTTCCCCTCATTTATGTTGTCAATAAATTCAACAACATTATCACTATTCAAATATATATAATCCTTACCATGTGATTTAACAATTTTGGGAATATTGGAGCCTTATTCCTAATTTAGTTAAGGGTCTGAGTTAATTAAATCAATATATAATATTAGGATAATTAAGCTACTAATTTATATAATTTAATTGTAATTTAAACCTTTCTAAAAATAGTAATAAGTGAGGAGAAATGTAACTTAGCTTAAACAGGAATGAGATGAATGAGACATGGTCTAGAATCTGTTGTGCAAGACTGTGACAGTGTCATGAATTAGGATCTAGCCTTCTTTTTTTGAAAGGATATGAGCATCAAAATAGGAAATCCTAGGGTTCAATGCTATAGTCCTCTTCTACTGTTGTTGTCTTGGAGGTTTGAGTTTTCTAATTTTTGTTCATTGTCTCTGTGTGAGCCTGTTGTGAAACTTTGGATGTTAGATGTCTACAAAACTCCTTGTAGAGCTAATTTAGTATTCAAACCCAAGACTCTATTATGATTTGACAAACATTGAGAAAGATGGGGGTTATTGTGTGTAAGATACATTGAACATGTACCCACACCCCTTGTCTGGACACATTTCCTACATACCAATACTCCTAAGAGGGATCAAGTCATATGTATTTCTCCCACTTAATGTGATTTACGAAATAGTGTGTATGAAGATGCAAAATACTAAAACTAGGTGTGCTTGAGGTGGCTAGGGACTAATGTCAGGGTTTGAATAAGATTGTGGCTATATTGGATGGTTGTATACAGAGAATAGGGAAATATGCCTGAGTAGTCTTGCTTGTATATTTACTTGCTTTATGATATTTACCAAACCCTTCTAAATAAAATTTGAATGGGATTTTATAGAGATCTATTGGTCAAGGGTCAAATGTATTCATTCTAGGCTAACATAATAAGGAAGAGGGATCGAGAGAAAATGCTCACCTTGATCAAAATGTGATTAGATAGGAGCGCCAAACTCAGACACCCTAGGGTCTAGTGCTATAGTAAAATTTAGGTGCTATTGTCCTAAGGTTTTGAGACCTTGGGGATTGATTTTTCATGAGAAAAGTAGTCTAGCTGAGCTAGAATCAGGTTTCAAAAACTTATGGATGATTAGGAATAAACAAGGTGTCTATAAGGGTCATGAGAGTAAGCAAGAGGGACCTACAGGATAGGTGTCACAAGCCACCCTCAAGTTACCAATTTTCACATTTTATATGACTACATTTACCCCTCTTTATTCTAGTGATGCAACAAAGTGAAATACTAAGATAAAATAAAAATAGAAAGCGTACCTAAACTTACCTACAAGGGTAAAGCTCATGAAATGGTGTGATGTTAGGTGTGCATAGAGAGAGAACATTGTGAAGTGTAAATCTATAAGAGAAAATAAATAGTAGATCATTTCTTACTAGATACGCTATATCTAAAATAATAACGTGTAAATCTAAGTAAGAGAGAGAGGAAGATAAATTAATGAATATACCTCATCAAGGACATAAACCAATATAAAACCTATTGTGATGTTGAGTGATGCTAGATGATGTTGAGTAATACTAGATATGTGTTGTACCAAAAGTAATATCATGAATGGAGCTGAGTGCTCAATTCCCGAAGAGCATATTAAGAATGTAAAATCTAGCCTTTTGGCTCCATCTTCACCCACTAAGTGAAGCTATGTGATCATGCATGTGTTAATCGATGTTTGGACTATGTGTCCAACCCCTTTGAGTAGGTGGCTCAAGAATACAAAGGCTAGCTAGTCCTTTGGCTTTATAATTTCCCCATGAAGTGAAGCTATGAATTTATATTGGTATGAAATGTGTGTCATATGAGATAGTTCTTGAAGCCCATGAATGTTCTATAATCTGACAATGTGGTATGGATAGCTGAATGTGTGCTAGAAACTAGGCCAATATTGGCCAACACTAAAACGGTGGAGATTAGGCTTGTATGAAAGCCACTCTAAAATAGGGTAATACACTTATGTGAAAGCCACTTTGAAATGATGTTAACCACTTAAAATGGAATAAGTCATGTAACTATTGAGAATACTTGAGTAATATACTAAACTCGAAAAGAAAAATAGTCAAATGTGCTACGTACATTGCCCCAAATCACTGGTGTCTAAAACATGGATTCTGATATGGAAGTTATACCAACTACCTAATCAAAAATTGAAAGTGAGAACCATCATGTCATACATTATACCCCCTATATCTATATTCTCTGAGAAAAACTATACTAAAATTGTTGATTTTGAACTAAACTATTGTTGACAAAACTATAATTATACTTAATTTTTCTATCTATTTTTAGAAAATCTAATTTTTTATTGTTTGGATAAGAGTGTTAAAATTAGACACCCTATTTTCTGATACTATAATCCAATCTTGGTGCTATTGTCTTGAGCTGATTCTGATGACTATTCTATAATTGTGACTATCTATCTGGTCTATTCTGCCTAGTTTGAAGTTTGGATACTATTTTAGTTGTTCTAAAAGGAGATTTTTTTTATCAGTAGGAGCTTTGATCTCTATGACAAAACCCCCCATTCATTTCCCCCTCTTCTAAGGGAAGGAATGAATACCCTACAATGACTATCCTCAAAGGAAAGAGCCTTGTAAGTGTGTTATGCTATGAAAATACATGATATAGCAATGATAATTGACAAGATATCTCAAGATATAGCATGGTTTGTAATGGGGATTGTTATATCAACAGGGGTATGCCTAGATAGATATAATAATATAATATTATGTGAAATATAATGAACTATAATTAGAAATCTAGCTAGTTATTAGTTGTTATTTGTAAAGGAGGAATGGATCATGATGTCCATCATGGAATCTAAGAAAGCAAGATAATGAATGATGTAGATCATGGCATTAAAAATAATTGAGAAGCAAAAAAGAAATAAGAATGCAAGGTAAGAAGCAAGAAGCATACAAGAGTGGCCAAGGGGCCAAGCAAACAAGGGACATGGGTACATGTCACTTGTTGTTCCCCAAAAATGTCAGCTATTTTTGGGACAACATTTGAATTATTTTGGTCCTATAGACCAAAATAATCTCCTCCTTTTCCAAATTTTGTCTTAAGCATTCAAATTCCTCATTTTTCAAGCTTTTCAAAAATCTACAGACTACAAATAGGCTCATTTATACAGGTTCAACGGGATTCATGACTTCTGCAGGTGTGTTCAATCAAAAGAATCGGTTTCTAACAATTGGTCATTGTTGGAATTGGTTCATCGCCTTGGTTCAAACAAAAATTTCCATCAACAAGCATCAGGACCAGGGTCAACATTTGGTTCAACCACTCAGCTTTAGCGCTTTGATTCATTCTTTAGTTTAATCAAACGCTTCGTCAATCGGTTCAAAGCTTTGTTTGAAATGTTGAACCAAAATTTGGTTCAACGAAAAGGTTCAAAGCCTTGGTTCGATGGTTGGTTCAAAGACATGGTTCAAAGGCAAGTTCAATGTTAGGTTCAATGCTTAGTTCATCAGCTTAGTTCATTCAAATTAAACCATTAGCTTGAACCATTTTTGGTTCAACTGATTGGTTCAATGTCTTGGTTCAACAGAATGGTTCATCGTCAAAATTCAAAGAAGCCTGAAGGCCACTCAAAAGACTGCTCGAAAGGTAGATACCCTTGTGGGAAGATCTTCCCAACTCAAAATGGGTCATTTCTTAAGGCCCAAAAGGACAAGTGCATTCTGGAAAAGTGCCAAATAGAAAAGCCAAAAGAAGACAAAGGAATAACGCGCCCAAAAACATCAAATTCAACACAGTGAATTAGTCATTGATCCTTTAAACATACATACTAGAATACATCCACAGATCTCAAAGCCAAGACCAGTAGAAAATGGAGAGGGGATAGAACAGTAAATTAAATCCAGGGCCTGATTCAATTAACTGCAAAAGGAGGAATGATGAAGATAAGATTAGATCGCTAGGAGAACATTGGAAGTTAAAACTTTCAATAAGCGTGACTTATTTCCTTGCATTGATAAAATCAAATGGGTGAAGCACTCCTAAGTTCCGGCATGTCTCCTTAATAGATTCCAATGCAAAATGATGTATTGATTGTTCTCAAGTCCTTCTTGAAGAGGCTATATAAGGGACTTTATTTTATTGTAATAAGGATCTCTTTTTTGACATTTAGAATGAAATTTTGCCCAAATTGTAAGGCATTAATGAGACTTTGAGCTCAGATTGCCGATCATATTTTGTTACTGGAATAAGAAAGCAAGTGGTTTTTTCAGACTTTGTGCTGTAATATCTTTGTTATTAAGGAAATTATTCTTATGTCTTTTTCTTCAATATATCTTCTATTCCTTTAATTCAACAAGCAAAATTAATGACAGTAGTTAAGAAGGTGTCCTAAAGAGTTAACTGTGGAGAGACTTTGTGCCCCCATAATTGTATTTAGTGTGTTTTCTTTTCATTTCTATGTAAAGGACCTTGAGGCAACTTTGTGCCCTCATTGTCCTTCGTATCTTACTCTTAAGCAATCCAGGTGAAGAATTTGTGCTACATCTCGATTTGCTAGTTATTACATCCTTTGCTACATTTTATTGTTACTACCAGGAGTATTCTTGTGGTTTGTTGAATAGTACTTCTGAAAGAAGAGGAGTATTATCTATCATTTCCCTTGATTTTTTCCTTTGATCTGCATGCATCATCTCTAAAGAAAGAGAGATGGATGGTTTGTCCTACCCATGAGTATTATTTTATGTTTATATATATATATATATATATATATATATAGCATACCTACAGGGAACCTCCCCTTGATGAGAGGAGAGATCAGTGTCTTTTTGATGTGGTAAAACTACACATTTGGATGACTAATCTTCCTACTTTGGCTGATCAGACCTATTTTGTTTATCAGTACGTTGATCGACAAAATATTCAACCAATAGTTTTTGGCAACTTCGTTGGGGAAGAACGTGCAGTCTAAAGCCCCAAGTTTTAGATTGAAGCAGTTCCTTCCCTTATCCATTATAGAGTCTGGTGACTCCCATCTGGGTCTTACCCATTATCCATTCATAACCTTACCATTTTCATCCATCTCCATTTTCATCCATCTCCATGATATTATCTAGTGTGAAAAACCAGAGCTATTGGGAAAGAAAGCACAGTTTGAAGCCTCAAGCTTTAAGCCGAAGCCGAGCCAGTCCTTTTCCATTTTTGTTTTGTAATCTGGTAACTCCACTCAGATGTGTTATCCCTATCATTCATAATCTTATCATGGTAGTTCGAGGCCCCTGGGGTAACTCATTTCACCCACTTAATCTAACTCCACCCCTGCATGAGCTACCACTCAGTTCAAGGAAGAATTTCCCCAAATTTTTTGGTGATGGAAGAGTCCATCTTGATGAACACATTGCAGCCTTCACCATAGCCTGTGGTGTGATAGGGATGGAATTTGAAGATGTGGCGGTCAGGCTTTTTGTGGAGACCCTACAAGGTGCTGTTGTAGATTGGTTCTACCATCTGCAAGCTAGATCAGTGACTGAATGGGATACACTTAAAGCCAAGTTTGAAGCAAGATTCAAGCCCGTAGAAGATGTGCATGCCTTGCTGGCCCAGCTCACACAGATGAAGAAGGATCCCCATGAACCTATGAGGGACTTCATTGCTAGGTTCAACAAGTTGAAGCACAAGATTCCCATGATCGCCCAGATGACACCTCAAAATCTCATGTGTTTCTTCATCAATTCACAGCTGCCTAAAGTGAGTTTTCTATTGAGACGGGCTAGACACATAAACCTTGAGGCTGCTCAAGACTTGGCTACTGAGCTAGAAGATGATCTTATCTTGGCAGAAAAGATAAGGAGAGATCCTAATAGAAATAGAGCTTCATCATCTTCTGAATATTCATATACAAGCACCACTGATCCAATGGTGCAAAATCTGGCAAATGAATTACTAGCCTTGAAAAGGCAAATGGCACAAAATATGTCTTTTGCTCCTCTATATAAAGATATACCAAGGAGGACATTCCCTAATCAACCATATCAAGGCAACGCTGCCAGAAGTCAAGGGCAACAAAATCATCTTCCTCCCCCATAAAGGAATCCTACCCTTGAAGCACTTCCAACAAACTCGATAGTTGGATATCTGGAAACAGAGCATGTTTCTTATTTCCAACCTAAGTTAGAGCAAGAAAATGGTGTTGATCTCTTCAGGGAGGATCTAAAAGAATTAGCTGGCAACTCCCACATTGGTTTCCTAAATTAACAGGATGAACTCAAAAGTGAAGGTGAAGTAGTCAAAGGATCATACGCATTATTCACTAGGTTCCAGAATCAGTCAGCCTAGCAGGCTGAAAAAGAGAAGACAGAGGAACAACCCCAACTAGCAATTTCAATTGCTGGGCAAATAACCCCTCTTCCTTTTCAATCAAAGGACCCAGTCATTACCAAAGAAGTAAGTACATCAAACATATCTGCACCATCTACTTCAACTTCGCAAACCAGTCCTCCCCCTCCCAAAAATCAAAAGGATGAACTCCCATATATCAGGATAACTGGTTTATCAGGATGGCACACCATTTTTTGTACCTCACAATGGGTAGCATCTGAAAGACTTCAATTCTTGAAGTATCAGATCATTGCCTCTGTATATATGTATATTTGTACAATTTTTAATTCTATTTTGTTTCATTTGTTTCCATTTTTGAAGCCTTTCATTTATGGGTAGCATGACCCCATAACCCAATGGTATGCATGAAGACATTGGATATTTTGGATTCTACTCCTTTCAATTTTTTTTGCAATTGATAGAAGTTCCCCAATTGGAACCAGCTATTGTTCCCTAAAAATGTTAGTTATTTTTGGGACAACATTTGAATTATTTTGGTCCTATAGACCAAAATAATCTCTTTCTTTTCCAAATTTTGTCTTGAGCATTGAAATTCCTCATTTTTCAAGCTTTTTAGAAATCTATAGACTGAAAACAGGCTCATTTCTATAGGTTCAATGGGCTTCACGACTTCTTCAGGTGTGTTCAATCAAAAGAATCAGTTTCTAACAATTGGTCATTATTGGAATTGGTTCATCGCCTTGGTTCAAATAGAAATTTACATTGGCAAGCATCAGCACTAGGTTCAACATTTTGTTTAACCACTCAGCTTCAACGCTTTGATTCATTCTTTAGTTCAATCAAACGGTTCATCAGTCGGTTCAAAGCTTTGTTTGAAATGTTGAACCAAAATTTAGTTCAATGTCTTGGTTCAACAAAAAGGTTCAAAGCCTTGGTTCGACGGTTAGTTCAAAGACATGGTTCAAAGTTAAGTTTAATGTTTGGTTCAATGCTTAGTTCATCAGCTCAGTTCATTCAAATTGAACCATCGGCTTGAACCATTTTTCGTTCAACTGATTGGTTCAATGTCTTGGTTCAACGGAATGGTTCATCATCAAAATTCAAAGAAGCCCGAAGGCCATTCAAAAGACTACTTAAAAGGTAGATACCCTTGTGGGAAGCTCTTCTTGACTCAAAATGCGTCATTTCTTAAGGCCTAAAAGGACAAGTGCAATCTGGAAAAGTGCCAAATAAAAAATGCAAAAGAAGACAAAGGAATAACGCGCCTAGAAATGTCAAATTCAACACAGTGAATTAGCCATTGATCCTTTAAACATACAGACCAAAATACATTCATAGATCTCAAAGCCAAGACCAGCAAAAAGTGGAGAGGGCACAGAACAGTAAATTAAATATAGGGCCTGATTTAATTAACTAAAAAAGGAGGAATGATGAAGATAAGATCAGATCGCCAGGAGAACATTGGAAGTTACAACTTTCAATAAGCACGACTTATTTCCTTGCATTGATAAAATCAAATGGGTAGAGCACCCCTAAGTTTTGGCATGTCTCCTTAATAGATTCCAATGCAAAATGATGTATTGATTATTCCCAAGTCCTTCTTGAAGAGGCTATATAAGGGACTTTCTTTTATTGTAATAAGGATCTCTTTTTTGACATTTAGAACGAAACTCTACCCAAATTGTAAGGCATTACTGAGACTTTCAGCTCAGATTGCTGATCATATTTTGTTATTGGAATAAGAAAGCAAGTGGTTTTTCAAACTTTGTGCTGTAATATCTTTGTTATTGAGGAAATTGATCTTATGTCTTTTTCTTCAATATATCTTCTATTCCTTTAATTCAACAAGTAGAATTAGTGACAGCAGTCAAGAAGGTGTCCTAAAGAGTCAACTGTGGAGAGACTTTGTGCCCCCATAATTGCCTTTAGTGTGTTTTCTTTTCATTTCTGTGTAAAGGACCTTGAGGTGACTTTGTGCCCTCATTGTCCTTCGTATCTTTCTCTTGAGCAATCTAGGTGAAGACTTTGTGTTGCATCTCGATTTGCTGGTTATTACATCCTTTGCTACATTTTGTTGTTACTGGCAGGAGTATTCTTGTGGTTTGTTGAATAGTACCTCTGAAAGAAGAGGAGTACTGTCTGTCATTTCCCCTAAGTTTTTCCTTTGATCTGCGCACATCATCTCTGAAGAAAGAGAGATGGATGGTTTGTCCTACCCATGAGTATTATTTTTTGTTTATATATATATATATATATATATATATATATATATATATATATATAGCATACCTATAGGGAACCTCCCCTTGATGAGAGGAGAGATCAGTGTCTTTTTGATGTGGTAAAACTACACATTTGGATAACTAATCTTCCTACTTTGGCTGATCAGACCTATTTTGTTTATCAGTATGTTGATCGACAAAATATTCAACCAACATCACTCAAACTAGAAATCAAGCATACAAGGCATGTTCAAATGCCACATACACATATAATTAAAAATAAACAAATTTGGCATGAGGGCTAAAATCACATAGAAGAGTACAAGCAAAGGACATTAGCAAATGTCTTAAGGCACACACAAGAATAGCAGCAAAGGACATTGGAAAATGTCTTAATTCACATACAGGAGATAAAATAGGAACTAAGAAATGTAATCACATCTGGATACACAAAGAAAAAAAGAAAGGCATTTAATATACTGTAAATACAATTGCATATAACTAATCAAAGAAAGAAGTGAAAGTATGCAAGACATGGAGTACAAGACTAGGTATATGCTAAAAAATATACAAGTGTTATATAATAGTGAGTGTCGATAGACTAATTTGTGTAAGCTAGTAAGTAATATACATCAACATGATAACTAAAGTGTGTGGTGTAGGAATGACATAACCTGAATGGTGTAGTCATGTACAAGATGCCCTCAGGGGGTAGATATATTGGTGTATGTCCCAAATGTAGAAGTAGGATTCCCCCTCAATGGGTAAATTAAAACAATCAAAGATCTGGATATCACTGCACACAATCAAAGAAGATCAAGTGAAGCATGGTAATGTAGATACATTAAAAAATAATGGCATAGAACAACAAATGTAAGTCTAGCATGGTAGTAGAAATGTAAAGTATGGATAATGCATACAATTGAAATGTTTTGGATGTTTTGAGCTATTTGAATGTTTTCATATTTTGATATATTTGAATATTTATGTATTTTTGATATAAGCTATGTATAATAAATCATAAGGAGACTATGTACAAGAAATTGAAAATAAGCTATGTACAAACAATCATTAGGAGACTATGTACAAGAAAATTAAGAAAAAATGATACTAATCGATGAGTCTCATGAGAGACTCCCTATCATGGTGTCTTGTATCAAACAATGGAATCATGAATTATTGTGAAGCATGAGGGAATGGATGTGAATATGACTTTGAATATTTAAGTGCATTGTCGGTATCTTGGAATTCATAATAAATGCATTGTTTCACTCATCATTATTATCTTAATTTTGAACCAATGGAATGCTAGTGTTGACTTTTATTGTATTTCAATCTTTTCTTTTGATAAATTGTGTATGTGAATGATTTGCCTTAGGATGTTTAATAAATCCCAAACCTTGTTGACAAACATTATCAACTGCTAAAATAGGAGCAGTGATGCCTTGAGCCTGCTTAACCAACCCTTGACCTTGATAATCAAATTATTTTAGATATTTTTTATTAGACCCATACTACTTTGAAAGTTGAGCCTCATTTTGGAAAGATATATTTACATCTTTTTCATGCTTTACATGTGCTTACGGTATTGTTTCTTGCTCTGATTTTGCTTTTTGATCCTTTTGGTGTTCTGAGTTATACTTTGGTAACCAATTTTCTACTATTTTTGAATTTGATCCTTTGTGAATGTGTTCTTGTGTCACTATGGATTGCTTGGTTGATTTACCTTGTATAGGATCCTCATTAACAATTATTTGTTTTATGTGTTTTTTAATGCCAAACATTAGTCTATGTGATGCCCATGCATTCTATGATATGCATAATAATATATGGATCTTCTCACTGGATGTAAAGGAGGTAGTTTGATCAAATTATATTTAATCACTTCTCTTAGTACCTCACTTGAACTCTTTTTTGATCTTTGAATTCTTTTTGAATCACTAGTTGTAGAGTTACTTTGTTGTGATTTCTTATTTTGATATGTAACATTGTTTGCAACCAATTGACCAAGTGAAGCTATATATACATGATTAGCACTAGGATGCCTTTGAGGCTTTTGTATTTTAATCTAATTTTCCAATGTTATGATCTTGTTATATAACAGTTGATTATGTGTTTGTAAATCTGAAATTAACTTGCTCATACTGGTGATTTGATCCCTTAGAGTCTTACAAGTGCAAACCCTAGTTTTTTCTGATTGAACATGTAAGTACATATGTTGAAGAAGGTTTTAAGAAGCTACAAGCTGAATGTATGCATTAGGAATAATATTATATGCTACCTCACCTTTTGGAGGGGTGATAGCATGGACCTGGTTAGAGGGAAAGTAGTTATCACCCTTTTGGGGGAGAGGAGGAGAAGGAAATTCTTTCTTGTGCATAAAATATGACATTAAAACTTGATATGTGGTTATTAGCATATGCAATGGATCCAATAAGTATGTAAGGATTTTATTCTTAATTGAATTTCACTTAATAGTGAGATAGCATGTTAAAGAAGTAATGAAACCTTGTATTAAGCAAAGGTAAACATTGCTTTGAAACAAAGGGATCTGAACATATTTAACAGTACAATTCTTAATATCATCCCATATTATGAAAAGTAAGCATGAAAGGGAAAGAATTAAGCTTTGCATTAACATATGGTATACTTATCATTCATGTACATGATAGGGCCCAAGTATGGACTCATTATTTTTAATAAATATTTTGAAAGAAGTGAGATCCATTTTTGATTTTATGTGAAATCTGATTTAGATGTAAGGTGATACCTCAAAAGCAATGGGACCTAGTATATGAAACTAGGGTTTGGAAAAAAAAATTAAATTACTATGGAATTTTAAACTTTGATGTGAATTTTGGATTTAAATATGCTATTAAAAAATCATAAAATTGTTAAAAAATTCTTGATTTAAAGGGACTTAGTATATGCAACTAGGGTTTTGTAGAAAATAATTGTTTTAAATTTACTATGGAATTTCAAATTTTGATGTGAATTTTTTATTCAAACATGCTAGTAAAAAATAAAAAAATATTATAAAAACTAGTAAGGAATTTACCTTAGGGTTTTTATGTGCAAATGAAGTAAGTCGAGGTCACCAAATGATTTAATAATTTTGGGAATATTAGAGTCTTATTCCTAATTTAGTTAAGGGTCTAAATTAATTAAATTAGTAAATAATATTAGGATAATTAAGCTACTAATTTTTATAATTTAGTTATAATTTAAACCTTTCTAAAAATAGTAATAAGTGAGGAGAAATGTGACTTAGCTTAAACAAGACTGAGACGACTAAGGCAAGGTATGGAATCTACTATGCAAGACTGTGATAGTGTCATGAATCAAGATCTAGCCTTCATTTCATGAAAGGATAGGAGTATTGAAATAGGACACCCTAGGGTCTAGTGCTATAGTCCTCTTCTACCGCTATTGTCTGGGAGGTCTGATCTTTTTAAGTTTTATATGTTGTCTCTGTGTGATCCTACTTATGAAATTTTGAATGTTATCTGTCTGTGAAACTCTCTATAGAGATGATTTAGTCTTCAAACCCTAGACTCCATCATGCTTTGATAACTTTGAGAAAGATCAGGGGTTAGTGTGTGTAAAATTCAATGAACGTGTATCCACACCCCTTGTGTGGACACGTTGCTTACATACCAATACTTTGAAGAGGGATAAATTCATATGTAGTTCTCTCACTTGATGTGCTTTAATGAAATAGTGTGTATAAAGATGAAAAATACTAAAACTAGTGTGCTTGAGGTGGTTAGGAATGGGTGTCAGGGTTTCAATAATATTGTGGCTATATTAGATGGATATATGCAGAGAATAGGGAAATATGCTTGAGTAGTCTTACTTGTATTCTTGCTTTCTTTGTGATATGTTCCAGCCCCTTTTAAATGAAATTTTAATCGAATCTTATAGAGATCTATTGGCCATGGGTCAAATATATTTGCACTAGGCCAATATAATGAGGAAGAACAATCGGTAGGAAATGGTCACCTGGGCATAAAATGTGATTGGACAAGAGCATCAAACATGGACACCCTAGGGGCTGATGTTATAGTCCAAGTTGGGTGCTATTGTCTTGAGGATACAGGACCTAGAGGGATGGATTTGTCATGGCAAAAGTAGTCTAGCTGAGCAGGAATTAGCTTTCAAAAACCTATGGATGACTGAGAATAAGAAATAAGGTGTTTAGAAGGGTCATGATAGCATGCAAGAGGGACCTATGGGTTGGGTGTCACATGTTAGACTCAAGTTACCAATTTTCACATTTTATATGACTACACCTTGCCTTTGTGAATTTTGTTCATGTCTTTCATCTGTCTTAATTATTTTATAATCATCATGCACCTGCTCTTTATCTTGTTCTATGTCATCTTCATCTCTCTTTATTTTTATTTCATCATATTGGCTAAGGATCATTCTTTTCTCTTGTTCTTAATACTTTACATCTACAGCCAAATGTTTAAGGTTCATTATAAACTTGTTGCCCTTATTTTTTTCAATTTTTGAGCCCTCAAATCGATCCCTCTTTTCATCAACTTGCATACTGTAATCACACATTTAGATATTCTAATAGAATCAAAAAATTGAGCCTTAATTTCCTCTCCAAGTTCCTCCTTGGGTTGCCTTTCTATCACCCTTATCATCCTTTTCCAATTTATGATTTCTTGTTACCTCTTTCTCCTTTTTATAATCTATTTGATTGACCACTTAGCCACCTTTCTAAATATGAATCCTTGTCTTGATTGATTATGGATTGATTCTTATAAACATTGTATTAATCTTGATAGAGTCTCTATCATTCCATCTATCTCTTTCTAAATCTCCTCTTGTTTTCTCACCTCACTGTTCCTTTGTATTTATTTCTTCTCTCTTTTTAGTCCTTCCATTTGTTTTAAGTTTCTTCTTGTGCCTCATCTAAAGTCTCTACTCAGTATTTTGACACCTCCAGGTCTATTTCACCTTGGATTTCACCTCAAAGTCTATTTAACCTTATATTTATCCCTATTGAGCCTCAATGTGCTCTTCTTCTTACCTTCTTAAGCCTCAATGAGATATAGGATTTCCAACCTTCACTATCTCAGAATTTTAAAAACCTCTTTCAACTTATATTTTCTAAAATCACCCTCAAATTATTTCACTCTTGCTTTTCTTTACACTTCCCAAGAGATTTTTCTAAGCTTTGATACCACTCTAACGTAAGTATACCTCTTATACGTGTACTTCAATAAGTCTTCTATTTTTATCTTGACAAGGATTGTCTTATCCTTGAAATTACTAGTGGTATTATTTAATGAATCTTCTTGAACTTATTCAATGACATGATTCTTTATCAAAGTTATTTTACTCATCTTATCTTAATACTTCCACTCATCAATGATAACTATCTATGTCTTGTTATGTTATTGGGGTCTTTCTATAGACTAGGTATGTCTCCAACTGTCAACCAACTTATGGCCTTATTAAGTGGATCTTAGGATTCTTCTAATGGATCTTTATTTTAAATTTTGATCACTTCATACTATAATAAGACACTATTATAGATCTCTATTTCATAACTCCACTCTATATCTTGTATTTGACTGAATATTTATCCAGCAATCAAAATATTATTTTAGACCTACATTATATGTTTTTAAGCTTCTCTAAAAAGTACATTTTCTCAAGAAATAAACTCCTTAGGACTTTAAAATGGGTTTCTTGCATCATTTTATATTTATCCATCTTATGACAAAATACTGATCTTTAACTTATTTACAAGGTCTAATGCTAAACAATATACAGACGTACTAAGCTTTATTTACTAGGTCTACAACCTCCTTACATTAAATCATTCTTCCATTGAGACATCTGATATATTCATGTAATTCTTATTCTTATATTAATTCTCTCTCTCTCTCACTCTAAAGATAACTTTCAACCTTGTTTATATATCAATCTTTTATAAGAAGATTAAGAACACATTGTTTCTGACCTTCCTCACATGTTTATCAACTATTAGTTTCCTTGTTTATTCAAAATAAATACTACTTATACCTTAAATATGGTTATTATATCCAAATTTATGTCATTTAACCCATGCAATAAGTTTTCATCCTTCATTCATCTGATTCTTTCTCTAGACAATGTAGACAGGGTTTTGAGACTCTTTTCACAAGTCTATTTATTGATATTTGATCATATTTTATCCTATAAGATACCAAAACACATTAAATCACCTTCAAAATCTTTCATGGGTCTATTACCATCTTATAAATTTTCAAAGAATTTGTGTGGTTAAATTACAAGTTATAAGCCTTTGAATAGACTAAAACCTATCATAGGGTTATTAGATTGTGTGCAAGCTAAAGGTGAACAAACATGGATAATTTAAATCATAAAAAAGGTATTATATCTTTATGAGTTTTATGAGACTCTTATACACCCCCCTCGCTTTATCAAATATATTTTTGGATATGACCACATTTAAAAGATACAAAACATTATTTTTTCCTAATTATCATGACATAGTCCTACAGTCTCAAATTTGAGAGCTAACAATAAGGGAAAATTCAACCTTTTAATTATATTAAGAGATATTTTTTATGTTTAATTACTCTCACATGTCATACTAACCTTCCCCAATCCTTTCTTGAGTATGAAAAATCCTAAAATTTTTAAACAAACCACTTTTATCTGGTTATTATAGTCTGGACTGTGTATGTAGACCCAAGAGCACAAATAAGGTGAATTATTAGAATACAATGCCTATAAAATACTAATTTTACTTGATTAAAATTTACATATATTTTTATTATGCGTTTAAGTCTCTTTTTAGCTTGAATAATCATAAAAACATATGGAAAACACATTTATCTCTAGACTATATTATGTGAAACTGTAACTTAAGAGTCATCACAAAAGTGTGGTTGAGAAGTAAATAAAAATTAGAATCATTTATTAAATATAATAATCAGCTCAATTTTAATATAAAAATTCCTTTATTCATGTATCTACTCAAATATAGACTTGTAGACCCCTGCATACACCATAAATTCTTCACATAGACCTATTACTTTTTGCCTTCCTCCTTGTCATTTATCCTTTCTTCATTGATTTATTGGATCCTATTATTCATATAAATAAACTTATCACTTTTCTAAACTTATTTTGTTTTTGTTTCTATTAACAATAATTTCTCAACTTCTATGACTTATCTTCTAACTTGCCTAATTTGACCTTCTCCTACATTGCATATGCTTCTAGGTTGGTTTAAGATATATTTACATTTAATTTAGGGTTAAAATACATTTAATGTATACAGATAGACCTTAAGAACCTTTTACAAAATACCGATCCATTTACAACATGTCAAATCACTTAAAAAGTCTTAAACAATTCATTTTTTTGAATTTTGAGTTTTGGCAGGAAAATGGAAAATTAAAAACTTTGAGTAAATCATGGGGTTTTGAGAACTCAAACTGAAATTAACATGCCCCTTAGACATCTTAAACCTATAAAATACATAATTCTACATATTTACATAATTAAATTTGATTACATCATGATTCTCCTATATAAAATTATTTTTTGAATTTCCACCATGGAAAGAGATTTGTGAGAATCTACATTATTCACTTGGAAAAATGTAGAACTAGGTTATGGTAAAGTATTGTTTGAAAGTGCCTGTGAAAGAGTAGAATCATTAGAACCACTTTGGATAATATCATTAATATCATTTATTGAATCATAGGTATCCATAACACCATAGTTGGTATCATGTCAATTTTTAGATTTCGTAAGCATTCAAGTTCTAGTGCGAGGATGGGAAGGCTCAAATTGTCTTATGAGAAAATATTGACATTTAATTTGGTCGAGGGAATTTTTCAAATATTTTGGAGAGATATTCCTAACATTATATCATAATTTAGGATGAAGATCATTAATGAATAAATGAAAGAGATCGTCTTCAACATGTTATGTTCAAATTTATTGGATAAGGCTTCCCATCATTTAATGAACACTTGGGTAGTTTCAGATTCTAATCATTTATTATTGATAAAGTGAGCTAAGATGTTTTTAGCAAGATAATTAGTTTATAATTCTCATACAATGTATTAATTAAATATTCTAAACTAGATATAGTTATGAGATTTGAGTTTATTATAACAATCCAAAGCATCACCTACAAAGGTTTTAGCTAAGATCTTGGTGGTAGCAAAGGTATTGAGCTTACTCCAATATTTATACAAGTTTTTAAAAAAATTCAATTACAATGTAGGATCAGTGGATATGTTATAAGTTATAGTAGGAATAGTACCACCTATGTTGATGTTTACAATTTGAGGAACTAAGGGTTTGTCTTGTAAGTGTTTGATAACCTTGTTAAGAATTGGATATTGAGGTATAAGGTTACCTTGTGCATCTCTAAGGGGGGTGAGGGGTAATTATGATTTTACACTCCCCATTGAGTGGGTTGAGAACAATTTTGTAATTATAAAAGTTGGTTTTACATTTGCATCATTTGATTTGCACTATTAGTTTAAAAAATATTCATTTGATAAATGGCTTGTAATATAATTTGATCAGTATTAATAGTGGTTTGACAAATAGAAGTAACTTGAGATTAATTAGATGTAGCATTGACTTGAGTATGAACATGGGCACTTTGATTAGGCCCACTGAAGGAAATACTAGCCATAGTAGTTGAGATACAAGGCAAGGTAAAATAAAAAGTAGTAGAGAAAGTTGAAGGCATGAAAGAAGTAGGCATTCAAGAAGAAAAGGTCATGTAAGAATTCATAGGGTGACTTTCTGAAAGACTCATACAAAATTTGTGTGGGTGAAGGTGGACAATCATGATAAGGTCCCATCATGAGATTATAGATTATCATGGGATCCTTTCCTCGATATTGAGGGGTTTTGTTGATGAAAAGTATCATTTTGATAATATATTTGAGATCACTCTCATCCTTCACAATAGGCATTTTTAGAGGATAGTTAAGAGGATCCAAAGCTTTGGAAGGAGGTTACCCATAGTTTTTGGTTATAGTGGCCACATGAACATTTCTTACATCTATATTTTCTATGGAAGTATAAGGAAAGCGAGAATGAGGACATTTTTAGGGGTTAGTTAAATTCATCATATAATTTTTATTTTGTATTTAAATTTCATAAAAAATGTATTATATGGTGAAAGTTAAAGATAAAATTGTCAAGCTAAAAACCTACTGGGTCAAGCTAGTTTACCTAGTTGGGTAGATAGGGAAAATTAACTATCTATAAACTTACTGGGTTGTCTTGGTCGACTTAATTGGATAGATAGGAAAAATTAATAGTTTTAAAAACATATTAGGTCTATATGGTCCACCTAATTTTATAGACATGGAAAAATAATAGTCTAAAAATTTACAAAGTTAACCTGATCGACCTAGTTGGGCAGATAAGGAGAAATAATAGGCTAGAAGCCTATTGGGTCGAGTTGCTTGACTTAGTTGGGAAGACAGGGAAAGATAAATATTTAAAAACCTACTAGATCAAGTTGGTTGACTTATTTGTATAGGTAGGAAAAGATAGAGTTTTGAAAGCCTACTAATTTATGTTGTTTGACTTAGTTGTATAGATAGGAAAAAATAGAGGTGAACTAGGTCGAGTGGTTGACTTAGTTGAATCTGGAAAAAAAATTATAAAAAAATAGATGGTGTAGTTTGGAAATAGAATTAAATCATAGAGAATATGAAAGACTGAGTCAATATTGATTAACTTAGTATGTTCACACATAGTCACTAGGTTGATGCTAGTTGATCTAGTTAAAATACACAACATAGGATTGTATTAATGTTAATCGACATAGTCTATAATACAATAGATAATAGTAAGCAGCGAGCAAAAAATACAATTTTTAACTATTAATGCTAACTAATTATATAAAAATAAGAAGTACTAAAAGGTTTTATTTGATAGTTTAAAATCCTCAAGATACTTGCTTATCTATTGGATAGTGATAGCCTAATTTTTCAGAGCATTGACTATAGAGGAAGTATCATTTCCATAGCCCACTAAACCTAATTTTAAGGGTAAGTTAGAAGTAACTTCTTGGTACTAACTACTAACTAATGCATCATAAGATCAAATAGATGGTTAGATTCCAAAGGTTCAATACAAAGGGAAATATTAAGGGTTTCTGAAATACCGTTAGGTACATGGAACCTAAAGACCTATGAGTATTGGGGTAATCCCCTCATGCCATGATATATGTAAATAATAGAAAATGATTATAAATGGAGTATCATGTAACCCTTCATGATAGTAGCTAAGTAGTTTTATAACTATTGGTATACATTTTCTAGATAAATCAAGACAAAGTGAAAATAAAGGTAAAAATCAAGTGTCATGTCAGATTTTTCCAAGACCTCTCAACAAGATTGAATGCACACATGAAAGATATGGAGTAGGTGAGAAAGATTACCAAAAATTAAAATGCATAAATGATATTCCTCATTAACTTTAGATGAATAAATATAAATGGAAAGGTTACATATAAAAGAGGGAGAAAGATAGAGACCCCACATTCTAATGAATGTGGGACTAACTTTCCAAAATGACCCAAATGACCTAGCTAACCTAAGTAAGATAATGACATGTGTAGATAAAACCCATAGGATAAAATCCTACACTAACACTCCCTTAAGCGTAGCTTATATGGGTTAGAAAATCAAATCCTAGAAATGAGGCCTAATGAGGTACCTAAGTACATAGCGATGATCCCCATTATCCTACAAAATATGAAGGATGTGTGCCTCCACAAAGAAGAGAGAGAAGGTAAGCACAAAATTTTTCATGGAAAATGTTGTAGTAGGTCCCTCTATAATAAATGATGTCTCTTCCTTTTGGAAGAAAGAAAGCCTGAGTTGTGAAACTGCTAAATTCACACTCAAGTGTAATGCAAGTAGGAATCATGATGTAGATCTCTATAAAATGATCAAAAGTCTCCTTAATAAGGCTTAAATGTGCCAAAGTATTATTAGGAAACACATGATAAACTAAAGAATATTGTAATAAAGAAGCATATAATGAACGGGATAGAACATGAGGGTTTATAAATACCCTCATTACATCTAGAGAAGAAGAGTGGCATGGAACATTCACTGAAAGAATGTCCATAGAAAGAGGAGAGTAAGGTTAAACAACCATCAAAACTAAATATTATTTTACAAATGAAGCACTCAGATCTAGAAGATGAATGTCCACATTAACATATGATTTGTTTATTCTCTCAATGTGTATACTCTCACTAGAATCAGTAAAGTCCTTTGAAATGTAAGTGTGTGAAGGCCCTAGAAGAGTAAAAATTTACATAGGAATGGATGTAGAATATATAATGAGACAACTAAGGTCTGGTAGAATCTCATCTTATATCGGGGGATAGATAAAAGAAAGAACACTATCCACCATGGATGTGTCATCACAAGACATAGAAGCAGGAGGAAAGAGTACAAAAATCTTATAAGAGACAATCAGAAGAGGAGGAAAATGTGTCATTTGGGTCATGTTGGTTAATTTCTAGTCCTAGACTTATAAATTGGTCAACCTTATAGCTTGGGGTCATGATCCATCCTTGACACTTAGTTATTAGTCATGTTGTTAACTAAAGGGGATGTCTAGTCAATATATTATTCAGTCATGTTTCAAACTTGCCTTAGCAGTCTTTATAGGTATTTGTACCTCCTATCAGGTTTGATTTGTGTAGTTTCATGGTGTTTAAAGTGATTAGTTAGTCCCTATCCATCTTGAAGGATCCTCAACCTAAATAAGATGTAGTAATGAAGGCAAATTGAGGAGGAAGCTTGATAAAGGCCTAAAAGCACATTAGTCATGCATAATTACAAGAGGTATGCCTATTTTTTAGTTTTCAAGAGTGATTATAAATAATTTTATGTGATCTAATTAAGGTTTCATTGATTTTTGTGGTATTTGATATGCATTCACATGGTGATCTAGATGTTGAACCTCTTTTAGAGTGATGTACTTGAGTTAGTCAATGGTTTTGACCACAAAAGGATGTTATTTTGGCCTTAATTGACCACTATATCATCCCATACACCTCCAAAAGACCTCATGAGTCCCACTAAACCATCATAGAATAGTTTAATGCCTCAATTAGATTCATTATTGCCTTATTCAATGCTTATTCCCTCCAAAATGGGCCCACATGTGTCAATTTGTGACCTTTCATCTCCCTCAAGTCATAACACTTAGTCAAATTCTATCTTTACCTCTTATTTTCCCTCCACAACATCAAGGAGCTAAATTTTATGGCTAAAATAAGGAGATTTACAAGAAAATGGGCATATTATAGGTTTTTTCTCATTAGTATGGATATATACTATACAAATCAGGTCAGTCAAGAGCATATCCTTATAGGGTGAGTTCATACATGTTCAATGGTGGAATAATTAGAGTGTTTTAGCTTGATAAGGCCCAAAACCATTGATACTCCACTTTGAGCTCATTGGCAAGCTCAAAGGACCCTTTAGGTTCATGGTTATTCTGTACAGTAGGAGCAGGTTAGGGGTCTAAGATCTTGATCATTTAAAGTGCACTCAATGGCTAACCATCCATGGAATTTGTCTAGGAGTTGAATCCTTGTCCTCTATGAACATTCATTAAGAAATTGGGGAACTTCTGCATCCTCCTCATCTACACAGGCACTTTTGAGACCAGTGGTTTCTAATGATTTTAATTCATTTGATAAAACCAATCAGTTTTCCTATTCTCTTAAGTAATATATCATCCTTCTATGATGATTTTATCATGGAATACACTCATGAGAGCTAAAATAGCAAGTCAATGTCCTTGACTAGTTTTTATGCATGGTCTGCAGACCAATCTATGCAAAGGATAAGGTTTAGGTGCCTTTATCAAGGGTTATAGACAAAGTTATAAGGTTGTAGAGATATATCATAGCACTCAATCCCTTCTCACCTAGATTCAAATCTCAATGCTCCTCATTTTTCTTCAAAACACTTCATAGAGACCCATCTGTGTATGGTTGAAAGCATTGTAGAGTGGATTGTGTATATGGTCCAAGAGCACCTACAAGATTCCAATATGCCTCAAGGGATGTGAAAGGGGTGGTGATATGGATGTGAGTAACCTTCATGATATTATAACATCTTCTCAATACTTTACATGGTGTCATATCCCTTGCATACATCTTTCCATACCTTTAGACCACTCAATCATATATTTGTAAAGATTAAGGTTTGTTTGTAGATGTTAAGGTAATTATAAGATTCTTAGGTTTCATTTTGGGACCTTAAACACCTTACCTCTACATCTAAATATTTAATTCTAGTTTTATATACATTATGGTGTCTATAGGGTCTACTTAGGTTGGTCTTAGGTTGGTTCTTGTGCTTACGTGGGTTCTTGTATTCACATTGTCCCGCTACAGTCCCATTGTCATTATGTTGTATTACCACTGTGGCCACACTCATTTCACTCTAATGTGTTTCTATTGTCACCTTATCCATTAACCCATTATTCCCTCAAGGTTTGATCACTCCAAGTGGACCCCCCACACTACACTAAAACCATCCACACCATTGAGATCATCAAGCTAGATCTATATGGTCATATAATAGTGGGGTGAAAGTACAATATGCACCTACAACCAGCATTAGGGTTGTATTCAAGTATCAAAAGGACTATGGTAACCCCCCAATCATAAATTTTTATATGAATATCATGAAACATACATGCTAAGGAATTTGAAGAGTGATGAAAGTCAATTTTGACATAGTTCAAGCAATCTCTCGGGCAGAAAGTAACTCAAAGTGACACCAATAACATAGCTTGATATTTCTACCCCATATGAACTCAAAAATGGAAAAACCAACATAAAGGAGACAAGGATCACATTACCAAAGGTGTAGACCATATATCCACCATCCCTAAGAAGATAAGATGATGTCATCATAGCCATGAAACTATAAAAGCAGGTGCAAGCATAAGAATGAGGTTGAATGGATAGAGAGGTTATGAGGGAAGATAGTGTTGAATGACCACCATCTAGACATGATAATTATACTAAACATGTGATAAACACTTTGTATAATATCCAACACCCTCAGGTCAAATATTGTAGGCCATAATCTAAAATGTAAATCTGAGTGCACTTTCTAGTAGACAATTTGAGGCTATTTTGATCCAAAATGAGAATATAGACCCCTTCCAAGCACAACCAAGTCCCCAAATTCAAAATAGAATATCATAATGACCTAAGGAAGAGACTCATATGCTCACTTGGATGAGAAAAATAGTGAACATACTCACTATTTTGTCTTAGACCAAGGCTTATCTGAGTAGGCAAATAATGGGGTTAAGGGCACATCCATGCTAAGAGAGGTTTGTAGTCAACTTGGGGACCATGAAAGGTCTGGTTAAAAGATGGAATGATGTTTAGAGTCCCCTAAAACCCCTCTCAAAGTCTGAAACTTAGATTCATTATTATGATTATAAATAGTTTTCAAGGGTCATAAGGTGGAAATAATGGTATAAATGCCCAAAAATCTAACTCGAGCCAGTCTACCTATGTGCAAGCATTTTGAGGGGAATATTCACATGCCCATATAATTTACCACATGCCTCCTCTAATATAGATCTTATAAGGTAATTTAAGTCTCCCTAACCACTAAACATTAATGGAATTTTGATGGGCAATGGGGGGCTAAACTACATGAATGGTTGCTAAGAAATTTGGGACTCAAAATTACCTGCAACTAACCCTAACACCAACTTCTAATGCTCATATCTCCATGGAGCCTTTGCATGGGAATCTAGCCTATTCATGATAAGAGTAGGGGTCAAATCACTAAACATCTATGGCCTTTATTTTACGGTTAGATGTATGTACCTTATGAACCATCCTTAAGATGGTGGACACTTCTAAACCTGCACAAATCATAGGAATGGCCTGATGGTAGAAATTAATCTCAAGACCCATTCAAATGCAAATTATCAACCATGAAACCAAGTTTAATCTCTTTTGAGGTCCCCTAGGCACCACCATGGATCCTTGGTTGGCATGTGCAAGGTCAAGATTGTACAAAAAAGGCCTAGAAAGGCTAGTTTAAACTCAAAGGTTAAAACGCAGAATGCATTCATGTGAAAGATGAGTTAGGAAAGGGAGGAGGACTCCTAAGGTAATTTAATAAGACTCCTAAAGGTCTTAAAGTTGACCTCTATGACTGGTACAAAGGCAAAAAGTTATTGATCTCATTATACTTGGCCATGTGCATTACATAATGGAAAATTGGCACTATAGAGTCAATATTATCACTCTCTAATGTATCTACCATCCTTTCTAAGTTATATTTGGAGCAAACATGGTTTATGAACCAATACACTACTTAAAAATTATAGATGTGTAAAAATATTATGATACTTAGGCTCCACCATGATTGTGTTATCATAGGAGTAGAGCAAAGTATAGTGTGAAGGGTTGAGAGGTTGTGAATCCTCTTTAGGAGAATTTTGACATTGTTTTAAAGCATTTTTGGCTAACTCAAGCCTTGAAGGAACCATCTTAGTGAAACCTCACACTTGCATACCTATAGATGCTACTCAAAGAGCAATCTCTCCATAAAGGAAGCACCTTCAAGTACTCACCAAGTCAAAAAGGGGCATGCTAAAGGAATCCAAATTTTCATTGGAGGTGAGGAAGCTTGTTATCTTGGGATTGGTGTAGGTAATTCACAAACCCAAGCCTAGATTCTTAAGACCCGATCCTAAAACCCCTAAACCCTCTAAAACCTCACTTAAACCCTAATAGCAACTAATCTAGAGAGGTTTAACTAAAAATAAATTATTTTTTTTAGAAGTGCCTAGTTTATCACTTGGACCTTGTATAAAACTTAGAGGGGCTTCAACTCATGGCATTAGGTGGTATGGAAGGTGTATGGATGCCTCCTAAGAGAGAGAAATTGAAAAAAATTATTAGTTTTTTATGTTATAGGGCCTAAAAAAAGGATTTTAAAATATGGAGGGAGCATGCGAAAGACTTATTCTACCTATCCAACACAAATTCAATCCATTAAACCCTTTGAAAGATTTCTCATCATCTTCTTCAAAATTGTTAGTCTATGAGGTAAGTTTTATGGGCCTAGTAATACAAGGCTAAGATGTGTTGTAGGTAGGGAATTATTCAAGGACATAAATATAAATTCATGAAATTCCTTTAAAAGGTTATCTAATTTCCATCAGATGGGTTTGAATCATAATTTCAATTGTGGAATCACTAGCATAATGAACATGAGTAGAAGTTTAGAAGACATCTACATAGGCCTACTTATCAGGTTGAGTGGAAGGATCTAGTGATTAAAAGCTGGTGTTGGATCATTGATTGACCATTTCAAGACATTTTAAATTTCATTTTTTCATGCCTACACTAGAATGGGAGCCATTATTATAGGATAGAGGTAGTTTCATGAAGCATTTGGCAAGCACATTGATGCAAAGGCTACTCAATGCCCAAAAGAACCTAATTTCACCCCCATCTGCATTGAATAACTACCAAAGAGAAGAATTTGGATCTATTTTTGGAAATTTTAAATAATTATTGAAGACAATTGAGATAGTTATACCCACCTCAATGCTAATTTGGTCTCATTGAAAGAGTAGCAATGCTTAAGGAGGGAGAAAATGCTTGTGTAACTACTCCATGCTATATTGGGATCATTGATGACCCCTTCTATTCCAAAATCCTTCTCTTGTGTCTTCTATTTTATATAAATATAAGCATTGAACTATTTTTTTCCATTCCTTGGTTGGGTTTAGCAAAGCTCTGCCAAAATCATTGTGTAAACTCTTTTGAAGTGATATAAGTTAAGTTGAGATTCTAGTTGAATGCTAAGTGTATCTCATTGAAGTTTGATCTGTAGAATGCATGTAGTCTTTTCATCATCTATATGTCCTTCATGTACCTTGATTTTAGTGTTATTAGTTTTTTTTAGGTTGTGTGAATCGTTAGCTAGTGAGATTTCTCTTGAAGTGTCAAAAAGCCTATAGTGTCTTACATAGGCCTTTTCCTTTATGTCCTTCAAGTTACATATTTCCACCCAACATTTTTGGAGAGTCTAATTAACCCTTATATTCATGATATTCATTAGTATTTTTCAAATGAGATAGTTGAGAATGGATCATTCATAATCTGGTGCATCACCACCTAGAGTAGACTTTACATTTAGTTTTCACTTCTTTCCATTTTCTTGTGTTAGATTTATGTTGAGGATAGTATTCACGTGGTGTATATTTGAGGTATTTAAAAAGACGTAAATAGTAATAGGTTAGTATTTAGATGAATATATTATGTTAAAAATATATCTCATATATAGTGTTTGGTTGGTTATTTGGTTGAGGATTTATAGGGATCTCAAGATCCCCACATATAGGCTTTGCACTTCCTATATAAGTGCCTTGTAACCATATAAAGAATATACAATAGTAATAGAATATTATTTATCTGATAAAATATTTATTTGTGTTTGTCTCAGTCTTTCATATTTCATTTAGCTAGATTTGAACCAGCTATATCATTTGGTATCAGAGCAGGATTTTTAAGTAGCTATGGATCTATGAAAATATATGAGGGGCAATTGCTTATCATTTTATCCCTGTGCATGTGGAATTTTTTTTGTGAATATGAGTTTGTAGTTATTAATTCTATTGTTTACCATTAAATCATTATATGGCCTAGTCTCTATAGTGTGCTAGAATATGTGAGGAGGAGAGACATCAGAGTAGAATGTTGCATCAAATTTTGTATTATAACATTATGTTCTTTATTGACAGTAGTAATTGGATGAGTGGACCAATATTATGAAAGGACCTAGGCTCACAAAGCTCTGACACCAATTGTCAGGATTAAGAGCATAATTGATTACCTTTGTATAAGCAACTAAACACAGAATTTAACCAGAAGTAACAAGTAACTAGAAATTAGAAACAACACAAAATTTGAGAGACAATACACAATTGTATTCAACTCATCCAAAAGGAAATACAATAAAGAGATCACACTCTTCCCACACCTCTTGGGTGTACCAGTAATCTTCCCTCAAGAGTTCTCTCTCTCAATTATAAACAAACTCAACTCAATGACTGAGTTATTGTTTCAATCAGTCAGTATCAATACTGCCAGTACCACCGAGTATACACACATACTCCAAGTCCGAGTACACCACGTACTCCAAGTAGCTCCCACCTAATCTTGCTACCTGTTGTGTTGCTGATCTCCCTGATCTTGCACACTTGTAGATCAACCTAGTTTTACACACCTACAAACCTAGATCTCACACACACACACACACACACCTACAGATCAACCGACCTTACTTACCATGTAGATCTCACCTAATCTTGCTATACCATAGATCAACCTAGCCTTGCACACCTACCGACCTAGATCTTACACACCTAGAAGAACCCTTGTCCTTGCCTCACCAAGTCCTTATGATTCTCCCTTGGATAGAACCCTTCTAATTCTACACACCAGCACCCCTATGGATCTTCTACCAGATCTTGCTCTCTTACAGATCTACCTGATCATACACACTTGGCATTGTGGCACTATGAGGAGCTAACCTTACTCTCTTCCCTCTGAAGGAGCTAACCTTGCTCTCTCTATCTAGCACACTTTAAAATATAGCTCCATGGGTCTCTTAAATAGATCCCATACAAACAATAATTAGACTTCCTAATTACAATAATTAGAAACATAGCTCCAAGACTAAAATTAGTCTTTACATGCAAATTGGTTGTTCAACAAACTAACTGTTCATGTAACTAACAGTTCTAGAATGCACAGGCTACTGATGTCGGTCCCTGTCTGTCTGGAGATGACTGACGTCAGTTGATTCCAGACCGATGTCAATTGCTCTGTAACTGGTTATGATCGACGTCGATTGATCATGCTGACGTCGGTTGATTTAGCACTCATCAACCTCCTCCATGTTTGCATCAGTGAAGCTTTTAGCTCCACAACCTAACATATTATATGACATTTTGAGTTATGTATCTACTACATTATTTTTCTCAAAGTTGTAGTAATTTTTTATTTACATGAATGACATCATCCTAGCCTCGACATGTTATGATTTCCAATCTACAGATCTACATTTTGACTTGTTTTCAACCTGTCTGATGATAGTATCATGCCACTTCTCAAATCGTTAGTCTACAAACTTTACTTCTTGTTCCTATCAATAAAATAATTTTGCCTACATATTAATGTTTGGATCTATGTTTGAAATGTTATTCACTTTACCATTAGTGCCATTTACATCAAGGAGATTGGTATTCTGATCACTCTCTAAGAGGACTACATTTTGATTGTTGAGTCATCCAAGAGTATAAGATTATCCTAATAATTATGTTCAAGGATTCAATGTTCATGATTGAACAACATTAAGTAAATTTTCAATGTAATTCATCTACTTCCCTGGATCATCTATCTTCATGTTGCTCCCTCAATTAGTGCATTTGAGTCTTCTCTCCATTTAGATCATGACAACAATTTATTAGTGAGTCTTATTTTATTTTAGGATTATTAAACTCGATTTTTGTGTTAGTCATGTCATTAAAAAATTTAATGTATGAATAGGTGATGTTAATATGAGCCTCAAGTTTAATTGGTCATTTTATATTGTTAATAGAGTCTTTATTTTAGTTATGTCTTGTTAATGGAGTGTCAATAATTTAATGTCATTAGTCTTAATCATTGTAAGTACTATAAGGATTTAGTTTACTTCTATTTCATTTTATTTTGTAATCTTTAGTTTGCCTTGTCATGTAAAAAGTAAACATTGCATAAGTGATTTGGTCCAAGATTTTAATAATAGTCATTTTAATGGTTCCTTTTGTTTTAAGATTGTCATAAAGTTGAGGACTGTTATTTTTAATATGTATAAAAATTTAGTAGAGTTTTTTTTATAATCTTCATTTTTTTGTCAAATTCATATAAAGTCATCATGGTCAAAAATTGTAAAAAAAAAATACCTCATGGATGCATTTTCTCTTGTACATGATGTCTGAATTGTGGAAGGAGTTTCTCCTCAAAATATATAGACATGAGCTACATAAACATACCAAATGAGTAAGTAGCTTCTTCTATTAGAGGATGGAGGATACGTGGAGGATGGAGGTCTTTCGATGACCTCTCATCAATCACCAATGATGGGGTTGCATCAATGTTTTGGTGACTTGTGTGTGTGTGTTTTATTTTTATTGTGTGTATTTCAAAAATAAGAACAAATGATACATGCCTATTCAAAGATTGTAAAACATGAACTTATATCCTTGTGTTTGCTCTTGTAACATGTTTGTGATGAGGATAAAATAAATACTATAACATCATAATTTCATGGTTGGTGGTTAGTCACATTGAAAACCATTTGTAGTTGTGGTTGGTGGTTAACCACATTGAAAATCATTTTTAGTCGTGGTTGATGGTTAACCACATTGAAAACCATCTATGGTTGTGGTAATAGGTTTACCACATTAAAAACCTTAATTAGGGATCATGAGTATGGGTCAGTTACAATATAGGGATACATTCTCCCCACATTCACACTAAGGGGTGAATGTCAAGTATTTACCAAGAGGTAAATAGAAATAGGTTAGTATTTAGATGAATATATTATGTTAACAATATATCTCATATATAATGTTTATTTGGTTAATTGGCTGAGGTTTTATAGGTATCTTGGGTTCCCTAAATATAAGATTTGTAATTCTTATATAAGTGCCTTGTAACCATCTGAAATAATATACAAAAGTAGTAGAATATTATTTGTCTAATAAAATATTTCTTTGTGTTCATCTTAGTCTTTTGCATTTCATTTAGGTAAATCTGAACCAGATCTATCAATTTATATCTTAGGAAGGTACTATATTTTCATATCAAGGGAGCTATACCCTTAAATTCTATAGGTTTGACTTGCAACTAAATAACCCACAATCTTAGGTCAATCCCATATTGGACTAGGTTTAAGTGGACTTGAACAATTATCTTCTCAGTTAGGGTGCAACCTAAAACTCCAATAGTTCTAGCATGCCAAGTGGGAATACAATAAAGGCATTTGTACATTATCTTGGGACATATAAGAAACATGTAAGGACACTTGGAAGATTTAGAGTAGTCATCAGTAGATTAGAGGGCAAGTTCATGCACCAAATATACACTAGGTCTACTTCAAAAGGTAAACAAGTTTAGTTCATTGAATTACCATTAGACATTATAATGAAAAAGAGGCTTCTTATTTCAAACCCTTAACCTAGCACCCCTTAATTCTCCCACATCTCCAAACTCTAAAAAATTTACCCATATGCAGTCCCTCAAAGGTCCACTAATCCAAATGGCAAGGCCTATATTGTAAGACTTTATACCCTTTAATGGTTTCGACCCTCTTAACCTTCAATAATATGATGATATCCCTAATATCTCTTTGAATATTTTGCCATACTTTATAGGATAAAAATCCACCACTCCTATAGACCACCTAGCTGACATTGTAAACCTTTGCTCAATACATAATATCACTTAGGAAAATGTAGCCATGAAACTAATATCCACATCCTTAAAAGGAAAATCCCTAAAATGGTATAAGGGTCTGACTCTTACCTCAATGAATACCTAAGATGAGTTTGGTGAGTGTCTTTACAATAATTTTGAGGATAGGAGTGACCATGTGTCACTAGTTGAATAGCTCACCTCAATCAAGAGGACACCCCAAGGATCTATGGTTGATTTCAACTATAGATTCCAAAAAAGAATCCCTATCATCATTAAGCCCACAAATAATTATGCTTTTATTTACTAATTAAGAGCATTGAACTCAAATGGTGTAGTCATGATCCAATCCATGGGTGAGACAACTCTGCCTGAAGCTTATGAGATATATATAAGGGTATAAAATTGTTTGATACAAGCAAGGAAACTTGTGCCAATACCTCTCATGCCCCTCTTTCCTGAGCTCCATCCAACTCCACCTACCATTTCTCCATTGCCTACTCCAAGCAATCAAGTACAACCTGATGATAGTCAAGTGGAAGACTTAGGAAAATTGAAGGCTTGTTGAAAGCACAAAACAACAAGCTAGTGGCTTTAGAGAGGCAAAAATAGACCTCATATAGACCATACCAAAGCCCCTACCAACCTAAATATCCTTCTCAGCCATACAATAGACCCCCTTATCCATCAAGTGAACAAGCCCAAGTCTAAATTACTCAATCTAGACCTTACAACAATTATAATCCCATAGTTTCAAGTATCTCAAGAACCCTAGTCCCCACATAAAACAAACTTGCACAAGAGGATCAATGGCAATCAGGAGGGAAATCCAATGAAATGGTAATTTCTACAAGTGGAGAAACATATCAAGACCTTAGTTGGTAGTATGCTCCTCCATTTCAAGGCCACGGCATAATGCCTCCTCTACCATAAGGTCCTGTAATGAAACAAGGTAACATGCCTACCATGACATATTTAGAGGCTCTAATTCAATAGCAAGGAAACATGGGTAAGGCACCATCTGACACCACTTGCATGAATTTTCAAGAATGGGATCATGTGTTTGAACATGTAGTAGCAAACATGGGGTAGTCTACACAAAAGGAAAATGAATCAATTGTATCCCTAACAAGGGCTAAGAGGAAGAGGATGGAGGACAATTTTAAGTAGACTAAAGTCTCCTCTAAACCTCCATAAGTCAATCATCAGCCTATCACTTCAAACATAGCCACTAAGGCCCCTAAAACTCAATAAGCACCTTAGCATCATGGGTAGCAGCAAAAGTCTCGTTTTGTCCCTCAAGTCACTCAAGTGTCAA
Organism: Torreya grandis; assembly: GCA_037957365.1. Lineage (NCBI taxonomy): Eukaryota > Viridiplantae > Streptophyta > Pinopsida > Cupressales > Taxaceae > Torreya > Torreya grandis. The sequence continues at coordinate 1,958,153 of JARHVA010000473.1, forward strand.
GTAACACTTATAATTCTAAGGTGCAATCCAAGAACACCAATATTCCTTTCAATATTGTGGATCACATGAAAAGGTCTAATGTCAACATGTCAATGTGGGATGTTATGTCTACTCTGGGGTAGAAATAAATCCTCCAATAAGAGCTCTCCAAGCTCTCTCATGTGAATAAGGTAGGTAACAAGATACGCATTATTTTTGTCAATAGTAGTCAGCCTAGTCAAGTTAAAGTTCTTAGTCAAGATCAATTCCATAGTGTTGTCCAACCCCCTTAAGTCATTAAGACCCCTCCATTTTACTTGTCAATCATCATAAGGGATTGTCTTGTCCACAATCATATGATAAATTTAGGTGCCTCAACCTCATTCATGCCTAAATCCATAATAGACAAATTTGAGCTTAAATATGTGCCTAATAAAAAAGGTGTTCTTTAGTTATATGGTTCTCCCAGAAAAATAATGGGTGTCTTGAAAGACTTAAAGATTAAATTATCAACCTACCCAAATTGTGTCATTACCTAAGATGTTATGGTTGTTGACTTGCCCCCATATTTTTCCATATGCCTATCTAGGGACTTTACTATAAAAATTGGGGATTACTTGTCCTCTAAATGGTCATGCATGGTCTTTAGGACTAGATATGGGACTAGAGTCATTTTTAGGTCTGAACCTATCTCTAGGTTCCATCTTGAGCCCTGTATGCCAAATTCTTGAAATATCAACTGCATCATACTTGATAAAGATGAGAATGCTAGTGAATAAGAGCCTCGTGATCATCTTGAGGGCATTTCAGACCTCTACTTGGATGAATGGATGGATGATAATGATGGATTTGATCCCTATAAGAACATTGAGGAGGTATATTTAAGAGTGTATTGTATGCATAAGGAAGGTGTTGTTATACCTTGCCTAATAAGCACAAGTCAAGAAGAAGATGGTTTGTGGACCTTATTTTTTGATGGTTCAAGGTCAAATAATAGTATTAAGGCTTGATTCATGTTGACCTCACCCTCAAATCTGAAATACAACTCAACTGCAAGGTTCTAATTTAGTTGTACCTCAAACACAGTTGAGTATGAGGCTCTTCTACATGATTTGTAAGAGGCAAAAAAGAGAGGTGTGAAACTCCTTCAAGCAAAGGGTGATAGTGACTTTGTTGTGCCATAAGTAAGGGGCATAAGTGTACTAAAGAACCATCATTTTAAGGCCTATAAGCACCATATATGGGACCTATATAATATTTCTTATCATTCAACATACATTCCATACCAAGGGAGGAAAACCAATATGCAGATAGGCTTGCAGCCATTAGAGCCCAGTATGAGATTGTAGAGGGTATCAAAGACAATTAAATTCATACCAAAATCAAGGTCATTTGTAGGCAAGTTGTACATTATAAAGAGGTGAGTTTTCAAGTGTTTGATAGTGATGAGAAAATTGTGTGTTTTCTCATGCAAGAGGCAAAATTCTACCACAAGAATCAAAACAAGTTCCAACACCAATATGATGATCAAATAGTGTAACTAAGATCTAACAAGATACTTAAGGGGCTTGTGACATTAGAAATCATCTTCAATGAAGATGATCAGATGAGATAAGATAAGGTATGTATCTCAACCAAGGAGGAACATTATGAAAGGATAGAAATCTTCAAAGACAAGTTGTTGAAGTTAGGAAAGATTAACACAACAAAAGAGAGAGATACCTTTGTTGCTTTATGCCAAGAATATTAAGATGTGTTTTCATGGTAATATAAGGATTTGAAGGGCTTTGACCCCAAACTAAAACAATGTTAGGATCTTAGAGTACAATTGATTACTTTTGTATAAGCAACTAAACATGAAATTGAAACCAGAAGTAATAAGTAACTAGAAATCAGAAACAACAAATAATAGGAGATACAAGAAACAACCAATCTATATTAAACTCTTCCAAAGGGAAATACAATGAAGAAATCTCTCTCTCCTCACACCTCATAGATATATAGTAATTCTCCCTCAAGATTTCTCTCTCTCAATCAATTACAATCAACTCAATTTTTGAATTATACATGCTATGAGGATCTAACCCTACTATATAGAATACTACAACACTAGGGTTCATGAGCCATGCATTTACCACCCTTAGATCCACCTCTTAAATCAAAGGCTCAAATCTATTCTCCTAAAAATAGAAATTATAGAAATGCACAGAAATCAGTGTCAGTCTGAAGATGATTGATGCCAGCTGACCCCTAACTGATGTCAGTCAACCCCTAACTAATGCCGGTCAACCCCTAACCAATGTCGGTTGGTTTTGACCAATGCCGATTACGGTGTAAGCTTAGCAACCTCAAAATTAGCTCATTAGTGAAGCTTTTAGCTCCACAACTCAATAATCTCCCACTTGGAGATAAACAGCTACACCTGTACTTGTACAGCAACATCCTCTAAACATCTATGGCTTGTTTCTCCCTCTTCAAGTTCAATCTTGAAGACCAACAAAAGTTGAATGAAGATTCAACTTCTCCTTTGTTACCGGCTTTGTTAACATATCAGTAGGGTTCTTATCCGTGTGGATCTTTTCCAGCTTCAACTATCCATCCTCCAATACCTGTCTAATAAAGTGGTACCTAAGCTGTATATGTTTGGTTTTTGAATGAAAGACTGAATTCTTTGCCAAATGAATTGCACTTTGACTATCACTATATAATCTACAACTCTCTTGCTCCTTTCCCAACTCTTCCATGAACTAATCCATCCAAATCATTCCTTTCTAGCCTCTGTGACTGCAATGTATTATGCCTCTGTAGTAGACAAGGCAACAACCTTCTGCAACTTTGAAATCTAGCTAATCGTCGTTCCACCAATAGTGAACACATATCCTATGGTGCTTCTCCTACCATCCAAGTCACCTACCATATCCAAATCTACATACCCATGTAGAGAAGTGTTTGAGCCTTCATAGCATAAATGCCTACTGCTGGTCCCTCTCAGATATTTGAGAATCCACTGAACTGCTTTCCAGTGTTCCTTTCTTGGATTGGCCATAAACTTGCTGACAACTCCCACTACTTGGGCAATATCTAGTCTAGTACATACCATTGCATATATCAAGCTCCCAACTGCTGAAGCATATGGAACTCTACTCATGTACTCAACCTCATCATGTAAATTAGGACACTGTTCTTTGCTCAACTTGAAGTGTCCAGCCATAGGTGTGCTTATCAGTTTTGCATCCTGCATATTGAACCTCTCCAACACCTTATTCACATAATCCTCTTGAGACAAAATCAAACTGTGATTTTTCTTGTCTCTCTTAATACTCATGCTAAGGATTTTCTTTGTTTCTCCTAAATCCTTCATGGCAAATGTGTGAGCTAATTTTACCTTAAGCTCAGTAATTTCTTCCATGTGTGAACCTGAAACAAGCATATCATCTACATATAGTAACAGGATAATATAACTACCATTATCCAATCTGTTAAAATAAACACAATGGTCAGATTGACATTTACTAAAGCCATGCTCTGTCATAAACCTGTCAAACCTCAAATACCATTCTCTTGGAGCTTGCCTAAGACCATATAAGCTTTTCTTCAACCTACACACAAGTTTCTCCTTACCTTTGACCTCAAAACCTTCCAACTGATCCATATATATCTCTTCATCCATATCTACATGAAAAAATGTTGTCTTAACATCAAGCTGCTCAAGATTGAAATCCTCAATAGAAACTAAAGACAACACAGTCCAAATAGAAGTCATCTTTACTACAGGAGAAAAAATTTCACCAAAATCAATACCTAGTTTCTATGCAAATCCCTTTACTACCAACATGGCCTTATGTCTCATTTGTCCATTATCTCCTTCCTTTAACCTGTATACCCATTTATTTTTCAGTGCTTTCTTTTCAGCTAGAAACTCAACCAAATCCCATGTATGGTTCTCTTTTAAAGAATCAATTTCCCCATTCATGTCATGCTCCAACTGTTTCTGAGATTCTACCTGCATTGCCTCATCAAAACTTTTTGGTTCTCCACCATCAGTGAACAACAAGTAGTATAAAGAAGGGCAATAATGAATTGGAGATTTACTTACCCTTTCAGACCTTCTTATGGGCGTTTGAGACTCATTTATAGCTTGTTGTCTGCCCAAATTTTCTTCTGACAGTGACTGATCCTAGTCATCTCTAATTGATGTCGATCTACACCCAACCGATGTCGATTCCTTTTGATCAATGCCAATTTCCACCTGACTGATGTTGGTTTCCACCTAATCGACATCGGTCTCTGTGTTTTTTTTTGAGTGATGATTTTTACTTGCAAGCTCATTTTGGATCATAACCTCTTCCAAATCAAGATTGCCCTACTCAAAATTATTCAGCCTCTTGAGCTTATCACTGTACATCACCTTCTCATTAAAAAATATATCATGACTTCTAATAATTTTGTTAATTTCTAAATTTCACAACTAAAATCCAAAATCTCCAAAACCATAACTGTTGACCCAATTTTGCCCCTCAGGGAAAATCTCGGTCACCTTCTGCACTTGCTTTGCATGGCCAGTTAATTTTGGGTTACAAGGTCCACCTTTAGGGTTTGATAACTCCGTTTCAAAGCATTGGCTCATTGGCCTCATTCGTTGGCATTCATGGTAGCATAAGGTAGAGTTTTCAAATGTTCACAAAAGGGGAGAGGAAAAGGCTGGGGCACTTAACACTAAGGCAAAAGGAGGGCAGATGTTTACAAAAACAATGCAGCCGGTGGCAAAATTACCGCCCACAACACTAGTGGGTAAAAAGAGACCGCAAACAGATGCAGTCAATGGCAAAATTGCCACTCACAACACAAACAAAGAAAAGAAAGGCAACCAACTCGACCGACATCGGCAGAAAAGCCATGCGTATACGGTCGACGTCGGCAAAATTTTTGTGCTCGGTAGCCAATTGGCTGACGTCGGCAAAAGTCCCACATGCAATCCATGACATTGGGTGATAAAATTACCACTCACAACATCAGGTGGCAAAAAAGCCCTGCAGAACACAGAAAAAGACCTACCCAGTGGGTAGAGGAGTAGGCCACACACAAAATGAGGCATCAAGCATGGTCCCAACAATTTTATGACATTAGCTACAGTGTTTTTCACTCTTCCCAATGAGACTCCTCTTGGATTTTCCATATAAATTGGTAGACTTGGCCATTTTAAAGGATCTTTTCCATTTTGTAAAGAGCACAGCTCTCCAAATTCTCCACTTGAATCAATAAAATATAGTTTTTTACCTCCATCTTGGATAGATTGTCTGTGTATGTTATGAGTATTATTTGTGTTTAGTCATTATCTTCGATGCTTTCATAGGTAATGCCAATAGACCAACCATCTACAAGGCACCGATTATGTAGCTAAAAGGAGAAGAGCAATATTTGAGAAGGATAGAATAGAAGAAGTTGCTTGCAAGTGTGCATTCCACAACACCTTGGTAAAACCTCTATTATGTATTTTCCATTATAGCCTCCCTGTTAGTCTTAGCAGCCTAGTTCTTCTGCCAGATGTGTAGAGTATATTGGCATTTTTCTTAATTCTGAGAGTGGATGTGGAAGGTCAACCTTTATTTTGGTGTGTCACCTCTTTAGAGTAGGCTGTTTGTTTTCCTGCATCTTCTTCTCCCTTTTCACCCCCCCAGTATATCTATATATCTATATTTTGCACTGCCTGAAACAAATAAGATACATCAGAGGGAACTAGCCCATACCTAGAGACTCTCCTCTCTTGATTTGCCATCCCATAAGTGAGAGAGGAGTTTCCATGTTGCAGGGAGAGGGCAGGAATCTGTTTTCCTACCGTTGAGTGCAATCTCCAGTCGTCAACAATTTTGGCATGCCTGATGGGACCGTGTTTTTATCAATTTCTAATATAGTAGTATTTTAGGGTTGATGTTGGTCTTGCTACAATCATTTCAAAGATTTCCAGCATCTGGCGACTCCACTGGTAAGAGCTCAGTTCTTTGTTTTAAGACCAGTCACTTAAATTTCTATGCCAAAAGTCACCACAAGGTCAACTTCAATGGGGGTTCCTTTTGTTTTCATTGAGCTGCCTTTAAACTCTACTAAAAGGCTCAAGTTTGGAAGAACTCGCCCTTATCCATTAGTAAATCCTCCTAGACTTGTTGCTAAGAACACCAACCCAGCTTAGCCATAGTTATAGCCCATTCCAGCCATGGCTTTTCCTTTTGCAGCTTTTCACGGTGAGAGCCCTTTAAACCTCCCACGCTATGATCTGATTCTGGGAACAACTCTAAAAAATGTACCTTCTTTTGATGGAGTGGGACCTATTACAGTTGTTGAACATATCAAGAATATTGCCAACCTTTGCAATATTCATAATATAACAGAAAAAAATATTGCCATCAGACTGCTAGCTTTGTCCCTGAAAGGGAAAGCTCTCGACTGGTACAGAACCTTGCCTATGAATTCCATACATTCTTGGAATGAATTGGGCACTCATTTAACTAAGAATTTTGGGGAAAGAAGTGATGGCCTCTCTCTTGCAGAGCAGCTGATGACTATAAAGAGAGCTCCACACAAGTATACACAGGACTTCAACACGCGGTTTTAAAAGACTTGGGATAGAATTCCCATCCTGGTAAGGCTGACTCCCAGCTACTCTTTCTTATACTATTTAAAAGCATTAAACAGTGATATTGTTGTGAAGATCCAATCTATGGGAGGGCACATATTTCCTGCTACTTACGACATTGCCATAGCAGCCGAGAATTGCTTGGTACAAGCTGGAAAGATTGCTCCTAGGCCCAACATGCCACTTTTCCTAGAGACGCTGCCCCCTATACAGACCGTTGTTCCCACCATTGCTCCCCTACCCACCATTGAGAATCCAACTGCTATTCTGTCAAATGAACTACATGAGGTTAAAATCCTATTACAAAACATGTCAAATGAACTTGTAGCTCTTAAAAGGCAACAAACTCAAAATAATAAGCCGAATCTGGGTTATCAACATTATGGTCAAGCACCTAGGAACCCTTTTCAAGGCTATAATCAAGGACAAGGTCAGCTCACTCAGACCAGGCCTTATTAAAATTATAACTCAAGCCCCTCTTTGTCATCTAAAGCCATGGTGCCTAATTAGAATAACCTTGTACAAGAACAACCTAGCTGTTCGACCATAGGACATGGTCAAGAGCAAGCTGTCCATACGAATGATATGATGAATTTTTTCCAAAATTCAAAAAACTAGGTTGCTGATCATTCCTAGTTTTTTAAGTTTCCAGCTCAGCGCAGCACGAGTAACAATCAAACTCAGCCAAATTCCACCCTGATAAATCATGAAGAGGGTGAGCTCTATGTAGTTAATCATGGGAGGCACTGCAGGCAATCAAGTTGATTGCATTGCAACCAACATGAGAGTTTAAAAGAAGATCAGTTGGAGAAGCACAGGCTTCCCCTCAGGTAGTGATGAATCCTCCGCCATACCCTTTTCAAAGGGCCCCAATTTTTGGTCAACCATTTGCACCTCCAGCTCCTCAGTCTACAGCTCCAACCAGGATCAGCCCAAAGGAAAGCACGAAGGGAATTAGCCCCCAAGCTGAACATTGTTGATCAAATGAAGAAATTGCATGTGAGCATCTCTCTATGGGATTCATTATCTCTTCTAGGACAGAAGGGACATATTGAAGAAAGAATTACATGAGCTAGATTGACAGGCCATCCCAGCAGACACTAATAACGTTCTAATGACGAATGGGTAGCCTTCTGCTTCAGATCAGGTAAAGAAAGAAGAAAGGACTCCTCCCTTTTATGTATTTTTGATCATAGGGGATTTCTTAGTACATAATTGCATAATTGACAGCGAGAGCCAGCACTTTGGTAATGCCCAAGTGCATTGCTGATAAGACAGGATTAAAGTATGAAGCAATGAACAAAGGAGTCTTGAAACTAGATGGGATGCCTGCAAAGACAGTCAGAATCCTGAAGGGTTTAAGTTTAACATTGCATGCCTGCCTGACATTCTCAATCCCCCATGATATAGTGGTAGCAGACGTTCCTCCATATTTTTCAATCTGTTTGTCTAGGGACTTTACATCCAAGATAGGTGGCTATCTAGTAGCAAATTGGTCATATCTGGTTTTTAGAACCAAGTACGAGACCAAAGTGAAAATTGAATCCAAGCCACTCTACAAGGACCACCTAGAGCCCTATTCACCCCAGGTAGCAAATGTCAGTTACACTATCATTGATCCAAAAGAGTCTCAGATGGACAAATTTTCATCTTCTGCTCTTGAAGGAGTCATAGATCTACTCTTAGATAAGTGGGGGAGCGATAACTTTGAGCATGACCCTTATAAGTTTATTGAAGAGGCAAACCTTGGCATCTATTGCTTGCATGAAGAAGGCGCCGCCATGCCTAATATAATGAAGGAGAACAAAGAAGACCTCAGCCTATGGCAGCTGTACTTCAGATAGTTCTAGAAGTAAATTGGGTGCTGGTGGTGGGGCAATGTTAGTTTCCCCCTCTAAAGAAAGGTACTTTTCAGCTTTCCATTACCAGTTCCCTTACACATGTAATGTTGCAGAATATGAGTCTTTGATTCATGGACTTGAGTGGGCAAGGAAGAGAGGGATCAAGAAGCTGCAAATCTTGGGGGATAGTGAATTAATTGTGAACCAAATAAGAGGCCTGAACTTGACCAAGAACTCCTTGCTAAAGTCTTACAAGCACAGAGTCTGGGACTTGATGGAGGATTTCCTTGCTCTTAACATTACCTCGATTCCCAGGGAACAGAATAAGCAGGCTGACAGGCTGGCAGCTATTGGTGCCCAATTTGATGTTTCAAAAGAGATACGTAGGGATTGTGGTTTGTACGCCATTTAAAAATGGTGGTTCAGCCTTCAATTCTAGACAATATTACAAATTGGTAGGTCTTTGAAAGCGACCAATAGATAGCTCTCTTCCTATAGGAAAAAGCTGAGTTCGTAGTCCATAATCAAGTGAAATTGTAGCAGTAATATGGAAATCATATTGTTTAATTGAAGAACAATAAACTCCCTAAGGGTCTGGTCACACTTGAAAGTATTTTCAACGGAGAGGACCAACTAAGAGATGACGAAGTATGCATCACTACCAAAAAGGAGAATTATGAAAAAGTTGAAATCTTCAAGGACAAGTTGCTAGCACTTGGTAAGGTCTGCACGTTTCAAGAAAGGCAAGCTTTCATTCTGCTGTGTCAGGAGTTCGCCGATGTCTTCACCTGGAATTATAGCGACTTGAAAGGCTTCAATCCAAGACTCGCCCAGCACACCATTGAACTAAAGGAAGGTGCAAAACTAGTCACACAAAAGTAGAGGCCTGTTAATCCGATGATCAAACTCCTTATGCAGAAAGAATTGGTCAAGTTGATTGAGTCTGGCATTATATTTTTGATCAAACATTCCTCATGGTTGGCCAATTTGGTTCCAGTTAGAAAGAAAAATGGGGAGATCAGGCTGTGCATCGACTTCAAAGACCTTAATAAAGTCTCTTTAAAGGATCATTATCCCCTCCCAAACATGGATCAGATCCTCCAAAAGGTAACCGGTTCTGAACGTTTCTTCCTCCTGGATGGTTATTCGGGATATAATCAGATTCTAGTGCGAGGCTGTGACCAATACAAAACAACCTTCACCACTAAATGGGGGACATTCGCTTACCAGAAGATGCCTTTTGGGCTATCCAATGCTGTTCTTACCTTCCAACGAGCCATGGACATGGCTTTCAGTGGTTTGATAAACAAGAACATGCTGGTGTACCTTGATGATATAACAATTTTCTCCAAGCTGGCGGGACAACACATGGAGCACTTCAGGCAGATTTTTGAGAGGTGCAGGGAATTTGGCATCTCTCTAAATCCAAAGAAATGTGTATTTGTTGTTCATGAGGGGAAACTTCTTGGACACATTGTGTCCAAGGAAGGTTTGTCTATTGACCCCGAGAGAGTCTGCTCCATTCTAGAGATGTCCCTACCAAAGCACAAGAAAGGCCTGCAGAGTTTCTTTGGCCGAATAAATTTCATTCAAAGGTTCATTCTGAATTTTGCTGAAATAGTTAAACCACTAGTCTCTATGCTGAGGAAGGGTGAAGAATTCAAATGGACAATGCCAAGAAAACATAGCTTTGAAGCCATCAAGCAGGCTTTGACCCAGGCTCCCGCTCTAATCAGCCCCGACTTCAATAAAGACCTCAATCTCTATACCTTCAGCAATGGGGAAGTAATATCTGCTATGCTTACTCAATCAAATAGTGATGACCTTGAACAACCACTCAGCTTCTTTAGCCAAGGGTTAAAGGACTTCAAAATTAGGTACACCTACGTAGAGAAGCAAGTCTTGGCAGTAGTGTGTAGCTTGAAGAAATTTAGATATATGTTGTCAAACAGCAAGATCCATCTCATGGTTCCACATCCTGGCGTCAAGGATTTCTTGACCAATCGAGACTTAAATGAGAAAAGAGCAGGATGGATCACCAAAGTGATGGAGTATGACATAGACATCAAAATCGCCAAGTTGGTGAGAGGAAGGGGACTGTGTGAACATGGCTAGCTACAGATTTGAGTCAAAAGGGTGAAGATAGCTTGTTAATCCATGATGCAGTCACTGCAGAAGAACCAGCTGTCATAAGAGATTGGATGCTGGACATGAGGTGCTTCCTTCTTACGGGCGAATGTCTACAAGGTCTCGGTAGGGCCAAAAGAAGGTATTTTAAACTTCAGTCCCTTCCTTATGTTTTGATTGATGGAGTATTATTTAGGAAGGATCTCTCTGGGGTTCTCTTGAGATGCATTAACCCCAGTCAGGATGACAAGGTATTAGCTGAGTTTCACAATGGGCCAGCAGGCGGCCATTTTGCCCCTAAGACCACAGCGGCTAAAATAATGAGAGCTGGCTATTTCTAGCCCACTCTTTTCAAAGATACCTATGCCTGGGTAAGGAAGTGCCAGAAGTGTGCACTTTTTGATGGAAAGCAATGATTGGCTGCCATGCCCCTACATCCCATTCAAGTTGAACAAGCATTCATGCAATGGGGCTTGGATTTCATAGGGATGATCAATCCTCCCTCCAAGTGCTGGACACAAATGGGTGACTGCTACGGATTATTTCACTAGGTGGGTGGAATCCGTTGCTTTGAAGGAAGTGAATGAAAGCAAAGTCCTACATTTCTATGAGGACTTAGTGACACGTTTTGGGGTCCCAGCTACTATAATTTCAGACAATGCCTTGGCTTTTCTGGGAACCAAAACTAGTGAATGGGCATTGAAGTATGGTATATACCTCAGCACTTCATCAAATTACTACCCGCAGGGGAATGGACTGGCCGATTTCACCAATAAAAATCTGATCAAAGTTATAAAGAGAACCATGGAGGAAATTCAGTGAACTTGGCATGCCAAGTTGAAGACAGCTCTATGGGCCGATCGGATCACCCCGAAGAGAGCAATTAGAAATTCTCCATATACGCTCGTGTATGCGAAGGGAAGTAAGGCTTGCCATCTCACTCAAATTGCCAGCACTGGACCTCGCTCATTGACTGCAGTTAGAAGAAGGAAGCATCATGGAGGTCAGATTGTGCGAACTAATGGAGCTCCATGAGATAAGGGACCGTGCCATGGCTGCCATGTCTAGTCGCCACAGCAAGTGAAAAGACATTTTGACAAGAAATCTTCATCAAAAAACTTTGCTGAAGGAGACATTGTCTTAAAATGGGATGAAGATAGAGCTAAGCCTAAAAAACATGTAAAATTTGATGCCCTCTTGAGTGGTTTTTACATGATTACATAGTGCAAGCAGCATAACACGTTCCAATTCTCCAGGTTGGACGGTGAATAACTATGTATCCTAGTTAACGGGATACATCTGAAGCATTGCTACTAATTTTTGGTTCGGCTGTATATAGTTTTTCTTGTTTTTTCCTGTTTTCCCTAAGTACAGTTTGCATAGTTAGTTGTTTTTAGCCTGGTGTGTTTCCTTTTACCTATGGGAGTGAAAGTTTTAGGTGTAATTTTTGGGATCTCCAATGATGTTGTGAACTCTCTTCAAAGTTTTCATCCGACTCCACACCCAATGGATATTCAAAGGCAACTGGCCTAAGCATAGCAGGCACGCTTACCCTGGAGTTGCTAATTTGTTGACCCAATTTTGCCCCTCAGGTGAAATCTCAGTCACCTTCTGCACTTGCTTTGCATGGCCAGTTAGTTTCAGGTAGCTCCATTTCAAAGCATTGGCTCATCAGCCTCATTCGTTGGCATTCACGGTAGCATAAGGCAGAGTTTTCAAATGTTCACAAAAGGGGAGAGGAAAAGGCCGGGGCACTTAACACTAAGGCAAACAGAGGGTAGATGTTTACAAGAACAATGCAACCAGCGGCAAAATTACCACCCACAACACTGGTGGGTAAAAAGAGACCACAAATAGATGCAGTCAGTGGCAAAATTGCTGCTCACAACACAAGCAGAGAAAAGAAAGGTAGCCAACTCGACTAACGTCGACAGAAAAGCCATGCATATACAGTTGACATCGGCAAAATTGCCATGCTCGACAGCGAATTGACCAATGTCGGCAAAAGTCCCGCATGCAATCCATGACATTGGGTAGTAAAATTGCCACTCACAATATCAGGTAGCAAAAAAGCCCTGTAGAACACAGAAAAAGACCCGCCCAGTGGGCAGAGGAGTAGGCCGCATGCAAAACGAGGCATCAAGCATGGTGCCAATAGTTTTATGATGTTAGCTACAGTGTTTTTCACTCTTCCCAATGAGACTCCTCTTGGCTTTTCCATATAAATTGGTAGACTTGGCCATTTTAAAGGATCTTCTCCATTTTGTAAAGAGCACAGGTCTCCAAATTCTCCACCTGAATCAATAAAATACAGTTTTACCTCCATCTTGGATAGATTGTCTGTGTATGTTATGAGTATTATTTGTGTTTAGTCATTATCTTTGATGCTTTCACAGGTAATGCCAACAGACCAGCCATCTACAAGGTGCCGGTTCTACAGCTGAAAGGAGAAGAGCAATATTTGAGAAGGACAGAATAGAAGAAGTTGCTTGCAAGTGTGCATTCCATAGCACCTTGGTAAAACCTCTGTTATGTATTTTTCATTATAGCCTCCCTGTTAGTCTTAGCAGCCTAGTCCTTCTGCCAGATGTGTAGAGTATATTTGCATTTTTATTAATTCTGAGAGTGGATGTGGAAGGTCAACCTTTATTTTGGTGTATCACCTCTTTAGAGTAGGCTGTTTGTTTTCCTGCATCTTCTTCTCCCTTTTCATCCCCCCAGTATATCTATATATATGTATTTTGCACTGCCTGAAACAAATAAGATACATCAGAGTGTTAATCAGATAAATTGCAGTATCTACAGCTTCTGCCCAAAATTGTAAGGGCAAACCAAGATACAACCTCATACTCCGTGCATGCTCCATTATTATTCTATTCATCCTTTCAGCAAATCCATTTTACTGAGGTGTCCTTAGAACCATCCTTTCCCTACGTATTTCACTCATAGAATAGTAACTATTGAATTTATTGCTATAGTACTCACCACCATTATCAGATCTAAGGCACTTCAATCTCAAACCTGTTTCATTCTCAACCAAAGCTTTCCATTTCTTAAATGTTTCAAAAACATCAGATTTCCTCTTTATGCAATAAACCCATTCCTTTCTTGTAGCATCATCAATGAAAGAAACATAATATTGTGATCCTCCAATAGAAGTTACCTGAGCTGGTCCCCACACGTCTATGTGAACAAGCTCCAACTTGTGCTTCTTCTTTGTTAACCCAATTTTGAGAAACCTCACTTTCTTCTGTTTCTCAAAAATACAATGCTCATAGAAATCTAGATCTATGCTTTTCAAATCTTAAAGCTTACCTTTTGACTTAAGAACATTCATTTCCTTCTCACTCATGTGACCAAGCTTACAATGCCACAACTTTGTATCTACATCTGAAGTAGATAAAACAAAAGGAGAATAATCAATAATACAAGTAGATAGATAAAGTGTACCTACTCTCTTACCTTTTGCTAATACAAGTGCACCCTTGGAAATTTTCTAAGATTCAGTTGTGAGAGTTACTGTGCAACCCTCATCACCCAACTTTCTTGCAGAAATCAGATTCCTCTGCAGGATGGGTACATGCATGACATCCTTCAACACCCATGTGTTGCCATTTTGCAATTTCAGCTGCACTTTTCCTTTGCCAATAATTTTACAAGGCTCATCATCCCCTAAATAAAATTTTCCAAAATCTGCATGGACATAATCATTGAAAAATTCTCTATTTGGAGTTGTATAGAAAGAGGCACCAGAATTTAAAACCCATAATTCTACTTTATTATCCAAATAAAATATAAGAGCATCCTTTGCAACAATACCTGCAACTTTTGCTTCTTTATTACCTTCATGCTGATTTTCTTTGTTATCTTTCAACCAATAATCTTTCTTTACATGCCCTTTCTTTCCACAATTTCAGTAAGTTATTTTTCCATTTTTTGGATTTGGATCTACTTTCCATCTTTGACCTTGATTTCCCTTGCATGCCCTTCTCTCTTTGTCTTCCCCTGCTTTCAACACTTAAAGTATTACCTGATGTTTCCCCTATGCTTTTTCTGTGAATTTTTTCATTCAAGATTACACTAACAACATCATCAACTTTCAAGATATTTAAAGCAGACGTAGTATTACTAACTGTCATTACCAAACTATGCCAACTTTCAGGTAAAGAGCATAAGATTAAGAGAGTCTTAATTTCATCATCAAAAACTATTTTGACTGAATTTAACTGATTTACTATTGTATGGAAATCATTAAGATGACTAGATACAGATCCACCTTACTGCATTTGTAAATTAAATAATTGCTTCATAAGATATACCTTATTCAAAGCTTAGGGTTTTTCATATAAATTTACCAAAGTATCCATTAACTCTACCATTGTCTTTGCCTATGATAAGTTGGAAAACACAAAAGCTGCCAGGCTCAACCTTATAGATCCAAGAGCCTTTTTATCAAGAATATTCCATTCTTCATCTTCCATATCTGTGGGCTTCCTTGAAACCCTACCCAATGATAAATATAGATCTTTTTGATACAGATAATCTTCAATCTGCATCCTCCATAGTTGATAATTCTTGCCATTGATTTTCTTCATTCTTAGTTTACTTTCTTCTACCATTACTTTTCTCCCACTCAATCAAAAACCACTGTGAGTGAATTCTGTAATCAACAAACACTAACACGCTTTCATACTAGTTGTTAGGATCTTAGAGTACAATTGATTACTTTTGTATAAGCAACTAAACACAGAATTGAAACTAGAAGTAATAAGTAACTACAAATCAGAAATAGCAAATAATAGGAGATACAAGAAACAACCAATCTGTATTAAACTCTTTTAGAAAGAAATAAAATGAATAAATCTCTCTCTCCTCACACCTCACAGATGTACCGTAATTCTCCCTCAAGAGTTCTCTCTCTCTCTCTCAATCAATTACAATCAACTCAATTTTTTAATTGTACATGCTATGAGGATCTAACCCTACTATATAGAATACTACAACACTGGGGTTCATGAGCCATGCATTCGCCACCTTTAGATTCACATCTTAAATCAAAGGCTCAAATCTGTTCTCCTAAAAATAGAAATTCTAGAAACGCATAAAAATTGGTGTCAGTCTGAAGATGATTGATGTCAGTCGACCCCTAACCGATGTCGATCGACCCCTAACCGATGTCGATCGACCCCTAACTAATGTTAGTTGGTTCTAATCGATGTCAGTTACTGTGTAAGCCCAGCAACCTCAACATTAGCTCATTAGTGAAGCTTTTAGCTCCATAACTCAACACACAACACACCATTGAATTAGAGAGTAATGAAAAACCAATCAAGAAAAAATAAAGGCCTATCAATCCAAAGGTAGAAGAGTTGATGAGAAGGGAATTGTTCAAATTGATTGAGTCAAGGATAATATTTCCCATCAAAAACTCCTCATGGGTGGTAAACCATGTGCTAGTGAGGAAGAATAATGGGGAAATATGATTGGGTGTTGACTTTAGAGACCTTAATAAGGTGTCTCTAAAAGACCATTATGCACTACCCTCAATAGACTAGATTCTTCAAAAGGTTTCAGGATCTCAGAAGTTCTCATTGCTTGATGGCTACACTGGTTACAATCAGATCATGGTCAAAGAGGATATAGGCATAAGATTACCTTCACCATCAAGTGGGGCACTTATGCATACATGAAGATGCCCTTTATACAAGCCAATGTAGGGATAACTTTTCAAAGGGCAATGGATGTTTCCTTTGAGGTATTAATCAATGACATGGTGCTCATCTACTTTGATGAAAGCATGGTTTTCTCAAAGGACCCAATAGACCACATATCTCACTTAAAACTAATATTTGAAAGATGCAAGCAGTTTGGAGTATCATTGAATCCTAAAAATTGTATATTTTTTGTTCATGAGGATAGATTATTGGGCCATGTAGTCTCCAAGGATGGTTTTTCCATAAACCCAAAAAGAGTTGAGTCCATTGTATCCTTACCCCTACCCAAGCATAAGAAAGGTCTATAGAGTTTTTTGGGGAAAATTGATTTCATAAGAAGGTTTATCCCAAGCTTTACAGAGTTGGTCAAGCTTCTTACTCACATGTTAAGGAAGCACAAGGAGTTTACATGGAGCAAATAAGGTACGAGGATCTTTTAGGCCATAAAGGAGGCCATGTCTCATGCTCTTACACTCCTTAATCCTAATTTTATTAAATAATTCTACTTGTATGCCTTCTCTACATCGGATGCAATCTCTTCCATGTTAATGTAGCAGAATGATCAAGGCCTATAATAATGTATTGCCTTCTTTAGTCAGGCCTTAGAAGGATATGATGAGAGGTATAGCTTTGTAAGAAAATATGTGCATGTTATAGTGAGACGTTTGAAAAAATTTAGGCACATCATCACTAATATGAAGATCATACTCATGGTAGTGCACCCAAGAATTAAGGAGTTCATACTCAATAGAGACCTCAAGGAGAAAAGGGTTGGGTGGGTAAAAAAATGCATGGAGTATGAATTTGAATTTAGAGTTACAAAGCTTGTCATGGGTACAGGGTTATGTGATCACCTTGAAGTAGAGGTAAAGGAAGGTAAAGACCAAGTGTTGGTAGTCCATGATATCCAGCCAATAACTACAAATAATATACCTTTTAGTTGGGCACATGATATGATCAAGTTTATCCAAATAGTACAATGTCCTATGGGGTTAGATAGAGCCAAAATAAGGCATTTCAGGTTTCAAAGTATACCCTATGTCTTGATAGATGGATTACTTTTCAAGAGAGACATGTAAGGCAAGATTTTAAGGTGTGTGGAATCATACCAAGTGGACAGGTTGCTTGAATAGTTCCATGATGGTCCAGGTGGTGGACACTTTGCTACAAAGATCATAGCCTCCAAGATCATTAGAGATAGGTACTTTTTTCCCACATTGTTCAGAGATGCACAATCTTGGGTAAGGAAATTTCCAAAATGTGCCATGTTCATTAGAAAATAAAAACTAGTTACCCTTCCCTTGCATCCAATACAAATAGAACAACCCTTCATGCAATGGGGCTTGGATTTCATAGGAATAATGCACACCCATTTAATCACAAGAAAATAAATGGATCATTACAGCCACAAACTACTTCACAAGGCGGGTTGAAGTAACTTCCCTCAAAGAAGCCAATGAAAATTCTATCTTAGACTTTTATGACAACCTTGTGACCAGATTTGGTGTGCCTTCCACAATCATCTCTGACAATGAATTGGCCTTCATTAGAAGCAAGGTATGTGAGTGGAATGTTTCACATAAAATTTATCTCAAATCATCCTCTAACTATTACCCATAGGGAAATGGATTAGCAGAGTCCACAAACAAGAACTTATTGAGGATTATCAAGACTATGGAAGATAGTCAGAGAGAGTGACATACTAGATTCAAGACTACCCTATGGGTAGATAGGGTGACACCAAGAAGGCTAATGGACACTCCCCATACCTCCTTGTCTATGGGTGACAAGCAAGACTTCTTATCTCTCTTGAACTGCTTGTACTTGAGCTTGCCCACCAACTTGAAATCCTAGAGGATGATGTTATGCAAGTAAGGTTGAATGAATTAAGATAGATGGAGGAGACAAGAGATAATGCCATGCACATCACATGGTCTAATCAGCACCAAGTGAAGAATTTATTTGACAAGAGATATTCCTCTAGAACATTTGAACAAGGTGATTTAGTCCTCAAATGGGATGAGGACCGTGCAAAACCAAAAAAGCACTCCAAATTTGATAGTCTTTAGATTGGGCCTTATATCATCACATGTTGCAATAAAATTGATGTCTTTAATTTTTTTACGATAGATGGAGAGATCCTTCCCATCCTGATCAATGAGAGGTATCTCAAATTTTGCTTCTAGTTTTCTTTCATGTTTCCTTTTACATAAGTAGGTAGGTTTGTCTTTTATCTCCAAGTGCCCTTACACAATGTCTTGTTTGTTGTTTAGCTTTGTTATTTAGGTAGTTATGTATTATGTTCTTATTTATTTCATATTTCTTGAGTGTGTATCATTGCTTCAAGAGTGTCCAAGATGAAGGTAGAACATATGTCACAATCATGTTCTACATGTTAGTCATCATGAACAAGTGTGATCGACTTTTTGGGTTCCATGACCAGCAGGCTAGTCAAGCTAGCTGAGTCACTAGAAATGTTGGTCAATTTCTAGTCCTAGACCTATAAATTGGCCAAAAATATAGCCTAAGGTCATGATCCATCCTTGACACTTAGTTGTTAGTCATGTTGTGAACTAAAGGGGATATCTAGGCAATTTATTATCCAGTCATGTTTCAAACTTGCCTTAGTAGTATTTATAGGTCTTTGTACCTCCTATCAAGCTTGAGTTATCTAGTGTCATGGTTTCTAAAGTGTTTAGTTAGTCCCTATCCATCTTGAAGGATCCTCAACCTAATGAAGATGTAGTAATGAAGGTAAAATGAGGAGGTAGCTTGATAAAGACATAAAAGCACATTAGTCATGTATAATTATCAGAGGTATGCCCATTTGTTAGCTTTTAAGAGTCATTATAAATAAGTTTATGTGATATAATTAATGTTTCATTTATTTTTGGGGTGTTCCATATAAATTCACATGGTGATCTAGATGTTGGGCCTCTTTTAGAGCCATGTACTTAATCCAGTCAATGGTTTTAACCACAAAAGGATGTTATTTTGGCCTTAATTGACCACTATGTCACCCCATACACCTCCAAAAGACCTCATGAGTCCCACTAAACCATCATAGAATAATTTCATGCCTCAATTGGATTTATTATTGCCTTGTTCATTGTTTATTCCCTCCAAAATGGGCCCACATGAGTCAACTTATGACCTTTCACTTGCCTTAAGCCATACCACTTAGACAAATACTATCTTTCCCCCTATTTTCCCTCCATAATATTAGTGAGATATATTTTAGGGCTAAAATAAGGATATTTGAAAGAAAATGGGCACTTTGTAGGTGTTTTCTCGACAATATGGATTTGTATTGTACAGGGCAGCTCCTTTAGGAGCATATCCTTGGAGGGTGGGTTTAAACATGTTCAATGGTGGAAGAATCAAAGTGTTTCACCATGGTAAAGGCCAAAAACCATTGCTCCTCCATTTTGATCTCATTTTCAAGCTAAGAGGACCCCTCAGGCTCATGGTTATTCCATACAGTAGGAGCAAGTTGGGGGTCTAAGCTCTTGATCATGGAAAGTGCACTCAAGGGGATAACCATCCATGGAATTTCTCTAGGAGTTGAATTTTTGTCCTTAATGAACATTTATTAAGAATTTGGCGAACTTATGCATCTACCTCATTTGCATAGGCACTTTTTAGACCAATGGTTTTCTAAGGATTTTGATTTGTTTCCTAAACCAATCAATTGTCTTATTCTCTCAAGTCATATAGCATCCTTATACGATGATTTTAGTATGGAATCTAGTCATAAGAGCTTAGATACTAGGAAAATTATCCTTGACTAGTTTTTATGCATGGTCTGTAGACCAGTCTATGTAAAGGATAAGGTTCAAGTGCCTTTATTAGGGGTTGTAGACAAAGTTCCAAGGTTGTAAAGATGTATCACAAATCTCAATGAATTCTAACCTTTATTAAAATCTCAATGGTCCTACTTTTACCTAAAAACACTTCATAAAGACCCATATGTGTATAGTTGAAAGACACTAAAGAGTGGATTGTGTATATGGTCCAACAGCACCTACAAGATTCCAATATGCCTCAAAGGATGTGAAAGGGGTGGTGATATGGTAGTAAGTTGCCTTCATGATTGTAAATCATCTTCCAAATCCTCCATATGGTGTCATAACCCTTGTAGACCTCATTTCATACCTTTAGACCACTTAGTCATATGTTTGTAAAGATTAAGGTTTGTTCATAGATGTTAAGGTAATTCTGATATTCCCAAGTTTTATTTTGGGACCTTAAACACCTTACCTGTGCCTCTAAATCTTTAAGTCTAATTGTATATGAATTATGGTGTCTATGGGGTCTACTCAATTTGGTCTTAGGTGGGGTCTTGTGTTCACTCCATGCCATTTTATATTCACATTGTCCCACTACAGTCTCACTGCCATTATGTTGTATTACCACTGTGGCCACACTCATTTCACTCTAATGTGTTTCCACTATCACCTTCTCCATTCACCCAGCATTCCCTCAAGGGTGATCAATCTAATTAGACCCCCCAGACTACACTAAAACCATCTACACCATTTATATCATCAAACTAGATTCATATGGCCATATGAGAGTGAGGTGAAAGTACAATATGCACCTACAACTAGCTTTAGGGTTTTTGTAGTCAAGTCTCAAAAGGACTGTGGGAACCCCCCAAGCATAAAGTTTGATGTGAATATCATGAAACATACATGATAAATAAGTTTAAGAGTGGTGAAATTCACTTTTGACATAGTTCAAGTATCATTTTAGTCACACCCAACTTGTGTATATTCAAAATAATCCTACAAGTAATCTCCTGGGTAGAAAACAAATCAAAGTGACACCACTGACTTAGGTTGGAATCTCCACCCCATATAAACTCACAAATGGTAGAACCAACATAAAAGAGATAAGTATCACATTGAAAAAGGTGTATACCTGATAGCCACCATCCCTGAGAAGACAATATGACATCATCACGGCCATGAAACTACACAGGTAGGTGCAAGCATAAGAATGAGGTTGAATAGATAGAGAGGTTCTGAGAAAAGATAATGTTTAATGGCCACAACCTATCCAAGGTAATAATCCTAAACATGTGATAAACACTTCCTATAATATCCAACACCCTTAAGTCAAATATTATAGACCATATTCTAAAATGCAAATCTGAGTGCCCTTTCTAGCAGACAGTTTGAGGCTATTTTGTTCCAAAATGAGGATATAGACCCCTTATAAGCACAAAAAAGTCCCCAAATTCAATACATAAGGTGGTTATGACCTAATAAAGAGACTCATATGCTCACTTGGATGAGATAAATAGTGTAGAGACTCACTATTTCATCTTAGACCAAGGCTTGTCTGAGCAAGCAAATTGTGGGGTTAAGGACACATCCATGCTAAGAGAGGTCTACAGTCAACTTGGGGTCCATGAAAGGTCTATTTAAAATATATAATTATGTTTAGAGTCCCCTAAAACCCCTCTTAAATTCTAAAACTTAGATTCATGATTAGAAACCTTGAAGGTGGGTTAGTGCAAGCACGTAACCAGTCATGCAATCACAATGGTGACTTAAGACCTCTACAAGTTGTTTTGATCCATCAAATAGATAAAGTGAAGAGTGATCGCATGCTTCATACCCAAAAAATATGTTTCAAGGGTCAAAAGGTGGAAAGAATGGTCTAAATGCACAAAAAGTTAACTCGATCCAATCCACCCGTATGCAAGCATTTAGAGGGGCACATTCACATGCTCACCCAATTCACCACATGCCTCCTCTAATCCAAATCTCTTAACATAATTTAATTCTCCCTAAGAATTAAGCATTCATCAAAATTTTATCGGTAATGGGGAACTAAACTGCATGAATGATTGCTAAGAAGTTTGGGACTCAAAATTACTTGTAACTAACCCTAACACTAACTTCTAATGCTCGTATATCCATGGAGACTTTGCATGGGAATACATATTATTCATGGTAGGAGGAGGGTTCAAAGCAATAAACATACATGGCCTTTATTACAGGGTTGGATGTTTTTACCCTATGAACCATCCTTAAGATGGTGGACACCTCCAAACCTACACAAAGCATAGGAATGATCCGATGGTGAAAATTCATCTCAAGACCCATTCAAATGAAAAATTTCAGCCATGAAATCACCTTTAAGGCCCTCTGAGGTCCCCTGGAAGTCACCATGGCTCCCTAGTTGGCATGTGTAAGGTCAATAATGTACAAAAAAGGCTTAGAAAGGTCAGTTTAAACTAAAAGGTCAAGATATATAAGGTATTCATGTGTAAGATGAGTTAGGAGAGGGAGGAAGACTCCCAAGGTACTTGATTAAGACACCTGAAGGTCTCTAAGTTGATGTCCATGACTGGTATGAAGGCAAAAAGTTGCAGATCTCAATATAATTAGAAATGTGTAGTGTAAAAGAGAAAATTGGTACTATAGAGTCAATATTATCACTCTTAGAGGTATCTAAGGTCCCTTATCAATTATTGTTAGGGTATAAATGGTTCATGAATCAATATAATGATAAATAATTATAGTTGAGGTGTGCAAATAGTATGATACTCAAGCTCCACCATGATTATGCTATCAAAGGAGTAGTGCAGAGTATAGTGTGAAGGGTTGGGAGGTTTTGAATCCTCTTTAAGAGGATTTTTACATTGTTCTAAATCCTTTTGGGCTAACCTAGGCCTTTGAGGAACCATCACAGTGCAACCTCACACTTATAGACCTGTAGAGGTCACTCAAAGAGCAAGCTCTCTATAAAAGAATCACCTTCAAGTACTTACCAAGGTAAAAAGGGGAATGTATAAGGAATATAAATGTTAATGGGAGGTGAGGGTGCTTGTTAACTTGGGATTGGTGTAGGTAGTTCACAAACCCAAGATTAGATTCTCAAGACCCAAGCTTAAAACCCCCCTCTAAAACCTCCCTTAAACCCTAATAGCAACCAGTCTAGATAATTCCAACTGAAAATCATTTATTTTTCTCAAAAGTTCCTAGTTTATCAATTGGACCTTGAAGAAAACTTAGAGGGGCTTCAATTCATGGAATTAGGTGGTACGAAAGGTGTATAGATACCTTCTAAGAGAGAAAATTTACAAATTTTTATCATTTTTATATGTTACAAGGCCTAACAAAAGATTCTAAACTATTGAGGGAGTATGTGAAATAATTATTCTACCTATCCAACACCAATTTAATCCATGAAACCCCATTAAATAGTTCTCATCATCTTGTTCACAACTACCAGTCTATGAGGTAAGTTTTTTTGGCCTAGTAATACAAGGCTAAGATGTGTTTCAGTTAGGGAATTCTTTAAAGACATCAATATTAATGCATGAAAGGCCTTTCAAATATTATCTAATTTACATAAGATGGGTTTTAAGCACAAGTTCAACTGTGAAATCATTAGCATAGTGAACATGATTAGAAGTTTGGAAGTCTATACAGGCCTACTTATGAAATTGAGTGGAAGCATATAGTGATTATAAGTTGGCATTGGATCATTGATTGACCATTTCATGGCATTTAAACTATCATTTGAGTGATCTTACACCAAAATGGGATCTATTATTAGAGGACAGAGGTAGTTTCATGAAGCATTTGGCATACACATTGATGTAAAGGTTATTTAATGCCCAAAAGAACCTAATTACACCCCTACATGCATTGAATAACTACCAAAGGGAAGAATTTGGAGCTATTTTTGGAAATTTTAAAGCATGATTGAAGACAACTGAGATAGTTATAGCCACTTAATGTCAATTTAGTCTTATTAAAAGAGTTTCAACGCTTAAGGAGGGAGAAAATGCTTGTGTAACTACCCCATGCCACATTGGGATCATTAATGACCCCTTCTACACCAAAATCCTTCTCTCATGTCTTCCATTTTTCTATAAATTTAGGAATTGAGATCTTTTTTCCATCCCTCGGTTGGGTGTAGCAAATCTCTACCAAAATCATTATGTAAACTCTTTTAAAGTAATATAAATCAAGTTTAGATTCTGGTTGAATGTTAAGTGTATCTCATTGAAGTTTAATATGTATAATGTATGTAGTCTTTTCATCATATGTATGTCCTTCATGTACCCTTATTTCAAGCTTGTTATTTTCTTGCAGGTTGTGTGAAGCGTTAGTTAGTGAGATTTCTCTTGAAGTGTCAAAAATCCTATAGTGTCTTGCATAGACCTTTTACTTTCTATCCTTCAAGTTGTAGGTTTATACCTAACCTTCATTCAAAATAATTATGTTTCAAACATTTTTGGAAAGTCTTATTAACCCTTGGCTTCATGAGATTCATCATTAATTGTCAAATGAGATAGTTGAGAGTGGATCATTCATAATCTAGTGCATCACCACATAGAGTAGACTTTGCATTTAGTTTTTACTTATTTCCCTTTTCTTATGGTTGATTTAGATCTTAGGAAGGTACTATATTGTCATATCAGGGGAGCTATCCCCTTAAATTCTATAGGTTTGACCTGAAACTAGACAACCCATAATCTTAGGTCAATCCCATGTTAGACTAGGTTTGAGTGGAGGACTTGAACAATTCTTTTCTCAGCTAGGGTGCAACCTATAACTCGAATAGGTCATAGTAGGATCCCTAAAAAGACTCTAAAGAGTGCTCCAAATAATGGAGGTACACTTTATTTATTCCACATTGTGGTGTAGATACCATGAAACATGACATAATAAGTGACCATAGGCCATGCCACAAAAGTTGGCCCAGTCATCATAGTGACCTGGGTTAATAGGAGAAAAAATCTATCCATATAAAAATGGATTGAAGTCCTAATCCGAGAGTAAACATTCCATGTACACATGACATGAAGCATAATTGGTCTTTCCAAGAAGGACCATTGGTGTAGACTCAACCTTCTTCCTCTGAAGTCTCTCAAATGGAGTCATCATGACTAAGAGAAGACACCAAGGAAGTGCAAGACTACATAATATACTATGTAATGATGCTATAATATTACATCCTCATGAATGGTACGTCAAACATAGCTGATAATGCATCCATAATACATGAGATACAATGCAAAAAATAATAGTGCACATAGCATAAGCCACCCCTAAAATATGGAACTTTATAAATTTAATGAAAATATAAAACAAATTATATCAATGGATAGAGGATGAAAAAACATGCACTTTTAAAAGAAGCAACACTCAATTCTGAGTTACCAATGAAAAGTTATAACAAATTACATTTCTCATCATTAATGGCCTATTTAATGATTTTGTACTAAATGTTTAAATGCTCAAAATGTTTAAACACCAAACATGCCTTGTAACCACTAGTTACAATTAGTACATAACCTCGGTCCTCTTCAAAAAAACTAAAGTCACAACTATTGTGCCTACACACCCTTACATGCACTTTAATGGAAAATGCTTATAAAAGGTTTTTTAATTATTAAAAATATACAAAGCTATCTTAAATAAAATCAAAACATGATTTAATTTTTAATTTTAGGGCATAATTTAGGTTTATTTTTGAATTTTTAAGGAAAATAAAGAGATGGGCACCACTGAGATTCATACACAGGCTATAAAAACCCAAAGAATGACTAGTAATGAGATACTTATAACCTACTCTAGCCATCCAATGGCATCACTCCAGCTCCTCCACACTCAGAGCCTAATTATATCTAACATAGAAATATTTCTCCTCTAGGCTCATTAATATTACCACCTTGATATTTCCCAAAACCACAAGTTTTGGTAGCAGGTGGTGTTGGAGCCAATGGAAGATGACATGCAATAAATAGTGGATAGTGAGGCCAAGGGAGACTAGATGTACATGATAATGAATTGACAAAGGTTATGTGTCTGAGTGCAAGTATAATACATTACCTTCTTCAACCCAAGCACTTCATTTGACTAGGAGATGTGGATGGAAACTTGACATGGTAGCAAGGAGATCCTTTGACTAATAATGGCATGGAGGGTTGAGGTGGATGATAGCATCCTTGAATAGTAGACTTTAGAAAACTATGGGTTTCGAAACAATATTCCTCCTTCAAAATACTAGTTTTCAACTTACCTTGAGTTGCATGTGTTTGGTCTAAATATGCAAGCTATTAGAGCTCAGTATGTTCAGGGGGATGGTGATGCATGCCATTACAGCTCTTAGACTCACTTTAAATGGTGGGAACTTGGTGGTTTGTAGCTCAAAAAATGGTGATGACTAGTATGCAAAGAATAGGTTTGACTAGTTCTTTTTGACCATAAATAACTTGTTAAAACCAACCAAGGAATAAGCCATCAACCAACTTGTTAGGTAAATAAGAAGCAAACTACAAGCATGAAATAAAACACATGCAAATGCCATTTTGAGTGTTAAAGGAAAATAAACTACAAATTATACACTTAGACCTTAATTAAAATAATGAGGAATCCCACCAAGGATTCAAAGAAAGGTGAATAACCATTGAGTGAGGCTTTGATACCATGTCATATTTATTCAAGACCTCTCAACAACATCAAATGCACACATGAAATCTATGAAGTAGGTGAGAGAGATTACCAAAAATCAAAGTTAATAAATAATATTCCTCATTAACTCTAGATGAATAAATACAAAGGGAGAGGTTACATATATAGGAGAGAGAGAGATAGAGACCCCACATTCTAATGAATGTGGGACTAACTTTAAAGAATGACCCAAATGACCTAGCTACCCTAAGTAAGCTAATGAAACGTATAAATAAAACCCATAAGACAAAAGTCTACACCATATCAAAACCCAACTTATAAATTCATAAACTAAATAAATAGGCAGCCAACTCTTTTCAAAGCAAAAGTGAGAATAATTACTATGAAAAAAGTGAATTATCTTGTTTATGTTGAAAAAAAAATGCATAGATCAAGATCGGCAAGGCCTATCTATTTGAGCAAATAGAATAGAACAAGGTCAAAATTGGTCAACATAGTTTGTTGTAAAAATAAGTCAAAACAAACAAGGTCAACCAGGTCAACTTAGTTTGTTGGCAGGGTAAATAGACACATAACGAAGTTGGACAGGTCGACTTAGTTAACTACATGATACAATTTTACAAAACTAAAAAACTAAAAAAAATATAGTATAAATTTGAAATAATAATTAATTTTACTAAAAAATAGAAACAACACATGAAGATAATTGATAAAATTGAAGTACGAAGCTGATTAGAATAAACTTGAGCAATATAACTGGTTTAATTAATTGGTTGACTATGAGTGTTAAATATCTAGCTGATGAGTAGGTTGTCTAGGCTTGATTTAGTCCTATAGAGGTAAAAATCTAGAAAATATATAGGTTAAATAGGGTCGACCAGGTTGACTTCATTTGTAGAAGGTTAAAAAAAACTAAAAATAGTAAAATAATACTAGGTCAACCAACATGACCTAATTGGTTGAAAACTAAAAATAAAGACAACATAAATGAACTATACGACCAACTTGACCTAGTTTATAGTAAATGAAAACTTAGAAAGTAGTAAAAATAATTAGGTCAACCATCATAACCTAGTTAACTAGATATGAAACCCTATAAGCAAATGATAAAACTGGGTCGACCAATATATCCTAATTGACTGTAAATCCTAGATCTATAAACATAAAAAATAACTAGGTCGACTAACATGACCTCATTGATTACAAATGAGAACCCTTAAAATAAAAGATAAAACTAGGTCAACCAACATGACCTGGTTGACTGTAAATCCTAGATATGCACATAGAGGTTAAAACTAGGTTGACCAACATGATGTAGTTGATTGTAAATAAAAAATTAAAAATGCAAGGGTTAGATTCATGTCGAGTTTACTAGAATGTATGTGACAAATTAAGATAGATCTATAAATTATCATACTTAATAAATCTAAGATCAGAGAAGGTAATCAACTAACATCTATTATGATACTTTGTATATCAAGGGCATGACCAAAGTGGATCCGCTAAACCTAACCAAGGGGTTTCTTATTACACAACACTAAAAAGAGCGTTTTAAATCACCTAGTGAAATAACACTATAAAATAGCCCTAGCTAGGTATTTTAATACATAAAATAAACCTAATATAGTACTCACCAAAGATTGTGGCATAAAAGGGGATGGTTTAAAACAAACAAATAATCAAGGGATCATGGTAGGCAAATGGGGGCCTGGATCACTTAAGGAGCAAAAAAGACCCTATAGCTATACTAAGTTTAAGTAAAGAGGTAATATAAGCAAAGACTTAGAAATTCAAAAACCTATTACTTTGTGAAATATTTGTGTATCAAATGAAATAGTAAAAGTTAGAGATACTTATGTTTAGATGAATCTATTGAGTCTCAATCTCTTCCTTGACCAATGGTGTTTTGCAACAGGTTGTTATGGATTTGTAAGGATCACACTGTATAAATCAGTGCTAGGCTAAAATACACCTACTTTTCATCTAACACTTCCCATAATACAAGTTATTTTCCCTCCAAGACAAACCCTAAGCAGTATCTCCTTCAAATATAGATGTAGTAAAATTACGAGCTGTAACAAGGCAAAAATGAATGTTCATCTCTAGTGGATTGAAATGAATGTTGTATTTATAGCAATGGATAGGTCACAACCCTTCCATTAATGTATCGAACATGGTCAACCAACACGACCCAATTTTAAGAAAAATTACCATTAAACCTTGAATTAGGTCAGCCAAGCCAACTTAGTTCTATAACGTGCACTTTAACTTTCATAACATGGTTGACTAGGCTGAATTAGTAGGAAAAAATGTTATTTCCTTAGTTAGGGGCTATTTGAAAGGATAATTGCTTAGGGAAACGGATAAATGGGGTTTGTTTTCTTGGGTAGTTAGATAAGTGGGATTTATTATGGGTTTAAGTAATGATATTGGATTTAGGTATGATAGAATTAACAAACAATATTGTGAAGCACCAATGGTCTGTCCATCCCTTTCCTGATGCACCATTTAATTCATGCACTCAGAGAGATTGAAAATCGGCATGTTCTTGCAAGAGATAAATCATCTGTAAATGATAAAGTTTAAAAATATTGTGTGTATATAGCATCTATAGTTCTCTCAAGAGATGACATAGGCTTCAATGCAGAGACAAACTCAAGGAGACCTACTCTCAATGTGATGTTTTCAAGGAGATGATGACTCTTTATGGAATACCCCTATATATACTGAATCTACTATGGGGGTATATTTGTCTATATATATATGGATGACATTCATTCCATATCTATGTACAACATTCATTTATGCCCAACTCAAATAAAGCTTGGTTCAATTTCCAATAAAATAAGCTTCCAAGAGTGATATGGCTAGTAGTATATGTTAGAAAGTGAATGTCTGAATTAGATTTAAAGGGAGGGGGATGTCTTCCTATTTATTTATATGAGAGAAATATCCCCTCTTTATTCTCCACCAATGCCTCCCCTCCCCTCTAGGTATATGGACATAGGCCTCCCAAGATGGATATATGGCCTCTACTAGATTGGATTGATATTAATAAATAGGGTTAGGGGGAGAGGAATGACTCTATATAAATAAAGAGAGATAAATAGATATTCATTTGACATACACCTAGGGGTGCTCTTAAGAGAAGCTAGAAATGGAGTCGCACTGATTAACCAACTAAATTTGCCACATCTATACTATATATAGGGTGGTTCATTATGCCCTATATTTATGTGTGGCCCTTGAACCATGCTTATGTATAGATATAAAAGAGGGTCAAATCCATCCAATGATTCTTCATATTATATCTATGCATATACAATTAATAGTTAGATTCAGTGGTTTAGTTCATAATTACCTTCCTTTCCTCATATATAGAGGGGGCAGTTCTGAACTCAAATCTAGAGTTATTGTTCTTTCTATAAGACTCAATTGCCATCTATATATAGGATGCCTTGAATAATTAGGACCAATAGGGCTTGACGCACCATGCTCAACCAATGACCCTATATATAATATAGAAGAGTAGAGGAAAATGGTTGATCTGTTATGTTTCCCATATATAGATAGATGTCGAATGGTCGATCTAAATTTTGATCTAAGAGATCACCCTATATATAATATTCAAAGAGATCATAACCAATCATGGAATCCAATCCATATTCTATTTTATAATTAATCCCTATTGTGTATGCAGGTCCCCATCATGGATAGATAACTTTTTCCCTAATTTGATCTAGTGACGACATATACTGATGAGTTTAGTGGATCCCCTTGGTCTCTAACCTCAAAATAGGTTAAAGAGATAAGACCCTAGATTGAAGTTAGTCACGATCAAGCCCCAGCTATATAGATATATAGTCATTAGTCGAGTCCCCACATATCTATTTTATTATCTGTCTACCCATCTCATCTATGTAGGCTCCCATAGAACTAGAATTATCTATCTAATCTAGGACTGACCCATTCAAATGAGATATTACTTCGGTCTACCAAAACCTCTATCTAGTTCACTATATCACATCGATCTAAAATTAGAATTATCACCCCATCTATAATATCTAGAGATATGGGCACGTTATATATCTATATGAGAGGGGTGGGTTCAAACATAGATCTATAGGGGAGACCCAGATAACTAGATTTAGATAAGTGCTCTTGCATAGATAATCTCTATGCTTAAGAGACTAAAGAGGGAAGGTGGCAATGATTCATCTACTTATATGGATTCAAGAGTTGACATCTCAATGTTAGCTTGATATTCTTTTATCCCCTTGGTTTTTTGTTGTTTGTTATGTTGCATTGGCCCTTTCCTTTTGATTTTTTATCTTATTCAAAAAAATTGTATATATTTCTCGATGATGATAACATATGTATTGAAACATTATGTCCTAGCATACATTGAAGTTTGAGGGAAAGAATAGGTTGCTATGAATATTCCTCTTCTTCTTGTTGTTTGTTTGGACCCCTCAACCTGCTTTATTTTAGATTGTGCCTTTGGCTTCTATTTTCATTTAGATTGAGATTTAGTCATTTTCTTGCTTTCACACTTTGGCCTTATTATTTGTGTTGTTTATTTATTTTGCCCCTTGGCTTCCTTTGTTTCTTCTAATAAAATTATAAAATGAAAAAACTTTAGAGAATACAAAAAAATATAGTTGTTTTATAACGCTACAGGTTTTTCACATCTATGTTTTACACACGAGCTTCTCATGATATCTCTTTGAGTGAGTGAGATGCAAGATATACAGGTTATAAATGATTATGAACTCTCAGGTTTTATGCAACTACTCTTTTACCACACCTTAGAGGGCATGATCACATTTATGTCATACCTTACCTTAAGGGCATTTCTATACAACAGATTATACGATGATATTTTTTTTTTTTTCCATTTATCGTATTGAGCTAGATTTTATACCAATTATATCATATATTTCTAGCATCTAAATCTTATGTGTTACATAAATATCTTCATTGCTACATTAGTCGCATTATGATTATTACATTATAAATTTGTGTGTGTGCCTTTGTTTAGTTGATTTCTTGCATGTGTATGTTTGTGCATGTTTGAGTGTTGTTGTCTTATTACATCTTTGTCCATAGAGGATCCTCTAGTTGTCAAGTTGTCATGTCTTATGAGTCATCAGTCATTGTGTTATGTTTTCCTATATAGTTGCATACTTGTGTGCAATTTTATATCATGCTTTTACTATGTGAGTTAACATGATATTACCTGTGCATATTTTTGTGTATTAATATATTTGGTTCCTAAGTTGCCATGGTCCTTACCATGCATCTATGGGAGGATATTACTTGTGTGTGCTTCAATTTTTAATCTAACCCTACTAAGAGCACATTTGCAACATTTGGGGCATGCTAGTTTTCCCTTGCTTGCTTTTCCATTTTGGAGACCTCATTAGGTCATACTATTTACCCCCGCACTTTTATATTTTGAACATTACATGATGTTATCTATACTACATAGTTCCATATGGACACATTATTTTTCCACCTCTCAGATTGTCACTATGTTGGGGCACATTTTTGGCCCCATCTCCTCAAGTATTTCACCCTCATATGAGGATGGGCACATTTTTATTGAGCTTTACATGATGACATTTTATGATGGTTATATTTTCTAAAGATTTATATAATTATATTATGTGATGGTTACATACAATATGTATGATTTTTTAAGTATTTTTACGCCTTGGCTATATATATTTTATGGCATGTGATGCATTTGACTATGTCATTTGAAATGAGTAATTAGAACACGGGTTCTTCTAATCCCTCACCTCAAAAGGGGAACATATATCTAGATATTTTAGTTTTCATAATGGAGAAAAAAATATTGAGCATACAAGATTGAGTGAATTGAGAGCACTAAAAATGATCTAATTGTCTACTTCATTGATCAAGAACTGAGCTGGATTGCAATAACTCTTAAGATTTTATCACCAAAATAATTTTTGGTTTTATTTTCTTGCGAACAACAACAACATTAGTACCACCACGAGTAATCATTTCTATGTTCCCCTTTTCAATTTAAATTTTTTTTACTACATTTTCACATTGATTTGACATTGACTACTTGTTAAGATCGGACATTGTTTCAAATATAGCAGATTTTTCAAGATACAAAAAATTTGTATGGATGGAACTTACCTCAGCATTTGATTCACCCTTCCTTCCTTAAATAAGTCAAGGTACGTGTTTCAATTAAAATCAAAATTGTATCAACTAAATCTTTAATCAACTATCTATAAATATTAATTCTTAGGTTAAAATTGAGGGGTTCATTATTTATCTATTTTTAATTAAATAATTTTAAGGATTCATATTTGTTGTCACATTGGGATACGAGTATGCAATTTTGAAAAAAAAAGGTGGATACATTTTCAAAACTTGGCAATGACTACCCTCTCATTTAATATTTCATGTGATTGTTGTTCTCTACACTATTTAAGTAGCGCAGATTTTACTTTTAAATAATAAACCATATTTACCTAATGAAAAATTATTAGTGGTGATCTAAAATATGGAGATAAAATAAAATAACACAATTTTTTTCAAAAACTATAATATGAGAAATATTTATTTTTCACTCTCAGGCCTTTCATGGTTAACTTTCTTTCTAACCGTTGTCCTCCATCGTGGTTCAATATATATTTTTACTTCCTTTTATTTATTTGTATTTTGTCTCACAAATAATCTGATATCGCTTCATCTCTTTCTGCCTTTTCAGATTGCAATATATATATATATATATATCCTTTTATGGATTTGATTTTGGCAGGCGTGGAAGATGTCATTGATATTTTCATTCAATTCAAGGCCTTTCACGATCTGTAGATGCATTAGAAATTTCGAGATACTACATGACGAAATCGCTGGACTAAGGGACGGAGTTATGAGGGATAAATACAGGGAAAGTAGTGGTATTGGCAGTAGATAAGCCATAAAAGTTTAAGGACACCCATGAAAGCATAATCAAAAGTGGCTCCTCCTCAATCTTGTTATTGCCATATTTTTGCAACCATCAATTGTCTCTTTCACACCATTCAATAGACTTTAAAAAAGAATCTCTTAAACTTTCTCCACACCTTTAGGAGTTTTCTCACACTTGCAACAAACTCATCTTCATTACCATGCAATCTTTTCTTTTACAACTTGTAACTCATTTAACAGAGTTTTTTTTCACAGCGTACAATTGACACATATAAGAGCCTTACACACTTGAATCATAAATAAAAAATCTTGATCTGAATCAAATGATGAAGGCACAAGAGAGGGGATCCACTTAAGGATTGTCTTTATCTCTATGTTGCTTGGGCTAAACATTCATTCATGGACACACTTTCAACACATATTCAAACTTGACGCACTTAAGGCATCTTCATTGCATTCATCTTTAAAATATTACAACAGATTCTCTCAAACACTTGCCTTGATAGGCTTAGTATATTACATGAAAGAATTCTAGATTCTCATACAGTTCCTCCTAAATTGATACAACTCTTTGTTCTAGTCTTAGAGAGTTTTCCTCCATCACAACATGTCCCTCTCCCCAAAACTTCCTTCTTCTCTCCAAATCCCATATCCCCTTGACATCCCAAGATTAATGGGGTGTCTATTCAACTTAATTGACCACAACATAACACACAATAATTTAGTATCTTTTAGTTTTCATAATTAAATGCCAAATTGTTAGTAATGACATCTTCTACACGTCACAAAGCAAAGATAGTCGCACGTAACTATTAAACATTACCACCATACCATTTCATAGAGAGAGACTTGGTAAAACACCAAATACCTCCAAAATTCTTAGTTTTCCAGGTGCTTTTGTGGTAAAGAATCAAATTGTTGACTCATGGGTGCTCAAGTGACATTTCATGCCGAATGACAATTACCAAAATTATCACAACTATACCACAACTTATCTAATTGATTTAGAATTTGAAACATAATTTTTACATTAAATTTTATATCCTCTCACCAATTTGGCAATCCAATTTTCACTACAGGTAAACAACCACCTTGTCAAGTGTCATAGACTAGCAGATTATGCACACTGACAAAAATAAATGCTTCATTACATATGTAACTCAAAATTACCTAAAAATTTAACACATAGTTTGTACCTTTCAGGTAATATAACCTGACAAAATTTAATCAATTAATTATTTATTGTGACAAAGAACCATTTTGACCAATTTATGTGACTTAACAATGCACATAAATTGATAAAAGCAGATAAAAAATTTCTACACTTTTTCCATAGCAAAGGAATACTTTTACAAGATCGTTCTTATAGTTTCACAAGTTCACACCAATAAAGACAAAAAAATATCTAAGCTAGACACACCACTCTTATTTTTGTTGATGCAAGATTGAACAAACCTTTAAATGTTCCTGCATCACATACACACTATGTGTGAACTCTTTATCAAAATGCCTCAAAAAAATGTTGGTTCTTGAGATGATATGATGGCAATATATGCACATTTTGGTGTTCTTGACAAGGCTCCAAATATTTAAAAATAAAGTGGTCTCAATATATTCATAATATTTATTAAAAGCATTAGCAATGGTTTATGCATCAGATATTCTTTAAAGATAATCATTTAGGTATGATGTATATGTCACTCATTTTTTAGATTTAACTCACTAGAAAAGAAACAATAACCATATGTTATGGAAATTATTTAATTACTTTTTCCTTCTTTTTTTCATTGAAGACCTTTCGATGGAATAAGTTGGTGATATACTATTGTTCCACTTTTCTTTCCTTATTTATTAAGTTAAATGCATTCTACTAGGAAGGAAAGGGCAAGAGATCACTAGGTGGCACACAAATAGCTTAATTGTATTTATTTATTTATTAAGTAAAATATACAAAGAGGGAAAGGGTTAATTTAGCCACTAGGAATAACCTATTAATTTTATTGTTTTTTAAAAGAAAAAAATTGTAGTCATGGATATACTTGCTCATGCATGTTCAATTTTATAAAATATGTATGCTTATTACTGTGAAGTTTATTGTAGGGTAAAACAAATATGTATGTTTTTAAAAATCAGAGTTCATACACATACATTATAAAGAATGTAGGATATGCATAAAATGAGCTTATTTAAAAGGCTTTTAAACTTTTTTAAAAAAGCTAACTAGCAAGTGTAAAGTCAATATTTTCAACCTTTGACAACATGTTCCCAACATTTGTCAAAATGGGAACTCTATAACAAGGTATGGTCATTAAAGCATAATTGAAAGAATATTTTTATCAATCGAAGTTGTAGTCATAAGTTCCCCAGTAGACATGTATGAAAAATATAGAAGATGTTATAGGCGACATATTTTTTTGTTGAACAGTTCACATGTCATCTATATTCTTATGTTTACAACCTAATCCATCAAAGCATAATTGAAAGTGGATTTTTTTCAAATGTTTTATTATAAGTGCCCTAGTAGACATGTATGTAAAATAAAATAGATGTTGTATTTGATGAATATTTTTGTTCAACAATTTGCATGCCATATATATGCTTATATCTAAAACATTTGCCAGCATCCTTCCAACATGTGAAAAAATGGGATCTTTAGAACAACATAAGGACATCCATCAAAGCATACTCAAAATTAGATTTTTGTCAGATGTTGTTGTTGTAAGTGCCCTAGTAGACATGTATGGAAAATATATAAAATTTTCTAGCTGATTTATATTTTTTTTAAACAGTTCACATGCCATCTACAACCATTTCTAAAAAAAAATTGGATAAAAATATATCATGATTCATTAATAAAATGAGATTACATTTTGCAGATGTTGACAAAAGCATTCTAAAAAAAGTTCAAATAAAGAAAGTACAACAACAGTAGCTCGAACGAACCTAAACCAACCAATGTAGTTAAAATATAACCACATTGTACAAAAACCAAATCACAACAACATAAATGCACAAAAGATAAGGAGAAAACATAAAAACAATACCATCGAAGTGAGCAGACAAATTTAGAAAAAAGGTGTGTGTTCATAATCACCCATGTGACCATCAGGATGTTTTGATAACAATCATCATCTAGGTATCAACTGAATCCCAGCTTTTGATAATTCATCAGCAATCATGTTTCTCTCTGTAGATATGTTATAAGGTCACATTAGTAAAAAGAGATTTTATAGAGTTAATCTCTTCTAAATCAGGTTAGATTCATATATTATCCATTCAAAACATGCCATTCACACACTTTATCACAAATTGGGAGTCACCACACACCTACAGACAGTTAACACTCCTCTCAACAGTAAGCCTCAGAGATAATTTTAGTGCCATAAGTTCTGCAAAGTTGTTTGTATCTCTCCCCGATCCTACTCTAAACTTTACCCAATGATCCTATTTAAAGAATATTATACCACCAACACCACATACCCGAGGTTCACCTTGTGCTGCCCCATCAAAATAAAGCCAAGCCCTAGTTTTATCGATGACTTCATCAACGATTTATCTAGTAACTTTGCCTTTTTCAGTGGATTGAAATTTTTTATGATGTTGAAACTTTGAGAAGCCAACTGGTAAGGAGAAATGATCTTATCATTAAAAATGCAAGTATTTTTGGATAGCCAAACTCCCCAAAGAACAAGGATAGGCAAATCTTTGAAATCCTTATAATCAGGATTCCCCATCTAGCTAAAGAGAGCTTCATCTATATTATCACCATTCCATATAATTCGCTTACTAGTAAAAACCCCAATCTCCCTCCAGACATGACCTATATAATCATAAGTGAAAAACAGTGATTTACACTTTCATCAAAAACCTTACATAAAGGGCATCTATTTAGACCAATTTGTCCCCTCTTTTATAAGTTTTCCCAAGTTAGAATCTTATTATTGAGAACCAGCCACAAAAATATATGCCCTTTTATAGGGCACCTCAGCTTCCACAAAATTTTCCACCACCAAACCTATACAATAACCCAATCAACATTACATATAGATTTATACCCCAACTTTGGTGTGCATATGCCATTAATTTGATTTTTCAACCAAATTAGTTCATCAAGAATATTTTCTAATCTGACATGATATATTTTTAGGCTTCTAATATAATCCATCCAAGCCTCTTTCTCAGCATCTTCCAGACCTAATAGCTCAACTGATTTCCATTCTTGACTCCATATAGTTGTGAGATTTGTATCAACTTTCTGAGAAAGGTAGAATATGCCCTGCCCTCTAAGTTGTTCAACAAGTGTGTTTGTAAGTCTGTAAGCCTCATCACATCCAACCCAGGGATCTTCCCCCACTCTAATTTTCCCTCCATCACCCATGCTCCAAACTAACCAACTACATATATAATTTGGAAAGCAGAGACCATAGCCTTCCAAATGATAGAGCCATTCTTATAGGACTTTTTTGGATTACGAATCCAATCCATCAAAGTAACAAGTTTGATATATTTTTGTAAGATAACCTCACAACAAATCCCTCTTCTGATAATGAGCCTCTAGACATTTTTCCCTGCCAAAGCACTACCAAACAAGTGTGGATTATTTAGTCTCCACCCCCATTTTTCTTAGATAAAGCAATCCTTTCCCATTTCACAAAGGGTATGCCCTTTTTGTCCTTACTACCCGACCATAAGAACCTAAAACTAATTTGTCTGAGCTTCTCCAAAATCCCTTTAGGAATAAAGACTAGATACATCTAGTACACCAAAATAGCTTCCAAAATAGGTTTGACCAAAGTGAGTCTTCTACCCCTAGAGATCCACCTAAAATACCACAGATTAATTGCTTCTCAAATTTTGTAATGAGCCAAATCCAATCCTTCTGACCATAATCATTAGGTTTAATAAAAAAACCCAAGACACTTAAGACCACTTTGAAGATCCCCCTGCTTAAAGGAAAAAAGTTGTGATAAAAAGACTTTATCCAATTTATTAATACCACAAAAAGATACAGTAGATTTGTCAGTGTTAATGTTCATCCCAGTAGCCAAGAAATAAAGATCCATAATTTCCTTTAACTTGTAAACTTCCCTTCTTGATCCATCACAAAGTAACAAATTATCATCAACAAACAATAAGTGAGTCAAAAATAAAGTGTCTTCCATCTTAATGCCCTTGAAACTGCCAATATTTTTAGCTTCAATAATAGCCCTACTCAAGCCTTCTACCATGAGAAGAAAGAGTAAAGGAGATAAAGGACAACCTTGCCTCAGTCCTCTACCAAGTCTAAAAAATTTGGTAGTAGACCCATTGATCAATATGGAGAAATAAATAGTTAAACAATTCATCACCCAGATGACAAATTGTAAAAAAAAGCCAAGATGCAGCATCATAAGTCGAAGATACAACCAACTCACTCTATCGTAAGCCTTTGAGAGGTCAATTTTAACAACCATAATAGAAGTCACTTAAATTTTATCAAGTGTAAATCCTCTTATGCCACCCCAATAACATCATGTATTTGGCATCCAGATAAAAAACCAAATTGTTCCTATGATATGGTATCTGACAAAAGTGACTTCATCCTTTTTGCAATAATCTTTGCAATAATTTTGTAGATACAATTGCATAAGGAAATAGGTCTATACTCCTCAAAAGTATTGGGTTTAGCTGATTTAGGTATCAAAGCAACAAAGGTTGAATTGAAGGCAGTAAGCATTCTTCCTTGAGATCTGGATTCCTTGATAACTTTTAGCAAATCTCCTTCAATAAGCTCATAAAAACTAATAAAAAACTCAACAGGTAGTCCATCTGGCCCAGGTCTTTTATCTTTCTAAAAACTCTGAAAAACCTCTTATAGTTCCTCAGATACGTCATCCATAAGACTTTCATTATCCCCATCATTCACAAAATTGGGAAAGAAAGTAGTCATTTTGATCACTTCAGCAATATTTGCCCTACTCTCCTAATAGATTTCTATAAAATGATCCTTACCTAAATTTTCAATGTTAGCAAAGTTTGATGCCTCATTACCCTCATTTTTAGTCAACCGCTAAATAATGTTGACATTTTTTCGGTGATTCACAAATTGATGAAAAAAATTGTATTTTCATCCCCACAAGCTAACCAGATAGCTCTACTTTTTAACCTCCACTCAACTTCTTTGGCATTTAACAACTTCCTTTTCTTTTGTTCCAATTGAAAAATCTCAACCTTTTCCTCATGATTTTCAAAACCCGACAAATCTTTTTGACTCCACTATTCTAATAAGATTTTAACCTTCCTTAACTCCTTCTCATCCTTTTTCCTTTTCTCAACGGCCCAATAGGAAGCCACATTTTTAATTAGCTTCAAGTTAGTTTCAAATTTAGCTGTTGCAGATAAGTTTGAATCCTCCTGATATAGAATCCAGGTGTCATTGATACTAGAAACAAAATATGCATATATCAACCATTCTGAGTTAAGTTTGAAAGGAATAGGTGGTTTTTTCTCCCCTAAATTCAACTACAAAAAAACTAGGAAGTGATCAGAATCACCTCCAGTTCCAACCCATTATCTAATTATGATTTGTTCGAAGGAGAAGTTTTTAGATATAAGAAATCTATCCAATATCTTATAAATCCTATCATCACTAACCCTCTTTTTCCTCCAAGTAGGACACATTTTAATAGGAGCAATGTCAATTAACCCAACCTCTTCAAACCTTTGAATAAATAATTCAAATAATGGATCAACCTGAGCATGTAGACCCCAAACTTAAGCTCTGTCTAAACTAAGATTTAAATCTCTACCTAATATAACTCTATTCTATTTTAACATATCCATAACAAAAAAATTCTCTCTACAAAAAAGTGCAATACCTAAACCAGACTTGAAAGCCCAAGAGTTTGTACAAAAATAAGTCCTAGCTCACCACCCAGTGATCAGTCCCCCTTATCAACTTAACATCTAGGTAGATGAATTCCTAACCACCTAAAGACTTTTCCATTTCAATACAAATATTTCTCCCTTCACATATAGTCTCATGTAATAATAAGACGTCAGGATTGTGAACTTGAATCAATCTTTTCAAGGCCAATTTTTTGGAGGGATGTCCCAGCCCTTTGATATTAAGAGAAATGCAAATCATTTTGAAACTTGTATAGGGGTTGAATGTGCTCTAATAACCCCTTTAATGTGATATTGTTTCCCTTCAACTACTTCTATGGCAGCGTTTTATTTTTCAATAAATATGTGAGACTTTCTTCCTCTCCCCTTTCGATATCTATCTTGTTTTGGATTTGCACCTAGTCCCCTGACAAATTTTTCTCCAATAGTCACTTTAGTTACTCTTTTCCTTAAGTTATAATGACCTTTTTCCATCCCTTCCATATTACTAGTATCCAATTTATCAAGTGGATTCTCCCCTTCGATTACAAAAGGCAAATCTATAGAGTTGTTCCTATATTCATCCTTATAATCAAAGGGTAAGTCATGAATAGACTCTCCCACTTCTCTCACATCCAACCTAGTAAAAGACCTATCCTCATCTATGTTGAATGCCTCAATATCTCCCACCTTGGTATTGGCTTTCCTACAATCATTTGATACCATAGACTATGTTGCAAAACCTAATGTAGAGTTTACAAAACCTTCCTTCAAAGAGCCAACTTGTGAATTTTCAGTAACAAGTTCATCATCATTTGTATTTTCACCCAATGGAGTACTGGTAGGTAAATCATTGATCCTAGACTCATTTAGTAATTTTTTTGTCTAAAGTTAATCTACAACCACCCATCTTTTAGTAACCTGTGAACCCTCTTGAGCCTTAAATTTATCTTGCAGAACAAACTCTTTTCACAGGCGATACTAATTTTAAAAGGGTAAGCTATATTTGACCACTAGATGACCCTATTGATGGTATCTAAAACATCTAAAAGGTATCCCTTGATAATCAAGTCGTTGAACCCATAAATGACTTCTTTTCTAAAAGGTAAATTCCCTTAATAATCATTCATGAAGATCTATACCAATGAGTATTTTTACAACTGAAATAAAACCAAATTCTATAAAACTCATATCAACATCCATGAATTTTCCAAGTGTGTTCCCAATATCTTTGAATACATCCAAAGACCAAAAATCAACCAAGAGACCAAGCAATTTAACCCAAATAGGTGTTGGGTCCACCCTTTGTATTCTAGCATCAAAAAAGGGGGACCAATGTTTGAGAAATAAAGGAATTAAATCCCATTGCCAATCGTGTTTTAAAATGTTTTCCACATCATCCGATACCTAAAAATGAAAACCAATCCAACCCTTGCTAACAAAAAAATTAATGGTGAGTAGCCAAGATTTCCCAAATGTTCAGTATCCATTCTTGAAGGGTCCTCTCCCCCTTATTTGGCCATAAAATCTTCCAACCAGAGTTTTATTAGCCATAAAAACCACCTCATTCATCTGAATATCCTCCCCTAACACAAGTTTAACTGGAGAAATATGAGATTTTACACATCTTTTTTTTGGCTTCTTTGCTATGCTAAGGTTCTTCCCTGCATGAGTGGAATTTACCCTTCCCTCGTCCTGGTATTTCTTATTACTATCAATTGGCTTAGTGACATGTTCCATTAATTGTCCCTTACCCAAAGACTACTTATTACTGATATAATCCACAAAAAATAACTCTTTTGACTGCCCCATGTCACCATCTATCCCAATATTGGCCACCTTAGTTTTATCTTTTGACATTTGAGGCTCATCCACCTTATTCCTAGCACAACTCATAAGAGATTTGTTCACAACTCCCTGAGTTTTAGTGATATTTGCCTCCACCCCCTTTGGAACTCAGATTTGTTTCTAGACTATAGATATAGAGGAGTCATCTAACTATTCACAAAAATTGTTAATCTAACTGACTTCCCCTCCTATCCTCTACAAATCAAACCAGATAGAAGCTCCAACACTTATCTCTAAAAGACCATAATGTTGAGCCTTCCAATCCACCTTCCCTGGTTAGTAAAAATATTTGGAGCCCATAAAGCCCTCCCATTACCAACATTAGGAGATTATCCTTTTGGATCAATAACATAATTAGAACTATTGTACTTTGTGTTCCAAATTTGAGCACCCTCATTAGGGTCATCTAAATAGTCAACTTGATCAATCTCTATCCTTATGGTTCCACTAACAAGACCTTCTTCTCTAACAAGATAAAAACAATATCACAAGTTATTCCTTTGAATGAAATGCCCCAAAAAATCCACTAAGAAAGTTTTAAAATGTCTTACTAGAC
Source organism: Torreya grandis (assembly GCA_037957365.1). Classification (NCBI taxonomy): domain Eukaryota; kingdom Viridiplantae; phylum Streptophyta; class Pinopsida; order Cupressales; family Taxaceae; genus Torreya; species Torreya grandis. The sequence goes on from JARHVA010000473.1 coordinate 2,001,112, forward strand.
CAAATCGGATTCACTAGGCTACTTTACTGCTCAAAACCCAAGCAAAATAATATGTAAAACTCGATAACTACAAAGCCCAGACCAAACCAAAGTTACAAAGGCTCGTGACTTCATACATCAAAGTTAAGTAAAGTAATCATGAAAACCCAAAAGTCTACATATGCCAAGATCAAATCAGGGTTACGAAGTTGCTTTACTTCACAGGCCAAATCAAGAAGAGTAAAGTAGAAAGCCCAATGTCTTCAAGATCCAAGACCCGATCGAGGTTAAGAAGAAAATTTACTTCATAAATCAAACACAACAAAGTAATATGAAAATCTCGAGTGACAATACATAAGATAACCCATACTTTTGGCACACCATAACTTAAACTATAAGTTTCCTCCTTTTTAGACCAACCTGAATTCATAGAGTAACTTTGCTTCACAAACCACCAAAGATCGGTAGATTAACACAAAAAAACCATTATCTTCACATCCAAGACCAAATCAAGTTTATGGTGTTAATTTAATTCACGTAACTTCATAATACCACCAATGACCAGTTGAGTAAAAGGAGAAACCCAAATTCTTCATACCCAAGAACCAAGTCAGGTTTTTGATGCTACTATACTACACAAATAAAACCAAGTAAATCAAATCAAAAACCCTAAAATCTCTACCAAAGTGGGGTTCCAAAGTAGCACTACTTTATTGACCAAAAATAATCAAAGTAAGGCAAAGAGCTTGAAGACATAAAATAATACACCTACAAATTCATTACAAGGATGAATCCCCTCATGACCACCAACTACAATAATAGGCACATTTGAGGCTATCGCGGCTCCATCATCCATAGCATTAGATATTCCTCAGAAGTAGGCTTTAATGCTACTTACTAGTACTTCCTAGATGGCCTTCTTATAATAGAAAATGGCAAAATAAAGCCCTGGGTCACATCAATGATCTTTTGCCCTCCTATAACCAAACCCTAGAAATCCACCACTATAAAGATGTATTGGTAACCCTAGGCTTTATCGACATGCACATCCATCTTACTCAGTCATAAATCATTACTTCCCATGGTAAATAATTACATGAATGGCTGGAGAAAAATATGTTTTTAGTAGAGGCACACTTCTATACTGCATGAAGAGATAGTTATTAGATATTTGGATGAACATCTCCTAAAATTAAACATCCCAAAGAAGGTATAGTTGAAACAACAAAAATCACCATTCACTGTTGAAGAAGGATATGGCTATGATGATATTTTGTGGGATGGATTACCATCACTCCATGTGTGATTTGAATGAGAGTCTGGAAATCATACTCATGGCCTAGATTCCAATAGAAGTGTTCTTTTTCAATTGCAATTCTTCAACAATCCTACCGAGAACCTCAATCGGTGTTATAACATGTATTCAAAAAAAATTAGGATGGCCCACCGACACAAATCTATATAGCGATCAACCTCATAAAATATCTTGAACTTATACTATACAACCTTTTTTAACATCTTTCTAACTTTTGCTAAAATGGGAGCTTTAAAACAGCCTAAATACATCCATCAAAGCATAATCAAAAGTAGGATTTTGTCATATGTTATTATTGTAAGTGCCCTTCTAGACACATATACAAAATATGGCAGATGTTGTGGTTGGAATTTTTTTTTAAATAGTTCACATCATGTCGATATGCTTATATCAACAACCTTTGCTAACATCCTTCTAACTTGTGCCAAAATGGGACCTTTAAATAAGATAATGACATCCATAAAAGCATAATTAAAAATGGATGGATTTTTATTTCATGGATGTCCTTACGCTTCAATACAATACTCCAAATTAATTAATAAAAAATATTAAATTAATTTATGCATATTGTTATTGAATTTTTTTTTGCAAATGTATGTATAATTTGTATTTTATGAGTCATTTTACATCAATAAATGTGTGCCTATTGGCCCTTCACAAGCATGTATGATGTTTTTTCTAGTTATAGTTCAATGCACGCATATATTGACACACATACACATGTTAAGTAGTAGGGGCATTTTATAGACACCCAAATTTGGTAAAATTCCTATTACCATAACATCTTTTACCATTTTTTGTAGTCTTAGTCCACTTGTCTATATTTGGTCATTTTTAGGACAATTTCTACCCCACACTACTCTTTTTCCAACCTTCTACTCCTAGATATATTAATTATTCTTCCATTTGAACTTTTATCCTTTTTTGTTTATCTTGTAAGTTGTTTACACCCTTCTTGAGCATTCATTTCTCCTAGAATGGATTTGTCGGCCATAAGTTTGCCACCAAATCTATCTCCCTTATTTTTATGGGTCCTTCTACCTCGGCCTAATTCCCCATGCCTCTAATCTTTCATATCACAACTTTATTTGTTTATCCAATGCATGTGTCATGTCTTAAAAAGTCATATATATACAAATCATTCCTAAGTAATTTACCAAGAATAACAAGGTTCAAGTATCCAAGCATCTCCTATGCTTGTATCTCCAAGTTAGATTCTTCAATTTATATATTTATTGCTACACTTGCATCTTTATACTTCAAATCTTATTAAAACTATTGTGACATCATATACTTATACCAAAAGAGGGTTAGGTGAATGTTCATGTAGTTGCTTTATAACTTATATGAAAGAAAAGGTTGAAACCCTTGTTTGATATTTTATTTATACTACACAAGAACTATGTGGGGTATGATTGAAGCATTAAGATATGTTGCTAAAAATCTCTTGAGGTTTTGTGACCCAAATAATTATATCCCTTCTTTATTCAATGTGTGTTACAGTGAATTAGGTCAAAATAGGAATTAGACATCATTTTAGATAGAATGCCTATAAATTCAAAGAAGTGCAAATATAATATTGTACACCATCAAGAGATTAATCTACATAGAAAAATCCAAAATCCATAAAATTTCACACTACACATTTATTACCCAAAGATAGAGTTCTCAGGCATAAAGTTGCAACTCCAAATCTTCCCTAATAATATTTTTTAGTGAGGAAGTAGGCACCAAATTTTTTCTTGCATAGTGAATAGTCCAGATTTAAAACATAACTCATTCATTCCTTCTAGACCAGGGTTACACTTTTAAAATTCTAAAAATTTATCAATGTGTGTCTATTCCATCACTTTTAACCTTTGTATTGTCAATCACTTGTCAGATCAATTTCAATTACACTTACTATTTTGACCCACTAGAATAAATATGATTTATTATTTTATATTGTTGTATTATATATCTACCTTGTGCACTCATTTAATTTATTTATGCATAATTAAATCTACATTAAACCTTAAATAATAAAAATAATTATGACCTATATTTTTCCACTAGGGGCATGATGCACCCATGTGTTTACAAATCATATATTTCTTATATCAGGGTGGGATTCTACATGATGTCATTCATACATCTTAGTCACATTATGGTTACTTATATTTGATACCTTCATTGATATATGTTGTACATATTGGGGAATGTTATTACAATGGGGTATAACACTTGTCCCCTTTTATGGAATACTATTATGGAATATAACTTGTCCCTCCCTTTACATTTCACACCTTACTTGCTAAAAATTAGTTGTGACCTAACAGTTTAAGTTACATTTTACTATTGAGATTTACATGATCACATATTTGTATGGTTACATACATGTTTTTTCCTTCTTTAAAATAGGGTTGGAGTGTCCCTCACCCCATCATTAATATCATAAATACATTATAAAAATCACTAAATTCACCATCATACCAAAATACATAATCCAAAGCCTTATCTAGGCTTCCATTGGGAAACCCAAAAACTAGTGTGAAAGCTTAGAAACCAACCTATTACAAGACAAAAAGCTCTGCTACTTGTAAATTTACCAACCTTAAGCAAAATTACATATCAATAAAAAGTTATAGCCAAAAATGAGATGTATCAACCACAAACTATTTACCAAATGGTTCATAAAGACAACCTTCTTAAGAGAATTTATTAAAACTTCTACAACATTCCAAAGCTAATAACTAAAGATCTTTTACAATATTTACTAACAAAATAGGGAAAGATGATAAAAACTTTTGTAGACACCAACATCTTAACCATACTCCATATTAAGTGACCATTTAATTTTCACAAATCTTTCTAAAGTCAATAGAATCAAATCTAGAATTATATATGAAGTCATAGTACTGTAGACACATAAATTAACATTTAAGTTAAAACAATGCACTTGTGACCACCCTTTTTACATACTTAGCTCAAGCATTATTCTATGTCATTTTAACCACTTTCCTTCATTTCCCATGTGGATGAACCATTTTTATAACCAAATAAATGATCCCATAATTTCCTTACTCCTCATGAAAAATATTTCATACTTATCCACAAATTATTCCATATTCCTAGATCAATAGCATTTGATCTTAGGATAATGATGCACCATTTAGACAACATCACTCCCTAATAGTGTCTAGTTCCACCACACTTGTCCTCCTACCAAATAATTGTTAATTATTCAATTCCAAATTCATGTAATGGGGCATCTTATAAGTTTAGAAATCCCTATTCAAAGGAATTCCCAAAATATCACTATAAAGCCACATTTCAAACCATTTTGCATACAAGATTCTTCCCTATTAAAAAACACTATAATTGTAATTTCACATTGAGAAAAAATTCCCTATTTCTCCCAATTCTGAATACATATAGCCCTAATATCCTTGATCTCATATCTGAGTACACTTTTAAGGTCATAAGTCATGGTTGAATCACTTAATCACACAAGGATTGCACCAATATTTCACACACACCACTGTAGCATGGGAGAACTATATGGAATTTGATCCCTGTTTAGAGTATTGGTATGTAGGCAAAACTCAACATAGGGTATGTTGTGGTTAATAATAAATTCAAATGTTAACCCTTTTTTACCTCGTGATTGTATTTTTCCTCTTGATCAATTGAGTTAAGGTTACAAGTGAAGGAGAAGATACATTGTCATTTTTATGAGATATCAAAAGCTCACGAACAATCAAAAGAACACATGGGTAAAGGTGAACCTGTCATAAGAGTCTCAAAGCACTATCATATAAAGGACACTAACACTCCCTAAGGATAACAACTCCCTACACCCCTATCAATATACAAGGCTCTTGTCTAGAGATATTGAAAAACCTTGTTTTCGATTTGTAACATCAATATATAGTCACATAGTCGATTTCATAGCTCCACTTAATGTCCTGCATTCATTTTTTTTCAACTATGTATTTCTTTATTATTTTCCCTTTTTAGAATATTTATAAATTTAGGATGTTTCAAATTAGTTTTTATCATTTATTGCATCTCTGTAACATTCTAATTTTATGCAATAGTTTATCTTATCTAAGCAATTAATTCACTTATTTTTAAAAAGTTGATAAAACAAGTACCCATTAATTTTTCCAAAGTTAACCCATCTATGAAACTCCACATTATTCAAAGGTTTTTTACCATGACAATCAAAAAAGGGATGCAAAAAGAAGGGACATTGAAATCATAATGTGATCCAAGAAGATCCCTTCTTTCTCATGGAAATAAACTAAAAATTTACTCTTAATCTAACCTCTATGAAATCATGCGGAGAAAAATGATCCTTAAATCAAAGATTTTTATAGAGATCAACCCATCTAATGCAATAATATCCATGAGCCTCCAAACCTATTTCTTTTGTCATTCTTTCAGAAAGAGTAATAGGTTCCATTTTCACTCCAAAAACATTTTCCTTTACTTGATCATTCCTAACTAAATTGACATAATTCCTTAAAACCTTCAAAAGTCATGGAAACTCATCTCTTATCCAAAGAGGACACATAGTTTTATAAGCCTTGTATTCCTCCCATCCACACCTCTCCGAATTTAATTCTGAAGGTAAGATAGAAATGTTCATATAATAATATCCCCCACAAAGGGATTAGGACTCCACTTTAGTTCTAAATGAAATACCAATTTGGCACATAATAATCACAAATAAGGTTTTTATCTTATTTAGATGAGGATAAAAACCTCAAAAAACTTCTTAGGTCTACTCAAGTAAAAAGGTTGAAAAGAAGGCAACCTACTCAATTTGAATTTTAGCCAATTTTCTTTTAAAATTAATAAATAGACTATATGAGGACGTCTACAAGTTAAAAACAATGTAGCTTTCTCACAATGAAGATTAACCAAGGTATTTGATTCTTTAATAAAAGCTTCCTTAACCTTGCCTTCTTCCTTCACTTCTTTAACCATTTTAAATTCTACCTTTAGCATGTCAATTATTGAAACAGATTGACTGAGTTTATTTCTTAAATCCTCTAAGACTTGAGCCCCTTCATCTCTAAGTTGTTGCATTTATTTAACATAAGCATATGTGAAAATGAAGTCCAAAGGATTAGTGTCAACAATGACATCCTTGACAAAAGTTACCTTGCATAAGGATAAGGCATGCTCATTACTTATAATATACCCAACAGCGTAATCCCATGCCACATTAGCTAAAAGTACCAAATTATCATTATTAGGCTATGATGAAAGAAAATTTATTCTTATAATATATGCTAACTCCTCATCTTGGATCTTGAATATTTCTAAGTCTTTAGATAATTCTAACCCTAAATCATTAGTTTTTTTCTTCATAGATACCCGATTGACATTCCCATGAAACTCACAAACTGGAAAATTCTCTCATCTTACATCTTCTATCAAGGTCTTGTGACACTCACCACTCTTATCTCCATTCAAATGAAATGTTTTTCCTTCCATTTACGTATGAGCCTCAAAATTAGAAAAAGCATAATCGTTATCATCCACTTCTACAATACAAGTCTCAATTTGAGAAGAAGTTGTCCCCATAAATCCAAACAAGCTCTTTCTTTTCTCAAAAAGGCTAATCTATAAAATACTAACAGATATTTTATGATCCCTTTTGAGACACCTTTTTAATTGACCAAAATGCTTTCAAAACTTTTAGAAGATTAAGGAAGAATAACCTTTATTTTTTCTTATGAATCATAGACACTTCTTCCATAGCCATAGACTATTAAAGGCATAAAACCTCCCATGACATTATAGAATATTTTGAATTTAGAGTATCCAAAACTAAAATTTTCATTTAGCCATTATGAAACAAAGCTTTTGTATTCACCTTTTGAACCTCTAAAGCCCATTTTTTCCAAGAGTTTAAACAAGAAAAAGGGTAGGTTTATACTCTTTCTATGGTGGAGATAAGAAAGAAATTTGAAATGATAATCAAATATGATAATGAATCAACCTTCAAAGGTGATGTATTTAAGTAGAAATAAGGCAACCAGAGGTTAAACTCCTAAAAAATAATATCTAGTAAATTCTTTTCCTATATCTTCCACAACTTTTCTAAGTAATAGAAACTCATCCTTACATTGGGTCCCCTTGATTTGTAACATATACCACATTTCTCCATCCTTGGAAAGCCCTATAAATTTCACTAACATTTATTCAAATACCTTTATCTAAATCCCTCTAACTACCAAAATGCCATCATCTCAATTCAAATCAAATTTATTTGCTATATTTTCATCAAAACCTTTAAGTTTCTCAAAAAAGGCAAACCATTCTACCACTTATTATTTTGAAACACTCCTCATTATCCCCAAGAGCCACATGATTCTCATGTTTAAAACAAACAAGAGGACCATCCATCATATAAAATATATTATCCTAACACCTAAGGACTAAACGTAATAGAAATGGTAAGAAAGAAAATGAAATAAATTTATCCTTTCTAAAAACCTGAAAAAATAGTTTGAATGGAAAAAATTGACCATCATTTATTCCTCACAAAAAAATAATAACTTTAAAAATAAGCCTTCTACTATTTTATGTAGTAACAACCCATCATACCAATAACTCAAACAAGTCCCACCTAGCCAAGTATGCCCTTTTTCGAATAAAAATGTATATTCCAAAGAGACAAACACATGCCTTATAATCATTTGAATTTTCCACTTTAGAACCAAATATTGAAAAGAGGGTTAAAAACATGTGAGTTGTCTCATCCTTTATCATCTATCTAACCAATATAGTTTACCAATAACCCCAAAGATAAAAAAAGATATTTATTCTAAAAGAGCCTAGGCACACCACATCCATGATCACTCATAATCATCTAATCATAATGAGAACATTATCAAATACTTATAGACTATTATAAATAACAATATCTACCTACCATTTGGCCAAAACAACCAAATTAATTCAAATAAATGAAAATCATGCTTGTAAATAAAAACTATTTTCAAGGCATTATATCATGCCCAAAACACATCCAAAAACACATAGTCCCTACAACCCAACCAAAAAGAAGGGAAGAGCTAGAAAATAAGAGGGGGTAAAAGACCCCCTCACCCATTTGACCACCAACTCTTAATTCCCTCATTTCTCAGTCTTTTATCCATCCTAAAAGAAGATCCATCCTTCTTTTGTTACTAAGAGCTTATCAATTTTACCTCTTCACTATTATGAGACTTAGACTTTGTCTTTAATTAGTCAGCATCTATATATAAATTTGAACCCAAAACCTTTCAATGCATTGCAACCCTTTTTTCCAATATTACAACTTTTAAACCTTCTAGGTAGTTCTAAAACTTACCTTAGTCAAGGAAAAGGGCTTTCGTAACCATGGATAGTATTTTAAAATTTATAAAAATGTTGCTTACTATCTATGTTACATATGGTGTGTTTAATCAATTTATTTTCAGATGAGTGATATGTGAGAATATCCCTCACCTCAAAAAATGGGACGTGTATTCAACTTATTTTGCCTCTAGTTATAAATTTGAAGTTGTTATAGGTTATAGGTTACAAGTACCATATTGATGCAGAAGCATCAAACTAAAAGACTCCATTTTTGGTGTTTTATCAATAACTGGTCAAGTTAGTAAATTTTGGAGTTTCAAAGTGTTTAAAGGACCTTTTAAAGGTCTAATTATGGTCTTAGAATCCATTTGGGTCCCTTACGATGTGTTATGTGGTCTCTAGGTGTTTTCCCTCCAAAATAGGGAATTTGAAAATTCAAATGTTGTAACTAAGGATAGGATGAAAAAATGCATGGTTTGAAGTGGATAGCTGAATGAAGTCATCTAAGGAGTCATGTTAGGCATATGTTGAAGTTTTAGGCCACTAGGGTGATAGTCATTAAGAATCAAATAGAATAAAGGAATTCAAAATCTCACATTGAGGTAGTTATGGACAAGAAGTTGATGTAACTTCCAAGCAAGAATCTACGTTGAAATGAAATATAAAGATTAATTATGGTTAGAGGGTGTAGATAATGAGATAGAGTTGAAAAACAAATCTCCAAGAAGTAGAAAACATGGAGCATGATGAAAATTGATACACTTCTCCATGAAGATTGACAAGTCCTTTTATGGACTGTATTTGAAATCAAGAAGGACTAAGATGAATAAATAAAAGATTGTTTATGTTTCTTTATTAATGAATTTATATTGTTATAGTATATGTTGTCTTGATATTCTTTGAATCCATGAAATTAGTGTTGTTTTGTGAAAGGTACAGGTTTGGATAAAAAGTGAACAGTCACAGTCCAAGAATAAGTAAATTTATGTGTTTCCTTAAGTTTGGAGAGTTGAAATAAATCATGGCTTAATAATTTCATGCATTATAGTTTTGAAAATATTTAGGTGGGTGAAATAATGTGGTATTTGTATAATCTGAAGCTAAAGGCCTTTGAATGTTCAAAACCCCTGTTGACTATGTTACAGTCAAGGAACAAGTTCAACATTTGGGTTTAAATACTTAAACCATAGATATGCTAGGATAAATATTGATGAGGATAAATTTTTATGTAAATTTCCTTGTTGAGTCCAAGAAGATATGAAGCTCAACACATAGGCTCTAGATAAGTGGTAAGTACTAACAAACTATCATATCCCTATTTTCCTTGTAACCCTATTTATATGTTAAGTGCCAAATGTATAAGTGAAGATTATAAAAGAGATGAAAAAGGATAATGACGAGTGTAATATGGTTTTTTATTTTCTAATAAACATGGAAAGGTTGATACTTAGGTCATAGCCATGTGACAATTTTGTTGTAACTCTCAAAACCTTGTTTCTCAGTTAAGAAAAACCTATGTTTTAGAGGATTGAGAAAGATTTGTACATTGACCAAGGAATGGGAATAATATTAATGTGTTCTTGTCATTAATGGAAGAGATAATAATTATTTTTAATGTATTATACAAGAATAACCCTATGTTTTAAGTTGTCACCATAAAAATCCATGTTTTCGATAGGTTCAATATTGCTTTAGGACTGTGAGTACCTTGTTTGAGTATATAATCCTTTCAAGAGAGTGTTAAGGGGTAAGGAAAATAATGAAAAAATGTTTTAATGAATTTTAAAGTTAAATATGAAGGATAAACGATATGATAATCCTTTTGGTACTCAGTAAAACCCCTATTGTCTGCCTACACCTTGCACAGTCATCAAGGTATGCACAGTTAGTTGAATATTTGTAATTTTGAGCAAGTTAAGGTTGGAACAAAGGATATAGGTGATTTTAAAGGTTTAATGGGATGTATATATACCTAATTCAATTTAATTGTGTCTTTTAGACACTATGAAACTCAAGTTAAATATTTAACAAGCTCTCAGCCTGTGTAGGATTCAAAAAATTGTAAAATTAGGGTTTTACTTGTAAAATGAGTTCCAATTGTTCAAATGTGGTGAAAATTTGTAATTAGGTTGTTTTTTACATGCCTAAACTAATTTAATAATTTTAATATAGGTAAATTATGTATGGTATGGATTTTTAAGGACTGAGTTAGAGTTCGACCTAAAAGGGCTAATTGAAGGGCAAGGAAGGGCTAGAAAATGGTGTTAGAGATTGAGTAAGATCCTAAATTTTCTTGAGTAGTTTGAAAAAGCTATAATGTGCCTCAAATTGGTTTTATATCTTTAATAAAGGATATTATTTTATCAAATAAATTAAAAACCTAAAAACTGGGCTACAAGCATAGGTAGAGTTTTGTGATATTGTGGTGGTACAAAGTGAGTGGGACAACGTGACTGAGCCTTGATAGGGACTGAGCCAAGTGTGATAATATTAATAAATACTATATAGAGATAAATTTAAATTTCATTAATCATAAAATAATAATTTACCCTTGAAATCTAATGGGGAGTTATCTATTGAAAGCTAGTGAAGAGATTACAAGTAAGTTGGTCAAGCAACTAATGTCAAGGAGGTGGAGCATGATGGTAAATGATATGAAAGAAATATGATATAATATATAATTTTTTATATATTAATTGATAATAGGAAACACAAAGGATTGTAATGAGTATATCACAAATATATTGAAACTAGATTGAAGACAAGGGTGGTCAAGTGCAAACATGCAAATAAGTGTGATATTCTTCAAGACCAGAGCAGATAAAAATGATATGTGGATGACTTCTCCCTAATATCTCTGTATCACATATTTTTGCTTATTTGAACAAGAATTATATTTTTCCCCATGACATAATAACCAATTTTCAATTTCTAGTGTTTAGCTTCTTTCTCATCAAATCGAGGCATTAAAGTTTTAGTTTCAAATTCTAACTTTTTTTTGCAGGATTGTGGTAATGGAGTTTTAGTTTTCAGTTTCAGCTCATTTTTTGTTAAATTATGGAAATTTAGGGTCAATTTATTATTTTTTAAATGTGTTATCATGGTTTTCATACCTCAATTGTATTCATTCCTTTATTAATTTTTCAGTTTCGCTTATTTCATTTGGTTACAATAGTATTGATTTATTGATACATTGATATACTTGTATGCATTCCCATTTATTATGTGTTCCCATTTATTTTGAGGTAAATTTAATTAATTTACATTCGAGCACAAGTGATTCATTCACATTAGGTATAGATTCCCCTTCAATCCATTTTTTGGTAATTCTCAAGTATGCACTTATTTTATTTTACTTTTATATGCATGCAAACATGCACATCAAAATAGGGCATTATGCAAACACCTAATTTTGGTATAAGTCATGTAATTTTGGTGTATTTATCATGCCTTAGTACATTTAGTTCATTTTCTTACTTTAAGATTCTTTTGAGACACTTTCCCTTCACATTTGGACCCTCCATAGTATCATGTAATTCACATTTAGTCATGAATATCTTCAAATATGTTAGTTATTTACTTTAGGATCCACCCAATTATCCTAAAATTTATCATCATATTTGTTTTATGGATTTTTTATGAGTTTACTATTTTTTTATTCATCCTAAAATTGGTTTTACCACTTTTTAAGCCAATTCAAAAATGGTCATGTGTCTTACGGGTCCATTGTGCCACCGCGTGCTAATTTATTATGCCTTGTTTGTCAATTTTCACTCATTTCCATGGTAAAGATATACACAAATGTGTCCCAATTTTAATTCAAATAATTATATATGTGCACATGTAGACTTTAAGACATTTCATAAGGTCATATCACACATATATCTATCACAAACATGTCAAGGAGCTTACACACTTTGTTTTTTTCCCTTGTCACATCTACTAGAGTCTCGTGGTTGCATATTGTACTAAAATTAGGTTGCATTCAAGAATATATAACATCATTTATTATATTAGGGAGATAATGTGGAGTATTTTCTCACTTGGATTGGGTCACTCGCATGTATGAGAAATACATGGAGACTTGATTCACATTGATATATAGCGACAACCCTCAAGGGCCAATTTACTTTGCACACATTCATTTGTCTTGGATGTGTTGTTAGGTGTTAAGGCCAAACTAGGGTTATATCAAAGGATAAGTGATTAATATGGTTGCACACATTTTTTATTTTCATTGGAGACATAATTTTACACTTCTGTTAGTGATGAAAGGTTCTAGAAAGTTTCACAGCTTGGGGATCCACATAGACATTTTCATATCAAGTTTTCCACTTTCAACCCAAATTGTCACTTTCAGCATGATTCTAAACTAGTCAACTCTTTTTAAAGTAGTATGAAATTAGTCATCACCATAAAACATAGTCTACTTTCTAGGAGATCTTCTACACTATTCCAAAGTCTACTTTCTAGTATCATCATTCACTATCAACACTTGGGTAAAATATAAATCAAGTATGCATCTCTATTTTCTCATATATTTTTAATTTATATTTAATAATCATTCTTCAATTTCTCTATTCTTGTTACCCACTCTAAAAAAGTTTTATTTATTGCACTTAATGAATTTAGTTAGATTTTTCTTATGCCATTATATTATCTAATTGGCATAGTGTTTTGAACAAGTATACTCTCTTTTTTTTAAAGAATAAACTATCCTCGATATATGTTAGAAAAAATGTTACTGCTAACATAGATTAAACACACGATTAATCCATGCATGACATTAAAGTTTTTCTTACAATATACCATCAAAATTATAATCAAGAGAATATTATTCATGTAGTTTCTCCATTTTTACCATGCTATATTAAAAAAACTAAGAGTCAACAATTATAAGAGTGTGAAAATCATCTATCTTTTAAATTCAATGGGGTACAAAAGGAATGAACATGTATCGAAGGAAAATAATATCAATACAAACAATATTGTCATAACATTTAATACAAATAAGTGCCATGTACTGGCATGCCCTTCCTTTGGATTGAAGTAGGTTGTATTGGTTTGTTATTACACTAGTGAAATTTCATGTGTTTTTTGTATAAAAGGTGTTATTAGATAACTATTTGAATTGTGTGTTGAAGCAGGTGGTTTTAATAGTCATGGAAGAATAAGAGTAGAAATATAAAATTGAAAATAATAAATAAGTATATGTTGTCAGGTAATAAGGATAGGAAAATGAAAAGAGATGAAAGTGTTACAATTTATTTGGAAAAAATGATATATAACTTTATATTAAATAAATTGATGGTGTGATTAAAGAGTTCAATTCAAGAATTGAAATATAAAAATATATTTAATATAAGAATTGAAAAATTACAAAAACTATTTTGAAGAGATAAAACCTAAAATTTGGAAAAATAGAAATGATTTTACACAAAATATTGTAGATGGAAAGTAAATTTTTTAAAGGATTGTTCTTCTACAATGATGAGCTATATTAACATATGGAGGTTAATATTAAACACATCATTGTTTAATTAACTCAAAATGTAATTTGGACCACCATATTTATGTACAAATTATTAATCCATTTGAGATGTATACACCACCATAATGACATTCATTTAGTTTTTTTATCCGTGCAGCTATGTGGTGAAATGAAAAAATGTGAGGGAAAGTAATAATTGTGATCATAGAGATATTTCTAACTATATTGATAAAATATTTACAAATTAAGATGTCAATATCAAAGTTATTGGAATTGATATGTCAACAATAAATTAATGTGAAAAATCAATCAAAATTAAGGGTTGAGATTTCCCAAACCATATGTAATTTTTAAAATACAATAATCATTTTTTTTGTGCATGCTTGTTGAAATTATTACTCGCAGCTAACACAGTTTGATAGACCATTGAAAATGTGTTGACCGCTACATGATATTCTTGTTCCACAAGACATGAAAATTGAGTGTTAGATCCAAATTGAAAAACCTTAAATATTGTATTGAAATTTTTCTGATGTTGTGGGCCAATTTACCTTGTTTGTGTGTAAAAGCATTTGAAGAAGAGCTCACTAAAAACTTTTCTTATGTGGTATAATTTGATTACATATTAATTTGAAGAATAATAAAACTATAAAAAATGTAAAGTTTAAATTAGACCTGGGTTGTTTGAAGCATAATGATGAAGCTAATACAACTCCAAAAAAATAAATTTCAAGCATGCTTTAACCCATTTTTTTACTACATGTACACAACACATCAATAACACATTGAGATGTTTACTTTTTATTTTAATTTGACACTACCATGTGGTCTAACAAACTAATACAAACCTACATCATTTTTTGATTAAAAAAATAAATTAGTAATAATAAATATATTTTATTCTTTACTTGTTAATTCAAAAATTTAAAACCAAAATATTGGTAATACAATTTACAAAGCTTAACTCTTTGTTTTGATTAAATATAACACCACTGTAACTAACCTTTGAGATTTGTATTCTCCTTATAAAATTAAAAATATATACAAAATTTTTATCCACATAACTTTCAACAAAAAAATGTATAATTTGGATCCACTACCCAAAAAAATGACTGATTCAAAATTCAAATTTACTCATTACCTTAGTGCACAAGGACTAATAAGAAAAGTCAGGGTAGTTACTATAATATTTTAAATAGATGTGTTGGGTGCATACTCACCCCTTATTTATATATTTTCTAATTATTGATAAATATGGGTTTTAAAAGGTCCCATCCTTTTTACAAATTTAGATAAAAGAATAACATAAAAAAGCTAAAAACAAGAAAAATTTGGTTGTCAAGCTCCAAAATAATCTTGAAATGGTGTTATCAAACAACAACAAAATTGTATTGGGAAAACAACTAATAAAAAACAAAGCAATAAATATTTAACATAAGATAAAGTTCTAAGAGAAAACTAAAATAAATAAAAAGAAATCTGAAAAAATAGATCAATAATCAATGAACCTATTAATGAATATGTTTTGAGGTACAAAACAATGTTGGCCAAAATGACAAATCCTACGGCAAATAAAGAGCCTCAAGACATCGTTAAGCAAAGTTTGCTTTCCCTATTACATGAGTCCATTGTTTTCAAGAAGTTAAAATATTTTGATGACTTATACCATATTATCTGAGATTGTGAAATGAAACTTATTTCCTTAAACAAGCTTAAGTCTATAGCAAACATTCTGACTACATTTACTACCATGTTTCATATCAAATCTAGCTACAAAGTCAAACTTATAAAACCTAAAAAAGAAGTAACCAAAATGGCTAAATTAATATCACAAAAACCTAATCGAATAATATTATCTAATACACCTAAGAGATAATTTTCATGATTACCTAAGTCTCCATCTTCATTACCTACGAAGATTTTGGAGTGTCATCGCATATCTCTCCCTCCTCCCATAGCGGTTGATACGAGTCAACCTCTACCAAAAGGATATGATGTTACTACATATTGTGATTATTACCAAGGCCTTAGGCATTCTACAAACAAATTTTATACCTTGAAACATAAGATCCAAGATCTTATTGATACTAAAAGCTTGCCTTTGATGATCCTCCAAAGGATTCAGGTTCACAACCTAGTGACCATCCAAACCAAAATATATTTAACAATCCATTGCAATATCATTCTAAAAAGGATACAAAAATTCAAATGGAATATATTACACATACTTCTCCATCACATTATTGACACTTATACGCACAATACCTCCTATGGTTCAAAGACATTCTTTAACATTTGATGACAATAAATTACAAATGAGAACTCATAATCTTTATTCATTATTTATTCAAGCATACATTAATCATTAGCCTATACATAGTGTTATGATTGATAATTATTTTAGTGAGAATGTATGTATCATGATATTACTTAAACATTTGGGATATACACATGATGATTTGTACCCTTTGACTAAAACGGTTAGAGCATTCAATGGGACATCACAACACATTATTAGTGAGATTGATTTACCTTTACAATTTGGTCCAACACATGGGCATACTACCTTTTTAGTTATACCATATACATGAGTCTTTGATATGTTATTAGGACAAACTTAGATACATAAACTCCATGCATTACTTTCCATAATGCATGGGTGTATTAAGTACATTCATACCAACAAGGTAGTCATTGTTTTTAAAATTCTATATGAACATCCACATGAATAAGAAAAGTTTATTCCCATACAAATAATTATACAACCTGTTAAGATTAATCATTTGTGAAAGGGTAAGAAATGGACACCTCAGTCTTGTACACTTCACAAACTTAGACCTTGGTTGTTCCTCTTAGTTCTTGACCTTTCCTACTTTTGCAAGTCTTACATTTGCACTCTATTGTTACCCTTATCCTATTTATTAATCTAACCTATCTTATATTGATGACATAAGTCTTCTATATTGCCCAAAAATTTTAAAACCTACTTGTCTTCCACCTCTGCAAGTTCTAGACCTGTACCTACTTTTTTGCTTCCTAGACACTTGTGTCCCAGTCAAATGCTTATGTCGACCCAAGTATCCTTGATGTAAGTGTCCAGTGCCCTAAAGTCATATAATTTGTAAATGAAACATATTCTAATGGTCAGCCTAAGTGTTATTATGTAAGATATCCCCCTGATAGGAATGGTATATATGCATGATCACTCATCATTCATTACTCTCCTCACATATTTGGATTCATACCAAAGAGAATTTAAATAGTATTCAATTGAGCAAGGCTTCCCTATTTTATATTATTTTCAAATTAGGCATAGGGATAACACATATACAGGTATGAAGTATTGAATGAGAATCTTAAGAGCTATATTTATCAAGTTACAAGTTAAGTCATTATTTTACTTGCTTATCACATATTACATAATTCACACACAAACCAACATGTAGGGGAGAAATCCATAAGTTTGAGGCCTTCTTTGGAGTATTGGATATGTAGACAATGTTCATAACATTAAAAATTTTGGGTTAGCTCGACATCGTGTGTCCACTATCCCATTTTTTTCATAGCCACTATGAAGATGAAGAATAGGATTTGATCATTCAATAAGGAGTGATAGTTCATGACCTAAATCTGAAAGTACTAGAGTGAAGGTAATGATGAACTCAGAAGCATCCAGGTGGTCACATCTTATTTCAGTAGTTATTATATACTGGACACATGCATCTGATCTAGACACTAACATCAATGTAACTGTCTAAGACTGACATAAGTTTTTATAGGTATTGAGGCACTTAATCTAGAATTTGGGGACCATTCTAGAACATTCTTCTAATTTTCTTCCTACCTATTCTAGATCTAGAACTATATTATCATCATAACTAGCTAAGTATCTTATTTTCATTATCATTACAATATCTAGTTTATTTGTACTTTCTATTTTTAGCATATCTCAACATAATAAATTCAGTATATGTTATATCTGAGTTTTAAAATTAATTAGCTTGTTATAGATATGTTTATCATCCTTGTGCTTATTAATTTCTATATTGCTAACCCTATCTACCCATAGTAGGATCCACATCCAATTTAGGGTTAGATATTTGATGAACCTAATTCATGTTAATGTCAATTTTTTTCTAATCTAGGACTTCCAAGCCTCTTAGGGTTTTAATTTATTGTGATGGATTTTTAGATATGAAACTCTAAGCTAGGGTTTTACCCATAGGTTATGTTTTATGTTGTTTGGAGTTCACAAGAGAAACATACAAACAATAAAATTTATTTGAATGTAATACTATAATATTCATATTTTAGCAACATAATACAATACTTTAACATTATAATCTATTCAAGCATGTGCAATAAATATAACAAGTACAAAGTAGCTAAGGTATAAAAGAGAGCATATTGTGTATGGTGTTCTATTTTGGAAGATGACAATGATCAAGAATCATCACAAGACTATAATAGAGATTTGGGTTTTATTCACTCTGAGTTCTTAGTGTTTAACCAATGGACACTTGTGTCCAAATTTGACACCTACGTTAATGATAGTGTCTTTATATTGACATTAGTGTCTAGACCACAATATAGCTCAATTTTTTAATATGTCATTTGGGTTTTTTTGCCTTCCACTTCATTTCTTTAGATCTTATGCAAAGGTTGTCGATCTTAATTTATATATCAAAACCATAGGTTCACTCTTCTTTGCCATTGAATGATGCCCTAGAAAAAATGGGCTAGTGGGCACATGGTGTTGAGATGTCCCAAATACCTCCCACTATTAATGGGCATTACCTACATATACAATACTCAGAAGAGGGCTTCAAACTTATGTGGTTTTCTCCTACATGTTGACTTGTGTGTGAATCATGAAATATGTGTAAATCAAGTACAATAATGAACTAACTTGTAACTTGTCAAATCAGGTTCTTGGGTTGATCCTTTAGTACTTCAAACCTATAAATGTGTTGTACCTATGATTGGTATGCAAATAAGTAAGTTTTATTCAATTGAATGCTTGATAGAGTGCTCTTAATAAGTTGCATTGGTCTCTTTTTGGTCTTTACTTGGTGAGAAATGAATCAAAGTTTATCTTGTATTTATATAAATCCCTTTGGAGAATTAACTCACATCAAATAACTTAAGCCAACCATTAGGATACATTTCATTTGTAAAATAGATGACTTTAGGTCACTAGATAATTAGATCAAGTCAAGACACTAGCATCGTCGATGCTAGTGCCTGTCCTAGACATTGGTTCTAAGGAGTAGGAAAGTAGTTATAGGTTCAAAACTTACCAAAAAAGAAAATAAGTACATTTTAAGTATTCTGGGCAAGATAGAAAGCCTAGGTCATCAACATAAGCCTGTTTGAACTAAGAGATAGGCTAAGGGGCATAATATAGAGTAGATGCAAGAATTGTAAAAGTGGGAAAGGTCCAAAACTTAGAGGAATAGCCACAGTCTGAGTTTGCCAAGTGTACAAGACTAAAGTGCTATATAATCTATAAATATCATCTACATTTATCCCCCTTAATTTACTAAAGAAATTGCTAGTTTAAAGGAAAGGAATACATACATGGGTGTGTATAACACACCTTATCTTTGCATGCGCCCAACTTGAGCGCTTCATTGGTGACTAACTTGTAACAAAGAACATATTATAGTATATAATTAGTGCATATAATCTAGAATTAAAAGTACTTGAAATAGATCAAAATTGAAATAGTAAGGTTTAGGAGCACACATGTGTATCGATGTAATCACATTACCTATTATTAGGTTGATTTGAAAAAGATGTATCATTGTAAGGCTCTAAATTTGAGATTAAGAAAAATATAGATAAAGTTTGAAAGTGCATCTATCCAAGGAGATAGAGAGATAAAAAGAGATTGGAAGGCACATGCCCCCAAACCTTGTAGCAAAAGTGAGTTGCCACCTACCAGTTGAGATTAGCTCAACCTCACAACCCAATGATACTTATAACCTAGTGAGTGTGAGTAAACCACGTCATCCACATTGTCGAACTAGTGAGGTTACATGATAATATAAATTCCAACTTAAAAACTTGTTAAGATTGACTGATTTGTCACCTCAACCATACCAAAAGTTGAACCAACTACTATAGTAGAATGGCTCAATATAGTTCATAAAATTTCAATTGATGGGTGGTGGCATTCCTTAAGAATGTTTTGAAATATAAAATTGATTTGTATT
This sequence comes from Torreya grandis, assembly GCA_037957365.1. Lineage (NCBI taxonomy): Eukaryota > Viridiplantae > Streptophyta > Pinopsida > Cupressales > Taxaceae > Torreya > Torreya grandis. The sequence goes on from JARHVA010000473.1 coordinate 2,021,453, forward strand.
TTTCAATATTAGGCACATATTACATAGTATGTAAACCTTAGATATGTATCATGCTGAAATTGTGTATAACAATGGTACCAATGTATAGAATTCAGCCACAACTGTGAATTTGAATCATCTAACTTGTGCTTTAGCCAATTCCAAAAAAATTGTAAGTGTGGAGAACATGCTTCCAAATCATGCCTCCACTATATATGGAAAAATTTAAAAACTAATATAAGTACCAATATCAAGAATATGTTTCCAAAACATGCCCCCATTTAAATATGGAGATGTTGAGTCCTAAATAAGTGTGGATAACATGCTTCCAAAGTATACCCTCACTGAATCTAAGAACTGATATAAGTACCACACACTTAATAAGTGTGGATAACATGCTTATAAAGCTTACCCACACTAAATCTAAAGACTGAATATGTGAAATCTGTGCCTATATGGCATGCCCCCATTGAATCTAAAAATTGATATGAGTACCATATATTGAATAAGTGTGGCGAACATACTTCCAAAGCATGCCCCCACTAAATATAAAAACTATGCTAAGTGTGGATAACATGCATCTATGACATGCCCCCACTAATATGGCCCCTCTTTGAGGTGAGGTAAAAATAATAACTGGTAGCTACCTCACCTCAAAAGGATAAGACAACTGCATACTCTATGAATATAACATTGTAAGATATAGAAAGGAACATCTCTAGGTAGATATAACAATAAAGAGCATAGAACCAATGTGATCACATGAATGCATAAGATGCATGATAAGGATCATGGTAATGTCTAGAGAATAAGAGTATAATTTCAACAAGCAAACAAGTACAAGTACAAGAGCACTCAAAATAAAGTCAAAAGGCAATGGTCTGAGACTAAAAACATGGGGCATGATCAAATACCTCATAATCGAAGGGACATGACTTATAAAATCAAGGATGACATATTCATATGTCCATAAATCAAATAATGACATATATAAATGTCAATAAAATCATACATAGGTATGACTGTCACAAATAAAGGAGCATATTCAAATGCTCAAACAAGCAAGACAATAGCAAGGCAAGACACTCAAGGAAGTACATAAAGTAAATCATAAGCAACTAGCATAAACATGTCATAGTAGTCCATGGATCCAATGTGTTAGAAAAAATGTCAAGTGTATAGCATCCTAAGTACCTTGTGTAGCATATAATCATGGATAAAGAAATTTGTAAATACATATGTAAGCTCAACATGATAATGAAATGCGATCATTGAACCATATAACTTGGGTGTATCAAGATCAAAGAAGTGAATGGCCCCAATGTCTGTATGTCATGAGTAGAGGGAAGGCCTAACATCCAAAATAAGAATTGATCATGTATTTGTGTATGCATATATCACACTTAAATACAAGTGTGATACACATGTGTATGTAGGAGTAATTGAGTATGCCCTACATTAACATGAAACTAACACATAAATGCTAAAGATCTAATAGAATATGTAGGTGCTGAAATTGTTTTTGGATTTTTGAATGCTTTTTGATTTTTTGGGTATTTTGGAATATTTGAAGGGGAAAGATCATCCTATGATGTCATCTATGGATGCTCATAAATATCTCCCCACTGCAAACCTAGTGTAATAATCTTATTCCATCATAGTACTATAAGTGATGATCTATGTATGTGAAATAGGACTCTATGGTCATGAAGCAGTAGTAGGAGTAATAGGAGTAGGGGTTCATGGAACCTATCATTGAGTGATATGTGGTTTTTTTGGATTGATAATAGTAGAATCATGCCTAGGTACTATGGATATTTTAACATGGTGTGTAGTGAATCGGGATTCTATGGAATCCATCGTATGTATTTGATGCAGTGGTCTCTCAAGTATTGTCCACCTAGTAAAGGGGATTACGTGTTGTTTACCCTTGGGCTATGAATGAGCCTTACTAGGCTTGGTAATTAACTATCTAGGTATAATTTTTTCTTGTTCAATAAGATGTTCATATGGAATTCTAGAAACCATATTTACTCGATTAGCATGAATGTATTTAATACACCCATGTATTGTAGAAGGTATTTCCTGAAGTGTATGGGTCCAAGGTCTTCCTAATAACATATCAAAGATGCTCATGGAAGGTATGACTGAAAAGGTAGTAACCACATGGGTGGGACTAACCTATAAAGGTAGGTCAATCTCACCAATAACCTTAAGGGAAGTCCCATCCAATGCTCTGACTGTTCTAGTAGAAGGATGTAAATCACTATGAGTATAACCCAAGTGCATAAGTAATGTCATGGTGCAAACATTATTTTTTGCATCATTATCAATCATAGCACTACGTATAGGGTGTTTATCAAGATATGCATGAATGAATAAAGAATGAAGATCAGTGTCATTGTAATTTCACTATCATCAAAAGTAATAGATGGTCTCTGAACCATATAAGGTATATGTTGTGTAAGTTCTAATAATCCCATTTAGTAGGTGCCCATAATGTGATGGAGGAGGGTGTGCATTATATTCCATTTGCACTTTTGGTTCTTTTTTAGAGTGGCCTTGAAACGGATTATTAAATATGTTATGTTTATGGTCATCAATAGGTTGTGACCTTGATTCCTTTAGAGGAACCTCAAATGTAAGCTTTTGGTCATCGATAAGATCTTAGATCTTGTGTTTCAAGGTAAAGCATCTGATTGTAGAATGCCCTAGTCCTTGAAGATAATCATAATAAGCATTCACATCATATCCTTTGGGTAGATTTCAACTCATATCAACCTTGATAGGATGAGGGAGAGATATAAGTTGACACTCTAGTAATTGGGAGAGTCATGAAGTCGAGGACTCAGGTAAATGTATAAATTATCTCCTTGGTGCATTAGATAGGACAAGCTGATTAGGCTTATGTGAAAATGTGTTAACTATGGTGGTTGTTTCTTTTTTAGGCTCGAGAGGTTTTACCTTATAACTCGGTTTGATTATAAATTTGGTACTAGATGTAGATGTAGCTAGTGTATTTGTTACATACTTGAGATTATTTAATGAAATAAGCTTCATTTCATAGTCCCGTACAACATGACATAGGTCATTAAAAAAAATTTAACTTCTTAAAAACAATAGAATCATGTACAGGAGAAATCATTTTTTTCTTGAATATGTATTGCAACTCCTTATCTATCACAGGATTGGTCATTTTAGCTAGCAATGTCTTATGTCTCAAGACATATTCATTGATAGGTTCATTGGTTCCTTATTTGATTTTGGCAATTTGACCATAGAAAACCTTTTCAAAAATATTAATGAAAAAGTGTGCCAAAAATTGGTCAAGAGGTTTGAATACTTTTAAGGATTGGAGAGGTAAATCATAGAACCACCTCAGATCATAGTCCTTGAGGCTTCTTAGAAATAATTTCATCAAAAGTTTATCAATGGAGGTATAATCAAGGCATACTGCATAAAAGGATTGAAGATGTTATTCAAGATCACCCTTGCCATAATAAAATGTGAACTTAGGTGCAACAAAACCAATTGGCAAAGTGTGCAAAGATATCTCAAGTGCAAGATGGTTATGCAACACATCTTGCGAATCAATAGCATGAGGAGACATTAAAGAATTTTATTCAATGTTTGTAACCTTGTCTTACAAGGTCTTTATAAGTTGAAGGAATGATTGAACTATAATCCTAGTGGGATTTATATTATGAAGTTGATTAGTCACCAAATGGGATGTAAACACAGTTTGAGTAGTAATAGGTATTGAAACTGGTATTTGTGTTGAAATAATTGATAATTCCATGATAGATGTAGCAACAATAATTTTAGGAAACAAATTCTAGAAGATATAATCTATGCCTCCATTAAATGTAGGTGGATTTATGGGTGTGGACTTAGTTATAGTACCTTCTAAGGATTCACCATCACTAGGTGAGGCAGCCTTAGTTTTAACTTGTTTACATATTTAATCTCTTGTAACATACAAAGATGCATTTATTAAGCTCTTGTTTTTATTGATATGAGTAATCAATGCTTATTCATCATATATCTAGAATCAGGTATTTGCACTATCATTTTTCATTGCTTCACAAATGAAAAAATTAAAATTTATAACAAAGTACAGAAATGAAGAAAAATAAAAAGACCTTAATTGACCTAGGTTTGATGTTAAAATATTGGGTTCACCAAATGCTTAACCCTAAATTAGATTGAGGAATCATATACTTGGTGTTAATAGGGTTAAGAATATATAAAATATAATGCACAAGGGTAATGATTAGATCTATAACCATCCAATTAAATGTTAAACTTAGATATAAACATACATTGAATTTATTATGGTGAGAATAAGCTAAATATAAAAAGTACAGTTAAGTTATACATAGAAATGATAAATAATTAATATACTTAATTGGTTCTAATGCTAACATAGTGTTGGATCTATAATAGGCAAAAAGTAATTTGGAAGGAGATTTTAGAAGACTCATCAGATGTTAGATCTGATGCTTCTAGAGCTCTAAAAACTAACATCAGTTTTGAATGGTTGTGTCAATGCTACTATCTATGTTTAATGCAAGTGTCATGTATGTATTACTAATGGATAAATATGAGACCACCTAGATGCTTCTATGTTTGACATCACCTTATCTCTAGTACATTCAGATCTAGGTCATAGACTACTACTCCTCATGAACTTGTAAAACCTTAGTTTTTCATCTTCATTGTGACCTTAGGGAAATGGGTTAGTGGGAACACGATGTTGAGCTAACTCCAATTACCCCTCTATTAGTGGGCAATGTATACATATCCAATACTCTAAAGAGGGCCTTAGACTTATGTAGTTATCCCATGTGTGTTGGATTGTGTGTGAATTGTGCAATATGTGTAAATCAAATACAACATTGATCTATCTTGTAACTTCATAAACCAGGCTCTTCAGTTGCTCCTTTAGTACTTAATACATATAGATGTGTTGTACCTATAACTGGGATGGAAATAAAGATGTTTTTTCAATTGAATGTTTGATAGAGTGCTTTTAATGAGTTGTCTTGGTCTCTTTATGGTCTTTACTAGGTGAGGAATGAATGAGGGTTGATCTTGTACTTATATCAATCCCTTTGGAGAAGTAATTCACATTAAAACACTTATGCTAACCATTAGGATACTTTTCATTTGTAAAATTTATGATGTTAGGGCACTAGACACTTGCATCAAGTCTGGACACTAGCATCGATACTAGTGTCTATCCCAAACATTAATGTACAGGTAGTAAGAAATTAGGTATATGTTCAGAACCTACAAAGATGGAAGATAAGTACATTTTAAGGATTTTAGGCAAGATAGAAGGTCTAGGTCATCAACATAAGACTAGTTTAACTAAGAGATAGGCTAAGGGGCACAAGATAGAATAGATGCGAGACTTGCAAAAGTGGGAAAGGTCCAGAACTAAGAGGAACAACCAAGGTTTGAGTTTGTCAAGTGTATAAGACTAAGATGCCATATAATCCATAAATATTGTCTACTATTATAAGGGCTTTGTGTGCATACATTTTTAAGTGGATTCTTTATTGATTGGTGCATTTTGGCCTCAAAATAGATCCATTTTTAAATTCCTTAGAGTTATTTGCTACTCAAATTGGTATACTAAAAACCCTCTTTTTGTGTACCAAACTATTGTATGGATTTTTCAAATTTAGCATTTTACTAATTTTAGTAAATTAATACCTACATGTCATACACTGTACTTTTGTTTCTCTATTTTTTTGGGTTCGTCCAATTTCTTGTTTTTACAAAAAAATCTTATCTCAAATTTTCAAAAAATTAAAACAATAGTCTAAATTTCTATATCCTTATTATATCATGGTTGATTGGTCCTTAGCATTTGTATGCCTTTCTTATTCTATTTACATATCAATTTTTAAACATTTTTTCATGAATACAAAGGAGGCTCTTCCTCTTCCTAACCCAAAAGAAGGTGATAACTACCATCCCTCCAACCATGTCCATGTTATCACTCCTTCAAGCGGTAAGGTAGGTGGTGCATGTATGCATGTTTGATCTGAGGTACTTAAGGTTTGTGCTTATCAAGCCCTAAGTTATCAAATCACTAGTAAGTTCAAGTTAATAAAAGACTTTCAAAATCATAATACACTCCAACAAAATCCAACACATGGTAGTGTTAATTATGTGTTTGCATCCTCATCTACCAATGTTGTGCCAAATAAGGTTTCCATCCAAATGAAAAACTAAAACATAGTACATTTAAAATAAATGATTCAAAAAGTGACTAAAATGCTACTAAGAATCCAAGTGAAATTCTAAGAGAAATGATTCAAAATAAAGTGATCAAATTACATCCTCTACATCCCATAAGGAGATCCAAATATTATTGTGCATATCATAGAATGCATGGACATCATATAAATTATTGTTTTGCATTAAAGAAAAAAATAAAAAGTCTCAAAAGTAGTGGTGATCATATCATTGATACATCAACCCAAAAAACCACTCACACTATGAGTACCTCTCTTAAATCACAAGTGCCAAAACAACAAATATGGGAACCAAAAGATAATTCAAAGCAAGAGAAGCATCAAAATAACAAATAAATAAATAAAATACCATTACCAAAGGTTTCCAAAATTCCAAATGATAAACAATTACCAAAGGAACCAATGATCTTAAAACCATAATAAACTAAACCATGTGAGATCCCTTTGTTGATCAATACCAAACCACAAAAGGTCACAATTATAAATGATTATGACAATGGTGATATTATTCCTGATACTAATATGGTAGATGAATAATTAAGAAAACGTTGTTTTGACCCACTCGAAACCTTACCACATGATCTATTTATACCTATAGGACTTGGTACATATCAATTGAATCCATCTCCAGAAAGTACATAATGAAATAGAGATAAAGACAAGGTAAACCATATAACTCAGGATATGCATAAGGTATTAACATCTGAGGTGCACAAAAATAAAAATAATGGAATACCAAAAAGGTCACAACCATAGTCTAACACGGTTCCTTATTCATATACAAATACTCCAAATGGCATATCGCATGTTCAAGAACAACCTATGAGGTTACATTTGTCCTATAATAATGATTACATCGATGATTATGAGCCTAATAATACAAAATATTGGTATGATCCTAATGATACCATTTACACAACATATGATTATCACACACATGATATAGAGACTCAACAAATGCATCTCCTTGATGATATCCTTGGGTTCTAATAGCACTTTTACCTATACATGATCAGGAAGCACTCAAGTTATATGGTTATATGATCACTTTTCATTATCATTTTTTAGCTTATATACTTACACATACCTTATTCATGCTTATATCTTCTATAATGTACTTGATATGATATGTACTTAACATTTTTTACTAACACATTAGATCCATGGGCTTTTATGATATGTTTATGTAAGTTGCTTATGCTTTCATTTATGCACTTCATTGAGTGTCTTACCTTGTTATTGTCTTATTTGTAGAGCATTTAAATATGCTTCGTTATTCATAGCCACCATGCCTTTATTTGCCTAATTTACATTTGAATATGTCATTACTTATTGTATGTATATTTCAATATGTCATTATTGCTTTTGTGTACATTTGACTAGGTCATGTCTATTTGAATGTGTGGCATTTGAGCATGCCCCTTATTGATGGTATCCTTGGACCCTTATCTTTTGATTTGATTTTGAGTGCCCTTGTGTGTGTGCTTGATTATTTATTGAGCTTGTACTATTACTATATAGATGTTACCAAAATATTTATCATGTATCTTAGGCCTTAATGTGATCACACTTTATGTGCTTCAATAATACATTTACCTAGACATGTTCTCCTATATGCTACATGGTTCATTCATAATTATATGGTTATCATATCTTTTTAAGGTGTGATAACTACTAATTTCTATCTTCCCTCACCTCAAAAAGGGGTGCATATCAATGGGGAATGTTATAGAGTCATGGCTTCCATACATTCAGAGTTTCAAATTCAGTGGGGGCATGTCACATAGGAATGGCCTTTGAATGTTCATAATCTCATATTTAGTGGGGCATGTTTTGGAAACATGTTCTCCACACTTACTCAGTATTCAACATTTCTATATTATAGTGGGGTCATGTTTTAGAAATATGTACTCTACATTGGAACCTATATCAGTTTTTATTTTCAGACTATAGTGGAGGCATGCTTTGGAATCATGTCATCCACACTTACATAGTTTTAAATTGGCCAAATGACATAGTTGTATGATTTAGATACACATTTGTGGAAAAAATCTATACATTAGTACTATTGTTATACAAAATTTCAACATGAGACATATCTAAGGTGCATATGTTATGTGATGTATGCCTAATATTATAAAATTAAATTAGTTTTAGATTCCAAACACTTTCAGGGACTATTACCACCCGCCATTTGGAATTTCATGGACTATATTGAGCCAATCAACTCTAGTAGTTGGTTCACTTTTTGGTATGATTGAGGTGATTAAATCACTCAATATTACCAAGTTTGTAGGTTGGACTTTATTGTATCATCCAACCTCACTAATTTGATAGTGTGAGTTGACTTAGTTCACTCACACACACCAAGTTATAAGTATGATTAGGTTACATGATTGAGCTAATTTAAACTTCCATGTGGCAATCCAACTTTTCTCCAAGGTTGGGGGCATGGTCTCTCTCTCTCTCTCTCTCTCTCTCTATATATATATATATATATATATATGCACTTTCTAGATCTATACTTGTCATAATCTTAATTTCAATGATTCATAATGATACATATTTCAAATTAAATTACCAAAAGGCACCATGGTTGCATCTATACACAAGTGTACTCCTAAACCTTGATCTCTTTCAATTTCAATCATTTCAATACTTTCAATTTTAGATTATATGCATTGATCATATATTGTAACATGCTCTTGGTTGCAGATCACAAGCAAAGCACTTAAGTTAGACTCAAGCAAAGATAATGTGTGTTATACACATCCAGGAACACATTCTTTTACTTTAAACTAAGAATTTCATTACTAGATTAAAGGGGGGGGGGAATATAGATGATATTTATGAACAATATAACACCTCAGTCTTGTACACTTGAAAAACTCAAACATTGGTTGTTCCTCTCAATTCTAGATCTTTTTTGCTTCTACAAGTATCACATCTACTCTCTCTTGTACCCCTTGGCCAATATCTTAGTCCAACCAATCTTATATTGATGACCCAAACCCTTTATCTTGCCTAGAATGCTTAAAACCTACTTATCTTCCACCTCTATAAGTTTTGGACTTATACCTACTTTTCTTCTTCCCAGACACTTGTGTCCCAGTTAGATGCCTACATTGAATCAAGTGTCAAGTGCCTTAAAGTCATCTAATTTAAAAATAAAATGTATTCTAATGTTCGGCCTAAGTGCTTTTATGTGAGATATTCTCCCAATAGGAGTGGTATATATGTATGATCACTCCTCATTCATTACTCACCTAAGACAAGCCTAGAATCCTAGCAAAGAGCATTTAATTGAGAAACACTTCCCTATTTTCTCCTATTTCCATATCAGTCATAAAGACAACACATATACATGTTTGAAGTACTGAAGGAGCAGTCCAAGAGCTATATTTGCCAATTTAAAGGTATGTCACTATTGTACTTGCTTATCACATATTGCATGATTCACACAAGGATGTATATATAAAAAGGACAAAATTGCAAAAGAAGCAAATATGTGAAAAGTCAGATTTAATGGGTGAAAAAGGTAATTTGACCCAAGTTCAACATTTTTCTTCTACTTTATTTATTTGAGCTCCTTCATGGTAAAGATATTATAGGTTTACAAGATCAAGATGGACCACTCCTAGGAGGATCTTCAAGTAGCCATGAATCATGAATATTATCCAATCATCATTACAAGAGCATGTTGTTCCATGGCATGCATAAAGGGAAGGGAAGTAGTCCAGGAGGTTCCAGTTGTGCAAGCAAGTGATCTAGGGCATCTTCTAGCGGTTACACATAGAGACAAATTATTTGTTTGCCTCCACCTCAAATATTCTTCTTCCAACTCATGTGGAAGGCATATCCTATCATGAAATCAAAATATATGCTCCAAATCATCATCATTCCTTATAGAGGTAATTGTAACAATAATTTTCCTTACAGTTCCAAGAAGATTTCAAGCATGGAAAGGAATATTTTCTAGTTGGGAGCATCTTGGTGAGACTTTGGCACTTGCAGATTTGAAATGGGTTAAAAATGTATAAATAAAAGGCTTGTCTTCTATTCGAGAGGTTGGTTGGCCATTGTGTTGGTCATTATGTTGGTCTGTGTCATCCTTAGTATAGGTTCTTCCACATTTTGGGATCATTATTGTGTGTATTTTGTCTTTCTTGCTAATGTGGTTGCAACTGTATAACCATTAGAAAGATCAGAGAGCATGTTCATATGTCTCCCCCACCCAACATGGAGCAAATCCACCATGCTTGTCCCCATGGGAGCATTTTGAAACACTGATGTATGTAATATTTTCTCGCAAAGTTAATGAAAATTTTTGTGGTTCTCTGCCATTTTCTATTGATGAAGTGTTGTAATATGTTTTTTATAAATGTTGTTGATTGGATATCTAGTTGTATGCCCATTATTGGTTGTCATCTTGGGATCAGATCTAGATGATAAATCCCTTTCTTTAGTTTGTTTGGGAACATGTTGTTGAATAACTTGTTGGGGTGCCCCAATTTTATGGATTTGATAGGAAAAAGTAGGTAAGATTTTAGTTTTAGTGTATCTTCTAGGATTTCAAGGATCATTTGGGTATTTGCATTTCATTAGCACCAATAAATGCAAATCACTCCTGGTAGTTCCATTAGCTTACATGTAATTTTTGTGTGGCTTTGTTATAAGTGATGTCATGGATGTTAAAAGAATCCCTGCTAACTAGAAACCACCAGCACACCATCCCCCTTTATATAACTATCTAACTATCCTACCCCACAAAAAATACACCCAGTTGCACATTATGAGTGTTATTTGCCTGCAGATGCATAATATATTGCATACTTGACATGTATCTACATTTTGTGCTTTAAAGCCCAGTATTGTAATCTTTTATTTAGCCCCTATGTTGTTGAAAATTATTTTGAATGAAGCTTGTAATCAGATATATATATATCTTTAGTATCTTATATCTGACTTAAAATATTTACTCATTACATGTCACAACCCTTCCCTGATGGATTGAGCATGTTTGGTTGTGTCCTGGTATGATTTACATCTCTTTATGCTAATAATCCCCATGGAGGTTGAGTTTTAGAATCTCTCTATGTGAGCAAGCTACCCCATAGGTCCTCTCACCTTGGTTCAGGAAGAGCCAAAAGTATCAAGGAGCTGACCATACCCTTTGTAGGTACCTCTCAGTCATTTTTTGCATTCAGTCTAATCTTGATGTCAAACCCTTCCTTGACTATAATGACATACTAAATGATTTTTCAACTCTGTTTGCCATTTTATTCAAGTGTGCAAGGTTGAGCGGTATAGTTGTACATCTGGGAACCAACACTCTTCTAACAAAATTACTAGGGATAATTCTTATCACCTGTGACATTGGGGACTCTTACATAGAGATGTAATTAATTTATTTAGATGTTCTCTGCCTATTTATTACAATCAAACTATCTTAGCCGTCAATGTTGCATCACTCCACTAGGGACATGCCAGGATTAAAGATTGGACAATTTGACATCTATTGATTTTGTCGTAAAGAGCTATGAATTTGTTATGTTTTGAGGTGGTTTTCACTATTTGAAACATGAATCTAAAAGTTTCATTGTCTTTGCTTTTATACATCATCACTAATTTTAACAAGATATCATTTCATTATGTATCACTACAAGTATGTAAATGGTTATATTCTATAATTTTACTTCTAGTGATGACTTTAAAAAATCATCTAGTTTTAAAGAAAGATCAATGCCCATCTTCAATATCTTTAGCTTTGAGAGTTCTCTTACTTGTGAAGATGAAAGAATTGAGGTCATCTTTCAAAGGCGACTCATCTAAGAAACTTGTCTTGCCCCTAAGTGTTTATCAAAGAAGGAGACAAGTTTGGAAGCTTGTTAAAGAATTAAGTGCAGTTGCTAGAGATTATGTGGGTTGTAAAAATTCTAATAATCCTGAGCTTCTATTTGTTGAAATTCCTATTGCTGAAGATTGTCATAGTTCTTTTGATTATTTAGAATAATACAGTCCAATTTATTATCTAGCTCCTTCTCAACCAACTAAATCCCATCCTAAGTTTGATCTTGTAAATCCACCTCATTCACCCCCTCATAGCCCTTTGCCATTTGTTTACGAACCTACCATTGAATCAATCATGAGGCATAGGGATAAAAATGAGAATGATCATTTTGCATTTACAATTCCCATATTTAGACCTATAAATTTTTATGACATTGAAGATTATCCTAATGAAGTCCCAAATGAACTAAGGAAATGCCTTCCAAGATTCCAAGGGAACAATGTAGTTAGTGGTGATCAGCGTTTGAGGGCTTTTCACAATATATTTAAAGATTATGAGGCTGAGCATGAGGATGTGTGCATTAAATTATTTGTTCACACACTGGAGGAAGATGCTCATGAGTGGTTCAATTATCTTCCCTATGGATGTATTGATTCATGGGAAAAATAAAGAATATTTTTAGAATTTATTATGGTGATAGAATTTATTTGAGGTTCCTTTTAGAAAAATTTAAAAACATAAAAAATAACACTAATAAATGTGTGTAGGACTTCAATACAAGGTTCAAAAAAGCTATGATGCAGCTACCTGAGAATATTAGGACTAATGAGACAACATGCTTGATCAAATATTATGATGCATTTGATAAAAGAGTTGCATATTACTTGAGGGACAAGGCTCCTATGAACCTATAGTTGGCATTCAATATGGCCACCAAATTGAGAGTAATATAAAGGTTGTGGGTATGCCCATGAACAAGTAGGTTGATGCAAAGTTGGTTGATCTAGAAAAGATACAGTCCAAGGTAGCCAAGCTTGAGGAAAATGTTAAGACTTTGGCCTCCACTGTCAAACAAATGTCCTACAAGTTGGATAGAGATAAGAAAGGGTTGTTTCATAGGCATGTACATGATGTTATAAGTCAAAATAGGGGGGTTGTAAAGGAAGTGACTGAACCCTTACATACCAAGGTAAATGTTGCAAATTATGATTTAGGAATTGATTGATGTGACAAGTGTTTCCTTTCACATCCCCCATGTGATACAACTGAACCTAATGATGAAGATGCAGATGATCTTGAGTCTATATCTCATGGTGATGATGAGATTATGATGTTCAATTATCAAGAACCCCCATGTAAGTTTTTTACCTACATGGAAATGATGAATGCTACTACTACAAAATAGTTTTGGAGTGCAGTCAATAAGGTTTGTGTCCTAACATATAAATTTGGTTGTGATGATAGTATAACACAAGGAAAGGAGTTACCCAATCATGATGTAATCAAATATTCAAAGTCTGCTTTGACTGAAGTGTTGGATATGAATGTCACATTAGGTAATTCCATTGGGATTATGAACATTATTGAGAAACCAATTATTCTTGATAATGTGTTTGACAATGAATATGATGTTTGGAAGATGTCATTTGATAAATATGGGGTCATATTTTATGCCCCTAAGGATGAATTATTTTAGTTTTCTTTCAACCAGTACTTTGAGTGCACAAATGACAATGTTGATCCTAGTGCACTCTTGCTTGGTACTTACCTGATTGCAGCTAAGAAATGAGTTTATTTACAACTGCTAAAGGAGTACTAAAATCTTCTGGCTTGGGCTTATCTAGATTTGAGATCATGAAAAGTGGATTTGCTTCAATGTGTCATCCTATTACAGCCTATAAATAGGTTCTTTAGGCATGTGCAGAGATTGTTTTACTTGATCTTGACAACCAAGCTACTGGAAAAGTTCAAGAGATTAACGGATGGTAGAATTCCAAATCCATTGGTTAATGGAAAGTATCTGAAGCATTTCCTTGATTGAGCATGTAACTGTATATATATTGTATAGTATTTTGTTGTTTTATCCTTCTATCACTTTATTGCCCCTCTATTTTGGGCCTTGTTTGTACAGTTTCCTTTCATGTTTCTATCTTGTGTTCATTTCTAGATCCTCCTAATCTATTTTTGTTAAGTCTGTCATGTTTTATTGAGCCTTCATCAGTAATTATTGATCAATTTGTTAAATTCTTGATTCTATGACCCAATGCATTGGTATCTAGTCTTATGTTTTGGGGTTCTTTGCACACCTATAGGGGATATGCATCCCCAAGTGAGAACCAGTGTTAGTGCCCAAAATTGCATTGAAGCAATTAGGCCCTTGTCAAGTATGAATGTCAATATTTTTGCCTAATTCTAGTTTTTAAGTACCTTTGGTTTGTCAAAAATCTAAGTGAGTTCATGTATGTGCACTTTGAAAAACCATCATTCCAATTACCCTAGCCTAGACCTCCTAATTTAAAAGTAATCATAAGCAAGAACATTTTAATATGTTGTGGACTTAGTTGTATTTTTTATATACTAAGGCTTGGTTGCATTTATTAACACAACCAAACCTTAGTCAAAAAAGATCACGTTTGGTCCCTTTTACTTCCTGTAGCCTAGTCCATTTTATTTTATTTACATGATATGTCTAATGCTCGTGGTCCACTTCATTTCTTAACATGGTCTAAATAAAGATTGGTCCTTTTATTTTAAACTTAGTGTAAAAGTTTTTAGGTCCTTTCCTTCGAGTATTTTACATGCATGAGAAGCCCAACAAAAGTTTAATTCTTTCGGTAAGATGTCAAGTTCAATTTCTTTAGGGAAATTATTTTGAACAAAATGTCCAAAATAATTGTCCTAGTGAATACACAAATGACTAAGTCCAAATTTATTTTAGGAAAATTTCCCATAGCAAAAATCTTGAAGGAATTAATTTTGTTAGACAAATTACCCATGGCAAAAAACCTGAAGGTGCTCAATACTTCTGACAAATCATGTGGGACAAAAGTCCCAAAGAATTAAAAGGTTAAATGAAAACAAAAGTCTTGAATAAATTCGTCCAAGTAGTGTGACAACTGTGTAGACATCATTAACAGCCATGTAGACATCAAAATTAGGCTCAATGATCATCCATTGGGAGTTAAATTTGACAGTCATGTAGACATCATTGACGGTCATTCAAATGTCAAATGATGGGAACTTAAACATCAAATTTAAGCCATTATAATTATCTATCAAGGTCTTAAAATTTGATGATCAAGCAGATGTCATTGACAGTCATATGGATGTCAAATGACGGGCATGTAGACATCAAATTTAAGCCATGATAACTGTTAATCAGGGCTTAAATTTTATGATCACACGCTCATCAAAGATGTTCATGTGGACATCAAATTTAAGATATAGTGGATGGCCAATGGCATTTGAGCATTCATATCTAGATCAATGGTCTGTGTCAATCCATGCACATAGATCAATGGCATGAGTGAAAGTTGACTCGTCAAAATGCTTAGAACCTATAAGAAAGTAATACATGTTTAAGGGGTGACAAAGGTCACATTTCAAGATAAGAAACAATGTGATACAATGAATGCCACATAGGCATACACGTCAACATTACAAATCCTGTGCCAAGCAAAATTATAGGAGATTTGATCATTAATAATAGATTGACTAGGCAGGTTGTAAATGAGTCATGGGAGCTCTGCTGGAAGTTTGAAGGCAATTACAAGTTTATTATATATCTACAGTTGGAAGTTCAAAACTAGATGGATGCAATGTGTATTTTGACAAATAAATAGTATAGATGGACATCTTGCAAACAAGTAGGGTAATGATAAGAACTTGGGTAAAAGTTTGCATAAGCAAAAGAGTTAAAAAGAGAAAGGTCTACACACAATGCATTGTATTTCAATATAGCTTTGCTAACCCATTATGTGCTCATTTGAGATTTACCTATGGGAACTTCCCAGGGGGACCATAAGTATCTAATGTAACTCAGCATGTTGCAAATATGCAAATGGGGCCAAATTTTCCCCAATAGGTCTATGGTTGGAATAATGCATTTATGCATTAAAAAAACAAATTTGCATAAAAGGACAGATATATACAATGAAAAAATTTGCAAAAGAAACAAATATGTGAAAAGGCAGATTGGAGCCAAATAGGTAAAAAAGGTAATTTAACCTAAGTTCAACATTTTTCGTCTGCTTTGTTTGTTCGAGATCCTCCATGAGAAAAATATTGTAGGTTCACAAGATCAAGATGGACAAATCCAAAGAGGATATTCAAGTAACCATAAATCATGAATTTTAATCTAGTCATCATTATAACAGTAGGTTGTTATATGGCATGCATAAAAGGAAGGGCAGTTGTCCAAGAGGTTCTAGCTATGCAAACAAGTGGTCCATGGCATCTTCAGGAAATTACACATAGAGATAAATAGTTTATTTGCCTCCACCTCAAATATTCCTCTTCTATCTCATGCAAAAGGCATCTCCCACCATGAAATAAAAAGATATGCTCTAAATCATTGTCATTCCTTATAGAGGCAGTTGTAACAATCATTTTCCTTGTGATTCCAGGAAGATTTCAGGTGTGGCAAGGAATATTTTTCAATTGGGAGCATCTTGGCAGAACTTTGGCACTTGAATATTTAAAATGGGTAAAAATGTATAAATAGGAGGCTTGTCTTCTATTTGAGAGGTTGCTTGGTGATTGTGTTGGTCATTATATTGGTTTGTGTCTTCTTTAGTATAGGCTTTTTCACATTTTGTGATCATTATTGTGTGTATTTTGTCTCTCTTTCCAAGGTGGTTACAGTTGTACGGCCATTATCAAGATCTAAGAGCATGTTGATATGTCTCCCCTACCCAACATGGAGCAAATCCACCATGTTTGTCCCCATGATAGCATTTTGAAACACTTATGTGTGTAATATTTTCTTGCAAAGTTAATGAAAATGTTTGTGGTTTTTTGTTATTTTTTATTAATGAAGTATTGTAATATGTTTTTTGAAAATGTTGTTGATTGGATATTTGGTTCTATGCTCATTATTACTTGTCATATTAGGCTTAGATCTAGACTATAAATCCCTTTCTACATTTTATTCGGGAACATGTTGCTGAATAATTTGTTAGGACACCCTAGGTTTATGGATTTGATAAGAAAAAACAGATGAGATTCTAGTTTCAGTGTATGTTTTAGGATTTTAAAGATCATTTAGGTATTTGCATTTCATTGGTACCAACAAGTTTAAATCACTCCTGGTAGTTCCATTAGCTTGCATGTAAGTTTTTTGCATCTTTATTATAAGTGATGTCATAAATGTTGAAAGAATATTTGTTGATTAGAAACCACCAGCACACCATCCCCCTTAATATAATTATCTATCCTACCCTGCAAATAATACACCCAGTTACACATTACAAGTGTTATTTGCTCGCAGATACATAATATATTGCATACTTGACATGTGTCTATAATTTGTGCTTTAAACCCTAGCATTACAATATTTTATTCAGCCCCTATGTTGTTGAAAATTCTTTTGAATGAAGCTTGTAATCACATCCATATCTATCTTTAGTAGCTTGTATTTGACTTAGAATATTTACTCCTTCCATGTGACAACCCTTCCTGGGTAGAGTGAGCAAGTTTGGTTGTGTTCTAGTTAGATTTGCATCTCTTTGTGTTCATAATCCCCATGGAGGTTGAGTTGTATAATCTCTCCATGTGAGTAAGCTACCCCATAGGTCCTCTCACCTTCGTTCAAATAGAGTTAGAAGTAGTAAGGAGCTGACCATAACCTTTATAGGTGACTTTCAGTCAGTTTCTGCATTTGATCTAATCTTGATGTCAAACCCTTCCCTGACTATAATAACATACTAGCAAGTTTTCATCTTTGTTTATCATTTTCTTCAAGTGTGCAAGGTCGAGCAGTAGAGGTGTACAATTGAGAACTAATAGACACAACCATTCAAGGTTGATACAAGTGTCCACAACTACAGAGGCACTTAATCTAGAATCTGATGACTGTACCAGAACATTCTTCTAGTTTGCTTCTTACATGTTCTAGAACCATATATATATTAGCATTAAAACCAACTAACTATTTCATTTTAATTATCATTATAATATCTAACATAGTTGTACTTTCTCTTTTAACATATCTCAACATAATAAATTCAGTATATGTTTTATAATTAATGCATTTCTATATTCTGAACCCTATCTACCCCTAGTAGGATCCAAATCCAATTTAGGGTTAAACACCTAGTGGACCATACTTGAGAGACTGTTACAGTAGAAGTACATAGTGGATTCCATGAAGTCCTCGTCTACACCTACATAGTCAATTCAATTGCTAAGAGCACATAAACATGTTTTAATTACAACTCCACTAAGGAAACCAAAAAGCACTAAAATATGGGTTCTACAAACCCCTAATCCTTTTATTACCTCTTCACAACATAGAGTCCTATGAGACATATGCATAGTACTATAGATTCTAATGTTCCAAAGATGACACATATACTGATATTATCACTAGTTTGATATACCATATTCTAAGTTCAAAACTACCTATGAGCATCCTTTAGATGGGAGCATGGGCTAGTTTTTTATTATAAAACATTAAAAAAAAATTAAAAAATCAAATATTCAATAAAATACAAGAACATTCAAAGAAATTAAAAAATAAAAAATAATTCAACATACACATGTTTACTAGCTCCTTGGCATCTATATTATTTATATGTTGGAAGTATAAAATTATTTCTATTCTACATACACATATGTTTCATGCATACTAGAGTGTGATACAAGCATACACCAGACCCATGATACTTGCACATATAGATGTTCGACCTTTCCTCTTCCCATGTGACATACTACGTTAGGGGCATCTATTTAATTGTTTACGATTGATACAAGTTATATTATTTTATAATCACCTTTTCATTATCGTGTTCAGCGTATATATTAATACTTACATATGCATATACTAATGTTTATATGTTTCACAATGTACTTGATATGCTATGTTACATGAATTTTTTTATTGACACATACATGCAAGGACTAGTATAATATGATTATGCATGTTGTAATGAAATTTGGCCATCTAAATTTCACTACATCATTTTATTCATTTCACGTAATTTTTTACATATTGTCTTATTTTTCATAATATTTTAAATGACTCCATGTCCAATGGACAAAACATTAGCTTTGATTAGCTCACAGGGAGTTAATTGTAGATTTATTATTGTGGGCTTTATGGAAACCTAATGGCTTAATTACATTATTATTTATTTTATAATTAATTAACATTAATTAAGGTCATTAAATGACTATATTCTTTTTTGTCATTAGATATATTAAATATATTTATAATTAATATTTGTGTGCAAATAAAAATTGAAAAGCTTATTTAAATATTGTAAATTTGCCCAAATAAAAAAGGAAAATAGAAAATGGGCAATGAAGGGATTTTCATATTTCAAAGAGAAATTTTGTACAAAAAGAAAAAATATGGATTTTTTAAGGGTTATTTTTATTTTCCTCAAACTCTTGGATAGAGTTAGCTATAACTTTATGTGGAGCCATGTTATTTCTAAATTGGAGCAATAAAATGCAAGCAAGTGGGTGAGACTTTTTTGAGGTTTTGTAGATTTCTATTCTTTTTATTTATGAATTCATATTTTTTATTTGTGAGCACAGACTCCATTAAATATCTGTATTTATTTAGTTGTGTGCAACAATAGTGTTTCCCAAACTTTGTGCTGAGATATTCCATGGATGAGCTTCCTTGATGTCCATAAGTTTTTACATGTTTGATCTCAATGAAACTTCATACAA
Organism: Torreya grandis; assembly: GCA_037957365.1. NCBI lineage: Eukaryota > Viridiplantae > Streptophyta > Pinopsida > Cupressales > Taxaceae > Torreya > Torreya grandis. The sequence goes on from JARHVA010000473.1 coordinate 2,041,391, forward strand.
AGTGTAAGTAATCAAGTTTGTGAAGAGATTTTGTACTTCTAAGCATCCCTTGTGTTCTCAAAATCTTCATTGCTTCTATGTTCATTTTTGTGTGAGAAGGGGTTCGATTTATGTTATTTATCCTTGAGTTATTCTAGTGGTTCTTCATGTTTATCTCGATGTTTGTTTCTCCTTTTTTCTCTTTTTATTTTTTGTTTTCTTTTTTTTTGTACTTTCGGGTAAAAAATACACAAAAACCTCCAAAATTATTCATATCATAAAGAGAATTATACCTCTCAATCGCAAAGGACAATCACCATTCTCTATGATGATATATTTAACTATTGGTGAATTAGTGTCACTTCACATTGGGTGAGTCACAAATCAAGAAATACCAAAAATATCTATTTTTCCACCAAATAATCTAGAGGATTTTCACTCTTCATATAATTTAGAATAATATTTAATTTTAATATCCTATTTAATATGATTTTTAATTTATCATTAAATATTATTTTAATAAATGTTAATTATTTCCAATCCCTGAATGATTATTTAAATATAAAAACCATGAAATATTATATTTTAAAATAATAAATACTTTATTTTTAAGGAGGATAAAAACTTTATACATCACTTTCCCATTCCCCACGTGGAATTCCATGTCAAATGACATGGGACGTGAATTTGGTTATGTTTTTATTTGCATGATTTTAATTTAAGTGGGATGTGTTTTTAAATTAAGTCCAAAATAAATAAAACACTTTATCCCCACTTTTACCCACCTTTATGCTTAACATGCACGTTAAGCTCCACTTACCTTCCCCTTCCCATTCCCACGTGGTCGGCAAGCTTGAGTTAAGTGGAGCGCAATTGGGTGGATAAAGGTCTCTTTTAAATTAAATTTCATTTTTTAAACTAAATCTTCCACTTTATCCTCCCACGTGATATCCATTTTAAAAGGGGAGGGATTTTGGTTTAAGTAGAAAAGTTATTTCATATTGACTAAGGTTATGATTTTCTCTAATAATAAAAAACAACATCAACATGAATTTTATTACAATGGAAGTCTTCTCGAAGAGGTTGCGCATTATAAATACCTTGGCATCGATTTCAACAAAAAGCTAAGCTGGTCTAGCTGCAGGTATAAAAGGACACTAGGTGGGTGGAAGGCTTTCTATGCTCTTCAGAATAAGTGCCGTGAAGCGGAGTTGTGGGATTGGAAAACTATTCAAACCTTGTTCGGTCTTCTTTTGCTGCCAGTTGTTCTTTACGGGTGTGAATTATGGGCCAGCAGCACTACTATAACACAATGGAAACAAATTGAAGGAATCCAAAAGCGCTTGATTACAAGCAAGATTAAAATCAAAAGCACGGTTCCATATGACATCATGCTAAGTGAAATGGGAGCTGTTCCTATCGAGGCACTTGCTATGGTTCGCCTTTTAAGCTATTTAAAAAGAATCGAAAAAATGGAAGAGGATAGATGGCCTAAAATTGTTTTTAGTGATACACTATGTAAGCGAAAAAGGACATGGATGCAACAAAATATCACATGGATGAGTAAATGGAATATTCAATTCAATATGTGCCCCACAAATAATAAAGAAATAAAAGCCTTTGTTATGGAGAAATTTTACAAGATAAATTGGGGAAGCGAGATCGGGAGGAAGAAACTATATTATATAAATGAGTTCAACCCCACTTGTGATCAACTCCAAAAAGCGTACATAGGAGCCAACATTTCTTGGAGGGCTAAAATTCTTATTGCTCAGCTGAGAACCAACTCTCACCAACTTCGTTGTGAGACCGGGCGTTGGAAGAGGCCAAAGGAGGCTTGGGAAGAGAGAATTTGCAGATTTTGCAATTCTGGAAAAGTGGAAACTGAACAACACTTTATTCTAGAATGTGAGGCCTACAAAGATAGCAGAGATAAATTTGCGGATACTATATGTGACAGTTCTTGGCATAACCTATTCAACGAAGAGCACATTGAGCAATTAGGGGGGCTCATCATCAGCCTACACAAGAAGCGAACAGTGCTACTTAAATATGCTTGAGTTGTCTTGCCGTCCCATAGACTATTTTTAGTCTCGTGGACGTTAAAATTTTTATTATTATTATTATTATTATTATATTTTAATTATTTAGTCTCATATCTTTAACTTGAAGTTAAACTCTTCTTTGCCATGCTTCATTGGTCTTTCACTTGTCTTAAGTGTGGTTGGCGGTTGGTGGGAAGATTTTGGTTTTTGAAGATCATATTTTATTTTTGAAAGAGTTTTATTAATAAAGGATGGAGTTTTATCGTCCCATAAATCATGGGATTTTATTCCTTCTTGTTTTCATATAGTTTAATTATAATTCAAAAAAATGAAGGTTGTTAGTCAACATTGGTTATTAACAACTTTATTTAATTTTATATTTGGGAGGATTTATTTATCCAGAAATAGGAACAAAAGGAAACAGAGAACATAAGAAATACAGATTGTATTTTTTTATAAGGGTAAAATTTTGATATAGCCATTTGAGGTCATTTTGCCTATTACAGAATCTTTTTTAATATATATAATTATAGAGAGAGATTTGTAAAACCATAAAGGCGTTTTAAAACTTTATAAGAATGTTTAGCTTCTTTGGAGAGAGAGAAATTATCTATTTTGGAGATATATATTTGCAGGTGATCATTTTGAAAATAAATTGCATTTTGGATTTGAGATCAGAGTTCTTCAGAGATTGATCAACCAATTACAAGTTATTTAGGGATGTAAGTTTAATCGTTGTATCTATATATTATTTAAATGAAACAGCGCGAATGAACCCAGGGACGTAACCATTTGGTGAACCTCGTAAACAAATCTATGTCATTTTTTTTAATTTCTTCACTATGATATGAATTTCTTTTAATTTTCTTAATTAAATTACAAAAAAATTATAAAGTAATTTTTAAGATTTATTTAAAGAGAAATTGGAAAATTAATATTCAGTTTTAATCCAAGCAGAGTATAAAATTTTTATAAACTTGGATTATTTGCACAAAGGATATAAACTTGGATTATTTACAGAGGAAAAAAAATGAATTGAATGTTTTTTTTAACTATATAATAAAATTATATGAGTTTACAAAATACTTATTCATAATTATTCAATTATTTTTACATTCAGATTTAAATAAAAGTCAATTCCTTTGATTTTAATAAAAAATTAGAAGATTTTCTTATTATTAAAAATTCATTTTAAATAAACAATTTTGATTAGCAGGGGCTAAATATTGTTTACGAATCACCAAATATTTTTGGAGACTCTGCTAGATATTGAAAATGTGCCTTTTGAGTCCTAAAATTTGAAGGAAATCTTTTCCTTAAAAGAGAAGATTTGTAACTCCTTTGAAAAGATTCTTGGAAATGATAGAATGCAGCGCATGCTTCTAATTTTCTACTTTTTATATTGCTGCCCATGGTCTAATTTTGGTTGTAGGTATGAAGAAGTTTTAGATAAAAAAAGAATTTGCACACTTGAGAAACATTAGGTGGCAAAAGGAAGAAAAATAAAAGAGGTAAATGTTTCAAATGAGCTTGAACTAGCGGTTGATTTGGTTTATGCAAATGATGATATAATAAACAATGTTTTTATTTTCATACCAACTTTCAAAGCATATCATATCCAAGAGATTGTTGATGAAAAATTAGAGTTTAATTTTTGAAAGACTTATAAGGAGTTGCACAAGTGAAAAAGAAATAAATTTTCCCATGCCAAAATTCAGCGAAAGTGGAAGTATGCATGGAAAAGGAAAATTCAACCAACTTTCAAGAGCATGAGATGAGCCTCGAAGGCAATGGACTTCATATTAGTGAAGACAAATCATGCATTAAGGTTGAACATAAGATCATAATATGTTTTGAAGAATAAAAAATAAGTAATTTACAAGATATTTCCATCCATTTGAAATGTCAAGAAATTTCGATCCTTAGCTTACAAGTGGAGGTGCATATGGGAGATTTGGTTTAACCACTCATGGTTGAAGAATCACAAGAGAAGTGAAGAGATGGTGGTGTTGGAGGTATGTCTCATATTGTTCATATTTCAAGTTTGAAATAAATGCAAATCCCTTTTATTCATGAACAAAATGTAAATAATTTTTACATTTTGGTTGTGCATGACCAAGAGTTAGAATCTATGTTTATTTTCTCTCCTATGCCTCATATCTTTCCCATTGATGCAATTAAAAATATTTTGTTGATCTTACTTTTATCTTTACATGTGATGTCCTCATATTGTTAAATTTTGTCCCACAAAGGTTCATACTTTGTTCAACAGGTAAATGGTTTTGTTTAGTCCTGCTTTGTTTTTCGTTCCATTGTAAATAGTTTTCCTTTCTACATAATTTTGGCTTGTGTTATTTTCCCCTTCTAAGTTCTATTATGTGTGTTTAATAAAATATAAAAATTTTGTTGTGATTTTTTCGCCTTTCTCCCCATGTTTGTCTTCAGCCCACAAGGAGTTTTGGTTGTGCTTATTTTAGGGAATCTTATTGTTTTAGTGAAGGATATGGCAATAATTTGGCATACATTCTTATTTTGGAGTTGTTTATTTTTCATTTATGTCATAATTTAAGGCAAATCATTAGATGAAATATGCAATAGATACAATTGGCTTTCACTCTCAATGATGATCTTGTAATAAAAAAGTCAGAAATCTTTAAATTGACATTCCAAACATAGTTGTTTAAATTTAAAATAACTATGCATTTCCATTTGGATGGAGGTCTTTATATCATCATGCATACTGAAGGAATCCCCTGATCTTACAATAAATATTTGAGAGTATTAGTTTCTCTCATAGCTGAGAAAGTGTTCACTTACGGAAAAGCATATTGACTCAGTTTGTGGACAGAAGGTCATAATGTAATTTAGATAGGGGTCATCCTATCCTGTTTATGTAATGAGGGATGGTAGTTCTAGAGGTACATATAAAAAATTTATTTCCAAAGGACAAAGAATGCATGCATAAAATAGTGTGCCTTCGAATGATTTCACTCATGGACAAACTACACTATTCAGAGAGCTTGGAGAGGCATGTGACAAACTAAAGAAGAACACGCATTGAAAACATATTTTTGTTATGTTGTAATGTTAATGGACTTTTGGTCTTATGTTATCATTTCCTAAATTAATTAAATATAAAATGCATTCACTTGGAAAAGGTTCTTAAACAAGCAAAATGGCATTTTCCAGCTAGTTTTTGTGTAATATATGGTGGCAACAAATTCAATGATGATCTAGAGTCATTCACAGATTCAATAGTTCCTTTTTGTGATTAGTGTGAGTTCCAATATCACATGTGATGTTTATATGACTTAGGAATGTGAAAATTGGTTTCTCGTCCTGAAGGTAATTGGTTTTATAGTAAGAATTATTCAGAGATATTTTCATAGTTTCAAAATCTTATTGGAATGGTGAATCTGATAAGTGTTGGAGGTCTCTCTTGGACATTGCTAAAGTCAACGAAATATGATGGTAAAATATTTGATCAATCGTCTAATGGAGTGCAATTGAGAATGTTATAGAAGAGATACATGGTGATTCAAGCTTAAAGAATGGATTGACTAGATGTGGCACCAAGTGGTTTCATAATATGATAGAGGAGGGCATCAAGCCTTCTAAGGCAACTTATGGAATGCTCATGAGCCTTTATAAAAAAACATGTAATCTCCATGAATTAGAAATGGACATATGAACACATTGATGGGAAAATAAGCATAGTTGAAAGGTAAATTTGAATTGATCATTTCAACACAACAAACTCAATAAGGTTTTGTTTCTTACTCTCAATTCAAGCTGGAGGATTGGGTATAAGTTTTACGACTATAGATATTTTAATAATATATAATAGTGACTGGAATCCACATGTAAATTTCCAAACAATGGCTAGGGTTCATCACATTAGGAAAATGAGTAAGGTAATGCTATACATGTTAATAACAAGGGGAATTGTTGAGGAGCATATGATGTAAATGACTATAAAAAATCATTCTAGAGCATCTTTTACTTGGTTGCTTGAATATCCAAGTTTTGAATCAAGAAACAGTAAATTAAATTTTACACCACAAAGAAAAAGACCTCTTTTCTAATGAAAATGAGGAGGCTGGAAACGCTCAACAGATTTATTATAATGATGTTGCAGTTGATGGATTATTAGATCACTCTCTAGTTGACAATGAAGATGTAGCAACTGTCAAAGATGAGTAGAATGGATTATAAAGACTTATGAGGAAATATCATGTTTACGTTGTTGTAGTGCATGAATTGAAGACCTTTGCATTGATTTCACTCTTTCGAGTTTCCTAGTTGTCATGGTGCATTAAGAGCAACATCTTGGTTAGCATGGATAACCTCAATGAATATGATTCATTAGCTATGGATGCAACTATTAAGACAAGAATCATGTGGCAAATTGAGTCCTTGCGAACATGATTTAATCATGTGATTCCTATTTCAAATTTCAGTGTTCACAGAAATTAGATGGATACTTTTATGTGGTGTGGGTGACTAAAATGATTATTGATTACATCAAATTTGATCATGGTTATATGGCCAAAAGTGCTCCTATTTTAAACTTTCTTGAAATCAATGTGAAATTTACACCATCCTAACAACAAGCATTTTTCTAGTTTATTATTGGTTGTCCAAGACTGCCTCGTGGAGGTTTGAGTGCTTTAAATCCAAAATTAAGAGTTGTAATATTGAAGAGCTCTACTAAGCTAAGGTGGTTTGTTTTTACCTTAGTTGTAATTGTTTGGGAAGAAAATGGATAAGGCTACATACAATGTTGTACTTGGTGGATCACAATAATGGAAAAATAGATGTAAAACCAACTTAATGACATATGCAAGAGATGTAAAACCAAATTAATAATAGCTATAACCTCCCAAACCATACTAAGCTGACGGTTTCCTAAACTAAAATTTGATGAGAATTTTGTCAAGAAATTCATGTCTTTTATAGGTGTACACAACATGTGAATAACGGATGTTCCAAGAGTTTTATCCCTACTTGAAAGTCTATAACATGTAGGTAGGTAAAAGGTCATTTGGGAAATACAATGGGCAGTAGTGGATTTGGCAATATTGGTGCTTGTGAAAGGGACCATTGTTCTTATGTTTAAACGTATCATTAGGTGGTTGTTTTTCTTTAGTGGTTCCCAAATAGATTGAACAAAATTACATAATAATAATTTTGGAATAAAGAGAATGATGGTGGCAATAATTGGAACTAGAGAGGATCTGGTGCCAGATGTAGATTTGGAGGCAAATCACAACTAAAGAGTGTAAAACAACCTTTACTTCTGCCCTCTTAGCTCATGCAAGATCAAAGACCAATAGTTTAGTCATGTTTTTCTTTTAATTATTTTGTCAAATAGTTGCCATACCACCTAAATATTATGTCATTCTCCAAGATAAAAATGCAATTGATAGTTTTCAAGAAGAGAATGAACACAAAGATGATATATTGCACCAAGTTTTCAAAGCCTAAGGTAATTGACAGTTTCAAAAACCTTGCCAAAAGTCCTTTTGGACTGATGCCTAAAAAATTAGGCACAAGTTTTTATAAGAGTCTGTTTGTTGAACTTGTTGCTAGACATAAAATAGACATAGTTGTTGGTGATGTAAATGTGATTGACAGGTGTAAAGCCAAATCCTCCTACTTTGTGATGTGTGGGGAAGGTCGACATAATCCTCAAATGAAGACAAAATTCATTAATTTATTTTTATCAAATGATTGGTATAAACTAATGTAATTAATATGTGGCATTAAATACTTTAGAAGTGATCAATTGGGTGCAAATTTATTTGAGTTATTTTGTCAAGAAGATGGTGTTCCCTCTAAAGTGTGCTAATTGTTTTTAAAACTTTATTGCATTGTGGATTTTGATGGAGGCTTGAGCTGAACCTTTCCATCTATACAATGAAAATGAATGAAATCGCATTTTGTCAATACAAATAGCAAGGAATTAAGATATTTGATGAAACTAGAGGATGTCAATTTTATCCTCATAAGTTAATATTCAAAAACCCATCACAACAATTTGATCTTAGTAAACATAGAAGATCACACTATAAGAGAGTCGATCAAAGATTGAATTCCAATCTCCTTTGAGTTTTCATGAAGGGAATGAAGGCAATGGCCATGGTGACTATTTCCTTGTTGAAATATACATAGTTCATGTGTAAAATCAAAGAATTTTCCTTGAAAGGAGAATGCAAGAAAAGCTTTTCAACGTCCAAGTTGCAAGAGGAAATAACTAAGAGGTACTTCAAAATACTCATATGGGCTATATACATTTGCCATTTTTATGATGAAATTGCACAAAAATATGCCTAGAATAGATGCAACATTCTGAGAAAATGTCTTGAAAATAGATTGTTTCAGCATGTAAATAGGCATATTTTTGCATATGGATATGGGATGAGAGTAGTGGAGGTTTGCAAGGAGTTTAAATAGGTATGATCTGACTTGGGAACTCATGTTCATTCCTATATGATTGGGATAGGTGAATTGGTTATCAGTTGGTTAGATCATGATTTTTTAGTGCACTTGTAGATTGGATGAGGTACAAGTCACCGATGTCTTCTGGAGTTCTCTGCATTCCATCAATGAATGTGGTTGCATAGATGAAGACAGTTATTGTAGTGAAATTTGCCCGTCCAAATTTTAATACATCATTTTATTCATTTCATGTCATTTTTTACACATTGTATTGTTTTTCATAATATTTTACATGACTCCATGCCCAATGGACTAGACATCATCTTTGATTATCTCACAGGGAGTTAGTTATAGATTCATTGTTGTGGGCTTGATGGGAAACTAATGGCTTAATTACATTATTGTTCATTTTATAATTAATTAAAATTAATTAAGGTTATTAAATGACTATATTATTTTTAGTCATTAGATATATTAATCCTTTTTAATATTTGTGTGCAAATGTAAATCAAAAAGTCTATTTGAATATTGTAAATTTGCCTAAAGAAAAAATGAAAATAAAAAATGGGCAAATGAAGGGATATTTATATTCCAAAGGGAAATATTGTACAAAAGGGAAAAATCTAGATTTTGTGAGGGTTCTTTTTCTTTTCCTCGAGCTCTTGGAGAGAACTAGTTGTAACTTTGTGTGGAGCCATGTTATTTCCAAATTGGAGTAATGAACTACAAGTAAGTGGGTGAGACTCTGTTGGGCTTTTGTAGATTTTAACTCTCTTTATTTGTGAATTCAAATTTCTTGTTTGTGAGAAAATACTCCATTAAATTTTTACATTTATTTATTTTTATGTAACAATGGTGTTTCCTGAATTTTGTGTTTAGAGCTTCCATGGATGAGCTTCCTTGGTGTCCATGAGTTTCTGCATGTTTGATCTCAATGGAACTTCATAAAAAATGTATATAATCAAATTTTTTAGGAGACTTTGTGCTTCCAAGCATGCCTTGTATTTCAAAAACCCTTATTGCTTCTATGTTCATTTTTATGTGAGGAAATAGTTCTATTTTTGTTATTTATTCTTGAGTTATCCCAGTGGTTCTCCATGTTTATCCCGTCGTGGGTTTCTCCCTTTTTATCTTTTTATTTTATGTTTTGTCTCCTTTCATGATTTTGAGTGAAAAGTACACAAAAAACCCCAAATTTCTCATATTATATGAGGGAATTACCCCTCTCAATTACAGAGGAGAATCACCATTCTCTACGGTGGTATCTCCAACTGGTGGTGAATTGGTGTTACTTCACATTGGGTGAGTAACAAATCAATAAATACGAGAAATTCCCTTTTTTCCACCAACAATGGTAGTTTTTTATACTTATTTTATTCACATTATCACTTCCTTGAGTGTATTTTTCTTTCTTATTATTATCTTGTTGTGGAACATTTGAATATATTCCTCGCTTATTGGCCCATGTGCCACTATAAGTTGTTCTATTTTTTTTATTTGTGCATTTGAATATGTCATTATTTTGAGTGTTAAACATTTGAATATGCCCCTTTTTTTTGTCTCTTTAGACCCCTTCTATGTGACATTGAGTGCTATTGTGTGTGTACTTGATTGTTTGTTCAAATTATATTACTACTCTAGACATTACCATGATCCATTTTATGCATCTTAAGGATTTTTTGATCACATTCTATGAGATTCATTGATATATCTACTTAAACACGCTACTCTTATATGTTACACGCTTCATACACATATTATACAGTTATCTTATCCTTTTGAGGTAAGGGAACTACCAGATTTCATTATCCTCACCTCAAAAGGGGGGCATGTCATAGAGACATGACTCCACACATACATAGTTTACATAGTTGATAACATTTGATAAAATTTACGTGATTCAGATATATACTTGCGTCAAAATCCTTTACACATTGCACTAATTTTTATGTATTTGGTACATAGTTTTTCAAATTTGAGTTGTATGTTATTCACAGTCACCAAACAAAGATTATATTTTGATAAATACTTTAGATTAATACATGTTAGAGTTGTATATGCCATGCAAATGCACCAAAAATTACAAATACATATTCAAACTTATATACCAAGAATCACCATTTTCACTAGGAAGCACTATTTTTAGCCTTTTCTATATATAGTAGTTGGCTCATTTTAGTAGTGTGTTTGAGATTCAACACCCTCAATGGACTAACACTACTTCCCTTTTTTAGGTTGAGTTGGTTATACTACTTAACTTGGATTTTATTGTACTATTAGTTGAGTTGTGTGATTGAGGTTCTATGATCTCAATGGTCGTGTCACAACTCACTCTTGCAATGGAATGGGGGCATAATTACCTGCCAATATCCCTCTTCAAATCTCTAAGGTTTAGTTTTGAACCTCTCTCAAATCCAATGCTTCATAATGAATCATCTTTACCAAGTCAAAGTACCAAGGGGCAACATGATTATATTGACACACGAATGTACTCCTTTCTTGCTCTTTTTCTTTTCAAGCATTTCAATTATTTCAAATTTTAGATTATATGCAATGATTTATAATGCAAAATGTTTTTGGTTACATATCATACACCATAAAAACACTCAAAGTGGGCTCCATCAAAGGCAAGGTGTGTTATACACACCCATGTGCACATTTCCTTTCTTTAAACTAGTAATTTTATCCTTATGCATTACTAAATTAAAAGGGGGAAATGTAGATACTAAAATTGAATATTTATAGCATCTCAGTCTTATACATTGAAAAACAACAATAATGAATCTACCCTTCATTTTTATACCTTCCCACTTCTAAAAGGCTCACATTTGCCTTCTCATTATGCCTAAACGATTGTATTATAGTTTAACCCATACCATTTTGATGACATATAAAACATGTACACTACATAAAGCTCAAAAATTGATATATATTCTTCAATGCTAATTTCATATCCTCAATAGCTTTGTTGATTATTATACACTTGTGTCTCATATAGGGACACTTGCACCAATGCAAGTGTCCAAATTCTTATCTACTGTTTGTACCTCAAAAGTCATCTAATTTGCAAATCTTTTGAATCTTGTGGGTTGGCCCATTTATTTTATTTAACCATGGCATGAGATGTTTTTAAAAGGTGTGGTATAAATATAAAATAAAGACCATTCATTATAATCAAGTCATTCAAAAAGCTTACCAAGCACACATCTAACATAACACCTTTCAACTATTCAAAACTGTCATATTCTTCCCTATTTCTATATCAATCATAGGAGTAGTCATATGACAGGTTCGGCATTCAAAGAGTAGCCCACGAGCAATATTTGTCAAGTAACAAGATAGATCATTTCATTCCCTTGTATATAACATATTTCACCCTTGTGCACACACAAGCCGACTCTTAGGGGAGAACTACATATGTCTAAGGCATTATTTAGAGTATTGGCTATGTAGACAACACTTGTTCATAGAGGGGTCCTGGAGGTTAGTTTGACTTCATGAGCCCACTAACCCATTCTTAGGAAAGTATAAAGACTTAAAGTGAATAATTAGGGTTTGATCCATAAATAATCATCTATATCATGTGCACACACAAAAATATATCAATAAAAAGGTGATAAAAAACCTATAAAGCTCTGGGTGCTCACTCCGTAATATAGTGACTATTATATACTAGATAGATTCATTGACATTAGGATACCTCCTTTGATACAAGTGTCCCAAGGTTGATGCAAGTGTACAGGCCTCCATAAACAATATTTCTAGAATATGACAACTAGATCTTGATATTGTTCCTGCCTATTTCCACCTCTACATATCTCAAATATGTCTGCGCAATTGTGGATAAACTAAGTATTATATCTTACTGTTGTTTATGCAATTGAATTACTATTTTGGATGTATTTTTTATATTTATCATAACTCAACATTTAATTTAGAATATTCATTTATCTAAGTTTTCAATTAATTGGCTAGCTTTAGAATAGTTTTATTCATCCTTGTGTATAGGCTATTTACCCTTTAACCCTCATCCAAACATTTAAAAAAGGGTCAAATACCTTTATATCAAATTTTGATGGTAAATTGGTCTTTAATTCAGGAATATTTTAAGTTATATCAAAATTTTCAATAATCTACCAAGTTTGGCAAATAAGAACTAGCTTTGAGGAAGTCGTGGCAGTTGAAAGTAATCAAAATCATTGCCAAATAACCTAGCAGTGTTATTGAATATAAAGGGAACAAAATCTTAAATACATATGGTGCCAAACTTACAAGTTTCAAAACAATTTTTTTTTGGAACATTTCATAGTAGTTTGGTGTTTTCACTTAACACATCATACAACTAGTATTTTTGCTAAAATTTAGAATGGTTTAAAATTAATGTTAATTAACTCACCAAACTCGGTGAAGGAGACACGTAAACTATAAAATTAATTGTTTCACAATCATCTTCATAGAATAGGATGATTTTCACTAAAAGTGCCATGCTTTACGTCATTCCTTCCTTATGTTATCATTTTCAAGATGTTTCTCTTTTTTTGTGACATTATATAGAGTTTTAAAATGTTGACATGTAGATTGGAGGTTAGATTCAAGTGTTCTATGTTGGTTGTTTTCAATACACTCTCGATTTTGAATTATTTTTTGTGTTTTTTTTCATATTCATCATTTGGAAGAGTTACAAGCTTGCAAATGAATAGGAAATGCAAAGGTGAGATTTTGGCATAGTTTTGTAGCGTGAAATCTAGAAAAATTATCAAATGTAAGTAGTCTCTTACAAGATTTAATTTTGTCTTGATGTAGAGCAAATAAAACATTTAAGATAAATCTTTGCTTGGTTAGATTTGATGATTTTCAAGGTTTTCAGAGAATCCATTTCTTCTTTTAAATCTGATGGAAAGTGTAATCTTTTGAATATAATATTTTGGAAATAATTTGAAATGAATCAAGGAGATAATACTACCAAATGCGAGTCGTAAATTTCATTAATGGTATTTTATTGTGATTTTGAATTGTAGCATATGTTTATGCTTGAATTTTTTATTTTTATTTTTCAGATTGCTTTGTTGGGTTTGATTCCTTGGTTGAATGCCAAAGTAGAAAGGATGTACATATCTATTGCATTACTTTTAGGACAATTTGTTAAAAACAAATCAGATTTCATCCAAACAAAAAGTAATGAGCAATATTTTTGAAGTTTTTCAAAGCCTTAAATTATGATTTTTTCATCGTCCATAGAAATTTTCACTATCTTAAATTTGATGGTCAAGTAACGGTCATAGTAAATGGAAAAAAAACCCTAAATGATGGCCATTTAGACGTCAATATTAAGATCATCAAAATCAATCACAAAGGTGAAATTTTAGCAATTTTCAGTTGATAGTGGTAGCCTAAATATTATGGGATACCTTTTGATTGCCTTAAATATATAAGTGAGTATAATAAAACTTTAAGGTGTATACAAAGATGAATGCATGTACATATATTATTTTATTTTTGAAGCTTCAAATGTATGAAATAGATAATTTTCTCAAGCTTCCATAAAATTTTTGGTTCTATAAACTAAAGATTTTGTGCATAGGGTTTCAATATAATAATTTCTAGGTATCTTTGAAACAAGTTTTCAAGTAATAATTTGTATAAAAATGAATATAAGCTAGAATTATATATGACAATGGCTATTGGAATAAGTGTAAAACTGAAATATTATTATGCTTAGTCATGGAATCAACCTTGAAAATGTGAAAATGACTAAGTAACCTTTAGTTAACAGAGTGATTTCTGGGAACATATGTTTAAGATGTTCAACTTTGTTTCAAGTCAGATTTGGTAAAATAGTTTTGAGTGGTTTGATTGATCATGATGGATAATTTTGAATAATTTAATTGGTCATAATGAAAAATTGTAGTAATTAACTGCATTAATATGATCATTTGATTTAATTTAACTACATGTCAACTTACATTTAATGATTTATGAGTTGTTTGTAAACTTAGTTTGACCCCTCCCACTTGTCAAAAATTTTATGATGTTCAGTTTATTTAAATTATTCTAAAGATTTTAAAAAGTAAATGTAACTTATTTTAAAATGTTTATTTGGCCTAATGATGGTTTAATAATCAGTTTTGTTAACCTAAATTTATTTTAGGTTTAAGTCACAATGACTTAAATATAGTAATTATTTGTTAAAAGGCAATTACTCCTTCAAGAGGAATTGAATTTTTTTAAAATCTATTAAACACCTAAAGGAGATCATTTCAAATAAGGAACTCATATACACAGAGCCCTATAACTTTCTTCTAAATTTAAGTTTCATATTGCATTTTACTTATGTCAACAATCTCTAAGATGAAATATGACTTACAAGGATACCGAACCACATATTTGTTGATAGTGGAGTGATTTATCCTAGTACATTGGGTATATCCAAGTTTATCGCTTAATTATAAATCAATTGTTTGAAAATGGACAAGATCTATGATCATTTGGTGACTATAGATAACTCAGTCATATGCATAGAATTTAATTGGCCTTGCCTAAATAATGATGAATACTTCATACCTTCTATGATAGTTTATTGAGTCTTGTAAATTTGTAACATTATATTCTCATATTTTTTAACTAGTTATGAAAAAAATATTTGGTTTCTTAATAAATTTATGTTTTCATTACATTCAAGTCACCTTATGTTTTTTTAGTTCAGTTATTAGTTAGTTTCATTTTCTCTCTCAACTTAGTTTTTAATTATCTTTCTTTATGTTCAGTTTTATTTTTATAGTTTTTCTTTCAACAATATTTCATAGTTTAGTTTTGACTTTATTCTAACATAGTGTAATCTTTGATCCCTTTTCTCTTTGTATCTTAGTTTTGCTTTATTTAATTAGTCTAGTCTTTAATCTGCATACTATAACTAATTTTTATCTTAGTTTGTTTTCTTGTTGTTCTTTCTACTTTGTTTACTTTATCTCTTCTCCTCCTTCGTTCACTTTCATTCTTTCATCCTTGAACTGTGAACATACATATATATGAAATACATATTACAATGAATTTGAAAATTGTGCCTTCAAGAGACTTCTTAGTTCATAGGTTTTACTCTGTTTGATAGTTTAGATAACAATTTAGGATCCATTTTGATATTGATTAAATATTGCTATTGAAGCAATGATTAACATATTTGATAAGAGCATTGTTTATAAATATCTAACTTTTGGGCATGGTAGATAATTGTGTTATGTTTTTTTATCAATTTTATAAAATAATTATAAGCGTGATTTAGATTTATCATTAAACATGTTAGCATCCATAATTTAAAAGACTCCTTTGCACACCTTAGGACTAATTCTCAACCACATGTCCCTTATGATTAAACTAGTATGATTTCATCTTGACCTTCATGATAGGTGAGTGGGTTGATTCATTGATGTGAGAATTTTCAACATCAATAGGTTTAAAATCAAATCAAGAGATCCAATATAAAGGGAGTTTTGAGAAATCAAGTTTGGATCAGAGATGCCTTTGGAGCAAACAATAAAATATTGACATAAGATGTTGCAGGTGTGGAAATGCTTTGTAAGATTCAAACATTTTACATAAACCAAGTGATTTTTAGTTGGATCCCCTTATTTATAATTTCAAAATCGTCCTTTTGATAAGTTGTTGAATCCTTAGACTTGACCAAAATCAATTGCAATTTTTCCCTGCCTGAATTTGTTTCTTAAGAAATGACTTCTTAGTTGGCAAATGAATTCATGAATATTGTATAAATAAGGCCTTCATGGTTGGAACGTTTTTAGCCAACATTATCTTGATTTTATAGTTCGCTACCATTATCCATTCAAACTTATGAATAGGTGGAGGTTGTAATATTGAGGTTGATTATGATGTTGTCATGGAAAATTGCATCTAACTTGGGGTAGTAAGACATGTATCTAGAGGCATTTGAGTTGGGTTTATATTTGGATTATGAAACCACATAGGAGGAGAGGGGAAAGTTGAGTAAGCAAACATACTTACCTTACAACCAAATAACCATTATGTTAATAGGAGGACCACTTCCATTATGGTCATGGTTTATTGGGTTTATATGTTGTGACAAATAAATCCCACTAGCCAATGTGGGATTAAATTTTTTGAATGAACGAGGGTTTTAGAGTTGTAGAAGTAATTATAAATTATAATAGAATATGAATATCTTACTTGGGGTAGTACGACATGTATTTAAATGCATTTGAGTGGTATTGTTTTTTTCGTATTGTGAATCCATATAAGAGGATAAAGAAAAGAAGAGCAATAAATATACTAACCCACAACATAAAATATTAGTGTTACAAAATTAGGGGTTGTTAAAAAATTAGGGCTCACCAAAGTAATGTTTGTAGGAAAATTAGGTCTCACAAAATTAGCTTATGTTACATACTCAAGGGTTCTATAATTTTAAAACTAGGGTTTATGAAATTAAGGCTTTTGTAACTATAGTTTAAACAATTAGGGATTGCAACATAAATAAGGTTTAGAACATTGGATTTAAAAAAAAGGATTTACAAATATAAAATTCATAACATTATGATTTACAATATTAGGGTTCACAAAAATAACCTTTATTGTATAATTAGGGGTTGGGAAATAAGGGTATACAAAAATAGAATTCATAATATTAAAGTTTGTTGTGTAATTAGTGTTTAATTTACTAGGGGATACAAAATTAAATCTAACCCATACAATTACTATAAATGATAAATCACTAAAATCTAGTATATATGTAAATTAAGTGAATTAAGTATTGAACATTAACCCAAACAAATATTAACTTCTTAAACTTGTTTTTATCTATAAATGCATGCATGTATTGACACTTGAATTGCATCTTCAAGTGTGGTTTCCAGTTCTTTATGGGGACATAAACAACCTACAAGTAGAAAATCTAAAATGGGGAGTAAATATCATAGCATCTCAAATCAAAGAATTTTTGAATGAGGTCATCCAAAATGGTTTCCCAAAAAAGTGGATAACTATCCTAACCATACCCTTGTTTAAAAGTGGAGATGCAATAATTCCTCAAATTATCAAACTATCATGGTCAAACCTCTTTTCACAAAGTTGATCGAGATTGTGATAGAGTGTAGTATTAAAAATTGGGAAGAATAAGAAAGAAAGAGAGCAAAGGGGAAACTAGGTTTCAAACCCAAACACTCAATTATTGATCACTAGGTTACACTTAGACACCTGGTTGAAAAGTTTGGGATAAAAAGGAGGAATACGTATTGTTGCTTTTTAGACTTGAAAAAGGCATTTCGCATAGTGCCAAGGAAAAAATTATGGATTAAAAAGGGGAAATAGGGGTCCCAATGCACTATAGAGCAACAGTTCATAGAATATATGAGCAATTCAAGGATAAATCAAAAAGCATACATGGTTGTCTGAATGTTTCATCAGTGATATAGATATCAAACAAGGTTTCCCTTCATCCCCAACATTATTTGGGCTATACATTGACAAACTAGAAGATTGAATAAACAAGTTTGGATGGAAAGAGGCCCAATTGGCAAAATATGTGGTGAAACACCTTTATGTTGATGGCCTAATTCTAATGGCAAAGATAATCCAAGGTCTAAGAGGACATCTTTGGGCTTTAGAGTTATTTTGCAAAGAAGTAGGATGAAAGTGAACATCTGCAAAGCTAAAATTATGATTTTCTTGGTGAAAAGGAAGAATCAACATCTAGACCTTTAATTTTCTAGAGAATCTCTAGAAGTGGTCTTAGAATACAAATATCTTGGCATTGACTTCCAAAATAAGCTTGACTATGACACATGCAGGATGAAAATAATAATAAGGTTGGAGAGCTCTATATACACTAAAAAATAGGTGCATGAATGTTGAGTTATGGGAATGGAAGACCACCAGGATTCTATTTGGGTTACTTATTATACTGGTGGTGTTGTATGGTTGTGAGGCATGGGCTAGTGGAACGACAAGTTTGAAATGGAGTTAAATAGAAACGATCCAACAACGGTTAATCATAAACAATTTTAGAATTAAGATTTTAGTTCCATATGAAATAATCCTTTTTTGAATGGGAACTTTCCCATTAGAAGCAATTGATATGACCAAGTTAATTTTCTACCAAAAAAAATAGAAAACATGAAGATCGACAGGTGGCCCAGGGCTACAAGATATGACTAGTTGCACAAACAGAGGAATACATGGATGACACAAAACTTCAAATGGATGAGTAGAAGGGAAATTAACCTAAATGAATGCCAAAACATTATCAAAGTCAATAAAATGTGAATGGAAATCTCAAAATAGTGATGTAGATGAAGGAAACAAGCAGGAAACAAAAACACTATATTACATAGTTCAACCCAACGTATGAACATTGTAAAAAAGCTTATATAGGGGTGGAAATTAAATGGAGGAAAAAGATTCTCATTGCTCAACTAAGGACTAGCTCCCATAAGCTCAGGTATGAAATATGCAGATCGATGTCACCTAAGGAACAATGCAATGAGAAGGTTTATCTTTTATGTACCATAAGGGTGGTTGAAATAGAGAAGTATTTCAACCTTGAATGTTTGAAATACATGAACATTTGAACTAAATATGTGTAAACATTAATATTTGGCTCCATGGTAGATATATTTGAAGAAAACAAAATGAAATGGTTGGGGGAATTGTTAATTCAAATAAATAAAAGGAGGAGCAACCTTCTAAAGGACATAACTTAGCCAAAAAATCTTTGAGTGGTTGAAGTAATCAGTGTAATCAATGGTCCCATAAATAATTTAGTCTTGTAGACATAATTATAACTATTAATTTCTTTTCACTCGTTATTAAAAAAATACTCAAAATCTCTTTAATACCTGTGTTCCTACTCCTATTCAAATTGCATAGTTGATGAAACAATAATGACAGAACAACATGAAAATGGAAACAAAATGAAGAGTATGGCATGAGAAGATAATGGAAAAAACAAGAATATGAAGGAATGCTTTCTAACTTGTACAGGGATGCAAAACATAATAATGATTTATTCTTTTTTATTTGATGGATTATGGGGATTTATTGCATGGTATTTCTATAAATCCAAGTTTATTGTAGATCTATGGCTGCATGCTGACAATACAATGATTGGAGATATTTAGATGAAATATAGTTACATCAATGTAGCTCAGGAAGAACCTATTATTACCTTTGACCATAATGAAGTGGAATAAGAAATAATTGCCTTGACCAAACTAGAGATCATTTGTAGGTTTTGGATTGAGGACCATGTGAGTAGGATTTATCATCTTGGGTTCTAAGCATTAAAAAATAAAAGGACAAGTGGATATTCATTATGGATCAAGAGGCTTCTTCATTATTGTCTTCACATATGAAGAAGACTGAGCTCAAGTTTTTGAATAGGGACCCTAGTTGTTTTGGTAGATTAGGGTTATTCATGACACCATGGAACCCCAATTTTGACTTCACCTAAGAAGATCCAAAAGTTTCTTTAGTTTGGGTAAGGATATTTAACCTACCCATATATTTATGTGTAGACTTGATTATTAATCAAATTGGTGACTCCCTTGGAGAAATGATGTGCATTTATACTGAAACTTGTAACAAAAAAACATTTTGTTTATGTTAATGTTTATGTTCAAATAGATGTGAGTATACCCCTTCCTAAAAGGGTTTGGTTAAAATATCTAGGATACATGTTTGAATAAGTTATTAACTATGAAAGTTTTCTTTTTTAGTGCTTGGTGTGCCATACATGTTGTCACTAGAATCATGGAGCTAATGAATTGGAATAATTGGTTTAGTGAAACAATGGGATCATCCCCTAAGGTGTGGGACACTTTCGTTCCTTGGGATGAACCTCTGTAGATGACAAGATTCCTTCTAATGTGAATGCATCTAGTTTAGGATCAACATGTAGGCCTAAAAGAGATGAATGGAAATATACAACTAATCCAAAGTCTAAAAACTTTTGAGGGGAAAAGAGAGAGGGGGTTTCCAAAAAGGAAATAATGGTGATGCACCAAGACTAGACAAAGCAGCTCTACAGGCCCTGAAGACCACACTACATATCTCAGAAGATGAGAAGATATTGCACAAACTCTAAAATGAACATTCTAATTGCATGAATATTTTTCATGGAGGTGTAGGACACAATACAACACTAAGAGGGATGATGAAAAATACATAAGTGCCATATATATAAACCTATAGGCACACAACATACAACCTGCAAGAGCAAGCCATATTTTACATAGAGGTGCTAGTGAATGGGTGACAATGAAAGGGACAAAGATCATCCATAATCAAAGATCAAGAAACCATAGGATGCACAGAAGATGCAATAAGAAAGGAGAAAGTAAAACTCAATTCTCATTAAAATGCAAGGTTTAAGTAGTAAAGGGCTCATGGAGGGCCAATTTTGGTAGCATTACTGTTCTAAAAGAATGTTGACCACTTTACAATGTAATACCAAAGATTTTATAGGTGATGGGATGCCCATGGGTCATTGATTATAATCATAAATATATCTAAGAAAATTGAATGAATAATAGAATTCGATACACATAATCTCTCTAAAAATTAAATAGGGGATCACCAAAGTTAATTAGGATTTTGATTACATCCTCGAGGCATGGTGATGATTGCCTCAATATTTAACACACTCTCTTATTGGTTGTACATCATCCAATCTTTAATCTCTCAATGACCATAACTCAATTGATAAACTTTCATGTGTAGAAATGTGGCTATAGATATTTTGGAATTACCGCCTTAGAAGATTTTGCCCTAATTTCACTGCTTTTGCTTTCAATGCTACTCCCCAGAGACTTTCACACCATGCTTGTCATTAAGATACTTCTTTGTCTTGTATGCTCTGGTCATGATCTCATCGTGTTAACTGCATTTGCATTAAATTCTATAAATTTGAGCTTAATATAATCTATTATGAAAACTATAATATCCTCTTGAATCATTCATATCGTAATCGTATGATCTTTGAGCCACCATATTTCAGTTCTACAAATCTTTATTTTGATAGTCTTGATGTGGTGCTATTTCATTCGATGTCTCCTTTATTACTTGGTTATAACTTCAAATGTAGTGTTGACTTGTTCCTCATATCATGAAATGAGATTTCACCATGTGGTGTCATCCCACTCACACGTTGCTCTTACACACTATTGGGCTTGAACAAACCACCATGGGGCCACGAAGCAGTGGGATTTTACCATATGGCATCATCCTGCTAACCCATTAGCCCAGAGGGCTTTGAATTTGTATGAACAATTTTAGGTCACTGGGATTGTAACATGTGGAAGCATCCCACTAACCCACTACTTTACTAATATGGAGATCCATTGGGCAACTTTGAAAAAATGTGAATAAGTGTCAAAATGTATTTGAGAGATCAACAAGTATCACTGAGCAAATTTTAAATGAAAATGACTAAGTCCTACTTAGTGTAAATGTGACACATAGCCCAAGGTAAAGTTTAAAGAAATGACTAAGTGTTGAAACATTTCCTCTTCTCAACAATTTTTCAAAGGAAAGACTTTGTAGATTCTTCACAAAGTCATTAGAACCTTTGTTCAAAATAAAAGTTTGACTAATCTTTGCACCATTTTTTCTTATTACTTCATTGCAAAATATGTGAAGACCAAACCTTTTGCAAAACTTACAAAGTTTTGATTTCTCCTTTTGAAACTTAGCCATTTTCCTAAACTTTGAAACTTTTATGACTAATAAAGATTTAAACCAAAAATGGGTGTTACCCTTCATGGTGACCAAAAATGGTTAACATTTTAGTGACCTTTATAGGATGCTTCCTTGCTAAGCATGAATCCAGTAGCCTTTCAAAGTAATACATTGGGCATGGAGTCATAGAAGCTTTTGAAACTCTTGATTTTGAGAACACAACCATGTTATAACTTGCTTAGCCTAGTACTGAATAAATAGAGTTGAGATCTGCCTATCAATAACAAGAGAAAGCAAGGAAAAAAACAAATGTGCAAAAGCACTTAGGGAAAGAAAATGACTAAAGTATTGTGTCATAGCACTTAGAGGAAATAAAATGCAACTAAACTACTATATGCAAGTTGAAAATCACTTCAAGAATAATGTTTTAGATGGATCCCATTAAGTGGGATTGGTAAATATTCTTCAATCAACCTTGAGAGCTAAAAATCATTGGATTGTTTACATCCTATGATGTCATAAAGACTACTCTATATTACATCAAACCTTGTATGCTTTACAATGTTTGATCTATCCATGTCCCATTTGCACACTAAATATTCCTCCTGAAAACTTCTATCAATAGCCTTATTATCAAAGGTTTTCTTCATTTGATCTTATTAAATCTGTAAGGTATTCATTGCTCACCCTCTACTTTCTTCTAGCTCCATTAGTTTAGCTAGCCTCACAGTCATAGGATCATTTTCAATTAACTTCAGCTAATGGGTAAGCTCTAGTGAAGGCAATTTAAGTGACATAGGTAGCTTGGCCTCTCTTCCATAGACCAACATGAAGGGAAAATTACCAATTACCCTTGTTGGCATTATTTTATCTTCCCAAAGGGCTACTTTAAGCTGTGCATGCCAAGATAGCTGATTGTTTTCCATAGTTTGCTTGATGATGTAGATCAAGTTTTTATTGGTAAACTCGACCGAACTATTACCTTGAGGGTAATAGTTTGAGGAGGTACTAAAATAGATGTTATGTATGACTACCCACTCACTAATTTTGGTCCCAAGAAAATCCAATGCATTATCTGAGATAATGGCAGATGAAACACCAAATATAGTCACAATTCCTTCAAAGCAATCCAAGATGGATGTTTCATTTGCTTCTTTTACGGGCACTACCTCTATCCATCTTATGAAATAGTCTATGGCTATAAGAATCCACTTGTGTCTAGCACTTGAATTAGGGTTCATTATTCTAATAAAATCTAGGGCCCACTAAAAAAGGGTGAATCAGCTTGGATTGGATGAAGCGAAAGAGTTGTTAGCTTCTGTTTGCTTGTGAAGAAGGCACATTTCCTATAGCTATTTGCCCATATATGAGCATCTTTTAATAGACTTAGCTAATAATATCTGTCCCTTGTGATCTTGACAATAGTAGTTTTGAGTAAATAATGTCCTCTTGACAATCTATCATAGAACTCTTGAAGGATTCTGTTAGTCTGATTCTATTTTATACATCTTAGAAGAACTCCATTGGTATCTTTTCTAAACAACATTTCATTTACAAACACATAAGGGATGTCTTGTAACCCAAAATGTATTCTTTTGGATTTTTCAAGTCCTTGTGGATATTCACTTGACTGGAGAAAGGCCTTCATGCTATGAGTCCAATCACTAGAAGGATCTTAACCAGTTGGTTGTTCTTCTTGAAGCATAAGGACTGTTTAACCTTTAACTTCTAGGTCAACTGCTAACTGTTCATACAATCCTTTTCCCCTTACAAGCCTAGTGATTTTGATGTCAATATCATATTCCATCACCTTGGTGATCCAACTAGCTCTTTTTCCATTGAAATCTATGCTTAACAAAAACTCTTTCACCCCTGGATGTGAGACCATCAATTGAATCTTGTTATTAGAGAGAATGTATTTAGATTTATTCAATGCTCTAATGACATCCAAGACTTGTTTTTCCATGAAGCTATATCTTAATTCATAATCTTTAAGCATTTGACTGAAGAAAGTAATAGACTACTCCATTTTGTCACTATTTTGTTGTGCTAAGATTGCTGAGATGCTTTCATCTCTTCTAAAAGCATAAAGGATGAAATACTTATCATAGCATGGATTTATAAGTTTGGGGACTTGGGATATTGACTTTTGATTTCTTAAAAGTTATTCATACGTTCTCTTGTCCATCTGAAAGTAGCACTCTTCTTGAGCATAGAGGTGAATGGATTGACCAACGAAACAAAGTTTGGTATAAACCTTCTCAGAGTTTATCTTTCACAAAAAGCTTTGGAGGCTTTTCTTGTGGCTTGGTAGAAAAAGGGACCTAATGGCTTCTACTTTTTTTGGTTCAATGTCCAATCCATCTTAGAAATAATGTGTCCTAATAATTGACCTTCATGGATAGTAAATACACACTTGTTTCGGTTTAAGGATACCCCAAACTCTAAATATTTGTTGAAGACTTGATTCAAATGATCCAAGTGATCAGTTGCACATTTGGAGAACACATTGATATCACCAAGGTGAACTAGGATCATATCATTTATTAGGCCCTTAAATTCCATGTCCATATCCCATTGGAAGGTCACACTAGCATTGGTCAATTTGAAAGGCATCTTTTTATAAGCATAGGTGTTCCATTTGGTGGTAAAGGTTGTCTTGAACTGATTAGACTCTTACACCAATATATGATTGTAGCTTGAGTAGCCATCAAGAAGTGAAAACCTTTTTGCCCCTACCACTATTTGGAGGATCTGCTCCATAGGTGGAAGGGGATAGTGATCTTTAAGGGTCTCTCTATTTAGGTCCCTAAAATCCATGCACAACTTGATCTCTCCATTTTTATTTCTCACCAAGACTAAATTTGTAACCTAAGAGGAGTGTTTAATTGGGAATATGATATTAGCCTCTATGATCTTGGTCAATTCCATTCTCATCAATAGTTCTAATTTGAGATTTATAGGCCTTCGCTTCTACCTAACTAGCTTGGCATCAGGGCCTAACTCAATTAGGTGTTGGGCCAAGGCTGGGTGAAAACCTTTGAGATATTGGTCACCCCATGTGAATATATCATCATAATTTATACAAAGGTGAATAAACCCTTCCTTTTTAGGTTGAATGCATACCTTTTGAGCTCTTAGGAGTTTTTAATTAGAAATGAACACTTGCTCACAATTTTCTTTCTTTGCCATCATGTTCCTCTTCTCGCCTTTAAACTGATCGTTAGAGTTGAAGATGGTCTCTAGCATGACCAATCCTTTAGGTAGCCTATTTCCTTTTAATTGGATGATTTGATCCTCATGCTATATCTGAAACCCTTAATGATTTTTGATATAAAATTTTGACTCCTCTAGTAGAAAATTTATGATATGCTCATCATTATAGAACACTTGCTAATTAGAATCATTATTAGGCACTGTAGTTTAACTATAAGCTTTAATAAACTATCCTAAATCTCTCACAACATCAACAGGGAGGTCGTATTGAGATCCTACCATGGAAAGCCTATATGCATTAATATTTTGCTTACTTGACACAACTTATATGTTAAAATCATCATAGCTTTCAATGAGATCCTAGAATATATGTTTATAAGCCTTTATCATGATGTTCTTAGATGCATTTTAGGTTCTCATCTGATTCACAATGAGATTGCTATCCCCAAACACTTGCAGGTCTTAATTCTATTTTTTATACTAAATGGAGGAGTTAGATCAATGCTTCATATTCATCTGCATTGTTGGTACAACTAAATTGTAGCCTATATGCATGAAATTATTTCTTCTTCTAAGGATATTTCATCACAATGCCTGCACCTACACCATTTCTACTTCTAGAGCCATCAAAATACAGATGCGATTTTCCTTGAAGGTATTTTTGGGTTTTTATGAGGTCTGACACAAGAGAATCATCCTCAAGGATGCAGTAATTACCCAATCTTATTTCCTCCATACAACCATATGGATCAAATCCATAATGCCCATTAGCCTAGTCATCTAATACTACATTTGGGACTTCCTCTAAAGGTGTGGTAGTCTCATGCAAGACTGAACCACCTTCAAGGTCATGCATAGTATAATTCATGTCAATGGGATTGGGTGAGTATGGATATATATGATCTCTACAAATAGGTTTAGCCTTGATAGTCACCTCGGTTCCATATCTAGTCCTCAGCAACATGCACGACTAGTCAGATGACAAGTACCTACCCAATTTTGTAGTGAAGTCTCGTTAAAGGCAAATGGAAAATAAGGGAGACAAGTCTATAATAGAGAAATCCTAGGTAATGGAGAGGATAGGACATGCATGCAAGGCTAGGTTTAAGCCTTTAACAACCCCTATGGCTTTAACAGTTATTCAATCTAGCTAAATAACTCCTTTTACAATTGGGTATACTTTATACCTATCATATCAGTTACTTTATTGGGCATGACTGAGCTACTCAAACCCGAATCAATCATAAAGTTATGGAAAAATCACTTAAATATGATCAAGTAGATATAGAATGGTGGTGGTTTGTTGCTTTTGCTAATCTCTCCTTTTCTTGGTTAACACAAGCTTGTGGAAATGACTGGAGAGGCCTTTTCTTGTTCACAAGGATGAAAGCTCTTCAATGCTTCCTACAACAAATTAATTTGAGAAGGAATAGATAGGGCCTCCCAAATAATCATGTTTAAGTTTTTTTTCTTTATCTGTTCCACTATGTTCAAGGGAGCTTGAGACTCTTTCATTTGAAACTTTGGGATTGTAACCTCCTCCTTAGTGTGTTGATTAGCTTGTGGTTAATTCTCCTTCTAAATAGGCTTATTTGTTTGTTCTTGGATGGCCATAGAAGCCACTTTCTCTTTGGAAACTTCACATGGCACTTGCAAAGTAGAAGTTTGGCCTGTGAAGGGAGATTTCTCACCCTCTATCACCCTTATTTTAAACCTTGTATTATATGCCATTGGATTGTTTACTACATATGGTATTGGTTATAATTTATACCAATAAAGTCATTCTTTTGCCAATTTACCAAAGTGGATTAATCCACCTATGTTTGGGCCTCTTCATGCACTTCTCCCTTCTCTCAAGTTGATTCTTTTGGTTGCTCCTAAGGGTACGATATACTTTACACCATCAAATCTTGATTCAACACTCCATTTGCACAAGCAACTTGATTATGTGGCTAATTTAAAGCAAAACATCACTCATAATCATGGGATATATTATTTTAAATGGGAATAAGGTCCCTAGAGGTGCTAGTAGTATTAGCATTTTGTGTATTAGGTGGTCTAGAGTAAGTGAATTGGCCTTGGGCTTGTGCATTGCTTTGATAAGGTGGCCTAACAT
The DNA here is from genome assembly GCA_037957365.1 of Torreya grandis. Lineage (NCBI taxonomy): Eukaryota > Viridiplantae > Streptophyta > Pinopsida > Cupressales > Taxaceae > Torreya > Torreya grandis. Next base: position 2,068,889 of record JARHVA010000473.1, read on the forward strand.
GTTGGTAACATTGATTAAATAACTGGTAAGGTATATAAGGTTGATCTTTTTGCCTCTTTAATACTACCATCTCGTTCCTAAAACTTTTTAGTAATGACTTAACTTCATGTAATTCACTAGGAGGAGTGGTAAATGTAGTTGGTGGGTTGCCTATACTAGGCATAGGTATCAGTGAAGATCGAGCAATAGGTTGATAAGGTGGTGGCTTTGGAAAGAGAGAATCTTTCCATCTTGAATTAGATAATTTTTATCCCTTCTAATAATATCATATACGTCAGGGAGTATTATTCCTCCCATAGATTGGACCATTATATCTATATCACTATTTAGAGCCCTTAAATAATATTAAAATGTTGTATTTTGGGATGGCTTAAATAAGGGTGGTATTATGTCCTCGAATCTTTTGAATATGAAATTAAAATCAACCATCAGCTCATGTGGGGCTCTCTTAATGGTGGTAAGTTACTTCATCAAAGATAAGTCATCACTCTCGTCTTCAAATTACTTGCATAATTTTTCTCCTAGCTCATCCTAGTTGCGGATGGAGTTAGGTGTCAAAATCCTATATTATTGGAAAGAATTCCATTTAAAAGAAAAGGTGAGTAACTTGACTGCTACATTATCTTCGATGACATTATGGACTGAGTAAATATTGGCAATATCTTGTATGTGTTATATGGGGGTGGTTGCATTCTCACTAGTGAAATATGACAAGCTCTTAAGTTGAAGCTGGGATGCCATCATATTGAGCGATAACTAAAGGACTACCTCCATTGAAGGGCACAAACAACTAATTTCTTAGGGAAGCCTTGAAGGGAATAGGGAATAACCTTTCTCTAGGTATGGAAAACCTACCAAAAGGAGGGGTAGATTAAGTTCTTGGGGAATATTGTCTTGAATTGCTAGCTCTCTTAACAGGGGATGAGGATGCTCTAACTCTTCTTCTTATAGAAGTTACAGGTAATTCAATAAAATACAAAATAGTACCTATTGAAGATGATCTCATTTTCCTTGGAATATAGATGAAGCCCTAATCTTTGCAAATCATAAATAATTGGAGTCTCTAGGTGCTCTATAGAGTGTCTTCAACATGATTGACTAGGAATAACACTGAATTCTTTGTCAAAATATTTGATGTAGTCCCATGAGGTGTGCCAAAAATTATTGTCACTCGAACCGTGCACCTACTGAATTGGAATATTTGGTTCAGTGGAACAATGGGATCATATTCTAAGGTGTGGGGAACTTACGCTCCTTAGAACGAACCTCCATAGAAGGTTATCTTCATTCTAATCTAAATGTATTTGATTTATGATCAATATATAGTCTTGAAAGAGCTTAATGAAAATCTACAACTAATCCTAAGTCTAAAAACTTTTGAGGGGAAAAGAGAGAGAGTGGGTTACTAAAATGGAAATAACGAGGTCTTGAAGAACACACTACATATCTCATAGTATGAGAAGATATCACAAACACTCCAAAATGGACATTCTAATTGCATTAATATTTTACATGGAGGTGCAAGACACAATACAACACCGAGAGGGTTGATGAACAATCCACAAGTGGCATCTATATAGACCTATATACACACATCATATAACTTGCAAGAGAAATCTAAGTTCTACATAGAGGTGCTAAGGAATGGGCAATAATGAAAGGGACAAAGATAATTCACATGCCAAAATAAAAAAACCACATGATGCAAGGAGAAAGGAAAAAGGCAAACTCAATTCTCATTAAAAAGCAAGGCTCGAGTGGTAAAGAGCCCATGGAGGGCAAATTTTGGAAGAATTATTATGCTAAAAAAATGTTAACCACTTTACAATGTAAGACCCAAGCTTTTATAAGTGATGGGAAGCCCATGGGTCATTGATTATAATTAGAAATACAAATGAGAAAAATGAATGGATATCAAAATTCAAGACATTATCTCTTTGTCAATCAGATAGGGGATCACCAAAGTTAATTAGGATCCTAATTGCATCCTTAAAGCATGGCGATGATCACCTCAAGCTTGAACCTGTCATCTCTACACACTCTCCCATTGGTTGTGCAACAACCAATCTTTAATCACTTAATGACCATAGCTTGATTTACAAGCTTTCATGTGCAGGAATGCAGTTATAAATCTTTTAGAATTACTGCCTTGGAATATTTTGTCCTAATTTCATTGCTTATGCTTTCAATGCTACTCCCTAGAGACTTTTAAGCCATGTTTGTCATTAAGACACTTTTTGTCCTATATGCTCTGGTCAAGATCTCATCATGCTAGCTATATTTGCATTGAATTATATAGATTCAGGCTTAATCTAATATACTATGCCAACTACAATGTCCTCTTGAATCATTCATCTTGTAATCCTATGATCCTTGAGCCATCATATTTTGATTCTATAAATCTTTCTTTTGATGGTCTTAATAGTTAGATGGGTCACCGATTTTATACTGATGACTGATGATGTGTTTTATTTCATTTGTTGTCTCCTTCGTTACTTAGTCACAACTTCAAATGTAGTGTTGACTTGTTCCTACTGTAGTGAAACAAGATTTTTCCATGTGGCATCATCTCTCACACTCATTTCTCTAACACATTGTTGGGCTTGCATGTACCACCTCAGGGTCATGGAGCTGTGGGATTGTGCCATGTGGTGTCTTCCTACTAACCTGTTAGACTAGAGGGTTTTGAATTTGTACAAATAGTTATGGGTTTCTAGTTCATCAAGATTGTGACACACAAAAGTATCCTATTTACCCATTACTTTGTTGACATGGAGATCCAATGAGAAACTTTATATTAATGTGACTAAGTTTTGAAAAGTATTTTGAAAGGGCTTGGGACCGTTAGGAGATTTACATGTGGCACCGAGCAACTTTTGAATGAAAACAACTAAGTCTTACTTAGCAAAATGTGACTCATGGCCCTGGGCAAAGTTCAAAGAATTGATTAAGTGTCAAAACATTTCCTCTTCTCAATAATTTTTCAAATGAAAGACTTTGTTTATTATTTGTGAAGTCATCAGAACCTTTGTTCAAAACAAAATATTTGATTAATCCTTACGCCATTTGCTATGATTACTTCACTATAAAAGAGGTGAAGACCAAACCTTTCACAAAACTTGTGAAAGAAAACCCATGAAGTATTAATTTCTCCTTCTGAGACTTAGCCATTTTTCCTAAACTTGGACCAAACTTTAAAACATTCATGAGTGCTAAAGTTGTGAACCAAAAATGGATGTTGCCCTTCATGGTGACCAAAAATGGTTAACAATACCCATGGACATCTAGCTTGAGATTGCCCAATAAGAGCAATCATTGAAAAGAAAATTAAAAAAGAGGATTTTCAAGAAGCTCACAAGAAATTGAAAGAAGACCTTGAATTAGAGGGATTTCAAGAAATTAGAAACAAAGGGAACCTAAATCTTCCTTGACTAAAAAGGAGAAAGTTCAAGATGAGCCAACTTCTAACTCTTTTGCATTATTACGTACCAAATACAATGACAAAGAGGTAATGGATTCATCATAATCTTTGGAAGGCACCAAAAAAGAAAATGAAGACCCTAGGATAATAGTTGCTTATGTCTCTATAAAAGATCTTATTAAGTATAATTCAAGAAATGATCAATAGGCAGTTGTTAAAAAGAGGATTTTTGCATCATGGGGTGATTATGAAGAGTTTTGATTTGGGATTTTGATACATACAATGAAAAATCTCAGTAGGAATAAGCCTACCTTGCATTCTTCGCAAAAAAATTAAGGTTTCTTTCTATTTATTCTTTAGTTTTTTTAGTTGCTCTAGTTTGCCATGTTTTGCCGATGCTTTCTATGTTTAAGCTAGGCTTTCTTCCATCATGGATATATATATATATATATATATATATATATATATATATATATATATATATATATATATATAGTATTAATAATTACACTTATGTGTTTCAATAGTAAAAAAAATACTATAATTACACCATATGTGTCTTATATGGGCTATAAGGTAGTAAAGATTCATCTCTTCATTGCATTCATGAAAACCATGTGCACACCTGTGTAGATACACCCTATTTACCTAAAGTATTTTTTTCATTCAGGGAATGACGCGAGTACATGTCTACCCTTTCCATTTCTATTTGTCTTGACCAAAAAAACCTTATGTAACAGATACACTTGCATTAAACCAAAAGTGTTGGCCACAAATAGAGATGACAGGAAATAGCATAATATAATGTTAAAGTGAGTCTATATAAAATTATATGATGGAAGATTCCCAAGACTCATCAAAATAAAAATGGCTGAAGTATTGGTTGGTGCATGTGCCACATGGGCCAACACATTATTTTTTAAGGTGGTCGTATGGAGGTCCCTTTTAGGCCTATGCATATTTTTGAGTAAGTTGTAATCAGATCTCTGATCAATTAATTTGTGAATGTTAGTCCACACCAAAACACTAGACCAGAGAGTATTGTATGATAAATTACTAATGCACATCATATACTTGAGTGGACTATGTATGAATTCTTTCTATGCTTGCATTAGTTTTAAGGACATTGTGGATCAATTTATTTACCTCAAAATTCCAATAGTTGGAAAGTTTTGTTTAATACTACACACATGTTAGTTTTGAAGGGGTTGTTGCCATGATGAGAAATGGAGTGGACTAAATATGTCCCTATTTGTAAAGTCAACCTTTGTAAAACCCTTCATTTACATCAACATTTATTCATCAAAGGATTTTTTTCAACATATATTATAAAATCATCTAATGTGTAGGTGGCTAATAATGAAATATATACTAGCAGTTGCCCCCATGGAGCAATAAAAATCAGAGGTTTTAATTTGTGTTTTTTTTTGCTAAGTGTTTGTAGTTATTCTTCGTTACCTTGTTTTTTTAATTTTAAGTTGTGTAATTTAGTTATCAATTTCTTTGGTCAGCTTTGTAGAAATATTATATAATATTTTACTCCAAAGGTGCGAGTTATGTCAGAAGGAATGTATATTTAATTTTTGGAATTTTTTTTGGGAAGTGTTTTCTTTTCTTTATTGGAGTATGTTCCTTTTTTAAGTGTATGATGTGGAAATCCCGTAATGCATGAGAATAAAACCTACCAACTCTACCTACCACCTATGATAGGTCACTAATCGACCACCTTTTCTCTCAACCAGTGACTCCTCTACCTTGGCATTCACATTGTATGACCAATGATGCCCCCTTATGCACCCATGTTGCATGCACTTTACAAATATTTCAGTACTCACTTCAAATGCAATAAAAGAAATAAAATAGACTCTATAACCTGAATGTATTTCCCCTACACATCGGATGTGGAGTCCTTCTGTAATCAAATATAAAGTAGTTAATAAAAGATGTCATCACCCTACAAGCTATAAATCCCTTTATAATGGGTGCAGGGTGTATAAATCCAACAAATAATATGAATTCAAGGCATGCGTATGATATGGGCCTTCTAGAGTACGATATCACCTAAAATACCCTATCATTCTCCCTCACCATCATCGTCCAACTCACTTTGAAATCTTCTTAACCCTGATGTAATTCATCTAGGTGTCAATATATTGGCACCATAGACAAACACATACTACAATATAGACTTTGGAACCTCAATGTCTTGTCTGCATATCAATTACATTGTTCTATTGATTTGAATCACATATCAATCTTGGATACTTCTTCCAATCAAATTATCCTCATATCGTCTTCATCGACTCTTAACAATAACAAATATTGAACCAAAGAATCTGATGGTGGTAGTTGAGTTTGAGTTTAATAGCATCAATTCGAGGCAATCATTTTTAGTTGAAATTGAGAAAATCACAGTGGGTAAGGCCCTATAGATTCATCTCACAAAGAGACAAAATGGCACAGTCCATTGTAAACAACTTAGTTTTGAATAGTGTTAGTTTATTGGAAGTAGTGGTACAAAGCAGTTTGGTAGTGCATGATACCATTTACATCATCTAATAGTTAAAGGATTTTACCTCTTAATGGAGGCTTTGCAAGGGATGGCCACAATTTAAATCCTTCAACGTCTATTACATCTTTAATCCCATCACTAGATAATGGAGAACATTATGTTTGGATTCTCAAATGGCAGATTTGTTAATTTTAGGAATGTCTTTGGATGTCAAAATAAGGTTATGGAAATTAAATGTGGTGGCAGAATAGTTGGGATCTGAATCACCATGCAAGGCTTTTGTCTATGTGATGAATTGCATTCTTCTTGGAAATAAATAGCCTCTTTGTCCAATTACTATGTAAAAACTGTAATGCCCTCAGTTTTATTCAGGTGACATCTATATTAGATGGTTGAAGATCCCAATGTGTTGGGGTATGGCCAATTTTGGGTGCTCAGGCTTGACAAACATGAGGAAATATGGACATAGCCCATTTTTATTTCAGATAATTTATCCCCCTCTATCTTTGTGATTACAATGAAGAAATGATTTTCATTATAATGACACCATATAAATGAGAAGAAACTAATATCAATTGGTAATTTGGATAAAAATTTGAAGTGGACATGGGTACATACAATTAGTATCAAGATTGAAGTTGTAAATTCTCTGATCGTTGTGATTATTTTTCTGACTATCCATTAGGGTGGTCACATAATGTGATGTGGTTGACATAAAATCATTTACATATTGTACTTAAGCATGATCTGTGCCAAAAAAATCTACATCCCAATTTTAAATCTTAGTGTGAAATGTGTCATCTCGAGTTTATGATAGATTGAATTTGTGTCTGGTGGGATTTGAGGTAATATTTAGGCGTTTAGAATATTCATGTTTAAATTTCAGTGACATGCCACATTTTTCAATGCAATTTGTAGCATGCACAAATGGAAGCTACAAGATATGTTGTGATACCTCATTGTCTTCTACCCATATCAGTGACATTACATCATTGGTGAAAGTGTTACATCAGATTTGGATCCTTTTTGCAATTGAAGCTCCAATATAGACTCTAGGACCTCATTGTCTTGTCCCAGGGTCAGTGACATTGCATCATTGATTTGAGTTTCTCATGATATGTGGAACCATGCAATAATCAAATTGACTCTCACAACATACTCATCCACCCTTGATAACAGAAAATGACTAATATGTTTTATATGGCCTTACCATTTCTTCCAACAGTTTGATTATGGTGTTTTCGTATGGTCTTAACATCGTTGTATTTGTTTTAGGTGCTAATACATTAGCATTATGAATGAATGGAAGCTACAAAATCAACTTTTGGACCTTAATTTGTGGTCCCTTAATCAATGGAATTGCATCATTGATTCGAGCTACACATGAGATCTGGAGCCCTATCATAAACAAATCAATGCTCATGATGTCCTCGTCCACCCTTGACAATATAAAACATCCATTCAACTATGCCACTACCCTAGTTTGATTATGGTAGTTTTGTATATTCTTAACCCTGATGTTAACTGCTCTTAAGTGTCAATATATTGGCAACATGGATGAATAGAAGCTAAAAGATGGACTATGAGACCTTAATTAGGGCAACCTCTTTTCATCTTTTAGATGGTACCAATAATGAATCTTTATATTTCCTACCCATGTGTACAACACAATCTTATTTCAATATGCCACCATGTTGTGGAACCTTTAGGAGCTCATACAAAACCTCTCCACACCCACATCTATCGAGGTAAGCACCAAGTACATTACATTATTGATGTTCTTCGCTAAGGTTGTGTTTCCCATGAGGGCTGCCACATTGGACCTTTTCAAGGCCTCGTCTAGTGAATAGGTTTTGTCCCACTATTGTTTTCTAAGTCTTGTGGGAATGACAGTCGCCACGTTGGAGGCATCTTTATATCCCTTGATAGGATTGGCATCTTTATATGCTGAGATAAATCTATGCAATGACCTTGCCAAAGAAAAACCTTTGACGTAAATATAATATTATATAATATATTATAAATATAATTATATTATATATTTATAACTTTAAATATTATTAAATATATATATTATTATTATATTTACATTTTATATTTTAATATATTTTATAAATTATTATATAAAATATATTAATATAACAATAATAAAATAAATGTATTTTAATAGTTTTATAACAATAGATAAAATAGATATAATAATTAATGGATATTATAATATTATATTAATACAATAATAATATTATAATGAATATTTATCATAGTATTATAATAATATCTAATGTATTTAATTGTTAGTAGCATTAATTTTATATATAAAAACTCAAGAAAATCAAGCAGAATACCACTGGTTAGCCGATTACTGCTGAGATCCAAACGCTGCAATTTTGTGCACATGCCTAGCTCTTTTGGGATGAATCTCAATAACTCATTATCATTCAACAACAATTTTGGGATTGAATCCACAAGCTTGTTCATGGATATATCCATGACTTGCAAGTTGGATAATAAGCCAAGTGTGTTGGACAAGCCCCTTGTGAGGCAGTTCATATAGAGATCCAAATACTGAGGCTCCACGCACTCTCTCTTCGCCTTCTTCATTGCCTTCATGCAATCTTTGTTATCACCACGTCAAGGGTTTGAACCTCTCGAAGCAAGCTTTTTGTCCAACAACATTAATGTTTTTGCCATATAAAGTTTTATTTTTTTGCTTTCTTTAACTCATTAAATGAATAAATGAAACACATTAAATATGTACTCATTGATAAAATGAGCTTCATAGTCCCAAAAATGCTCAACAATATAAATAGTTGATTGCACGAGGTATTTCCTCAACATAACAACAAAGTTGATGGAGTTTGCTTAGTTATACTTGTTGGTGACTTGGGACAACTTCCCCTCGTAAATGACTACTAAAATATGCATGAAAGTCATTTGGCCACACCCTTTGGCAAGCATTCCACACAATAGTAACATCACACAAAAATTTCTTCCAACATTAATGCATATAAAATCAACTATTATTTTGACATTTATTAACCAACGTTAGAATTGTAAACCCAACAAAAGAAGACTGGAATATACTCATGTCAAGAACATCATCCTACATACATCCAAAAGAACATGAATATTTTAAAGTGTTAATACATTTATATAAAACTAACAATTTGGCAACAACACATAACAAGCAAATGCTAAAACCACTAAAAATTTCAATAACAATATGAAAAGAAGAACAAAGCAAACAACATGTCATACCAAACCACAACACTCAACTCGAGTAAACCATGGTTGTAAGTACAGGACAAAATATTATGTTAAAATCCAATTTATGGGTCAAAGTAAGTTTCCTTAATGGAGCCATCAGAGAAATAGTTCACATTGTTTACCACACATATTCAAATCCACCTTCCTTATCCATGTACATGGTTGTTGCCTTAAAAAATTACTTTGGTCGCCCGTGGGATATTTGTAATCCAACACATCTTCCAATTCCTCCTATTACACGGAGTAATCATCTTCAAATGCCTATCAAAATGGCATGGGCTCTAACCATACATAAAACACAAGGAATGACTCTCAATAAAACAACAATAAATATTGAAAATGTTGAGGGTTAACCTTCATTACCGTGTCAAAAGTGTGCTCACTATCCGATCTTTATATCAATCTTTCATTTTTATCTAACCTCTATGCAAGAATGAAAGATAATATATATGTAAATTTGAGAAGAACAAAGGAAGCTAGAATCACTATAATACTTCTTCCACATCATTTACAACAAATGTATGTTTTCTCAATAAACACACAAAATGACATTTTCACAATGTTTGTTTTGCTCTTTACTACTACTCCCCTACTTCACCCTAATAAAAAATATAGACAAGCTCTGCTAATGAAATGTAAAGCTTTGTATTGTTATCATTATTTTTTACTTCATGGGACCATCCTACTCGATAAAAAACTCATATTTTATCGCTGTTGAGAAAAATAAAGAATTACATGAGACTATCTTCTTACTAAAAACTCTTATTTTTTTCTCTATAACACCCGGAGAGATTTTAGTTTGCCCCCTCCATGGGAGCAGGGCGTAATAAGGAATAAACTCCACTTCAATTAGCGAAGAGCCCAAAGACCTAATTAAGAGTCTGTGCGAAAGTTGGAGAAAACATATTAAATCAGGAAAAAGAAAACTGAGAAGTTGAATAAAATTTGGTCGTTGGATGTTGTGTGCCCGCCACCGAAAAAATAGCCTCACTTTGTTACGCGACTACCAGGTTTGGTATGACCTTTCACATCTCAAATATTGTTAGTCGAAGCAGCTCTGTATTACGGAGGTACTCCTGTTACTCTAGTATTTTTTTTCGAATCACCGTGTATCCAACCTGACTATTTCGTTTCCAGGAATTCGGAGAAATTAAAATTAATTAAACAAGTTCAATGGCATTCTCGTCTTGGAGTCCCTTTGCGGAAGCTTTTGTCAATCCTGACAATTCACCAACTCAGCAGGTATATACAAACTATGTAATATTATTAAACACTGTAATGCTCTGTTCTATTATCCGTCTGATGTTTCTATAGCTTTTTTTTCAAAGTATTTCTGCTCTTTCGTATCCTTATACCTCAACTAATTTCATCAACGGTACAAGCAAAGAAAAATGGTCTAGCCATAGAAGAACCAGGGTTTAGGGTTTTAGTGGATGCAATGTGTTGAAGTGAATAATAAATGGATATGGCATATGGCATAAATGGCGGAAAGGTCTTCACGCCTTTGGGATGTTGACCAGAGAAGCTATGGTGCGCAGATTTTTTTTTTTTTTTTTTTTGGGTTAATTTGATAAATTTTTTTTTTGATGCAGAAAGGGGAAGCCTAAAAGTATCCTTAATTTTAGTAATAGGAAAATAGCATGGGTATGAGGATAATGATCAACAAGCAGGTGCTCAGACCCGTGGAACATAGTTTTTTGCACTGTTAAAATACTTGTGGGGCAAACGTCGTGGTGGCATACTTAACATAAAACAAAAATTACGGAATTTTGCTTGTTTTGGTTTCTTCCATGGTTAAATTCATTTGAACACTGGAGAGGTTATTTAACTCCATAAAAACCACTCATATCTCTTGAACGCGAATGCTATTTCCATTTAATTATGTGGAACATGCCTGCCAAGACTTGAACCTGGGTTGTTGTTGGAGTGTGTGGTCTAACTTGCGACAACATCACAGCCCAACGAACATGCAATTCAGAAATTTTGACTTGTTGTAAGAATTGTATGGAAAATATCCATGAAGAAGTCTCCCTTGGTGTGCATGCTGACTTTTTGAGATCATTGTTTGCAGGAGATTTTAAGAATATTATAGTTATAGCCTGATGTTAATCTTGTTTTTAAGAGGAAAAAATGCCCCTCAAACAACCCCAAGAATGGAATAAGTGCAACAAAATATAATGAAACATTAGGGTTTTTAGAACTTCAATGGAGAATTAGTGCCATGGTATAATTCTGCATTCAGTCATAGTCACGATACCCTTCGCAAGCGGTAAGTACTTCCGAGTTTGTCTCTACTCTCAACAAAAATGATGAGACTCAAGTCTTTGCCAAGTTATTGCAGAGCTTTTCGCCAACTGCTAAGTGTACTGTTATGCTTCCACTTGTTGAGTTTTTCCTAGGTTTGAGTTACAAGACCACACTTAATTGACATTAAACTAAACATAATAACATACCTTAAATAGACAAACACATCTATATTCAAGATGTGTATTCTATTACTATGATGTTTGCCTATTGAATACACGTTTTAATGCTTATTTTGATTTGTATCGATCCTTTCTTTAGTGAAAATTTTAATAGTTTTCAATTTTTATTTGCTGAGTTTTTGTTGTGATGTACTCTTCCTATTTGGTTCTCCGAGTTGTTGCCGAGTCTGAGTCATGTGATTTTGCATTCAATAATTATATCAGTAATAGTAACTATATAACTATATAAAACCGTCCCGCTGTGGTTCACTGGTAAAGAAGTGTGACTTTCCTAAGACTGGTCACAGGTTTGAATCTCCATTGCCACTGGTAGCTGGTTAACTGCTTAGTGGGTCCCACCTCCTGCCGGTTCACAGCTTCTGCAAAAAGTGTTTACCTATAAAAAATAACTATATAACAATATAACTATATCAATATATAAGCAAGTATGAACTTGTACATATGGATGTTTGTATGCAGCTTATATTGTATCACAAATGAAGATATCAGAGTACATCAACAGATAGAATAGGTCCATAGGGTCCATACTACAGTCCTCTTCCAACACAAGCAAGAAAGGCCTACATGATGATTTTCACACTAACAACAGAAGAACCTAAATCTTTGTAAAATTTAATGTTTCTAACAGTACTCCCATGTCAAGTTTTATTATAAAAACAGATAGCAGTTTAAAGATTGGAGACACACTTGTTAAATTTAGCCTTGCACTTGCATTGCCAGAGGAAGAATAAACTTGTTAATCTGATAACTCTCCAGACGTCCATGCAAATTCTCCTAATCATCCACAAATCTCTCAATGTCATCTCATTCCACCATGAATGGTTTACAAGAAGGATTTAATCAAACTCAGCTGCTATCTCATTCTAAAACCAACAAGCAGCCTTACGATGCTAAAAAATGGACTGCATTGTTTCTTCCTTTACACACGAGGCACATAACCTGTTGTTTCAAACCAGATTTTTTTAACATTGCTTTGACTGCAAGGATACAATATATGACTACTGGGAAATCAATGGGAATTAAAGTGCAGTCTTGGATTTCCAAATAGCCTGACATCTATTGGTCAGCTATGTACTGCTTCTTGCAAAGTCTATCTTTTGTTTAGTCTTGAGGTGGTTGGGAGGAGTCAAGTTAGTTTTCCCATACAAGGGTTTTGTCTCATATGGGAAAAATACTGCCATAATTTCATCTCCTGCCTCTTTGAATAGGGGCTCAGTGTTGAGATTTCTATTGATTTAAAACAACTGGATTTGGTTGATGTTAAAAGCAGCTAACTGTACTTCAATCTAACCAATTGTTCTTCTCTTTATCCAAGTCTTCCCAATAGTTAAATCTTGTATTGACTAGCCTCTTCCTCTCAAGGCTAGGAGTACATCCTATTTGTCCATGAGGAGAGGTTGAGGTCCTTATCGATCTTCAGCGAAGGTTTCATCCACTTCAGGGATTTTTAAACTCCCAGTGTCATTCTATGGAGAAAAGCTGCCAAGCCTACCATATTCTTTTGAAAAATGTTGGAGCTTGCCAATCTAAAGGGAAAAGAAATGGTTTAAAAAGCCCTTGAATAGGAGATAATTTGATGTTGTCTCAAGGTAATAACAAATTAAAAACTGCCTTGAGGCATCTTTGCTAATTTATTAATGATCCCATGCTAGTCAATTCTAACGTTCCCTTCTCCTTTGGAACAACGTATGAATCCTATGCAACAAGCGAGAGGCCCTTCATTTTCCTTGTTTGCCTAAAAGAAATCTTCTCATAAGCAGTTCCAACATTTTGATATACTGTAGTGGAAGGGAAGAAAGAAGAAGAGTAAAACACACGACTAACAACTTGAATTTGAACCATGGTGATTTTACTAGCAAAAGGAAGATCTAAAAAGATCCATCTTTGTAACTTGTGTCAAATTTCCCAACCACTCATCCTCAGTGATCAACAAGTGATGGAATTCCTAAGTATCTAATGATCTCACTAGGCTGATTGATTTTCCATCTTTGTGATAGCCACCGAGGGCATTCATCTTGTCCAATAAGGACGACTTTTCTTTTCTTTTCACGAACAACTATCCAAGAATTCTTTCAATAGATATAAAGACCAAGTAAAGCCCTTGTCATCAATTCTGAAATTCAAGGGTGGGGGTGGAATTGTGGTAAGAACCACACATATAATATAAATATGCAAAATATAATGTAGATCAACACGACATGAGATATTGGTGGGCCAAGATACCCAAATATGCAATATATTCAAAAAGAAAATAATACCTTTAAGGTCGGGCAACACCATACAATACTCCTTAAGGAAGGAATAACTCTACAATTGGAACTTTGAGGGGGACACCTCCAATATCCTTATAACAAATAGAAGACTCAACACTTGATATTCTTGACAATGATATTCATCTACTTTATATAGACCTCTATTACTAATAATGGATGGGTAAACACCTAATCCTAATGTAAGTTGATTCACTACCCAATGTAACAAATTCTACAAGTTACTCATTTGACCTAATATATTTGACCCATACAACTAAGGGGGATGTGTGTCACATGTTGACATCTCCGTCAACCCATATACATAATATATCATATTCCTAGGTACATAATATGCCATCCCTCCTTGACATGTTTCATTTTTGAAACATGAGAAGAAACCAAATAATGAGTGTGCTTTAAATCATTGCACACTTATCTCCATGCGCGATCATCTAACCACCTATATGCGATCTTGGTAGGTGATAGTGCGCCATCCTTGCTTCCCAATTCCACTTTCCTACTTTGATTCCGATTATGATCATAGTTGTACCTCCTTCGTGTCCATGCATAGTGATTCCTTTAATTTCATGTTCAATATTCTGTTGCACTATTTTGATTCCATAGATGACGATAGTAGTTCTTTGGCGTCCATGCATATCCATAACGATTGCTCCACTGATTCCTTGTGTAGCCATAGTCATTAGTCCTTTGATTGCCTATATAGCCAAAGTGATTGTTGCTATGACACTCCCTGACACGCCTCCATGATTGTTGCCTTTCATGATGATGTGGGTGTCTATATGCCTCAACCTTAGTATTACTTTCTAATATTTTGACATTATCAACCTTTTCTTCTACCTTTCCCATCTTTTCATTTGGTAGTGCATTTCTCTCTTGAGTAGATGAAGTGTGTAGTGCCACTGTCTCTTGAGCAGATGAAGTGTTTTTCTTTGCTTGTATTGTTTTCTCATATTCCTCCAGTTTACAAAATACCTAATTTTAAATTTGAAAAAGAATGATATACATACCGGTTGGATGGATATGGGTTGTTTCTATAAAACAGGTTTTTACAAAAAACGAAAGAGTGTAAATCTACAGTGGTATCTCAATTGAAATCTTGAGCATTGATCCTGTCTCACCTTACCTTTGGTGAAATTGCGAGATTATAGGCTTTTGAAATCCTTTCACCATGGTCTAATGGTTCTAAGAATGGGAAAGGAAGTCACATTATTGCAACATTGTTCTTGAAACCTTCTAGGACTCTTTAAGGAGCTAGGAGCAAGAACACAGGTCTACCAATTTGGGGAATGTTAAAGAGATCTCTAAGACCAACAAGGTGAAAGATTTGAGTTTGTAGTCCCAACTGAAAAGATTGAATAAATATCAAAGTTTCTTGGTAGGTTTAAAAGACTTTATGAAGAGCGAATGTTGAGAACAAGCATGTTAATGCTTAGAAATAATATGTTAGGCCTGAAAATTAAAGAAATGGAGATGATCATGACCTCAACATCTAGTTTTGGACCTACAACAAATTTGTGTTTCTTCTTCATGTCTTCATCTGTGCTCCACCATAGTTGATAAGTTATTTCCTCAACCAATTTGTCTGTGAAATATTTGGCAAGACATAAATGGGCTACCTTGTGTCCTACCACCATGATTACAGTATATGTTAGGTATATTTAATAATCCCTCTTGGCCAAAGTGTCTTCTTGATGTTTTTAGATACTCAGTTTAAGGGTATTCATGAATTTCCATACACACTTGGGGCTAGACATTCTCAGATATTTGACTGATATTCCTCATGTAAGAATAGATGTGGAGGAATAAATAAAATTCACATACCCTATTCTTGATGTAGTCTGGGGTTGGGCTCCAAAGTGCATTCCTTACTTGATTTCACATCTGGGGTATGCTCTATCTCAACAAGTTGTCCACTTGAGCTTGTAGACTGATCATGACTTATCTTTACTGCCTTCGATTTCTATACATTCATTTGCCTTATTTCTTGCACTCTAGGAGCTTCAAACTTCTTGTTTTGACTTGATAATCTTCTAACTCTGTTAGGATAGAATCTTGCAATGTGTCCTACATTATGACAGCTGTAATAGGCCACCTTATACATAGCATTTGTCTGATGTGAATTGTGAATTTTTAGAAGTTTGATTATCATCATATGTGTTTTTGTACAGTCCTCCAATTTTTCTTTGGAATCTTACGAATACCCTTCTTCACCATCTTCATATTCATCCTCATGCTCTACCTTGACCTTTATTTGTTCCTTGCCAACTGTGATATCTTGCAAAGTGACCATTCTCTTGTACCAAAACTTTATAAATTGCTTCTGCACATCAATATTGATTGTTCCCAAAGTTTCGAACCAAGGATATCCAAGAACAATATCCAATGATCATCAATGTAAGCTGACAACAGACATTTCTTTCTTGATTTCATATCTGAGGTATGCTCTATCTCAGCGAGTTGTCCGTTTGAGCTTGTAGACTAACCATGACTTATCTTTACTGCCTTTGGTTTCCATACATTCATTTGCCTTCTTTCTTGCACTCTAGGAGCTTCAAACTTCTTGTTTTGACTTGATGATCTTCTAACTCTGTTAGGATAGAATCTTGCAATGTGTCCTACATTATGACAGCTGTAACAAACCACCTTATACATACCATTTGTCTGATGTGAATTGTGAATTTTTAGAAGTTTGATTATCATCATATGTGTTTTCATATAGTCCTCCAGTTTTTCTTTGGAATCTTACGAATACCCTTCTTCACCATCTTCATATTCATCCTCATGCTCTACCTTGACCTTTATTTGTTCCTTGCCAACTGTGATATCTTGCAAAGTGACCATTCTCTTGTACCAAAACTTTATAAACTGCTTTTGCACATCAATATTGATTGTTCCCAAAGTTTCGAACCAAGGATATCCAAGAACAATATCCAATGATCATCAATGTGAGCTGACAACAGACATTTCTTATTTGATTTCATATCTAAGGTATGCTCTATCTTAGCAAGTTGTCTGCTTGAGCTTGTAGACTGACCATGACTTATCTTTACTGCCTTTGGTTTCTATACATTCATTTGCCTTCTTTCTTGCACTCTAGGAGCTTCAAACTTTTTGTTTTGACTTGATGATCTTCTAACTCTATT
This sequence comes from Torreya grandis, assembly GCA_037957365.1. NCBI lineage: Eukaryota > Viridiplantae > Streptophyta > Pinopsida > Cupressales > Taxaceae > Torreya > Torreya grandis. Next base: position 2,085,991 of record JARHVA010000473.1, read on the forward strand.
AGGACAGAATCTTGCAATGTGTCTTACATTATGACAACTATAACAAACCACCTTATACATACCATTTGTCTGATGTGAATTGTGAATTTTTAGAAGTTCGATTGTCATCATATGTGCTTTCATATAGTCCTCCAGTTTTTCTTTGGAATCTTACGAATACCCTTCTTCACCATCTGCATATTCATCCTCATGCTCTACCTTGACCTTTATTTGTTCCTTGCCAATTGTGATATCTTGCAAAGTGACCATTCTCTTGTACCAAAACTTTGTAAACTACTTCTGCACATCAATATTGATTGTTCCCAAAGTTTCAAACCAAGGATATCCAAGAACAATATCCAAACCATCCATATCCAAATCATAAAAATTTGATTGCAAAACTTATTTGTCCATAGCGAGCTTCCAATCTTCAAAAACTTAAATCTTCTTACCATCTACATGAGCCTCCTTGATATTTTTTGTTTGAACCTGTAGATGGCCCACATCCATGTTGATGAAATTATACTTGCTGCTAGGGTTTAAGGACACAATGACATTCCTTTGAATGCATCCATGAAACTAAAATATTGAAAAACATCTCTGTTTGGAGCTAACCTATTTGAATCATTATCATCCATTTCTCCTTTCTCATCATGATCCTCTACCTCTCCTTCGACATCAATTGTAGCCTTCTCATCATTAGTATATTCCTCTTCTTTTTCTTCGTCATCAACTACATTCTCTTCCTCATTACCATCATCATCATTATTTTCTTCGTCTTCTTTTTCTTCGTCATCTTTTTCTTCTATGTCCCATCGATCTAGAAATCCTGTTCCATTTCTCTCCACAAAAAATTATTCCGTTCTTCGCCCAACTGAACCCACCAAAGCAATACGAAACCCTTGAAAGAAAGTGACAAACTTATTTGCCACAAACTTGTATGAAAATAGCTCTCCTTAAAAAATAGCCACCATTCTCTAGCACCCATATCATTCCCTTTAGAGAAATTTTTAAACTCCACAATCCACAAAACTAGGGTTTCAAGAACACTAGTATTCAATAGATCTTAATTTTCTAGTCCAAATTTGAGAATAAAAACCAATAGACAAGTAGATCTGAATATCACCTTTGACTAAACTTTGAACAAATGGTTTCGGATCGAGGTCGACCTCAAAACCAAAATTTCAAAGAACATACCCCTAAGAGATTTTTGCAAGCTTTCCAAAAATGTAAAGAGTTCAGAAAAATTCCTAAAATCGCAACCTGTAGGGCAAATTTATGAAAAACCATAAAATCGCAATAACTCGCACAAAGTTGATTCTAGAACCCTATTTTTTTATTGTAGCTTCCTTGAATGCTTTTACAACTTTAATAAAAAAATTACAGAATAATTCTGGAAATTGTTGCAGATAGAGTGAATTTTGGAAAAACCCTAAAATAGCAATAACTCGCTCAAAATTGGTCACTGAACCCCAATTTTTTTCTATAGCTTCCTTGAATGATTCTCCAACTCCAGTTAAAACATTGTAGAAAAATTCACAACGGTTTGCAAGATATAATCGATTCTTCAATTTGGGGTTTTGAATGCATTTTTGTTGAAATCGAAGCTTTGATACCACTTAGTATGATCCACATATATAATAATAGAACTATGCAGAGATATAATGTGGATCAACACAACACGAGAGACACTGGTAGGCCAATATGCCCAAATATGCAATATATTCAGAAATAGAGTAATACTTTTAAGGTAGGGCAACACCAAACAATACTCCTTAAGGAAGACATAACTCCACATTTCTGCTTTGAGGGGGACACCTCCAATACCCTTCTAACAAATAGAAGACTAAACACACACTTGATATCCTTTACAATGATACTCATCTCCTTTATATAGACCTCTATTACTAATAATAGATGGATAAACACCTAATCCCAATGTGGGCCAACTCACTACCCAATGTAACTAATTCCACAAGTTACTCATTTGACATAATATATTTGATCCATACAACTAACTAAGGGGGATGTGTGCCACATGTTGGCATCTTCATCAGCCCATATACATTAATATATCATATCCTTAGGTATATAACAGATTGTTTCCAATAGTCTACATTAAGAAGTTACTTGTTACTTGGTAATTTGATGACACCATTTCTCCCTTGAATCTTAGCCACATTTTGTAGATAACCCAAGGCATCCACAAAAATACATAAGAATATCAATAAAGCTGGAGGACACATCCCTGATTTATGGATCTTTGCTAGGGGGATAGCCTCAAAGTGATTGTTGTTCCTAAAAGTTGGCTGAAACATTGGTAAAGGGAATACTGATTGCTCTAGTGGAAGCATTCCCAAAGTTTATCCATTTCAGTGTGTCTAAGATGAAATCCCACTGTATTTGTTCATATGCTTTGTCAAAATTAATCTCGAGGAACAAAGCCTTATGCCCAATTTCTTGAGTCCATTCTGTTCTCTTCAAGGAAGTGATTAAGTTGTCCAAAGCAAATCTTCCTCCGATAAAATCAGGCTCCTCAAATTTGTGAATGCTCCCGAGTCCTCATAGACCAAAGGAAATGGTTCTCCAAGGGTAATATCTGAATACTTTATTTAGTGTGAAAGCATGTGGCGTTCGTGTATACACTTGTCAAGTTGCTATGTGGATTAATGAAAGTGAATTGGGTATCTAGGTAGATATCAGCCATGCATATGGCCATTTGAAGCATTTTACGTTTGGGATTGAAAGAGACATTTAATATTCTATATCCTGTTGGTGACTATACTACATGTATTAATTTCAGATTATATTGATTCTATATGTTTTTTAGATACCTAGATGACTTTGATTTCTACAATTACATGGCTGTTTGATTCGGTCTATTGCTGGTGCAGTTAAAAAATGGTTCGCATTTTTGTCCTGGTTCTACATTGCCACCATTATTCTTCATTGTTGGCATTGTGGCTGGGCTATATGTTATCGCTGTCAAGGGCGGTGTTTGTTCCCATGATGTGTTATCATTGTTCTGGAACCCATCGTCCTCAGTTTTATGTTGCCATTTATCTCAACACAACTTCTAATTTTATTTATTTAAGATTTTACTAAATGGTTCAAGCCTCTGTTATGGGCATTTAGTCTTGGTGGTTTTATATATATTTTTACTGCATTATAGATCTAATCTTTTATAAGAATTACAGGGAACATTGGGAATTATATTTTGTCCATTTGGTACAAATCAGAGCACCTTCATGCTGTGAGAAAGTGACGGAAAGAATCATACCAAGCTCAAATGAATGTAAACGAGGCAGGGTTTAGGTGTTTGTTATCGCCCTAGCTTTTATAGGTGTATTTGACTGGTAGCTCTTGCTGAGAAACAATGATTAAAGCTTTTCCTTTTGCAAAACTTGTGCTGAGCTTAGTCTGGCTAGCCACTATCTTGCTTGTTTTAGCAGTTTTATTCTTTGGCTTCCTGTCGGTAGCTTCTATATACTAATATTTCTCTGGCTGCTGTTCTATCGTACTCTGAATGTTATCACCTAGTGCAATTGTCTTTATTAGAGTGCAATCTGTGATTCTGTGGTTTATGTTTCGAAAATAAAAGCAAGCCATTTAGTGGTATCAACATTGTATGAGCTTTTGAAATTTGGGAAAAAGCTTTGCTTACTGATTGCTACTTTTTTATTTATTTTGAACGTAGAGATCCATAACTGTCTCAAACTTATTGCATTTTGTTTTTAGCTGCTGTTAAGCCTTTATGCCGCTGGGATCAAAATATTACCAGTTTTGAAACATTGCAGAGAGAATGTCATTGGAATTGATTTAAGTTTCTAGGGAAACAGAGTAATTGCTGCACCGAGTCTCTTGCTGCAATCATATGTCGGGACCTGATTTATTAAAGTGTTTTTGAATGCTTGAAGCATTCTATTCATGAGCCTTTTGGGTTATGCTTATGCTTATTGTTATGACAGGCGGCAAGTCTCGATGCAATTTCTTCTCTTGTACTTGGAGGTCAGCTAAACATACATGTAGTGGTGAGTATGGCAAACGGAATATTTAAAATTCACTGAGCATAGTTTGTTTGTGATGAAGCAACTAACTGGGTAACAAAACCTTCAAAACATGTCTGTTGGCTGCAGGTTTCAGACATGGAAGTGTACTTGACAACGACAGATAATGCAGTTAGGGCCAGAGGTATCTTCCGTTTGTGTCGGATTTTATACTTAACTTAGTTTGGGCATAACTGAATTGGTTATTTTCAGCTGTATGTTGTTGCAAGTAAATGGAAATTTTGCTTTTAATGGGGTTCTATTTACATGTCTATTTTATTGAAAACAACCTACTACTCAAAAGGTGGGAAGTTATTTTTGTAGTTTTGTTTTATAGAAATACCGAGTGCAAGAGATTTCTGGCAGTTTGTAATGCTCCAAAATAATCTGAAACTGTAACTGGACAAAAATCGTAGAATTATATTCTGAAACTGAATCTGGACAAAAATCTCGGAAATTATAATCTGAAATTCTGAAAGCAGAAATTATCTGAAAACTATTGAAAAACTAAAGTTCTTGAAATAGATACCTTAATATTCTAGACTGAAATTTGAAATCAGTAAATCTGAGAATATGTTCCAGCCAATACATAATACATGTAGACTATCCTGATAACGTTTGGAGCTGGGCCCAAAATCTTCAAGGCATTATGGGTGCTGCACTTGGCCAGTAAAATTAGTTGCCATTAGCCTTTCTTGTAAAACAGATTCTCGAAAAGCTTCTCAAACAATTGTTCTAAAACTAGTGAGACATCGTTGAGAAACTGCAAAACTTGCGCGTCAAGGGGCCAGGCGAGAAACTTGCCTATTGCTGCGTAATAGCAGTGAGCGTAAAAGAAACATTTTTTTTCACTTATTACATTTGATTTTATGCTTTTTTTGCTCTGTTAAAACGCATTTGTTCATTTACCAGCTGCTGTGAAGTGATTTCAATCGGATTAGAAGGATTTTGATAGGGATTTGAGTTTATTTAATGAATTTATTTATATTTTAATTCACAAAAAAAATGTCGGGTTTTCCGGAGTTTCACTGAGTTTTTTGTTGAGTTGCGAGTCCAAGTCAAAATTTTGGGCTGTCGAGTATGAGTTTTTGAACTGTCTCAAACCATGGTACAATTTTGTTTAAATAGATTCTTATACCTTTAAAATAGGCAAGATAACAATAGCATAAGATAAGATCTTTTTACTTTCATATGCAGCTTTATTTCAGCATATTAGGAGTGCTCATTGTTTGGTAAATTTTTGGTGAGTTTTTTACTGATTCCTGGATTGTTCCTCAAATGTAAGATTACCTCCTGTTATTTGTGACCCCTCAATAGTTCTCAAAATGGAATGAATATGCTATATCACAAAATCAGAATCACAACAATATAAAAGATCACATAAATAGATAACACATTCACTTGAAAATAAGAGCAGGTCCACGCAATAAAGTGAAATGCAGAGCATAATATTAGATTATACAACTGAGCCACTTCGAGGGGGCAACCTCCCAAGTCCTTACAATAAGAAAAGTCTGAATATATGATGACCAATATCCTAACAATACCTTCTATATATACCAATATTAGTCTACGAGAAATCCATAAACTAATTAGGCCAACTACAACTACACATATGCTACCTAGAAATTATCAAATGATTAAGTCAGATTATGCGCGTCACAAGTCGGCCACACACATCCCAATACAAATCAAAGTTTAAGGGTGCAACATCCCCCCCTTTTCAAATCAGTGTTGTCCACAACACTGACAAACTGTGTGCTTCTGTATAAAAGCTTCATCTTCCCATGTCGCATCTTCTTTGGGTAGGTTCTTCCACTTGATCAGATGCTTTGTGATCAACCACGTTCAAAGCCTCTCGACTTTCTTCAAATAGGGAACATGAAAGACAATAATTTCTGCTGACGAAGATAACTCCAATTTGTAAACCACACTCACATTTTTTTGCAAGATCTTATAAGGATCATAATACTTTGTTGAAAGCTTGTCATCCTTTTGTTGCTTTAAGGACATTTGTTTTTATGGCTGCAACTGGAAAAAAACCCAATCTTCTCCCTAAGACTAGAGAGTACATCTTGTTGGTGCTGAATATGCTCATCAACTGCTGGAACTCTTGGTCTCTCTTTGAAGAATTAGGTGATGGATGCTGGAGGATATTTATACAATGCCATAAATGGGATCTCTTGGAAGAAGTATGGAAAGAAGTGTTATTCCACCATTCAACTAGTGGCAGCCAATTGACCCATTGTGTCTACTTATCAGAAGTAAAGCAACAAAGATACCCTTCTAAACACTTGTTGACCACCTCTGTTTACCCATCATATTGAGTATGATATGAAGAGCTATGAGTTAGTTGATTAACCAAACAAGAAAAGAAACTAGTGCAAAAATTAGTAGTAAATATTGGGGTCACGGTCACTTAATAACGTCGGAGGCATCTTCATTGTGAAGCACTCAACAAAGATTAATCTAACATCTGCTTCGATTTCCACCATGTGTAGGATGGCTGCATATACTACCTGTTTGCTTAAAGCTTTTTTTGGCTGGGATAATGACATTTAGCTTTGAATCAACAAACGGAAATACTTGTTTTTGTCGCACTATAATTCTTTGCAGGATCTGAGCATACGCTGACATTTGAGGCACACCCCATTCGTCTTTGGAATTTATGAATTGCGCATCTTCAACTGCATGCTCTCCCCTGCATTGAAGTTGATGGAGATGAGGACCAAAAAAAAAAGAATGGGAGCACAAGCGAGATGAAAGTGGAAGAAGAACGTGCCATATTAAGGCTAGTGAACAAGAACGTATTGGCTGTTTAAGCTTTACCTCTAATGGGTGTGCATTTTTATTGAAAATAAAGACAGATGGGGATAGCTCTTGTGACAGAAGCGCATGGCACATGCTGCACGGCTCCCTCAATTTTCCGATGCGGACAAATATGATTCTTTATATGAAAGAAAGGCTGATTTCTTCTGGTGGATCATAAACCGAAACTCATGAAGCCTCTTTACAGAATAAAGGCTCATTAAACAACGCCAAATATGGATAAAATTTTGTCAACATCTATTGGACCAAAATAGTCAATAAAACCATTGGAATACAAAAACTTCCCTAAATATGCTTACATAGGTATTTACTTACCCCTCCAGGGTCCACCACATCTTTTTGTATTTTGTCCAAAACAACAAAACAAAATTAGGAGAAACCACTTTGAATTGTAGTGTAGGTCCCTAGCATTACAAAAAGAGAATGTCCATGGTCACAAGTTTGAATCCCCTATCCTCTATATGTTGGATAAGAAACTTGAATTCTAGTAAACTCATTAATTCATCACGCCTTGCCATAGGGAAAATATATTGCAGTAGAGTCAATGTAGAAGTTGAAAAAATTAAGCGTTTGCTCAATGCCAAGGGGAATGCCCCTAAGCAAACCTGCCCAATGGTGAACAGGCTCCGTAGAAAAGAGAGACGATTTCAAAAACAAAAAAGAGAATGCAAAAGAATATTTTTTTGCAAAGGGCTCTCCATTTAAACTTGTCTTGAAGATTACATTAAACTTATGGACAATGCCAGGTATAGTCCTTGTGCTCTGTTGCCAAGTGGAACACAATACGGAGTGGATGCCATGCGACAAGGCATGTAGCAATGTTTAAAATTATTTTTTTCCCTCAAATTATGCAAAAAACAAAAGTTAAATGTGATGAAGTTTATGGGAATCAAACCCCATACTTGTAAATGGTCAAAATGTGTGATCGTTTGAAGCTTTAAGGGTAAGAGAGTTATTATATAAGAGAAAAATTGAGGAACACAAATTTGGCTACACAGAGATACAAAATAGTGGGTTCTTAGACAAATGAGTAAAATAAATGTCAACGCAAAAACAATTGCTCTCAAAAGGCCACGTTCTCAAGATTTGACGCTTCAAAGAGCTCTTAAAATTAGAGTCGTGTTCAAGTAAGGTGGGTCCCATTGTTCAAACTTTGATAAATGTTGCTTAACAATGCGTGTATACCCTTAAATCATTATAAATCCCTATTGCTGTAGTTCAAAGGGTTTACCCATGTATTGTTTGTACGCAAAACGAAATATTTAACATTATGGTGATGGAATAAAGCAGTCCCTATGCTTTTTTATTATTAAAAACTTATTAATATATACACCATTAATATTATTATATAAATTAATTATATATATATTTTGGAGAGAAACATTGGTAGCTTTAATCCAATGAATGGTTAAAAGTTACAGCTAGTATGAGCCCCAAAGTGTGGGCAGTCAACAATGAGCCAAAGCTCGGAATTTCAAAGGACATACATGATTGTATATGTTGACATATGCAATACATGAAATCCAAGGGAGGAAGAAAAAGCCTCAACCTCAAGATTGTTCCCAGTTTAACATGGAGACAACTTATTTCAAGAGAAAAAAATTAAAAGTATATATGTTAATATATAATATTTTGTACTAAATTAAATATAATTGTATTATATGTATATAATAATTTAATAATAATATAAATATAAAATATATATATATATATATATATATATATATATATATATATATATATATATACATTTAATAATAATATAAATATAAAATATTATAATATATATATATATATATATATATAAATATAAAATATAATTGTATTATATGTATATAATAATTTAATAATAATATAAATATAAAATATTATAATATATATATATATATATATTATAATATTTTATATTTATATATATATATATAAATATAAAATATTATAATATATATATATATATATTATAATATTTTATATTTATATATATAAATATAAATATAAAATATTATAATATATATATATATATATATATATTATAATATATATATATATATATATATATTATAATATTTTATATTTATATTTATATATATATATATATATTATAATATTATATATATTATAATATTTTATATTTATATTATTATTAAATGTATTTATATATATATATATAAATATAAAATATTATAATATATATATATATATATATTATAATATTTTATATTTATATTATTATTAAATTATTATATACATATAATACAATTATATTTAATATTAATTTAATAATAATATAAATATAAAATATTATAATATATATATATATATATATATATTATAATATTTTATATTTATATTATTTTTAAATTATTATATACATATAATACAATTATATTTAATATTATATACATATAATATAATTATATTTAATATTATAATATATATATATATATATATAAATAATTATATACATATAATACAATTATATTTAATATTATATACATATAATATAATTATATTTAATATTATAATATATATTTATATATATATATATATTATAATATTTTATATTTATATTATTTTTAAATTATTATATACATATAATACAATTATATTTAATATTATATACATATATATATTATAATATATATATATATAATATATATATATATTATAATATATATATGTATATAATATTAAATATAATTGTATTATATGTATATAATAATTTAAAAATAATATAAATATAAAATATTATAATATATATATATATATATATTTAAAAATAATATAAAATATTATAATATATATATATATATATATATATATTTAAAAATAATATAAAATATTATAATATATATATATATATATATATATATATATATTTATATATAAAAAGTAATATAAATATAAAATAATATTATTTTTAAATTATTATATACATATAATACAATTATATTTAATTTAATAGATATTTATATTATTATTAAATTATTATATACATATAATACAATTATATTTAATTTAGTAAAAAATATTATATATTAACATATATACTTTTAATTTTTTTCTCTTGAAATAAGTTGTCTCCATGTATTATATGTATATAATAATTTAATAATAATATAAATATCTATTAAATTTAATATAATTATATTATATGTATATAATAATTTAAAAATAATATAAATATAAAATATTATAATATATATATATATTTATTCTTATTACAGCCTTATCTTATTCGAAACTCATGATTGTTGATCCCGTCTCACCTTTTGTGCATGAAGCATTAAGCAACAATAATCTGAGATTCATTTTAATAATCTTTGCAAAAGATCTTTTTCCTGACCAATACTCCTTTAGATTTTATGTTTTTTTTTGCTAGCAGTGCTAAAAAGATGCTTAATAAGACATGCTTTAATTGTGGCTACATTTCTTCCAGGGGTTCGAGTATGGCACTTTTGTATGTTCTTATGCCTAATGTAATTACTCTAGGTTTCAATATATTGGTAGCATGGACGAATGAAAGCTACAAGATAGATTTTAGGACCTCAATGTCTTGTCCCCACATCATTGGTATTACAATGTTGATTTGAGCCACACATCGGATGTGGAGCCCTGATGCAATCAAATCAACTCTCATGATGTCCTTGTCCACCTTTGACAATAGAAAATGGCCAATCAAAGATGCCACCACCTTGCAAGCGGAACCCTTTGCAATGGGTGCAGATCATGTAAATCCAACAATTGCTTTTAATGCGGGTCTGGTGTATGATATGGGCCCTTCGGTGTACAATATCACTTGAAATACCTTGTCATTGCCCCACATCATCACCGCCCAGTTCACCTTGAAACATTTCACCACTTGCATATTCTATACGGCCTTGCCCTTCCCCATCACTTCACCATTGCTCAAGCTCCCCATGAAATGAAACATCTCCACCCTGTACAATGCATTGCCTTGTTGTATGAAGGAACACTCAACCTCCTTTTCCATTGTCACCTCCACCAGAAATATAAGATTATTGTTGCTTAACACTTCTTGCACAAAAGGTTAGACGGGGTTAGCGATCATGTGTTTCGAGTGAGGTACAACTGCCGTTTTACGCTCTTCTGCTTTACAAAACCCCGCTTTACCAAAATAGAAAATTACATCCCTACCAGTGTAACTTTCATTGTTGGGGCAACTGTTGGTATAATGTTTGGGGGCCTATGTAACTTTTGACTTGTCTCCATAAATGTTGTTGGCAAGAAAAGGATGTGACAAGTCACCAAAATTGGCATATTTTGTGAGTCTATCAAGGACTATTATTATGACACTTTTCCCTTTTGACTATTTTGTAATGAAATCCATGGAAATCTCCTCCTATTGCTTGCTAGGAATAGATAAGGGCTGCAAAAGGTCTAGAGTCTTAATTGTATCACCTTTGTTTTGTTAACACCAAACTTTTGGCTACAAACTTTTGTACATCATCCTTGATTCCTTCCCAAAATAAATCCCGCTTGATTCTATGATAAATCTTCATGAATCTTGAATGTCCACTCACTGGAGAAGCATGTAGCTCCTCAAGAACCTTATACTTAAGGCTCAAATTCTTGCATATGTATAGCCCATCCTTGTACTGCAAGGTGTCTTCATTCCACCCAGGATTCTGTTGAAGTTGATGAATGAGATTCCGTGTATCTGTGTCTTGTTTCCATTCAGATTCTATCCCATCCACTCAATTTGCTTGCAATATGGACATGGCAAAGATGCACTATTTTCATTATAGTTTCCAAATCTGGCTAGATTTGAACAAAATCCTATGGGATCCGAATTTTTTGGCTGACCTAGATAAGTTCTATTTGGTTCAACCATGATTTATATATATATATATTTTAGTTTTCTACAAAAAAAAGACACCCATCAATCTTATTTATTATATAATATTAAATATATTAACATTTTAGATTACATTATTAATTTTTTCATTATATTTGTCACCTTTGCATATTTATAAAATTATGCTCATTTATATGTATATATCCCAAACCGGATTTTTCCAAACTTTTTTATGAGTTTCAGATTTTCAGAATTCCCCCCCTCCAAATGGATTTGGATTTTTTGGACTTGGTAACTATAGTTTTCACCCCTCTGGGAGAGTGCATCCGCTAGTACATTCTCCTTCCCTTTCTTGTAGATGATCTCAAAGTCATCTTTGTGACTCATTTTTGTTGCTCCTTTGATGAAAATCTTTATTGTAAAAAGTATTTTAGATTGCCATGATTTGTCTTCACTTTAAAGTGGCTTTTCATAAGATAAGGCCTCCATTGCTTGACCGCATGAAGAATAGCCATCTTTTTTTGGAAAAAAATGCATCTTATATTACACCAAGGGATAGATAGTTGACATATCCTTCTCATAAATTGGTTTTAGCAAATTTTTACCTTTTGGTTGGTGACTTTCAAATGCAATTCGTTGGCCATCTTGCATGAGGACTAATATCCAAACCTTACCTCAATGCATCACATTCTATGCTAAAGATTTTGAAAAGTCGAGAGTAGCCAAAACTGGAGCGGTATGCATGGCCTCCTTATGTTTCTCAGATGACTTGGTCGTTGCTTCGTTTCAATATAAAGTCTTTCTTCAAGAGAGTTGTGAGTGGCGTTGCTATATTGCCATAATTTTTGACAATCCTGCGATAGTATCTAGTATGTCCTAAGAATTGTCTTAGGTTCGTGAGGGTTTTAGGTACTTGCCACTCCACCATGGCCTCAATCTTGTGGGGATCCACTTTGACTCCTTCAGGCTAGACAATGTGACCCATGTATTCCACCTCTTTGACCCCAAAAACACATTTCGAAGGCTTCGCATAAAGCTGGTGCTACTTGAGAATTTGTAAAACTTGACCCACATGGTGCATATGGTCCTCCCACTTTTTGTTGTAGATCAATATATCATCAAAGAATACAAAGATGAGCTTTTGCAGGAATGACTTAAATAAGGAATTCATCAAACTTTGAAATGTAGAAGGGGTATTTGTGAGATCAAAAGGCATCACCAGAAACTCGTAATGACTCTCATGTGTTTAAAAAATTGTCTTAGGAATATTATCCTCTTTGATTTTGATTTAATGATACCCTAATTTGAGATTTGGTTTTGTAAAATAAACAACACCATATAACTTATCTAACAAATCATCATTCATAAGAAAAAGAAACATATCTTTGATGGTGAATTAATTGAGCTATCTGTAATTTGGACACATGCACCGATTGTCATCCTTATTATGCACTATCGCCATTGGAGAAAAATGTACACTTTGAATATGATGAATAATACGTGCTTTCAACATCTCTTGTACCACCTTCTCAATCTCACTGTTTTGCACATATGTGTATGTGTAATGTTTGATGTTGGATGGTTGGCTTCCTTGTACAATTTGAATTGCATGATCATCATCTCTTTTCGGAGGCGAACCCTTCGGCATATCCCCCAAAACTATTGAATTCTTGTCCCCAAGTGCCTAAAGATCTGGCCTTGGTGGTGTGATTGACTATTTTGCCTCTAATGAAAACATTTGTGTTACAAACCCAACCAAACCTTTTTTTAGCAGCTTTTGTATTTGATGAGAACTTACTATCTGTGGCTACTTTGCTTGCAACCCTTTCAATTCAAATGTCTTGCCTTTAAAAGGAAAACACATGAACAGTCCCTAGAAGTTCATCTCGATCATGCCCAAGGTGGTTAGCCATTGGACGCCCATCACAATATCAACACCCCCTATGAGAATGGAAAACAAAGGGCCATTCAGTAGGTTTCCCTCCATGGTGAGTTTAATACTATGACATTTTTTTGAACAATTGATTGTACCCCCATTCGCAATTATGACTTGAAATTGTGGACTTGGAAAAGCAAAATAGTTCAAACGTCTAGCCAGTTGATGAAATTGTGAATATTGCCCAAATCAATCAATATTATCACCCTTTGTGTTTTCAGAAATCTAACTACCATTAGAGTTTGTGGGGTAATAATACTTGAGAGGGCATGGCAAGAGATATTTGGATATGGATCCTCTGATGCTTCTTCCGACTCCTTTGCAATCTCAACTTCGTCTTCTTCTTTTGCCTTCTTCAATTACACATTCAATGTAGAATAGTTTCTTTTTTGCACACTTATGTCCTCTTTTGCATTTTCTATCATAATTAAAACATAACTCTTTTGCCCTTTTTTCTTTACTTTGTTGAGGCGTTAATTTGGTTGGTTTAGGAAATGACAGTGCCAGGGTGCTATGATCTCTGTGCTAGTGATTGCTTGTCTCTTCGTGACCATAAATGTTTCTTTCACCTTTTGTGGCATGATAATATACTCAAAAATAGTAAGTGGATTAAACATGCACACCTCATGTCGAATGTGGTCCTTGAGTTCGCCTAAAAACAAGTCGTTCAAGTTCTCCTTTGTAACCTTCTCCACTCTCAAGGACATGGTCTTAAATTGCTGAATATAATCTTTGATTGGACTTGTTCGTCTTAGCTTGCCCAATTGACTGAAGTAGTTCTCTGTTAAACTACTACCATAGTGTGTTTGCATTTCCTCCATAAAGATTGACCGTGTGATTTTGAGAGTTCTCTTTTTCCTTGGATCACAAAGCCATTAGTACCAAATGAATTGCTCAGGGTTCAAATATAAAGATGCCAATGTAACCTTTTGCCCACAAGGAATCTTATGCAGATCAAAACAATTATACATTTGGGCGGTCCAATCAAGCGCGTCCGTTCCATCAAACTTATGCATGTCCACCTTTGACAGAAAGTTTCGAGACCTCATGGTATTATTAGTCATGGGCTGATGTGGCATTATATTTGAATCAGGGTTGCGCTGTTCCACAGATCCATCAGGGGTAGTCAAAACATGTTACCCGAATCTGGGGTTGCGAAGTCGACGGTTGTGACATGATCCGCTTATTGAAAGAATTTGTGAGCTCATCCAATTTTTTTACCATTGGGGGTTATGACTAAGTCAATCCAAACTATATTTGTTCTTGTGGCCATATCATCCTTTGCTTTTTTCAAACCCTCTTCCAGTTTGTGCACTTTATCCTCCACATTTAAGTGACTCCAAATCGGAAGCCCTTGACTATATTGTAATGTCCTCAAATGGGATGAATTAGTAAATAAGGGCATTTCCCCAAATTCCTTTAAAACTGATATGAAAATTAGTAAACCCTAGCTTGAGAGTTAAATTCTCCAAAATCATTATTTAATGCAAGAAACCCTAGATGCCAAAAGTGAGGGTTTCGTAGGGAATTTTTTGCCAATAAATTAATTTGAAAATAAATGATAAATTTCAGATTTAAATCCCTTAGATAAATACCTTTCTCTCTCCTTATGCCACAATGATGAAAGAAAAATCAGTTTTAATTGCCAATTTTTTGCTGCTGTTCGGAGGATAAAAAGTCTTCACCAATTTTAGATCTATCACTTCCAGCCCCTCAAAAATTATGAAAATATTACTATAGATGCACAAAAATATAGAGAAAAATCCAATTATTTTTTTGAAATTCTGAAAATTGTGATTTTTATGCCTAAAATACAATTGAAACTTCATAAACCCGTAACTCTGAAAATGCTTGGAATTTCTAATCAAGTGATAGCTCAAAACGAAGCTAAGAATATAAGCTTTCCAATGAAACATAAATCAAATTTTCCTTTCATGGGAAGGTCACTGAAAATTGCTCTGAAGTTCTAAAAACTCTAGTTTTTTGTAAAATAATTAAATAATAATTCTGAAAATTATTATTTAATTTTCTTTTTCAAATCCTTCACAAATCCATCCAAAACTTCATACCAATAATCAGAAATTTAGCAAACAAAATCAGAGTATTTAATTTGCAATTTTTAGATCAAATGAGGCATCCAAACCCTAGATCCAAGCTCCTCAAGTAGTTCGCTTCATTTGTAAAAATAATATAAATAATTAGCAAGCTTAACATGCAAGAAAAAACCATCAAACCCTTTCAAACTTCCACACAAATCCTTCCAAGGCAAATTGCCCCACTTCTTAGGGCATGAACAATATCTCCTTAGCAAAGGTGGCGTCAAGAGACACCTTTTTGTTGTATAATCAACAACAAATCGTGGGTTACAATGCTCACTCTTATTGAACACGCAGGTTCAACAAAATCTTCAAGCATGAAGAATTTCAATTATCAAAATCAACATATCCTCCAATGAAGCCTTCCTTTCTTTTTATAATTTTTTCTCAAGTGACACGCCCAAATGGGAGGGAACCCAAATTCAAATCACAAGGAAGATTTGCTTTTTTAGTTTGCTCATGACCCTTAAAAGGACCTGACTTAAGTGAAAAACAAATTAGACATTAATTTTCACTTTAATTTTCAAATAGGGGACATTACAATTCTCCCTTCCCAAATTTGCTTGACCTCAAGCAAATGCAAGCTCATATGCCCAAGAACCATGTCCAAGAGAGAAGACATGATGTAGTGACCCCAAAGCCTTGATCCAGTGTCAGTCAAATGTGAGATCTCTTGCCAATGCAAACTCATGCCTCTGATGTACTTTGGCTGATCCAAAATTTCTGCAACCTTCTTTCTTATTCTTGATTTTTTTCATACCTATACATGGAACAAACATGTTAGAGAAAAGTATAGTGTTTAACAACACTTCTGTGATTTCATCTTCATCCCTTGTTGACATGACATTAGACTTTATTCTCTTGTTTGCAATCCTCTCATGAATTCCATTTTTTTGAAGAAGTTTCCAAACTTCAAACATGTTGGCCTGTATATTGTTGTAATCTTGTTTTTTAATCTAAAAATGGCTAGGAAATGATTGCAAACCTCTTTGGAACAATAAAAATAAAATCCCCTTTACTAGCAAACTGAAATTTCTTTTCCCATGTAGTTGGATGACCCTTAATGATTGAAATAGAAATGATAAGAGAGCTGTTCCCTTTGCAATCAATAGTCCTAATTAATTTGCAGCAGTTGTTATGATCAGAAATCCTTGAACAACCTTTTTGTGACCACAATAAGAGGGCTGAAAATTTCTTATTTTTAACCATAAATGTCACCAACACATAAAAACTGATCCCTTCCATGTCAATCCCTGTTTTTTGGGCAGCAATTAGTGTGTCAATCATGATATTAAACAAAAATACAGTAGCTTCATACCTTGAAAGAATTTGCATTGAATCTTTTTCCTCATAATTTTTGACATTTGCACATGTGCCAACCATACCAAACTGAATTTTCAAATTAGGGGCAGTGATATCAAATATGCTTTGTTCACATCCCAATATGAAATTAGTGAGCTCAAAATTTTTCTTTTTGTTTGCAAACTGAAAATCTTCATAGCATACACAAGCAATAGGATTTACCTCATGTTTTTCTCAACAAACCATTATGGACTTATGACCTATATGAAGAAGATTAGAACTGCAAAACTGAACCAAATTAATATGCTTAGCAAGGCTGCTCATAATTAAATTCATTTCATGGAAAAACACTAGAGGACTATAGTGTGCATTCCAAGGTGTGCTAGGACCTTTATACCACATCAATCTTTTATTTTGTAAATATAGCCTTCTATTTGTAGAAATAAAACAAGCTGAACCAAATTGGAAAACATACCTTGCAAATGTATAACACAATCACCTAAACTCATTGGTAGGAATCCCCTTATGTAAAATGAATGTCCTTGTCTTAGCTGCCCTTTGTTAGCTTCCTCACACATGTATGCATCATCAAACAAACCTCACCGATATCGAGTTTTATCCCTTTTTATATTCTGCTGTACCTGCCATGTTAATTCAATTTTTTCTTGTGTGACAATTTTCAGAATGTACCTTGGTACAAAGTTTCCCCAACATGGGTTGTAGCGTGCCAAATTTTTCCTCTTTCATGTGGCTGGACTTGTTTTGTTAACTCATAAAATTTGAACTAAAAAAATATTAGATTTCTTACCACTTTTTCCAGTGCTTCCCTTTGGCAATCAATTCTCATCTTATCTCTCTCAACATCACTATGACAAAAATCAGAACGAGGTAAACTTACCATTTGTGTTATAGCGTCCCTTCTTTTGCAAGCCCATGGCTGTCCATGATGCCTTATAACAACCCTATCATTGTTCCTTTCATCCTTCTTCCTCATACTCTTCAAATATCCCTCTATCATATTGATTAATGAAGATAAAGGAGCCTTTGTGTCATTCAAACTGTTGTCAACTTGGAGCTGCGCCCTGAATCGAAGACGTGCACGAAATGGCCAGTCCTCTATCCCGTTGAAACAGTGGGATCTTCTCACGAGGATGGGTGCTTCAACGGTGAGAAGAACCTTCAGAGAAGGCTGGTTCCTGTATGATGTATCGATGATGATCTCTACTTTATGCTGTGGACTACCATGAAAAGGGAGAAGGAAATTTTAAGGGGAAATCCTACCTAAAAGGGGTGATACACCAGAAGTTTGATCCACTCAACTTGGAACCTTGAACACTGAACGAACAAGGGAAAATGACGACCTATGATTTCAATCAATCACTTATGCATAAATATTTCATGAAGAGGTTCGATCCATGACCAAACCCTGAGGGAAAACGATGGAGAGAGGTTCGATAAAAGACACTTTGCAGCCACTTAACATCCACTTACAGCGTCAACAAAAGACATAAAGAACACTTTAACATGACCTGCACAAGGATAATCTAGCAACTATGTATGAACCATAATTTGGGAAGGGAGAGAAATCTACCACTTATGCAAATTACTGAATGAAATATACACTATGCCAACACTTGAAATCTGAAAGTACAGTCCTTCTATTGATCGAAAAGGTTACACAACTCACCAATGATAGAGTCTGGTCTAACCAAAAGAGAGATTGGATGATTTTTAATTAAGGCTGAAAGCCATTTTATAGAAAATTACAAGAGGCCAAAGATTGGCGTTGGAAATTTGAAGAGAAGGATTCACTTAGGTTAACTCAAGGCTGACTTGGCCTTTCAATAAAATATGTTTTTTTTTGTCTTTGCATGAAGCTTCTTGTGCTTGAGGAAGTGAACTTGTCTCTATTATGAACCGCCCACCTCTCTTTGCATGGAAATCCATGCCAATGTTAATTTTAGAACTCTACGTGCGCTGCTTTATGTCGAATTGGAACGTTTGAAACGCTGAGTTGGCCGTTTGATATGCTGAGTTGGACGAAGAGATCATTCTCCCTCGCATGGAAAGCTCCTAGTGGATGCGGCGTTTAACAATTAGTCAACTCTAAATTTGGGACAATCAACTCAACATGCGAATTTGGAACTTCGATTGACGCTAAGTTGGACCCTCGGATGCGTGCGTTGATCCGGAGACGAACAGGTTTTCAATAACCATTCGACTGAAGCTCTGACCGGTGTTCGAAAATAGCTCTCGCGTGCATGTATTTTACCCTGTTCTGGTCTGCCTATTCCTGTCTATTTCTGGGGGGATTTTATGTTTGGCAATTTCCTTCGGACTTCTCTTATTTCCTCTTTTGCACAGTCCAAAAACTATTACTTTTGGGTGTCTTGGCTTAATTCCTTCAGATTTTATTGGAGGGGCCTTGTCCGAATTCCTTCAGACAAAAACCCTGAAGGATATCTTCCCCTTTTGCTTTGTCTTCATTTCTCTGTTTTTCTTCGGACTTCTGTCTCGTCATTTTCCTGCAGACAAAATGTCCGCAAGAATTATCTCGGTCTCTTCCTCCGGCCTTCGGAATTCCTGTTTTCTTCGGGTTTATTTCCTCTGTGCCTCGTCCTTGGTTGTATTTTCTTCGGGTTTTTTTCGCGGCCCTTTCTCCGAATTTCTTCGGACTTTTTGTCCGAAGGACAAAATGTCGACAGCAAAAGACAAAGGGGCTTCGGAGAAGTTGAATTCAACAAAGGCAAAGCAGAAGGAAACCTTCAGACTTTTTGTCCGAAGGAAATTCAACAAAGGCAAAGCAGAAGGAAACCTTCAGAGTTTTTGTCTGAAGCCCCTTTGTCTTTGGCCATCGGCATTTTGTCCTTCTGTCTTTTTTCCTGCGTCTTCCGAATTCCATCGGACTTTTTGTCTGAAGATCTCTTTTGTGCCTTCGCTCTTCGGCCTTCGAAATGTGCGCTTCGAAAAGGTTACCGTGGTCCTATCGCCGACCAAGTGCCCTCTGAAAGGGCTCGTTTCTCTCCCTCTGTGCCCTTCGGAAAAATTGCAATGGTCACCCGGGTTTTTTTTTTTGCAAAGGTCCCCAATTCGTTCCTGTACCTTCCCGAAGGGTATGTGCCCTTCGGGAATGTTGAAAATGACCCTTTCGAAGGGTACTCTGCCCTTCGGGTTTCTTGCAAATAACCCTTCTGAAGGGTACTTCCTTTAGGCGTTTTGTTGATTTGTTATTCCCTTTGTTTCATGAACCATTCCTTCGGACAAAAGTTCGAAGGAATTCATCCTTTTGTAGCAAAAGACCCCTACCAAAAACAATGTATTCTTCTTTCCTTGGCTAGAGACGTGAACTTTCTAAATGGCAAAAGACAATCCGACTTGTGGAAGAATTGTTAACACAAACCATGCAAAATATCCTCATAAAATTCTTTGTTAGCATAATACTCATGATGATCAAAACAATGCAAGAACAAAGTATGATGGTGGTACAATGAATCCTTGCTATGAAGATAGTCAAATTGCTTACCCTTAGTGGCTGTCCTAGCAAACTGAAAATCAGCCAATAGAGATCCGAAAGATGGTGCAAGATCTTCACTCTTAGACACTTTGTTTACCATAAGAGATTTTTCTTTTGCTTCACTTTCATCTATACCTTGTGTGCACATGTATGGAGTACTTTCACAACTCTTGCTAGCATCATAAACATTATTGATTTGCTCCTCATGTATTGCTGTTCCGGAAAAGACAACTAGCTGCATACCACTATTCTCATGTGAAGTTGGTGCTTCATCCACCAAACTTTCTTTCTCAACTTGTAAATCCGAATTTTCTTCCCTTTGAGGTGTAGATTCCATGATTCCCTTTTCTGTCACATTACTAACATGCATGCAATCATTAGAAGATAAGAAACTATTGTCAATTATTGAAATATTTTGACCTTGCTCATCCTTGCATCCTTGCACATCAAACCGTTTTAGGAACCTTTGACTGAAATCTTCAAGGCAAGCAATGGATTCGGTCCCTTAGGTACTCAGCAAATGATGCCACCACTTATGTGCCATTCCATCCAAGTACAAATGGATAAATTTGAGGACATTCTCCACACATAAAATTCCATAGCAAATATGTCCCCAATTCCTTCAACCAAGCTCTAGCAGAAATTTTATTAGTGCCATCAAAAAAAAAAAAAGGAAACTTACTCATTTTTTTTTCCTCTCCTTTGAAAACCCTGATTATTAGCCTGCATCCCAATCTTAAATACAACTCTACAAGTGCATAAGATCGGTGCTTTGATACTACTGTAATATCCCCAAATAGAACGAATTAGCAAATAAGGGCTTTTCCCCAAATTCCCTTAAATCTGATTTGAAAATTAGTAAACCCTAGCTTGAGAATTAAATTCTCTAAAACCATTATTTAATACAAGAAACCCTAAATGTCAAAAGTGAGGGTTTTGTAGGGCATTTTCTGCCAATAAATTAATTTGAAAATAAATAATAAATTTCAAATTTAAATCCTTTAGATAAATACCTTTCTCCTTATGCCACAAAATGATGAAGGAAAAATCAGTTTTAATCGTCAATTTTCTGCTGCTGTTCGGAGGATAAAAAGTCTACTAATTTTAGATCTATCATTTCCAGTGACTCAAAAATTATGAAAATATTACTGTAGGTGCACAAAAATATGGAGAAAATGAATATCCAATTATTTTTTCGAAATTTTGAAAATTGTGATTTTTATGCCCAAGGTACAGCTGAAACTTCATAACCCTGTAACTTCAAAAATACTTGGATTTTCTAATTAAGTGATAGCTCAAAACAAAGCTAAAAATATAAGGTTTCCAATGAAACATAAATCAAAATTTTCCTTCCACGGGAAAGTCATTGAAAATTGCTTTGAAGTTATGAAAACCCTAGTTTCCTGTAAAATAATCAACTAATAATTCTGAAAATTATTATTTAATTTTCTCCTTCAAACCCTTCACAAATCCATCCAAAACTTCACACCAATAATATAGCAAACAAAATCAGAATATTGAATTTGCAATTTTTAGATCAAATGAGGCATTCAAACCCTAGATCCAAGATCCCCAAGTAGTTTGCTCCACTTGCAAAAATAATATAAATAATCAACAAGCTTAACATGATGCAAGAAAAGACCATAAAACCCTTACAAATTTCCACACAAATCCTTTCAAGGCAAATCACCTAACTCCTTGGGGCATGAACAATATCTCCTTAGCAAAGGTGACGTCAAGAGACACTTTTTTGTTGTATAATCAACTACAAATCGTGGGTTACAGTGTCCACTCCTAGTGAACACACAGGGTCAACAAAATCTTCAAGCATGAAGAATTTCAATTATCAAAATCAGCGTATCCTCCAATGAAGCCTTCCTCTCCTTTTATAATTTTTCTTCAAGTGGCACGCCCAAATGGGAGGGAACCCAAATTCAAATCATAAGGAAGATTCGCTTTTTTAATTTGCTCATGACCCTTAAAGTGCCCCGACTTAAGTGAAAAGCAAATTAGATGATTATTACTGTATTTTAAGTATTTAGAATTAATTTTTTATTTTAATAATAATATCACTTTAATTTCCAAAAAAGGGGACATTACATACATCTTTGAATTTGTCTTCTCTTTGTTAAGAGTCTTTTTTGGTGTGTATGAATTCTTGCCTTTGCCTCTAGATTGTGGCCCTACCATGTTGTGGCTTGTTTGAAAGTAAAAAGTAAGGTTACTAGAGACCTATACTATTGTGATTGCCTCTTCAAGATGAATCCAATGATTGCTATATTGCCAAGGGTGCCAAAAATCCTAAATCGGCAAAACCCAAAAGTATGCCAAAACTTTGGGTTGTTGGAGACCTATTCCATTGCGATTGTCTTGCCGAGATGAATCCAATGATTGCTATATTGCTCAAGGGTGCAAAAAAAAATTGATTCCAATTTTTTTTGTAGGTTGGAATGCCTGGTGTAGACGAAAACCCTAAATTCCTCTTAGATCAAAAGTTTTTGATCTTGACCCTCACACAAAATGTGACCAAGTCCACAATGAACATAACTAGATCTAGAATATTAAAAAATTTGCAAGGAAAAAGATCAGATTTAAGAGCAATATTATTTCCACAGTCCATTTAGAGTATAGTGAATGTTTTTGGATGCAACTGTGTGATCAACGTTTTTGGTCACACTTTTCTGTGAACCATCATCAGGATGAGAATGAGAATAGAATGATTAACGATTGCAAACTTAGGTATATATATTCAGTCATTGTTAGGATGAGAGGAGGTGATCATTACCATACATTAGTTAAGTATAATAACTTAATAGAAAACTTAAATTACCATAAGGAAAAAACAATAAAAGTCGAGTTTGAACCAATACACATAAATATTGTGATCAAGATAATATTATAAAGAGGAAATATAATTAAGATCTTAAATTAAAAGTTGTAATAAACTGAGAAATTAGGAATTAAAATTAAAATTAAAATTCGAAATTAATTTTTTAAAGGAATTACAATGTGCCAAATGACAATGAGAAAAAGAATTAAATAAATCTAAATTATGCTATAGATAAAAGGACTCAAAAAAGTAAACTAGTTGCGAAACAAATTGAAGGAGTAATTAATCCTTCGGCTCGTTTAGAAATTATTTTTTCAACTTGTTTATCAACTATTTTACTTTTTAGAGTCATTTTATCTATAGCTTAATTTAGATTTATTTAATTCTTTTTCTCATCATGATTTGGCATGTTGTAATTTCTTTAAAATTTAATTTCTAATTTCTAATTTTAATTCCTATTCCTAATTGTTAATTTATCAGTTTATTACAACTTTTAAATTAATCCTTCGATCTTAATTTTATTTCCTCTTTATAATATTGACCTGTAAACAATATTTATATTTGTTCAAACTTGACTTTTATTGTTTTTTCCTTATGGTAATTGTAGTTTTCTATTAAGTTATTATATTTAACTAATGTATGGTAATGTGTAATATCCCCTTTAAGGCTGAAAACTAAACAAAGGGGTTATCCAACAAACCTTATTTAAATATGCAAATTTCTAAATTTATTCAAACCCTAGATAAAAGAAATTAATTTCAGATTGCTGTAGGTACCCAATTATAGCATCAAATTAATATTCAATTGATCTCAAAATTATAGAAAATTATCCAAAACTACAGCCAATGAGAATCAGTGAAAAACCTAATTTTTCCAATGTTTTATGGTTGAAAATTATTATAAAAATTCCAAAAATTTGTGTGGCTGTCCTACACCCAACAAAAAGCCAGAATACACCCTTAGAGACCTTCGCCCAACCCTAGGAAGGGTTCACTGCATCTCAGAAGGGACTATTGCACTTTTTGGTAGTTCGCTGCCCTAAAACCAGCTCCAAATTAGCTCGCCCAATCCTTCAACCAAGTCACCACACTTGCAAAAGATAAAATAGTGTTTAAAACACCTCTGGATGCCAAATTCATTCAATTGCAGCCTCTGGAATGATGTTGCCCAAATGAAAACTAGAGGGTTTCGTCTTTAATTCCTCCTTAGGACCTCCAAGTCTTTGTTCAAGCAATTGCGTGCTCAAACTCATAAAACTTCAATTACCAAAATTCACGGTAACCTCTCAAATGATCATGAAACCACTTTTTATACCATTCTTTCTCACAAGTTCCTCCTAAAAAGGGACGTTCCACTTGGAGGGAGGGTTAAAGTGATTTAGAAAAGATATCATGCCTTTTACATTAAGGGTTAAATTAACCCTTGCTCCACAAGATACCTTTTAAGTTATAATTAAAAAAGATATATCAAGAGGTATCTTTTTATAACCTAAATTAGAACCAAAGTTTCCCTTAGCCGACGGAAAACATCAAAAGAACTAGGCTAAGGGTAATGTCCATGCTTAGGCCAAGAAGGGGACATGACATAATGATCACCTCCTCTCATCCTAACAGTAATTGAAGTATATAAACCTAAGTCTAGAATCATTAATCATTCTGTTCTCATTCTCAACCTGATGATTGTTCATAGAGTGTGACTCGAAATATTGATCCAAAAGCACTCATAGAGTTGCATCCAGAAACATTCACTTTACTAGATCAGATTTACTCAAACAACTTGCATTTTGATCCCCTCTGCTGCCCTAAAGCGTCGTAGATTTTTTCCCAAGTTGAAGCTTTGATACCACTTGTAATGAACATCATGGGAAGCAAAACTGATATCATCATCATCAACATCAACATCATCAGTAGATAAATCATCATCGACAGTAGATTGAACTCTCCTATAATAATTGGATAACATGCAAATCTCAGATTGCCATCTGGAATGATCAATCAAGCCAAAATACACACACCTTATGGACCTAGTAGGTGGCTTTCACATATAACAATGCTCAATAGAATGTGTTTTCGCCACATGAAATACAAGGATGCAGATCAAAACAATCATTGGAGGTATGACCTCGACGTTAATAATGAGAAGTATATTACCTTTGGGAGTGGTGAATTAGAAATAAGAGGGTCAACAACTCGATTATCATATAGACTAGTCCCAAAAGCAAAATGAGTATGTTTGGAATGGCTTTGTACATTAAAACAAATAGGACTAGTATACTCTAGACTGAAATGATACTTATTGTCTAGGAATGTCTCCCATACTCACACAACAGGTGAAGTTTCCACAATAGGAGTTTGAGTAGGTGTATAGGAGTTCAAACAGGGGTATGGGAGTTTCAGTAGGTGTATGATCGACAATGGGCTTAGACTCTTGCAGTGCTTGGGAAATAGATTTATCTTTAGTTTTCTCAGTAACATGTGACAACAAACTTAGACAATTGCTCCTCTTGCATGGCTTTTTAAACATTGATTGTGGGCTTGACATTATCTAGAGCTGTGGTTTGTTTCTCATCTAATTGACCTTGTAACCTCTAAAGATATTGCTTCATAAAATTGAATTTACTGCAAAATTGCATAAAAAAGGTTGGGGACATCTCTAACACTTGGCTATGTGATTAACTTCTTTTTGATTTTGAGTTTTAATTTGTAAAAATAGGATTTGATCTGCATAGAGAGTATAACCCATGATGCAAACCAAAGTCAAACAACTAAAGTAATGCAAAACATCACCCAGTTAGGTACCACCGAAAATGCTCAGATGAGACAAAAACATATGGTAGCCTCTCTATTCAATTTTGGGCAGGATTTAACCAGAGTATATCAAATCACCAAGATTATACCTTGTATAAAAAAATACACCATTATATATAAAAAAACAT
The DNA here is from genome assembly GCA_037957365.1 of Torreya grandis. Classification (NCBI taxonomy): domain Eukaryota; kingdom Viridiplantae; phylum Streptophyta; class Pinopsida; order Cupressales; family Taxaceae; genus Torreya; species Torreya grandis. The sequence continues at coordinate 2,112,277 of JARHVA010000473.1, forward strand.
ACCCTTATCTCTCTGTTAAAACAATTTGACACAATATCAAATTGATACCAGAATACAAAGTGACAGTGGCCAAAAAATGTTGTTAGAAGCTTCAAATACAAATGCGAACTTCCTAAATGTGTTTGTGATGCCCTTTCCATGAAGAACGATTAGTCATATGACAAGTTTTACCACTGTATGAGAAAGTTATGACGTTTTTACTTTTGTGCTTTTGTTAGGCAGTTTTTACCCCTCACCAAAACTACTTCTGGTTTCCATCTGAGTTTTCAAACTTTAAAATCTACCAACCGAACATTTTGGAATCCATCGTGTAGTCATTTGTCGGAAAACTAGGACAGTCTAGCTTTCAAAATACTAGAAAATTTTGACAAATATCCCAATGTGAAAAAGTTATGGAAAAAATGGTGACAGGAGGTCTGATTTGTCCTAATTTTTAGAAAAAAATCAGTTGTTGTTAGGAGGTGAAGTGAATATCCAGACCTCCAACAATTGTAATGGTGTGATGTCTTGTAATCCCCTTCGCAATATTATTTGCTGTATGACTGTTTTTGGCATTCATACGATGCGGTACGGGTTGTACGACACAATATGGTTGTGCAACATGGGATCCACTATGCTATTTGGCTCGGTTTTCCAAAAATGCATTTCCGGGATCTTCCTTGTTTTTCCTATTTAAAGGGTATGACCCTATTATTGTGATGTACACAAATTATTCAAATCCAATAAGAGAGAGCTACCATTGTCCCGTGGTTTTTTCTGCAAGTTGCAGGTTTTCCGCGTAATATCTTTTGTCCTATTTTTCTTTATTTTCATTATTGTAGTACAATAAAATTGTCTCTTATTCCTAACAGTTGTCAAGTTTATAAAAGACAATTTTTCACTTTTTCGAGTGGAGAGGGCTTGAACTTGGAACCTCTAGAAAGCTAATGGGTGTCTTCCACCAAAACTTATTTACCATTTCACTTGTGTGACGAGTTTGAAGTTGAAGTAGGCTTATATAATTCTATAACGAAGTGCAAGACTTGTTGGGTTTTGAACACATGAACTTTGGATGAGAATGGTTTTAGAAAAAGGTAAACTACCATTCCTCCTATGCAGCTGTTTGAGATAAATGATGCCAAACTTGTAAATAACCTCTTTCCAAAATGACCTAGACTTCAAAAATACACTACAAAGGGGTTTTGACTTTTTCACATTGACAAATATTTGTGCAGAAAAAATAAAACAATTTTTTTTTTCGTACATTCTTCTCAAGGAAAACAACAAATTAATTGTTGTACCATTCATCAAGATTCCACGCCCAAGAATAAATTTCAGCACTCTTTTTAAAAACCGCTTTTAAACACGTTGTATGTTCCTCCATAGGGCACCATTAAAAAATCACAATCCTCAAGCCTCTTCATTCCTTGTTGGCACTTGTTTCTGGAACTTGAGAGAGAACTGTGAATGGTGTTATTTTCTTTCATTATCAGATCTGATTTTACCTTCTTGCAGAGCTTTTTATACAAGTCAAGATTGGAACAAAAAAATATGAATACAAGAGGTTAAAAATCTTGTTTTATGCTTTTTTAATGGTGTATCTAAATGGATTTGCAGCCACAATATCTTTCAAATTTCATTATCTTCTCCATCCATGGGCCTCTCATGATCTTGGGATGCTCTGATACTGCATGTTATTTTCAAGCTCAGAAAGATAAACATAGAAATACAAGAGAACACGAAAAATTATGTGGCAAAACCAAGCTCTTTTACTCTCTTGTTTATCCTTTCATTTATGGACGAAGATATATAACACATTGTTTTACAACTCCCTCCAAATTCATAGGAGAAACCAAAGGTCAAGTGTGACCTTTTACCTTCCAATTCCTTTGTGTGACTTTGGAATGTATTTTCATTATTATTATTTTGTTTACTTTGAATCAGTTCCTAGCAAGGGCAAGGACTTATGGCACAACATTTTAGTTTAGTCTGGAGATTTATCTCCTAAAATACTGATCTTCGTCCCTTGGAAGTGAGCTTATCTGAGGTACTTAAAGGGGTGCTATATCCTCCTAGTTTGTAAGAAAGTCATCGGGTTGCATGGTAATGGTAGGTATCAACTACAAGTGATCCATTACCCAATGCATGCATCACCAACAGCTAATCTAAAACCTCATTTATTTATTGTTCCAAAATTTAAACATGCACAACGAAAATGAAAAGCATAAAGGCTCATTTACCACAAGGGTGACTCTAATATAGCACCAATAGAGTCATTTCATTAGTATTTACTAAATTACAGTCATAGGTCTAACATGGTGCAATAAGTGTAAACCGTAACATTAGTATTGGCATGGTTATTGGAGTGTTCACATTAGACTAGTTTAGCTATTAGCTAGTCTTAACGTTTTTTGTGTCCACTAGAGTTGCTTAAGCTCTAATTAGGGAGTTAATTGTGTGCACATAGGTTTAGTGCATAATTTTGTAATTACTTCTAATTAGGTGCAACTCCACATAGGTTGGGACATTTCCCTATTAAATTGTTGTAACCAACTATGAGTTGTCCAAGCCCATTCACTCTCCTATATAATTGGCATTCCAATAGTGCATGATGCATATGAGGAGAAGAGAGAATTCCACTGATTGTAATAAGATATTTAGAGCAATATTTTTTTTGGTTTTTCCTTGTAGTTGAGTGTCGTATTTGGCATAAAGCTTGCTTGTTTGTGATTTTGATCAACTGGATAGAACCCGATGATCTGTGTAGCCTTCTTCCTCATAACCACATTAATGGTTACCATCGTAATTACATATTGATGAGAATGTGGTTGTATTGTCAATTGTTATGTAATAACTCACATAAGTATGTTTGGCTGTTGACGGTTATGTTAACCGACAACCCATTGGGTCTTCTTAAATACTATGATGTATGTTGGGGAAAGGGTGCTTGTATAAGGCCTCCTTGTGATGTGCAAATTGTATTAAGACTCATCATTTATGAATACATGCTGCTAACATTTGGATTACTATTTTGTGGACACTGCTAATATTGGTCTAGTATCTCGATAGACATTACTCACTCTACATTTGGTGTTGCTGCCTTAGAGAACATTGGGTCAAGTTAAATTTGGTTCATAAATTTATGTGCCAAACATAATCATGAAACACAATGACAAAAGATATCACAATGGTACAAAGAGTCTATGGAGAAGAAGATTGACACATACGAGCATTAATTCATGTTATTGACTCCTAATAAAGGCAGGAGAGAGACACACACTTAGAGAGGGGACCAAGAAGTTAAACGATTTACTTGATTGGTGGAGCAACACCAAAAAAAATAAAGGCTGCAACCGTCAGCTATTTCTAAAAATTCATCAATCAAGTACGAAGCCAATGCTGAAACGAAAGTTAAGGTCAAAGCGTAAGAAATGTTGGAGCATTTAATGCTTTAAGTGGGCTTAATTGACCCTTAATTTACCTTGGTAGTTAATTAAATAATAATAATAATATATTATTCATTAACACGAGGTGAAAATCTCGTATAAATAAATAATCAAATTATATTTATTTAATACTTACCAATATTATTAAATGTAATTCGGAATGGTTGGACCCGTTGGTTACAACGGTCACCTCCGTTTACATTTCACTATAATAGAGTTTTACCCCTATTGAGAAATCTTGGATTGAATATTTCATATTTGCATGTGGCAAATATTTGTGAAGGCTATTGAGAGGAAGTGAGAAGAGGAAGGCTATGTATTGGGGTTCATATGTTTCTCAAATATTGAATAATCACTGTGGTTTTTTACCTCATTTTGAGGTTTTCTCACCTACATTTGTGTTGTGGATATTCACTGTGTTTCTTTACTAATTGATTCTATATTTAAATCTATAAATTACATTTCAAAAATTTTCATGGTACTAGAGCATGGGATACAAAGTTGAATTGGCAAGACTATGGTGAATTATTGATCTGTGGAGTATTCATAATTACCGTATATTAAAATTCAAAACAAAAGAAATTATAATCCATAAACTACTCGAATGTAAGTTTAAGCTAGCATGATCATAAGACATCATCTCATAGTTTCTCATGAATAATCAACTAAGCATATTTAGAGCTTTCTATAATATAAACACCTCCATTACAAAGAATGCTTTAATATATTTGGGTACAAAAGTAAAACTTCTACACAAAGTTTAGGATTATATAACTTATAGTAGCAAAAATTGTTTGGGGAAAAAATCATTTTTTAAAAAGTGTAAGTGTTTTTAAAAAAATCGTGATTAATTGGAAAAAAATTGGGAAAAAGTCGGAAAAACATAAAACCGTTGAAAAATGTGGAAAAAGAAAAAAAACATTTAAAAAAATAAAATTTAAAGTCATAGAGATACGTATTAGGCATTTCAATTGCATAGAGAATAGATTATGAGAAGTTAAATGAGATTGTATGTTATCAAAATCAGTCCACTTTATTTTCATTTATTTTTAGACTCTTTAATTTATATTATACATTTGCATTTCAAAATGCATACTATTGTTGTTTACAAAAGGATAAAAAATCAGAGGGAGTCAATGGCAACGAGGTAGACTAGGGATCAGTGGGTGTAGATGTTGAATCTCTAGGGTTATAGCGTCTTCTAATTTGAGAGACAACCTCAGTGTTGTACCCAACCTTCTCCAACAAGTCAAAGTTAGCTTCATCATAAATAGGGTCATCATTATTTTTGAGCCATTCGGATTTTGGATTGATTTTGTCAAGTTCAATTGCTTGATCTTCTTCGACGGTACTGTTGACCATTTTGATCCTGCAGGCCAAAATCGGTCTCCTTCTTTCCCTGTTGTTCCGAGCCAGTTCAAATTTGGTTGCACAAGTTTTTCGGCAGATGATGAATCAGTTCAAAGAATGCAAGGTTTCTTACAAAGCTTCTTCGGAACATTGAATCGATGAACCATTGAACCATTCGATTGGTTGGTTCACTTGGTTCAATGTTTTGGTTCAATCAGTCAGTTCAAGCCGTTGGTTTAGTCGGCTTGATTCAAAGAGTTGGTTCAATCGAATGGTCCAAACGAATGGTTGACTCAGTTGGTTCAATCAGTTGATTCAATCTTTTGGTTCGATTGGTTTGGTTCAACGACTTGGTTAAGTCGGCTTGGTTCAAAGAGTTGGTTCAGACGGCTTGGTTCAAAGAGTTGGTTTAGTCGGCTTGGTTCAAAGAGTTGGTTCAATCGAATGGTTCAAACGAATGGTTCAAAGCGGTTGGTTCAACTGGTCAATTGAATGAGCAGAACACAGTATTGAACCATTGAACCGTTGAACTGTTGAACCATTGTTGGTTCAATCGGAAGGTTCAAGGGAGTCTTCCAAAGCCCGAAGGACAAGTGCCCTTGCGGAGGGCAGGGAACACTTGCAAAGGGATCAAAGAGAAGGCCGAAAGGGTAAGTTTTTCTTCGGAAAAGTGAACAAGGTAGAAAAGTTGGAATTCCTTCGGATTTGTTCAAGGCAAGAGATGGAGAATTTATTCGAACAAAATGCCTGAAGGAATTCCTTCGGACATTTTGTTCGAAGAAATTCATAAGGCAAAAAAACAATGTCTTTCGGGAAGATTTTCCGCAGCAAAAGACAGGACGAATTCTTTCAGACAAAAAGTCCGAAGGAATTCCTTCGAACTTTTGTTTGAAGGAATTCGCCCGAAAGAAAAACCCGAGGGAATAAGCGGGAAAGACAAAGGAAGAAATCCTTCGGACAAAATGACCGAAGGAATTCCTTCGGACATTTTGTTTGAAGGATTTGAGGACCAAGGAGTCCGAAGGACCTTGAAAAGCAAGTGCCCTTGCGGGGGACTCTTGTCTGCCAAAAGGAGGATCTTTCTCGAGGCCCAAAAGGACACCTTTCCTTTGGGAGGTTCCAAAGACAAAGCCGAAGGAAATTCTTTCGGACATTTTGTCTGAAGGATTTGAGGACCAAGGAGTCCGAAGGACCCTAAAGGGCAAGTGCCCTTGCAGGGGACTCTCATCTGCCAAAAGGAGGATCTTTCTCAAGGCCCGAAGGGACACCTTCCCTTCGGGAGGTTCCAAAGACAAAGCCGAAGGAATTGACCAAGGGGTGACGGGCCTGTGGACGTCAAAGTTGAGCATCATGTACTAGCCATTGGAATCCAGATGTTCGATGACGTCCCCAAAGACGTTAAATTCAGGAAAATAAACTAGCCATTGGTTTTCAAATGGCGACGGGCCCGCGAATGTCAATTTTACGGCAATGAAATAGCCGTTGATCTTTAAATACTTGAGCGCCAACCAGAAGGGAGCCCAAAGAGCCAAAGAATTAGTAGAAGATAGCCCCCGAGGGTCGAAGGAGCCAGAAAAGACAAAGCCAGAAAGAGACAAAGTGCAGAAACGGACAAAACAGTCCAAGTGGCAAAGAAAGTTGTCGACTCAAGGAGTTACTCCAGCAGTTGACACAGTATCTGCCAAGTGGTCATCAAGGAACGCAAATAGTGCACGGCGCTACCCATTTTCTTCACTTTGCATTGATGGGCAGACAAACCGTGTGAGTGCCTTGAAGGAGCGGTCTTGTTTGCAGACAAATGGCGCAGCCCATAATTTCACATATGACGTTTAATATATCTTAAACGCCTAAAGTCAAAACAGGAGCCGACACAACATTATCTATCAAGCGGCTTCCTCTTCCCAATGTTCGGAACACACATGGGCCACTTGTAAAAGGGCGCCAAAAGGCCTTTTTCTTCCTCTATATATTGTAAACTTCTCATTTTGAGAAAGATATCTCTTGGCTTGTAAGGCGGAGCTCTGTCGGATTTTACCTTGAATCAAGACATAGCATTTTTACCTCCATTTGAGCTTACACTTTTGCATGTCTATGGCTTTGTTTTGTGTTAAGTCATTTTTCTTTTATGCTTTCACAGAACGATTCTATTGTGAAGTTTTTTCTTTTGCAGGTCTGCCAGAAGTGTTTACAAAAGAGTATAGGCGCATGTGAACGGCTGCCATAGTGTGTCCTAGAACACCTTTGGTAGTTCTTCCTCCCTGTATCTCCACGGACACCTGACTCACTGATACAGAAGAGTTTCCTATATCGAATGAAGTGTATGCCAGCTTGTTCTTGGAGGAAAGTGTAGGCTCAAGCTAAGTAGGTCAACCATTTTGGTGTATCATCGTTTAGTTTAGGTTCTATTTTCGGCATCCTTCTCCCTTTTCAACCCCCCTCTTTTCATTTATTTGTTAGCAGTAGGAAATCCAGGACCTCAGAGATACATCAAAGGGAGCTAGCCCTTATCTAGAGACTCTCCCTCCAGTTTTGCCAAACCCACAGGCAAGAGGGGAGTTTCCATTGTGATGCGTGGAAGATAGGAGTTTAGCGTCCTATCAAGGGTGCAATCCACTGCGTCAACAATTTTTGGCACGCTCGGTGGGACCACGTTTTAACACTCAGAAAAGTTTCAGGATTGGTGTTGGTCCTATTACAGGGGAACAAACCATTAATACAACGTTTGACCTTTAATCAGGGGATTGTGGGACAAGTTTTGTCTAAAAAAGTTGAAGAATTTTGGTGTGTTCTTCAACCAACCAGCCTTTGGAGGCTTTTTTTTCCATCAACAATGGCGACTCCGAGTAAAATCAGCTGGTTAAGCAGTCTCGGTGCCATCAAGAAATCACAGTTTGGTATGTATAATTCCATTGCTCAGAACCATGGGTCTTGTGTTCCTCCATATATTTTTGATCAAGCTCAGGTTCATGAAATCACCTCAAGCAACAAGGATGCGTACGGTTATGAGTTTTTCCCTTTGCAGGTCCAATATGACTAGTCTCAGCCCTGTCATGAGCTATATCAGTCTTATGCCCAGTCTTCTCAATGTGTCACTTCGCCTACTTAACCTAATCTCTTTGCCAATCAACCCATTTCCACCTTCAAACAAGCAATGCTGGGATATGAAAAGTATGTAGTGGAGCTTGACACCAGAAGGGGATGTGGCCAAGAAATCCCTGATCATGTCGTCAATCAAGTGAAAAACGCACTAGATCTGGTTTAAGAGTGAATGGACTCTCATTGAAAGAGCCAATTGACAAAGGCTTACAAATGAGATGCTGGATGTGAGTGGTTTGATTGCATCTTTGGAAGGGAGGCTGGGTATTCATGAGAGGCAGCCTTACCAAGTCTATCAACCTGTATATCCACTGCCCCAGGTTTCATATCAGTGATACACAGCCCCTTTTCATGAGCCAAGTCAAACCTGTCAAAGTCCTTTCCCCAATCATGTTGAGGAGAGTCCCGAAACAGTAAATCTTGTTTTTAAGGCCAATCTTGATAAGCAGATTGAATTGGCAAATCTTCAAATGCAGCAGTCTATTTTGGCAGCAAGGGAAGTGGAATCCAAACCCTCACTACCCTCTCACATTGTAGCCCCATCACCCCAAAAGGAGATGTCCAATCCTAATATCATGAGTTGGAAGAAAGTAGTTGAGTCATGGAACAACAAGGAGGAGAAAGACATTGTCCATGAGTGTGAGGTAAAAAATGAGGCTAGTCCTTTTCAAGTCCCTCCCACCCTTCCTCAGGAAGCTTCTTGTATTCCATGGCAGCCTTCATGCACTCCCCATTTCCATGATGATTCCGATGAGCTCCAAGAAAGACTATTTCAAGAAAATCTAGCTAAGCAAATTGAAGAATTAGAAGCAAAGGTGAGATTGCTTAGTGAAGGAGAGATGGAGGTTTCAAACCTTAGAGAGGAGCCTACGCCAAAAGACACCCCTTCTACCAATTCTCAAGTCTCTCAACATGATGTCCAAATTCCAAGTTGGAGGAGTGGCTATAATGAACTGGCTCAAGACCTTGAAGAAGATAAAGCTGCCCCTACTCATCATGATGATACTTGTGACCTCCAAGAAAGGCTCTTCCAAGAAAATATAGCTAGGAAAATTGCAGAGTTGGAATCCAAAATGAGGTTCCTCAGCGAAAGTGTGATGGACGGTTCAGATCAAGCAGAAGATCCTACATTTGAACACACCTCATCTACACCCCTTCAAGAGAGCTATCAAGCCACATCTGATATAGATGAAGTACTGGCCAAATGGAAGGAGGAGAATCATTCGATTCTAGCTCAAGGATTGCCTCCGCTTCCACCTAAGTTTAACCTTCAGCTTTCCACTTCATCCCTTCTCAACGAGGAACCTGTTTTGAAAGGGGCAAGTGAAGAGGAGTATACTCAGTTCACGACCGATCAGGGAGACTCCATGAGTGTAAATGAGAAGGAGATCACCGTAGATGTCATGGAGGAGCATGGACAGTCTCTTGTTCATGTTTTGAATGATCCATTTGAAGTCATTAGGGCAGGCTGCACTCCTCTTCAAGGAGGCTATGAGCTGACTAAGGGTGGAGAAGGCAGCATTGAAACTCAAATAAGTATGCAAAGGGGCTGCAAGCTTTCAGATTTATCCTTTCAAGAGGTTGGTGAATTTGAAGATGATATTTTCGAAGTCATCAGGGAGGACCTTGTTTTGAAAGAGGCAAGTGAAGAAGAAAGGATCCAATTTGCAGCTGATCAAGAAGCTCTCATGGATGTCAATGAGGAAGAAATCATCATGGATGCTCCTTTTGAAGACATCATCAACAATGGAGAAGACACAGGGCATGCATACATGCGGATGTTCCAGCAATATGAAGAGGAACGTAAGAATGGTGAGCTCTCTCCTCCCTTATTTGATGAACTTGTTGCTTTGATGAGAAATACGACCATGCCATGGAACCCGAGTTGGAGGAGGATTAGGAGGATGTCTTTGAACAACTAAAGACTCTAGTCTTTGAGTAAGAAAAGGAGAGGCCTGTCTATCATGAGGACGCTTTGAATGAGAGAGCCTTGAACAAGAAGGTGATGTACTGTGGGATGAACAATTAGTCTGTGATCTCATTTCAGAGATCACAACAGTCACCCTTCTTCAAGAAAGCCATGAGGGAGCAGAGGATGAGTTTGACAGGGTCTTCAATGAAGCAGAAGGGAACGAGTCAAACCATAAGCATGTCAAGGGGACTATGCACATCAAATGGCTTATGGTGATGAGCCAACAGCCATCGATTTCTTAGTAAAACACGCCAGCATGAAGAGCTAGCATTCGACAAGCTTCCAAGAACAAGAAGAGTACATCTATGTTGGGAGCATGTTTGACTCTGATCCACTCGGATGCAAGCCAGTCGAGGTGGCAGGCAAGAGGAGCAGATCACCAAGTCTCCATTCCATTCAGCCACTTGTCTGGCACCATAAGTTTCTTTGTCATGAAGGAGACTTAAGAAATTTTTCCTTTGATCCAGGAGGGAGACAAATATACCTGGTTAGCTGTACATAGTAGTTTGATTTTAGTTTTCTTTCCTTGTTTTTCCTAAGTGCTATTTGCGCAAATAGTGTTTTTAGCCTTGTGTGTGTTTTCCTTTGTGTTTGGGGTAAAAGCTTCATGATTGATTCTTGGATCTATCGGGGCTGTTGCTATCTTTTTTCAAGTTGCGTTCTGACTCTGTGCCCAATGGACTTTTAAGGCAACTGGCTTCTAAGCATAGCAGGCATACTTCCCCTGGGAATCGCCAAATAGTTGACCATTTTGGTCCTGCAGGCCAAAATTGGTCTCCTTTCCCTGTTGTTCCAAGCCAATTCAAATTTGGTTGCACAAGTTTTTCGGCAGATGATGAACCAATTCAAAGAATGCAAGGTTTCTTACAAAGCTTCTTCGGAACATTGAACCGATGAACCATTCGATCGGTTGGCTCAATCGGTTGGTTCAATGTTTTGGTTCAATCAGTCAGTTCAAGCAGTTGGTTCAGTCAGCTTGGTTCAAAGAGTTGGTTCAATCGAACGGTCCAAACGAATGGTTGACTCAGTTGGTTCAATCAGTTGATTCAATCTTTTGGTTCGATCGGCTTAGTTCAACGACTTGGTTCAGTCGGCTTGGTTCAGACGACTTGGTTCAAAGAGTTGGTTCAGTCGGCTTGGTTCAAAGAGTTGGTTCAATGGGATTGGTTCAATCGAATGGTTCAAAGCGGTTGGTTCAAGTGGTCAATTGAATGAGCAGAACACATTATTGAACCATTGAACCGTTGAACCATTGTTGGTTCAATCGGAAGGTTCAAGGGAGTCTCCCAAACCCTGAAGGACAAGTGCCCTTGCGGAGGGCAGGGAACACTTGTAAAGGAATCAAAGAGAAGGCCGAAAGGGTAAGTTTTTCTTTGAAAAAGTGAACAAGGCAGAAAAGTTGGAATTCCTTCGGATTTGTTCAAGGCAAGAGATGGAGAATTTATTCAGACAAAATGCCTGAAGGAATTCCTTCGGACATTTTGTCCGAAGAAATTCATAAGGCAAAAAAAATAGTCTTTTGGGAAGATTTTCCGCGGCAAAAGACAGGATGAATTCTTTCGGACAAAAAGTTTGAAGGAATTCCTTCGGACTTTTGTTTGAAGGAGTTCACCCGAGGGAATAAGCGGGAAAGACAAAGGAAGAAATCCTTCGGACAAAATGTCCGAAGGAGTTCTTTCGGACATTTTGTTCGAAGGATTTGAGGACCAAGGAGCCCAAAGGACCCCGAAGGGCAGTGCCCTTGCGGGAGACTCTCGACTGCCAAAAGGAGGATCTTTCTCAAGGCCCGAAGGGACACCTTCCTTTCGGGAGGTTCCAAAGACAAAGCCGAAGGAATTGACCAAGGGGTGACGGGCTCGCAGACGTCAAAGTTGAGCATCATGGACTAGCTGTTGGAATCCAGACGTCCGATGACGTCCCCAAAGATGTTAAATTCAGGAAAATAAACTAGCTGTTGGTTTTCAAATGGCGACGGGCCCGCGAACGTCAATTTTACGGCAATGAAATAGCCGTTGATCTTTAAATACTTGAGTGCCAACTAGAAGGGAGCCCAAAAAGCCAAAGAATTAGCAGAAGATAGCCCTCGAGGGCCGAATGAGCCATAAAAGACAAAGCCAGGAAGAGACAAAGAGACAAAGTGCAGAAACGGACAAAACAATCCAAGTGGCAAAGGAAGATGTCGACTCAAGGAGTTCTCTAGCAGTTGACACAGTATCTGCCAAGTGGTCATCAAGGAATGCAAACAGTGCATGGTGCGACCCGTTTTTTTCACATTGCATTGATGGGCAGACAAACTGTGTGAGTGCCTTGAAGGAGCGGTCTTGTTTACAAACAAACGACGCGGCCCATAATTTCACATATGACGTTTAATATATCTTAAATGTCTAAAGTCAAAATAGGAGCCGACACAACATTATCTATCAAGCGACTTCCTCTTCCCAATGCTCAGAACGCACATGGGCCACTTGTAAAAGGTCGCCAAAAGGCCTTTTTCTTCCTCTATATATTGTAAACTTCTCATTTTGAGAAAGATATCTCTTGGCTCGTAAGGCGGAGCTCTGCGAAATTTTACTTTGAATCAAGACATAGCATTTTTACCTCCATTTGAGCTTACACTTTTGCATGTCTATTGGCTTTGTTTTGTGTTAATTCATTTTTCTTTTATGCTTTCACAGAACGATTCCAGCATGTCTAGTGTATTGTGAAGTTTCTTCTTTTGCAGGTCTACCAGAAGTGTTTACAAAAGAGTATAGGCACATGTGAACAGGCTACCATAGTGTGTCTTAGAACACCTCTGGTAGTTCTTCTTCCCTGTATACAAAAGAGTTTCCCATATCGAATGAAGTGTATGCCAGCTTGTTCTTGGAGGAAAGTGTAGGGTCAAGCTAAGTAGGTCAACCATTTTGGTGTATCACCGTTTAGTTTAGGTTCTGTTTTCAGCATTCTTCTCCCTTTTCAACCCCCCCTTTTCATTTATTTGTTAGTAGTAGGAAATCCAGGACCTCAGAGATACATCCAAGGGAGCTAGCCCTTATTTAGAGATTCTCCTCTCAGTTTTGCCAAACCCATAGGCAAGAGGAGAGTTTCCATTGTGATGCGTGGAAGACAGGAGCTCAGCTTCCTGTCAAGGGTGCAATCCAATGCGTCAACTGGTACCGAACATTATCAAATAGAATGCATATATTAGTGATTGGAGAATAATACTTTAGAAGAATATAAATCAACTTTTCATATGAATCGAGAATTAAAAATGCAGCATTTCTTAAACTTGAGTTTTCATCTTCATGTAAAGATTGTGGTATACAAACACCAAATCATTCATTCATTCTTTAGTGTCTCGATTGCATTTTTTGGAATATATATATATGCTTGAACACACTTCAACTATGCTCACAAACGGGTTTGCTGGTTCAAAATATGTATTGCCATCCATCAAAGGTGTTTGGTTTTTTTGTCAGAGAAATCTCACCATTGTGTTGCAAAAATAGATTTTGTCAACATTGTAACACGCCCAATTCAATCAAAATTTAACATTTTCACCATATGCATATAGAAATATTGTCTACCTGATTTGAAGGTCTTCTTCCTTGTGATGACTACCTTATTAAAGAAGAAACTTCTTGTTTGTTTGTATATTGGAAACTCTCCCATAAGTGTCTTAAAAGATCTCTAGGAAACATTAGCTCCATGCACTTAAATAGACCCTCTGTGACCTTTACATAATCTTGAAATTAGTTACTAAAGAACATTGGATTCGAGAAATATTTAGCTGCATGGAGGGGAGAATGTATCTAGTGATCCCATCTTTTATCAACTTTCTCCCATTATGGCATGTACTTGGCCTTTTTATTCTCCAATCTACTCTTAATAGTGCCTTTGACCCTATCAATTGTCTAATATAGATAACCCATGGGGGTTTATCTCCACCGATGAGTCACAAAATTTGAACTAAAGGCTCAGAGAATAATTTTTTATCTACCACCATTTTTCTTTCCTTATGTTTGACAAAGGAAGATTTTATCCATTTAATTGAAATGAATATTCATATTAAATTCATTTGTTGTTGAAAAAGAGTTTGCAACACAAAAAAGTGGGTTGTAAACCTTGTCACCCTTCGTTAAAGAAGTTTCTTGCCATATATGAATGTGTGCATTATATTCAGCACTTTTGTGTGGTTTTTTTTGCAAAACCTCTTTCACCTATGGAATTTTGCCTATGCCATCCAAGGTCAAATTAAAACAATGTGCCACATATGGAGTCCAAAATATAGTTTCATATTTATTCATAAGAAACCTCTTAGTAGCCATGCAACAACAATATTATTTGTAACGAATTGGACCGCATTTTGTGGCCCCACCTCAATCACAACCTCATAAAATCAGATGAAAGAGTGTCTTGCCCAATTTTATCATCTCAGATTCATCGACACTCTTAATAAAAACTATGCCAATGTCACATGACACAAGGAAGTTGATGAGTGCACGGCTTCATCTGTCCATCCATCTGACATTATAATGCATCTTGATTTTTTTCCATTCTTTACGATGTTTTGCAAGTACATCGCTCACATCCTATACAACTTCTTTTAACAAATCAATATGCAAACCCTTGTATGATGAGGTAGTGAACCCCAAAGTTGCAACTGCAATTGCATTTGCCATACTTTGTCAGTATGGAGATCTAGCCACATTAAACGATAAGCTAGAGTTGTACCAAAATTTAAAGATTGCCTTCTTTGTTTCCTCGTGAACAATATTTTTCTATCCTTTACTCTCTAGCATGGTTTGCACTCCATGTGTAGTGTGAGAGCTAAAGAAAACATGAATGTTTCCCCTACCTACATTTGGGCCACGAGGTACTAATCCAAGGGTAGATTGTTAAAGAGTTATAATGAGAAATATTTCCACCATATTTTACAGTTAAAAATATTAAATATGTTCAAATGAATGTCAAATATAACATTTATGATAGAGGAGGGTTAGGCTTATTGGTTACGGTTAGGTTTAGTTTTTTTGAAGTTTTGGGTGTACTTAAGTTATTTTTAACTATAAACAATATTTCAAATTGATCCATCATATAAGGCTTTGTAGATTGATTTTTTGAAAAAAAGGCTAAAAAACAGGTTTGGAAAAAGCGTTTAGGGCCAAGTATAAGAATTAATCGTGATTAATTGCGTTTAAATTGCACTTTTTGCTACTATGTAACTTCCACACAAAGTTTACGGCCATAGGAAGACTTTTGTTCAACCTTGGTATGGTCTTAGTATGGCCATAGGAGAGAATTTTTTTCTAGAAGTATTGGAGGCCTGCCTTAAATTTCTATGTTTTATATCTTCATTCAATCATCCTATATCCCTGTCAAGCAACCAGAGGGCAACTAAAGCATTCAAAATAACCTCCAATCTCCCTGTGGCGCACTTGTATGGTGCACCTGCCTAAAGGATATTTGAAATTAATTTGGTTATGTCCTCTTTAAGGTTGTTTGTTGCTCAAAAAGGTCACATCATGGGTGGTTAATCATTCTAAAAGCAATTGCAGAGCTTGAGAAAGTTTTTTAAAGCTTCTGTGATTTTTCTTAAGCGACTTGGGTGCCTCTGTACAACACTGGTGGACTGAAAATTTAGTTCTTGAGTCAGGTTAAAATTTGAAGGTGTTTTGTGCATTAGTAGATCAATTCAGAGAGATTGCCAAAGTTTCAATTGATTTGGTGGTCTACACATTTACCAATAAATTTTGAAACTTCCTTGGGATGCCATAGCCAATTACAGAGAAATAAAATGTTACTATATAGTTTTTGGATATATTTAATAAATAAATGTTTTATTAAAATCAAATTTGTCACATAAGCAAACCCTAGTACCACCTTCCATGGCTAAGTTCTTTAATCCAAAAGTTAAAAAAAGGGTTAATTTATTTACTTTTTGAAATTACATGGCATATGTATATTTATTTATATTTGTTTTATTTTTGAAAAATCATATAAAAACGTATAAATTTAAATTAGTGCATGTAAAATCTAAAGTAAGCTCTGAGTTGAGTTGGTGGATCTTATTTTGATAAAACTTGCAAAAGGGAAGGTCGTGTTCAAATCTCTCCAATCCTCTTTCAAAATTAATTTTCTTCCCAAATTAATTAATTTTGAAATCTGTTTTTTGGTTTGCATGCCAACTCTCATGTGCAAAAAACTTGTTTCGACATAGCGAATGTTTTGTCGAGCATAGTTGTGTGACCAGTGGATTCCTAGGTTTTGACACATTCCGGATGCGTTGGTGTGGTTCAATTTTTTATTTTGAAGACTCCTATTATTGTTTTTATAACTTTTTAAATAAAAGTATTTAGATAGTTGCTCTATGTGCGACACTTTTGACACTTATTAGAGTGCAATTTGTTGTAATTTCTTGCATTATTTCACATATATTTGAACAATTAAATCTTGTTTACATTAGAAATTTAATTTATTTTGCAAATAACGTACAAAATCTCATTAAATAAGTTACAATTTTAAGTATATTTTTCTGTCAATTTTAAAGGGAAGCAATGGCTTCTAATTTTGTACTAGATAAATCACAAATGCTTAATGGATCTAACTAATATTTGAAAAATTCATGCTAAAGCAAAATATATGGCCCAAAAGCTTGGAACATTGTTATTAGGACTGAAAAGCCCCGTCAGGACAACATGCGACCCCTGAACTTTCAAATGTGTTTCAATAGAAATCGTAAAAAACCATGTTGATTATCTTGCTGAGTGTTAAGAAAGAATTCCTACTCCATATTGGTAATCAGCTGTCTCTCAACGATGCTTGAAAACTCATTGAGTCTATGCAAGAGGGCACTCGTCTCTCTAAGATTATTAAATTGATTTTTGAATTGTTGATTACACTTACGAAAGGTGATGAAAAAGTTGCTAATTTTTTTATTAAAATTAAGAATATTAAAGCTCAATTAGATTAATGTAATTGTAATTTGATTAAAGATAAATTATTCAGCGTAACATTGATGAAAACTTTCATAATTTTATTTCTATTCTGAACTTTAAATATCAAACAGAGCAAGATATCCCCAACCTCACTACTTTGTCAGCGCTTTTGATTTAAGAAGAGCAAGTGATGTCTAATTTTGATTCTAAAGAGAATGCCACTTAGACACTTCTTGCGCTCAATCTTGTTTCTGAGAACAATAGGAACTATAAATCTAACCCTAATTCTGCGAATGGCTCAAATAGGAATATGAAATTTGGTAATAAGAATCACAAACCTAAGTTTAATGAAAATTATAATTTGTGGTAAATTTGGTCATGGAAGGGAAACTTGTTATAAAAACAAATAGAGTTAATAATCAATCTTTCAAAAATAACAAAGGGAAGAAATCTAATCAAAACAAATAGAAAAAATCAAAACTTCAATTAGAATAACAATTAGGTTCAAAATTCAAATGTTATTATTTTATATGCTACTTTATTTGTTTCAAATGAGAATGCATGGATTCTAGATAGTGGTGCATCGCACCATATAACTTGCTTATCTAATATTTTGTATGATTTTAGAGATATGTTTGAAACTATTTATTTAAGAGCTAATTCATTTTTAGAAGCAATTAAACAAAGAAAAATAAAATTTGCAAATATTGTTATGAATGATGTTTTGTTTGTACCTAAACTTAAGAAACATTTGCTACTTACAAATGATAATTTAATTGTAATATTGCTTAAAAATATCTGGTTCATTAGAAATCAATTCGGTTCTCTGATTGTTGAAGGTGTTCAAAAGAATGGTTTATACATTTTATCTGCTTCTTTTGTATGTTTTTTTCATCGTATAGTCAGAATGAATCTCAATTATGACATTAATTTTTGAAGTTTACATGATTTGTATGCTCATAATTTTATTGTTGTACTTCATTCTATTTCTTCTCATTATGAAACTTGTGAGGCTTGCTTACATAGTAAGCAACATACTAATCCCTTTCATAAGAAATATGATGTAAATTTCTTACATTTTTTAGAATTAATTCATAGTGATGTTGCAAGACCTCTTGAAGTTGTATATTTTAATAGTCATTTGTATACTGTCACTTTTATTTATCATTCTACTAGAATGCTCTGTGTATATTTCATTAAAAATAAATCTGAAGTTTTGTTTAAATTCAAAAAATTTAAAATTTTTGTTGAAAATGCTTCTAACATTTTTATTAAAAGATTAAGATTTGATAATGATAGTGAATACATTAGTAGAAAGTTTGATTCTTTTTGCATTAGTTGTGGTATTCAAAGGGAACTAAAAACTCGCTATTTCCCTCAACAAAATTGTATTGTTGAAAAAAAAATCGCATTATTATAGAAATGATTAGAACAATGTTGCATTTTATAAATGTTTTTAAGTTTTTATGTGTTGAAGCCATGCATACTACTATGCATAATCTGAATAGAGTTCTTGCCAAAGCTATGCATCTTTCTACTTTTTTAAAAATTTAGTTTAAAAAGAAATCCAATATAACTCATCTTAGGAACTTTGGTAGTCCTGTTTTCATCTTTGTTCTAAAAGTTAAAAAAGAAACTTGATCTTTCTTATTATTGCATTTTTGTAAGTTATAGACGTAAAACTAAAGGTTTAAAAGTATATGATCCGTCTAAAAGACAGAGTATTGAGAATACGAATTTTTTTATTCTAAAAAAATCTTTTTGTGATCTCTCTATGGAACCTTTTTAATGTTTTTTTGATGAACTTAACTCTCCTGTATCTCCTTATGAAGAAATAGATGCCATAGAGGAAATTGATCCATCTTTGGATAATTGAGGAACCCCCTGAATTTCACATTCAATCTAAAAGACTTAAATGGGCAAAATCCCTATTTCAATCTTCTAATGTTGATAATCTCAATAAATTAACAAGGAGTTAACATTCTTATTATGTTTTAATGACTGTATGAATGCGAACTTCGATCTTTTGAAGAAGCCATTCAAGATGTAGATGAAATGTTGCTGTGTAAGTTGACTACAATGCTTTAATTAAAAATTAGACTTGAGATCTTGTCTCACCTTTGCTTAAAAGACATATTGTTAGTTGTAGGTGGCTTTATAAAATGAAGTATAATTTAATTGGTAAAATTGACAAGTTTAAAGCAAGATTAATCGCTCGTGGGTTTACTCAGAACCCTGGGATTGACTATGTTGAAACTTTTGCCTCTGTAGCAAAAATAAGTATTGTTAGATTACTTATTGATTTTATAGTTTAAAATGGTTGGATTATCCACCAAATGGATATTAATAATGTATTTCTAAATGGTGATTTAGAAGAATAAATCTACATGACTCAGCCTAAAGGTTTCATTGACTTTAACAAAGAACATTATGTGTAAGTTAAAGAAATCTCTATATAGTTTAAAACAATCTCCTCAAACTTAGTATTCTAAAATTAATTCTTTCTTTAAAGAACTATGTTTCTCTAACTACTATTTTGAAAATGATCTATTTGTTAAAATTGAAAATTGTCATGTAATCTTAATTGTATTATATGTTGATGATCTTTTGATTACTGATGATCTGATTAGTTTAATTTATAAATATAAGGATACATTAAGTCATCTTTAAAATGATTGATTTAAGAATTCTGTATCATTTTTTAAGAGTGATTATATTTCAGGGTAAACGTTCTATTGTTGCATTACAATCTCAATATGCACAAAATCTTATTATTAAGGTTAATATGTTTGTAAATCTACATCTACTACTATTGAAGTTGGTGTTAAACTTGATCTAAAACTTGCACGTGAAAAATTTAACCTTACTCTATATAGACAACTTGTTGGTAGTTTGATTTATCTAACCATTAGTAGGTCAAATGTTTCATATGTTGGTGTTGCTTCTAGATTTATATAGGATCCATATTTGGATAATTGAAAATTAACAAAGAAAATACTTTGTTATATCAAATGAACTGTAAATTATGGTTTATTTTATTTTTGTATTGATAATCCTAATTTATATGGTTATTGTGATGTTGACCATGCTGGTGATACTATAGATTGTAGATCTACTTCTAAATATGTGTTTAAGTTTGATGCAGGTGCTATCACTTAGAGTAACAAAAAACAACTTATTGTTTCTATCTGTTCTATTGAAACAAAGTACGAAAGTGCTATGGAAGTTGCCAAATAAACCATGTGGTTGCGAAGGTTATTGGGAGAACTTCATTTATATCTTTCTCACAGTATCGTCTTTCATTGTGATAATTAAAGTTGTATAAGTTTGATAAAAAATTCAGTGCAACACCAACGAACTAAACATATTAAAGTTTATGTGCATTTTATCTAAGAAAAAGTTCTCAATGGTGATATTGATCTACAGTTCTATCCTATAGATGAATAAGTGATAGATCATAAAACTACTTGGTGCTATCAAATTTTGTCAGTTTCGTGCAATGTTGGGTCTCTCGGAGTTGCCATTGAAAGAGAATGTGCATGACAGTGCCACTTCCTAACGACCATGTGTTCCTTTTTCTCTATACTTCTCATTGTAAAGCATTGTAAATTTCGTGTTGAAGTTTTAATTTTGTACCTCAATACATTAAAATATACTTTGTAATGGAGGTCCTTATGTTATAAAAGACTCCAAATATGTTTAATTGATTATTCATGAGAAACTATGAGATGTGTCTCACGATATTTAGCTTAAACTTACTTTCGAGTAGTTTATGGATTATAATTCTTTTTGTTTCAAAAGGTGATTTTTGACATGATGAAGGTTTTTAAATCCTTCAATTATGTCATAGTATAACTCTTTTTTCAATGTGACTATGAATTTTATTCTTACTTAACATTAAGGGGGAGTGTTAGAGCATTTACTGTTTAAGTGGGCTTAATTGATGCTTAGCTTACCTTGGTAGTTAATTAAATAATAATAATATATTATTTATTAACACGAGGTGAAAACCTCGTGTGAGTAAATAATAAAATTATATTTTTTCATACTTACCAATATTGTTAAATGTCTTACAAGATGGTTTGACCAATTAGTTACAATGGTCACATCTCTTCACATTTTATTATAAATAGAGTTTTACCCCTATTGTGAAATATCGTGGATTGAATATTTCATATTTACGTGTCGCAAATATTTGTGAAGGCAATTGAGAGGAAGTGAGAAGAGGAAGGCTATGTATTTGGGGTTATATGTTTCTCAAATATTGAATAATCACTGTGAGTTTTTTACCTTATTTTGAGGTTTTCTCACCTATCTCTGTGTTGTGGATATTCATTGTGTTTCTTTGCTAATTGATTCTGTATCTAGATTTGTTTGTTACATTTCAAATTCTTTCAAGAAGTCATAGCTATAGTTGGAGTTAAAATCAAGCAAGGGTTTAGCTAGAATTGGTGGACCCTACATCACTCATAGTAAGGAGCGGGTAGAGATTTGCATAGCCCCTTGTAGAGGAACTGTGGGCCTTGCCAACTAGTTTGGGTCAGAGGGTGCTATAAGGGAATCTTGTGAAAGTCTTGGCATACTGAACAACAAGTTTGAGTGCATGAAAATGGACCCGACAGTGGGTCAGATAGTCTACGGATCCTTGCAAAATGAAGGGTCAAGTGCAGGGACATGTTGGATAGTGCTAAGAAAGCGGATGAATATTTGATAGGAATAATCCTAAGGGAGTTGTATTTGAAAAGCCACGCCATATCCATAATTACCCCATCAACTTCACCCCCAGAAAAGTAGAAGTTGCCAAAATTAATTGGTGATGGATTTGACGATCTGATATTGCATTGTCGTATGTGCATCACGAAATGGACTCCCAGTGGGTAGACAAATACTTGGATGTCGTTTCTTCGCGGTTACCCTCGAGGAATGGCCATTGATTGGTTCATTAATGCATCAATTGACAAAGCAACATGGGCAACACTCAAGCAAGTGTTCAAAAAGGAATTCAAAAAACTGAGGGCCAACTATGAGATTATTGTGGAAATCTACAACACTAGACAAGGTAAGCACGAGATGGGTTGGGTTTACAATAAGGAACTCAAGGATTTTTTTGGAAAACTTTATAAGGAACCAGTCGATGCGCTGACAAAGAGGTAGTTTATTGAAGGATTGGTTCCTTAGAAAAAAATGAAAATAGTCCCACCTTCTTCATACGAAGATGCTTATAATTGAGAGATGGACATCAAAAGTGAGAATAAAACATCTTCCTTGCACATAAGAAGACCAAGTGAAGATGGGGACTCTAATTCTAGGGACAATGGACCATGATCTGTGTGAGCCTTGAGAAAAGACATGCTCTAGATGATGAATTAAAGGCAAATGGTAAGAATGAAGGTAATGATCTTTTGTGATAGATTTTCCAAGTTACATTGCATTCAATCAAGGACGGCACTTACAATTTGCGGAATAAGAGCGACCAAGTAATGGTCACATGAGCTGAGCCATCGACACCACCCACCACGCCACCAAGGAACTACTGAAGACAGAGCAATAGTGCTGGCAGGAGTTGGATTTAGTACGTTTTTGAAGGACAACTAATTAGACAGGGTTGGGAGTGCAACGAGTGGGGCCATTTCACAAAAGTTTACCCTAACCAAAATTACATTGGACTTCTCTGTAGATGTTGTGGGTATGAGAACCATAACGATGGCAATTGTCCAAAGCAAGCCAATGTCAATATGATTGACATAGTTGAGGGCAAAGAAGTAGTGGCAATTACTAGAGCATAAGAACATAAATTTGATTATCCTGACCCATGTATAGAGAAGGCAAGGTTGGCTGAAGAAAGGGTGGAAGTCGAGAGGGCCATGGTCGAAGAACTATGTTCCTTGAATGAACATAGAAATATAGTGACAAGCATACTAGAGTCTGACAAAGCTATTGCATGACATATCTCGCAGACCATTATACCTTTGAATATAGTTGACTTATTGCAAAGCATTCCAAGGCTCAAGAATGCTCTAACGACTACCATACAAGACATTGGTTTGAACATGGAGCATACAATGGCACACCTTATGTTAGGTGATGGGGATAACACAAACCAAAAGATTGAACCCATAGTCGAGTCCCCCTTTTTAGGTGACCAAGTGATCAATCCTATGCTCTTGACTATGAACCTAGCCTGACAACTAGCAGTTGTGGATATGGAAATTCTTGGTAGGAATTTGAAAAACATTATAGTGGATGCTAGTTGTGGTATGAATGTTCTTCCAGAGGATACTTGGAAGAATCTTGGGAAGCCAACTATATGGCCTATGACATTCCGACTTGTTGGAGCAAATCAAAATGGCATTAAGGTACTGGGTGTACTAATGGGACAAAAGGTAATTATCAAAACCAACCCTTTTTGTTGAATTTTGTGTTCATCTCATTACAAAAGAAGGCCTATGATGCACTATTTGGTCGACGTTGGTTGATAGCATCCAAAGTGGTTCATAACTGGAAAAAGAATTTGTTCTCCATTGAAAACAAGGCTAGAAGTATGTCACTAATTTGCAGAATTAGGTGCTCAGTGAGGAAGCAACATCATTTGACTATTCAGATTTGGATTTAGAAGAAGAATGCTTGATTGATGGGAACCATGGTATGATGGAGCTAGATGATGAAGGTGTCTTGGAGCTATAGTCATGCTTCAACAATGAGATAAAATTCCTTAACGGTCTATTACATTAGTAGATGGAAGACTGAAGTGTTTAAACATGATTGCAATTGTGTTGAGATTATGGAGATTGAAGAAGTCCAAGGCTTGTAGCGGGATGGACAGGATACCAAGTTGTTTTGAACACTCAACATCACTATCAATGTACCCACCGGAGTTGAAAGAATATAATGTCAAGGTCATAGATGCAAAGTTTGATGATAAGTGGGCCCGCTACTTTCAATGGATAGTGGACATGTAGTCCAAGGAGCCAATATCAGTGAGCTTGCATAGGAATATGGCAATAAAAATTTAACAAAATGTGACATCCGACCTATTTTAGAAGTCTAACAGATATTATAGATAAGCTTGACATGGATGAATGTCGGGTGATGGCACAGTGGGAAACTAATGTCATGCAGAAGAGAAGGAAATCTTGGCACAATAAGATCTCTGATGGATGAACTTCCAAACAGGAACTTTGGTTCTGACTTCTGAGATATATTGGGAGGCACAAATTCAAACCCAGTAAATTCAAAGTATTGTGGCTAAGACATTTTAAAATTGTTAAGTTAGAACACATAAACAAAACACTTGTTAAAGACACAATTAATGGTTCTAAGCTTAAATTGTATAAAGTTAGAATGGAGGGAATAAGTATGATTAACCTAGTACCAAATCATGTAAAATAAAGTAAAAAGGGAATAATGACACCAAGCAAATAAAGTGCCACGAGTAGGGTAGTGTACTACTCTATGTTTCACTTTAGTTGGTTAAATCACAAAATCTTGATGGCCATGGTCAAGTACAACTTGACTTCCATGTTCGTAGTAATAAGGGGCAGCTTGACTACTACAAGGAACTTGACCACTGCAAGGAAATAAATGTCTACAAACTTGACGACCATGCACCATCTTGCAGGCATGCAACAAATAAAGTTCATGCATGGGAAAATATAAAGAATGCACGAGACAATTTTAGGCTAGACAAACTTGACACCTAGCTATCACCTAATGTCCATCCTAGAGTAGTAGATGTTTGAATGGACTTTGATGCCCTTGCCTTGGTTGTTTTATCTCGCCAACCTGACTGCTATGACTTGGACAACCGACTTGGTGGTGGTTGCTTGACGCACTGGAGGAAATTGACGACCTTGTAGGTTGTAACACATCCATGCAGCCAATACAGTCCAACTAGACCAAACCCGACAACACCTTCCCTGATGTGGTTGAAGTGTATCTTGATGGCCAACTATAGTTGGGTTTACCACTTGATGACGAGGAAGTGGCAATAATATGCGGAAGGTTGAGGATGGGAATAGCAAACAATAGATCAAGCACCTTGATGACCACCATGCAATACGCGATGTCGATGCTTGGACAACAACTTGACGCTCATACCAATCTCGATGAGCACTCTAAAACAATTGGCAACCTCCCGTTTCGTGACAAACAACTACGGGTAAAGATATTGCCTAACGACCAGAACGGAGAGGTTGACGACGACAAGTTGGATGAGCAGGAGGAAAGGAAGGTTGATGAGTAGGAGGAAGGGATGATGCCCTTCCCACCCCCATTCTCCGCCACCTCCCCCTCCCCAAACGAGTTGTTGGGAGTTTACGAACAAAAACACATTCCAAGCAACGCTTTTTCAAAAAACATTGGATGCCATCATGATTTTCAAAGGTTGCAAAAAGTTCAAATTGTGCTGCTGCCCCTTGACCTCGACGGGGGCTACTGTCCCCAGATCTCGGTTTCGGTTTTACAAGGAAAAAAAATATGGTTGAGAATTGCGTTAGGTGAATCATACTTTTTCTTTCCGCTAGAATGTTATCATGTTGTCTATGATTTGTGTCAGATGGGACTTTGACATATTTTGGGGGGGGGATAATTTAGACCATAACATTAGTATTGGTATGGTTACTAGCGTAATAACATATATAGTAGCCAACAAGTATGTGGTTCTATTGTTGGTAGTTATGTAATAACACACATAAGTATGTTCATAGTTGATGGTTGCGTTAACTGACAAGCCATTGGGTCTTCTTAAATAGCAAGATGTATGTCGGGGAAAGGGCAGTTGTATCAAGTCCTCCCTGTACTACGCAAATTGTTCTAAGACTTATCATTTATGAATGCAAGTTGCTATTGTTCGGATTACTATTCTATGTACGCTACTATTGCTGGCCTAGTATCTTGGTGGACATGAATCAATCTACATTAAGTTCATCACATCCATGGCAAAACCAACATAATCTTGACTCTATCATCATCTACTGCTGCTCAAGAAGATTTACATTAGGTACTAAAAGCGTGTTGAGGCTAGGAATGGCCGTTTCAGTCACTAAATGCCATTGGATAGTGGCTGATGACCTTTACATATCCTTATATGCTTGGCACCTGTGTCTTCTACCCCTGTGACTTGCGAGTTGTCACTGAAAACTCTATACACATAGTGCACTGTCTCTTTATTTGGAGTGGTCCCTTTACGTAGCCATCCAATAGGTCCGGCACACTATCTCTCAGGTTTGCATTTATTGCATAGTTAATCTCTGCCCTTGAAAACCAGGTTTTGGTTGCCATTTGACACACTATGCCATCCCAAATCCTTGTTTAAAAAGAGTGCAATTTGGTGCAACCATCTCTGGAGCCTTACTTCTCAAATGTATCTGGTCTAAAGGACACTAAAAGTCATCGTCATCTCAGACTTGCTGGTTCATAGCTTCATACCAGAAAGTTTTGTAATTTTTTAATATATGAATGTATACCTCTGAAAGATTTAGCTAGGTTTCATAATTGGTTCTGATATAAAGCTCCCTTTGTAAGTCTTTCTCTCCATGGGCGATAGTAGATGGATCAAATGTTTGCAATCTTGTGTATTTTTTTTGATTTGGTAAACTTCCCTTACTGTGTGTCCTGTGGCTTAGATGCCACGACCGAGGGGAAGCTCTTCCATCAAATTCAGCCAGGACTTACACCTGGCCTCTTTTGTCAGGGTGCGCCGCACCCATAATCAGATGTGGTAGTTTACCCAATTTCAACACTCAACAATTGACATTTTTGGCATGTGAAATGTCTGCTGGGGGATTTGAACATGGGTCTTTCCACTATGAAAGCCTTGATGATTTACCAGTGGAGCTCATCCCATTTGACATTTGCGATCATGTATTTTACGTTTCCTATAAAT
This sequence comes from Torreya grandis, assembly GCA_037957365.1. Taxonomy (NCBI): domain Eukaryota; kingdom Viridiplantae; phylum Streptophyta; class Pinopsida; order Cupressales; family Taxaceae; genus Torreya; species Torreya grandis. Next base: position 2,138,920 of record JARHVA010000473.1, read on the forward strand.
ATAAATATTTTTATTTGGTGGATAAAAAATTCTAAAATTGGTCCCATGGGTGTTTATTGATCCAAACTAGTATGTTTTTCATCAGTCACCTTATGGGTCTTAGCGACAGCTACATGCCTGTCATTTTCCATTCGTTTTGCTGTTTGATCCTGTTAATGGCATTTTTTTCTGGAAGGATTATAAATTCTGGCTAATTTGGAGATGGCTTTGAGACAACTTTGCTTTTATAGGTGTAATTTCATGCCTGCATACTACCAAGCATGTTACAGCCCCAAAAGAACCAACTATATATCATAAAGCTATTCGTTGTGTATTCAAATGATGGATGATGCTCTCACTCCAGAATCAATGAGGAAAATTTATGTGAAAGGAAGGCAAGCCTTTCCTTTTAACTAGCTGAATTGGCTTGAACAATATCCTCACTAAAAATCAAGTTAATGGAGCCAACTATATATCATAAGGCCATCTGCTTTGTATTCAAATAATGGATGATGCTCTTACTGCAGAATCAAGGAGGAAAATTTATGCTAAAGGAAATCAAGCCTCTCCATTTAACTAGCTGATTTGGCTTGAACAATTTCCTCACTAAAAATCAAGTTAATGGAGGGAAGCTAGCCAAATTGGATAAGAGACACTTGGACAACTATGATTTTTGAAAATGCCCCTTCCTATTTTTGCCATCTGATTATGCAAACATCCTTTCTTTCAAGCTTATAGAGGCCAGGACGATTCTTCTCCACTCATTCCTTGGCATGCTTACCGGGGGTATGCTGGTAATTCTTGTTTTGATATTTTGGCTAAAGAACTTCGGTGAAAGAATTTAGCTTGATGGTTCTGAATATCTTGCTTTTGCTTGATAGTTTTGATTCTAGCACACTTTGTTTCTTGTTGTAGTCTCAAATATAGATCATTGGTGTTTTTCTAGTAATTTTGTGATAGCTTAGTAATTTGATTAGCAACCCAAAGTTTTTGGAATAGATTAAAAAATAATTCTTGGACTGTATTTGATAATTCTCTCTTATATATCCATATGAAGTCATGGATGCCTTTCGCATGGTTTGGAAGCCCCTTTTTTGATTTCTTTTTCATCTTCTTGACAAAGGGGGATGCGATCCTAGAAAAGTCCCAAGTCGATTTGTTTGGGATATGGAGTGGTTTGAATGGAGTAGGATGTCTGGTGCGTTGTAGCCTAAGTTACTAGATTTGACAAAACTCCCCTCTTTACCTGAATGGAAAAGGTTCTGGTTCTTCCTGGAAACGTCCCGCATTCTTTATAATTGCCGAGTCATTTTGGGAAACTCTCCAGAAACACCGCCATGACGAACCCACAACAATGATCTACTGAAAATTACAAAATAAAAAATAAAATAGCTTAGCCTAAATCATAAATCATAATCTGTAACCTAGGTCCTATGATATTTTGAAAAAAGCAGCTTTTTTAATATTTGTTTATTTTAATGCTGACTTTGCACATAACCTTGAAATTATGCTTTATTTAAACATCTAATGTATGTACGTTTCCATGAAAAACCATACCCAGGGTTCCAAGAAATTGGTGTTTCCCGTATGCTCACCCAAACCTGTACCCGGGTCGCAAAAAAATGGCGTTTCTTTTTCCTGTGTGCATACATGTTTCCTAGTAACTTAGGGTGTAACATTTTCATTGATATGAGGACGATTCCAGATGACGGGTTGGAAGGAGAACTAACGGTATTTTAGAATTACTCCTCTTAATGATAGTTAATTAAGCTTAAGTTATTGTGTCATCTTCTTCTGATCAAGAGATTTACGCTCATTAGAGGGGCTCCTCTTAGTGGTCTGCATAACCTAAATTGTGGTTATTTGGATTCTGTCCAATTAACTTTCTGTAGTTAATCACACCTTCCAGTAAACACTTTTAAATATTTTAACTTAATTAGTTTCCTACAACAGCACGGCGAACAATGAGTGTTTTTAATGGATGTATTGCTATATTATCCTCTATAAGTTTGTATCAAAGTTGTTGGCAATATGTATATTATTTGCACCCGTACCTTATGTATTTGTGTCTCCTAATTATGATGTTAATTTTTTTGATATTAGTGGACTTTGAATTCTGTCCTACATAAGAAGGGACCCATATTCAATGATAAGTACACAGTCTTTAAAAATTCTGCTTTGTTTTAGCTTGTGAATTGTAGGCCACGTGGTGCATATTTTGGCTATTGTTGGTAATGATTTTACTTGTTATGCAATGTATAAATGTGTTTTGTATTTCTGAATCAATTGGAGATATTCATGGCTATGTTTGCAGGAATCCTTCTTTTAGCAGAGATTCTTTCTTGTCTCAAGACGAAACCTTTGGAAGAGACTTCTATTCATAGCCTCACAGTTTTTTTTACATCAAGACTTGTAAGTTGATACATATATAGTTATTTTTTCTTTATATACACCACATATGTAGAATGAAGCGTGTCATTTTTTCTCTCTTGTAATGGCCCCCGCTTTGATGATTTGTTCCGCTTGATTGTCCTTCTAGAGATTCATTTTTTATTTCAGTTAACCATGTGCTTTGAAATTCCATTATTGACAGGTTTCATATATTAGATAAAAGTCTTTGGGTGGTTTAAGCCTTTAGGCTTCATGCTACGCGACCTTGTTTTTAAGCCTTTAGGCTTTATGTCATGTGAGCTTGTGTTTATGAAATTTTGAGATCTATAGAGAGAACAAAGAGGGAGTTGTTTTATCCCACACACTGTAGTCAGATTAATTGCAATCATTTGCTATGTTGACAGTAATTTTGTTTAATTACGTGTTGACACGAGTTATGTACTTAGTTACTTTTTGGTTAGTACGGTCGGTACCTTGAGGGTTATGGTCTAACTGACACACCTCTTGGTCGACCAACCTATATGTAGAATGATGGAGGTCAGGGAAGGGAGCTCTCATATTGTCATACACTCCTTGTACCATAGCTTTGGACGTACACTTCCTTATATCAATTTAGTTGCAGATATCTAATTCTTGCAATTGCTGGTATGTTCATTCTTCTCCGAGAACTTTGCCATTGTGTTTTCCAGGGATGTGGGCTTTGTTGATTGGGGTTGTATTCCTAAATTCTTGAGTTTCATCACAGCTTCTTCGGCCTTAGATCAATGTATGCGCTTCTTCTTTGATTGTTGTGAGGGGTGCTTTGGTGCTATTGATGATAGTTCCACCAATTCTGACCAACACAAGACACACTCTGGATGTCATTCTCAGACTCCTCCTTGGTGATCGTTCGATGTATAATTTTCGAGATATCACTTTTAATATTGAAGAAGACTAGCAAAGCGTTTTCTTCACCCTTCTTGGCCCCTGTTCTTTGTCAGTTTTACAACTTCATTTTTTTCTTTTGTTGATAGTATCATTGAAGCGCCACATCTTTCCCTCCGAGGTTTTTTCTTTTGCTAAACTCCTGTGTGTGTGTGTTTGCACCCACACACACAGAGGAAAGGAGGGAGAGTTTTGCATTTTGAATTGGAGCTAACACAACAAACTTTTCTTTTGGTTTTTTGTGATTACTCTTCCTCCTTTAGGTGGACAGTCTTTTGGACAACAGCTAATTCCAACTAACCTGTGCCTAAGGAATTCTGGTATCTCAAATCTAAAACCTGATATGAAGTGTGTTGCTCTGTTGTCAATGTTATGGCCCAAAATAATGTATTTTGGAAAAATTTAAAGAGCAAAAGCATTTGACATTTGTGAAACACATATAAATAATGTTACTTGAAGTGATAAAGGATCAGTTCCAGGTTTGAGCATTAAGGATGGATAAACAGGTCTCATATGATTAAACTGCGTATGGTGATCCTAAAATGCATTAAAATGGTTCGATATATAGTTTTTAACTAGTAAAAATCAAGAGCATACAAGTCATATTAATGCTTTTCAGGACCACTCCTGGCAATTGACTGACAGGCTACGAGTACTTTCGGCCTATATTTGGAAGCATTGGGAAAAACATATTGGCGAAATAAGAACTGCTGGGAAACCTGGTTGCACCTAGAATTTGTTGGAAATACAACTTTGAATCCATTTAAATGTTGGAGTTACACTAATATTTTTGTTTTTCCTATTAAATAATGTAAAGACTTAACTAAATGCTAGTTAAGTCTAACTGATAACTTCCGTAACTGGTATAACCATAACTGCTGTAACCATTTTTTGAATTGCATAAATAAGATTGATGCACTGATCAAATCATCAAGTGCTTTCACAAACATCTCATCATTTGCTAACAGTGGTATCAGAGCCACCACTCGAGGAAGCCATGTAATGTCCCCATTTTTTGATTGAGATCTTGATGGGACCCTTAGCCCATTCTTGTTTCCGACGGCTAAGGGTAGAAGAAGGTTATGGGACATGGTGGACCACTTGTGAAAAGTTACTAATGAAAAAGGTACTTTGTATTTTTAATTTTGAGTTATGTTTTGAGAAAAAATGCTTTATGTATATTTCACTTAAGTGGAGGAGTTTTGGGTCTTGGCTTATAAGAATTAAGTTGTTTTTTAAATTAACTCTTTCTTTCTATTTTGGAGCGCTACACTTGGAGGAGGGTATTTAAAGAGGATAAATCTATTTAAAGATTATGTGAATTTGGATATTTAGATTTGATAATCAAGTATGTCAAGCTTGGTTGTTGAAGGTAGATGCTTGAAGAATGTGATCTGGGAACAATTCAGATGACAATTCGGGTGATGGGTCTACCCCAATTGATGATGGAACTTCCGGGAGCCATAACTTTTGCATCGTAGCTCCAATTGACTTGCCGTTTGAACCGTTGGAAAGCTAATAATGAGGGGAACGTCGTGAGATGGCATGGAGCTTCGTTTGATGAAGTTTGACCCTCTAAAACTCAACGGAAGTGTCACAAATTTTAATTTTAGTAGTGTAGTCTAAAAATAGTAAGTTTTTAAAAATAGTAATTCTTCGAATTCTGTATTGTTGTAAATCATGGAAGTCGAAACAATTCATCTCCCTCGAGATTGGTGACCTTCCACATCCTCCCCACACCTTTAAAAGCATGTATAAATGAAGATGTAACCCACAATGGAAATGTGACATCTCTTTTCAGAGATAAGCATATGAGATAGCATTATTTGAATTGTTTTGTTCTTGTTTTTTGAATTATCTTTCAAACAAAGCTTTTGAGTTTTGGATCAGTGGTATCAGAGCGGTTTGTCTTTAGAGTGTATGATTCCAAGGACGAAGTTAGATTATAGGAAGCTTGAGTGGAAAATAGAACCAACAGACTATCCACCTATTCGCTCCAAACGACTTCAAATGACAGACAACACCGAGACATCCGATCCTTTCAAGGAAATGGTGAATGAAGCCCTCCAACAGCAGCAAGCGCAGATGCTACAATAATTAGCTCAAATTCTCCAACAAATTTTGATGAGAAATTTTGGCTCCTCATCCGCACCTGCACATCCTTTCAGTGCCCCAACACCCTTCAAGGTTCAGGTGATTTTGATATCCTTACATTTGAAGGCAAAATCAATGCTGATGCAGTAGAAAATTGGTTGGATCAATTGTCATCTTATTTTTCTGTAAATAAATTCACCGATAAAGAGAAGATTACTTTTGCTCTTCTGAAAGCATGATTGCCTGTCAAAAATTGATGGGAAGTGTACAAAAAGAGATTCAGTGCAGATGATATTGGCCTTGAGACGAAACCTACATGGGATGATTTCATAGAAGCTATAAAGGAAGAATACTACCCCATTGGAGCATACGACGATCTGTATATAGAGTGGCAACAACTTCGCCAAGGTAAGGAACAGTCTATTCAAGATTATACTGACATTTTTCATTCTCTATCTGCGAGATTGGGCATCCAAGAAAGTGAGAAACATAAGGTTCTCAAATACGTGGCAGACTACAATGGTACATACGGGGAGAAATGGAACTCTTCAATTTGAAAACCATCGGTGAGGCATACAAGTTCGCAGTGAAGATTGAGTAGAAGTATGGAAGAATGAATATAAAAAATCAGTCTTCAAAATGGAAAAGTGACAAAGAAGGTCAAACACGAGGCCAAAATTGGAAGCAAAAGGAAAGAAAGACTGGGAAGTGGTGTGATTGTCACAAATTTGGAACTCACTCCAAAGAAGAATGTCGAGCCATTAAGTCACTGCTTTCTGAGTCACAATCCTCAACATCTACTGCTCTACCTCATACAGACCCTGCAGTCAAAGAGGTTGAAGAAGAAATTGTAGATGTTGATCCTGAAGCGATTGTTGCTTCATCACAGACCCATGACAAGATGCTAGATGACAAGGAAAGGTTGTTTCACTCTAAGTTATGGGTGAAAGGTGTTGTCCCCCAAAAATATCCCTCATTTTTGGGACAACATTTGAACTATTTTGGTCCTATAGACCAAAATTGTCTCTTCCCTTTTTAAAATTTGTCCTGGGCATTCAAATTCCTCATTTTTCAAGCTTTTTAGAAATCTACGGACTCTGCAAGCTTAAATCTATGGACGCTGCAGGCTTAAATCTACGGACTTAGTAAAAAGAGAAAATCTACGGACTCTGCAGGTTTGAATCTACGGACTCAGCAGAAAGAGAGAATCTACGGACTCAGCAGGAAGAGAAAATTTACGGACTCTGCAGGCTTTAATCTATGGACTTAGCAGGAAGAGAAAATCTACGGACTCTGCAGGCCAAGTTCAATGGGCTTTACAGGTTGATTTCTACAGACTTGATTTCTACAGACTCTGCAGGCATGTTCATTTCTACAGGGTCAAAGGCTTTTGTAGGCGGGTTCAACCAAAAGAATCAGTTTCTAACACTTGGTTATTTTCAAGATTGGTTCAGTGCCTTGGTTCAATAAAAAATGTCTATCGATAAGCATTCAAGCAAAAGAGGCTTGAACCATTGAACCGTTGAACCACTTTGGTTCAAAGGTTCAACGAGTTCAAGGTTCAATCGGTTCAATGCTTTCGGTTCAACGACGGGTTCAATCAAAGGAATGGTTCAATGGCTTGGTTCAACCAAGCGGTTCAACGCTTTGCTTCACTCGGGTGGTTCGTCCGCTTTGTTTTACATTTTGGTTCATCCTTTGGTTCAATGAAATGGTTCGTCAATCGGTTCAAGGCTTTGTTTGAACCGTTGAACCAAAGCTTGGTTCAACGGTTGGTTCAACGTCTTTCGGTTCAAAGGCGGGTTCAAACACATGGTTCAAAGGCTTCGTTTGAATCGTTGAACCAAAGCTTGGTTCAACGGTTGGTTCAAACAAATGGTTCAACGACTTAGTTCATCCACTTGGTTCAAAGGCTTTGTTCATTCAATTGAACCATCAGCTTGAACCATTTTGGTTCAAAGCTTGGTTCAACGTTTGGTTCAACCAAGCGGTTCATTGTCGTGGTTCAACGAAGTGGTTCAACGGAGCGGTTCATTGTGACGGTTCAAATGAGTGGTTCAAAAATAAAAGTTCAAGAGAGTTTCTTGAAGGACAAGTGCCCTTGCGGAGGGCACTTGGTCGACAAAAATACCTTTCGGAAGGGTCATTTTCAAATAAAGCCGCAAAGGTAAATTCTTTCGGATTTTTGTTTAAGGCATTTGAAAAAGTCTAAGGCATAATTCTTTCGGACTTTTGTCCGAAGGAATTCCTTCGGACAAAAAGTCCGAAAGAATTCAAGAAGCGACTGCAGGAAGAAAACCCAAAGGAAATTCTCAAAGGCAAATGGAACAAAATGGAAATTCTGCGGACTTTTTGTCCGCGGGAAAATACCCTCGGAGAAAGCCCGAGAGACAGTCCGCTAAGGAAAAGGCCGCGAGAGACTTCTAAGGCGAAGGCTGTCGAAGGAACCCGAAGGGTAGGTACCCTTGCGGGGGACTCTCGGCTGCCAAATTGTAGGACACATCCCTGAAGCCGAAAGGTCATCTTTCCTTCGGGAAGACGTGAAACATGAAATCCGAAGGAAGAATCTAGCAACCCGCCAGAATAAAGAAGCCCGAAGGCCATCTGAAGACCGCCCGAAGGGCAGATACCTTGTAGGGGGCTCTTCTCGACCCAAAGCAGATCATTTCTTAAGGCCTGAAAGGGCAGGTTCTTTTCGGGAAAGTACCAAACAGAAAAGCCGAAGGACCAAGGGGTGACGCGCCGAAAGACGTCAAATTCAAGACAGCGAACTAGCCGTTGAAGATGTGGTGACGGGCGCGCGAACGTCAATTTCAAATATCATAAAATAGCCGTTGATCCTTGTAATCTACAGAGCCAAATGCATTCACAGGGTTTAAAGCTAAGACCAACAGAAAGCGAGGAAGGAACAAAACAACAAATTGAATCCAGGACCCGATTCAATTAACTAGAAAAGGAGGAACGATGAAGGAAGGATCAGATCGCCAGGTGGACATTGAAAGTTGTAAACTTTCAATAAGCGTGACTTGTTTCTCTGCATTGAGAAAAACAAATGGGTAAACGCCCTTAATTTCCAGCCTGTCTTCCTAACAGTTTTCAACGCAACATGATGTGTTACTGTTCCCGAGTCGTTGAAGAGGCTATATAACGGACTCTCTTTTATTGTAAATACATCTCTTTTTGACAATCAGAACGAAACTCTGCTCAAATTGAAAGGCACTTCTGAGACTTTGAGCTCAATTTGTTGATCATATTTTGTTATTGGAATAAGAAAGCAAGTGATTTTTCAGACTTTGTGCTGTGATATATTTGTTGTTGAGAAAACTGTTCTTATGTCTTTTTCCTTAATATATCTTCTGTTCCTTTAATTCAACAAGCAGAATTAGTGATAGTAGTCAGGAAAGTGTCCTGAAGAGTCAAGTGTGGAGAGACTTTGTGCCCTCATTGTCTTTCGTATCTTACTCTTGAGAAATTTAGGTGGAGACTTTGTGCTGCATCTCGATTTGCTGGTTACTACATTTTTGGTTACATTTTGTTGTTACTACCAGGAGTACTCTTGTGGTTGGTTGAATAGTACTTCTGAAAGAAGAGGAGTGCTGTCTGTCATTTCCCTTGAGATTTCTCCTTTGATCCGCACGCATCATCTCCGAAAAAAGAGAGATGGATGGTTTGTCCTACCTTTGAGTATTATTTTCTATATATATATATATATATATAGTTTATCTATAGGGAACCTCCATTTGATGAGAGGAGAGATCAGTCCCCTTCTGATGTGGTGAACCTACACATTTGGACGACTAATCTTCCTACTTTGGCTGATCAGACCTATTTTGTTTATCAGTACGCTGATCGACAAAATATTCAACCAACAAAAGGTAAGCCTCTGCATTTCATTCTTGATAGTGGACGTCAAAAGAATTTAATTTCTGCTAATGTTGTGAAAGCGTAAATCTATCCATGAAGCCTCACCCAAAGCCATACAGTATTGGATGGTTGAGTCCAGGGAGAAACCTCTGTGTCACCCACCAATGTCTTCTCCCATATGCAATAAAACCTTTTCAAGATGAGGTCATATGTGATGTGGTCAATCTAGATGTTTGTGATGTACTCTTTGGTCAGCCATTCATGTATGATCGACATGGCATCTATGAATCAAGAACTCGAAGGATCACTTTCACTCTTGGAACACGGTGCTATAGGGTACCAGAGGTACCACCTTCTACACCTGTCTCTCTGATTAGTGCCAAGAAATTTGTTCTCATGGTGGTCAAGCCACAAGAATCCAAAAGGGTTGATGTTACAGCCCTGACTACACAAACAACACAACAACAGAAGCAAATAGATATCGAGCTGAAGAAGTTCATGGCCTTCCGTCCACAGACTAATGGTCAGATAGAAATGGTGAACAATTGGGCTCAGCATAGTTTTATAAATCACAGTCCCTTCCAAGTATGCATCGAGAATCAAATCAAAGTACAATTACCACACTTGATGAAAAATATTGATGCAATGGAGACCATTGCTTCTCAAGGAGGGAGGAACGATTCGGGCAACAATTCAGATGACAATTCGGGGGATGGGTCCACCCCAATTGATAACGGAACTTTTAGGAGCCATAACTTTTGCATCGTAGCTCCAATTGACTCGCTGTTTGAACCGTTGGAAAGCTAATAATGAAGGAAGCGTCGTGAGATGGCATTGAGCTTCGCTTTATGAAGTTCGACCCCCTAAAACTCAATGGAAGTGTCCCAAATTTCAATTTTAATAGTGCAGTCTAAAAATAATAAGTTTCTAAAAATAGTAATTCCTCGAATTTTGTATTGTTGTAAATCATGGAAGTCGAACCAATTCATCTCCCTCGAGATTGGTGACCTTCCACATCCTCCCCACACCTTCAAAAATGTGTATAAATGAAGATGTAACTTGCAATGGAAATAAGACATCTCTTCTCAGAGATAAGCATATGTTTGGGTCTGCAAATTTGATCAATTAAACATCTCTTTTTAGAGATAGCATTATTTGAATTGTTTTGTTCTTGTTTTTTGAATTATCTTTCAACCAAAGCTTTTGAGTTTTGGATCAGAATGTTACCCTTCAAGTTCTACTAGTTGCTCTATAATGGTGTTTTGCAACACCACCTTTCAAAAATTGTGTGAACACCTTGGAAAACTTCTATATGTGAATTTGTAGGTTCCTAGGGTGGACGAATTGCTTGGAGGAGTTGGGCAAATTACTTGGAGGGTTTGTGAGGTCATTGAAGAGTGGCGAATTGCTTGTGAGGGGAAGTGGTTGATTTCTCTCCTTGGGCAACTTGCTTGGGAGCTTGGGATCATCTTTGAAAGGCCTTGCTATTGGTGGAAACCCTCTTCTAGGGTTAAGGTAAATTTTATGTATTTTTCCTAGTGGGGTGAATTGCCTTTGAGGTGAGATTGCATGTTTATTGGGCTGATTTATGCTTCGAAAATATTTAGAATTATTTCTATATTTTTTCCAAGAGGGACGAATTGGTTTGAAGGCTTGGGAGGCATTGTTGAGGGTTTATTTCAAGGGTTTGATATTCAGAAAATTATTTGCATAATTTTGGGTGAAAAACTAGGGTTTTCAGAACTTCGAGATATCATTTGGAGGACCTCTCGTGGATGAAAAATTTGTAAATTATTTTTATTGGATAACTGTTATTTTTGTGTTCATTCTGAGTCCTCACTCATTAAAATTCCAAGTAATTCACAAGTTATGAATTTTCTAAGTTTCATTTGTTTGAGGTAAAATAATAAATTATTGAGGGCATATTTGAAAAGAGTAAAGGTTAGAAAAATATTTATATTACTTTCCATAAGTTGGGCGACTTGTGTGGAGGGTTTGAAGTGTCTTTGTTAGCTGAATTTTGCTCTTTGAAAGCTTTGACAATGTGTAGGGTTTTTGGCCTAATTATTGGAAGGTCATCCAAAGGTTTCAATGCTGTTTTGCAAAGTATATGACTGTTGTACCAGTGCTAAAATATCAAAATTATTGCATATATTTCCAGCAGTTACATCATTCATGCTACAAGGGATACAATTATAGCTTTATATTTGTCACTTATTAAAACAATTGTGAAGTGTTGTTGTAAGGATTTGAGAAGATTATTGTGGCTAGGGTTTGCTAGGTTTTTGGGCAGCATACAATTTATTTTCAACTTGACTTGAGGGTTTAAAGGGAATTACTTATTTTTGCTTGAGATCCTATTTGGGGTCACTACAATCTAGCAACATGGTATGAGTGTATAACGTTCGAGGAAACCCTGGTTCTAGGGTACAAACAAGAGGAAGATGAGATCGAAGGTTGTGGAAAAGAATTTTGCCGAATTCCGACTTACGCATAGAGCAATCCCGTTCGAGTTGAATGCGGGAGGAGACAAACACAGAGGTTTTTCGCGTCAAGGAGGAAAAAATGCGAGGAAACATGAGTCGCGAGTCTCAGAAGGGAGGAGAGAATGCAAAGCGGGTCGCAGGAAGGGCATGCATGGGTTTGCAGAAAATCGACATTGCAGGGAGATTGTCAAGGGTTTTTGGTGACTGCAGGGAAGAAAATCGACGTTGCAGGGAGATCGTCGAGGGTTTTTGGTGATCGTCGAGGGTTTTTTTACAAAGTCATGGTCAAAGGCAAAACACCAAACAGTAAAGGACGAGGACAAGGTCGTGTCATGTTTGCAATCATGAGCCACATTCGAAGGACGCTGGAAGGGCTTCTAATCGTGGAAGGGGACAATCCCCAAGGTTGCAGTCACAACGCCAACAGAGTCGTGGAAGGGCATAGTTCCCAATAAAATTCCCATGAGTTCATTTGATATTTTTTGGACTTTTTAAAAATATTTTTTCCGAGTGGTTGAAAATTGAACTAAATCAAGATATATATATATATATATATATATAGTTTAATTTTGTGGAATTTTATTTTATTGGTTAAAAATTATTTTTTGGAGTGAAAAATGACCAATATCCAAAATCTCGTTCTTCTTGATGCCCAAAAATTAACTGGGCAGAATTATAATGTATGGAGTCATAAAATCTTGACAGTTGCAAAATTGCGTGATTGTAACAAGATAATACTTGACACAAAACAATGACTGACAACGAATTTTGCCGATAATGACATACATCATAAAGAAGCCCTTTTGTTGTTGAAACTTAATGTGTCGGATGACATGATTCTGGAGGTTCGAAATGTTGCATAAGCAAGTGCACTATGGACCAGTCTCAGGGACAAGTACCAGAATTCGGAAAAGAGTTGAGTACTTTATTTGAAAAATCTGTTGTTTTTCACAAAAATGTCTGAAGGTGGGTCTTTGTCAAAACATTTATTACGGATGAAAGATCTCTGTGACTAATTGTCAGTTATCAACAAACAACGAGATGACGATGATATAGTGGTTCTTGCTTTGAATAGCCTGACACCTTCATATGAATCGTTCGTGGAAGCTTTGCACCTGATGACAGAGAGTAACACTCACTTTTGATCGAGTTCTTATTTGCAGGAAAAAGAATGCAGACAGACACTTCAATGAGCCTAATTTTGGTCAATCCAAAAGTGCATTTGCTGTCCATTCCAAAGGGAAATGGAAAAGACATTCAGATACGTCTTCATCTTCCCCGAAATTCAAGGTAAAATGTTATTATTGTAAAAAAATTGGTCATATTAAGAATGTAGAAAAAGACAATATGATCTAACACATAACAAGAAGGCAAAAGGGCATGCAAATGTGGCAGCAATTGAAGCTGAATCTGAGGAAGAATATGCTTTCATGGCGTCATGTTTCGTTCTGATGAGAGGACTACCAATGATTGGTTTTTTAATTTCGGTGCATCACGACATTTTACATGTCGAAAAGACTAGTATGTTAATTTCAATACAAAAGAAAGTTTTTCAGATTCAGTTTCTTTGGGTGATGGTAGATCACATGTTGTAGAAGGGATAAGAGATATACACATTGTATTGAATAATACTGCAAAGTTCATAGTCAAGAATTTTAGGTATGTACCTAAGATGAACAAAAATCTTCTATCAATCAGTCAGTTAACGAAAAATCCCCATATTATAGTCAATTTATCAAGAAAAAAATGTAGTGTCTGATATCAAAGATGATAAAGTCATAGCCCTATGCATTGGGAAAAATGGCTTGTATAGACTTGTTGATCTTGCCATTGTTAGTTTGAATGCATTAATTGTGGAGGATAATACCAGTGTTGTATGGCATGAAAGATTTGGACATTTCAGTCTTCAGTATTTGGCCAAACTCCAAAAATCAAATATGGTTCTTGGATTGCCTACTATCCAAGTCAAGCAGGATGTATGTGCAGGTTGTTTGGCTGGCAAACAGAAGCAAAAACCTTTTTCCACTGAAGGTGCCTGGAGAGCAAAGGGGCTCTTTGATCTTGTTCATGCGGATCTATGCGAGCCATTTTGGAAGTCATCTACTATTCTTGGTGCAAGGTATTTTTCGTTGTTCGTAGATGATTTTTTGTAGAAAAATGTGGGTCTACTTCTTGAACAAGAAGTTTGACTATTTTGCTGAGTTTGTAAAATTTAAAGCACTAGTAGAAAATCAAACAAGTCGGCGGATCAAAACCTTACGATCCGATAATGGGAGAGAATTCACTTCAAAGCAATTTCAGAACTATTGCGGCAAAGAAGGAATTCATTGACAACTAACAACCCCATACACTCCTCAGCAGAATGGAGTGGTTGAAAGGTGAAATTGCACACTCATGGAGATGGCTCGATCCATGATGCACAATAGAGGTGTGTCGTATAAATATTGGGGAGAAGTAGTAAACACAATAGTGCACATACTGAACAGAAGTCCTTGCAAGGCTTTAGAGAACATCACTCTGGAAGAAGCCTGGTCCAGCATAGTAACACATTTTCGTGTTTTTGGTTCTGCTGCATATGCTCTCATTCCTAAGAAACAGAGAAGCAAACTAGATTCTAAATGTGCACGATATTTCTTTGCTGGTTATAGTACTTAATCCAAGGCATATAGAATAATAGATGTGTCTACTAACAAGATCATCATTAGTCGAAATGTTGATGTAAAAGAAACATATTCATTTTTTGTTTGTAATCAGCAAGCTGTCTTTAATAATTTAGAGGTTTCTAGCATTGTACTTCCTCTGAAAGATGAGGAACCACATGTTATGGAGACACCCTCACAGCTTTCATTGCAACAATCTATGGCTAACACTCCATTAGTGTATTAGCGTCGTCGACTTGAGTCGACCACTTCTCCATCTGCTGTATATCATGAACAAGAATCCTTGGTACAATAGAGATCCAAGTGGTATTACACCACTTTATAGGATGTATGAGAGGGGGATCTTCCTCAATCTCATACACTGTCTCGGCAACCAGGAAAGTCAGTTGTGGATTCAACTGATGATGAAGAATTTATGCATTTTACTCTTGCTTTTGATCTTTTCACTATTTCAGAGCCCCAACAATATTTTGATGCACAGGGCAAACCTGAGTGGGAGAAAGCGATGCAATCAAAATATGATGCCTTGATGAGAAATAACACCTGGACATTGGTGGATTTACCTCTAGGTAAGCAACCCATTGGTTGCAAATGGGTGTACAAAGTCAAATGCAACGCTGATAGTACTTTGGACAAGTACAAAGGCCGTCTTGTTACGAATGGATTTTCAGAACAAGAGGGAATAGACTATGAGGAGACTTTTTCTCCTATTGCAAAAATGGTCACATTTCGGTTACTTCTTTTTATTGCATCTCAATTTGGTTGGAAAGTATTTCAAATGGATGTCAAAAGTGCTTTCCTTAATGGCGATCTGGATGAAAAAGTATACATGTTGCACCCTGAAGGTTTTCAGGGACTTGGACGTGATCATTTGGTTTGCAAATTGGTGAAGTCCCTCTATGGGCTTAATTAGGCTCCTTGAGCTTGGCACATCAAAATTGATCAGCATCTACAAGATTTTGGATTCAGACGGAGTCCATCTGATCCAAATCTTTATATCAAAAGCACTGATGATGACATTGTGATACTCATTGTATATGTTGACGATCTTGCCATCACAGGTAGTGGAGACAACGATTTAGAAAGTCAAATCAGATTTATGCACTACTTTTGATATGACTGATTTAGGCCTCCTACACTATTATTGGGGTGTAGAATTCTGGCAACATGACCACTCCATTTTCATTGCTCAGGTCAAGTATGCCACTACTCTTTTGAAGAAGTTTGGAATGATGGATTGTAATTCTACTTCACCTATGGAGGTAGGGCTTAAATTATCAGGGCATGATTCATCACTGGTCAATGAATCATTATATAGACAATTGGTGGGCAGCTTGATATATTTTACCACCACTCGACCAGATTTATGTTTTGCTGTTAGCTACCTTTCTTGGTTTTTGTCTCAATTGAAGCTAGTACACTGGACAACAACAAAACATGTTTTGCGATATGTCAAAGGAACTCTTGACTTTGGCATTCTCTATCAGAGGATAGTAGATTTCAGATTGATTGGTTATACAGATTCTGCTTGGGGAGGATCACTTGATACTCAAAAATCTACCACCGGGTATATATTTTCTTTTGGTTTAGGAGTTGTTTCATCGCAGAGCAAGCTTCAACATAACGTTGGTCTCTCTTCCACTGAAGTAGAATACAAAGCAACAGTCAGTGCCGGTTGTGAAGAAGTTTGGTTATGTTGGATTCTAGTTGATTTGCAACTTCCTTCATATACACCTACTTCACTATTTTGTGATAATCAAAGTGTATTGAAGTTAGTAAAGATTCCTGTTTTTCACACTCACATCAAACACATCAAGATACATCATCACTACATTCGACAGTTGGTTGATTCTAGTGACATTTCTCTTCACTTTTGTGCTTCTACAGATCAGCGGAAATATCTAATGACTAAACTTCTTGGTTTTATTCTGTTTGTAAAGTTTCGAGACAAACTTGGAGTTGTCTCTAGTTTAGTCATTAAGAGGGGGTTTCAAATAATGTAAAGACTCAACTAAATGTTAGTTAAGTCTAACTGATAACTTCTGTAACTGGTATAACCATAACTGCTGTAACCATTTTTTGAATTGCATAAATAAGATTGATGCATTGATCAAATCATCAAGTGCTTTCACAAACATCTCTTCATTTGCTAACATTTACCATTCAGTTTGCATTTGTAGTTGTGTTCAATTCACATTTATAGGAAAGAAAGAAACCCAAACATTGGGCACCCAGTCGTGTATGTATGCATACTTGCATATGAAATGGAAAGTTTGAAATTGTGTCTTGACTCTTCCCAATTGGTCTCTTGTATATGAGCTTTAAATGTTGCTGTGTAGATTGTTGGTTTGTCCTTTACATAGCTGCCCTGTTTTTCTCTTTTTGACATGTTCTCACATCTGCTGGAGAAATATTGGAGACCTAGCATTTGGACACACAATAGGATCAGTCAGCAGTGGCTTTTCTCCCAGCAGTTAAGGAGTTTAATGATGAAAACTTCCACACTTGGGAGGTAAAAATGTAAATACATTTATTTGGAATAGGGATTCGGAATGTGGTGGCTGGTAATGTTACCGAGGCAACAGATCTTGCAGCTGCAACTAATTTGGAGAATAGGGATAATAATGCAAAAGCAATCACAGGTTTGAATTTATCTGATATGCATATACACCATTTTAATTTCGAAAAAAGTTCTATATAATATTTAGATTCATTAAAAGAGACGTCTGGCTCAATTGATGACATTGTAAAATAACATTGAATCAACAGTTGTTTGGATTGAAAATGGTTGAAGGTGAAAGTGATGCTAACCGCATAAATCAATGAGGTCTTTGGTGAATCAGCTCGCTGGAATGAAATAGAAAATAAAAGAAATTGATGCAATGGAAATATTATTAAAAAGCATGCCACCAAGCTTAGCAATGCAGTGTTACTATCTAGTCATTTACCCTTAGGAAATTACCATCCCAAACCTATATAGCCGATCCTCGTAATGGTACGGATACAAATACGAGATTCGGGTACACCTATATGGAAATTGTTTTTGGGGCTTGAATACATTTTTGGATACAACCATTCAAAAGTATATATAAAATATTAAAAATATAGCCAAATAAGCAAAATTAACCACATAATATGCATAGAGTAAGCAAAATAAGTTAAATAATCACAAAACATACTGATAATTCAAAGTCAAATGTGATGATATTCAGTGATCAAACTTAGATTAGTCTTAGAACAAGTACATAGTGCAAATGTTGCAATGTATGGACATAAATCAAGACAAATCAGCATATTCATTATATTCATATTGGTCTTCAATGTCTTCATTGAGAGCATCATTATGTGGTTCATTAGAGCCACAAGCAATAATAGTGCCACTCCCACTAGCTCCGCTGTGTAGGTTGTGTGAACAAGCTGCTAGCTCCATGTCGAGCAATGAAAGTTAGGCAATATAGGCATCCAAGTCAATAGTCTTGGGTCTACATCCCAACACTCTGTTGCCCATTGCTTGTACTCATCTTGCTCGTTGGAATGCACATAAACCAAATCCTCCGCCTTTTTTGCTGCCAACTTGTTGAGCTTAATTGAGTGGCTAAAGGTATATGTACCCCAGTTCTGCTCTACTGAAGAGGAACTTGCAACCTATTGAGGTAAGCCACAAAGTCAATAAAAATTTATAAAAGTAAAAATTTAAAACAAAATGTAAAAAAGACTACGTTGCAGGGAAATGTCCCAAGCCCCCCCGTTTCAGCCCTAGAAATGTTTCCAGTACAAAAACACACCAAAAATGTACCGGAAATGCCCAGGCATGTGCTGGAAGCTATCCTAACATTTACATCATGTACCTGGGTGTTTCCAGGACATTTCTAGCAAAAAATAGTTGACCAAGTCAAAAAAAAGATATTACATTTAAAAAACCCTAATCTTCTAGAATGCGCTATCTAAAACCTATATAAACACACACTAATTGGTTTCATCTATGCACATTCAATGTAGTCTTGAACATACCAATGCTCAAATGTCAAGATCTAGCCCACATGACCAGGGTAGGCTTGTTACCAACTCCGAACTTGCATGGTTAAATTCCTTGATTGCAGGGTTCCAAATCATAGATCTCAATGCTTTCACTTAGGTATCATTGCGACTTCCACTTCTAGGAACCCAACACAATCCAGTTCAATAAGAGCGTTTTCTCCCATCACTATTCCCAAGGTATTAGCTCTAACCTTAATTCAAAAATTGTAGATCATTTAGTGAGGTATAAGTAACACCCTAAGCCATTGCATTGGGGTGATGAATCTCAATGGTCTTGCCCCGAAGTGCTTTGGGATTAATGTTGTAGTTCCAGTTGCAGGGCAGTCATGAACAAAAACGTAACATCCTTGCTTCTATTGTTGATGTAATGCTATCCATTTTAACCTACGTAGCTGGTACAAATACAGGTACGAGAATCGGATATGTGGATACAGGGATTTTCGGGCCCTGGGTACTTTTTTGGATATGGTCATATAAAAGTATATATAAAAAATATCACCATACAAGCAAAATTAACCATTTAAATGATAATATGCATAGAGGAAACAAAATAAGTTAAATAACCACAAAACATACTAATAATTCAATGCCAAATATCATAATATTCAATGGTCGAACTCAAACTTAGATTAGTCTTATAAAAATTACATAGTGCAAATTTTACATTGTACGGACAAAACTAAAGACAAATCAGCATACTTATTATTCAAATTTCACTATATTCATGTTTGTTGACTTCAATGTATTCATCGAGAGCATCATCATGTGGTTCATTAGCTCCACTTTGCAGGTTGCGTGAAGCACCATCTAGCTCTGTGTTGAGCAATGAAAAGTAGGCAACAAAGGCATCCAAATCAATAGTCTCTGGGTCCACATCCCAACACTTTGTTGCCCTTTCCTTGTAATCATTATAGACTAACTACTCACCCTTATTATAAACTATCTATATACCCTTTTTATTATAGACCACCTATATACCTTATCATTAATTTTATAATTAATAAATATTTGGATACATTTCTGATAAAAATATAACTATTACATCGATGAATTAAAATATCAATTAAACCTTCAAATGATAAATAAAATATACAATAATGTAGATATAAAAAAAATAAATTATTTTAATATTTTATTTGATTTTCATTATTACCTTTAATGTTTTTATATCTCTAACTTCTTTATAATTAATTTTATATTAACAAATATCTTAAAATAATTAGCTCTATCCCCATGATTTTGTAAATTAATCGATGGAGGCATGTGATGGAGGCAAGGTAGATATATGATGATGGAAAGGAGGCAATGAAGAAGAGAACAAAGCAACATGACGGATGGTGGATGGCTTGCTTGGATGCTTGCTTGGACACAATCAAACCTAAGGTGAAGAGGATGCTTGTTGCCCATTGACCACTGCAACAACGATGACAAGGTTTGTTGCTCAATGAAATTGAAAAAAAATTAAAAAGTTATGTTTTCCCTGTTGGATATGCAGGGGATACGAGCAGGGTATGCCTTGCCCATATCCTGATGTGAATTGTACTCGAATCCGTACCTTCTATCGAATCGTATTGTATTTGGGAGTCTAAACAACTATCTAGTAACGTAGATTCTAACCATTCTACAGTCTGAAAGCTAAAGACGTATCCGGGCATATCTGTTGGCACCAGGGCATACCCTGCTTGTATCTCCTTGCAACTTGTACCTGAAATTGTACCCTCTACCGAATCATATTGTATTCGGGAGTCTAAACAACAATATCCGATAATGTAGATTGTAACCATTCTACAATTTGAAAGCTAATTGCATCATTAAAGGACTATAAGGCACACAAATCTGGGTCCCTACGTAAAATAACATGGTTTGAACTATCTACCATTCAGTCTCAAAGCTTGGAGAAATTAATCAATTTACTTGGTTATTCATTTCCCTTCGAGGGGCATATCAATTTGAAAGACAATATTGAATTTAAATACTCTATCCTCTGGCCTAGCAGAGTTTTTTTTAAGTTTTTATCTTTTTATGGACTAAAAATGAGTATTACACATAAATATAAATATATTATATATTTATATTTTTTATGGTATATTGTATGAATGTTTCCAAACCAAGGGTTATTGAAAATCCATGTTTCCACGTTTCCTACCCATTTTCGTTTCTATTTCTTGAGCAAAAAGAAAGGTACAGAGTTAAAAAAAAGGTCTTATTGTGATAAATTTTTTATTGCAAGTGGTTGGAGGTGGGTGGATGCTTGCCGCCCATGGAGGCATCACGACATATAAACATCCTTCTTGTACATGTCATGAAGAATTCCAAGGGAGTGACCAATGGAGGTTATGAATTGCCCAAACTCTCTAGTAACTGTGTTTTCTACTTCTAGAGAATGCCGCCTTTTATGTCTCACTAACCTCAACAGCTCTATATGGTGGGAGCATGCTAGGCAAAGAAAGGATCTTTGTGTTGAAGTATTTGCGAGTCAAGGCAAAAACAAGAAAGGGTGGTCATTTTGCTCCACCTTTCAATGAGATACGATTGTGATTCCTTGAAGAACCTCTTTGTTGGATTTTGCTCTTTGGCATTTATGACAAACTTAATTTTTTCAATCATTGAGTCAATTCCATCATAAATTTCATCTAAACATAGATGATCCATATCAACAAATATCAACATACTTATGATGGGTTCAGCAAAATCGAGCAAATACTTCACACATTCCCACCACCCATCATTGAGGATCAATTTTTTCACCTTAGCGGCCCTCTCAGTGT
Source organism: Torreya grandis (assembly GCA_037957365.1). Classification (NCBI taxonomy): domain Eukaryota; kingdom Viridiplantae; phylum Streptophyta; class Pinopsida; order Cupressales; family Taxaceae; genus Torreya; species Torreya grandis. Next base: position 2,160,124 of record JARHVA010000473.1, read on the forward strand.
TTGATTGCCTCCATTCACCCCAAAGGTGGTTGATAACCATGCAGCTCACTACCTCAAGCACCTTGACAAGTCATCAAAAGATGAGTGTGTGCAAGGCAAATTGAGTCTCAACAACCTAATAAGAAATTAAAACAAAGAAAATTGAAAAAAAAATTAAAATGTTCAAAAATAAAAGTCCTACAAATAACAAACTTACAAAATTAAATTAAAACTATACATGATTCATGAATGATTATTTTGTTTTTAAAAAGAGTTACCTTTAACAACTGCTACTTCGAAAATGCCCTAGAAATGCCTTGGGACATGTGATGGTTGCTTATGAATATTTGGAGATTGCTCACCTTCTCATAGACTGGTTTGACCCAGTCAATTGTGGTGTCCAATTTTCACAACATAAGGTTGAGGGAACGAACGACACAAAGTGTCAAAAATATGTGCCCACATCTTGCCTCAACCAGCATGCCCGTAACTTTGCAATTTTTTGCATTGTTTGTTTTAACTTGGACAATATTTTGAGGCCCCACCGCCTCAATGGACTCGATTAGGATATTGGCAATGAATCGTGCATCCTTCACTTGCCCCTCACAATCAATGGCCCTAAAAAACATTGCCCCTTTAGGGCACATTGTGACCACATTAATCAATGGCCTATTTGTGGTATATTTCCATCCATCGGAAACGACGAACATCTTGTTTTGATTTGTGAATCCCTGATGGGTTGCAATGCATCTACAAAATGTTTTTTTTTTGGTTGCCAACAAAGTGGCGTGCACCTTTTCATACCCTAGGCCAGTGAACCATTTAGGGGCTTCATGGATATATTTAACCATATCTCCCCAATATGGTGATCTAACAACATTAAATGGTAGCCTACATGCATAAACACAATGCACAATGTTCTGCTCCACTATCTCCTTGGATTCATTCTGAAATGCTCTTTCCAATGGACTTGCACCTTTTGTTCTCTTGCGACTAAGAGGTGATTCCTCTTCCTTTGCGGCCACAACAGATGTAGCAAGAAATTGGTGTGATGGGGTCTTGACATTAGCATGAGATGGAGCAACAAGTGGATTGGTAGATCTAGATCCTTTCTTTGCCAAATGATGCTTTGATCTTAAGGCAACAGAGTCATCCCCTTCTTTTTCTTTATACATGTGAGGATCTTTGTAGGTGGCAAGCCATTTTTTGGCTTTCCATTTATGTTTGGTCAACCACAAGCTTTGATTCCAAGAAAAAGAATCGCACACAAATGGGCTTTCGCTTGAATATGCGAGCTCTTATATTTGACATTACATTCTAAGCAAGCCTAAATGTAACACCCTCCATTACTTGTTCTAACATTGTCACCTACTTCCAAAGGGGCGAGGAAGGATCGGTTTTGAAAGCTGTCCCTTGGTCCACGGAACTAGCGCTTGTAAAGAGAGACATTCTAGCAAATCCCCATAGCTCCATGTTAAAAATTAATATTATTGCTATTAAATTATAAGGCATTTGGAACTTGTTGAAAGAATGTTTAAAAAATTAACATTTAAAAAAAAAAGTAGTTGCAAATGCTTTTTTGTTTGTAACTCAAAAAATTAAAAAAAACCCACAAAACTTACCTTAAATCAACAATCCTCTTTGTTGCAAGCTCCTTAAACTCCTTAGCGCCAAATGGGTTGTTGTAATGGCATAGGATTAGGAAAAGGAAGGAGTTTCAGTTCCAAGCAATTGAAAAAATGAAGGTGAGAAAGCAAATGTGCAATGAGAGGTAAAAATGTAATGAAAGGTAAATGTGTTGTTTTTTTTGGATAAAATGAGTGTGAAAGTTGTGTTTAGGGTTTCCCTTCTACTTTTTTTTATTTTTAATTGTTTTTTGAAGTCCATGTTTGAATTTTTGTCAATTGAAAACCAGAAATAAAAATGTTTATGGCCATGGATTCTGCTTGGATATGGCCAGGAAATGCCAGGAGTACTCCGGATGTGTCTTGGGATGTATCTGGCAGTATCGACAGTGCTCCTGGCATTTCTTGGACATATCCAGGCAGATTCATACCAGGATCTGTACGCAGGAGGTATTGGATCAGTATCTGGACCTTGGGTAGTAGTATCTAGTAATGTAGTCCCAAACCCTTGACAAAGTAATGTTAGCTCTTTTTGAAGAGGATTGAGGGGTGAAAAACACTAGGAAATATTGTAATATACAAGTAATACACAGGTACCGTTGCTGGCAGTTAAAAACTGAAAAAGAAGAAACTCAGTAATAACATTCCCATAAGTGTCATTAATTCGGAAAGATGGGGCACAAAGATTGGGACTGTAGAAACGGGCTGTATATTTGCTCAAGAAGGAGGAGACTCAAAATTATGGAGCAAAGTTTGCAACTGACGATCAGTTGATTTGAGTTTTGAGAACCAATGGTGCACATATGAAAAGATAATTGAATGTTGTTTAGTTGCCTCCATGCATCAGAACATTTCTTGGGTGCTCGAGGGTCTTGTTTAGGTAGGTATGCAGTTTAGGAAAAATTGCAAACTGCAGTTTCCATCATAGGGAAGGGACAGTGGACCTACTGCAAGTGCTATATGGTTCGTGGCTGGAGGAGGTGTACATGTGGTTCATAAGTAGATAGTGTTGCACATCTTCATCAATCACTGATGTATTGTTGGTTTTAATGTGTTCATTGTGGAGAAGCAATTGATGCTTGAATGTTAGCTCTAGGGGTAGGGCTGGAAATACAGTTGTACATGCACCTAAATGTTGGATGAATTATGTTGGGATTCGTTTTAGCCTCCATTTGGTTTGCATTTGTAGTTGTGTTCAATTTGCATTTGTAGGCATGCCCAATTTGCATTTGTAGAAAGGTAGAAAGCCAAACATTGGCTGCACAGCCATTTATATATACTTCCATATGAATTGGAAAATCAAAGTTGTCTTCCCAAGTGGCATCTTGAATATGAGTTTGAATTCTGTTTGTGCAGATTCTTGGTTTTTCCCTTTGCTTGGCTGCCCGTTTTGCTCTTTTTTGACAGCATCGCCAAATGATTTTGTATGTAGTTAAATGACATCAAAAAGAGTACTAATTAGACCAACTTAATGTTCGGATGCCTCATACACACAAATTGTACGAGTACTCACCGAAACTTGTCATTTTGTCATAATTATAGCTTTGTTTTCCTTATCCCAGTGATCTACGTTTATAGCATCTTGAAAGAAAGCGGCCTATATCAATTGCATTTATGTTTTGGACCCAACAGTGAGCATTTATTGCATAGTTAATCCTTTTGTTGCCCTTATTGTCCTTGGAACTAGTGGCACTCATGTATTGCATCTGAGATGTTTCTCTGAGTCAACCCGCATTTATTACATCTAGGAGGAGAAATACTACCATAGATCTGGATTGTATCTTATTCCCGGTCTCCACAAACATCAATGACTGAGGTACTGAATCTGCACTGCAGTTTTTGTTGCAAATTTTTTGTCAGAGGAAGTTGATATGCATGTTGTTTGAAAAGTTTGTTAATTATCTAATGTTTTTGTTAATTACTTTGGAATGCACTTTTCCAATTTTATACTATAACAATGGCTGGAGTATATGTTTGTAATTTCAAACTTGTGAACATTGGTATAATCGTGTCATGCATGTCACAAAGCTATAGACCATTTGCACACAAGGTGATAATTATGCTGAGAGGCGTAACTCCAATGATAGACAAGAGGAGTGGGAGTGGGTGGGAGTAGTGAGTGTAATAGTGTTAGATGCCAATAGAAATGCCCGACCTTAAAATTTGATGCCCATTTGACCACCATAAGGCAGTTTTTCTTCTTGCTTGGAGAAAGTGATTGAGAAATCATGTTATCTTGGACATACGGTGGAGTTTGGAGCCCTTTTTTTTCCCTGTAAAATTATGATTGAGCCCGACACAATGGTGCAGCTAGATTGAAGCCATCTGCCACCAGTAAGCGGGAAGTTTGCAGAGAAGGTGATGGAATCGTTAATCAATGTGGAACCCTTCAATGGGTGAAACCATGCGACAAATCAAAGATAGGTGCCTTGAGATTGATCCATCTCAGCATTTTTGAGATAGATATTTTAAAGATATCTGTACTATTTAAGTTCATTGTCTTTGCTCCATGAATATGAATGGGATTTAAAGGCATGTTTCTATGTAGCTTCTTGTAGGCAGGGGTTCTTGGTAGTCACATAAGCAACCTAGCTGGTATAATGAGCATATAGCCACAATGAGATGCCTGCGGAAAGGAGTGTAACAATATTGGTTGTGATTCCATAACTACTTTAGCTTTCTTTTTCCTCTTTATTTATTATTCTGCATGCAGTTTTGTCTCTAAAACCAATTACTATATATGAAATATAGTGTTTTAATTTTAATGGAGATGAAATGCATAGTAGGTAATGTTCGATCTATGCCTGTAATTTACGTTGTGTTTCCTTACTTCTTTTGAATTTAATTGAGAATGGTAATGTTTCATCTTCCCCAAAGCAAACTAAGTAAAAATGTGCCACTTGTCATCAATTTTAGTCACCTAATTGTGAATTTCTTGGCATCAGGCAGATTGGCATGCTTTACGAGGAGCAGTTGTTGGATGTTTGGCACTTCTTAAACGAAAACACAATGTAGGATGTGTCTCAAATGCCGATGCAAGAAAGCTTGCTCAGTCTTACCTGGAAAACCTTCAAGTCCAGCTTTTAAAACTAGAAGATCGCATGGTGGGTTGTAGATTTTATGTTCGAGTAAATAGTGTGTTGCATTAGAGTTTATTGAATCCAAAAGCATTATAAATTCATAATTAGAGGAATGTTCCTCTGGATATGCTCTTTGGGTTTATTCATAATCATTTGGTTGTTTTTCGTGCATGAGTGTTTTTGGTTTTATGATTGTCACTATTATGTAAATATCAATGTTGTGGTCACCAGTTATTGGTTGGAATTGCAGTTATGCCTTGAGCTTTTAGAGTGCCTCCTTGATGCCTATGCTGATGCAGTTTCACCACTGGTATGCTCTGTATTCTCCCACAAACAGGCGAATGCCAAGTTTTCAGTTATTTTTTTACTGGTTCATATTTCTATGTCCTAGTTTTTTGTTTAGAAACTATATTAAATCCATAAATGTTGGCATTTCGTTATTCTGTTTACTAGAATGTCATGGATAATTACCCTCCATGTGGTTTTTTCATTCGCTTCTATTTCCATTGTGATTCTTTGCTTATAATTTTTTTCTTTCAAAGAATTATAGAATATAACTTTTTCAGTGGGTTTGAATGCATTGGTACATTGTTTAATTAGCAGATATTATAAATTGCAGGGTGATGATCTAGTGTATGGAGTCTGTGCTGCTATTGACACTGAAACGAAACCTTGCTGCCTTTTGCTTGCATTCCATATTGTGGAGTTGTTAGTACACTTATTTCCGGATCCAGAAGGGCCTGTAGCAAGCTGTGCAGAGGATCTATTTGATATTATAAGCCGCTACTTTCCTCTTTCATTCAACCCTGTAAGCTTCGGCTACACTTTTTATGTTGTCAACAAATTTGGTAGAAGATACAGAATATAGTTTATGTGCCATGCCATTCTTTTTTGATGTTAATCTGTTTAGGAACTAGAATACAAGTTTGTCAGTGGGACCTGATGATATAGTTTTGAAATTGATCAATAGGTAAGTATGCATCAGTGCTTGATTCTAACTGGACATTATTTGTTGAATACTGAATGACTGGATCTAATACCAATGTAGATTCTAGTATTGCAAGATGTGGTTACGATAATGAACAGGAGTAAAATTAAAATCAGTGAAATTGACATTATCAAATGAATTGAGGTTTTAAAAGGAAACTGAAATGTGTCTGAAGTTGTACATGCAAGCATTACAAAACTGAGCAAGTATTCTAGTTCACTTGGGGTATAGTTTGATGTTTGTGTTGTGTAATTGAGAACTTCTAAGTTACTGATTTGGGTTTGGTTTGGGTTTGGGTTCAAAGATTTAGGTCCGCTGATACACTGATTTTTTTGCCTTGGGTACAGCAGTACAAAAAATATTTAAAAATAATAAAATATAGAAACTCTAGCATAATAAATAGGAAATGAGTGACATTAACCACATAGTATGTATAAAAAACAAAATTACCACAAAATACTAACCAAATGCCAAATGTCATGATAATCATAAATGCCAATAATAATCAATTACATCAAAATTAATATTCATAGTCATCTTGCTCTTCATCGAGAGCATCAACATCAATCTAGGAAAATGATTACAATGTTGCTTGATGAAGCTTTGACCCTAGATCAACAATGGAAGGTAAGTATGAAATGAGAAAATGAGAGGTAATTGCTTTTGCTTTTGCATTTAAATTTTATGTTTTGTGTTCTGTTATCTTATGTTTTTGTGTTTTGCTTTATTTTAAGTTTTTGCAATGTGTTCTTATTATTTATTTATTGTTGCTTTATGTCTAATTTTGAGCAAAAATAAGAAAAAAAATAATAAAAAACGTTTAGGCCTCACATTCTGCATGGATTTTCTCTGGATTCATCCAGGGCGATATGGTTTGCCCTGGTATTTGTAGAAGAACCCGAAAGAACCCGGGTCGTCTAGGACGCACCCAACTATCTTTAGTGCAATACTAAATCTATACCCATGCAGGGTATAGACCGGCATACGGTTCTATAGATTGGGACAGATTGGTATCTTAGGAGAGCCGTTATTATATTTGATAAGCAAGCTATCTATCCTAGACAAATGCTTTATTCTAAAAGGTTCGCTGACATTGTATGGACATTTTCCACTGCCTAGTTGATCAGATCGAGGTCAACGAAGGCACTAAATCTCCACACTCCTCGTCTAGATAGTCCAAACCCAAATAATTGCAAGGGGCATAATTTTCCAAATTTTATGCCACAATGTTGGAGATAAAGTTTTGAGAACTTAGAGAGAGGTAATCTTTGAGTGAGGAGACAGATTGGTTCTTGAGAAACTTATAGAATATTTGCTGCATTTCTACTGTTTGGGCTAGTATTGGGGAGGCTTGTCAGTGGTTGTCTAAAGACTTTCGTCGTTTGGTAGAGTTTGGGAAGGCCTTTGACCTTGTTCCATCAAATCTCCTTTTCCTAAAGTTTCATGTTAGTATATTGGATTCTTTCCTCACATGCATCATGAGGTTGTGTGGGATGGTTGTCGGCCAATTGTGGACTTTCTGTGGTGGTTCTGAATTTGTTATGAATATTTTTGGAGTCAAATGGTTGTGGTCTATCTCATCAAATTCCTTTGGTATTGACATTGATGAACTTGAAGAATTTCTTTGGAAACATAACTCTGTTGACAATTGTTGTATATTACATCATGTTTTGATCAATTGTATTGTATTTTGATTCTTGTGGAAGATGTTGTCCTCTCTCACTCTACTAAAGGTTTACAAAGGCAGCTTGATGCCATGCCCTTGCTTGCTTTTGCAAGCTTCTCTAGCTTTTCGTTAACCTTTTGGTAAGGTCACAGTCTTCAATGCCTCTAAAATTTTTCTTTCTAGGTTTCTCTAATCCTACAAAAGAGGGCTTGTGGAAATCACAACTATTTATACTTCAGTTTAGTGGGTTGTCTATTAGTTTAATTATGCCCCTAAGATGCATCATTGCAAGGGATATGCCTCACATTATCTCTTGGAAGATGTGCCTCTTCAATTGCAGTTCCTAAACCTACATTTCTTTATGGGTTAGAGGTTTGGGGCCCCATTTTGGGGGTTTAGACACTCATGCTTACTCATATGATTTGTTTCAAACATATGAATCCAAAGTGCATTTCCCAAGCTAAATTTTTTTACCCAACCTCCAGAGTACCTTAATTTATATATCCATAAATTCAAATTTGTAGGTGTTTCGCTTTCAACCATACGCTGTGAGATACTCTCATTTTTTAAACTTTGGTTTTTAGTTGTATCATCAGGTCTCACTAGGTGTTAGTAATGTTAGTATACAAAGATTGGTATGCTACTTTAATGTGTCAAGTGTCAACATATCTATTAATCGATTGTCTCTAATTAGATGCTCCTTCGATGCCCCTCCTTTACTTCTTCCCATGAAGGAGGTGATCAATAGAGCTGTCAAAGTATATACATATATATATTGTAAGTACATCTAGGTCATTGTCTCTCTACCGTAGTCTCTCAACCCCATCATTAGTCTTACAGCTTGAGGATCCCCCTTGGTCAATTGAGGGTGTGCTCCACTACTTGCGAGTTGAGATAGATCTGCATATTCTGCTTCATGATAGCATCTACTAACTTTGTTCTCTCCAAGGTGTGGAGATTGAGGGGAAGTTTATTTTTAAGTGTCTCATCAACAATGAGATCTTGGGTAGATATCTTTTTTTGTAAAGAGACTTAGGAGGTTACCTATGCACTTTATTTAGTTGTCCTGATTAAGGTCCTTGACCCTTTTACTTCTTAAGGTCGTTAGTCTCAGGTGTAGAACTTTACAAGGTACCCTTAGAATTACCATGATGATTACCTCCTTTCAACCAATCACATGGGTTAGAGGCATTAGGTGCGCTTTGGATGTTGGCCATTCACACATAGACTGGGATGGGTTAGAGAGACTTTGTTCATCTTTGCAGACTACTATCAGGATGCCCCAATCCTTACACTTATTTTAGGCTTCATAGATTTGCTTTGTTTCAATGTCAAGGGCTTTCCCATTCCCTTTTGATTCAAGCATGGTCAAGGATGACAAGACATGCTCAAAATCAACTCTCTTGCCCATGTTCTCTTTCTCAGGTTGTGCATGTGCATTTATTAGTAACTCTATTGCGTAAGACCCTTGTTGTTGTGCCTTTCATGTGGACACAAACACCCAATGCATCTTGGGCACCCACATATTGGGAATTTGAATCATCACCTAGGACAATTATTAAAGATGGATCATATTTATGATTGATCTTGATGTAACTTCATAAATACATGTATTCTACTTCATCTAGGGTGTTTTGCCGAAGAGACTCAACTGGTTTTTTTAGCATTCAAGATTTGCCCTACAGCCTACGGGTCTTCTCAGAGCTTAGGAACACATGGTTTCTTACTCACATCCCATTGGTTGTATAGATATGTATAATACCCATCTATTAAAATTGAAAGATTATACATGCTACATCTATATTTAGTTTATGTGTATGAAACATGGTGTAGTTTAGTAATCTGTAGTTTAGTAGTATCAGATCTTAAACTCCAATATCCTTCATTTTGTAGTTGTCGTCCATGCCATTAAATCATGGGCGTTGAGGCTTGGATTATTGATATCGTAGCATATTTGAGTGCACACTTGGATGAGGTCTCATTACAAGAACAAAGGAGTTCAACTCAGTATTTTTTCAGACCACCTACCAAGCAAACATATGAGGTCATAGATGACTGATTATCGCTAGGACAGCTTTGATGACTTAGAAGATGTATGGTGGATTGTGGAAATGCCTATGATACATATGACCTCCTTCTTTAGCTAATTTTGCAACCACAACCACGTTTTGTTCAAGGTGCAAGTCAACAATGACATATGGGTGTTTGAATGCCAAATTGATGTCGAAGCACTTGATAGTTGGATGTAGAAGTTGGAGACATATTTCTCTACCAACTACTTCACCAATGAAGAGAGTGTCCTCTTAGCTCATGAGGCGAGCCTCCTTTTGGTTTAGGCTAGATCATAGATAATCCTCGAATTGGACTCTAATGGTTCGCAATTGTCCTAGGATTTTGGATGTGGAGAGTTCCCCAAGTTGGACTCTTATGGCTTGCGGTAGTCCTCGGATTTTGGTTGTGGAGAGTTTTGTGGATGTTGTTGTCGATAGGTTGGTTTCTTGAAGTGTTGAGCTTGTTGACTCTAGGAGCTTGAGTTGGATCCATGAGTTTCAAATGTTATCTTGTGGGGCATGGACAATCCTTTGGCTCATGGAAATAGAGATTTGATAGAGTTGCTTAGGAGACTTTGATGTTGTACCAATTTTGAGAGAGTTACCTTTGGCCATGGAACATAAAGGACTATTGTTACCTAGTGGCTTTAGGAGCTGATTTCCTTGAGGAGATGTTTTGGGCATTGCCATATTCTCCCTAGCCTTCAAGTATGGATTAAGGGGGGATGTTGGTACATATTTGTATCTTGTAATCCCGCATTGTTTGGGCCCCTAGATCATTGGTTGTAGATGTTCCTAGGATGTTTGCAATTCGGGTGTTTTCCCTATGAGACCGTTTTATGTGGCGATACTTGGGGTTTCTATTATATTGGGACCACTTTAGGTATGCTCTTTATGTATCTTGGCTTATTTATTTTTAAGGCGTATTATATGGTGTGACATACTGAACATGACCTACCTTTGTATGATAGGAGGTCAACGTTAGGTAGAATCACCCTAAGATAGACATTCATATTGAATTAATAGATGGAGATGTTTAATATATCCATCTATCATTCTGTATTAATGTGCTAATTTCTTATTTGGTGCATTGTGTGCACCATCGATATTATATATTTTGTCTCTCTTTACTTTCAAAATTGCATATTGCTTGTGAAGTTTAATATGCCTTGAGTATAACATAACCTATTCCAACATTGAAGTTCCCTTCAAAGATTAGTGTCACCACGGACTTCGAAAAACAATGCAAAAGTCCATCTTGCATTTGTGAAATGTTGCCTTTCACATGGTTTCCCCAAAGAATAAAATGGGCACCATTCACGCATTTAATGAATGACATACTCAAGTTCTTCACTGGTTCCTTTTTCATTGTCATCTAATGACATCTCCAAAAGGCATGGGAAGTATTATGAAAACTGAGCACCCAAAGAAATCAAGGAAGTACGCAAGATAGAACTCGAAAGAGAGAAATACTTCTTGGATGTGTTATTGAAAGAGCAAATGTCACTGTATAGGATAACAACATAAACCTTAATACTAGGGTGACACAAACCCTAACCCTAAAATGAATTAACTGAACATTAGGCCATGCTTACATTATTTGATAAAGCAAACTAAAGTTGTAAAGTGACTTTATTACTGCTCTTATCACTAAGACCAGTATGATCTTTATAGCTTAATGTTCTAAACTTTAGCATCCTTCTTTAATGGCTATTTTAGAAAATACACCAAGTTTATCTCTAAATCTTACAAATTTATCTGGGCCAAGAGCTGTGGCGAGAATGTCTGCAGTTTGGTCTCAGGTTGGACACCAACTTCTCCATCTTCTATGAGCTGTCAAATGAAGTGACAATGTACGTCAACATGTTTTGTTCATTTGTGAAATATGGGATTCTTTGCCAGCTTGAGAGCTCCCTGATTATCACAAAATTGTGCTGTAGGGTCAGTCTGATCTACTTGCAAATCTGCAAGTACTATTCTAAGCCAAACTTCTTCACGCGTCCCTTGACTGCTGCTTATATTCTGCTTCCGTAGAGGAAAGTGAAATTGCATGTTATTTCTTGTTTATCCAAGAAACTACCCCTGTTTCTAGACTGGACACATTACTTATTATAGATTTTCTGTCATACATTGATCTTGCCCAATCCGAATCTGATTAGTCACAAAACTGAAGCTCCTTGCTCTTACCATATAAAATGCCCAAGTCTAATGTTCCCTTCACATATCATAGCACCGTCTTTGCCACTATTAGAGCTGTCATAATTGGGAGATGTAACTAATTGCATAGCAGATCAAGCTGCCAGCTAGTTTCTTGTAGATTGATTCATTTACTTCTTTTGCATTACTCTTGGCTGAAAGTTTCAGTCCGGTCTCCATAGGTGTAGATGAGATTTTAAATTAGTCATTCTAAATATGTCTAATGGACTTGTGTATTTTGTTTGAGAAGCAAAAATATGTTTATCAATTTGACAAACTTCTCCACCTAAGCAGTAATGCAGGAAGCTTGGATCTGTCATGTCAAATGTGGAACATGGATTTGATTTTTTCTTTTCAATAGCTTTGACCTCACTACATATGATGATGATGTCATTAACATATACCATTATAATCATCACATCATTGTTCTCGTTTTTGATGTAGAGATTAGGTCAAAATGACTTCTTTTGTATCCCTGTGATCCCTAATACATGTCAAACTTAATATACTATGCCCTGGGAGCTTGCTTTAGCTATTAAAAGCTTTTTTCAGTCTTCACACCATATGTTCCTTTCCAGGAACCTGAAATCCCTGCGGTTGGTACATGTATATTGCTTCCTCGACATCTCCATTGAGGAAGGCACTCTTCATGTCCCTCTGATGTTCTTTCCAGCCAAGTTGTGTTGCCATGGCTAGAACTAATCATATTGTTTTCACTTTTGCATTATGAGCAAATGTGTCCTCATAATCAATCCCTTCCTTTTGTGCAAAGCCCTTTGTGACCAACTTTGCTTTATGTTTGTCAAGTGTACCATCTGCTTTATAGTGGTGAGTTTCTTCCCAACAGATAGATCTTCTGGAAACTACATTTGGTTATTCATCAAAGTTTCATGTTCAACGTGCATAGCCGTCTCCCATTTTGGCTTTCCTGTGGCCTCTTTATATACTTCAGGTTCACAAGAATGTTGAGTGTCAGCCATGAAAGCATAATTCACTGTACCATATGTTCTACCTCTTTTTGGTCTTCTTTCCTCTCTCATATAAGGGAGCTCATCTTCCTGAACATCGCCATAGGTGCTGTACCACCATTTTGGTCTCTTATGTTCCTTCACCTTAAAATCAATATTGCTGTCTTGCTGATTTGAGGAACTTGCAATTGCATCTTGTCTGAAATTTTCTCGGAATTTATACTTAGGGGCTTGTCCTCATGCTGACTATGCCCATCTATCCGTCATGGCAACTTAATCACATCCCCTGTATTTGCTGCAACATCCTGATCTGATTTTTGCTTAGTCTTTATTTTGAACGTCCCTGCATTCTCATCAACTACGACATCCCAACTAAAGCATTATTTGTTAGTTTCCAAATCAACTAACCTATACGCTTTATAATGGTTGTTGTACCTTGTGAACATTGGTTTCTTGCATTTCTTAGCTAGTTTGGTTCATTTTTCATCAGGTACCCATGCATTACAATGGAACCAAAAACTTTGAGATGACTTACTATAGATTTTCCTCCAAACCATGCTTCTTTTGAAGTTTTCTTGTGTACTGCTTTTGTTGGAGACCAAGTGAACAGATAGACCAATGTGAATTTTGCTCCTGCCAAATATTTATTAGGAATAAACTTATTCTTTAACATAAACCTTGCCATCTCCATAATGGTTTGATTCCATCTCTCTACCACTAAATTTTGTTGTGGAGGGTAGGTGTGGTGTATTGCCTTTGGATGCCCTCTTGAGTACAAAAATCATGGATTTTTTAAGAGCAAAATTTATCTCCATTGTCCGATCCAAGGATTTTGATACTCTTTTCTAATTGTTTCTTTACCATGACCTTGAACTTTTTGAACTCATCAAATGCATTTGATTTTTGATTTAAAAAATACACCCAATTTTTTCTTGAAAAGTCATCTACAAATAACAAAACATACGTGGCACCAAAGATTGATGTCGTGCTCACATGCCAAATGTTAGCAAGGATCAATTAAGGCCCTCCTTAGCTCTTCAAGTTTGTCCTTCATCAAACAAATCTCTATGCTACTTCCCACCTTGGCACGCGTCACAAACTCTTTGTTGATTTTGAATCTTTGGAAGGCCATCCACCAAACTGTCTATAGCCAGAAAAGAAATATTTTTAAAATTTAAGTGCCCATAGCTTTGATGCCAAAGTGTGCTATTATCTTGAGCACTCTTGGCCATCAAAGCATGCTCCTTTTCCTTCCTTGTATCAATCAATCTGAAAAGCCCATGTTTATGAATACTAAAACCCTATTTTTGACCTTATCAATAATATGATATTTATTATTGTTGAAAATCATATTCAAATTAGGATATTGGTTCATAATCGTGCTCATTGAAAGTAGACTCTTTTCCAAACTAGAAACATAGAAGGCATTCATGAAGAGCAAATTTTACCTCAGTGTTATCTATAGATCTCCTTTCCCTTTAACTCTATGTTCCTCTTCTCCACAAAATTCACAAAGTTAGTAGTAGATGTATCTACCACAAAGTCAAGATCCAAATCTCTCATATTTGTGAAATGCTTGGTGGCACCAGAATCTATTATCTCAAGTTATGAAAACATAAAAATCATCTTCTTTATGTTTTGCAATATTGGTTGGCTTCATAGGCCCTTGGTTATTTTTCTCATCATAGAATCGTTTTCTACAGCATTCGCTCTTATGACCTAGTTTTTCACATTATAAGCACTTGAAGGTTTTGGTTTTCTGATTACTCAAATCCTCTGTGTTTTTGCTGCCCTCTTTGCTTCCACTATAGTTCTCCTTATCAAACTTGGCTTTACCTATGAAGTTTGCTACCAAATCCATCTCTCAATGCTTAGTCCCACTGTGACTGCCAAACTACTTTTTCCACCTATCTTGCTGCAATAGTTTAGTGCTCAAATTTTCAAACTTCTTGTCAATGCCAATGTCAGTAATAGTAATATTTAGGGTTCTAATAAATGCTCAAACGAACTTGATAAACTCTTCAAAGTAATCACCACCATATCTTCTTCTTCGATCTACCATCCAATGGCATCTAACCATTCTCTATTATCTTTTGTTTTTAACCAAATAATCTTGTAAAGACCCACTTTCAACCATTTTAATTAAAAAAAAAACATATTCTTAAGGAAGAAGGCTCTACCTTTATTGTTAATTTCATGCAACTCCTTCAATTGCTTCCAAATCTCTGGTGTGCCATTGCCAGTCTGCACTTCTTGTAACATTTCATCAGTCACATATAGCTTTTATTAACATCATTGCTTCTTTATTCCATTCATCGAACTTGACTTGGTCTTTTTTTGCTATTGCAGGTTAGGTTTCCTTCCCCAAAACAAGCTCATATAAGCATCTGTACTAAAAAATGGTTTTCATTTTTTGTTTCTAGGTATTATAGTTCTTCCTATAAAACATATGGTTACCCTCCAACATTATTTGGGACAAACTAACCATTTTCTAAAAACAAATATGCTAATAAGGATGCTGAAATAAAGAATTACAACTACAAATTTGCTATTCCCTCCCCCAAACTGCAAATATTGGAAGAAAAAAACAGAGAAATACCTGTCCAAAACTGTTGAATCTGCTGAAAAGCACTAAAAAATGCAAAAAAATCTATGACAATATGCAATTTGGATTTTTTAGAAAAGTGAAAATTACTATTCCATATAACTCTGTACAACAGCACTATTCAGTACAATTCTGTATGAATGCATTATTTCAACGACAGCACTATCCCGTACGATTGTGCTGTCCCACACAATCCCGTACGATTGTGCTATCCCACACTATTCCGTACGATTTTACTTTGTTGCTTATTATGGCTGTCCTTTGCCTTTCCATATGGTCCTCTGGGGCTGGATTTTTCTTGATCTGGGTTTAAATTGAAAAGATCCGACCTCTCTTTTGTTAAAAATAAACCTAGCTTTAAATCGGGAAAAAAGGTATCTCAGTTTAAATAAAAAAACAAATCAAACCTATCTTCTTTGCTTAAAATTCCTTTCGATTTCTTGGTGTGTATCAAAAAGCAGTTGCTTGGTCCGTCAATGATCTGTGCAGTCCCTAGTCCTTCACTTCATCTTTGACTAACCCTCACCATGGCTTTGATACCATATTACAAGAAGTGAACATGCAAAGAAGCCAAGAAAATACACGAGATAACCTGAAAGAGAGAAATATTTCTTGGATATATTATTGAAAGAGCAACCTTCACTTTATAAGAAAGCAACAACATGAAGAACATTTAGATTATGTCACACGTGTCTTAGACACACTTCCTTATTCAAAACAGCCAGGTATCTATAGTGTTCATCTAAATGATCATACTTTCTTTTCTAAATTACTTTCTTAGTGATATGTTATCCCTTGAAAAAACCCTTTCAAATAGGGGACCTCCTACACAGCTAGCTTGTGTGTAGAGTCAAAAATCAATCGACATAGCAACCACACATTGCAATTCATTCCTACTCATATGTATTTGTCTTCTGCCTTATATTCTCATGTTTGAACAGTTTTAAGTTTGAAGGAATCTTTCCAATAAAGAATTCTTGTATCTGGGCCTCCTTTTGAGCAGTAGTAACTTTTATGCAGGCAATATTTTCACCAACAATGAGAAATCCTAGGCTGCTATGCACATCTTCAAATTCACATGAATATCGTTTGGTTATAATCTTAAGGAAATCTAATATATTGGTCTGGGGGTCATACTTACTCTTCAGTTTGTTTAATAACACTGCATCTTTCTTAAATGCAGCTGCAGGCATACTGAATACATCATGTACCCCTGGGTGTACACCGATGGCACTTGAAGTGCATGCTGTTTATATTTTTTTCGTCTCCTCTTCGCCAACTTGCAATTTGGTGCATACCACTTCAATTGTCTTTGATCAAATATTAAAACTGCTCCAAATTGCTGATCCTTCAGATGAATTTAGATTTGGCACCCTCCTCTTTACTTGTTAACTGGCAGCCACAGAATGTCCTTTGTCAATTTCTGGACTTCTTAATTTATATTTTTTCATGCTTATTTACATTTTATTTTGTGAAAATTTTCTTTTGGTCTTTATGAAAGAAGTTCTTTGATAGATTTGGAAAAGAGCACGGTTGAAATGTTTTATGACTTGTGCTGGTTGATATGGACTTCCCAAGGAGCTGACAGGAAATGGAAAACAATAAGAAACAACAGAAGCTTCCAAAAACTGAATCAGAAACTTATCAGAAACTTTTTAGGAACTTGGAAACGTGGAAACATCCAAAAATCTTAGTTCTAGTATTGAAAATTTCTTGAAAGTCTTCGAGAATATCTTACAATTGTCGCAAAAGTTTCCAAACACTCTCCAGTAGTTTTTGGCGATTTCCAGGATGGGTAAACATTTTAAATTTCCAGTAATAGGTTTCCAGGCAACCAAAAATAGTTCCCCTTTAATGACATATTAGTGACAAGGTTATTAGGACTATTGACATCATGATGATTGTCTATGTTGATGATAATGTCACGTAAGAGATGATGACCACTTCTTCTGTAGCTCATCATGCTAATAACCTCATTTTCTAACTGGATGTTTTCCAGGCCATCCCGTTTGCAGGTCATCTTGAAAAATTTATGACTTGTAGAGCAGACATCCATCAAGGTGTTGTTTGGAAGTTCCGTATCCTTGTCTGAATGTGCAACTACAATATCTGCCAAAAAATGTTTGGAGCCATAATTTGGTAGTCAGTTTCAAAATCACTTCAAAAGTTGTTCACTCAGTCACTTGTCCTATTCAAGCTGATCATCTTCCAGAAGTCAACTTTTGAGAAGTTTTGACGCTTTTGAGTTTCAAAGTGTGCAAATTCATCTTCAATTTCAACCAAGAAAACATCGGTAGTTTTTTGGTTACTGTCAAATTTAGTTGATCTTGTGCTCATTTGCCCCCAGGGATCATACATGTTTTAAGATTTTACCATTTACTAAGTCCCTATGAGGAGTGCCATCACAATTCCAAAGTTTTTTGGGCCATTGCTGTAGACTTTATCAACAACATACCTTCCTAACCACAATGTTTTCATATTGCCCAGTTTGACTCTTAGCCTTGCCATTTTTCTTCAACACGGGCATCCATGGCATCAGAATTATTTATTTGGTAGATTCTTTTCCCACCTAGCCTTTTGTAATTTGCAATCTCTTCATCCAGCCAACGAGTCTCCTTTTGTCCAATTTGTGTGGTGTGTGCAATCTTTCGTGTAGGATGTCTTCATTACTTAGTTGTTTGTCAAAGCAAAACCCTAGCAGAGCAATTCCTTTTATGCGACTCTTTCATTCTTTTAATGTTAGTTTTCTTGTATTCCTTGGTCATGAATTTTCATTGTTGATGTTGTTTTTACTTTTTTTCAGTATGTGTTTTGTTGGGGGTGACTAGGAACATCATCGGTCCTAGTTTTGGAAGGAATAGGCCCTAGTCTTGGACGTGGTACTACATGCGTGTATTTTCTCCAAGTTATGGGGCACCCTATTGCGGTGTGGTGATTTGAACTTGGGTCACTCTTTTTATGAATGTACCTTTTGACCATTACACCACAACCCTTAGGACTACTTTTTTCAATATTAATTATAGTTTCCTCCGAGTTTTTGTCCATTTCTTCTTGATATGGTTACATCAGTTGTCTTTCTTGCTATTTGGCCCTCTAATAATTTCAGCATACAAACTAAAAATGGGCTATTTAGCCCTCTAATTATTTCAGCATACAATCTAAATATGGGTAAGTATGCTCTAGCTTTGGGAATATTTATTGGAAAGTGTATATTTTGTTATTTACTTGTCTTAGTTGTTTTATAATGGAGATCTAATTGAGTTTCTGTATGTTTTGGCAGCCTCCAAATGATTCCATGGGAATAACAAGAGAAGATCTCTCAAGAGCACTTTTGGTACGTAGTGGAAACTTGTATGGATAGAATGCATTTTTTCAAAATTTTATAAGTCAATATTTAGCTGATATGAAATATAACATAGGTGTCCTAATATATATTTTCTTGCCAATGAAACACATTTACATGATTGATACTACCAATAGAAAATATAAAATGAAGCAATGTAGAGATCGCTGCCAAATATCTATATTAACACCCTTACACGGTTCACAATCTCTATAGAAGATGGCAAGATAATATCAATTCTTAAATGGTATAAATTTTGAATTTTCATCAAGATCTTTGCTGGAGGCCGAAAAAGAAAAAAGATTAAAAGAATGAGGGGGAAAAATAAAGAAAATTATTCTACCATATCAAGAAGCTAATTTTATTTTGATTTTATTGCTCCCATCCATCTAAAAGTTGTGTACCAAAGCTATGTGAATTGTGTTTATAAAAGAACAAAAAATTAAAATCAAAGCGATAATATATGTGTTCCTCTTCCCCGATAAAACCTTCCATCCCTTCCTTATGGCTCCTTTGGAGTTGGGATGGATCAAGTTTAATTTTGATGGAGCTGCGAAAAGACATCCAGGCCTTGTTGGTGGAGGTATAGTATTTAGAGATGATAAGGGCCAACCCCTCCTTTTTTCTGTATAAAATAGGTAGTGACATGAATAATATGGCAGAAGCGAAAGCTCTTTTGAAAGGATTGCAAATTGCGGTGGCTAAAGGTTAGTTTTGCCTGAGGGTTGAAGGTGACTTTCAAGTAATTCTCAAGGCAATGGAAGGCAAAGGAATGAAAGCCTTGCGTATTGTCATGGTAGTTGAGGAAATCAAATGGCTGAGCTCCAAACTAATGGAGGCAATGTGGAATCATATCAAACGTGATGGAAACTGAGTTGTGGATTGGGTGGCTAACAATGGTGTGGGGTTTCATAGTTCAGCAACCCTATTTGTTAATATATGGCCTCTTCCCCTCCCTAATGAACTTCACAGGCTCATGATGTAGGATATGGTTAAGAGAGCTACTTCCCAATATTTCGGGACTAGAATGGACTCTTGATGGGTCTTAAGGATCTGTCACTCAAAATATTTGGAGACTAGACTCAGAGCATTGCTTGCTACATAAAATTTTCTTTGTCAACCCTGAATCATTTGGCTAGGTGGCCTGCTTGCTTTACATATCCTCATGCATACCAATCTCAATCATGATAGATGATGCAGGGGAAGTAATTACAAGGTATTTATGATTTTGTTATTTGGCTCCCTGCTTCGCATGCGCCGGAGTCGTTAATTTACTTTCACTCCCCCAATATATCTCCCCAATGCAATCCATTTGTCTTGGTGGAGAAAAAGGTGTAGCCTGTGTAAATTTGCGAATGGTGTTGTGCGGAGATTGTGCAAACTACTTTTGGCATTTGGCTCCTCAGGGGTAAGTCCCTTGTCTCCTTTTGGTTTGAAGCTACTAGTTGGAGATGGTCTCTTCCCTCTAGCCTGGTAAGTTTGGGTCTATCTATTGCACCAATGAGGATTGTTTTGAAGGATTGTTGCACCCCTAAGTTGGCTTCCCTCTCTCATTTATTTTTCCTCTTCTCTATTGCTTGGGGAAGTTTGTTGTGTGATGGGGGGGGTGGCTTCTTTTGTCCTAATTGTTTGCCCTGGCTTTGTTCACATCCTTGTTTCGATTGCTGTGTGGGTTGAATTGGTGATGAAGCTGGGTCTTCCCATCAAGCGGGTATACATCGGGCTCCTAGACAGACTGAAGAGGTCCTAGGGGGAAGATTTGTAGATTTAATGGCAATAGAGATCAAGAATCCACACCTGAGGATGTGGGTGAAGAGGATGTTGAGGATGGTAGCAGATGATGATAACACAAAAGCAAAAGATTTGGTCTCCATGCTAAAGACCTTGCTATTGGACCCTAAGCACATAGTGGGTAGGGTAAATATCTTCGAATTGGCACAATTGATCAGCTATGCCAACATGATATCAAATGTAGATACTTACTTTTCCCTTCCATGAAGACATCAACAATGTCGACTGTGTGGTTGGATGTCTAGGAGTCGACGTGCTGCATCACCAACATTTGATTTTGGAAGGTTTGGGGGCCTTCAGTCGTGGGCAGGGAAAAATTATGGAGCGCTTGGAAATCTATTTGTCTGAGGAAGCCATCTTCACTGTTCCCTAGTGTTGCTCACCTCCTCCCTCCTCACTAGAAACTAATGGTGACAATGTAGATTAGGTTGAAGACGCTGGGCAGGGAGCTAATTTAACCAATGCTATCTTCGTAGAATAATTACCTAGCCAATGGTTAACCTTTTTTGTTAAAATTGTATATGTTAGATGGCTAAAATGGGTCTATGTAATTTGTATTGCCACATAGTATTACAATTTTTATAAAGTGCTAACAGTAAACAATTCAAATTGCATGTATTCTCAATATTCGACATAAAAGAAGAATTTTGGTAACTTCTATTTTTGATTTGGTTGATTCTTGTATGGTCAATGATTGATTCAATTGTGAGTATGGGCTTTGCTCTGAGATCTGTGCCTCTGTAGTTTGAGATTTGGTGGGCCTCGGGGTTTAGGCAATAAACACCTCATTTTTTCCATTTTCTCAAGTAGATTGAATCTTCGCTTCGGTGGTTTCTAGCTTTAGGCCATTTACTTTCAGTGCTTGTGACTTTTCTGAGACGGTTTTTATAATTTTTTTCGCTAGTCTAGGGTCCACCCCTAGTTATCTTTAGCAAAAAAATAATGCATTTGTTCCTTGTTTGTATAACATTAAAAAATTATATTGTATGTGGTGAACAATAATATCAATTTTCAATTCTTGGCATTTTAAGGGGCTAAAACCCTAACATATTATATGCCATCAACAAACAAGTGACTACAACATTCTCTCATAATCCTAATTTAAACATTTCATGTAAGAGTCCCCCATAATGTTAAATTTGTTTTCTTTTAGTCCAAGAAGTCCTCTAAACCTCTTGAATGTCTCCCTTCCCAAGATTGGAGCGAGTACATATACATGTTGGCCATCTGTTAGACAATACATCAACATAAGGTGAACTGTATAGGATTCTTGGTAAGGTGGACTGTAATTTGATTGTTTTAGAAGAATGGAGTAGCTTGAGCTTGTTATAACTATAAATCACTTGATATTTTTCTCAGCCACATTGCTTCACAAATTGCTGCCATCATTCCTTATAGCAACTTAGGTAGATGAAAATGCGATTTCTGCCTGCTTCTTATGCAACCAGCAGACTACTCTGTAACAAGACTGAATACATTACACGATTTAGGCATCCTAGGATCCATGTCCCCAGCATGATCATAGCTTGTAAAACCTCTGAAGTTGAGTTCTTCACACTGTAAGGTTCAAGTCTATAACTGTAGTTCCTTTCACATACTTAAAAAAATTCTTTGTGACTTTATTGTGAATGAAGTTCTGAAATAATTCTGGACACTATTACACCAACATACATAATATCAGGTCTCAATGTCGCCAAATTATGTCAAACTTGATGGAAATTGAAAGAACATGACGCTAATCTCCAATTAACCATATTTAAGCACAAGTGACAATTTTGTATGCCACCCACATTTTTATATTTTCAATTACAATCTATCTCATTTCCATTCTTTTTCATTTATCTTCTTTCTATGTAATTTTTTAATTTGACTGTTTTTACTTTCTTCTTGAACTCCTCATCATTTTGCAATTTTTCATTTAGCATTTGTTCCCTATTTGTTAATACAATGTTTTTTCTATTGTGTTCATTGCTCAATAATGAGTCGGGATCCAACATTACATTGTTGACTCAAGACCTTTATCTACATTATAAGGAATGAAAAAAATTAG
Source organism: Torreya grandis (assembly GCA_037957365.1). Classification (NCBI taxonomy): domain Eukaryota; kingdom Viridiplantae; phylum Streptophyta; class Pinopsida; order Cupressales; family Taxaceae; genus Torreya; species Torreya grandis. The sequence goes on from JARHVA010000473.1 coordinate 2,182,466, forward strand.
GGTGCATTATAATGTTAGATGGATGGACAGATGAAGCCACACATTTATCAACTTGTGTCATGTGACATTGGCACAAATTTAATTAAGAGTGTCGATGAATTTGAGATGATAAAATCGGGCAAGACACTCTTTCATCTATTTCATGAGGTTTTGATTGAGGTGGGACCACAAAATGTGGTTCAATTCATTACAAATAAAATTGTTGTTTGCGTGGTTGCTAGGAGCTTTCTTATGGACAAATATGGAACTATGTTATGGACTCCATATGTGGCACATTGTCTTAATCTAATCTTGGATGGCATAAACAAAATTCCATGGGTGAAAGAGGTTTTGCAAAAAAGCCCACACAAGAGTGCTTACTATAATGCATACATTCATAGATGGCAAGAAACTTCTTCAATGAGGGGTGACAAGGTTCTATGAATGAAACTTCTTCAATGAGGGGTGACAAGGTTTACAACCCACTTCTTTGTGTTGCTAATTCTTTTTCAACAACAAATGAATTTAATATGAATGTTTATTTCAATTGAGTGGATGAAATCTTCCTTTATGAAACATATGGAAGGAAAAATGGTGGTAGATTTAAAAAAATATTCTCTGAGCCTCTAGTTCAAATTTTGCGACTCATCGATGGGGATAAACCTCCATGGGTTATCTATATTAGACAATTGATAGGGCCAAAGGCGTTATTAAGAGTAGATTGGAGAATAAAAGGGCTATGTACATGCCATTATGGGAGATAGTTGATAAAAGATGGGATCGCTAGATACTTTCTCCCCTCCATGCAGTCTAATATTTCTTGAATCTAACGTTGTTTAGCAGCTAATTTCGAGATGATGCAGAGGTCATAAAGGGCCTATTTAAGTTCATAGAGGGAATGTTTCTTAGGGATCTTTTGAGGCAGTTATGGGAGAGTTTCCGATGTACAAGCAACCAAGGGGTTTCTTCTCTAGCAAGGTAGCCATCACAAAGAGGAAAACCTTCAAACCAGGTAGACAATTTTTCTACATACATATGGTGAAAATGTTAAAGTTTGATTGAATTGGGCATGTTACAATGTTGACAAAATTTGTTTTTGCAGCACAATGGTGAGATTTCCATGGCAAAGAAACCAAACACCTTTGATGGATAGCAATGCACATTTTGAGCCAGCCAACCCGCTTGTAAGTGTATTTGAAGTGTGTTTAAGCATATATATTTCAAAAAACGCAATTAAAGCATTCAAGAACGGATGAATGATTTGGTGTTTGCCCACCACAATCTTTACCTGAAGATGAAAAAAACTCAAGCTTAAGAAATGCTGCATTTTTAATTCTCAATTCATATGGAAAGTTGATTTATATTCTTCTAAACTATTATTCTCCGATCACTAACATATGCATTTTATTTGATAATGTTAGGTAACATCGAGGAAGATTAACAGACTGAACTTGACAAAATCAATTCAAAATCCGAATGGCTCAAAAATAATGATGACCTTATTTATGATGAAGCTGAATTTGATTTGTTGGAGAAGGTTGGGTACGACACTGAGGTTGTCTCTCAAATTAGGAGAGGCTCTAACCTAGAGATTCAACATCTTACACCTACTGATCCCTAGTCTACCTCGTTGCCATTGACTCCCATTTTTTGTCCCTTTGTAAACGACAATAATATACATTTTGAAATGCAAATGTATAATGCAAATTAAATAGTCTAGAAATTAATGAAAGAAAACAGTAGGCTGATTTTGATGGCATACAATCTTATTTAACTTCCTCTCATAATCAGTATCTATTCTCTATGAAATTGAAATGCCTAATATGTATCTCTATGCCTTTAAATTTAAAAAAAAATTATTTTTTTCTTTTTTCCATATTTTTTCAATGGTTTTATTTTTTTTGACTTTTTTTTGACTTTTTTTGATTAATCACAATTTTTAAAAAAATACTTACACTTTTGAAAAAACGATTTTTTTTTCAAACAATTTTTGTTACTATGGTTTGTAGAATCATTAGTAGAACTCGAAGGGTAACATTCTTCAAGCATCTAACTTCAATAACCAAACTTGACATACTTGATTATCAAATCTAAATATCATATGCACATCCTCTTCAAATGAGCCCTCATTCTTCTTAAATAGCCTCCTCCAAGTGTAGTGCTCCAAAAAAGAAAGAGAGGGTTAATCTTTAAAACAACTTAAGTCTTATAAGCCAAGACTCCTAAATTCCACTACTTAAGTGAAATAAACATAAAGTACTTTTTTCCAAAACATAACTCAAAATTAAAATCATAAAGTACCTTTAATTTGAAATGTCCATTCACAAGTGGTGCACTAAGCTCTTTCTTATTTTTTCACTCTTAGTTATCGGAACAACAATGAACTAAGGGTCCTTCAAAGCTCTAGATCAAAATTTGGGACATTACAGTTCTTCCCGTCGAAAATTGCTTGTCCTCAAGTAATTGCAACAACCGTGGGGCTACTCCAACATCCTCTATTATATACATTCTTTGGGATTGTTTCCCAAAAAGAAAATACTTCAATTTGAACCCTTGCCTTTTTCAAAGAGTTATGCCACTTACCATGAAGACTAACATGCTCCAAACTCCACAAATTTACCTCCCCTAAGGGCTGTATTTTTTTTTGCAAATCTGAAGATCTATCTAGGTGGGCTGTAATAATGAAGTACAGCCATGCTTCCATCCCATATCTTCAATATTTTCAACATCAAACTGCCTCTTAGTGACCCTTTTCGCTCCATATTTTTCCAATAATCATCCCATGATTCAAAATTTGCAACAAGAGAGTTAGGGCTGCCAAACAAAATTAATTTTTCATAGTGCAAAAGGCTGTCCAAGGTCACATTTTCTCCTTTAAGGAATATTAGAAAGAGCATACCTTTATAACATGTATTCTTCAATTCCCCTTTGATGCCATGCTTCTCAAAATTAATATTTCCACATTGTAACATAGGCTGGAAATGGTCAAAAAAATCAGAATCCGTATCTTCAATACACAGCTGTACCTTCCATGTGAATTCGGAATTTTCCATGCAATAGATTTCAGTAGTTCTACTTTTGTTAGATGGCTGTTCCTCATAAAACTCTGAAATTTTCTTAGAAAAATCAGAATTTGTACCTTGAATGTGGGGCTGCACTTTCCGTGGGAATCTAAATTTTTTAATGAAACCAAAATGAGAACTTTCATTTTTGTCATATCGCTGTACCTTTTCTTTCAACTCAGCATCTTTAAAGTAATAATCAGCCCTCATATTACTTTTGTATTTTGAAATGAAGTGTTTTGGACAACAAATTTGGGGCTGCCCTTGTGAACAAGCAAATTCCTTTATCTAATCATCATATGGCAAGCAAAAACTAGAATCATTCATGTTTATTTCTTGCATCCTTACCTTTTCTTTTTGGCACATAGATGGCTGCCCATAGTGCCTAGAAACAAGCTTACCCTTGTCTTTTTTTTCAATCCATCCCATGCTCATAAAACACCCTTTCATCATATGATTTGATGAGGGTGGGGGTGTTTCTCTTTCACTCAAATTATGCAAGACAATCTCATTGTTTCCCACTTTGAATTTTAATTCCATAGATTGGTAATTTTGTGTACTCACCAAGGGAATGTGGCCATTGGATGCCAAAGATCATCATATTGTCTCTCCAATACTATCTACATAGAAATCATCCTCTACCATGTACCCCCTCCAAAGTAATGCAAAGCTTTGGAACCTTGGTAGTGCAAAGGATAGTAAATCCATCTGCCACTGTGACTCTAAACCCTTTGAACTCAATGGGTTGTAGACCAAAAGAAGTCACAAGCCCTCTATCAGTAAAGTTGTGAGTTGCCTCACTATCAATAAGTATGGTAATTGGCTTGCCCTTCAAAGACCCCTTTACTCTAAAGGGATAGTACCTAGGAGTTCCTGAAAGTGATGCCAAGGTGCCACTCAACTCCTCTTCCCCTTCAATCTCAAAAGCTTCCTCGTCATAGGTGGCTGCCCCACCGTCTTCCCACTCATCCTCCTCTTCTGGAATCATCTCTATGTAATGAATCTGTCCCTTGCCACGACAATTGTGGCCTCTCACCCAAGGATCCTTGCAATCAAAGCAAAGTCCTTTCTTCCTCAATTCATTCCTCTCAAAACTAATTTGAGGTAGTCTCCTTGGCTGCTCCAAATCCAAAGAATTTGGTCTAGTCAAAGGACCCTCAAGATTGGCCTTAGGAGCCCTGTATAGTGGCCCTTAGGCTGCCCAAAATCACCATCTCTAGGCTGTCCAGTAGATGGTACAAAATGTCCCTTTGGCTGCCCCAAAGGTGGAAACCTGCCTCTAGAAGTAGATGACTCCAAATCATAAGCCTTTTGGATGGCCTCTCTCAAAGATAGTGGATCAAATGCCTTGACCAATCCCCTCAAGGAATCAACCAAGCCCTCAGTGAATAAAACCATAAGCCTCCTATTTGAAATGCCAGTAACCATGACTGCAAGTCTCTGAAACTCTAAAACATATTCATCAACAGAGGCCTTTTGCCTTAATTGAGCTAGATCTCGAAAATGAAGTTTGGGATCCGCTCTATCAAATCTCTCTATTAACCTCTTATTGAACTCATATGAATGTATATGTTGATGCCTCCGCGTGATCAATCCGTGGTACCACTAATTGTGGGCTGCCCTCTCTAAATGCAATGTCACAAACTGAATAGCCTCATCCTCTGCCATGGGGTGAAGTGAAAAGAAGGTGTCTACCTTTTGAATCCAAGCCCTCGCTGAACTCCTATGTGACCTATCAAAAGTAGAAAGAGATATCTTCCCCAACGAATGTTGGAGATCTCCTCGGGTGCCTCTGAATCTCTGTCCGATCTTGGGACCACTGTATCCCCTCTTCCAAGTTGAATACTCAGAAAAAGTCATTACCTGTTTTATTGCATTATCCAAAGTTGCATATTCATTTATCTCCTTGTTCAGCTCCTCACTAGGATTAGATGATCCCTCGCTCCTAGGTATGGTTTCCTCTTTTTGAATGAAAGTAGGAAAAGTGTGCCTAAGAATGGATGACCCCTTCCCCATATCTTTCTTACTACCTAAAGCTCCACTATCTCCATTAGGTGCCCTTGAATCACCCTTATCACTAAGAGTGCGTAGGAGACCCTCCAAAACTATAGCCATCCTTCCCTGATTCTGATCATATTTTCATGATCTCTCATCTTCTATCCTCTCCCTCCTTTCTCTTTCTGTCTCTTGGTGATCGATGTCACTCATAGCCTGTTTTGATTTTAAACTCTCAACACTTGGAGTCTCAACTTTTTTCTTTTGATAAACTAAAAATTTCTTAGTATCACTCATACAATCAAACCCTCATACTCATCAAATATGGCCAAGATATGGCTTTGATACCACTGTAGTGACTCCAAATAGGATTTCAAGCAAAAGTAAATAATTTTTTTCTTTGAGACCCCAAGCCAATCTGAAAATACACTGTATGCTGCCCACAAACTCAGCAAACCCTAGCCACAATGATCTTCCCAAACCCTCACAATAATACTCCACAAATGCTTCAATAAATAATGAATGAAAAGCTATATTTGTGTACCTTTTGTGGCATGAATCAGGGATGTAGTTGCTGAAAATGGATGTAAAATACTGCTAATAAAGTATTGGTACAATAGTCCTTTACTTTTGCAAACAACCTTGAAAACCCTTAGATATTCTTCAAAAAAATTAGGCTAGAAACCCTAATAAATATCAAAGCTTCCAAAGAACAAATTCAGCTTAGCAAGATCTCTTCAACACTTCACACAAGTCATCCAATTGAAGAAAAAATTATAAATATTTTTTGAAAGTCAAAAACCTTGAAAATAGCTATCAACACGGCCTCCCCAACCTGCAAATTAATTCGATCTCCTTGGAAAAATTATAGAAATAATTCTGAATATTTTTCCAAGCATAACCCTTACCAAATAAGGTTCACAACCTCTCAATTTTGTTCGTCGGTCTACTGAAAATAGAGAATATTTTTCTGAGTGTCAACCCTTGCAAAAATGCATTCATAACACCCCAATCCCAATCACCCACCAAGGAGAAATAAGTAAATAAATTTCTGAATATTAAACCCCTCACAAACCCTTCTCTCAACCTCAAAAAGTTCTTCAAGTAATTCGTCCTACTAGATAAAATTATGCAAATAATTTTATAATAATTTTCAAGCATAAATCAGCCCAGAACTCACCAATCATATCTCAAGAGTAACTCGCTCCACCAAGGAAAAATAACATAAAATATTAAAACCCTAGGAGAGGGTTTCTACCAACAACAAACCTCCAAAATGGTGTTATTCAAACCCTCAAGTGAATTTTTCAAGGAGTAATCAACAATCTTCAATTCTTAAGCAAATCGCCAACTTTTTGTGGCCTCACAAACCCTCTAGGTGGTTCGCCCTAGTCCTCCAAGCCAATTTGCTACAAGTTGCAAGTATTAGATAAAATATCAAAATAATTTTTCAAGGGATTTAACGCAATTTCCAATCAATGGGTGGTGTTGATAGACACCGTTTGTAGAACCATATAGTCGAACTTGAAGGATAACATTTTTCAAGCATCTACCTTCAACAACCAAACTTGACTATTTGATTATCAAATCTAAATATCATATGCACATCTTCTTCAAATGAGCCTTCATTCTTATTAAATACCCTCCAAGTGTAGCGCTCCAAAATAAAAAGAGAAGGTTAATCTTTAAAACAACTGAAGTCTAATAAGCCAAGACTCATAAATTCTCCCACTTAAGTGAAATAAATATAAAGTACTTTTGTTTAAAACATAACTCAGAATTATAATCATAAAGTACTTTTCCTTTGAAATGTCCTTTCACAAGTGGTGCACTAAGTTTCTTCTTTTTTCATCCTTAATTATCGGAACAATAATGAACTAAGGGTCCTCCAAAGCTCTAGATCAATATTGGGGACATTACATCAAGCCATCTCCATGATAGTGCGATTACGCCTCTCAACCACTCTATTTTGTTGAGGAGTGTATGAGGCTGTCAACTGTTGATGAATTCCCTCTTTGTTGTAGTAGTTCTGAAACTGCTTGGAATTAAATTTACCCCCATTGTCGTATCTTGGAATCTTGATCTTCTGGCTTGTCTGGTTTTCCACCAACGCTTTGAACTTCACAAACTCAGCAAAATAGGTAGAGTTATTTTTCAAGAGGTAGACCCACATCTTCCTAGATAAGTCATCCACCAACAACAAAAAATACCCCACTTCGAGGATTTTAGATGATTTCCAAGATGCCTTGCAAAGATTTGCATGAAGGAGATCTAAGAGCCCTTTTGCTTGCAAGGCACTTTCAGTGGGAAATAGTTTCCACTTATGTTTGCCTACCAAACATTCTAAAGACAAACCAAGAGCCATATTTGTTTTTTTGAGTTTAGCTAAGTACTGAAAATTGAGATGTCTAAATTTTTCATGCCACACAATGCTGGAATTATCCTCCACAACTAATACATGCAAGTTGATTGTGGCAGGATCAACAAACTGACACAAGTCATTTTGCCCAATGCCTATAGCTATGACTTTGCCAAGTTTTAAATTAGACACAATACATTTCTTCCTTGAGGAATTCCCTAAAATGTAAGGATTTTTAATTAATTGACTAATAGATAGGAATTTTTTATTCATTGTAGGGACATACATAACAATTTTTGCTATGAGTTTTGCATCATTAATCAATACAATGCGTATATCTCCTATCCCTTCCACAACATGTGATCTTCTATCATCTAATGAAATTGAATAAAAAAACTTGCTTTTGCATGAAAGTTAATATACCAGTCCTTGTGACATGTGAAATGTCTAGACGTATTGAAATCAAAGAACCAACAATTAGTATTACTTTCATTAGAGCATGATGCCTTGAGAGTATATTCTTCTTCAGATTTAGCTTCAGTTGCTACCACATTTGCTTGCTCCTTCGACTTTTTGTTATGTAAAAGATCATATTGTCATTTTCGACAATCTCTCTTGACATGCCCAACCTTATGACAGCAATAACATTTCACCTTAGACTTGAAAGGAGATGTAGATGCTTCTGGATTCCTTTTCTACTTCTTCGACTGAGTAACAAGTGCACTTTTTGTGTGGTCAGAACTGGACTCACTGAATTATGTCTGCATGCGTTCTTTTTACAGCAAATAAGAACTAACTTGATCAAATGTTAGTGTTACTTTTCGACATCAGGTGTAGTGCCTCCATAAAAGATTCATAGGAGGATGTCAAATTGTTCAAAATCAACACCATCATATCATCATCATCAACCTTTTTGTTGATAGTTGACATTTGTTTTCGAAGATCTTTCATCCGAAGCGGGAGTTTTGATAGAGACCCACCCTTATTCATCTTTGTAGAGAAAAACCTATTTTTCAGATACATGACTTGGCTTTTCTTTGAATTTGGTATTTATTCTTCAGATTGGTCCACAACACATTTCCCGGAGTGGCATTCCAGAGTTTAGGTATCATGTCATTTGACTCGGATAGTTTCAATAACAAGGCCTTCTTATGAAGTTTTTCATAATCAACAAAGTTGGTTGCCGATATCGCTTTAGTGTCAAGAATGATTTTGTCACAACCACGATATTTGGTGATTGTCAAAATCTTATGACTAAAAATTGTAATTTTGGCTAGCTAACTTTTGCATTTCCAGCATAACCAGGGTTTGTATGTTTGCCATTTTATGCACAACATTTGATTGTGAACAAAATAAATAAATAATAGTACATCGCTGACAAGGAAATCTATTCAACTACAGTTTTCTAACACCATTGACTTGGAAATCAATACAACAGTGCAATGAAATACTATTTTTCGACCTCTGACTCAGAAATCAATATACTAGGAAATGTAATATTTTTATGATGCTTTTTTGACCAAAAAATATTGCAACCAGAAAAGTATAGTTTTGTATAATTTTCAGATTTTGCTTATGCAATTGGGGAAGTACAATTTTGTATAGATTTCAAAAGCTGACAGTGTTTTTAGACTTTGTTTATGAAAGGAATTTATCAAAAAATCACTTATATTTTGAACCTCATGATTGTACAAAAGGCTTGATTGAGTTTGTTGCTTGTGCCCTAACAACACCTTCAATCATAGTTCATATAACCGTAACCGGCGAGTACTTGCCAAGGGAAAATTGAGTAACTGGAGAGTATTCTATAGCGCTGTCCAATAACTAGAAATAACTGACAAAGGCAAAAAATACTTAAATTTATCAAAAAGAACATTTTTTTTTTTTAGAAATTGTAGAAGCAAAATAGATCAAAAGAGTCTATAAAACATTGGGAAAGTGTTTTCTATTAGATTTAAATACAATTAAAGTACAAAATTGCATAATCATGTGAATACAACTGTGACACTATCAAGTTGTCAACAACAAATTGATACAATGATACTTATAGTCTTATACAAAAATCTACAAATACAAACTACAAGAATCTATAATTTTCTCTTCCCTACTCTCTGGAAAACTAAGGGAGACTGAGAAACTTTAGTGCTCTCACTCGGCTGCCATGCCTCGCTCTATTTAGAAGGCTGCCCCTGAACTTGTGGCTCCACCCTCTACCTCTGCCTCTACCTCATTTTCAAGGATGTCCTCCAATCCAATCTTTTCTCCTCTTGCTGCAATGGCACCTTCCATAGCTTGCCTCTCGAATCTAGCAATCTTGTCCTCTGTGAACATGGGGACCTCCACCTGTGCAATCCAATTACTGTAAGGATTGATCTCATCTAGATCAATAGACTCCTCTGATGCATTCTCCAACTTCTTTGTGCGAAGTCGAAAGTTGTATTGCACAAAAACCAGGACATTGAGGCGTTGTTGGCATAACGTGTTGCGCTTCTTTATGTGAATGACATCAAACTTCAATTGTGCTCACATATAGAAACATTACAAGGTTGAGATAAAATGCAGAGGTCTAGCCTTTGAAGATGTGGGGTATCTCCACCTCAATCTTCCCACCATGACCCTGCAAACAAGATATTTAAAACTTTGTAAGTAATTAATAATTGTAATTTGTAACTGGTAATGTAAAAATAAAGACTTTATTTTCTATTACATAGTGACTGCATGGCTCTCCTTCGGATAGCTAGTGCTGAAGAAAAAAACCTCCTCCTTGCTTGCTCGTAGTTTTGCAACTCTGCAATTATAAGGTCCTTCGCTTCAATGTCAGAGGTCATACTCTCAATGAATGTTGAAATCCCCTCCATAACCTCTTCACTATCATCTGTGAAGCCATCAGAGTAGAAAAACTAGGGTTAAGGTAGTACCTATTGCATGGATGGGTTAGTGGAGTTGATTGTTCCACTTTTAATCAATCAACTCCCAAATGGGATTAAATCTGACACGATCCCTTCTATAATAGTTTTGGACGGCCTCTTTGGCCCTATCGATGGCCCCAAAATATAACCCATTGGGTTTTGCTCTTCATCTACCAATCACAAAACCTTCAACAAAGGCTCTGACACTTACAAAGTTACAAACAAATTAAAGTCACAAACTTATAAATAAAATAAATACTTTAAGTTTAAAAAATTGAAAACAAGGGAAACTATTTGAAATTTCAATGAAAATTAAAATTGAAATTTCAAGTTACCTTGATGTATTCTCTAGCTCTCTTTTTGAAGTCCTCATTGAAAACAGTCTTCCTAATCTTGACTCCATCAACTTTCTTGGAATATGATGAGTCCACCCATGTTTGAGACACAAACATCTGCTTCAAAGGAGTTAACAAACTGCAAATTGTTTGCAATGTAAGAGAATTCATTGCAAAATTGGTGATACCTGCTCGAACAAGCTCTTTCCTCTTGGTATGCTCTCTCATCAAGTTGAGAACCCAAAGGTGATTGTATATATATTTTATTATTTTTGCAGTTTTTTCTACAATCGGTTGCATCCAATCAAGTTTGACTGTCTTCTAAAAGAAGGTCAAGGCAATGGGCCACGCAAGGGGTCCAAAAGAGTGATGGACGTCTCTCCCTAAGAAGTCTCTCAGCTGCCACACATGCTGCTGTATTGTCTATGATAACTTGGATAACATTCTCAATGCCCACCTCTAAAACAACATGCTCTAACATCAAGCTCAAAGTTTTTGCATTTTTTATTTTGCTAGATATATTAATGGACTTAAAAAACACTATATCACCATTTGAAGCCACCAAAAAATTGATGAGGGTGTGGTTCTTTCCATCAATCCATCAATCGGAAAGATTGATGCCCCTGAACTTTTGTCACAACCTCTTTTGATCTTCCACAATTACCTTGCATCTTCAACTATATTCTGGAGCAATTTTCTACTTAAGTCGCTTGGAGAGAGTGCTTTGGACCTTTTCCCTATAACTGTCAATGTTGTCACCAAATATTTTTAGTACGAGCTCTTTGCCACGTTGAAGGGAAAGTCGTTGAAGTACCAAAAAATTGTGCATTCTTTATCTCCTTCCGCATGTACCTCTTTGTTCCATTTTGTACCTTGCAGTGAAGGTTGTGTCATAGGTGTGTTTCTGGGCATAAAAATGAGTGTATTTGACTCGAACTCGATGAAGATGTGCCATGGTGCTTGCGTGGACCATGAATAGAGCCCACAATTTTTGTCATAGTTGCCTCTTTTATCTCTACCGCTGTGGGAGCAATGACTGTTGTTAGGGTTGTTTGCATTCTTGCCCTTTCTAGTTTTTTTCATCCAACAATGCAAGCTCCGCAATCATATCTCGTTTTGCCTCTTTCGTGATATTGAGACAATGCATGACGTCACGGGAATGAATGCATGAAGGTGGTTTTTGAGGTGATTGATGTCTCTTGACAACCTCTTCGAGCAAAACGAACAAACTGAAACCGTTTAAGACGATCCAACCCGCACAACATACTTCCAAGCAATAGTGTGAGCATTAGAGGGATCACTTTGCCCACCACTCATTGAATTTGACCCCAATGCACTAGTGGATGCCATTGTTTGCGAACAAATAACCTGCAAACATGTTCAAAACAACATAAAAAATTTAAAAAATAAAAACATTTAATTCAAATTAAAATACAATTAATAAATTATAATGATAAACAAAAACTAAAATACATTTAAATTTTTAACGACGAAATTGAAAACTTTGAGAACGATTCTCTACAATAAATAAATTATAATGATAAACTGAAACTATAATAGTTAAAAAACATTTAAAAAAAAAATTATGCATAAATTGTAAATACTAAATAGTAAAATTGAATGGAATGCATGAAATTTTAATATTAAAATTTGAAATATTAATCAAACAAATTTGTAATTAGATTACAATTCCATTACATGGTCGGAATTAGAAAAACAAACAAAAACAAATGGACTAACTTGGAAATCGCTTTGTTGAATTCTCCTTCCAATTCACTTTTGAATGCTCTAAATCTTGTGTGAATGCAATGAGGGGGTGTGTTTCAATTTATAAGACAAATCTTTGCATTTTTGCAGCTTTTATAAGTATTATAATAGTGTTTTCTGTGTTTATGATGCGTACAAGTCTGCCAATGAGTACTCATCGAGTACTCGCGAATACCTGGCGAGTACTTGTTGACAGACAAAAAATCGATGGTTTTTTTTTGCAGCGAGTTTGAGTGGTGATTAACCCCCTGTGCCTTTCGCTGGCAAGTATCTGAGTAACCGACAGTTATTCGTCGGTTATGTAATCCATGTCTTTAATCATGACATGATTGTCCTTTGAGTGACTTGTGTCTAAGTCTATCATGACTAGTGTGGTCGTGCCTTAGCAATGTGATTATATCTTGTCGTTATATTCCTAATGAAGAGCAATGCGAGTTTATATTTGCGTTTTGCAAGCTCTAGATGCACGTGATTGTATACTTGCATTCTGTGTGTTTCAATTTTTTGTGCATTTCAAATGTCATTTCTGACTATCTACCTTGATTCCTTGTGTTTTTTGATTGTATCTACCTCGTGTTTCTGCAAACACAGACGTTTGTCTTCTTCACTTTTTAGATGCCCTTCTTGTTCTGTGAGTTCGTGACTGCTGCGATTGTCTATTGTGACCTCTCTTTTGCTTTGCGATTGTCTACCATAACCTCTCTTTTGCTCTGCAATCTTATCATCTTTGTTTACAATACGTACCATTGAATCAGAGTTTCCTCGAACACCGTGCATTATTTATACCCGACTAGGGCTTCCTCAAATAATTGGTTCTGGTACCAATGTAAGCATGTAAGATTGCTGAAAGAATGAAGAGAATTTGGAAGGCACACTTAGAACTTCGTGTTCATCCTTCATTTATTAATGCCATAAACAAGTTACAAACAATTGAGATGATTGACAGTTACATTAGTTAGACTTAACTAATATAGTATTAGTTAAGTCTCATCAATAAATTAAAACATTAAATTTAATAGATATTTCACTTCGTTGATGCCACTACTGATGGAGTTGTCTACTTTGACAGGGCAACTCTTCGGCGACATTGTTCCCGTTGCCTGTCGTCAATTCACTTATTTCTCTCCTAGTCTTTTACATATTATATGCTTTGGAGGCCAAGCTATTATTGTGGGTAGGGACAATATGGATGTTTAGGGTGCTTAGGATGGGCTTTTTGCCTATTGTTTGTATTCCACCCCACATGTTACCAAATGACTATTAGGCTTAGTCAATGGGTGGTTAGTTGTAGATAGGTAGGTAGAGATTCTCATGGAGTTTCCTTATTCATTAGGGATGCATTATTTCACTTGTATTCTCATGTTGGAAATCCCATAAAGGGATAAGTAAGACTTCTTCATTTGTAGAGAAGTTAGTTACTTGTAAGGGCCTATTTAAAGGCATCTAATTTGTGAGTACAATTAGTAGGAACGTTCATAATCTTATTCTGATTTCAAGCTCGTAGTTCATATGACAGTGAGAGTTTGTTGCACATCTTCTATGTAGACCCTTGAATGGAGAATTCATACATTTGCTCGTCCAAGGTTTCCATCTTTATCAGCTGTTTAATTTTCATGTGTTATAAGTCTCATAGTTGAAGCCCTTTTGGAACAGACTTGGAAAAAGATCAACTCTGCTGGGCTTCATCTGCAATAACTTTAATCCTATTGGAAAAATTATTCTAGGGTTTTCTTGTGGGCTGAAATGATAATAGTTATTTAAATCTGAGTCTAAGTATAGATGGAATTGAAAAATAAAAAAAGAATAAAGCTTACCTTGAGATCCAGGGATGTCGAACTAAAACAACATTCCATACATAATTCCTCAAGGCTATCCTGTGTGGGTATATAATTAGCTATTAGGGGAATCTAAAAGGTACTTATAAATATTGAGTGACTATTGAAACTATACACATGCACATAACAATATCATACTTTTAAGTGAAGCCTTGATGATATACACATGCACATAACAATATTATACTTCTAAGTGAAGCCTTGATGGTAAACACATTTAGTAATGAGGGCCTGTTAAAAGGAAATTATCAAAATAGTAGTATATTTTTTAGAGAGAGAAGAAAATTGAAAAAGGCTACAAAGAATTTAAAGAAAAAGAACATAGCTTTAAAAAAAGATAAAACAATAGAGTTGATGTAGGAGCATCTACATACATCTTCATGCAAGACATGATTAGGCTCTAGTCATTTTGGAATTCAAATTCAAACTATTGTATTTCCCTCCAAAATATTGTTTGAGGAGTAATTGTAATTGTCAAATGTCAAAAGAGTGGAAAAGGTGAAGGCAAGGTAAAAGGATGTCCCACGTTGGGGAATTTGTTGAGCAAATCAAGGGAATGGTTGAAGATTTTTCAACCATTGAATGTTTGTTAGAATATCTTCTTTATTTAGTATATTAGTTAGAAAAATCCTCCTTGTTTCAAAGCCCAAGTTGGCGTAGGAGACTCTTTCAAAGGGCAATAAATGGAATGAAAGAAGAAGGGAGGTACGTAGAAGAAAAAGGGAGAGAGAGAGAGATGAAGGTGAAGAGAGCTCATTCAAAGGAGAAATGTAAGGAGCTCATTCAAGGGAGAGAATGAAAAGAAAAGGAGAAGAGAAATAGTGAGGGAGGACCTCACTCAAGATATGCAAATGTGAAGAGGAAAGAGAAGATTTCATGTGAAGGCAAGAAGGTATGAAGGTGCAAATAAGGCTATTGGAAGCCATGGACTATTGACATGGACCATAAAGTGATGGATTCTTGTTTGTAAGTGCTTTCATTTGATTAAGAAGAGTGAATGTTGATCCTTATGATAATGCTATAGAATTCTGGTCTAAAACAGTGATAAGCTAATGTACAGTCCTGTACGTGTGTACGTGAATCTTCATAAAGCTTAAGGAGGTATTGAATGTCTATTGACAGCATATTCATGCATAGGAACCTTTGACATTGTGTAGAAGACAATTTGGAGCTCATGATTTGTTTAGAATGTTTGTAATGTTGCAAAAGTTCAATGAACAGGGTGCAGGCCTGTGTGTTTTCTAATACATATACAGTCTACTGTAAAAGACATTAGATCCACGTAAAAATGTATGCATGGAATTTATTGTGGCACACGAATAGGTCTATGAGATCAGTGAGAACCTTTTGGAGTTTATGTTCTGTGAGCAAGGGGCTTTAGAATGTCTTAATATTCTAAAAACCCTGCTATCGGGTCTACAGGAAACAGAACACAGGCAGAATGAATGGATTTTGATGTTTTGTGAAGTTATTGGATTAGTAAAGGCTCTTCTAGCGTGTGTATATAGATAAGGAAGTTGTTTAAGCCATCAACATGCTAAATAACCATTTGGAATGTTTATTGAATGAAAGACTAATGAAGAAACCCTTGAAACCCTGTATACAGTCTAGAACACAGTGAAAAACAAGATAGATTCACTTTGTAATGAGTGGACAGAAGGTTGGTAAAGCTTGGTAGATGAATGGAGAAGGTAGAAGACACCTTGGCAGACCCAAATCACCAAATTAGAACCTTTGAAAAGATCTAAAACGTTCCCAGTTGCCTTTAGAGTGCTCTCGGCCTGTGTAGATCCTTGGAAAGCCCTAAACTAGGGTTTAGGGGCTAGAAAGAGTTTTAACCCATGAAATTGCCTGAAAACTTGTAATCATACCCTTTGAGATGTTACTCAACTGTTGGAAGTGGTTTCAAATCTGGGGAGTACAGATAAGTACGGAAAAGGTCAATTACAAAGAGAGTCCTAGGTGCATGCAAGGAGAAGAGAGTAGGCCATTATAGGAAAAGTGATTTTCTCCAAAGAAGTGCACTAACAAATGATTGATTCACATGTAAAGAGGTAATGCATATCTAAAAAGGTGATTTGTTTGGCTTGGAAGTCCATACAGTGATCAGGACAAGAGGTTAGATCATGAAAAGAGGACTATTTGATTAAAAATGGGTTTTGTAGTCTATAGGAGGATTCCTATATAGAAGATAGTCACCAATAATAACATTGGTGACTCAACTAATATCTTGGCCCTAAGTAAGAAGGTAAATTAAGGTGTAAACAAGGTGGGGTTACACCAAGAGTGAAATAAAAGGACTAGGAAATGCAAAAAATTATATTAATATTTAGGAAAAAAATCTATATATATATATAAACAAATAAAAAATATAAGGTTTAAAAAAGTATTTATATTTAAAATAAAGAGGAGTTTACACATTTAAAAAAATTATTCAATTGAAAAACTATCAATTAAAATATTATAAAAATATGGTAAATGGAGAAAGCTGGGAAGTTGACCAATGACCAGCTCCAGCAGCATCTCAATGATTTTATGATGTATTCATTGAGTACAAAGACGGCGTGGATGGTGATATTACCCAGGCCAAACTAAAATGTGTTGACCTTGGGTGTTTAATCATTAACTAGATAAACAATGTGACGAATGATGCATAGACAATATTGGAAGATGAAATTAACATTTAGCTAAACAAAGTTCTTTACATTTTAGCCAACTAGAATCACTGAAGCTCCTCTGGCTCTCACGATGACTTAAGGCAAAGTTTAAACCTAAATGAAACGCGTACAAATCCATAGTTCAATCAGCAAGACATCCGAAAAACATAAACGGATACAAATTTATATGTGTATCTTAGTTTCTATGTTCACATGAAGAATATTAAGATCTGTATTCCCAAGTACACTGGTAAAGACCATTACAGAGCTATACAGAGGATGAACAAAATGAAGCACCATTTTTATGTAAGCCCTACCATATCAGATGGATATTCTGTCAATGTTGCTGGACGAAGCCTTGAAGGAAATGGTACAATTGGTGGTGGCAGGAAATGGAGGGATTACATTCAGATGGACTAGTTTTGTTCGCTATTTCCTGATATGATTTGAACCTCTAGAGACTGATTATTTTCATTTGTTTATGTGACTTTTCACTGTACCAAACAAATCAGTTAGCGAATAGCCTTTCGATCAGGAGACTTTAGGCACATTTGTGAAGAATATTCCTACACATTTATAATTAGATACTTATATAGGAAGTCTTTGATCCAATATCAGGGATGAATTGTGTATGTATGAGATACAAACCATCCAAGATGCAATTCATAAAGCTCATATGGCTGAGCAAAGAAAATGATATCAACAAAGAAACCACAATTCATCCTTTCTAATAAAAAATCTGTACAAATGGTCCAAAGGGTTGTGGCGTAGGGGTAAAAATGTGTATTTGTGAAGAGAGTGCCCCAGGTTCAAATTACCAACTGCAAAAAGGTGGCCCATAACTTGGAGGACATACATCTAGGATTGGGGCTTGTTCCTTCTTACCCTCAACACCCCGCCCCCCCCCCCCCCACAAAAAAAAAAAAAGAAAAAAAAAATCAGTGCAAACTGATTATCAAAGATATAGAGCGCCATAACATCATGTAATTATTTTTTTCTAAAATAACAATTGGAACGATAAAAAAAAAGTCAACTGACAATTTTTTGAGAAGTTAATCTTTCTTGAAGCTGAGCACTTGTATAGAAATAATAATGATGCAGAAAATGGTGATGCTATGAGTTCAAACAGTTTTGATTTTGACAGTGACAAATTGACTCAAGTAAAGGTTCAAACAAGGGTATTGCTAGCAATTGTAACTTGAATTGTTCATCCCTAAAACTTCAAGGATATATCAAGAACAAAAAAGTTATGGTTCTCTTTGATTCTGGAATAGTTTTATCAACACATTGTCAGCTAGAACACTCGGTTTATTTGTCTATTTTGCAAAAGACTTTGATGTCATGGTTGCTGATGGTGCCGTCAGAACTTTTCATGGGAAATTTCGGTCAAATTGACTCTGAAAGATTATACATTGCAGAAAACATTCTATGTGTTGGCTCTGGCAGGAGTTGATATAAACTTTGGGTGTTGATTGGTTACAAGAACTGAATATATTTTTGATGAATCTATGAAGTCATTTTGTCACTTTTAATTGGGAAGTTCAGAAACACACATTTAAGGGGTTTATACCCCTCAGCATCTATTATAATAGATACCCTACTGTTGTAATCCTTTATTTATTTATTCATTGATTTATAAATATAAATATTATTCTCAGAACTGCATATATTTTTGATGAATCTATGAAATCAGTTTGTCACTTTTAATTGGGAAGTTCAGAAACATACATTTAAGGGGTTTATACCCCTCAGCATCTATTATAATAGATTGCCTACTGTTGTAATCATCTATTTATTCATTCATTGATTTATAAATACAAGTATTATTCTCAGTTCCTCTGCCAAAGTTTTGGTGACATTATTCAAAGTTCAAAACTGTAAGAAACATGCATAAAGTTTGGATCTTTACATGTTAAACATGTTCGAAACGAACAAAACCGCTTAAGTTTTGGTGTTACATTACTCAAAGTTCAAAATTGTAAGAAACACGTATAAAATTTGAATTTTTACATGTTAAACATGTTCGAAACGAGCAAAACTGCTTAAGTTTTGGTGTTCCATTACTCAAAGTTCAAAACTATAAGAGACATGCATAAACTTTGAATCTTTACATGTTAAACATGCTCAAAACAAGCAATACTGCTTAAGTTTTGGTGTTACGTTACTCAAAGTTCAAAATTGTAAGAAACACACATAAAGTTTGAATCTTTACATATTAAACATTTTCGAAATGAGCAATACCGCTTAAGTTTTGGTGTTACGTTACTCAAAGTTCAAAATTGTAGGAAACACGCATAAATTTTGAATCTTTACATGTCCATATATCTGCGTCACTAGCTATGAAACCCAGTGGAGGGTCTTCTGATGGCATTTGATCAATAATGCTCGTTAAGTGTTAGTTACAATTGGAGTTTCCATTATATGTGTCCATGACTTCATTGTGATTTGTATGATTGGGCATAGTTCCTTTCAGTGCATCAGTACACTTTCCTCTAGGATTCTCTCCTCCTAGAACTTTCTATTGCTAATGGTTGTATCCTTCAGTCCCATTGACCTACTTTGGGTCATTTGTGGACATTAATATGATTTCTTTCTTTCTCCCTAGTTGCTTCACCAATCATCTATCTACAATTATTTATCAAATATTTACCTGTGATTCTATCTTTTTGACATCGGAATCAAATTATCAATCATTTAGCTCAATTCTTGTTTGTTCTTTTGTCACTTGTGCTTTGCCACTCCTGCAATTGTGAAGATATTCAACAGTTGGTCGATTCTGTGGGCAAGGACAACATTGTGTTGAATTTTCATTTGCATTTGAATCAAAATAAGTTTTTTATTTTGTGTTAAACATAAATGCAATGCTGGTCATATTGCTGTTGTAATTTTGTTGATTGCATTTCAAAATATTGTCACATTTTTTATTGCAAATAATTAATAAGAAGTTGGACTTTTATAATTTTTTATGATTATAATTTTGATTTTGTTGATTTTGTTGTATGATATATGACAATATCTTGCCAAAAAAACTATTAGTGCAGCATGGAAATTATCTCTTCAGATAAATTATGTTTGTTATTTTAATCTCGTGTTTAATCTTTCTACAAATTTCCAAGTTTACATTCTCTTATTGGAATGCCATTGATGAGTAAAACTTGTCTCTACAGGGAGTTTTCATGTCATCTCCTCTTTTTGCTCCATTTTGTATCCCGTTGCTGCTAGAAAAGCTTTCTTCGAGCCTGCACATGGCAAAGGTTGGTCGAATTACCAAGTTGAATTGTTGGAATACCAATCAGAAAATTCATATTGTACATGGAAAGTGCACAAAACAGTATGGTATTGTGAACATTGGAGTTTGGTGGTTGTATGTTAATGAAATATGCAAATATGTACAGGTTGATTCGCTTAAATACCTTGGAAAGTGTGCTTCTGCCTATGGAGTGGGTGCTGTGTCAAGTCATGCTATGGCTATATGGGCATCTTTGAAGAGCGAAATTTTATCTGCTGCACACCCTGTGTCAGATGTTGGTGGTAGAAATGGATATGCAGAGAATGAGGTGGTAGAGGAAGCTTTAGCCTGTGTGACACACTGTATTTGTGCATTTCATAAAGGAAAAGATACTGGAGTGCTGCTTCAGCTATTGCTTCAAGATGAACAAGTGGATGAAATTTTTAATTCTGCTATATCCAATGTGAGTGGAACAGCTACTCCTTCAAAAAACGAGTTAGCACAATTGCAGCAGCTGCTTGGAAAGCTGCTATCTGCTGCTGCAAAATCTTCCCTTGCTTCTTGTTCTGTCGTGTCTCAAAGGTTCTTGCCACAGCTTGTCAACACCATGGACTTATCACTGACTTCAAATGGGAATAATGTTTCAAAATGTTCCTCAACATTTGGTGCTCTTTATATTTGCCGTCAGATTCTGGAAGCAAATAAAAGTTTGGCGGAGCACCTGGCTTTGCAACAACATCATCCTTTGGATCGTAATTTAGAACATTCTTGGCTAACCTTGCTTCAACATTTATCAGATCCATTAAAAAATGTTTTTGCTTCTGCTATACTGGCACACAGCAGCAGTGGTTGTCAGAAATCAGTACCCACAATGGACAATCAGATTATGCATTTAGGAGGTATTTATTTGAATGTTTTGTTTTTTTGGTTGAGTATGCTAAAATGTTCCTCCTTCATATACATACATTATCATCACTTATAAATGCTAAGGCCGAGGATGCTGACTAAAGACAGCTAGGTTGTCCTAGGTTTGTTATTATCTGCATATGACTAAGAATGGTTAATTTTCAGAAAATAATTTTCCTTGGTAAAATTTTCATTTCATGGACTTTTTTCAAGAACGTTCTATAGATTATGATTTTTTTTCATGAAGGTTATCCTCTGTATCTTATTCCTTTGTCCTTCTGAACCCTCAGGAGTCAGGAGTATCTGGATCTGCAAGCAAAGTTCCCGTAGTCCTTTGTTATGTACGGAATCTGTAAATGATGTATTGATAAAAGAATAAAAAAGCATCAGTTAAAATTGTGAATATCTAGACTATGATACCTTTCAGTGTACGTATGTGCTGTTCTCTATGAAAGATGGTTATATGATCATACTTCTAGGTCAATTTGATCTCATCACGAGGGGTCAAAATCCAAGGCTAGCTAGCATCTTTTATGAACTAAATTTTTACTTCCCATACCTGTACTGTAACATTCAATTATATCTTTTACCAAATATGTTGATTTGTTGTCTAATCTTGTGTTTGACATACTGATTTTCATTCATGGTCATCTAAGCTCTACATGTTTATGCATTGTTCTCAAAGCTGCACATGCTTATGTACAGTTCTCTAATTCCATGCTTATGTGTTGTTGCTATACCTTTTTCTTCCATGTTTCAGTTATAGATGTAATTCTGTTAACATATGGTTGTCTTGAAGTCCTGCCATCCATTTTGGCTCCTTGCTGACAGGAAAACATATTTTTGCATATTCTATGTTCATTTTATGTGTTACCACAAATTTTGTGATTCTCTTTCTTTAAAAAAAAATATTGGGATGCATTGCCAGACAATTTTTGTCAGTTTTAAAGCTGGGAGTAATAAACTATATTCTGTTTAAATTTGCCAGTGGCAGGGTTGCAGGCATTGGCTGCATTTCCAGGACATTTTTCACCCCTTACTGAAGACCAATACAGAAATATTTTATTGTTCTTGGTGTCTATTCTGAAAGAAAGGCACGAGCAGACCCTCTTATGGGAGCATGTGCTTGGTGGACTTGTTATGATTGGCATGTCACTGGAGAAGTTCAATGATTCAACAAAGCTTTTGTGTTTTTTGGATGTCGTAATTGTGGAGCTACTTTCTCAATTGTCAACTGACATCATGTCATTCCCTGTATCACTGAATTTGAAAGCAATGACAGCAATAAGTAACTCAAGCACTGCAGCAATAAAACGAGCTCTTCAAGGGTTTCGACAAGTGATATCAACAAATTTATTGCAAGCAGCTGTATGTTTTTTCGTAGATGCTCAGAGTTCTTTATAAGCTTGTGTATAAATGTGAGATCAATGCTTAAAATGTGTTTCTCTGTGTTTTGTTGCAGATTCATTATTAATTTGTTTCTTAGTGATCTTTTTCCGACTTCAAATTTATTTTTTTCTTTTATTTAAAGGTCAAGCATGAAGAGGGAGGTGAAAGAGCCCTGGAACTGGTGATTAATGTTCTGGATTGCCTTTCTAGGGAGGTGATTTCTCGGTAGGCTTCCTTAACATTTTGATTGACTTAGGTATCATGAACTGGTGATCTTAAGTTTGACAGTAATGTAGTTGCTGTCCTATGTTTAATTAATTGGTTAAGAAGAATTAATTTTCATGAATGGTTTCAGGCTATTTTTCACTCATATTTTAATGTTGTAAAGTGTCTTAAATAAGTCACATGGAAAACTAGAAACGACAACATATATCACTTGTATTGTAAGGAAACGAAAATATTGAAGTTCTAAGAATAAATTTAAAACTTGTTCATATTTTCAAGAGCTGCAATTAAATCCATTTAGTTTTCTATATTAAGAAAATGAGATTAACATTTTGGTATTTGTTTTATGTACTTGCTTTTTGATGTCAGTTGGAGTCAAGACTATCTTCCTTTGTTTTATTTCGTGTTAATGCTTTCAGATGTGTGTACTGTATGTCACTGTAATCAAAGCCATAAACAATTCAATATTGCTGGTTTTCCCTTCCATCTACCTCTTTGTGCAGCAGATTTTTGTAGAAAGGAAGAAATGAATTATATTAATATCCACAAATGAGCAAAGCAGATCAACGGGACTCGAAAGTGCATTCATTTACATCAGAAAATTCAAAATAACAATAGACTTGGCTTATAAATTATTTCCCTTGGATTTTTTTTGGCATTGTTAGAGAAACGTTGTTTTTGGTAGAGGATCGATAAAATTGGATGACATCATCAATATCATTTTACAGTTTGGATTATATGAGACTGCCATGCAGCCTCATAGGCAATAGAATGCCTCTACGTCTTAGTTTCAACAAGACACATATATGATGTGATAAGAAGTTGTAATGTCCCCAAATTGGGACGACAACCAAAAAATGAGGGTTTTCAAACAAACCCTAGCCAAACCAAGCATAAACTGAAATCTGAAAATATATAACCAGCCAAACCCTAGCTGGAAAAATGTATGAAATTCAATCTAAAGGGCATCCAAATAAATTCACAAGAAGCTGAAAATTATTTAGAGATTGAGTACCTTTTTGGGGGTCCAAAAATATGACAAATTGCTAAAAATACTTTACAAAAATATTCTGAAATTTCTAGGGCATTGAATGACCCTAAAAACCCTGCAAACCCACTCCAACACAAATCACCCAAGGTAGAAACTTGCAAATCAGCCTTTCCAAAACAATTTGTTGCCCACAAAATTATTATTTCCTACAAATAGGCTGAAACTTAAAAAATTCATAACTCCCTCAATACTTGGAATTATGATGCAAATAAGAGCTCAAATTGACCACAAAATTAGTGACTATCAAATAAAAACAATATCATAATTTTCTTTTCATGGAAAAGCCACCAAAACTTGCTTTGAAATTATGAGAACCTTAGTTTTCAGAATTTTCCTCTTCAAACCCTAGGTTCACTCAAATTTTGAGAAGTAGGTAGTGTTTCAAAACACTTTGTAGATCCACTTGCATGAACACATGCAATTTGAAGCTCACTTACAAACCTTGAATAAAGTTGCCCACGTAGAAGGAATGGAGGTTTTCGTCCCCAAACCTAAGACACTTCTTAAAGGTTTTCATCCTCAAGAGATGGAAACCAAGCTTGACATATTTGATCAATAATTCCAATATCCAATCATCCATAATCTTCAAATGAATCCTTACTTGCCTTTATATGCCACTCCTCCAAGTGAAGCACCCAAAATTGGAGAGAAGAGCTACTTTTCTTTTTAAAATATTAAAAGATCGTAATTTGACTTTAGGCCTTAAGTGCCCAAGACCGATAAACCCCACTGCTTAAGTGAAATAGAAACATAAGGTGCTTTTTCATAACTCAACTCAAAATTAGAAATATAAAGTACTTTTTCTATTATTAACTCCTCACAAGTGGCCCACAATGCTCCATTTCCTTCTTCTGCCCTTAGCCATTGGAAACAAGAATGGGCTAAGGGTCCCACGAGGGTCTAGGTAAAAAATGGGGACGTTTCAAAAGTCATCTATATTGATTATCTATATATTTCTACAGTTTTTGTAAGCTTTGGACAAGGATTCATTTCATATGTAATGATGTCACTGATGACGCTCTTGTCCTGAATTCTTCTAATGTCATACTTGCATCAATTGACATCATCTTTCTTGCACTTTTTATTGGTATCATTAATACTGCTGTAAATGTCATCCATTATATCCTTTGTTCATGTCAGAGAACTTGTTATTCTCATTGCCAACATTGAATTAGCTGCTGACATCAACTTATTCTATCATTAAAGTTAGTGATATTGATGAGTAATTTAATATTAGTATACATGTCATTGACATCATCTTCTGCTTCAGCCAAGGTAATTTTTTTGCTTGTATTGTGGTGAGTGTTCCCCTTTAATGATGCCTCACTTTGACAAGATTCAATCGATCTAGAGGTCATATATAAGTTTGGTAGTGTGGATAATGGCATCTCTTTAGTTATTTGGGATTCTGGTCTTCAATCTTAAAAATAGATGGAGGATGCGGGATATCTATGCAAGGGAGAAGCCGTGAGTGAAAAAATGGTTGGTGAGTGTTCCCCTTTAATGAAAATTGGTTGGGTCTCTTATGCTAGTAGCCTCTATGATGTTCTTGTTCATCCTGTTGCCACTGTCCCCACTTCTTCACCATCCTCTGTATTCTCCACTTCTTCCATCAAGAGAGTTATTTTGAAATTGTGCACTAGCAAAGCAGCGGATTGTGAAGGTCTCAAAGCTGAGTTCATCAAATATGGTGTGGATTCCCTTGCCTTCCCCCTTGCCACACTCTTTAATAAGGTGGTATGTTCAGGTTTCCCCTAGTCATGGTCCTAGCCCATTATTCACCCTATTCATAAGTCTGGAGATCTCTCTATCCTTGGCAACTACATGACCATTATGATAGGGCATTACATTTGCCAAACTTTATGCCGTGGTGTTAAACATGCAGTTGTCAAAGTACTTGGAAAGAAATAATATCGTAGCTAGGGGGCAAGTTGGCTTCAGAAGGGACTATGAAAATATTGACCATGTCTTCATAGTTTGGGCTATTATTGAAGAAGCTCGTCACAAATCTTCCAAAGTCTTTTGCTATTTTGTTGAATTCAAGAAAGCCTTTGACTTGGTTTCGAGACACTTGCTTTTCAAGAAGTTGAGAGATGTCGACATCCCAAATTCTTTGATTGCCGCTGCTTGGAGGCTTTATGAAATAGTTCTTGGGCAGTTTTGTACTTCATTTTTCTGACTTTGTGAAGAGTACCATTGAGGTCAAGCAAGGATGCCCTTTCTCATTGGCCCTATTCAGCATCTACATTGATGAGTTTGAGGAGTTTCTTCGGCAACATACCCATATGGATGATGGCTATTTTTTGCATGAGCTGCTTATAGCTATCCTTCTTTTTGCCGAAGATGATGTCCTCTCACATTCTGCTGAGGGCTTACAATGACAACTTGAAGCCCTTGTTCATTTTTGCAAACTCCAACAACGTGTGGTCAACCTTAGTAAAACTAAGGTCACGATCTTCAATATCTCCAAGCACTCTCTCTCTAGATTCAATTTTTTCTACAAAGGGGAACTTTTAGAGATCACATCAACCTACACTTATTTGGGGGCCCAATTTTTTGGTCCTTGCTTTAGCATGAATTTTGCTTCTCATCCGTGCCTTTGCAAAGGATATCTCTATTTTTGTCTTAGAACGTCAGTGTTTATAGATCTACTTCCAGGACATTCCTTCCAAGTTACGCCTTTTTGATGCAATCATCAAACCTATAGTTTTGTATAGTTCAGAGGTATGTAGACCTAGCTTGGGGGGCGTTGACTGGACATATATTGAGGGCGTCTAGATTCTCATGTTACAATGCATGATCCATTGCAAGTAGACAGTTCCTTAGTGCATCATCCAAGCTGAATTTGTTGCCCAACCGCTATGCCTTGAGACTATCTTCAAGTTACTTTCTACATCCACATATTCAGGGCCTTGGGGGACTCAACTTGTCGTGAGAGAATCCATACTTAACACTTTGCTCTGCAGAGAGGATTGCTTCATTGGTCCCCACCAGACGTCGGCACCGTTCGTACTATGAGACTAGGTTGCTACTTTCTATTGACATTGCTATGGATTGGCTACCCCTTTCCATGTATTCCCTAGAGACCCTCCCCAAGCTCCTTCCCACAAAGGGCATCATCACTAGAGCTTCCAGAGAGGACATCTACATACAGTATATCTAGGCGACCTAGACCAACAGCCTTGAGACACTTAGCTCCAAGCTTGCTTTCTACGCCAAGCATTTCTTACAAGTAGTGGATGGTACTATTTTTCGCCCTCACTGTCTCCAATGCCAATGGTCACACGGCTTGAGGTTTCCCCTTGGCTAGATGAGAGTGTGTTCTCACCAATTACGGGTTGATATAGATCACATTTTTTGCTTGAATCGGATCTATTGTCTTTGCTCCCTCTAGGCGGTGTAGTCGGAGGAACACTTCATTTTCAAATGCCGTAGTTACTATGAGATCCGAGGAAGATTTCATTGCCTCTATAGGGATTCAATCAACATTCTATATACTTTATTTAGATATCTGGACCAACAATGCCTGGCTCTTTATTTTCGCGAGGTTGTCACCCTCTGACGCAAGTCCCTACAGGAGGAGCCTAGAGGTTCTAGAGCCCCATGTTGATAACCACTTTCTTCCAACCCATCCAGGCAATTGGCAACACTAAGTGCCCTTTAGACAATGGTACATCACACATCAGAGCTGATAGGTGGCGCCCATTACTGCTCATATTACTTTGATCCCACAACTTGCTCTCCCTTAGCATTGTGGCTTTGCATCTTTTTGCCGGAATGGCCCTACCCCTCTCTTGGGACATGGATCTACTACTTACTGGCCTGTCCCTGACCATAGGGGCAAACTCACATTATGAGTTTATTTTGTATTACGGGAAGTACATCAGCTTTGGATGTTAGGGGAGATTCTAGAGGAAATGCTTTGCTTCCCCGTAGGATCTGCCAACTAGGCCCTCGACATTGGGTACTCCTGGATGAACACTATCAGATCCTCTCACAATGATTGATGATTGGTTAGATGGCTCCTCCACTTCAGGGATAGACAAAGATTTTTGATGAGGTCTTCCAGGCTTCATCAGCACATGATTTTGGGGGCTCTTGTTCGCCCCCCATTGCTTTTATTATTGGTTCCATTACCACCTTTGTTAGTTGCACATTGCTTTACTTTGTCTTATGTACATTGGCTTCTTGGATTCACTTACCTTTAACTTTCTATTGTTAACGGTTGTATCTTTGAGTCCCATTGACCAATTTTTGGTCATCCATGGACATTAATATAATTTCTTTCTTTCTTTCTTTCTTTCTTTCTTTGGGTTATGTCTATTGCTTTGCTTGTAATGCCCCTCCATAGTTAGCCCCATTAGTACAATAAAAAATCTTGGATTACCATAATCTGTCAAAACTAAGCTCATGCATTAACCTCTTGCATGCACATTTTGATACAAAAAGAGATTCATAAGTACAGATGAAGCCAGAACAAGGGCTATAGATTCTACAATTCTCTTAATTAAGGTAGAAGAAAGATCACATTCTCTCTTTTAAGATCTCCAAAACCCAACAAAACTGAGAGAACTCCTAATAATCCAATTTTCTTCTACTTCGTCCTTACAATAATATTAGAATTTCTGATTCTTTTCCATTTTAATAATTACAGTATCTGAATGCTATCATTTCTTTTTTCAACCACTGGAAAAAAGGGATCAATTTTAGCAACTTTCTTTAACTTTACATATGCAGCACAAAACAACAGATCCAACACTGAGATTTTTCTAGCTAATTTAAGATTCTAAGATGGCCGATATGATGAGATTGCCACCATTTTTCTTATTATATTGGTCCCATTTTTACAGTTGAAACGTGGTTTTAGCCCATAAAATTTCTCAACTTCACCAAATTTAATGCAACTCTACTTCTCAAGTAACTTTAGATACTACAAGTATGCTAGAAATTAAAAGAACATATCTTGTGAATACAGATAATTCCAAGCCATAGGTTCATCCATAAATGACACAATATTTGCTGGGAAATGCATGGTAGATTTGGAGGAAATCCACTGCCCCTTTGTGAGATTTAACATCCATCCGAAGTTCCTCAGAACCAACTCTCCTATATCAAGGCTGGGATGACATATATCCAAGACGAGGTATATATAATCAACCTCTACAAGACATAACCTGCTGCCAGAAAATCCTGAACTGAATTGGGTGCTTCCAACAGCACTGGAAGAAATTCTCCAGTTCCCTGCTTGACTGAAGTCCTTGGTCGTCGTGAACGCTTAAAAAGCCCCTCCTTAGTTCCTTCAATGACATGCTACAGCCAAACTTCTAACAGAAAACGTTAGCAGCCAATTGGTAGCCCAATCCATAGTTTTGCAATGAAGTTAAAAGCTTCGTTTTCAGGGATTACAGCTTAGCATGTTCTTTTCTTTAGATCTGAGCTCCATTAAGCATCTTGTCAATATGACACAAAGATAGATAGATAGATATTTAATAACGTCCATGAGACTAAAACAGTCCATGGGACCCCAGGAACAAAAAGCATAGCCAAAGGAGTGAGAAACTTCTGAAAAAGAAAATATTCGGGCAGTTGGACCCTAGTTAAAATCTCTGCTACTGCTGTGCTTCTGAAGGTTTATTCTCCAGCTGTTCATCTTCATCAGAAGTTCCCCACTTTTTTCAACATTTTCTTCTTCAAGGATGGTAGACTTAGACACTCCATATAGGCTGTCTAGGTAGCTATCTCGAATGTTGTCATTTGCAGAGCATTCCATGATATAGTGCCATTCTATCTCTTCCATACTCTAGGTGCATAAAAGACATTTGCTCTTCGCACCTTTCTTTTGGGATCATCCACCTACTTGTCTCGCATTGAAGTTGGTGCGATCTGGTCATCAATTAAGCTGTGAGCATCTTTATTTTCCATTTTTTTTGCCCCTACATTATTGATCCATTTTGATCAGCTCTTCTCTCATTACTGCCTTTGGCCGCCTGCCCTCCTCCATGCCCTATATTTTATTTATATAGCCTAGAAGATGTATCATAGCTGCTGCTTCTATTGGAAAAGTACTTGTTTCTGTTAGGAGTGCCTAGTATGGGACCAGCACTTTAATCTTGAAGCTGCTTGTGATTATGGGTTTCTAAATTCTCTCTATATGTCTCCATTTTAGGCCTGACGTATTGCTGGCCCAAACTTCACATCTATACAATACCATTGTTGCTACAAGTAGCCCAAACAAGACCTTAGTGGTCTTCCATTCCCACTAATCAACATCTTTGTACATGTTTTGCAGAGTTTAACACTCTCCAACTTCAAGTTCTCTTTGTTATGCATGGTTCCCAACTAAGTTTGTTTGTGAAATCAAGCCAAAAGTATTTGTATTCTGAGACCATCTCAAGTGGGTTCCCCTCAGATATGAAACTTATATGCTTCTTGTCTTTTTGGCACAAAAGGATCATAACATTAGTTTTGTTGGTGTTGATTTGCATCCCAATCTATTTGCAAAAGAACTCTAAGGCTGTCAAATGATCTCTTAGGCTTCGGGCTGTTGTTCAGTCAAAATAAGATCATTTGCATATAGGAGTTTTATCACACTACTAGCCACAGCCCCCCCTAGCTTTTCTTCCATTCCTCAAGTTTGTCAATATAAAGGCCAAATAGAGTTGGGATTGTGGGCATCCCTGTTGAACCCCTATTTCGCTATTGAAGCATTCTGATAATCCTATATGAGTTCTGATTTTTGGCTTTAACCTGCTCTAAACTGCTGACAAAAGATTCTTCATTTTTTTTAATGCTTAGGTGAGTAGTAGGCAATGTGGCTACCAACGACATAAGCCCTACACGAGGAACCCTATATATATATATAACTTGTTTCAAACTAGGCACTGAAGCTTATATGCATGGAGTTCAATTGTACAGAGGAATCGTAGCAGTAGATAAATCAATCAACTTTATGGATTTATATTTATATTTAAATTTCTACATCATTGAGGTATTTAACAATAATTCATTGAAACTTGTCTTCTTATGCCAAACATCATTGATCACACACATATTTGCATGCGATTGTGTGTGTTTAAGGCAATCAGAACTAGGGTTTTAATTATGTGTTGCATATGAATTGATTGCAAGTAATTTGAAATCAATTGTTAGCATATTTTTTCAAATTTGATATACTGATAGATCGAGTTATCGCAAGCATATTTGTCTTCTACAGTTTCAGCACATTCTGCCTCCAACTTCTGGTTTTGTATGTCCTTAGGAGTGCACAAGTGTCAAACTCCTTAAATCACATCATGAAAATTGTTCAGAACACAGATCTGAGCACTGCCAACGTATTGTTCTTTTTTGTCCAGATGTAGTTCTGCTTCTAAATGGCAGTTTTGGGAAACCATGAGAATCATGCTGAAGCAAAAGGTAAACCCAATCTGTAAAGCCCCGGCCCATGTGGTTAAGGTACCAATACAAATATCCATCTGGGGGAGAAAGACCCCTCAGAACATAGGTGGATGAAAGTTGGAAAGACTGGATGCTAGTCTCATCATATGTCTCTGTCAAGGCCTAGGCTAGAGGAAACATCTATGTCATCGTCCATCACTGTGAAAGGGCCCATACAAGATCTTAGAGTCAAAATAAAGAGACACACAATAATAATTCTCATAGTAATCTAATGCTTTGCACATCTCTAGAGCCATTATAATGGTGAGGTTGCTAAAGCAAGCACTCCTATCCTTTGCCCTCACATATACAAGTAATTTTTTGGGCATGCAACTTACTTCTATTCTTTTTCTTTTCTTTTTATTTCTTTATCAAAAGGAATTTCCATTTCAATGAAGCTATTCAGATTCACAATTTTGTGAAATAAAAATTACCACTCTAACCATCAAGGGAAGGGGCTGGTCCTACTTGCATATATGCTCAACCCATCGATTGGATCTTGCACAAATTTATCTCTTTTTTGTACCATGTCAAACTAACTGCTTGGCCTGCGAAGACTCAAGTCATCTCATACAAATGTCATGTCGTTATTCAAAATTTAGAAAGTACATAATATATCTTGTGACAATATGACAATTTTAATCAAGTCTTGTGATCTGTAATCGGCATGGAGATTCCATAGCACTATTCATTGACATGAATCCTTAATTTACAACATGGTGCCCCCAAGTTCTATGCCATAGAACAACACTCTAAATGCTGTAAAGAGACGTATTCTGGCCCTTAGACTGTCATCTCCAGCATACACTTTTTTATGCAACCCTTTACATGCAATTCCCACATGCTACATACATTGCATACCACCCTTCCCTAAACATGCTTCTAATCCATATATAACTGCAATTCAAATGCTTGTATGGAAGTGCAAAATAGATGTGAGGCTCTTTAAGCTTTATGAACAAGTACTATGCTTGTGATAGAAGATTCTTGAGCTCTCTTAAGTGTTTGATATGTTAGACTAGTTTCAAAGAATTAAAACATTCAATCAAAGAAACAAACACCATAACAGAGAGATCTAACACAAAACATTACTTTATAGAAACTCAATGTGAAAAAATTCTAGAGGAGTGAAGCCATACTTCCTCATCTCCATTATGTTCTGCAGTTTACAAGCTTATGCCTTCTTGGACTTAGAAGGAGACAAACTTCTCAATGACTTCTACACTTGAAATAATCTCTGCACTTTTTGGTGGATGACTTGCTTCTTTAACAAGAGAGACTATTGAACTCAGCCATCTCAGCTGTGTAGTCTTCAAAACAGAGCTGCTTTGCACTTGACTGCCTTCTTTGCACTTCACGGAGTTCCCATTTACTCACTGTGCTTCCTCTGCTGTTAGCTGACCATGTCTGATCAACTCCCTCCATGGAGTCTCATGTGCTTGACTGCACTTAGAGGTCCATTATCTAGGAGTGGATTGAATTCACTCAATTGTGAGTGTCTATTGAATGAATCCTTCCATGACTGAATGAGTTGAGTGAATGATCCCGTACTGACTCATCTGCTTCGATGATCAATGGATCCTTCTGCTGTTTTCCAATGTCTTCAATGAACTCTACAAGTTCGTATAAACACAAGAACATACCTCAGGTTCAAATCAGGAAGCCCAAGAGTTGGAAAATTAAAGCAAAACGTCTCTTTGTCCTTTCAACTTCTTGTAACTGAAAAGTGTGGTGGTGCCGTGCCTTTTTTTGACATCGTGCAGCAATGCCGCGTGTTTTTGTTTGAAATGCCATGGATAGTCATTATGGGATGTCCTGCAACTTGTGGAGTTCCTAACTTTTGCAAACGGGCTCAAATTGACTTGCCATTTTTTTGAACTTACATGGTTTTCCGAGAGGAACTCAAATATGTATTTTAAAAGTACTTTTGAATCTTTGATGCTAACCATATGCTGATTTAGCACCTGCAAGAGAAACTAGCTCTTTTCCAGGATTTTGGACACTCAACACCTGTTTGACAGTTGATTGTCTGACCAACTGAATCGGATGATCTTCTTGAACCAAAATTCGGATCATCTTGCCACCCTGTGGCTCATTCATAATTGTCGACATTAGTAGGGCACTACATTGCTGGACATGAATTTAAAGATGGCTTGTAATATCATTCAGTCACAAACGAATCCTTGATTTTGTGTTCTTTTTGCAATTAGGATTAGAGCTTGGTAATGCTGTAAAGTAAGGAGATGCGCATGAACTAGTTATAAGGCTAAAAAAAGTGCTTACTGGTTTTCTAGGAAGCAAGTCACGCCATAAGGATTTTGGTTAAATCTAAGCATATTCATGACATCTTTTCTTCTAGTAAATATCTATGCTCTCTTCATTTTACTAAGCAGAAAGTAAGGGACCTTGTGGGCTGTTTTCGTCTTGGAGGGGAGCTGAAAAATGATGAGTCAACAAGTGTGTGTAGGGCATTATAATTGTTGTCAACCAAGTATTATGGGGGCAGTGACCATGTGTATCAGTTGTGCAGGGGAAGATGTTTGTGGAAAGATTTAATCCAAGCTGCTTTGCATATGCCTGAGTTTGTGGTTCAAATGAGTATCGGTGAGGGCTTGAGAAAACATTTTATTTATATTTTTATATTTATTCTGAAACATACCATGGCTACGTTTTTTAGAAGGGAGTAACCTTATTTATATTTGTATTTATCCCAAAACATGTTAGGTAATTTTTAAATAGACAGTTAAGATAAGGGTGTTATTGTTTTCCATAATCTTTTATGCACCATATTTATTTTATACCTTAATATATTCGATAATACTAAATGTATGTACATTCTAATATAATGCACATATTGCATTAAAGTGATATACATTCATGATCTTGACCTTTGTATTTTACAAATAATCTTGACCTTTGTATATTACAAATAACAGTATTAACTTCCGCAGTCCATAATATTAGGGATGATGCTTTTGGATATATCTGTGTCAATGCTTTTGATTTGACGCTTCAGATCTCGACATAAGATCCATCGTCAGGAACAATATTTACATTCGATTTATATAAAATTCATCAATAATAATTTATAATATTCCAATTACAAAGTTGTGTCTTCATGCAGCAGCAATATATGTAAAGTGAGTATATGTTAGTCCAAGTGAATACCAATATTTTACGTAATATTTATGTACAAGCTGCTGTTATATTAAATGATGTGATTGTTTTTGTTAATCATAATGATTATTTGTTTATTATCAAATCAGTTGCGTAAAGATGGGTGTCAATGAATATGTTAGTCCAAGTGAATACCAATATTTTACGTAATATTTATGTACAAGCTGCTGTTATATTAAATGATGTGATTGTTATTGTTAATCATAATGATTATTTGTTTATTATCAAATCAGTTGCGTAAAGATGGGTGTCAATGAGGATGATGTAATGCAGTTAGCTCTTGATATCTTGAATTGTATACAAGAAATATCAACCCGGAACATTCCCCCTCCCCTGCAGGTAAGGTTCTTGGCAACCCAACCACTTAAAGATGTTGTTACTTACTTTCATTTATGCAATTTGGGTTGAATGTTGTAAGTGACAAAGTAAACCGGACATCGTTAATCAATTACATAGGTTCAATAAATGTTCATGGGTTTACATCAAATATTGACATGACTGTGGCACTTCTTGTATTCAACTGATTCTCATTTATCTAATTTAAGTATTCTTATTTTGGGAATGCGATTTTTTCTTATACATAAATTTTTTTTGCTAACAAACGTGTCTGTAAACTATGTTGAAGCTTCTTGTGGCAACTACGGCAGTTATGCGGGTATCGGTTCAGTACTGTCCAGAAGACCTGCAGAAGGAGATTTTGTTGAAATCTCTTGACATGGTCTCTCCAAGACTTCAAAGTTTGTCTGTTGTGTCATCAGTAGCATCCCTTAAAAATCAGGATGTTATGCATGCTAATTTTACATCAATTGATAAACCTGACTGGGAAGAATGGAAAATTGCTCTATTTGCATCTGTAGTTGTTGCACTTGATCCAAAAATTGTCATCCATAATGAGAGGAAAATATTGAAAATGTTCATGAGTGCTATCCTTGGGAAGGGAAATAGTATGATCAAAGATGCAGCAGCTAAGGCTTTGGGTTCTATGATCAACAAATGGCCAGTTGTAGCTAATGATAGCACTTCAAATCTTCTTACTTTGGATGAGGCTATTCATTCAGTTCTAGATGAGGGCTTGTTGAGGATTGCAGAAAAAAACACATTGCAAAACAAATCCGACTTTTCTCAAAATAAGACACAGAGTCTGGCCCTTAGAGATATTGATGCTGATGATAGTATTGGAGTGCAAATCCAAGCAGTTACTGGAGTGGCATGGATAGGAAAAGGCTTAGCAATGCGAGGACACAACAAAATTTCAGATGTTGCAATGCTTCTTTTGAATATCTTGCGATCGGCTAGCAATATATTTACTGCGTCTTCACAAAATGATAGTCATAAATCAGAGGTTGACAGGAGCATGGGTGAGAAATCTAAAGTGGCAGAAGCAGCAGCTGATGGATTGGGCATCATCATGAAAGATACCAGAACTTCTCTCAACAAAGATTGTCATGCATTAATACGGCCTCTTTATAAGCAGCGCTTTTTCACTAGCATGATTCCAGTGTTGGTGTTGGCTATAAAAGAAGCTGCAGGTTCTCCGTCAAGGTGCATCCACGAAACCTTTGTCTATAAATTTAGTTTGTTTGTTTCAAATTTCCATAAACTGAAACTATGTCTTGCTCTTTGTTATATATTTGAGAATCTTTGGGTTATGTAACATTTAAACTGAACATAGGTACTGTGCTAGAGCACGAAGTATACTTGTCAATTACCATACCATGTCTTGGGACCTACTTGTATGTACAATTAGACATAGGGTCTATGGCATGAAACTTGATGTTGGTTGTTGATGTTAGGGTGTGGTTCCTTGACAATACTTGTATATAGTAGAAAAATATACAGACACTATATAGTAGAAAAATACAGACATGAAATATTCTACACTTACAAAGGAAAATAAGAGCCTTAGGAATTATGACTCAATAATTTGGGCGTTTGTATGCTACCTCTTTTATCCTCTCTGTTATTGTGAGTGTTCCATAATATTCTGGTTATGATTTTGTATATCCTCCTATTGAGAAGGTGTTGTTTGTTTTGGCTTTTAAGTAAACATTGTCTCCTATTTCAAAGGATATGTAAGCACCTAAGGTTGTCTCCCACTTTGCTATATTTGATGTCTGATGGTGAAAACACCCCACAACACATTTATGTTACAGCTCCCGCACTTGGAGCCATTGTCACCCCTGCCGCTTGTTTTTATCTGCTGGATTTTGCTTAGGCTATGGCCAGAGTTTCTCCAATTATGATATTTCCACCACTTTGGAACTCCTCTTTCTAGCCCTCCAATCATCCATTCTTGTTGCTTCTATTGACGGTGCTTTTGGCAGCTTTTGTCATTATTACCTTTTTTTACTGTTGTGGTGATATCTTCTCAGAACTGGCAGTAACTTCATGATAACTTCAGCAATGTCCTGTACATCCACAGTAACTGAGCACAAGTTTAAAAAGAGAAAAAAAGGGACCCACCCTGCTATATCGAGCTTTGCCACCTTTTTCCCGTGTGTGTCAGCCTTTGGATGTTTGAAAATGACTGCTAAGTGTTTTGAGCGTAGGAGGGGCCACTCAAGACTACCTTCTTATGGTAGTACTCTTGTCGTTATTTGGATTCTCAATAGACAACAATGCTCTCATCACTTGAAATGGGGTGAAGCTTCAATATGATTCAAGGGGTTTCCCTTAGGGGTTTGAGGGGCAGCGCCCCCATGGGGTGTGGGGAAATGCCCCGTGAGCCAGATTTTGATCATCGTTCTTGAATCTGTTCTGCGCACTACAACATCTATGCACTCTGTGCAACATGCACAACACTGTGCCAATTTGCGCCATCATAGTTGGCTATCCTCACTTGGTGCTTTACTTGTTTGCTACACCTGGAGGTAGCGCATGAAACTGAGGACTTGTACACTAGTTGATCTCCACGGTAATATCCGCACCATCCTTCTAGCAGATTGGCATTTCCTCTAGAATTGCTTATCTCGATCGGCACACTTTGATTTGAGGCTGAGCACTAAGGAACATTGCATAATGCCATGCAGCCCAACACATACTCGTGCACTCTATGCAGCCTGCGCACCTCTGTGGCAATGTGCATCATCAGTGTAACCTATACTCACCCTTGCACACTTTGCAGTGCCAAGAGGCATACCGTGCAGAACTTAGCGGCCACTTGGACATTCCATGCCATGCCCTGCCATGCCAGGTGGAACTTCTAGGGCTTGTGCCATGTCGACACACATGTTAACATATCACGCTCTTAGGAGAAGAACCATCACACCTACAGGAAGGCAAACCATCATCCGTTGTAGAAGTTGAACCATTTGGCAACCAACCTCTTTTGTAAATGCTTTCTTGTAATGATATATTGTAAGCCATTTGATAGTATTGTAGAGGGACATGCATAATTGTAATGTCCCCATTTTCGGATTAAATAAAATCAGGGGACCCTTAGCCTATCCGTTATTTTCCATAGGCAAAAGGGGTGGAAAAATGGAAATAATTTAATAATAATGTTTTAAGTTGTCGTCAATATCACTTTATTTAATAACATGAAAGACACTTATTCATTATTATTAAGTGGGGCAAAAAAACATTAATTAATTACATGGCCAAAAAGTTATTATTATTATGAGGGGAAAAATAATATCTAATTAAAAAATAATTCTAATTACTTTAGGGTTAGGGTGAAATTGGGAAAGTGAGTTTTATAAAAGGACAAAGGGGCAATCATTATTCATTATGATTGATTATTCATTTTTACCAATTCCTGATAGAATTCTAGAATTCTTTCACTTCTGTTTGAGGACTAAAACTTTCATTGCATCCGGATCAGAGGACGAACCCCTCCAATCCACAAGGGTAATTCCGTACATGGATTACAATTGAGCAACTCAATAGGGTTTTTACAAGAACTTAAAAAATTAGGGTTTGCAAGAAGCCACCATTTATTTTCAGAGGTTGTGAAGTTGCTGGGTCAAGGAAAAATTCCAGAATCAATGTCATAGGGTTCGCCCTAGCTGGGTGTCATACCCTTTTGCCTAGTTTTGCTATCCTTGCCTGCAAAAATTAATTCGCAACTTTTTGGGGGCGGTTGCTAAAAAAGGTGGAGATCCGTATGACCTCTGTACCACGGTTTTACTTTGTCAGACTAGGCATAATCGTAGGATTTCAGGGCCATTGTATTTTTCTGAGCTATTTCACCTAGGGTTTCAATGATTTTTATGTGTTTCTAGTTGATCCGATGTTGGGGTTCGGTAAAAAATCAGTATTTGGTTTTTTTGGTGCTGCTGTACTTTTCCAGAACGAAATAAAAGCTCAAACTTAATTATCGATTATTAAATTGCAACATATTGTCATCTTTGTTTTATGAAATTTCACTCTTGATTAGAATTGCAAAAATAAAAATTTCAAAATTCAATATTTAGCTTGAGTGGGATATTTTAGTAGTATCAGAGCTTAGATCTTGCCACCTTGTGAATCAAACGGGGAAATCATGGGATATTTTAGATTGCTTACAAAAGAAATGAATTTTTTTCAGAAGAAATGAATTTCTTGTATGAAGCCATCAATCAAAGTCAAAGAGATTTGACAAGGACCATCCAGAGGACAGTAGAAGAATCCATGGCAGAGATGATGCAAGCCTTGCAAAATATAAATTAGAACAAGGCTACCCAAAGGAGTCCAACAATTAATTGACCCATGTTTCTATAATAACCCTTGTACCATTGAATTTTTTTGCCTTTGCTGATGTAAATTTTTGATTTGTTTTCTTGTGATTTGGTTTAGGGTTTTAATGTTTGTGTTTGCATGCAAGTGTTTGATTGATGTAAACTTGATAAAGAGCAATACAATCAAGTAATTAAACTTTTAGAATCATAAAGAAACACATTGCAAAGTGAAAAAACACATACCTGGATCAAGTTTGTCTCCTTTATTGAAATGGTTGACTGCTGTTACAAATTTTAGAGGTCTGATATAAAAAATCAGACAATATATTAGACTGATATATGCCCAAAAAATACACAATAGAGCTGATATATGATACCAAAACCCTAGGGAATGAAACCAATGATGTTTCCAGCCAAACCCAATGAAAAAAAGTCTGATGTAGACCTGATTTAAAGTCTGAAACCCTCCTGTAACATTATTGTAGCTGAATATGTCTGATGGAAATGCCAAATCCTAGCTGTCACAAAGAAATGACTCCAAAGTGAAATCGGTTAGCCCAAAGTGAAATCGGTTAGGCCCAAATTGCCCAATATCAATGTCAAATGACTCCTACAATCATAAACCCTCGTTGTAATGAGGAATCAGAGGTTTGATACAAATTCCAACAACCTGTAACTTCATAAATCTGTTAACAAATGATGCCAAAACAGTGTGATTTGGTCAAGAATGCAAGGTATGGACGAATGATGATCAAATATGCATTTATTTCCAATTTTTCTGTTAAAATCAGTCACTTATAACCCTGCAAAACAAATGCATATCACCATAAAATCCATCATTGAAGCTCTATGATGACTCCTGTATGAAATCACCTCTCAATGGTGGAAAGGGAGCATCACCAATCCACAAATGCCAAGAGAGCACCACCTTGAGCTAACTGAAATTTCTTTTAGCCAAGAGAAAACTCTCCATTATCAATTTGCCAAAGAATTCAAGATTATACAAATGAACCCAAGAGCCTCTATTTATAATTCCTTTTTTCCCACTTTTGGTGGCTACATCGGCGGAGACTTATTTTATTAATTTTTAATATTTATTTTACTCTCTTCTCCCTTGACCACCGATTTCCTTTAAGGCACAATACATATTATTTTATTTTTATTTTTGCTTCTGCTCTTGGGTGTCGATTTAGACTAGGAAATAAATAATATGTATTTATTATTTTTTATAATTCCTTATGACTCCTTGACCGGTCACACCTTGGCAAAATAATATATTTTATTATTTTAATTTCTCCATTTCAATCGATTGTTTTTAATGGAAAAATAAAATATTAAACAACTCTCTAGTCCCCTTCTCTAGGAGTCAATTTCACTTAGACAAGTGCAATAAAAATACAATTAAAATTTGCATTTCCCATCAATATCACCTTGGCTATCAAATTCGACTGATTTGGCTAGATAGAATCCTCCACAAACAACACTCAGTCAAAAATCTACTAGAAACCATAATTGAGCCAACTTTTCAAGTTTCTATGCAGTGTAAAAATCTCAATATGACAACATTCTCCTACCACATATATTAGCCTATGAGAATGGATGAGATAGGCTAATCTTCAACTCCATGAATGATCACTCCGGAAGTGGGGACATGACAGTTTTTTCAAGCAAAGTTATTACAAAGGGAAGAAAATATAGATCCTATTCAAGAGGTGTTGATTAAATTATAAAAGGACAAAGAAAGATACAAACTTGAGGCCACCCGAATCCTTGACTAGTATCAAGGTATGCTTGATAGTCTTAGATCCCAAGTTTTCTTTGATGAGTACCTGGAGTTACTAGAAGTGAGATATCCAAATAAAAGAGGTCTGTATGAATACATAAGAAAGTTGAGAAAGATAGAGGAACCCACCATGCAAGTTGACAGTAAGGATCTTTTATTAGAAAAAGATATTTTGTTGACTTTTAAAATTGACTGTCAGCAAAAAGTTTGTCGTAATGAAGTCAAGGAGGAACAAATATCGCTTGTTTTTGCAAAAGATGTTCTAGTAATTTCTAGGGGTATCCACGAAACACCTCTCCAGATAAATAAAACCCCATTATGCTCCCAAACAAAGCAACATGAACTATTTGATAGAAATTTAGAGTTCATAACAGTTAACAAGTCACAAAGGGGTCAAATATCTCCGCAGCAAGCCACGGATAAGCAGCTACAACAACAAAGCATTCAATATCAACAAGGTTTGGTCCATGCATGGGAACCACATAAAGGTATGCCAGAACAATCAGAGTAGCACAACATAAGCATAGTGGAGTAACTCCAAATGTGGGTATTTGTGCAAAGAGTCATCAATGAGATATGAGGGAAGCAAATGGTGATAGTATCATTCCATCAAATGTCAGAAGGAACACACTCATGGCAGCTATGAGTCAGATTTTCAGCTTTAATGCTGCTGTCCTCACCATTACCAGCCACCACATTACAACATTTACACCCATGCAAGTGGATTTGCAGGGATGTCCAGACGTGGGAAGGAGTACTTTTCAGTTTGGGACCACTAATAGGGAGTTTTCAGCCCTTGCATGGCTGCCCACCACTTCTACAATGAACATATTGCTGAATGCAGCACGGGTTTGTCATTTTTGTAGTTGTTACATCATCTCTATATTGCTGGTTTTGATGACTTCAATCATTAACAGTTGCAATTCTGCACGTTTGAAGGAAGTTTGCAAATTTCCAAGGTTGATTTGGAATCTTGGCATTTGGAGAATGGTTCAAACATTGCTTGAGGGTAAATAGTTTTGGGAAGGGCAGACAATAATGTCTCCCTTTTCTGAATTAAATAAAATTAGGAGACCTTTAACCTATCTGTTATTTTTTGTAGGCAAAAGGGGTTGAAAAAAGGGAATAATTTAATAAAAATGTTCTAAATTGTCCTCAATGGCACTTTATTTAATAACATGAAAATGATACTTATTCATTATAATTAAGTGGGGCCAAAAAGTAATTATTATTACAAGGGGAAAAATAAATATTTAATTAAAAATTAATTCTAATTACTTTAGGGTTATGGTGAAATTGGGAAAGTGAGTTTTATAAAAGGACAAAGGGGCAATCATTATTCATTATGTTGATTATTCACTTTTACCAATTCCTAACAGGATTCCAAAATTCTTTCGCTTCTGCTTGAGGATGAAAACCTTCATTGCAGCAGGATCAGAGGACGGATCCCCTCCACTCCACAGGGGCAATTCTGTACAGGGATTACAAGTGAGCAACTCAACAAGTTATTTATAGGAAGTTAGAAAATCAGGGTTTGCAGGGAGCCACCAACATTAGAAAATCAGGGTCATCTTCGCTCAATATTGTTTTGAGAAATCACTACTCACTTGGTCTGAGGTCCATACTTCTAAAGAGCTGATATATTCAATGCTTAGTTTTGGTGTAAATGGTGGGAATGTGTGATGCCATCTAAAGCCTACTGCAAATGGTGCTTCTAGAGGGAATAAAATGGATTCTTGGAAAGCCTTCAGTGCCATCCTCAGTTGGATCTATTGTCACGTACGGAGACCTCAAACATATGCCTGATTCCTATTTATAATGCAGGATAGAGAGAAAGAGCCTACATGAAATATAGGGGCATTAGATTTGGATTGCTGATTTGGTTAATAATAGCCCCCCACGTGGAGTAGGAGAGAGATGGACTTGGACATGGAACTATGAATTGGCTTCAATAACATTTACCAGAAGGAATATAAATACAATGCCAAACAAGAGCAAGTTTGCACAAGGGATAATATGGAAGAATAGAAGTACACAATATGTGCCTATGGGTATCATGCGAGCCACAAAGGAATGAGCTGTTTATATTGGAGCCACACTATTGGATGCTTAATTCTGTAGAGGGACGTCATTTGATGAAAAAGGATGC
The DNA here is from genome assembly GCA_037957365.1 of Torreya grandis. Taxonomy (NCBI): domain Eukaryota; kingdom Viridiplantae; phylum Streptophyta; class Pinopsida; order Cupressales; family Taxaceae; genus Torreya; species Torreya grandis. The sequence continues at coordinate 2,225,365 of JARHVA010000473.1, forward strand.
TGCTAGGGTTTCGTGCCACCAAGCGAGGTTCATAACTTCATTGTATGTGGAAGGAAACATATTTGTTTCATCCACCGATATTAAAATATCTGGTATTAGTACAAATAAGCAAAATAGAGTCAAATCAACCCCTAAGCATCATGCTGAATTAGAAATAAAAATAGGAGCCCAAGACTTCTTCAAGAAGCAATAATTATCCATTCAAGAGGAGGGCTTCCAAAGAAAATCCAATTCTTGAGGGTGTATGTCAAAGGACAGAAGAAGTTATCTCGCCCTCTGATGGTGTCAAACACTAATCCTACCGCTCTCAAGAATCAAAGGTAAAACCATCATATGCATTGACAAGGATGCTACCTTCAACGAAGAAAGTGGTGAGAGTATGCACAGAGGGAGTCCCCAGATTAACAAAGCCAAGGAACAGGTGAGTAATATAGCACTTGTTCAACCTTACGTTACTGTTGGTGAGTGACCTATTAATCCTCAGTTTGCTCATAAATTTTGTGTCCAAAGACAATTCCTGCCTTTATGAATTCTGACAATCCTAGCAGAATTTACAAACTAATCCCATTACCACTGGTCTGCTGTCCCGACATGGAGGTCCCTGACCTTTTATGGTTAATCCCAATAGAAATCTTATTCAGACCCATCACTTTCCCATCAAAATGCAGACTTCCTAAACTCTTATCCATCTGCTGTAAAACAAAACCTTTATGATATTGCCAAGAGATAGTTCATGCTGCCCACAAGTATAAAGTTGCTTGGAATTGCTTGGTATCAATCTTGGAGATGAAGGTAATCTCACTTCTTTAACGGAAGACTGCATTGTGAGATTAACCTCCGTGGGTTCCCAGCAGAGGGAATCTATAGATGTCATTAAACAAAATACTGAGATTATGAATACCAGAGCGAACTGTTTAGAGGATAAATATTGAGTGTCTCGGTTTACAACACGAGGAAACTTCACTCAGGCTCTCATCTAGAGTGAAAGGAACACACGTAGAAAGACGTAATACCAGCACTTCCAGCTCAACAATGACATAAGCAACTGAGTTTGAGATGGCTATCAAGTGTTTTAACAACTTGGCATGTTCCTAAGGTTATGATTATCCAATGTAGGATGCTGGCTACTCTCATGGTTCACTTGCTAATCACCACTTCAAATGAAGGACCGCACAATAATCAAGAAACACAAATTTCTGTTGTTCTTAAGTGTTTTACTACATATTTGTGCTTTATGCTATACTGTAATGTTCTCTACTACAAATTGCTAGTCGGTCTGGTTATGTATTGGCAGCTCTGCCTCTTTAAGCATCTTTTTGTTTTCTGGCTTTAATAGCCTTTCATCACTCAACCTGTAAGGTTTGATTTTCCAATCATTTGAGCTTAGGTAAATTTTTTTACTATTCTCCATATAAATATAAATTTTTACCTTTATAGAAAAAACATGTACCATTGGCATTTCAACGAAGTGATTCTGTTGGAGCAGATGTTTGGGGGAAGTGGAGTGATAAATTTTCTTCTTTAGCTGCTTTCAAATTCCACTAGGAAGAAATAAGATTTTGAATTTTAGTTGGTGAGGCTCAGGGTTCAAACGCTAGCCTACTCTTATTAAGAGACCTGACTTCAAGCTGAGATGTGGAGAAATTCTCCATCAGGAGATACACACTGTTTGTCAACTTAATTAAAAATGGCTCAAAGATATGAACTCGATCTTCATAAGCTACCTGGTAGTTGTGAAATGCTAGAGCGTTGGGGGTGGGGGGATTGTCTTGGGTAGTTATGTTTTAAAGCTTGGCCTGGCAGAACTGACCATTAGTAATAGGTTCTTATGGTGTGGGAGGGTGGCTGAGATTCTCATGTTCGCCTCATTCTTTGCCATCCTTGCCACAACCTGGCCAAGTTATAGAGAAGGGCAAGTTTTTCTAGGCATATGGAGGATTTTTAAGCTTTCCAATGATGTGCATCATGACGATATCTCTTTTCTCCAATTACTTCTTGGTGAGGAGTCTAGCAGATGAATCCTGGGCAATTGGTTTGGTGATTGCCTACATATAAGGGGAGCTGCCGCATTTGTAACAGTGGTGAACTTTATATCTGTAGCGTTATCTCTGTACAGACAACCCCTTCTTAATTGGAAATGCCAAGGGGACATGTTGCAACAAATGTGGGGGAGTCTAGTTGAGGCTTTGATGTTCTGTTTTGTCTTTGAGTTGATGCCCAATTAAGGAAAACCAACTATGCAAATGTGAGACTGTTGATATTTTATCATTCACAAGGTGGGATGATTCCTCCTCCAATTAGGCGTAATGCCTAGGTCATTAGGATCACTTGATCTTTATCTTTGGGCTAGAATCCATGTATATATAGAAGGTAGTCGACCCTCTCTATGGGGTCATTTCATACCATAGAGGACCCTGTACTGGACCCATTATCAATTTGATATGCCATATATATTTCCCCCGGTTCTGTCCTGCATTCATCTTTCATCCATAGTGGAGGGGCGCCCACTATCTAGAATCTTGTATAGGGCATTTAAAAGATTTGTGGGATTCTACGTTGTTTAGATACGGGTACGGGTACGATTCGGGTACGCGGGTACGTCATTTTTCAAAAACCTTGATTTGGATACGTCGTGGGTACGTCTCTATATATATATATTTAAAAATATATATATATATATATTAAAAATAAAATTTAAAAAAAATTAAAAATTAAAAATATTAAAAATAAAATTTAAATACTACTTAAGTAAACTGTAAATTTAAAATAAAATAAAAATTATAATATTAAAAATTAAAAAATGTAGAAACTAAAAACTAAATAGTATTTTATTTAAATTTTTAATATTATTTAAATTTTTAATAATATATTTTATTTTATTTTTAATAGTTATATTCTATTAACTGAAAAATTTATAATTAATTTATTAAATACTATTATACTAAATACAAAATTGCCGCTGCGAACTGCCACTGCGAAACGCAAACAAGGGTCGCGATTTTTTTTGGTGTGTTTTGAAGAAGGGACGCGCTTGTTATATAGGGTTCTCTGCGTTTTTTCGTTTTCGCGTTTAGGGTTTTTTCGCGCGTTTTTTTTTTTTTCCGGCTACAGTCGCCGGAAAATTTCGGGGACGCCCCGGAGGCGCCCCGGGGACGCCCGGAGTCGTCCCGGAGGCGCCCGCCGGCGTGCCGGACGTTTCCAGCACGCCGGCGGGCGCCTCCGGGATGCCTCCGGGCGTCCCTGGGGCGTCCCCGTGCCGGAGGCGCCTCCGAACAGGAGGCGTCGGCCTGGGGGGCGTACCCCTGCAACACAGGTGGGATTCGGTGCAGGTGCGGGTGCAATAGTGGAGGGATCCATATCGCCCCTATCTATTTCTCGGTGTTTGAGAATGTGATGGGAGAATTGAATTGGTTCCCGTATATTCTCACGCCCCCGTATATATGATAAGGATAAGGATAGGGGGTGGAGATGCCCCTATCTATATAGAAAGGCAAATCAGATCAGTCTGACTCTCAACATGGCATGGTGCTGGTTCATGCTGATCGTGAGCTCTAATGGGCTGGGATGGGCAGTTACATACTGACTGATTTCTTAAGCAACTGCCATATAGATATATAGGTGAGCAACTGATCGGGATTGAGTGCCTAGCTTATCTATATATGTATGGGTCCAAATATATATATATATAGGGCGGGCATGTCGGGATTGAGTTCTCAGTTTCAAGCTTTATACGCCTCTTGGCCTTTGGTGACTAGTGCATGCCCACTCTTGGAAAATTATTTTCAGATCAATGATTGAAAACACGTCTTTATTCTGCATGTCTTGGATCGTTTTTCTCGCAGTTTCTTGTCTACAAAATACAAGCAGAAAAAACTGTGCAACGTCCTCATTTTGTTCAGTTGACCATGTTTCTTGATCTATATGCACCGCATTTTTTTCATTCTTCAAAAATTTCTACATTCGTTTGTCTTGCAGGTTTATACATAATGCCTTCAAAATAAGGCTGAGTATTCCATTCTCCATATTGTGTGTAGACAGTGATCTGGATCAAGAAACAGTTATATCGCAACATTTCAATATGCCTTACCATCTAATATGTTTTTCAGTTTGTGTTCTTTGCAGGTTCCTCTAGTTCTCAATCTTTTTAAAATGTCCACACAATCTCTACATTCACAGGAGCCTTATGCCCTCTTTCATGGGCATCTCTGGACATCAAACTCTCTTGTAGACTTTACTGCCATCCTTGGATATAATAATCTAGTCTTGTTCCCTGTGATACTCTTGTCCCTGCTTTGCATTAGCCGTCCAATCTACTTGTTCCTGATAAGATATGAGAAAAGGAGACATATTTGAGGAGAAAGCAGGAACAATGAGTTATCATCAGCTGAATCAAATCTTTACAGATTTATATTTGCCAGTTATCCTAATTTGTTTCTAAATGTCCTAATCTTTCCAACATCCTAGTTGGTCATAATGACTTCTAACGTGTCCCTTTTTTTCTTAAATTTAACCATGGCCTCATTGTGACCTTAACCAAGGCCCAGTGTGAGTAAGTGAAGCCTGAAATGGCTGTGACTAAAGGCCATACATGGTCCTCCAAGGAACTAAGTGTGTCCTGATGTGTTTGGGTGTCCCACAGCCCAATAGATTCAAATCTATGCAACTAAAATATGGTTGTCGAAGTTGAAATGGCTATAGCAGTCGTGTTTTATGGCCTTAAAGGGCTTGCAACTTATTTAGAAGAGAACGAGAGACCTGTATATTGAACATAAAACAAGAGTTATATGCATCTTTTTATTTTGTTTGGGTTACTTTGAAAAACACTGTGAAAGAATATCTCAATCCTTGTTTGAAGATTGACTATTTCACATCCCATTCGTTAGTTATATAGCCTCAAAAACTATTTAATATTAAATGTATCAATTTATTTTAGAGTGGCATTATTTCACAAACAAGAAGGAATAGATGTTTCTGGAATAGGCATATTAAACACAAGAATTGTTATTGTAAATTAACATTCTATTCACCTCCTTTGGGAAAAAAAAAAGGATAGAAAAACAATTATTAAAAAAAATTCTTTATATATTAATATATTTTCTAAAATTGCTGAATTTTTCCTGAGTACAAGTCCAAAAATTGGCTTTCCTAGTTTTCTCTGAATCCAAGTCTTGTTTCTATGATCTTTATTTCTGTAATGTCTTGTGTGCACGTTAGCCTAGTTCTACATGGTCCCGAAGGCTAATGAAGGGTTTAAAGGGATCCTAGAGTGTTCTGGCCTAGTCATTTCCAACTGGGCCAAAATAGAGTTGATTTACTCAGTTTTCGGCATACTTACTATTTGTAGTAAGTTAACAGGACGCAGCGGAGGCTAGTTTTGATGATTGGATTTGATACTCCTTGCCGAGAGCTTTCCGGCGAGCTATCACTTGCACCATTCGGAGTTTGGTTGCTAGTATATTTTAATGCCTGAAGTGCTGTAAAAAGTAACATTTAACCCAATTGCAAGATATTGAGTGTTACTTTAAATGTTTACTTTATGAGGATGATACCCAAGGGAGCCATAAGCAATATTTTAATGGATGGATTGTTGCACATCTTTTATCCCACATTGCTCAAGTGAGTTGAGTCGCCCCTTGGAGAAAGGATAAAGGGAAGTGCTTGTGGCTTCTTTAGGCATGTTGGATAAGAAGAAAAGAATTGTTGCACTTGCAGCTTATTTGGGCATTTGAGAACGTCCTCATCTGTAGCACTCTAGACATCAATCCTTGGGATTGGTCTTTGGAGTTTGTGCTCTTAGCCACTGTAGCAGCCGCACCACTGTAGCAGCTGTGCCACTGTAGCAACTGTAGCAGCTGTGCCACTGTAGCAGCCGTACCACTGTAGTAGTCGTGCCATTATAGCAGCCGCACTACTGTAGCAGCTCGTCACTGTAGCAGCTCCATCACTGTAGCATCTGTATGCACCCAGGTGAGTCTGTAGATTTTTGCCTGCTGAGTCCGTAGTTCCTGCAGAGTCCGTAGTTTTTTGCCTACGGATCCCGTAGTTTCCTGCCTGCAGAATCCGTAGATTTCTGCCTGCAGAATCCGTAGTTTTCTGCATAGTTCGTAGCTTCTGTTTGCAGAGTCCGTAGTTCCTTGCCTGCAGAGTCCGTAGTTTCTTACCTGCAGAGTCCGTAGATTTTTGCTTGCTGAGTCCGTAGTTCCTGCAGAGTCCGTAGTTTCTTGCCTGCAGAGTCCGTAGATTTCAGCCTGCAGAGTCCGTAGTTTTCAGCCTGCAGAGTCTGTAGATTTCGGATTGCAGAGTCAGTAGATTTCAACCCTGGTGGAGTCCGTAGATTTAAGCTTGCAGAGTCCGTAGTTTTCAGCCTGCAGAGTCCGTAGATTTCAGACTGCAGAGTCAGTATATTTCAAGCCTGGTGGAGTTCGTAGATCTAAGCCTGCAGAGTCCGTAGTTTTGGCTGCAGAGTCCGTAGAAGCTTCTGCAGACTCCGTAGATTCGACTACAGAGTCAGTAGAAGTGGCATGCAGAGTCCGTAGATCCAGCAGGCGGAGCCAATAGAAACTCAGTTCTGCAGAGTTCGTAGTTCCAGGGGTTAGAGAACAAATGAAGCACCTTCGGCACATGCTGGGAAATCCACTTGAAATAATGTTCATACGATTTCGTGACAGGATTCAGTAAGTCACCACGTGACTGGCATTGTACTAGTTTACTCATTTGCAAATCAATACAAATACAGTGTATGGGCTAATTCAGCCGTGTGTATCTATGCTTGCAATTCTATATTTATGTTACATGTATTGGTCTTTGTAAAACAGAAAAAAGAAATTCCAGCAAAACTACCGGAGTCATAAAGAGTCTCTGCTGGGTTAGTTTTGGGTGCAACCGGGGTGCCCACTACAATTTCATGTGAAACAATGATTTTTTATTTCAAGAAGCCTTTATTTATCGGTTTTGTCATATATACCATTTTTATGGAGCAGATAGGCAACGTCCAAATCCCTCTTGCAAGGAGCTCTGCAATCTACTACTCTGTTTTTGTCTAACTGATATAATAGTGAGCTTTCATGGTTGGTAAGAGAAGGTTGACTAGGTTACAATCTGAGCAATGTGCTTTTTAATTCAGTGATGCTGCTTTCAGAGCCACAAGAATATCTATACCGCTGTCATGTAGTGAGAGATGAGTAATAATAACTGTGATGTGGATTTTATTAGGATCCTTTGGACTTATACTGCCAATACCATAAAATTAATGTATTGTGCCTGATTCTGTGTTTACTGGCTGTCTTCAGTGCATTCTATGTATATAATATGTACTACGATTATATGTAATGCACTATGATCTACTTCCTATTGGCAAGCTCTTTTAATTTTCAAAATTGAATTAGATATAGTGATGGTTCTGACTTTAATAGTTATTTCTGTAGAGGTTTTGTGCACGTGTTGATTTGATGTAAGATGATTCTTAGGTGAGAGAAATCTTGTGCTTTTTGTGATATATAAAAATGTACGACAGAGTTTTGTAAAGATGGTTTGATAAAGTCTTAAATAAATGGCTTTGTACTCTCACATTCAAATTGTTTGATTGACAAAACAATCTGCTAAAGGTATGGCATTTTTTTTGTAGACTTATGCTGTATCGTGCTTTGGGACATCTTATTTCTGAATCTCCACATGTTGCGCTTCTGGCTGAATCTGATAAAGTAAGATCTGAAACATGTTAGTTGCTTCACATTAGTACTAAAAGAATAGATTATCTTCTGACTTGAACTTAATAAGGTGATTACACAATGGCTTTTAATGCTTCTTGTTTGCCTTTTCTTGATAGAATCATTCTCTTTGTTACTCTTGTTGATATTTTCTTTGCAGCTTCTTCCATTTATCTTGGATGGGATATTGGTGTTGAGCAACGATGCTGAAAACCAAGACTGCCTCCTATCACTTTTGTTGTCTTTGACTGGAATTATTGTTGATGAGATTAAAGGTATCTTCAAATATCCTTAAGCTTTTCTTTCTTAGCCCAGGTCAATTCTTCAGGGTCCACTAGTATGTTCACCGTATTTTCTTGGTAGGTTCTGTGGTTTGGATGATGTGTGCTACTTTGTCTGTTTATAATCCATTTGCTAGAAATAATGAATTGAAAGATTTGTTCCATCATCTCTTATCTATTTTATTGGCCCCAAATATTATTTTGTTCTTATGATTCTCAACGCATGTCTTTCATTCGGTTGGTTCTTGAGATTGGTTTGTTCATGTCTTTTTAGTGTCTTTTGGGTATCACATTCCTTTCCGTACATTGTAAGACGTAAAAGATAAAATTAGGAATCTCCTTTCTCAACTAATTGTTCCTTTGCACTTGAAATTTTACTTGTTCGTGTTGGGAGAAATAAATTACAACATTTAAAACATAGAGGTTGATTTTAGTAAGTTATCCATGGCACAATGCACCCTTGTAGCATAGTTTTCTGTTTGCATGAGAATTTCCTCAGAACTAATAAATGATAGGCTGACGTAGTAAGTGAAAGGATTTTCCTTTTCCCTTTCTAATATTCAAAATCATTCTTATTGTATTGGTATATGCATTGCCTTATAGTTAATAGCATTGTTGGCTTAACTAGCTACTCAATTGAAAACCAATTGCCAGCTATCTTTATGGCATTTGCATGTACTTATTTATTGATTGATACCATATTTGACACATTAAAAACTTTTATCTGTATCAGTTAGTGTTGACACAAAGAAGCTAATGTTCAGTATCATCTCTCTTGAAAACTAAAATAATACTCCGTAGTAACCAATACGGGGTTAATGTGAACAAAAATACTTGTGTAAACAAAGATAGCAAATGTTTTCAACCTCAATGAAAATTAACTATTAAAAAAAAATGGAAGAAGCTGATATTTGAAATAAAATGAAATTTGTATTAATGCATACAGCTGACAAAAATAGGACAATGCAACTAGAAAGTACAGCCAAAAAATATTGCACAAGGGATGTGCTTAATACACCATCTGTGACATAAAAAGAGTATCGAGAAAAATAAAACTATAACTTATATTGTCCTTGGGCTCTCTATATTGCAAATAACAAAAGATGAGAACCTTGGAAAGAGAGAGGGAAATCGTAGACTACATTAATACTATCCAAATTTTAGTTTCCAAGTTTCAAAACAAATCAATAGTTGAAGATCGTAAGCCATTGTACTTGTGGCTGTGTGGGGTCCAATGTCAAAATGATCTATTATGATGAAATTGGCTGGTAAGCCAATTTCGGCCAGTGCTTTTGATGTTGGTACAGGTGTTAAGTTGGGCATTGGATCTCTAGTTAGATCCTTTGTTGGGTAGTTTACTCTTGTGTTAAGTCATGCCTATTGTCATCCAACTTTCTTGCACCGAAAAAACTTGTGGACCCATTGCCAACTGAATTTTGGGTGCAAGAAAGGAAGCAATAGTGAGGGGCGCTTGTGAGGTATTCCTCTGTGTGTTAAGAGGTTCGATTCCTGCTTGAGAATAATCACTTTTTGAATATATTATGTTTTAAAGAAAACAAATTCAAAAGGGAAAACTGGGTGCGAATACTGGCATCTTACAATCAAATGCATATATCTTTTGATCAACTGGAAATTACAGCACTGATAGTAACATCCTGAATGATCTCGATTTGTGTACATAATTGGGATTCAGTCCATTGAAATGCCAAAGGACACATCATTCTCTTAAGACTTCTGTATGATAAGATTATTTGGACAAGAGAAGGAAGTTAATAATAATTTTACATTACAGCTAGAAGAGGAATTATTAAATTCCATTGTCCCTTAGAGATGTGGGATACAGGGGCAGGAATGACGACGTGGACATCATTTTAAAATAGGGCACAATAGAATATGAACAATTATACTTCTATATGACATTTAAACATAGTCACAAGAAGATATGGGTGTGGGTAGAGGAACGGGATCCCCATCTCTGAGCCCAAGTTTCCTGGCAACTCTGAAATTCCATAGTGCAATGGAAATGCTAGGAAAAAATTAATGATCCAGGTGGCAACATGTTTATCTTAGTCAAGTGTCATCATTTCGTGTGTTTATCTAGCCATCAGCATGCTATAGACTTTGGTGCCGGCTGTAGCAAGCTCTCCAGTTTGATGCCAGGTCATGCCAATAGCAGAATCTTGGGAGCAACAACTCTACATGTGACACCAAACTCTGACTGCAAAGTCCAAAACACCAAATGAGAAAACATGAAACATTCCATTTTCTGTAGCGGTTTTACTTTATTTTATTCAATGGAACATGTATAAATATGTATTGTAGTGCTCCAAGGGGGTTTGGGCTCCAATTCTATTAGTTTTATCATTTATATTTACACGTGTTCTCACAAATTGTACAAATTTAAGATGATACATATTTTGTCATTACAACTCTACATCTTGGGTCTATGTGGATATTTGACATTGTTTAGTTTTGTAAATTCATTTACCTTTCCATTTCTTGTTGCTAATTCACTTTCATTGCTATTAATAAGAAATAGAAGAAACCATTTCCGCCCATAACATGCTGGAATCTGAAATTTTAGTGCACATGTAGTTTTTCTTCATCTTTGTATGCCCAGTCCAACGAGGTTAAGGTTACAAGAAGTTAGCTGTCGAAATATGTGATCCATTTCTGTTACCTTCATTATTGATTCAAACGGCTTCAAATTGCAGACAAAGATGCAAGAAACAGTCTTGTATTAAAAGATGAACAAGGATGTACTTAAGAGGCCGTGATGGATCAGTTCCATAGGGAGAATTTAGAGATGATATACTATTTCACACACCTATTTAAATAGTTGATGTATTCATGTCCAATAGACCATCCACCAACATCCTATATGGTCATGCATCATATATGGTATAAGTTAATCTTGATATTCTTATTTTCAATGGAAAGCTATGTACAAATGTTTTAGACAACTGGTTGAGTCAAATTGAGTCCAATTTTTTTTCCAACTCCTCAAACTATGATAAAATTATATTCTATCTATTGAAAATAGAATTATTGGCAAAACATTGGTGGGAGCAAGTTTGATGGTAGGCGTAAAGGTAAAGGTCCCCAACGTCAAAACCAGATGCCTAACATAAGTAGGAAATAAGACAATTCCTGATAAATAAAAGAAAACCAAGACTAGAAAATGTAGTGTGCCCAAGTTGAAGTCATTCTGATGGGGAGTGTCATGAGAAGAAGCCATTATTAGCTTAGATGCAATCATTAATGCCATCGATAGATTTAAAAATCGCCAAAAATCGACGATTAATTATGAGTTGACAGAGAAAAGATAAATCTTCATGAAAATTATGAGCATAGAAACAACAATTAATTGGCGATTTTTGCGATTAATATATGTGATTACTTTGTGAAAATTGCCACAACTTGGCCAGTGAAAGAATAAAAAGCCCAAAATGAAAAAAAATATTTCTCTGTTTTTTATCCACAAATATAGTCAGTGTGAAAATGTGTTGTCGTGAAATTTTACATTTTGCGACAACACCCCCGATTGCGCTCTCATAGGGAATTAGAGGTGTTTTAATAACATGGACGGTAATTTTTTTGCAAAACGGACACCGACTCCATAGCCCAATGGACAAAACTTGAGTCGCATATTGAGTTCTACTTTTCGAAAGTTTTGAGTTACAAAGTTGAGCATATTAATGATCTCTTGACTGTACCTCTTATGGCAAGAGAAGATCACTCCTTAGAGCCAAGTCCCACACTTGAAAACAAGGTTGTAGATGATAGTCACAATGAGACACTTGATGTTAGATGATGCCACATACAAGGTTGCCACCCTTGAATGTATGAAGGAGGATTCATGAAGGATGAGATGCTACAAGATGGCTTCACCATTTTTAGTATCATGAAAGCACAAAAACTTGTCAGCACTTAGGGTAGACACAAGGTGTGTAATGACTCCTATGACATAAGCTTAGGTGAGATATCTTTTCGAGATAGTATTTGGTCCAATTTGGATCAACTTTGAATGGTGTTTGACTTTGCACTTCCGAGATGGCCAGCGGTGGTTGTTCAGATGTTTTTTACCCCTGTGTGCTCTGAGGCATCCATGAAGTAGTACAAGAGCGGACATAGTCAATAGAGGATCGAGAAAGAAGCCAAAATTTGCCTAAGTTTGGCTTTGGCGGGTTTTGGTACCCTATCAGGTACATTGTCGGATTTCGACAATGTGTCTAGACACGTCATATCTCGCTACCTTGCTAAGTAGAGTCGTGAATCTTGACATTGGTCTAAGCATCCCTAAAAGCCCTCCATTGTGTAAAATTGGCCTCTACTACTTGCATACATATAAAGTCCTTTTCAAAATCCCGCTAAGCATGTCACACATCCTTTTTTCCTCCACATGGACCTCTAATTAGAAATTCAAGCTTTTAAAAACAAGCTTTTTGCCCCATATCCCATTCCTGGTAATTTCCACTTTTGAAAAAAACTTATTTCATGAACTTCACGTCGTTTTTCCCATTTTGGAAATAAAGTTTGTTTCAAGTATTTTAATCATAGTTCTCATGATCTGGAGGATTTTTCATCCTTCAAAGTTACCAAGATCTCCCAAAACCAGTACAACACTGAAGAGCATTCCAAGAGCTTTCCAATGCCTATTGGATCGCGTAAAACGGACATCGTATGCTCTAAATATCACTGGTCAAAGTTTGGAAAAAATGATCAATAGTCAAATGGTTGCCAATCAGCGTGTGACACGTGGCAGTGCAATGGTAAAAGGGTGTTTAGTTTTTGCCGTCAGTCTTTGACACTCTTGTTCGGACAAATGGGCCCCGCTATTTGCTGGCTGGGGACCCTCAGCCAGGATCGACACACTCTATTTGCGGAGGGGTGCCTTTGCCTCCATTACTTCATATTACCATTGTTACGTTTTTGTTTATATATGCCTGTGTTATTTACATGTATGTGGAACTAATAATCCCGAATTATTAAATTATTCCATGTATTTTCCAAGTCACTTGTGCATGCCAACTCTATGTCGAGTTCGAGATATGCGACTCAAAATTACTCATGCCACTGAGACAACTCAACCAACTTGTTGGTGGTTCCAACTACTCCACGCCAACCTTACCGAAGTTTGATCGAGATCTTATTTACCAACCAACGTTCCAAGCTCATCCACGCTTAGTGGATATGTTTGCATCAACAAACAAAATGGAGGGATAGACGTGGTCAAAGCCACATCACCTACACCAATGACAACGTTTTTTAAGGCTTACGCTAAGTTATAACTTGCTGCATGTGGGATATTAATCTCTATGTATGGTAAATGCCGCAGCCTTGGTGGTTGGAACAAACAAACCATGAGATTGGAACCCGTGACTTGTGGCAAAATAGTTAACTGGACTTACCAATCTGCCATGCTTTGCAAGTGCTATAAAAGGCACAAACTTATATTTCTACAGGGTAATTAAAATGACTGTATAAAAACTTATAAGGAGCAATTTTTCGAAATTGGCATTTTTAGCTAATCTAGAGGCATTTTCAGATCTCAAGGTAAACTAGAAAGTTGTTCAGAATTCCCAGATGTTCCATTTGGTATATTTGTGCTCCCGATTTGGTGTTCATTTGATGTCTTTTTGAGCGATTGAAGTGATGCTTTGACGTAGATCGCTGGGAAGAGATTCTGCAAGTGCTACGGGAAGGTGGAGGACAATTACTGAACATTCTCAGAGATTTCTAAAGGTGTGATGGCACGGATTTGCAGGTTTTGAGATTCCATTATGGTTTTGTAAGTTTTTCATTTGTACTTGCAGTCCATTATTAATGGATCGGTTCGAATGAACCCGAAGATTTAGGCAATTGCTGAACTCCGTAAACAATTCTAGTGTCATATTTATTCTGATTTTGCATTTTGATTTCTAATTTATTTCCACATTCAATTGTTCAAGTTTAATTTTCAGAAAAGCATATTTTATTAGTTTATGGCAATTACAGGAAAATCAGATAAGTGGTTAATGATCGTTTGAAGGTGTAATTGGAATGAATGAACATTGGAGACGTTCATATTTAGTTTTAATTCAATTTTAACACTTCTTGATTCAGTTTGATTTTAAATTTAAATGCCATTTTTCAATATCCATTTGTAAACTGGTTTAAAAAACCTAAGGGGTAAATACGGTTTACAGATCAGTTTGGTATCAGAGTGGTTCGATTGAAGGATTTGCTTTTTGATTGCGTTTTCGTTTGATAATAGTTTCAGTGTTTGGTTGGATTCTTTGCAGACATTAAACTTGTTGTTTACTCCATTTGCAGTGTTGGAAGTACAGGGTGTTTGCAGGATCAAAAAACCATGGGCAAGTTGTCAAAATAGGAGAAGCTTGATGAGCTTGAGGAATATAACCGCTAGATCCAGGGAGAAAACTCTCCCCTGAGACCAATGTATTATTCCTTGGAAGAGGAATGTGAAAAGTTGAAAGCCAAGGATGAGATCTTGGCAAGGTTTCAAACTGGTGGTGATACAAAGGAGAAAAACAAGTCTATTTTGAAAACATGGCCTTTCTCTCGCACATACATGCAGAGACTCTGAGATAAGCACTGTAAGTACATCGTCGGATGTTGTTGAAAATTCTTTCCATTCTAAATTGAATGAAAATGATTTTTGTAAGTTTGAACAACACACTATAGGTATAGGTTCAAAGTTACTATTTAAAATGGGTTTTAATGGAAAAGGCCTTGGAAAAGATGGCCAAGGCACTACTAACCCCATTCAAATAGAGGACAAACCTCGCCATGCAGGATTGGGATTTAATTTTGGTGATAGGATTGAAATAGGTGAATGCTCCAAGTCAATTGAAACTATGAGGAAGAGACCACCACAACCCATGAAAGGTAATGGCAGTTTACATTTTGTCAAATCTTCTAATGAGACTTTGGTGTCTCATAGTGATGAGCAGAGTTCTTAGTGTTAGTGGTAAACTTAGCAAGTTAAATGTTAAACCTTCAAGTGTTGGAAATGACACAGAGAAAAGGTGTAAACCATCACCCAGAGAAGGTATAAAAACTTTCTCTAATCATACTTGCAGTAATGTTGATTCTTCTAGACAACGTAAATATTCCAATGTTCCTTTTGATTACAGTACACAAAAATTGTGGTATATTTATCCATGCAGTTTTTGTGGGTTGTCTAACCATTGTGTAGCTAAGTGTTGGAAAAGGAAATCTTTTTTGGGTAAGATTTTGAATGACCACTCTCCTAGGCTGTGTTTAGAGAATGGCAGTTTGGGTAAGTTTCCTAAAAGAAAGGACAAACGTTTTTGTACTTATTGTAACAGGAAAGGTCATGAGGTTGACAAGTGTTGGCATCTTCGTCCGAAACAACAATGGAGAGTTGTTTAGAATGAAAATGTTTTAAAACCAATAGTTTCAAAATTAACCCATGCAGATACTTAGGGATTCACTGAGGAAATTAAACCACCGAAACAGGAAAATGTGATAAAGTGGGTTGGTAAGCAATCCCTTAGTTTCATGTTTGCATAGCTATGATAGTTTATTAGCATGCAAATGTTTAAAACAGTTTTGGGATTCCATTGAAGTTAAAAGGAATATTTTTTTTAATTTTTGGAGCTACTAGCAGTGAGAAAAACTTTGAGACAAGTTTATGATTCTTAGTTTTCTTTCTCATGTTTGTGGTTTTGCTAAGCTTTATTTTGAATCTCTTAATAAGTTTTGAGTGCTTGATGCATTTGGTAAAGGAGTTATCTCATCTTTAAACTTGGAGATATTCCCATATGATTTTAGCTTTGAATCTGGTTTATTTGGAGTAGCCTATAGAGAAAATCCGAGTGATAGGTTTATCATACTTGGATTGTTTTCTCACATTTATGGTTTTGGAAAAACTTCAGTTTGAACTTTGACAACAATATATGTAGGTTGTATGGGGCATGATGAGTATGTCTATTTTGGGAAAACTTGCATTTCAGTATATATGTTGTTTACATTTTGAAAATGTATTAGAAGCTTATAAGACCCTTTTGGGCACCGTTTGTAACTGTAATGATTATACAAACTTTTTGTAGCCATGCATGGTATTTGCACATTTTATAAGTCCTTCATTCTGGGCATTTATATGTAACTGTCAAATGTGGTTACAATTAGGGTGTACATTTATTACACTAACAAACTGGTATGCAAGTTGCACCTGGTGATCATTTTGCAATGTTTGGCAGATTCATCATTTTGGAGATGTGACATTTGTGTTGACAGTTTATTGCTATCCCCAATTTGATATTAGATAGAGATTTCATTCACTGGCAGTTTCAGGGATTCAGTTGACTTTTGCCTTCTTTGTAGGTGTTGTAGAGTGTAATTTTGAATCGTTACCATGATAAGTTTCAGTGATATTTTGCAAAGTTGACAGTTTTGTAGGGTCAGTGAACAACTAATTATTATTGGCATTTTGGTTGTCATCTCATACTGGTCTATATGAGCATCTGTAGTATTGGCCGAATCATACGGATTTAGTTGGACATCGCCTCTTGTGTTGGCATTTCTTGTCTAATTGAACTAATCTATTTCTATGATGGCATTTCAATATTGGCAATCTTAACCACTATGCTGTATTTTGGTTTCTGTATATTGGTGTGATGCAGATAGCTGTTTAACAGATTCATTGAGTGATTGGACTTTTGGGGACCAAAAACCTCTGTGGGGAGGTTTGATTTAGAGAAATTTTCATCCTTCAAAGTTCCCAATATCTCCCAAAACCAGTACAATACTGAAGAGCATTCTGAGAGCTTTCCAACGCCTATTGAAATACGTAAAACAAACATCGTATGCTCTAGATATCATTGGTCAAAGTTTGGAAAAAATGGTCAATAGTCAAATGGTTGCCAAGTCGACCAATCAACATGTGACACCTGGTAGTGTAATGGTAAAAGGGCGTTTGGTTTTTGCCTCCGGTCTTCGACACTCGTGATCGGACAAATGGGCCCCGCTATTTGCTGGCCGTGGACCCTCAGCCAAGATCAACACACTGTTTTTGCAGAGGGGTGCCTTTACCTCCATTACTTCATATTACCATTGTTACGTTTTTGTTTATATAGACCTATGTGTTATTTACATGTTGCATGTGGGACTCATAATCCCAAATTATTAAATTATTCCATGTATTTTCCAAGTCACTTGTGCATGTTGACTCTATGCCGAGTTCGAGATATGCAACTCAAAATTACTCATGCCACCGAGACAACTCAACCAACTCACTGGTGGTTCCAACTACTCCACGCCAACTTTACCTAAGTTTGGTTGAGATCTTATTTACCAATTAACGTTCCTAAACTCATCCACACTTAGTGGATATGTTTGCATCACCTAATAAAATGGAGGGATAGACGTGGCCAAAGCCACATCACCTACACCATTGACAACTTTTTTTAAGGCTTACGCTAAGTTGTAACTTGCTGCATGTGGGATATTAATTTCTATGTATGGTAAATGCCGCGGCCTTGGTGGTTGGAACAAACAAACCATGAGATTGGAACCCATGACTTGTGGCAAAATAGTTAAACGGAATAACCAATCCGCCATGCTTTTGCAAGCGCTATAAAAGGCACAAACTTATATTTATATAGGGTAATTAAAATGATTGTGTAAAAATTTATAAGGAGCAGTTTATAGAAATTGATGTTTTTAGCTAATCTAGTGGCATTTTCAGATCTCGAGGTAAACTAGAAAGTTGTTTAGAATTCTCAGACGCTACATTTGGTATATTTGTGCTCCCGATTTGGTGTTTGTTTGACGTCTTTTTAAGCGATTGAAGTGATGCTTTGACGTAGAATGCTGGCAAGAGATTTTGCAAGTGCTTCGGGAAAGTGGAGGATGATTACTTAGCGTTGTCAGATTTTTTCAAAGGTGTGATGGCACAAATTTGCAAGTTTTGAGATTCCATTATGGTTTTGACAGTTTTTCATTTGTACTTGCAATCGATTATTAATGGATCAGTTCGAATGAACTCGAAGATGTAGGCAATTGTCAAACTTTGTAAAAAATTCTGGTGTCGTATTTATTCTGATTTTGCATTTTGATTTCTGATTTATGTTCCACATTCAATCAATCAAGTTTAATTTTTAGAGAAGCATATTTTATCAATTTACGACAATTACAAGAAAATCAGATAAGTGACTAATGATTGTTTGAAGGTGTAATTGGAGTGAATGAACATTAGAGACGTTCATATTCATTTGTAATTCAATTTTAACACTTCTTGATTCAGTTTGATCATAAATTTAAATGCCACTTTTCAATATCCGTTTGTAAACTGGTTTAAAAAACCTAAGGGGTAAATATGGTTTACGGATCATCGCATAACCGTAACTGGCGAGTACTCGTCAAGGGGCCATTTTGGATAACCAATGGTTATTCGCTAGAGCTGGGCAAATAATCGGCAATAACCGACAAAAGCAAAAAATACTCAAATTTATAAAAAAAACATATTTTTTTTAGAAATTGCAGAAGCAAAATAGATGAAATGAGCTTGTAAAACGTTGGGAAGGTATTTTCTATTAGGTTTGAATACAAATAAAGTACATAATTGCATAATCATGTGAATACAACAAAGTCACAGACTACAATGATACTTATAGTCTTATACAAGAATCTACAAGTACAAATTACAAAAATGTATAATTTTTTCTTCCCTATTATTTGGAAAACAAAGGGAGACTGAGAAACTCTAGTCCTCCCACTCAACTGCCCTGCCTTGCTCTGTCTAGAAAGTTGCATCTGCGCTTGTGGCTTCACTTCTACCTTTACCTTTGCCTCTACCTCATTTTCAAGGATGTCCTTCAATCCAATCTCTCCTACTATAGTTGCACCTTCCATAGCTTGCCTCTCGAAATCAACAACCTCATCCTCTATGAATATGGGGACCTCCTCCTCCTGTGCAATCCAATCGTTGTAGGGATTGATTTAATCTAGATCAATAGGCTCCTTTGATGCGTTCTCCAACTTCTTTGTGCAAAGTTGAAGGTTGTATTGCACAAAAACCAAGTCATTGAGGTGTTGTTGGCTCAATTTGTTGTGCTTCTTCATGTGAATGAAGTCAAACAAACTTCAATTGTGCTCACATTCAAAAGCGATACAAGGTTGAGATAAAATACAGAGGCCTAGCCTTTGAAGATGCAGGGTATTCCACCTCAGTCATCCCACCACGACCCTGCAAACAAGATATTCAAAACTTTGTAAGTAATTAATAATTGTAAATATGTAGCTGTTAAGGTACAAGTAAATACTTCATTTTCTATTACCGAGTGACTACGTGGCTTTCCCTTGGATAACTAGTGCTAAAGAAAAGTGCCTCCCCCTTGCTTGCTTGTAGTTTTGTAACCCTGCAGTAATAAGGTTCCTCACCTCAAGGTCAAGTGTAATACTTTCAATGTAGGTTGAGAGCCCATCCATATCCTCTCCACTAGCATTTGTGAAGAAATCAGAGTAGAAAAAACATGGGGTTAAGGTAGTAGTCCGCTACATGGATGGGTTGGTGGAATTGATTGTTCCACCTCTGATCAATCAACTTCTAAATGGGATCAAATGTGACATGATCTCCTATATAGCATTTTTGGACACCTTCTTTGGCCCTATCCATTGCTTCACAAATATAACCCATTGGATTTTGCTCCCCATCCACCAATTGTAAAACTCTCACCAAAGGCTCAGACACCTACAAAGTTACAAATTAAAGCTAGGGTTACAAACTTATAAATAAATTATAAAATAAATACTTTAAATTTAAAATATCGAAAACAAGGGAAATAACATGAAATTTAATCTGCAATTTCAAGTTACATTGACGATCTTTGTAGCTCTCGTTTCGAAGGCCTCATTGAAAACTGTCTTCCCAACATTGACTCCATCAACTTTCTTGGAATATGATGACTCCACCCATGCTTGAGACGCAAATGTTTGCTTCAAAGGAGTCAACAAACTGTAAATGCTTTGTAATATAAGAAAGTTCATTGTAAGCGTAGAGACCCTTGTTTGAACAAGCTATTTTTTCTTGGTGTGCTTTTTCACCAAGATGAGAAGCCAAGGGTGATCGTAGATATATTTTGTTATTTCTTTAGCTTCTTCCACAACTGGTTGCACCCAATCAAGTTTGCCTATATGCTCC
The DNA here is from genome assembly GCA_037957365.1 of Torreya grandis. Lineage (NCBI taxonomy): Eukaryota > Viridiplantae > Streptophyta > Pinopsida > Cupressales > Taxaceae > Torreya > Torreya grandis. Next base: position 2,245,521 of record JARHVA010000473.1, read on the forward strand.
AAAAGAAAGTCAAAGCAATAGGCCGCATAAGGGGTCCAAAAGAGAGATGGATGTCTCTCCCTGAGAAGTCTTCTAGCCGCCACATATGCTGCTACATTGTCTGTGATAAGTTAGACAACATTCTCGATGACTACTTCTAAAACGACCTTCTCTAGCATCAAGCTCAAAGTTTCTACATTTTTTATGTTGCTAGATGCATTAGTAGACTTAAAAAAACCAAATCACCATTTGACGTCGCCAAAAAGTTGATGAAGTTGTGGTTCTTTCCTGTCCATCCATTAGAAAGAATGGTGCATCCAAAATTACGTCACAACCTTTTTTGATCTTTGACAATTACCTTTGTATCTTCAATTGCATTCTTGAGTAACTTTTCACTCAAGTCTTTTGAAGAGGGTGCCTTGTACACTTTCTCTACAACTGTCAATGCTGTCATCGAATATTCTTAGTACGGGCTCCTCGTCACGTTGAAAGGAAGGTTGTTGAAGTACTAAAAATTTGCGCATGTTTTATCTACTTTTGTATGTGCCTTCTTGTTCCATCCTGTACCTTGCAATGAAAGTTGTGCCCCAAGTGTTTTTTTAGGCATAAAAAAAGAGTGCATCTGAGTCGAAGTCGATGATGTGCCATGGCGCTTACGTGGACCACAAGTATAGCCCACAATTTTTGTCATTGCTGATGCTTCTTCCTCTGTCGATGTGTGAGCAATCGCTGCTGTTAGGGCTGTTTGCATCTTTGCCCTCTCTAGTTTCTTTTCATCTAGCGATGCAAGCTCCACAATCATCTCTCTTTTTGCCTCTTCTGTGACACTGGGACAAGTTGCAACATCGCTGCAAGGAATGCATGAAAGGTGGTACTTCTTGCAATTTATGCCTCTTGATATCCTCTTCGAGCAAAAGTTGCAAATTGAAATTGTTATTGTTAACGAATAACCTACAAAGCACAAACATGTTGAAAACAACATTTAAAAATAAAAAAAATTAAAATATGATAAATAAATTATAATGATAAACTATTAAACAAAAATTAAAATACATTTTGATTTAACGATCAAATTGAAAACTATAGTCTATAACAGTAAAAAAACAACAATAAAGAAATTATAATGATAAACAAAAACTAACTATAATGCCAACGGTTAAAAAACAACATTTTAAATAAAAAATTATCAAAACTTAGGCATAAATTGTAAATATTAAACACTAAAATTTAACAAAATGCATCAAATTTGAACGGAATGCATGAAATATGAATAGAATGCAACAAATTTGAACATTAAAATTTAAACTATTTATCCATGTTTATAATTAAATTACAATTCCTTTACATGTTGGGGAAAAAAATGTACTAACTTGGAAATCGCTTTGTTGAATTCTCCTTCCAATTGTTCTTGAATGCTCTAAATCTTGTGTGATTGAAATGAGAGGGGGTGTGTGAAAATTTATAAGACAAAATTCTGCATATTTGCAGCGTTTGGCACCATTCCTACGTTTTACCTGTGTTTTGCTAGAAATTTTGCGTACAATCAGCATACACAGAAACCGGGGAGTAACCGTCGGTTAAAAAATTTGCAAATGTTTTTAATGCTCACAGTTTCAAGTGGCGGTTATTTGCCATAGGCATTTTCTGGCAAGTAATCGGCGGTTACTCCCCAGTTATGCTATCAATGATTTTAATACTTGGTCTTTTACCTTTTTGAAAAGTTGTGCTTTCTCACCACAAATTCGTGGTATTTCTCAAAAGCCTTGGTTTTGTTTTATAAAAAGGTGGTTTTGCCGAAATTCATGGTTTTTACCCTTTTGAAGGTGGTTTTAGTCCATATTTTGTGGTATATGGCTTTTAGAAGATGGTTTCTAAGAGAAAATCCTATGGTATTACCTTTGAAAATGCTGTTTTCATTTCTAGCCATGGTATTCGCCATTTTGTGTCATTTCAAACAGTTGTTTTGGTTCCAATTCAAGGTATTTGGTGAGTTGAAGGTTGTTTCAAGGAGATTTCCGTGGTTTTGCTGCTCAGAAGGTGGTTTTGAGTCATTTACTTTCTTAAAGGTTGTTTCATTGCAATTGAGTGGTTTTGGTGGAATTATGAATATGATTTTTATTTTTGTGAACTTCTGCAAGCTCTTTTAGATGGTTCGGACTTTTCAAAGCCTTTTTACATGTAAAAATGACTTAAAAAAACCTGCGAGCCATTTCTTGGACTTCAAAAGTTTATTAAACTTTGTCTATGTGGAGGTTTCAAAGCTATTTTGCATTGTGTGGGGTTCACAATTCCTTTTTCCATGTAAAAATCCTCTCCAAAGACTGCCACCACCTAGCAGTACCTTCTCCTTCTATGTGGATTTTCAAACCATTCTCCGCTGTTATTCTTTTTTATATATATGCAAATGTCTTGGCAAGTTCCAAAGGCCGTTTTTAAGTCTTTTCAAGTGGTCTAAAGATGGTAACATGGGTGGATTTGAATTAATAGGGCCGTATATGCACGTTGGATTCAACTCTCTTGCTTTTGTTATCTGCAACATGGGTAAGGTTAATCTTAGTGTTGTAATTATTCTTATTTCACATCAACTAGGGTGGAATGCATCAACTGCGAGACTGGTCCAATCATCTTTCTTTGGGGAATATGCTCTTAGTTAATTTCTTGGTGGATGGCTTGCAATACAGTTAAGTGGAAGGAAGGTTCTTGAATTTGGAGTGTTGAGTTGGTCCTTTGCAACTGCACTTGTATCGGTTGTTGTTGGCTTTATGCTCGAATTAATCACTTCTATAATTATGGTTAGTATTGGTGAAGGCGTCTCTCCTACTTATGTGATTGAGCTCATTGCCAGAACCATTCCCTTAACACAACATTCATAAGCAGTTGCATTTGTGTTTAGTGGTTTGACGGTGGTTTTGATAAGTGTTGATCGATTTTCATTGCATGCACAAGGTCCCAATATACACTTCACAATTTTCACCACCCCCCATTGTATTATGCGGCTTCCATGAACCCATTTTACATGCAATTGATAGTCTTCCAAGTCTGCATACTTCAAAATGCGCTGTCAAAAACCTTTCAGAAGGTGTTTGGGCAATCAGATACTGAAGAACCTTATAAAAAGGGGAAAGTATTAAAGTGGGAATAATTGCCAATTTCTGAAATGAAACGGAAATTGATATAGGACTTGGTCCACGAAACGATAAGTTTATGGTCACGGATATGAAGAACAACTTCAAGGTCATTGCTTCTATTCCTCTTGACAATAGTGAGAAGCTCTACAAATTCACCAAGCTTTATAGAAGGTCATCGGTTATATAGGTGGAGATAGCGATCTAGTGATCATGATTCTGAATCTCTTGCAAAATAGTTGAAGATAATGACACAACAGCTAAAAATATCCTAAATCCAAAATAAATGTTTTATGGAGGATACCTCAGAGATTGCAATATACAAGAAGAGGACTTGGCAAGCACATCTAAAGGCTTTGTTAAGCCAATCGGGACTATCCTTGCATCCTCGAGACTTGATCCTGATGCTTTACATCAGTTCTGTATAGCATGTATGAGCCCCCTAATGATACAAATGATGTGACCTCCAAAGTAAAATCTTTAGACTAATAGACTTGAACATATGGTGAATAGATCATATCAACAGGATAATTCTCTTGGGATGGATTTCTATGATGATATCAGTCAGATGTGATAGAGGAGTCACGATAAGAACTTGCATCGAATGGCCAAGTTGACAAGGCATGGAAGTGTTGGTAAAGGTGATAGTTTTTATTTTGGATTGTGGTGAAAAGAATGTCTTCAAATAAGATGCCAACAAGGTCAATGTGAACCAGGTTGAGAATTTTATATAGATTTTAGACAAGCCACATGAAGCATAAATGTATAAGTATACATAGGGCATGTGGATTGGTTTGACAAAATGTCTCTACAAGACATGGTCCTGTTGAATGGCATGACTGTGGATTGGTGAATTCAAGGAATTCCAAGAAGCTCAATATGAATAACAGTGATCAATGTGTTCGAAATGATATAAAATATGATTGAGGAGTTCAAGAAAGATAAGCAACTGAAGATGGAAGACTTGCAGTGTATGTCAAGATGGAATGGCCAAGGGAGAAAGAAAACTTGACAAAGCAAACAAGAGGAGTAAAATCTAGTTGCAGCGGTTGATCATGGTTTTTATCAGCAAAAGAAGTCTTTTCTTTCTCTTCATAACTGCTGATGGTCACTTCTTCCATCTCCAACTTTCTATTTCACCGTTGCTCTTTTTGTAATCACTTAAAAAGGTTATGTTTTACTTTTTAAGTTGTAAATGAAAAAGTAACAGTAAAATAGAAGTCTTCTACCAAAAAGGTGGTTGTAAAAGTGGTTATGGGTGGTTACACCTATTGTAACCTATAAATAGATGTTTGGATCTCATTTGTAAAGGAACAAGTTCTAGAGGAGAGCAATTTCTAGTTAGCAGTTCTCGTTTTGCTTCAAGGGCTGAACTATGTTGGCTTTTCGACAGTAGAACTTTTTGACAAGATGGAAGAAAGGAGTCTGTATGTACAGCGCCATCAAGGATCAATATAGAAACAATTTATAGGACTTTGTGCCATGAATTTTGTTGGTGAATGATATGCATGAGTATGTCAATCTGCTTTGATTCTTGTTCTTTCAATTTGCTAAAATATTATTGTTAGATAGTCAATGAATGCAGAGTTTTCAATGTGGAAAATTCTATTGAACTTGCATTAGGAATTCCTGTTGTTGTGAAGTCTTGGTGAGAATTAGAATAGGATTTTATGCCTTTTTTTTTGGGGAAATACATGATTGTTGAATATCCTTCTTTGAAAAGCTATCCATTCTCCTTGGTGTATGTACCCTGTTCTTATGTCCAAAATATGTCTTTCCTATCCCATTTCTATGATAAAGACTTCGCATATTATGAATTTAAATCTTGGACCATCCTAGTGAGTCTTTGTATTTAACCACCTAGGGTTGGCTTTTGTCTTTCTAGGGTTATCGTAGCAGTTTGTGTTTAACTAGATAGAATAATCCCATTCTCCTTTCTTTTCACTTTTTCCTCCTACATTTACTTTGTCACCTTTTTGTACTTTCCAATTTAAAGTATGAACCCCCCATAGAAAACATTTTTGCTATAAATAGCTGTGAAAAGTTCTTTCCTTGCTTTGTTTTTTTGGTTTAAAATAAAGGTAGCTTTGCCTGCTAATAGGAGAGAGACTTTGTCCCCACGTTGACTGATGTGAGGACTCTGTCCCCACACTGTTGACTAAAAGTCTACATTTGTCTCCCTGAAATTTTTTTCAGCCAACAAAGTGGAGCTAGAGTTTTTAGAGTATAACTCGGGATTCATGATTAACAATTGTACAAGCCTAGGGTTTTCATTGTTCAAGCCTCAAGGAGTTCATACATTGATTGACTAGGGTTTTCAAGGCTCAAGGAATACATATAGTCTACAACCTGCAACGTATAGGGATTTATTTTCATTATCTTTGTGATTGATGTTGTTGCAAAGGAGGAATATTACCTTCCACTTCCAAAAGTTAGTTGTAATGGACTTATACTAGGCGCTAGAGATGATATGTAATATGTATATTTGATATTTCATATTAGTCACTATATTCTATGACACTATGAGCATTGTAGTTTGTACTCTTTTTTGGTCGAAAATTTTCTTGACATTTGTTTCTTATGTCATCATTTAATAATGTTTTTGTTAGCAAATGAAGAGATGATTGTGAAAGCACTTGATGATTTGTGATCGGTGCATTATTCTTATTTATGTAGTCCAAAAATGGTTATAACAGTTATGGTTACGACATTTATAGAGGTTATTAGTTAGACTTTAACTAATATGGAGTTAAGTCTTTTACATTATTTAACACCCTCTCTTAATGACTAAACTAGAGACAACTCCAAGTTTGTCTCGAAACTTTACAAAAAGAATAGAACCAAGAGGTCTAGTCATTAGATCTACTGGCTGCTTTATAGAAGCACAGAGTGAAGAGAAACGTCATTAGATCAACCAACTATCGAATGTAGTTATGATGTATCTCGATGTGTTTGGTGCGAGCATGAAAAACATGATTCTTTACTAACTTCAATACACTTTGATTATCACAAAATAGTGGAGTAGGTGTATATGAAAGAAGTTGCAAATCAACAAAAATCCGACGTAGCTAAACTGCTTCACAACTAGCACTGACTGTTGCTTTGTATTTTGCTTCAGTGGAAGAGAAAGCAATGGTATGTTGAAGCTTGCTCTGCCATAAAACAGCACCTGAACCAAAAGAAAACATATACTCGGTGGTAGATTTTCGAGTCTCAACTGATCTTCCCCAATTAGAGTTTGTATAACCAATCAGTTTGAAATTTGTTGTCCTCTGATAGAGAATGCCAAAGTCAAGAGTACCTTTGACATATCGCAAAACATGTTTTGCTGCTGTCCAGTGTACTAGCTTCGGTTGAGTCAAAAACCGAGAAAAATAGCTAACAACAAAACATAAATTTGGTCGAGTGGTGATAAGATATATCAAGCTACCCACCAATTGTGTATATAATGACAAGTGATGAATCATCATGAACTGGCAATTTCAGCCCTACGTCCATAGGTATAGAAGCATAATTACAATCCATTATTCCAAACTTCTTCAAAAGAGTAGTGGCATACTTGACCTGAGCAATGAAAATGGAGTGGTCATGTTGCCAGAATTCTACACCCAAACAATAGTGTAGGCGGCCTAAATCAGTCATATCAAAAGCAGTGCACAAATCTGATTTGACTTTTTGAATTGTTGTATCTCCACTACTTGTGATGGCAAGTTCATCAACATACACAATGCGTATCACAATGTCATCATCAATGCTTTTGACATAGATATTTGGATCAGATGGACTCCGTCTGAATCCAGAATCTCATAGATGCTGATCAATCTTGATGTACTGGGCTTGAGGACCCTGCTTCAGCCCATACAGAGACCTCACCAACTTGCAAACCAAATGATCACGACCAGGTTCCCGAAAACCTTCATGCTGCATCATGTATAGTTCTTCATCCAGATTGCCATTAAGGAAAGCACTTTTGACATCCATATGAAATACTTTCCAACCAAACTGAGATGCAATAGAAAGAAGTAACTGAAATGTGACCATTCTTGCAGTAGGAGCAAAAGTCTCCTCGTAGTCTATTCCCTTCTGTTGTGAAAATCCTTTTGCAACAAGACAAGCTTTGTACTTGCCCAAAGTACCATCAGCCCTGCATTTGACTTTGTACACCCATTTGTAGCCAATGGGTTGCTTCCCTGGAGGTAAATCCACCAATGTCCAGGTATTGTTTGTTGTCAAGGTATCATATTCTAATTGCATCATTTTCTCCCAGTCAGGTTTGCCTGTGCATCAGAGTATCGCTTGGGCTCTGAAATACTGAAAAGATCAGAAGCAAGAGCAAAATACATAAGCTCTTCATCATCAGTTGAATCCACAACTGACTTTCCTGGTTGCCGAGACCATGTATGAGATTGAGGAAGATCCCCCTCTCGTACACCTTGTAAAGTGGTGTAATACCACTTGGGTCTCTTCTATACCAATGATTCTTGTACATGCTAATCATCAGATGGAGGAGTGGTCGCCTCATATTGACGACGCTGATAGACTAATGGAGTGTTAGCCATATATTGCTGCATTGAAGACTGTGAGGGTGTCTCCAAAACATGTGGTTCCTCATATTTCAGAGGAAGTACAATACTAGAAACCTCTGAATTATTAGAGACAACTCGCTGATTACAAATAAAAAATAATTCTGTTTCTTTTACATCACTATTCCAACTAATGGTCTTGTTAGTAGACACATCTATTAGTCTATATGCCTTGGATTGAATACTACAACCAACAAAGAAATATCATGCACATTTAGAATCTAGTTTACTTTGTTTCTTAGGAATGAGAACATATGGAGCAGAACCAAAGCCACGAAAATATGTTACCTTTGGTTTGATGCTGGCCCAGGTTTCTTCCGGATTGATGTTCTCCAAAGCCTTGCAGGGACTTCTGTTCAGTATGTAGTCTGCCGTGTTTACTGCTTCTCCCCAGTATTTATACGACACACCTTTGGTATGCATCATGGATCGAGCCATCTCCATGATTGTGCGATTCGGCCCTTTCAACCACTTCATTCTATTGAGGAGTGTATGGGGTTGTTAGTTGCCGATGAATTCCTTTGTTGCAATAGTTTTGAAATTGCTTTGAAGTGAATTCTCTCCCATTATCGGATCTTAAGGCTTTGATCTGCCGACTTGTCTCATTTTCTGCCAGTGCTTTGAATTTTACAAACTCAGCAAAATAGTAAGACTTTTTGTTCAAGAAGTAGACCCACATGTTTCTAAAAAAATCATCTATGAACAACAAAAAATACCTTGCACCAAGAATGGTAGATGACTTCCAAGATGGATCGCATAGATCTGCATGAACAAGATCAAGGAGCCCCTTTGTTCTCCAGGCACTTTCAGCGAGAAAAGGCTTCCGCTTCTGTTTGCTAGCCAAACACCCTGCACGACCTGGATAGTAGGCAATCCAAGAACCATATTCGATTTTTCGAGTTTGGCCAAATACTGAAGATTGAGATGTCCAAATCTCTCATGCCATACAACATTGGTATTATCCTCCACAATTAATGCATTCAAACTCACAGTGGTAGGATCAATAAGTCTATACAAGCCATTTTGCCCAATGCCTAGGACTATGACTTTATCATTTTTGATATCAAACACAATACATTTCTTTCTTGAGAAATTGACTGTAATGTGAGGGTTTTCAGTGAACTGATTGATTGATAGAATTTTTTTTGTTCATCTTAGGTACATACCTAACATTTTTGACTATGTACTTTGCAACATTATTCAATACAATGCGTATATTTCCTATCCCTTCTACAACATGTGATCTACCATCACCCAAGGAAACTGAATCTGAAAAACTTTCTTTTGTAGTAAAATTAACATGCTAGTCTTTTCGACATGTAAAATGCCGTGATGCATCGGAATCAAAAAGCCAATCACTGGTAGTCCTCTCATCGGAACATGATGCCATTAGAGGATATTCCTCCTCAGATTCAGCGTCAACTACTGTCACATTTGCATGCCCTTTTGCCTTCTTGTTATGTGTTAGATCATATTGCCTTTTTCTGCATTCTTTCTTAATATGACCAAATTTTTGACAGTAATAGCATTTTACCTTGACTTTCGAGGAAGATGAAGACGTATTTGAATGTCTTTTTGATTTCCCTTTGGATTGGGCAGCAAATGCACTTTTTGATTGGCTAGAACTGGACTCACTGAAGTGTGTTTGCTTGCATTCTTTTTGCAGCAAATATGAACTTTCTTGATCAAAAGTGAGAGTGTTACTCTTTGTCATCAAGGGCAAAGCTTCCACGAACAATTCATACGATGGTGTCAGGCTATTCAGAACAAGAAACACCTTTTTATCATCATCATCCACCTTATTGTTGATCGCTGACAATTGGTCACGGAGATCTTTCATCCATAATTAATACTTGTTCTTGACATTGGTCCATAGTGCACTTGCTTGTGCAACATTCCGAACCTCCGAAATCATGTCATCTGACACAGAAAGTTTCAACAATAGAAGGGCTTCTTTATGACGTTTGTCATAATTGGCAAAATTCATTGCCGGTTGGTGTTCTGTGTCAAGTATGATCTTGTCGCAATCACGGAATTTTGCAATTGTGAAGATTTTATGACTCCATACATTATAATTTTGCCTAGTTAATTTTTGGGCCTCAGGGAGGACAAGGTTTTGAATAATGGCCATTTTGCTTTTCCAAAAATAATTTTTAACAAATAAAATAAAATTCCGCAAAATTGAACTATATATATATTTTTATTTTACTGATTTTTGGAAAAAGATATTTGAAAAATCCGAAAAAATTTGTGAACTCATGGGAATTTATGCCTTGTGAATGCAAACTTGTGCCTGCACTTCGTGATGATTTTCGAGCCCTTGGCGCTTTGGCTGCAACCTCTATTTTCGTGCTTGCCTGCAACCTCTATTTTCGTACTTTTCTGGTGACTGCTATTTTCGTGCTTCCCTGTGTTAAATATTGTAATAGACTTAACTAATTTATTAGTTAAGGTCTATCTGATAACTTCCTACAATTGCTATAACTAAGTTTTATGACTAGTTTTGCTTCCATAAATAAGATGCTCGCACACATCAATCTATCATGTGCTTTCCAACAATCTCTTCTCATTTGCTAATAGTGGTATTAGAGCCACCACTCGAGGAAGCCGAGAAAGGTATGAGTGATTTGTCTGAGCAAACCCTGATGTTAGGGTACGAATGGGAGGAGGAATAAAAATCGTGATAGGTTGCAGACCCGTGAGAAGAAATAAAGTCAAAATTCTTCATTGTAGACTCGTTGAAGGTTCGCTAGGGTTTTCCAACAAACATCGAAGGAAGGAGTTACATTGAGGGTTTGTTGCAATTATAGAGAGTAAGAAATCGCGGAAGGCATGTCGAGGGTTTGTCGTGGCATGCAGGGCACACGAGCACAGGAAAGGGCAGACACAAAATGTGAGGAAGATAATCACAGACAGCGTCGAGCAGTCACGTTTTGAGGAGTTGTGCTAACAGACAAGGTGAGTGTTGTCAAGCATTTTTGACGCTGATAAGATACATATGTTTTTTTACAGTCAAGGCACGAACATTGCAGTCTAAAAATGTCAAAGAAGCCACGATGGGCGAGTTTCACATAGTCAAGGGTCAAGTCATTGCACATAGCAGTCGTGAGCAGAAGAGAAACATCGAGCTTGAACACGGAAGCGGTTTCGTGGAAGAAACCAGTTGCATGAAGGTTCGTGGCAGCAAGCATTTCGTAAAAGTTTCCCAACTGGATTGTGGAAAACGCCAAAAAAAACCAACACATAGGGTACAGTCACGGCGAAAGAAGGGCACAAACAAACCTTGGAAGGATTTCGTGGAAGTTGCAGGGTTTCTTGGCACGAACAAACCAGTCGTGGAAGAGTTTCATGAAAAACAAGAAGGGCTCGAGTTTGCAGTCCCGAGGCATGGCAAGGAAAATTGTAGCAACAAATTCTTGTGAGTTTTTTATAGTTTTTCAGATTTTTAAAAGTATTTTTTCAAGTATTTTAGAACATTGAACGGAATCAAGGGAAATTTAAAAAAAAAAAAATTATAGTTCAATTTTTGCGGGAATTTTTTTATTGGTTCAAAATTATTTTTCGAAGTGAAAAATAGCCAATATCCAGAACCTTGTCTTTCTTGAGGCCCAAAAATTGACTGGGCAAAATTATAACGTGTGGAGTCAAATTTTTTTAACGATTGCAGAATATTGCAATTGTGACAAAATTGTTCTTGGCACTAAGGCAAGATCTGTTACGGATTTTGTGAATTATGACAAGTGTCATAAGGAGGCCTTGTTGTTGAAGCTATCCGTGTCAGATGATATGATTCCCGAGGTCTGGAATGCCACTACGGCAAGTGTGTTATGGACCAGTTTGCAAAACAAGTATCAAACTTCGAAGAAAAGTTGGGTGTTTTACTTAAAAAATATGTTATTTGCTGTTAAGATGAATGAGTGTGATTCTCTGTCAGATCACCTACTTCAGATGAAAGATCTTCGAGACCAACTTTCAACTATTAACAAGAAGGTTGATGATGACGACATGGTGGCATTGGTTCTAAACAACTTGCCACCATCTTACGAATCTTTCGTGGAGGCCCTTCATTTGATGGTGGAAAGCTAGACCCAGACATTTGATTAGGTGAGTTCCTATCTGCTATAGAAGGAACAAAGACAGACACAAGCATAGGAGTCCATTGTTGGAGACGAAGAGAGTGCACTTGCTGCTCAGGGGAAGGGGAAAGGGAAGTGGAAACGTATTTCTACGGATCCATCTTCCAAGTATTAGGTAACATGTTTTTATTGTCATAAGGTTGGGCATATGAAAAAGGATTGCTGGAAGCGATAGTTTACAATTTTCCAACAAACCAATCAAGCAACAAATGTGGCAGCAATTGAAGAAGGGGAATCTAATGTAGAGTATGCCCTTGTGGCATCATAATCACACTCACATACCAGTAGCTGTTTCATTGATTCCGGCGCATCCAGGCATTTTACATGTCGTAAAGATTGGTATGTCAAATTTATTGCAAGTACAAACCATTTTGATTCAATTTCTTTCGCTGATGGCATGCCATTTGCAGTAGAGGGGATAGGAGATGTTCGTATAAAATTGAATAATGCAAAAACAACCATAGTCAGTAATGTTTTGTATGTTCCTAGCCTAAGTAAAAATCTCCTGTCTATTATTCAATTAACGAAAAATCCCAGTATTGCTATAAATTTCACTGGAAAACAGTGTGTTGTGTCTGATGTAAGACAAGATAAGGTAATTGCTCGGGTAATTTGGCAAGGTGGTCTGTATAGACTCGTTGACCCTATCATAGTCAACATAGATGCACGAGTGGAGGATGAATCCACCATATGGGATGTGTGGAAGGATAGGCTTGTTGACCCTGATCCAGTCAACTTACATGCACTAGTGGTGGAGGGAATATCCACTATATAGGATGTACAGGAGGATGCAATTCCTCAATCTCAGTTGGATGCACTAGTAATTGCGCAGAAGGATGGAATGTCTTGGTCAAATTCACTGGCTTAGAGAACTGGGAATAAGGTTGTTTGTTCAGTAGAGCATGGTCATTTTGCTTTAGATTCCAACCTTGGTATGGTATTTGAACGACCAGTTCTACACTCCATTGGATACAAATGGGTGGATACGTTTTGTACTTTGCACAAGTACATGGCTCATCTTGTTGCGAAAGGTTTTTCCCAACAGGGGGGAATAAATGAGGATGCTTATACTGCAAAGATGGTCACAAATCAGTTGCTTCTCTTCGGATATTTGGACGAGCAGGTCTATATAGTGCAACTTGATGGTTTTCGGGTTATCCATAGTGATTTTTTGTTTTGCAGGATGATTGAGTCCTTGTATGGACTTAGGCAGGCTATACAAACCTGGGATGTTTTATTCGATTAACATCTCCAGGGTTTTGGATTCAGACTTTTGGAGATTGGGCTGAAATCATCAGCCATCGATGATTCATTACCGGTCAATGAATCACTCATTAGAGACTTGGTGGACAACTTGCTACATTTTATGTCCACATGGCGAGATCTTTGTTTTGCTATTAGCTATCATGTTCGGTTGTTGTCTACACTGAAGTTCCCACACTGGACAACAACAAAATGTCAGAGGACTGCGAATTTCATGTTGATATCTATTGATCACTCTATATATGCAATGACTAAACTATTTAGTCCTATTTTGCTTGTAAAATTTTGGGATAAACCTGGGGTTGTTTCCGGTTTAGTCATTAAGAGGGGCTGTTAAATATTGTAATAGATTTAACTAATTTATTAGTTAAGGTCTAACTGATAACTTCCTACAACTGCTTTAACTAAGTTTTGTAACTAGTTTTGCTTCCATAAATAAGATGCTCGCACACATCAATCTATCGTTTGCTTTCCAACAATCTCTTATTCTCACTTGCTAACCACTTGGCGACTGGGACTGGATGTCCCTGCAAACTCCACGAAACCTCCACAAAACCCTTCTTGTGACTATGTTTCTTTCCGCCGTGAGTGCTCGCGTGCCCTGCGTGTCGTTCTTTAGCTCCACGAGAATGTGACAAACCCTTGACGACCTTCCTTTCTACGATGGCTGTTTGGAATTTTCGTGCCCTCAACTATGTAGAATCGTTGCAATTTTCGTGCCCTCAACTGTGTAGAATCGTCATGATTTATGCTTCGATCTTCTTGCAGTTTGTTGTCTCCTCTTGCGTTCAACTTGAACAGGATTCTGCCGCCGCGAATCTTCTATGGATTGTCTGTGTAAAATGACTGTGCTTTTAGTTCTCCATGACCCACGAAAACACTTTGCGATTCTGCAAAATGTGACGGAATTCGTTGTCACGTTTCCACAACCTATGCAATCTTGTCAATGGCTTTCTCTTCCTCTCGTTTGTACCCTAAAACCAAGGTTTCCTCGAACGATGAATCACTCATACCATGTTGCTGGCTTCCTCGAGTGGTGGTTCTGATACCACTGTTGGCAAATGAAGAGATGATTATGAAAGCACTTGATGATTTGTGATCAGTGCATCAATCTTATTTATGCAGTCCAAAAATGGTTACAACAGTTATGGTTATGGCAGTTACAGAGGTTATCAGTTAGAATTTAACTAATATGTAGTTAAGTCTTTTACATTATTTAACAGTTTTACATGTTATTTAAGTTTATTTTATGAATTTATATGTTTTTTAAAGTAGCGACAAAGTTGTGAAGTAATGCCGAGTAATTGCCAAGAAACTTCTGAGTCCCGAGTACGAGTTAAAAATTTGGGCTGCCAAGTAATCTCCGAGTACGAGTTTTTGAACTATGATGCAATCCACTCTATAACAAGACAGAGGCAAGTAGGTCATGGAATTAGCACCTAACACCATGTTGCAAGTATCCAAATAACATATTTCGATCTTTGATCTAGATTTTGGGGAAGCAAAATACCTTCTCCATTCTCAACGTGGGTTCAAGCTCAGTCATTGCATTTCATTTTTGACAATAGAAGGTAGTAGAATTTGATATCTCCAAATGCAATCAGGAGGTTGAAGTTACCACTGATGTCTCATCCTTAGCCTTGCAACATTGGCTGGTTTAATCATCATGAGAGACACATCACACAAAAGTGTTTCTTGCCATACACATTCAAAATGTTGAGGGATGATGCAATCAAGATATGGAGTCCAATGAAGGACGGCATTTTCCTTTCAGCCTAACACTCAAACACACTTAGACATGAGATTGAAACAAGAAATCACACTTTTATTGAGCATGAGGAAGTATAGAGACTACAAACTCACTCACTCAGTCTCCCTATGACTACAACACAAGGAAAGAATGCTACATAATCTCTTCCTAGGCTGAACACTGTTCTTTGCTCATCCAAGCTTCCTACTCTCTACATTCACTTGGAAGTTCTCCACTTTAGTTTGCCTTCTGAATCCTTCTCTTTGTTTTATGCTTCAGACAAATACTCTTGGAATCCCCGTTGATCTCGGAAATGATCCAAATGGGCATTCAAATACTCTTGGGTCATTATTGGGAGCATGAAATCACTACAAACAAAATTGCCGGTTAACCGACGGTCTCATCATGAGATAGAGAACTCTCTGCCTCATGATTGAAAACTACCTTCTCTCTCTTCCAAGGGTCTGCTGAAATGCTAATGATCCATGTGGGTTGTCTTCGGAAGTGCATAAACAATGAAAATATTTTTTGGTGATGCAAGATTGCTGTGAACCCGGATGGCCCTGCATTAGATGCCTGAGGTAAGAGTTTGTGAGCATCGTGCTCACAAATTCAGGCTAGGTGGTAGAACCACCCATTGTGACTTTGAAGTGTAAAAGCCACGGTGTGCCCATCCACTTGGTGAGGTATTGCCATTGCTGCCAGCCCGTTGCTGGTCCACAGATTGTCCTTCTCCACCTAACATCCACCACAACCCTTCCACCACTATCCATCCATCCTTACCAACTGTCCTCTACATCATCTTCACATACTCCTTCCCTCCCCGAGAACACCTCATCCATTTCCTCTTCTTTCTCAGCTTGCTTGCTGAAGAATTCACCACATTCTTGGGTATAAACATGAAACCATAAGCCCCATTGCTATCTCTAGGATGACCTTCATGTTATCCTCTTCCGCTTCCCTCATTGCCACATCAAACAACTCCACAACCTTGGCTGTAACAACACCCTCCTATGCTGTTTCTGTCTTCAAGATGACCTCAAAGAGTTTATTCTTTTCCACTTGGAACGCTTCCCCTTCCAACCTCTCTTCATCTTCTTCATCAACCTCTACAACCTATCCCTCTTCTACAGTTTCTGGGTTGATAACACCATCAGCTGCTTGTCCTCTTCTTCCCCAACTCTTATGTGAGCTGTTTCCACATCTGCAACACCTTGCACATTTCCTATTGTTCCTTATAGTTCTACAATCATATTTTAAGCTAAAAGTTGTGTAATTAAATCTCTTCTGCCTATTCCTACAATTTAATGTGTTGTCCACAAGATTCCCGATCAATCCAAATCAATGGTATTATAATAGGGGGTAAAAACAATTTGTAAATTTTGTAGGAATTTCAAAATTCATGGGAAAAGAAAGCAAGAAAAAATGAGAAGTGGAAACAATTTAAGATGTAAATCTATTTTCAACACTACAAAATGAGCATGAGTCACTCTTTGAAGAAAATCAAAGGTTAAAGGATGAAAACCAATGGTTGCAGACCGACCTTAGCATCATCATGGTATAGATGATGAATATGTAGAACAATCTTTCCCAATTTGGATGCCTCACTGTGGAAGGATTACTTCGGGCAGAGAAAGGGTGCAGTGAAGCTATGGACAAGCTTCAACAACTTGTAGAAAAAGAAGCATTCTGTGATGGAATTCAAAAGAACCTAACCATATTAGAAGTTGAATTCTAAAAGATAAAAGGAAAGAAGACACATTTTGCATATGTGCAAACAAAAACAAAGGAAAACATGGTATTTTATTCCGCTTCCCTGCATTTTGGTCATTCTCTGTATGCATTTGACAGTTTTCAAAAACACAGAAAAGGCATTGGCTTCTGTTGATGGTTTGATTTATCCAATATAAAGCTGCCCACATATCAACCATAACATGGTACCTCTTTTAGTATGGGACTGCGCTTTGTAGAGAACCTCCAAAGCTAGTTGATTCTGTTTCCCAAACTAGTGCTAATTTGAATAGGGTTCTTTTGGAATCAACTGCATAACAAAGTTGATTTTGATTCCTAAACCAATGCTAACCTACCTAGGTCCTAAACTAACTGCATAAAGGAAATTTGTAGGGGAAAAGGGAGAGAGAAGTAAACATATAATGTTGATACACTAGAGTAAAAAATGGGTTGATCTCTTATCTATATAAACACGATACTATCAGTATACAGGAAGGAAAATGAACCCAAAAAAATAAAAATAGAGTGCAAGGGGCAAGATACAACTCGTATGTGAAGTTGAAGCAACAAGACAAAAGCGAAGGGGCAGACAAACAAGACTCGCAAAAACTTTATCGTTTATAGAAAGTATGCACAATCACATTCTATTCCAATGAGGGCATGGGTTTTTTTTTATAGCAAAATAGCGAAGACTCAGATTTGAATTCTGGGAATTCAATAGACTTAAAAAGTCTAGGGAATAAACTTTTTTGCGCAAAATTGGAAAATTACATATACAGAAGAGGAGGAAGAGGGAAGAGCATTCAAAATACAACTACCCATTGCCAAAGTAGAGGGGAATTGAATAAAAGTCTGAATTGTGTCCCCTATTGCCTAGCTCCATTGATTTTTTAGTGGCTCAATAAATTTCCCAAATTTGCCTATGCTACTTCATGCTTCCTTACATACTTCTTGGTGAGCTTTGACTTTAGCTATCTCTTCATTAAAAGAAGTTTTCTTTGAAGATTTAAATAAAGCTTTACCGGGCCTTTTAACCGTAGCTTCCTTTTTCTAGCTACCTTCTTTTTTTTGAATACATGGGCTCCTTTATTTTTATAAATGGGGTGAGCCCACTATTTAAATTTGGTAGTTTAAATAAATCCCATTTACATTTAGAGAATTAAAGAGACTAAAGCTGGACCATTTTCCATGACAAAAATTAGACTGGTAGATAAATGTAGCATGGTGTGGGAATTTATTAACAGTTTCATGTTGTTAAATAAAATGGGATACTTCAATCCAGGCCTTGGTAAATATGGTCAGTGAATTCAAAAATCTCTCGAAGCAAAAATAAGGCCAAAGAATTTTGTTCTTTGGTACATTGAAGAATCTTCTCAACGCACCAAGGACCCCACTTTTATTGAAAAAGAATGCATGCGGAACAACTCGTTCAAAATTGATGCAAGATTTGTACTTGTGCACATGGAAGGTATTTGTTTGATCACATTATCTGCAGTTATTGTGGTAGAAGAGGTCATGATTCTAGTCATTGTTGGAATCTCCATCCTTGTGAATTATGTGATAATTGCAACCATGGTAGTTCTACATGTTGGTTTGCAGGGATCCCTACATAGAGGTCTTCAAAATCATTAAAAATGAATTTTGGGTGGACCATGCTCAAGTGGAAGGAAATAACTTCTGCACCAAGGATTTCCTATATTCATCAAAAATTAGAACTTGGAGCGATGGGCCCATTGCTTTTGAAGGAAGGGTGAATAGTCCAAGTGGCAGTTTGGGACAATCTTTTAGGTAGAATACTAAAAAACAAGTAGATCATGTCACCTTGGCGGGGTCATATCTCCTAGCTCATTGATTGGAATTTCAAACCATAATATGTGTTGGAAACCTCATCAAGTGAGCTAGTTTAGATGCCCTTCATATATGCCTTCGAAACTATGTAGAGCATCCAACTAAAGTTAAGGATCTGTCTGAAAAATGTTGTGAAGGTTTAATGTCTCTTTTTTGAAAGTAAAGGAAAACATCTTGAAGACTTTTAGCCTAATTTTCCCCGTAGGCTAAGGGATGATAATTGGGGAAATTTTTTAATTAATTAGAGTTGTCTGAATAGTGATTTTAACCATTTGTTATTGTAAGGTAATTTTAATTGATTATTAGAATAATGGAACTATCATGATTAATTATTTAAATTCCCTGAAAAGTGGCTTTTTACCACTTCAAAAATTAAGGTAATTTAGGTAAAAAATTGGAAAGTATTTTCAATTAATTAATGGCTAAAAAAGTGATTTTTATCACTCTTGCAAATAGAGCGATTTAATTACGTAATTATTAGATTATTTGCCCCAAAAGTAAATTTAATTACTATTTTTCATTGAGACAAATTAATTTAATAATTGGAGAATGAATTGTGATCTTGTCGGCCTTTGAGTTGTTCTAAATTGAAATGCCACCCTTTGGGTGGGTTCCAAAAGTGGAAAAGAGGAATTAAAGGTTAGCAACGATTTTTAATTCATGCATTGGACTTCCTCACATGGTTCACCCCATTTGGGAGGGTATTTATTGCAAGCAAGGGGCCCAATTTTGATATGCTATGTTTTGAATATTGAATCTATGTCAAGTATGTCAAGCTTGGCCAAAGCATTTTGAGAACGGATACCCTCAAAGTGTGAATAAGGTGTGAGGACGAAAACCTTCATATCTTCTATGTGAGTGGCTCTACATCAAGGGCTGCAAACTTGTGCTTCAATCAAGAATTTTAGATTATGGATGCTAGGCGACTTGTTTCTAAGGGTTGCTTGATGTGTTGGGTGGCAAATTGCATGGAGGTTTGAAGACCCCTCTTTGAGAGCTGCTCTACAAGGAGACCCTCTCCTAGGGTTTGGATATTAATTCTAATTTATTGTTGATTTATTCCAAGTTGGGAAATTGGGTTTGGAAGGATTGTACGGCCTTTTTGAGTGGCCAAAGTATGCCCTAATTTGATAATAATAATTATGAAATTATTAATATATATTTTTAATGTTTATCACATTGATTTGAGGTCATTTTGATGCCAATTGTGGTACATTAAACTCTGAACTTTGTGCGCATTTTCATATTTTCATCTAGGGCATTGACTACATACTTTTAGGGTTTGGACTTGATTATGGGTGACTTCCACCCAACAAAAAATTCTGATTTATATTTCATTTGAAATCCCGTATTTTTAGCTTTGATTTGAGCTATTATTCAGTTGGAGATCCTCTGTTTTGAGGGAGATATTGAATTTCTTCATATTCAACAAATTCTGAAAAAATCGATTTATTTTGAATTCTGAATTTCATTTCTTTTATGAAATCTGATTGGGGAATTATTTGCAAAATTCTAAAAGTGGTTTCATGCATTTTGGTTGGATCAAAGTCATTCTGTGATAAAAAACCTAGGCGCTAGGGTTAGGGCAGCAAACAAATTTTTTTGGCATTCATTTCCATAAATATGACATTGATTTTCAGATTACTTCTTGGGCTGAATATCGTGCATTTTCAGCATTGTTAGGATTTGTGGAAAACCCTTGTTTTGGTCATTTATCCCAATTTTGGGACATTACAGAACGGCCTAAAAAATACAAAAATGTATACAAATAACCTAAAAATAGTAAATTGTATTTTGTGAGTTTTAGGGCACAACAAAATCTCTCAACTTCTTGAGGGAACACTTATCACATGACTTCACATTCCAAGTCAAATCACTTCATATTCTATTTTTAGACTATTCATTTCTTACTTATTGAGGGAACACTTATCACATGACTTCACATTCCAAGTCAAATCACTTCATATTCTATTTTTAGACTATTCATTTCTTACTAAAAATAGCTATAAGAGAGATGGCATTCGAATTGTAAAGTAGTGAAATGAAATGGAATGAATTGTAAGAAGGTAGAGTCTTGTAGCTTCACATCTCTTTGTAGAGATTGCTACCTTTTGTAATATACATATCATAGGGCAGTAGCCTCACATTTCTTCTCAAACATTGGTACCTTCTCTTCTCAAATAGAAGAGAAGAACTTGCATTTCTTCTTAGGGATAGCAGCTTGCATCTCATCTCTTCTCTTGTCAAAGATACTTGTAAATACTTCTTATATCAATGAAGTAGTAAATTATTCTATTCATAGTTTGTTCTCTTTTTTTTTCGATAAAAGTAAAATTAATTATTCAAAACAAGGGAGAAATTCCCATTACAATATAATAAGACACAAATCCTCGCTAAAGATTCCTTAAGATTACAAAGGAGGACAAACAACATTAACAAACATCAACACATAGACCCCCTAACAGCTAGGTAGAAGTCTTTGATATTTTATTACAAAGAGAATGAACAAAGAGGTCCAAATACATCAGCATGACAAGAGTTAGGGACCCATCTTGTCAACCTCGCCCCCTTCTCACTAGACGTGGGATTAACCATTTCGATGTTATCTTCCCTACATTGCATATAATTTTTTTCACAAATATGATTGTACGTATTCTCCAGCTTGATAATAGCCAAGTTTAGTCCATCCCTTACTTCGTTGCTTATTGTTGGCCAACTCTATCATCTAGATGTCCTCCTCCAACATCAGGAAGGTGCTAATACTTTGTTTTTGAATCAAATTGGATATGAGAAAGCTAAGAAAAGATGCCTCTTCCTCTATGTTTTTTGATATTTCCAAAAACCTATCACTTATGTCATGGAAACGAGGCTCCTTCCCCTTCAATGTGCCTCCAACATTTTCGTTTGACTTTTTTCTCTTAGGCCTAGTGTCAACGTCACCAGGCCCTTTAGAGAAAAAATTCTCCTTACCAAACCACCTCTAGTAGTCTCTCCCTCCAACTTAGCATGAGAGTTGAGATCTAGAGGGGATATAAAAGATGCCAAATCCCAGAGTTGATTCAAATTCTCAAAATCCAAGAGTTGATTCAAATTCTTATCACTAGGTTTTCAAATTCAGGCACTCCAATTTTTTTTTAAAGCATGAGTCATTATCCTTTTTCTTGATTCTTTTTTTATTGTTGCTGTCCTCACTAAAAAGATGGGTTTTATCTTATATGCACACATTATTGAAATCATAGATGGAATAACCGACGAGTAACCATCGATTGGTTGGTTACTCACTGGGAATTGTAGATGGCAAATAATCGCCGATCGAAACTACCAACAGTAAAAAAAATAAAAAAAAGAACAGGAGTAACCGGTGGTTACTCGTCAGATCTGCGTCCTGCAAAACCCACGTGGAACTGCTGGGAAATTGCGGATTTCCCTCCAAACACTAAAAAAATGTGGAATCTAGTCTTATAAAATGCAACACACCTCACATTTCATTTACACAAGATTTAGAACATTCAAGAGCGGATTGAGGAGAATTGAGCAAAGAAATTTCCAGGTTAGTGCATTTTTTTTTTTTTGAAAAAATTTACTAACATGCAAATAAATTTTAATTTAATTGAAAACATGTTTAATAAATATTTGCGATGCTTAGTATACAAATTTGATGCATTCCATTTTAATTTCATGCATTCCATTAGATTTCATGCATTTTTTTATTTTTAAATTTCTAAGCATATAAAGGAATTGTAATTTAATTAAAAACATGTTTGATAAATATTTTTGATGTTTAATATACAAATTTGATGCATTCCGTTTTAATTTCATGCATTCCATTAAATTTTTGTGTTTAATATTTACAATTTATGCTTATTTTAAAAAAAAATTTGATTAAAAATGTTTTTTTCACTGTTGGCGTTATGTTTAGATTCCGTGATATATCATTTACAATTTATTTATTGTTGTTTTTAACAATAACCGTTATAGATTATATTAATAATTTGTTCGTTAAAATTGTAAATCATAATTGTCCTTTAGTTTCCGTTTTATAGTTTATAATTATCATTTATTTATCGTATTTTAATTAATAATTCGTATTGAATGTTTTTATTTTTTAATAGTTTTTATGTTGTTTTTGACGTGTTTGCGCTTTGCAAGTTATCCATTAGCAAGCAATGGCATTCGGTAGTGCATCAGTCTCAGATTTAGTCAGTGGTAGTCATTCGACGACTCCTAAAGCTTGTATTGGTGCTTGGAAGTATGCCACGTGGGTTGAAATGTCCCAGACGATTTCAATTTACAACTTTTACTCGAAGAAGATGTTAGGAGGCATCAATTGCACGAAGTACCATCTTTCATGCATTCTTTGTCGCGATGTCATGCCTTATCCCAATGTCATTGAAGAGAGAAAATGAGAGATGATGGTGGAGCTTGTATCACTGGACGAAAAGAAACTAGAGAGGGCATGGATGCAAGCAACCCTAACAACGACCATTGGTGCCACATCGGTAGAGAATTAAGTGACAATGATAACATAAATTGTGGGCTCTAGTTGTGGTCCACGCAAGTGCCATGACACAACTACACTAGCTTCGTCTCAGTTACACTCATTTTTTGTGCTTAGAAACACATTTGGGGCACAACCTTCACTCCAAGTTACAGGATGGAACAAACATATACATGCAAAAGTAGATAAAGCATTTGCAAATTTTTGGTACTTCAACAACTTTCCCTTCAATGTGGTGAGGAGCTCGTACTGGAAATATTTGGTCACAACTTTCACAGTTGCAGAAAAAGGGTAAAAGACACCCTCTCCAAAAGACTTGAATGGGAAGTTGCTCAAGAATGCAATTGAAGATGCAAAGGTGATTGCTGAAGATCAGAAGAATTTGTGGTGTAAATTTGGATGCGCTATTCTTTTTGATGGATGGATGGATTGAAAGAACCGCACTCTCATCAATTTTTTGGTGTTTTCAAATGGTGAGCTAGTATTTTTGAAGTCTATTGATGCATCAAGTAAAATAAAAAATGCAGAAACTTTGAGCTTGATACTAGAGGAGGTTGTCTTAAAGGTGGGCATCGAGAATATTGTCCAAATTATCATAGACAATGTAACAACATATGTGGCGGTTGGAAGACTTCTTAGGGAGAGACATCCATCTCTCTTTTGGACACCTTGTGTGGCCCATTGCCTTGACCTTCTTTTAGAGGACATAGGCAAACTTGATTTGATGCGATTAGTTGTAGAAAAAGATAGAGAAATAACCAAATATATCTGCAATCTGTTGAACACACCTATCTACTGAGAGGGGGGGTGAATCAGTAGATGATCTAAAACTAGTCCGTTTAAAATTTTTTTACAGAAAATGTGAATTCATGTGTAAATCAAAGAATAAATGCAGAAGTCACACACACTGAAACACATAACAACAGATTTTACGTCGAAAATCCAAAGAGAAAAATCATGGTGAGAATCAATTGCTAGAATCTACTATTCTAATCTAGCCTCACAATAAAATGCCTTACTGGCAAACCTCACTGGTTACATTTAAGGACACTAATCCTTGGGAGACACCAATCTCCTTACTGAGCACCAACCCAGTTTGTGTTAAAAATTTGAGCAAGGTCACAGTGGACAACATGGAATTGTCATTGATGTCATTGAGATAGAAACTGATCATGCATTAATGCCAAAGGTTGAGTTGAGCAGAACTGTGATGTAAATCGCATTTGTGATGTGCTTTTACTCAGAAAATGCAATCGGGTTAAGTCTAGAAGACTTGAGTTGAGTAGATTTGATTGAGGGAATTCTTTCGAAAATATTGGTAAAGATCTTTTTCTCGGACAAACTACTCGCAGCTAATAAAGGGAATTCTCTTGGGAAAATGCTAAAGGCAATTTTGTCGGGAAAATGGACTAAGTCATTGTCGGACAAATTGTCTGCAACAAAGCTTTTGAAGGAAATGAGCACCACTTGAAATTCTTTCGGAGAAAGTGTCTTGGAGAATTCATTCGGAGAAATTGTCCCTAACAAAAGTTCTGAAGGGTAAGTGGATTGTTCAAAGCTTTTGAAGGGATCTTTTCAAAATTTCTGAAGGGTAAGTGGACCGTTCAAAGCTTCTGAAGGGTAAGTGGACTGTTCAAAGCTTCCGAATGGATCTTTTCAAAAGTTCTGAAGGGTAAGTGGACCGTTGCAAAAGTTTCGAAGGGATCTTTTCAAAATGCCGAAGGGTAAGTGGACAGCTCAAAGCTTTCGAAGGGATCTTTTCAAAAATGCCGAAGGGTATGTGGATTGTTGCAAAAGTTCCAAAGGACAAGTGGACACTTGCAGAAAAGCCAAAGGGTTGATTGTAAAAAGTCCGAAGGGTATCTTTTGAACATTGCAAAGGGTAGCCTTGCGGACAAAAAGTCCAAAGAAAAGTCTTGCGGAGAAAAAGTTCGAAGAAATGCTTTGCAGACAAAAATTTTGTGGAAATTGTCTCGAGAGGCTCTTGACAAAAAGCCCGCAACAAATTGTCCGAAGAAAGGTCACTTGCAACTTTGCCAAAGATAAATAATGGTAAGTCTTATAGGGCATTCTCAAAGGGATAAGGCATTTAAAGATCGAGCAAGTCTACAAGAATCAACGGTGCAAAAACATTACAAAGATGAAGAAAATGAGATCACGTCAACATGCCGAAGTTTAACACTAAAAGCAAACGATAAAAGTCGAGCATATTGAGGATAATCTAAAGGAACAGAGGCGAACCCAAGGTATAGAAAGTAGCGAGATATAAAAAGGGAAGAAGAGGAGCTTGATGGTTAATGGGATAGTAATTTTAAGCACACGCATTTGACAGGTGTCAAAAGGTCATAAGAAAAGATTCAACAAGGAAAAGAACGTGAAATTGGCGTGACAAAGGAGTTTGAAAAAGCCTGCAGTCAATGTCTTCCAACTGTCTGTATGGGAACAACTGGAACTGGTGTTGAACTGGATATATCTTCATAGAGCTCGAGATATTTTAATCGAAGTGATTGAGGAAGCGGCACAGTTAAGTAGAAGTGCAGATGCCTATGATAGTAAAGGCATTTTGAACGTTGCCATTTGAAGCATGAATCGAGACATGAAGTCAGAGTCACATTAAATGCAGAGCAGAAGTGATCAAGGAAGCGATGCAATTAAGTGCAATAGAAGTGCAGATGCCAAAGACAGTAAAGAAATTTGAATGTTGCCGTTTGAAGCATGAATCGAGACATGAAGTCAGAGTCACATTAAATGCAGGCCAGAGGTGATCAAGGAAGCGACACAGTTAAGTGCAATAGAAGTGCAGATGCCAAAGACAGTAAAGAAATTTGAATGTTGTCGTTTGAAGCATGAATTGAGACACAAAGTCAAAATCGCATTGAATACATATAAAAAGATTGAACCGGTTAAGTTGAAGTGTGAACACTTCATAGAGAGACAACTCTAAGATGCATCTATCTATATATGCTACGAACATATAATTTGAACGTGGTTGTCTTTCTACTGCTGTTGCAAAAAATCGTTAGTGTTAACTCAAAATTGTCAAGAGAGGACATATGCAGACAACGTGAAAGGGGCAAAGGAAATAAGGTGTCAAATTAGAAGATATCCAGACACAAAGAGATAAAGGCAGAGAAGCTGAGAAGACAGTTAAGGCGCAGTTACAGACCAGACTTATAACAGAAAAGTGTACAAGATTCATTTTGAATCACTTCTGCAAGTTTTGAAGTTTGAGCTTCATTTTTTTGATAGGTTGGTGCCGTCAGAAAAACTGAGTTGGTGCTTAGTTAGGAAGTTGACGCTTCCTTAGAGTGGGTGCTCTTGAATGTAACCAATGAGGTTTGTTTGTGAGATATTTTTTTGTGACGCTGGATTAAAACAGTAACTTCTAGCAGCTTTTCTCACCATAGTTTTTCCCTCTGGGTTTCCACGTTAAAATCTGGTGGTGAGCATTCTTGTGTATGTGTGTGATCTCTATTCTGTTCTTTGCTTTGCATATACGTTGAATATCTTGTTTAAAAGTTCTAAGAACCAGGGTTTAACTAATCTACTGATTCACCCCCTCTCTCAGTAGATTGTGTATTCAACAATTGTTATCAGAGCCCAAGTTAGTTAGGAGAAGCTTAATCGGCTCAGGTAGATCATGGTTGGTGAACACAATGGCTTGTCAAGAAGGATCTTCATGAAACAAGGCCCCTCTGTTCGATGGGTCTAACTATGCTTTTTGGAGCATAAGAATGGAAGCATATTTGTCTTCCATAGGGTTTGATGTATGGTTGTCAATGGTAAATGGTTACACAGCTCCTACTGTAACTCCTGTTGATCAGGCGGCCAAAAAGGCTTATGAAAACAACGCCAAAGCCAAGGATGCCATTCTTTGTGGGTTGTCAAACTCTGAGTTTGCCAAAGTTATGCACTGTCAGAGTGCAAAAGACATCTGGAGTAAGTTGAAAGGTATCTATGAAGGAGATGTCAGAGTGAAACGGGTCAAGCTGCAAATGCACAAAGGATAGTTTGAAAGCCTGAAAATGAATGAAGAAGAGAAGATAGTAGACTACCTCCTCAGGGTAGATGAGATAGTAAATGCTATAAGAGGACTTGGAGAAACAATAGAAGAGTCAACTGTTGTCAAGAAGGTTTTGAGATCCCTTCCATCAAGATATGACTCCAAAACTTCAGCCATTGAAGAAGCAAGAGATTTGGACAGGCTCACTATGGATGAATTACATGGAACTTTCACAACTTACGAAATGAGGATGGGAGAGATAGACACAGTCAATAAGGAAGTAGCTTTCAAAGTAGTAAAATCTGCAAAAGAAGAAACCTCTGTGCTCGATTCTGAGATTGACGATGAAGAAGCAAATTTTGTCAAAAGAATGAAGAGAGGATCAGGTAAGTATAAAGGAAAACTTCCTTTCAAATGTTTTAACCGTGGCAAGGTAGGACACTTCATTGCAAAATGTCCATTCAATAGGAAGGACAACGCGAGCAAGTTGAAAATGTCAAAAAGGTAAAACCGCATTATGCTAAAAAGAAAAATTTCTTCAAAAACAAAAAGGGGTTATATACAAAAGAAGAAAGTGACTCACGAGAAGAAAGTAACAGTGACACCGTTGATGATGAGAATGAATGTGCCTTTCTAGCAGAGGGAAATGAGTTCCTATTTATGGCAGAAGAAATTGCTTCCTTGAATCAAGAACAAAATGAATATGAAGATTGGGATGAAGGAGAAGAAGGTGAGATAGATCTTGAAGGTGAATTGGTTTGTGCTCTTGAAGAAGTTGAAACATTGAGAAAAGAAAACTCAACGCAGAAGAGGAATGAGAAGGAGCTTGAAAAGGCTAACCAAATGATTGTAACGCTGAAAACTCAAGTTGAGGAAGCCAACAAAATAGCAAAAGTTGTCAAAATGGATCTCCAGTCAAAATCCAACGAATGCATGAGTCTTGAAGCAGAAGTAGTAGCTTTAAGGAAAGAACTTGAGAAGGCAAGAGACCATATAAGCAAAAGCTTAAAGTTGACGAAAGGATCTGAAGCTCTCAGTGAACTGATCAATGCGCAAAAGCCCTCAAATGAAAAGTCAGGTCTTGGATACAACAAAGAAAAAGGATCCTCATCGTGCACATCAACGAACTTGTATGATAACTTCAAGAAAGGGGAAGCAAAAGCTATGAACAACAAAGAAGCAACGAAGGCAAAAACCGGAAAGGACATAAAGATTGATCCAAGGAAAGATGCGGAAGGATTCTTCAAAGTGACAGATCTGAAAAAGCAGAAAGGTAAAAGTTTTCGGTATACTGCATCAAAAAATAATATGACTAGGTACGCTCCTTCCTTTTATGGTTATTGTTATAGATGTAATCAGTTTGGTCATAGGGCTGTTAATTGTAGAGCCTTTCCTTTTAAAAGATTTAATTTTGTTAGCAAAAATTCATTTGCTCCTTTGATAAATTCAAGTTTGATATGTTACAATTGCAATAATTCTGGACATGTAGATAAGTATTGTAGAGCTAACATTGCAATGACAAGAAAGTACAGCGTAGGCAAAAGCAGGGTTTTAAATGAGAATAGAGTCTTAAAGACCACTTATAAAGAGAAGAGAAAGGCAAATGAGAGATCCAAAAGGCTATGGAAGGTGAAAGATCAATCCTTGATTGCTCAAATGACACTCCATACCAAAGAGCAAAACTTGTGGGTCATAGACAGCGGTTGCTCAAAGCATATGACTGGCGACAAGACTAAATTGACCAGCTTAAGTAGATGCAAGGAAGGGACTGTCAATTTGGGTGATAACACTGTAGTCAGAATAAGAGGCAAAGGAACCTTGCACATAGATGGCAAGCTTTCTACACATGACGTCCTATACGTTAAAGGACTTAAACATAATCTGTTAAGTGTAAGTCAGATGTGTGATAATGGTTACGAAGTCGCATTTAACGCTGAAGGTTGTAAACTAAAAAGAGCTGGAAAAACTGTTGCACAAGGAAGAATAACTAAAAGCAACATATACAACCGGATTGAAGAAAATAATACAAGTTGTCTCATGGAAAAAGTCGATGAGAGTTGGTTATGGCATAAAAGAATGGGTCATGTCAACTTCGACAATCTAGTTGAGGTAAGCTCTGACAAGTGTGTTAGATATATGCCCAAAATTGTCAAACCTGCAGATGTCACATCTAGAGCATGCCAACAAGGAAAGCGAACAAGAGTCAGATTTGAAACAAAGGAATACATGACCTCAAAACCCTTACAAGTAGTCCATACAAATTTATGTGGTCCTATTAGGACTAAAGGATCCAAGGGTGTATACTACTTTATGCTATTTGTAGATGACTTCTCAAGAATGACATGGGTAACTTTCTCGAAAGATAAATCACAAGCCTTTGAGAGATTCAAGATCTTCAGGGCCATGGTTGAGAATGAAATGGGAAGAAAATCAAGTGTCTAAGATCAGACAAAGATGGAGAATTCATCTCTAATGAGTTTGTAGAATATTGTGAGAAGCATGGAATTAAGAGACAGTACTTTGTTGCACATACTCCACAGCAAAATGGAGTTGTAGAAAGAAAAAATAGAACAGTGAAGGAAACGGCTAGAACAACGCTGAAAGAGGCAAAATTTCCTGATGAATATTGGAGAGAGACAGCGCAAACAACAATATATATCCTAAATAGAGTTCAACTCAGGGTAAAGAGTGATAAAACCCCATATGAACTGTGGTTTGGAAAATCTGCATCCGTGAAATATTTCAGAGTGTTTGGAAGCAAGTGCTACATTAGAAGAAAAGAGGCCAAACTGGGAAGTTTAGAGTCAAGATGCGATGGTATTTTTCTTGGATACTCCACTCACAACAAAGCCTTTGTGTGTTACAACAAACCGTTGCATAAAATAGTGTAAAGCATCAACGTAAAGGTAGAAGAAGGATTCAAAAAAATTGAGCCAAATGAGGACATTAGAATTGAAGAATCAGAAGGAGCAGAAAATGAAGAAGAAAATAGTGAAGAGGAGCAAAAAAGCACTTGTAAGGTTTGTTCAAAAAGAACATCCCAAGGAGCAAATAATTGGCAACAAAGATGAGGGTGTTCAGACCAGGAGAAGAGCTGTAATGAACAAGGAGCAAGTAAACTTTGTTCTACTTTCAGAAATTGAACCTAAGACCTTCAATGAAGCCAACAAAGATGAAAACTAGCTAACAGCCATGGAAGAAGAGCTCAGCCAAATTGAAAAGATTAAAACTTGAGAACTAGTTCCTAGACCCTCGAACAAGAATGTAATAGGAACTAAGTGGGTTTACAGAAACAAACTCAATGAAGATGGAGCAGTCATAAGAAACAAAGCTAGACTAGTGTGCAAAGGATATGCACAAGCATAAGGCATAGATTTCGAAGAAACATTTGCTCCTGTGGCAAGATTGGAAGCTATTAAAATGTTCCTGGCATTCACTATTCACAAGAAATTCAAAGTGTATCAAATGGATGTGAAGTCAGCATTCTTAAATGGGAGCTTAGAAGAAGAGGTGTACATTGAACAACCAGAAGGATTTCAGTTAGCAGAGGAAGAAAGTTGTGTGCAAACTAAAGAAAGCTCTGTATGTTCTTAAATAGGCACCAAGAGCATAGTGTTCACGATTGGATCAATACTTGCAATGACAAGATTTCAAAAAGGGGTGCACAAACAACAATTTGTATTTTAAATCAGAAGGTGAGTGTATGCTGATTGTTGTTGGATATGCGGATGACATTATCTTTGGAGGTGGTGATAGTAACATGTGTAAAAAAATTGCCATGCAAATGCAAAATGAGTTTGAAATGTCAATGCTGGGAGAACTCTCCTTCCTTGGTTTATAAATTACACAAACTAATGAAGGGATATTCATATCTCAAGCAAAGTACGCAAAGGAGATGCTCAAGAAATTTGGAATGGAGGACAACAAACCAGTTGGTACTCCCATGATGACTGGCTGCAAGCTAAGCAAGGAAGACAGGTCTCTTGATGTAAATAATACGCTGTATAGATCAATGATTGGTACACTATTGTATCTAACAGCATCAAGACCAGACATCATGCAAGCTGTATGCATGGTTGCACGGTATCAAGCAGCCCCCAAAGAATCACATGTTAATGCGGTAAAAAGAATTTTCAGGTACATCAAGAGCACGATGGAGTTTGGGTTGTGGTACCCAACTAGCAAGGATCTTACTTTGGTTGCATATATTGATGCTGATTGGGCAAAAATTGTCGATGACAGAAAAAACACAAGTGGTGGTGCATTCTTTCTGGGTAACAAATTTGTGTCTTGGCTAAGCAAGAAGCAAGAATCGATTACACTCTCTACAACTGAAGTCGAGTATGTTGCAACAACTGCTTGCTGCACTCAAGTCTTATGGATAAAACAAACTTTCAAGGATATAAAGGTAGATTATCAAGCAACTATCTCTATTTATTGTGATAATTCAAGTGCCATAAATCTATCCAAGAATCCCGTGATGCATTCCAAAACCAAGCATATCTCAATAAAATATCATTTTTTGAGAGAAAAGACAGCAAGTCGGGAGGTCACAATGGAATATGTGCCAACCAAGGATCAGATTGCAGATATCTTTACCAAGCCTTTTCTCAAGGAGCAATTCGAGTATCTAAGAGAGAAGTTGGGAGTTGTAGCTCCCACTCCATATCACTAAATTCCAGTGATAGGTTAGAAGTTCAAGGGGAGCATTGCAGGCATTTTATTAAGCTCCTGGATCAAGAGTAAAGGCAATTTGTTATGTACCTTACACATCGTTTGTCATCTGATGTTAAGGAACAAACTAAGATATGTTGGATCTAGATTTCTATGGTCATCTATTATTGATTGGTCTTTCAGACCAATGCTATATCTAGGATCGGTTGAAGCATATGAAAGCCCGAAGACTCATAGGAACAATTCAAGTCGGTGTGCATTATCTAAGGGGGAGTCTTTTTCATAATGCTCTATCCAGATAGGTCCAAGGATCAGAACAACTCAGCAACAGTGTGTCTTGTTGGTTCAACAAACACTCTTTGTCATTAATGTCAAAGGGGGAGAAATCAGAATAAGAGCAAGCAAGCAGAATGTGAAGAGTTTTTTTTTTTTTTTGAGGATGTCTTTGCTCATTGAGGATGTTTTGCCATCAATGACAAAGGGGGAGATTGTTGGAAATTTGAGCAAGGTGATAGTTGACAGCATGGAATTGTCATTGATGTCATTGAAATTGAAACTGATCGTACATTAATGCCAATGGTTGAGTCGAGCAGAACTGCG
Organism: Torreya grandis; assembly: GCA_037957365.1. NCBI lineage: Eukaryota > Viridiplantae > Streptophyta > Pinopsida > Cupressales > Taxaceae > Torreya > Torreya grandis. The sequence goes on from JARHVA010000473.1 coordinate 2,277,711, forward strand.
ATGTAAATCGCGTTTGTGAAGTGCTTTTACTCAAAAAATGCAATCGGGTTAAGTCTAGAAGACTTGAGTTGAGCAGATTTGATTGAGGGAATTCTTTCAAAAATATTGGTAAAGACCTTTTTCTCGGACAAATTGCCTGCAGCTAATAAAGGGAATTCTTTCGGGAAAATGCTAAAGGCAATTTTGTCAGGAAAATGGATTAAGTCGTTATCGGACATATTGTCCGCAACAAAGCTTTTGAAGGAAATGAGCGCAACTTGGAATTGTTTCGGAGAGTGTCTTAGAGAATTCATTAGGAGAAATTGTCCCTAAAAAAAGTTTCGAAGTGATCTTTTCAAAAATTCGGAAGGGTAAGTGGACCGTTCAAAGCTTTCGAAGGGATATTTTCAAAAGTTCTGAAGGGTAAGTGGACAATTGCAAAAGTTTTGAATGGATCTTTTCAAAATGCTGAAGTTTAAGTGGACAATTCAAAGCTTCTGAAGAGATCTTTTCAAAAATGCCGAAGGGTATGTGGACCGTTGCAAAAGTTCCGAAGGACAAGTGGACACTTGTAGAAAAGCCGAAGGGTAGATTGCAAAAAGTCCAAAGGGTATCTTTTGAACGTTGCAAAGGGCAGCCTTGCGGACAAAAATTCCATGGAAATTGTCTTGAGAGGCTCTTGACAAAAAGCCCGCAACAAATTGTCCGAAGAAAGGTCACTTGCAACTTTGCCGAAGATAAAGTATGGAAGTTTTATAGGGCATTCTCAAAGGGATAAGGCATGTTAAAGATCGAGTAAGTCTACAAGAATCAATAGTGCAAAAGCATTACAAAGATGCCGAAGAAAATGAGATCACATCAACACGCCAAAGTTTAACACTATAAACAAAGGATAAAGGTTGAGCATATCGAGGATAATCTAAAGGAGCGGAAGCGAACCCAAGGTATAGAAAGTAGCAAGATATAAAAAGGGAAGAATTGGAGCTCGATGGTTAATGGGATAATAATCTCAAGCACGCGCATTTGACAGTTGTCAAAAGGTCATAGGAACAGATTCGACAAGGAAAAGATTGTGAACTTGGCACGACAAAGGAATTTGAAAAAGCCCGCTATCAATGTCTTCCAATTGTCTGTATAGGAACAACTGGAACTGGTGTTGAACTCGATATATCTTCATGGAGATCGAGAGATTTCAATCGAAGTGATCAAGGAAGCGGCGCAGTTAAGTAGAATTACAGATGCCTACGATAGTAAAGGCATTTTGAATGTTGCCGTTTGAAGCATGAATCGAGACATGAAGTCAGAGTCACATTAAATGCAGAGCATAAGTGATCAAGGAAGCGGCACAGTTAAGTGCAATATAAGTGCAGATGCCAAAGACAGTAAAGAAATTTGAATGTTGCCGTTTGAAACATGAATCGAGACATGAAGTGAGAGTCACAGTAAATGCAGACCATAAGTGATCAAGGAAGTGGCACAGTTAAGTGCAATAGAAGTGCAGATGCCAAAGACAGTAAATAAATTTGAATGTTGCTGTTTGAAGCATGAATCGAGACACAAAGTCAAAATTGCATTGAATACATATAAAAAGATTGAACTAGTTAAGTTGAAGTGTGAACACTTCATAAAGAGACAACCCTAAGATGCATCTGTCTATATATGCTACAAACAGATCATTTGAAAGTGGTTGTCTTTCTTCTGCTGCTGCAAAAATCATTAGTGTTAACTCAAAATTGCCAAGAAAGGACATATGCAGACAATGTGAAAGGGGCAAAGGAAATAAGGTGTGTCAAATTAGAAGATATCCAGACACAAAGAGATAAAGGCAGAGAAGTCGAGAAGACACATAGTTAAGGCGCAATTATAGACCAGACTTGTAACAAAAAAGTGTACAAGATTCATTCTGAATCACTTCTATAATTTTTGAAGTTGTAGCTTCATTTCTCTGATAGGTTGGTGCCGTCAGAAAAATTGAGTTGGTGCTTAGTTAGGAAGTTGACGCTTCCTTAGAGTGGGTGCTCTTGAATGTAACCAGTGAGGTTTGTCTGTGAGACATTTTTCTGTAAAGTTGGATTAGAACAGTAGCTTCTAGATGCTTTTCTCACCGTGGTTTTTTCCTTTGGGTTTCCACATTAAAATCTGGTGTTGAGCATTCTTGTTTATGTGTGTAATATCTGTTCTGTTTTTTGCTTTGCATATACGTTGATTATCTTGTTTAAAATTTCTAAGAACCAGGGTTTAACTAATCTTCTGATTCACCCCCCCTCTCAGTAGATTGTGTGTTCAACAGTTTGTATGTAGGCACCAACCTACCTGAACTATGGAGCTATAACTTCAGTGTACAAGATGTATTTACAAGTGAATCCAGTTCAATGTTCTTTGTTACAAGTCTAATCTGTAATTGCTCACCTTCTTCTCATTGTCTGTGTGCTCTATCTTTTTGCTTGCTCAATCTCTATTTGCATGTCTCTCACTTTGTATCTGCATACATCTGATTATGCTTTATTCAGATACACTTCATTCCCCTTCTCTGTGTTTTACTCTGTCTGCATATTTATTTTAGCGACAACGCTTTTTCTCACACTTGAAAACGCAGTAGCAGCAGCGACAACATACCATAAAGTCCTCTTGAAGTTGTTCATATTCAACTACCTTTTAGGGTTTTTCATCTTCTCCTTGCGTTCACGCCCAGCTGCACTAAATTGGTTCTCATTAAAGATGACTTATACTTGCACGTTTCTCGTGCCTTAGTTTATGCGTCACCTAGCAATCGTCAAATCTCTTTTCTTCATTTGATGACTGCTTAGTTTATCTCATAAATGCACAGCTTCCCCGATCGAGATTGATCGATTGAATCGATTAGTCTTGAGCCTCGTGTAGACCTTTTCGAGCTCACCATTTGCTTGGTCCTGTCTTTAATCGAGGATTTACTAATTTTGTCTTTGGTGCCAGTTGCCGTCCATTTGAGACGTCCACTATTTTCCCTGTTCTGGGACCATTGATTTTTATCTCGTGTCTTGATATTCTCTTGGTTCGCTTTTGCTCCTTTCTATTTGGGCTTTCTCTTCTTCTGGCTTTTCTTATTCATGCTCTTTCTATCGAGCTCATCTTATTCATATTCTTTCTCAAGATTTTCTCTTTCTCAGGCTATTTTCTCGAGTTTATCTCTCCTTCGAGCTTTTCTTTTCTTTGAACTTTCTGCACGTCTCTCTTTTTGGTCTTCGGGCTCTTTTTCTGAATTTCTTCAGACTTTTTGTCCGAGTCTTTTCTCTCGGGACCTTTCTCTGAAATTACCCTTCGTGTTTTTTACAACGGTGCACTTGCCCTTCGGGCTCTTTCGAAACTACCCTTCGGCTTTTCTTTCGAAGGTCCTCTTTCCCTTCGGGCTTTTTGAAAAGTGCGCTTTGGCATCTTTGGAAGGGTTCATATACCCTTCGGACTTTTCGACTTACCCTTCGACTTTCTTCAAAGTGTCCTTTGGCCTTCTTCAAAGGGTTCACATACCCTTCGGCTTCCTTCAAAGTATTCTTCAGCCTTCTTCAAAGGGTTCACATACCCTTTGGCTTTCTGCAAAGTGTCCTTTGGCTTTTTGAATGTACCCTTCGGATTTTTGTTAAGGGACAGTTTTCCTAAAAGGACTTAACAATTTTTTTGAAAGAATTGTCCTTGCCACTTTTTTCGAAAGAATTCCTCCGAATGAATTCTTCAAGACTATTTCGGGTTTTCCATCCTTTTTGACTTATGTACGTACGAGAAGTAGAGCCACTCAGAAATCCCGATTGCTTCTTCTAGACCCTTTCGGGTTTTTGACATTACTTGACTTATCAAGTTGAGAGGAGCAGTCCCTCTTCAAAATCCCGATTACTTCGTCTAGACCCTTTCGGGTTTTTACCTCTACTTAGCTTATCAATATAAAGAAGTAACGTGCTTGCAAATCCCTGATCACCTCTTCGTTGGACCCTTTCGGGTTTCCCACATTGCTTAGCTTATAATCATAAGAGAAGTAAGATGCTCCGGAAACCCCGATTACTTCTTCTCTAGACCATTTCGGACTTTTCAGTTTGCTTAGCTTATAATCACAAGAGAAGTAAAGCACTTGCGAATACCCGATCACTTCTTCACTAGACCAATTCGGACTTTTCCCATTGCTTGACTTGAGAAATAAAGGGAAGTTAAGTCATGTCGAAACTCCGATGTGCATTGCTTGGCTTGACCTATTCGGACTTTCCATCCAACTTGACTTGACAAGACTATGAAGTAAAGGTATTGGAGAAATCCGATTAACACTGCAAGTTTGTTCAACGCATCCTTTGGCAGTAATGCAGAGTAACACCTGCTTCCTTTGACATCAATGACAATATCACAGACATCAATGGCTATTTCCAACAATCAGTTGTAGAAGAAGTTAGAGAAATAACCAAATATATCTGCAATCACCCTTGGGTTCTTAACTTGATGAGAGAGCACACCAAGGGAAGATAGCTTGTTCGAGCAGGGGTCACCGGGTTTGCAATGAAATTTCATACATTGCAAAGTATTTGTAGTTTGTTGACTCTTTTGAAGCAAATGTTTGTCTCTCAAGCATGAATGGAGTTATCTTATTCCAAAAAAGCTGATGGAGTGAAGGTTTCAAAGACAGTTTTCAGTGAGGCCTTCAAAACGAGAGCTACAGAGATCGTCAAGGTAATTTGAAACTGCAAGTTGTTTCCCTTGTGTTCAAATTTTTAAACTTCAGTATTTATTTTATAATTTATCTATATGTTTCTAACATTAATTTTAATTTGTTTGTAACTTTGTAGTTGTCAGAGCCTTTGCTGAGGGTTTTGCGATTGATGGATGGAGAGCAAAATTCAATGGGTTATATTTATGAGGTCATGGATAGGGCCAAAGAGGCAGCCCAAAATTGTTATAGAGGGGATCGTGCCGGATTTGATCCTATTTAGGAGTTGATTGATCGAAGGTGGAACAATCAACTCCACCAACCCATCCATGCAGCGGGGTATTATCTTAACCCCAAGTTTTTCTACTTCGATGGCTTTACAGATGCTAGTGGATAGGTTATGGAGCGGTTCTTAATATGCATTAAGAGTAGGACCCCTGACGTTGAGGTGAGGGGTGTCATTATTGCAGAGTTGCAGAACTACAAGCAGGCAAAGGGAAGGCTCTTTTCTTCAGCACTAGCTATCTGAGGGAGAGCCACATAGTCACCATGTAGTACAAATTGAAGTCTTTACTTGTACCTTACCAATTACATATTTACAAATTTACAATTATTAATTTCTTACAAAGTTTTGAATATCTTGTTTGCAGGGTCTTGATAGGAAATTTGGTGTGGAAATACCCCAAATCTTCAAAGGCTAGCCCTCCAAATTTTATCTTAGTCTTGTATCACTTTTGGATGTGAGCACAATTGAAGTTTGTTCAACTCCATTCACATGAAGAAGCGTAACAAGTTGAGCCAACAATGCCTCAATGACTTGAATTTTGTGCAATACAACCTTCAACTTTGCACAAAAAAGTTAGAGAACGCATTAGCGGAGCCTATTGATGTAGATGAGATTGATCCCTACAATGATTGGATTGCACAGGGGGAGGGCCCCATGTTTATAGAGGAGATTGCTGATTTCAAGAGGCAAGCTATGGAGGGTGCCACTGAAGCAAGATGAGAGATTGGATTGGAGGACATCCTGTGAGATGAGGCAGAGACAGAGGTGGAGCCACAGGGGCAGGTGCAGCCTTTTAGACAGAGTGAGACATATCAGTCGAGTGGGAGGACTAGAGTTTTTTAGCCTCCCTTATTTTTTCAGAGAGCAGGAAAGAGAAGATTATAGATTATTTTAATTTGTACTTGTAGTCTTATAGATTCTTGTATAAGACTATAAGTCTATAAGTATCATTGTAGTTTGTGACGTTGTACTCTGTGACTTTGTTGTATTCACATGATTATGTGATTTTTTACTTTCTATGTATTCAAATCTAATAGAAAACACTTTCCCTATGTTTTACAAACTCATTTCATCTATTTTGCTTCTATAATTTCTAAAAAAAAGATGTTATTTTTATAAATTCAAGTATTTTTTGTCTTTGCTGGTTATTGCTAGTTATTCGATCGAGCGGGTCAAATAACCGTCGGTTACCCATTTTGGGCCCTTGGTGAGTACTCACCCCAACCAATTATGCGAACTATGATTGAAAGTATAAGCAACAACTTACTTCTTCCTCTTAGAACACTGTAGCAGGCACATTTGACCTTTTCTTCTGCTTGGGGAATGCAACTAGTAAAACTAGTTTCCTCTTTAATTTTTAATAGACCTGCAATTTGTATGTCCTTTTGAGAGACAGAGTCTAGATTCTTCCATTTTGTTATATAGACATGGATTCAGTTTGAACTTTCGACATGAGAAGAGTCTGGGATTTGAATAAAGTGTGGAGCTGATCTGTGTTTATACATGGCATCTATGAGATGATAGAAGAACAAAACAAAAATTGCAAAATTGACAAAGATTTTAAAAAAGAAATTCAGGAATTCCATGCCCCCAAAAGCCTCTAGCAATGGATTGAGATTCCTTGAGAGATTTGGAGCAAGAGAATACACAATCATTATCATTAACAAACAAGTCCCAAGGAATATTTTAAAAGCTCTCTAGCCATCAATCTTAATTTTGCTAATAACACACCCATAATCCATGTTGGGCGCTCTGAGTGCATTTGTTCTCTGCAAACCCCAAATTTGTGAAGCTAAATCATTGCCTACCACTTTTTAGACACATGCCCACACCCCTCTGTTGTCCAAACAAATTCTAAGCTGTGAACAAAATGTAAAGGGCATTCAAAAGAGAAGGAAGGGAAAGATCACACATTATATGGAAAACATTCAAACCTTCAATACTGCCAACACCTCTGCAAGGAGATGTAATACATCCAGGGAAGGTCATAAAAACAAGAAAGGACCCAATGCCTCAACAAAAAACACATCACATCCCATTTAGCAAGTTAAAAAAAAGGAAACTTGGAGGATATAAAAGCATTGGATGCATGTTGACCAAACCACCTCAAGCAGGATTCCAAGGGCTCAATAAAGCCAATATAACTTTGAATGTTGTCTATCCGTTGAGGGAAGAAAGACATGATCATACTAGCATTGAAGAAAGGCCAGGGTCCACCAAGGCCACACCTGTGAAATTCCCAATTCCAAACCGCCTCCAATCACAACCTATATCACTGCTCCAACAAAGAAAAGAACCCTTAAAACAATAATTTATATCCATCCTCTTTTTAATCCTAAAAAAACTAGCCATATAAATGAAATTAAGGCGTAAGAGAGCCCATGGTAGCAATGTGGACTATTAATAACATGCCACCATTATCTCTGTTCCTTCTCGAAATAATTATATTGAAGAGAGCCTTTGGCCTATCTTCCTTATGATGACTATTTGAAAAAATCAACTTTCATTAGAATTTTTCAGCCTATTTTTGGAAACACTATTTTTTTTGACTGCCCACAATCTACTTGAGATCGAAAAAGTTGATGACCTTGTATTGAATACCTTTAAAAAAATCCCTTTAAGGCAATCCCATGGTTTGCTAACCAATCCACCATCCTGTAGGAATGAGAAAAGCAAAGGCTGCTGAAGTAAACTCAAAAACCCAAGGCTTCATAATTCTTTTGACTCGCCATTTATCACACCCTCCTTTTTGTAGAGCTTCTATAATAGGTACAGAATCCCCTTCCACAACAATATTAGAGATTTCCAACTTAACCATTTTGATACCCAAAAAAAGACCCTTAGTCATGGCAATGTTATTAGAATTAATACCAATGAAAACTGGATACCCAAAACAAGACCCTTAGTCTTGGTGACATTATTAGAATTAATACCAATGAAAACTACCTCAAACCCCAAAACACTCCCTTTTGAATATCCAACAACACAACCCGCTCTTGAAGGCCTGAAATTACCTTTGGTCTCCTCGTCAAAGTTTACTTTAAACCATCCTTCCTTAGGAGTAGCCCATTTTGTCAAAGTTCTAACCTTTTAAGAAAATCCCATCAAAGATGACTTAGCCCATCATAAGATTCTTTCCCTCATGTTGAAGCTACATCTTTTTTAAAAATCATTACTAACTTCTTTCTAAGCATCCTAGTCCTCAAAAATCTTGTTTAGGGAAGTAATTGATTACACAAAGACCATAGGTAGAGAACAACATTTTATGAACTCAAGAATGATAGTTTGCATAGTGTGAAATGCATGTACATTTATCTGCTAACTCCCTCAAGATTAAGTAAGCTTTTCACATACAGGACCCATCTACCCAATTGGCCCAAGTACCAACCACTTGACTCACCTAAATAACATTACTTTTATGACGTTAAAAGCATTAATCACCTAACTTAATTAAAAGGGGTGTCTCACAAGGAGAAGCATGCCCCCATACCTTTATTTAACATTATATAAACATAGTATTGGATCATAAAACCTAACACTAACCGCCTCCTTAAGAACCTTCTCCGTAACACTAACCACCTCCTTAAGAACCTTCTCCGCCGATCTCTTTTCATTCTGAAAAATTCTTCAATTTCTATCTAACCAAATTTTCCAAAACAACATTGCTGAAATAACCTCTCACATGCTCTTCAAAGAGTTCACCATGGACCTAATGTGCCAACGCTCAATATGGTCCTCCAAGTTCAATGGAAGAACCTATTCAACCACATAAAACAGAAACAAACCTATCCAAATTCCATTTGCAAAAGGACAATCTAGAAGGATGCGGGCACAAACAAAGCTCACATCTAGCATGCCTTCAAAATCCTCTTTTCTAAATTGATCCCATGTGAGAATTTTTCTTTGTGTTGCCATTCCAAAGAAAGACTTCTGTCTTTGGCCAAGCACGAGAGTTCCACTCTTTCTACTATATCTCTTCCCTAGCTCTTGATAGGGCCGTCTTTGCCAACATTACAACTTTCCACCACAAAATATTCCCCTTTACTCTTGAGATTCCAAATAAGAGTATCTAGTTGATCAACCCAAGGTACCCTGAAACCTTCAAGCATTTTAGTGGGGGAGTAAGTCTTTGTAGAAATCAACCCACCTCTTTCCAAGACCTAACTTGCCATTGAGCAACAACTCTTGTGACCCAATAATCTTTTACCTTCTACCCCAAACTTGAGATGTTTCTTGCACCACCCTTAAGTCAACTTGCGTAACAATGGGCTCCTCATGAATCCAAGCATCCTCCTAGAAGTCTGGTTTTGTTTCCATTGACAATCCTCCAAAAAAGAGCCTTTTGAATGATAGCCCTATCTTGAGAGACTTTATTCCATATGGTTGAGCCTTCAGGGAGAATTATGGTAGTAAAGAGCCTTTCTGGTTCTCCATTGGCTAGGTACTTTCTACGAATCATGATGCTCCAATTTGCCTTACTTTCTCTATAGATTCTCTAGACCAACTTTGCATTAAAGACTTTATTGGTTAGTTTACTTTCTCTAATACGAGCTCCTCCCAACTCTTTTGGAAGGGAGACCTCCTCCAAGTGACAAGTGTAATCTTTGTATGATCCTCAAGCCTCTGCAACATAAATAAATGTAGGATTCTATTCATTTCAGAGTGAATCTTCTTTGGAGCTTTCAAGACTGAGAACCAATAGTTGCGTACAACTTGAAGGGTTGACTTAATCATAGAAATCTTTCTGGCTGAACACAACCCATTCTGTTTCCAACTGCTTAACTTATTCGAAATTATGTCCTCCAGTCTCCATCGGATATTAACAATCACCTTTCCACGAAAAAGAGGAATGCCCAGATAGGAATCTAGTAGATGGGCCACCTCAGGGCCCAAAATTCTTGAAAAATAAGATTGATCTCTCTGTCTCTTACATTTAGAAAGAAATATCTAGACTGACTTCCTTTTTACTTTTTGACCTAAAGTCCCTTCATAATTGCAGAGAATATCCTTCCACACTCCATTCCAACAAAGAGGGCTTCACAATTAACATTGTGTTGTCCACAAATTGCAAATGGGTAACTGCTTTGCGAGCCCCTGATATTTTGAGCCCCTTCAACTTGTGCCTCCCTTGTGCCTCTTAAATAGCTCTTCCCAACACCTCAACAAGAATAAGGGTAAATAGATATTAAGGATCATGTTGCCTTAGCCCTCTCGAGGATTTGAAACAACCAATAGGGAAGCCATTTATGAGAATGTATTTTTTAGTGGAATATCATTCCTTAACCCACTCCCTCCATGGCTCAGGGAAACCAAACCTTGCAAGAACCTTATTGAAAAAAAAATGCTACAAACTTTATCATAAGCCTTGAAGATATTGAATTTAAATATGATGCCCTTTCTACCATTATTATTCAGTCAATGCAATATCTCGTGAAGGACAGATTCTGTCCAGAATTTGCCTTCCCTTCACAAATCTTCCCAGTTAGTGAGAAATGTTATGAGGGAGCATAGACTTAAGCCTATTGATCACAACCTTAGCAATAATTTAATACAAGATATTGCTTAAAGAGATAGATCTAAAGTTGTGTAAGGACTTTGCCTTAGTGATTTTTGGAATGATAGCAATGAAAGTTGCATTGATAGAGTTAAGGATCTTACGATAAATACTTGGATTTTTCCACATTCTTGATGACTTCTTGTCCATCAAGCTCTTAGAAACTCTAATAGAAAAAAGTAGGAAATCCATTTGTACTTGGGGCATTATCGCGCTACATCTCAAACACAACATTCTTGACATCTTCCTCCTCCACTAGCCTAGTCAGAGCAAGGTTTTGACTCTCCATAATAAGGTTCAAAATGTTAGTTAGCAGCTGGTCCCGAGATTCCTCACTAACCATCAACATGTTCTAAATGAAGGTTGTCAAAAATGTTGAATGCATCTGCTTGAATTTCGATTTGGGTCTTCAAAGCTCTACTCTCCTTGGATTCCAAGCATAGAATCGTATTCACTCGTGTTCTCTTAAAACTTTGATTGATGGAAAAATTTAATGTTCCTATTTCCTTTATTTAGCTATTGAATCCTAGATTTCTAACTCCAAAAGTTCTCTTCTTTATGATAGATGTCTTCAAGAAGATCCAAAGCCTTTTTTTCCATAGCTTTCCTTTTGTCATCATGTCCCAATTTCTAAATGTGATCTTGAACAGGGGAAGATGTTCTTGAAGATCTTTTTATTCCTCTCTTTGAGCTTTCCTTTGAGAAACTTTAGCTTCTTAGCCCAACTGTCACCTTTGAGCCATGGCCCTGAGTGGCCACACCCACCACCTCTAAATTGACTTCTCAAATTCTAGATGCTCCATTCACATATTCTTGAACTTGAAGGGAGATATTTCAGGCCCAAAATCCTTCTCGATAATAAGGTCCACCAACCAATGATCTAAGACCCCATCTTGCATGAGCTCTAATTTCAAAATCAAATTTTATTCCAACCAATCATCAGAACCCAAGAATCTACCCAGCGGCTTTGCAATAAACTTCTCTTCCCGCCTATTTCTCCAAGTGAAATTACCGTAGCCTAACCTTATATCTCAAAGTTGCATAACTTATACAAAATTGGCTTATATCTCAAAGTTGAATATCCTATACAAAATTATGCAATGTCTCCAAGTCTTGCTTACGAATCAGGGGCCCTCCATTAATTTGAGGCCTCCAAAATCATATCAAAATAACCCCCCATAATCCATTTACTAGAGAATCTCCTCCCATTCTCCCAGAAGTGGTTCAAACATTCCTACCTAAGATTGTGTTCCCTTGGCCCATAGAAAACTTTTAACACGAAACTAAGATCAAACTTAAGGCTTTAAACCTCACACTTTACCCAATCCTTGTTGAACTCAAACCTATCACATGAGACATAAGTAATTCTCTAGAAGATCATTGGTTGGCCAACTTGAGCATTCAAATCCACTCATTTAATCATTGCCTTCGTCTACAAGAACTTTCCAAATCTATCTAACTAGCTTTGGGTCATTCTAGTCCCTTGTGACAAAAAAAAGTTCAGGCTTTTTTTGAACATTATAAAACCTTATAAAGTTCATTCCCTTGATGTCTAATAAACAACTTTCATTGATTGGATTTGTGTTTCTTGCTCTTTTCGAGCACCTCCAGTAACAAAGGTTGTGACCCATTGGCCATTTCCACCATCGCCTCTTTCTTAATCTTAGCATTCAAGTTATCTCTTCCTCATTTCCCCTATTTTGCATTTGCTTTCTTGTCACTGGAGGATTGAACATTGGAACCTTTGACCAAAGACCTGCGTGCTGCCTGAACTTCTTTTTTACATAGATATTTTACAAGGATCCTCCACAGGCTGGTCCTAAATGCCTTCCATAGCCATCTCTTGTGAAGGTTTTCCCACTCAAGCCTCTTGTAGGATCCCTTCAATGTTCTCCTTGAAGATATAGTCCTTCAACATCTCTTCCTCGGTTGTCATTATCCCTTGATCCTTTGCTATCCCTCCACTGATCTTCTTTACCCCTATCATTTTTTGCCCCTCTAGGGGAAATTCAATCAGCTTACTGGAATTATCCACTTTCCTCCACTTGGACTTAGGGGTCTGCTTCTTTTTTAGCTTCTAGAAACCCTCTACATACTTCTTGTTCGACACTTTAAAGATAGTTTATCTTAGCAAATGCCCATACTTATGGCAAGCCCTACACCTAAAAAGAATGCACTCACAGTCTATTTGTTGTATCCATTCCAAACCTTTAGATTTCAAAGTTATGCTCTATTTGTTGGGTTTGGATTACTAGTGCTGCCCCACTTCCCAAGGATATCTACATTGTAGTATGTTACTTTCCTCCGACGTCTTCATCATATGCCATTCACAATGGTCCTAAGGGGGATCCTTTTATAGACTTATATAATGGGATCACTCAATACTCAACTATTGGGGAAGTTAATTCTTCTTGGTGACTTCAATACCTGTACCAGAGACTTTCAGACACCTCTCCATGACCGCTCAGTGGACATATTCTGCACATAGGAAATTGATTCAGAGTCAGTGGGGTTGCATAGGATGCCAGATGATGTTTTAGGTCCTTACACGGCATATGACAAACACCTCTTATAGCTGGGTGAATCTCATGATTTGTTGATCCTAAATAGGCTGCCTTGCTTTCCAAATTCTCACTCTTTCACATGTAAACCATATGGTGGAGGTACGAGTGTGGTAGATTACGTCCTATGCAGTTATAATCTTTTGCCCTTCATCCGTCATTTTTCCATTTCCCCCATTTCCCTTGCAGACCATGCTCTTCTTTCCTTTTCCTTCCAGGCTGATCTCCCCCTTCCTGTTACGATCCCCTCTTTCAGTATGCCACATACCACTTTCTTGTTTGATGATGGGGATCCTGACACCTTTTCCTCTCCAATCCGCCAGCTTCTGTGCCCTTAACTCCAATTCTTCTCACTTGGTTGTGTTACTTCCAAGTACACCTGCCTTTCTTTTGTTATTTGGGAAGGTGCTCTCAAATCTTTTCCTAGCTATACCGAATCTACATCTACTTCACATCAATCTAAAAGATCTTGCCCCATGAATAAGTGACATGATGATGATTGTAGGACTCACCACTGCCAGCTTCAGTATGCCTTCATCCATGCCCATTGATCTTACCCAACCTTAAAATCATCCTAAAGCCATAAGAAACGCCTCTTTATTTCTCAAAGGAGACAGATCTTACGTGCTTTCTACATCCACTTTCCCAATCTCTTTTGGCATACCATCCTCCCTCGACATTCTTCACTCCCCACTGAGCTTAACCTCGCATCCATGATTTCCCATACCTCCACTCTTTATGATATTCTTGGTCAACCTCAAATCCATGTTGCTTCCCCACCATCTTCTTGTCACTTATTCATGTACAAGAACATCAGAGAGGCGGTGAAGATAACGAATAGTAGCAAGGTAGCTGATGAGGAAGATTTCCAAGCCGAGTTCTTCAAACATTGTCTTAGAGCTTTTGGGAGTTACTTGGTTGATCTTTTCAACCAGGGGGTTTGTTTGGGTTTCCCGCCTTCTTGGTCACATCACATTATTCACCCGATACAAAAATTAGGGTCCTATTCAAATCCTAACAACTACAGAACGATCATGGTTGGACACACATTCTAGAAATTATATACTACTGTGATCCACATGCAATTTGGACACACACTCTTGAAATTATAAAGAGTTAGAGTAGAGGCATCTCATGTCTAGGGGGCAGGCGGGGTTTAGACCAACCCATCAAACTGTTGATCATATCTTCACTCTCCAGGGCATTATTGAGGAGACACGTCATTGCTCATCCAAAATCTGCTATTGTTTTGTAGACTTTAGGAAAGCATTTGATTTTGTTTTGCGAGAGGCTCTTTTCCAGAGGCTTAGGAATATTAGCATTTCCGAGACCCTCTTGGCAGCCATTATGTGACTATACGAGATTGTCCTTGGTTGTCTCCGTACAGTTCATGGGATTTCAGATTTTATCAAGAGTACCATTGGGGTCAAGTAGGGCTGCCCTTTGTCCCCAACCTTATTTGGCATATACATTGATGAGTTAGAAATATTTCTTCATGAGCATATTCAGGGTAGTGATGGGTGTCTTCTTCACCAGGTTCTGATTTCTATTCTTTTGTTTGTAGATGATGTGGTCCTAGCTTCATCTCTTCAGGATTTGCAACGACAGTTGGATGCCTTGGCTCTCTTCTGTGATCTACAACAATTGTTTCTTAACCTAGGAAAAACCAAGGTTATGATGTTTAACGGGTTGAAGACTTCCCACCTCCATTTCTTCTTCATGGGAAAGGAGGTTGAGATCACCACCTCCTATACTTATTTGGGAGTGCAATTTTCTAGACCACGTTTCAGCTTGAGGCAGGCCCTTCAGCGTAAGATCAACAAAGGATATGGTTTTTTAGCCCTTCTTGAGCGACAGAGTTTTCGACATCACTTTTAGGACATCTCATCCAAGATGTCCCTTGTGGATACACTTATCACACCCACTATTATTTATGGATCTGTGGTTTGGAGGCCTTCTTTGCTTGAGGGGGATTGGGCTGCTGCCGAGAGGGTCCAGACACTTCTCCTCTACCGCATTATCAAATGAAAGTAGATGGTTCGTGAACACATTAACCTTGCAAAATTTGGAGCCCGACCCTTCTGCTTGGAGGCTATATTTGATCTAATTTCTTTCTTACATCGCTTTCGGAGCTTTGCTGATTTAGCGAGTGGGCACGACAGATATCCATATTTAGCTTGCTGTTCTTTAGAGACTATTTCCCTCTCGGCTCCCTCGACCCATGTTCGTTGTTGGTATATAGGGGTTTCTGACCTATTAGGGTCCATGAGAATTAGGATGGACAACCTCTCTCCATTTAGGTTCTCCTTGGATGCACCAACCCATCTTCTACCCACCAGACAGGCGCTGAACCGGATTATTAAGGAAGATATTTATAAGCAATTTATTCATACTACTTGGGTAAACCCTCTCGGGGGGCTACACCCAAAGATGACATTCTATTCAGAGCACTTTTTGGAGATGAAAGACGAGCTTATCATCCACCCGCAATATACACTCTGCCACTGGATGCACACTCTTTGCATCCCATTAGGATAGTTTAGAGTGGGATTTCATAGGCTTAGGATTGAGACAAATCACTAGACGGATTGAGGAGACAGGGTTTGTCAGTTATGCAACATTCAGGGGATTGAGATCGAGGAACACTTCGTCTTCCATTGTCCCATTTACTACGAGATCAGGGGGAAGTTTCATTGCCTATTTAAGAGGACACAGACTCTTTTTTACTTCTTCAGATATGAGGACTAGAGATGTTTAGCTTTATATATATAGGAAGCTCTTAAGCTTCGTGATCATTCTATTCAGAGACCTACTAGACCGGATTCTACCTAGTGGATCACTTCCTTTTTTAGGGTGTTACCTTCAAGGAGAGGCACTAAGTGCCAAATTGACACTCGTACAACCTCACATTCCAGATCAGTGTCATCTAGAGAGGCTATCCACAAATCCCCGAGATTTCACCAACACAACCATTTCAGGTCCGGCACCAGGAGATAGACTAGATTCACTAGATCTTTGCAGAGGACTTTTCCCTCTATGTAGTGGCATGGAGGACAGACCAAACATCTTACCTCCTCTTCTTCGGGTCATCCTTTTATTAGGAGCTTCTTCTCATCGGCCTTGGATGCTAGGTGAGTTGGATCCAACTCTTGATGGACCCCCTCCTAGTTCTTCCTTCTCATTGTTCATCCCCGCTTTCTTAATGCTTAGGGATTTCGTGGGTTGCTCATTTCTGTTTCTTTCTTTGGCTTTGAGCGTTCTTGCTCTTTGCCCTATTTTGTACTATTTTCTTCCGGTTTTGTTCTTTTTGTTTTTGGAGACCTGTAGGGTTTCCCACTTGTTCCTGACACTTTTGTAATCTGCGGTCCCGTTGACCTACTTTTGTGGTCATTTGTTGGACATTAATATATTTATCTTATCAATCTTATCTTTGGTAATGTGCGAGATGAATCCAATTCTACATGAAGTCGGTTGTAATTTGTCGCCCCTGCCCATAGTTGCATTATAAATGCATATGAACCTCCTCATAAAATTTGTTAAGGTCTAGAAAACATAGTTCGACCATAGTTCATGCGACAGGGCATATAGCTAGATCCAAATAGGTGCCGTCAAAGGCTTTTCTTCAGTGGGCTTGAAGCCGATGTGCCAATGTTTCATGAAAAACCCCGCGTTCCAAAAAAAGTAAGAACCCCCTTGAAAAATTATATCTCATTGTGCTTCATTGTCAAAAACCAATAAGAAAATAACCCCTAGGGTAGGAATTAATCTCATACTCCCATGAGTTTCCCAACTTTTCGTAGCCCATTCATACAATTCTTCTAAGGATAGTTGCATCCCAACAAATCTGAAGATTAAACCCCTGGATAAGTGTTTGTGGATATTACCTTCGAGCTTGTCCATCTTAAGTTTGGCATGGGATTGTCCCTGAAATCTTCCAGGGAGGCTGGATTGACCTTGGGTTCCTGTGAATCCACCTTCCCCATAGCTCCAATGGCTACTTGAACTCTCTTCTGAGCCATATCAAATTGCCCCCTCGTGACCACACCATGAAAATTTTGACCAGGGGGAGCTATATCTCCCCCTCCCTTTTGCATGCCCTCATCTCCAGTGTTTGCAAAAACCACACACCCAATCCTCCTTGAATCAGACAAAAAGCGACCCAAGAGCCAACCAAGTCCTTGTGAGAGCCATCAAACTCTAGCATAGCTCTTTCTATTATACAATTCTAACTTTGGTGCAACAAAGTTTGGAGGAAAAGGGTAATTTTATATAAACTATCCATGTTGGAATTTTTCGTTCCCACATTCCTCTGCATGTGCGTTTTAACTGTGTCCTTGTCAATAGGCAATGCTCTTTCTGATCCCAGTCCGTCTTGTCTTCTTCTATGCTGGAATTTAAATTGTCACACTTCCTTGGTATGTTTAGCATTCTCTCAAGCACATTGTCTACGCTCCCCCCTCCCTTCTGCATGCCCTCATCTATAGTGCTTGCAAAAACCACACTCCCAATCCTCCTTGAATCAGACAAAAAGCAACCCAAGAGCCAACCAGGTGCTTGTGAGAGCCATCAAACTCTAGCAGAGCTCATTCTATTATACAATTCAAACTTTGGTGCAACAAAGTTTGGAGTAAAAGGGTAATTTTATATAAACTATCCATGTTGGATTTTTTTCATTCCCACATTCCTCTGCATGTTCGTTTCAACCGTGCCCTTGTCAATAGGCAATGCTCTTTCTGATCCCATGTCTGTCTTGACTTATTCCATGTTGGAATTTAATTGTCACAGTTCCTTGGTATGTTTAGCATTCTCTCAAGCACATTGTCAACGCTCCCCCCTCCCTTCTACATGCCCTCATCTCCAGTGCTTACCACACTCCCAATCCTCCTTGAATCCGACAAAAAACAGCAACCCAAGAGCCAACCAGGTGCCTGTGAGAGCTATCAAACTCTAGCAGAGCTCATTCTATTATACAATTCTAACTTAGGTGCAACAAAGTTTGGAGGAAAAGGGTAGGTTTCTATGAACTATCCATGTTGGAATTTTTTGTTCCCACATTCCTCTGCATGTTTGTTTCAACCCTGCCCTTGTCAACAGGGAATGCTCTTTCTGATCCCATGTCCATCTTGTCTTCTGGCATGTTGGAATTTTAATTGTCACACTTACCTAGTTTGTTAAGCATTCTCTCAAGCACATTTTCAACACCCGCCATGCTTAGCAGGACATGGGAAGAAATCTGAGTCGAATTCAACAGACTGCCCTAACCATGTGTTAGCTTCAGTTTTATTCCAACTTGAAGTATTTATTTTGCCTTGAAGCAGGTTAGTACTTGGGGTACATCGTGGATGAACATGGAGTTCATGCTGATCCATAAAAGATAGGAGTCACTCAAGAATGGCCAACACAAAAGTCTCTCGTAGAGCTTCACAGCTTTTGGGGCCTAGAAAACTTCTATAGGATGTGTGTACTTGGTTTTTCTCACATTGCATTGCCTTTGAATCAGTTTACTGAAGGCAATGGAAGGCAACATTCTCCTAGTCCGATCTACAACAAAAAGCATTTGAGGAATTGAATGCAAAGTTTGTTTAACACTGGTAGCTGCCTTGACAGACTTTCAACAGTCATTTGAGATTGAAATTGATGCATCAGAATATGCACTTGGTGCAGTTTTGAGTCAACATTGGCATCTGATTGCCTCACAATTTCCAATGAATACATTAGAAAATACCCAATATATGACTGAGAATTGCAACCCATCATTCAAGCTTGCTAACAATGGAAGCATTACTTTCTTGGAAGAGAGACTATAATAGATACAGATCCTAAGCCTTTACAGCTCTCTTAGACACAAAACAAGTTGCAAGACCAGTGGAGTTGGAAATGGCCAACTCACTTGCAACAATTCCACAGGAATATGAAACACAAGAAGGATAATGCCAATCTAGTAGCTTGCAGTTTTTGATTCATGTGGTCATGAAACAAATGCATGACATGTCAGCAAAGTCTAGATTTTATGAAAAAAATCTAGACTTTGCTGACATGTCAAATGTAGCAAGTTGGTAAGTCAGTTCCTGATTTCTACTTGCAAGATTATAATCTACTTTGCTGCCTCGGACACTTTTGTGTACTATCAGGTGAATAGCATCAAAATTTGATAAGAGAAGCACGTTTCATTAAGGTAGCAATACATGTTGGGGCAGATGAAACACTGTGAGTTTTGAACAAATGCGTATGCTGGTCAAATCAAAGGACATATGTTTCAAGATACATCAGATCTTGTACCGCTTGTGCCACAGCTAAACCTGCCAAGAAGTAGCAAGGAATGTATACTCCTTTGACAAGGTTTTCCTAGTACTAAGAATGGTTGCAATTATATGCTTGTAGTAGTGGATAGATTCTGTAAGTTGGTTGTTTAGCACCTTGACAAAACTTGGTATCAACATTAGACACAACAAGGTTGTTCTTTCGACTTGTATGGGCTCACTTTAATTTCCCAGTGACCATGATTTCTGACAGAGGAATCATATTCTTGGCACTTCCTAGAAAAGCATATAATCCATGATGGATTAAATGCTTCACCAAATCAACAAGTTTCTGTCCTTTGGCTGATGGGCAAGCAAAAGTGGCAAATAAATTGATTGTGCGCCTTTTGAGGATGTACAACTCAAATCATCGACGTGCTTGGGATGAAAGTTTGCCTTTTGTTCAACATGACTACAACAAAGCTCTTCATTTGAGGTTTGTATGAGTTTTCAGCATTTAGCACCATCAGTGTAATTTATATAGTGTCACTAAAGGTAGAATCATCTTCAACTCAAGAGGTAGTTCATTGAGCACATTCGGGACACTCAACAACTTAACATCCAGCAAAAGAGCAATGCGAAGTATAAACAATATCACGACCAACATCAGGTGCCACATCCATACAACATGGTGATCGTCATTGGGCACATCTATAGGAGCACTGACATATAGCTACAGAAAGAATAAATCTCTCTGTTATGGTCCATAGACCATCACCTGGTAGTTGGGGGATAACACCTTTGAGGTTAACCTTAAATCTTACCTTGGTCCACATCCAGTTTTAAATTTTGAGCTTCTACATGTGTATTTTCCACCTTTATTAGACAGGGCAGCTGCAATAGAAAAACTCCACCTAGAGGAATTGAATCCTGATTGTAGCATACCAACAAAGCTGGATCAGATCATGGATATGTACACCAATCACAGAACAAACCAAGCAATCACCATCTTCAAAGTTTTAAAAGTTCAGGTCACTTACCAAGGGAAGTGGTTCAGTAGGGCACAAGTTAAGAAAACATTTCCACACTTGGTTTCTCAACTTGCTGCAATGGGGGTCATTGCTTCTCAAGGAGCAGCGACTGATCTAGGCTGCAGCTTGAGTATCCCAGCCAAGCATTAACTTTTAATGTGTCTGTCTAGTCATCAACATGCTATAGACTCTAACATTGGTCATAGTGAGCATTTTAGCTTTATGCCAAATGACACTAGTGGCAGAACCTAGGAGTGTCATCTCTAAATGTTACTCCAAGATTTGACGGTAATGCTTGGAAGATCAGATGACATAACATGAATTGTTTTAGTTTGTATAATGGTTCCATCTTGTCTTCTTGATTGAAACTTGCATAAAATAATATTAAAATAAATATCATAGTTGCCAGGAGATAGGTATGGGTACTGGTACACAAATTTTTATAAAAATAGGAGGCAGGTACATGGAGATGACAGTATATATATAGGCCCTCTCTCGACCCCTATGTATCCATCTGGGTCATTTATAGTGTGGTTCCCTTTGGATGCGTTGGATACTCTGCTCTTGATTGCTGGCTGTCTTTGTCCTCTTGCAATGTTTTGGTGTTTTTCTGTTGCTTAATTCTTTTTGTTTCTAGGGACTAGGGCCACTGTTGTTATATATATGTATATATAGGCCCTCTCCCAACCCCTATATATCCATCTGGGTCATTTATAGTGTGGTTCCCTTTGGACGCGTTGGATACTCTGCTCGTTTGCTGGCTGTCTTTGTCCTCTAGCAATGTTTTGGTGTTTTTCTAGTGCTTAATTCTGTTTGTTTCTAGGGGCTGGGGCCACTGTTGTGCCCCAGATTTGGGTGTTTCTTCGGCCAAAAGCGCCTATCTAACCAAAATAAAAATAAAAATAGTAGACTTTAGTTTAGGGTTTAAATTTTAATTTTAATTTTAGTTTTATATTTTTTAAATTATAATTTATAATTATAGTTTATAGACTATAATTTATAAGTCTATATTATGTTATTATAGAATATTAAAATTTGAATTGTAAAATTTGCATTTCAATATTTATTTTGATAAATTATTTTTTATTTTTTTATTTTTTCTATCTATAATCTATATATAGGGATAAGGGCCCTCCTCCCACCCGACTAGCTCTGATCTCTCTGGGGTCCCCCTATCTATACTCGACCTCCCTATCCCTTATCTTAATAGTTGGTATAGTGGGGGGTCGGGGCAGCCCATATCTATCCAAATCTAGCATCCCTTGGGAATTTATGCTCTCGATCGATGAGAGGGCCCCTACCTATGAAAACCCCCTATATATCTATATGGCAATGTATATGGCGAGAGGGCCCCTACCTATGAAAACCCCCTATATATCTATATGGCAATGTATATGGCGACATGCCAACTCAACTATCATGATACAACTGGATAAGATATTTGCAACCAGTCATCCTATCTGGTGCTCGCTATAATCACTTGGCCTACTCAAGATAACCCCCTCTAGATTCGTTATGCTCTTATCGATGCCATATAGGGGAGCTCTAGCTCTATATGGTATGGTAAGGTCAACATATATGTGCCATAGCTAAGCTCCCCTATCTATATGCCCATATATATAGTCTTTGGGCCCATCCCTCTATATAGAAGAGAAGGGTTTGACTGACTATATAGTTAGGGCAACAGGTACTTTCCCTATCCCTATATAGATAGATGGGTGATCCCAGGCGAAGAACTTCACTTCATTCATTCACCCATACTTGATTGACCATGATGATTGGACCAAAATATATGGGGTGCTCATACATTCAAGATCGAAATCCCATTGCACTGAGGTGAGGGCCAGAATCCTATCCATGTACGATTTGTATGGTACCCTGATTCAATCGATCTAGCCTACTATACGGCTAGTGTTTGAACATGAATGATCCATCGAAGTTATGCCCTACTCTACTATTGATACAGTATGTTGGCTTGACTGGGGTTTGATCGAGGCCCTATCCATTACTCCCTCTACTCTCCTCTCTATATATGGGGGAGCATCCACCTATCTATATAAGGGAACTATCGGTCAAGTACATAAATGACCCAGATGGATATATAGGGGTCGGGAGAGGACCTATCTATCCGTTTTGACCATTAGGTTGTATGCCCCCAACTAAATCTGCTGGAACGAACTGTCTCTAAATCTTGTGGCAGAAAGAGGGATGGATGGAGTCTAAGGATGATAAAAGTTAAAGCAACATGATGAAAATAGTAATAGTACAAGAACTATTTGTCAGTAATGTGAGCATATCAATTTTGCAAGGAAGGGAAAGGATAATGATGACATAAGGGGTTTGGCATTTGTGGACTTATGCTATTAGTATGCCGAATTGCGAAAAAACTAGTAATATTGGTGAGAGACCAACATTTTGATTGGTTCGACATTAGGAACACCTAGGAATAATACAAGTTTCAATGATTAGGTATTGAGATAGAAGAGCTTCACACGTTGATCCAAAGTTGAGAGGTCATTTATGTTGATGGGGACTTTTGGTTGGTTATTTACCCTATAAACATACAAAATTACGATGATAAAAATAGCTGAACTATAGTGCTCGAACGTACCTGCTTTTGCCTAACCATACAAGACGATTCATTATGTTCTGGTGGTAAATTTTATCTACTCATGTGTAACTATCTTCATGGATTAACTGTTGACTAATTTTTGGTCTTGCAAACCAAAATTCTGCACCCCCTCCTTTTTCCTTGCAAAGGTCGTCCAATCCATGTTTTGGCTAGATCATCCCTCTGTTGCCTTGTGCAAAAAATGTTCTCTGCCAGACCTTTCTAATGAAAAAGCCAAGTGTTTTGTCATTTTGCTTAGTCTAGTGCAAATCGGGTTTGGACAGGTGCATTACTTGTCTACTTTTATAAGTATAAGCCATTGAAGGACCTGAAATGGTCTAAAACAATTCGCAAAAGGCAACGGATTTCCTTTGGAGGGCATTTTGACGGCTTGAAGGACATTTGCAAAAAGTTCAAAGGGTAAGTACCCTTGTGGAGGCCACCTTGAGAAAGGTGAAGACCATTTCAGAAAGCCCGAAGGGCACGTTTGGATGAAAGAAACCTTTGCGGAGGGCAACCAATTGAAGGAGACAAATTGCAAAGTCCCGAAGGGCACGTGCCCTTCGGGAAAGGAAGGAATCAAAAGAAAGCATTCCTTCGGACATTTTGTCCAAAGGAAAGCGTGACAAAAGGCCCCATAAGTCAAAGAAAAGGCCAAGGCAAAGGAGAGGTCGAAAGAAGAAGACAAAACTCGGGAAAATACAAAGCGGAAAAGACAAAACAAGGAACAGTTCTGGCTGCTGACAAAGATAGAGGATAAAATCAATGACCACTCAGACCAAGACAAGTGGCATGAACGACTTAGCAAGGAGAATTAATACATTTGGTGAAATATATCTACCAAAAACCAATAAAATAGATTGGTTTTCGAACTATAGAGGAGAGCAGCCCGTGTTTTCATGCTTCGCCATTAATGCATAGCGAGTTGCGCCCACCATTGAAGAGAGCATGGTCCTGCAACACAACTTGGGGATGGTTTTGTCAGTTGCTAGGAGTATCTCATGCTTTTGCAGGCCCAGGACAACAAGGGCAGCGACTTGGACATCTACAGCATGGCTCTCCCATACGCAATTGGAAGAATACGACAGCGGCATGGGCTTGTGGTCTTTGCAGAAGTGTTTAACTCAAGCATGGGTTTCCATCCCTTGATTTGTCAGCTATCTGTTTCCAAGTTCTCTATATATTTGTAACTTCTCATTTGAGAAAAAACTCTCTCAGCATTGTATGGCGAAGCCCTGGAGGAATTTACCTTGAATCAAAAGAAGCATTTTTACTTCCATTTGAGCTTGCACGTTTGCATATGTCTATGGTTTTATCTTATGTTAAGTCATTTCTTTTTCATGCTTTTGTAAGTTTATGCCAACATATCTAGTGTATTGTGAGTTTTTTTCTTGCAGGTCAACGAGAAGTGTCTAGCTCAGAGTATAGGCGCATGTGAACATGATGTTCATAGTGTGTCTGAGAACCTCTGGTAGTTCTTCCTGTATCTCCATAGGATCCCTTGTTGAAACACTGATGCAGGAAAGGTTCTCATTTGAATGAAGTGTATGTTTGCTTCTCTCTAGTGTAAAGTGTATGTCAACGCTGAGTAGACCAACCATTTTGGTGCATCGCCACATTAGTTTAGGTTCTGATTTCAGTATTTCTCTCTCTTTTCATCCGCCCTCCATTGTTAGTAGTAGGAAATCTAGGGCCTCAAGGTGCATCAAGGGGAGCTAGCCCCTAATTTAGAGATTCATCCCTCATGTTTGCAATCCATAGCAAGAGGAATGTCTCCATTGTGCCGTGTAGAGGAAGAGAGCTGAGCCTTCCTTCAAAGGGTGCAATCCACTGCGTGAACAGTTTTTGGCATGCCCGGTGGGACAAGTTTCTATGCCCTGTAAGTTTCTGGATTGGTGATGGTCTTGATATTGTTAAGAAATCCAAAAGGAGCTATATTCAGCACCTGGCGACTCCATTCAGGAACTCAGTCTCTGGTTAATGATCAGCCTGACATCCCATGCCAAAGGTCACTAAAAGATCTTCTAGGGGTGTCCCTTTTGAATTTGTTGAGTTGCCTTTGAACTCAACGAAAACGCTGAGGTTTGCAAATACCCACCCTTACGTAGCAAGCCACTTTCCTAAACCAGCCATAAAATATACCTACTCAAGGAGACCCCGGTTGTATCCTTTCAAAGCCATGGCAGCCCTTAGGGCTTTCCCTTTTGTGGCCTTCAATGGTCAAAGTCCGTTGAACGTTCAATAGTATGACCCAATTCCAAGGACAACTCTCAAAAGTGTTCCTCCCTTTAGTGGAGAGGGCCCAATCACTGTTGTCGAGCATATTAGAAACATAGCCAACCTCTGCAACATTCACAATATCACTGAAGAAAATGTAGCCAGTAGATTTCTAGCCTTGTCCTTCAAAGGGAAAGTTTTGGACTGGTATGGGACCTTGCCTATGAACTCAGTTGGCTCATGGAATGAGTTAGGGACTCTCTTGACCAATAGGTTTGGGGAAAAAAGTGACCATTTGTCTCTAACTGAGCAGTTAACCACCATGAAAAGATAAAAGAGCCCCACATGAGTTAATGGAAGATTTTAACACTAGGTTCCAAAAGACTTGGGACAGAATCCCAATTCTTGTGAGGCCAACCCTAAGCTATGCTTTCCTTTACTACTTGAAGGCCCTGAATAGTGACATTGTTGTCATGATACAGTCTATGGGTGGAAACACTCTGCCCGTTGCTTATGAGATAGCCATAGTTGCTGAAAATTGCCTTGTTCAAGCAAGAAAGATAGCTCCTAGACCTCATATGCCACTCTTTCTTGATTTACAGCCCTCAGTCCAACTTGCTGTGCCCGCTCTAGCTCCTCTGTCTAATCAAGAGAAGCCGGCTGCTACCCCTGTAAATGACATCCATGAAGTTAAGAGCCTGCTGCAGAGTGTTACCAATTAGTTAGTTGCCCTCAAGAGACAACAAGCTCAGAGTTATAGGCCAAATCAAAGCTACCACCAATTTGGACAAACAAATAGGCCTCCCTTCCAGAATTATAATCAAGGGCAAGGTCAAATTACACATGTCAAGCCTTATCAAAGCTATAATCCAAATGCTCCTTCATCTTCCAAGGCTCTTGTCCCCACTCAAAATAATTTGGTGCAGGAGTAGCCCAATTATCCACCTTTGGAGCATGGCCAAGAACAGGTTGCTTATGCCAGTGAGCTACCAAATCAAATCATGATTGCACAAGGTGATCAGGCAGCCCAATTCTCAAATTTTGAGATGTCAACATAACTTGGGATGGACAACAGGTAGGCTCAATCTGATTCCACTCTTATGAATCACTTGGAAGGAGAGTTCTACGTAGTCAACTATGTGGGGAGCACAAGTAATCAGAATGTTGGTGTTGCAGCCAACACTAGGTCCAAAAGGAGAGCCATTGATGAAGCTCAAGCAACCACTCAAGCACCTATGTCTCCTTCACCACACGGAAATCAAAAGTTTCCCATTTATAGGCTAGCGGTTGCAGGTTTAGGTCCTTAGGTTGCACCACATGTTACGAATGTTCCCAAGGAGAACTCTAAAGGGGGCAATCCTTCAATCAATATAGTGGACCAAATGAAGAAGCTGCACATGAACATCTCATTGTGGGATTCTTTAGCACTGCCAGGACAAAAGGATATACTCCAAAAGGAATTGTACGAGTTGGGTGAGCAAGCTGTCTCAGCAAGAAATGATAATGTGTTGATAGTAAATGGGGCTACTCCCATGGGAGGTCAAGCAAAGAAAGATGAGAAGGTCCCTCCCTCCTACTTGTCCTTGATTATTGGTGATTTCTTGGTCCACAATTGCATCATTGATAGTGGAGCAAGCACCTCAGTTATGCCCAAATGCATAGCCGATAAGCTAGGCCTCAAGTATGAACAAATGACCAAAGGAGTTATACAGTTGGATGGATCACCAACTAAGACTTTGGGAGTGGCAAGAGGCTTGAATTTAACTCTCCATCCCTGCCCAACCTTCTCAATTCCCCATGATGTGGTAGTGGCAGATGTTCCTCCTTCGCTCTTTGCTTGTCAAGGGATGTCACATCCAAGATAGGTGGATACTTTGCAGCCAATTGGTCTTACATGGTTTTCAAGACAAACTATGGAACTAAAGATTGAGTCAGAGCCCATCCACAATGATCACCTGGAGCCATACTCGCCCAAAGCAGCGAATGTGAACTATGCAATCATTGATGAAGAAGAGCTCCAGGTAGACCAATCTCCATCATCTTCCCTTGTAGGAGTTGTTGACCTGCTCCTAGATGAATGGGGAAATGACAACTTTGAGCATGATCCTTACAAGTTCATTGAAGAAGCTAGTCTTGGAGTCTATTGCATGCATGAGAAAGATGTTTTCATGCCGAAATTGATGAAGATAGACCAAGAGGACTGTGGTTTGTGGCAACTATTCTTTGATGGATCTAGAAGCAAGTTGGGCGCTGGTGCTGGGGCAATGCTGGTTTCACTTTCAAAGGATAAATACTTCTCAACTTTTAGGTTTCAGTTCTCCTGCACCTGCAACGTAGCATAGTATGAAGCTCTTGTTCATGGCCTAAAATGGACAAGAAAGAGAGGAATTAAAGAATTGCAGGTGTTTGGAGATAGTGAGTTGATTGTGAACCAAGTAAGAGGTCAAAGCTTGACCAAGAATTCCTTACTCGAGTCTTACAAGCACAGAGTGTGGGACCTTGTAGAGAACTTCGCTGCTTTTAACATCACTTCCATTCCAAAAGAGGAGAACAAGCATGTGTATAGACTAGCAACAACTGGTGCTCAGTTTGATATCCCAAAGGGGATGAGACAAAGCAATAATCAACATCATTTAAAGGTGATTGTGAGGCCCTCCATACCATACAATGTCACCAATTGGCGGGTGTTTGAAAGTGACCAACAAATAGCACTTTTCTTGTAGAAAGAAGTTGAGTTCGCTTCCAAAAATCAGTCCAAGCTACAGCAACAGTATGATGGGCAGATTGTTCAACTAAAGACCAACAGGGTTCTCAAAGGTTTGGTAACTCTTGAAAGCATTTTCAACGAAGATGACCAACTCAAGAGAGACAAAGCAAGCATGTCAACCAAGAAGGAAAATTATGAAAGGGTAGAGATCTACAAGGATAAGTTGCTTGCACTTGGGAAGGTGTGTACCAATGAAGAAAAACATGCTTTCATTATGTTATGTCAAGAGTTTGTTGATGTCTTCGCTTGGGAGTATGGTGATTTGAATGGCTTTGATCCAAGCTTGGCCCAACACACTGTTGAGCTGGAGGAAGTTGCCAAACCCATCTAGCAAAAGCAAAGGCCAATCAATCCAAAGATTGAGCCTCTCATGAGGTAGGAACTCACCAAACTGATCGAGTCCAGGATCATTTTTCCTATCAAACACTCTTTTTGGTTGGCCAATTTGGTCCGTGTTAGGAAGAAGAATGGAGAGGTCAGATTGTGTGTGGATTTCAGAGCCCTGAATAGAGTCTCACTAAGAGATCACTACCCTTCCATGTATGGAGCAAATTCTTTAGATGGTGATAGGCAGTGAAAGATTTTCTCTCCTAAATGGCTACTCTGGGTACAATCAAATCCTGGTACAAGAATGTGACCAATACAAGACAGCCTTCACCACCAAGTGGAGAACATACACCTACAGGAAGATGCCATTCAGATTGTCAAACGTTGGAGCTACCTTCCAACGTACTATGGATATGGCTTTCCAAGGTTTGATCAATGACATTGTGTTGGTTTATCTTAATGATGTGACAGTTTTCTCCAAGGAGGCAAGTGAACATTTGAAGCACCTGAGACAAATCTTGGAAAGGTGTAGAGAGTTTGGCATCTCTCTCAACCCACAGAAATGCGTGTTTGCTGTCCATGAAGGCAAGCTCTTGGGCCATGTCGTTTCAAAGGAAGGCCTGTCCATTGATCCAGAGAGGGTGCATGCCATCTTAGCATTGTCCTTGCCTAAGCACAAGAAGGGCCTGCAAAGTTTCTTTGGTAAAATAAATTTTATTAGGAGATTCATTCCTAACTTTGCTGAGCTTGTCAAGCCACTAACTTCCATGCTAAGGAAGAACGAGACGTTCACTTGGATAGCAAGAAGAAGATAAAGCTTCGAAGGCATCAAGCAAGTTATCGCCCAAGCTTCTACCTTGGCTAGTCCAAACTTCTCCAAGGACTTCAATCTATACTCCTTTGGGAATGAAGAGGTGCTTGCAATCATACGAAGTCTGAAGAAGTTTAGACATATGTTGTTTAACAACAAAATTTACATCATGGTGCCACATCCTAGTGTAAAAGACTTCTTGTTGAACCGAGTTTTGAATGAGAAAAGGGCAGGTTGGATCACCAAAGTAATGGAGTAAGACGTAGAAATCAAGACCACCAAGCTGGTAAGAGGAAGATGGCTGTGTGAACACCTCGCTACAGACTTGAAAGCGCCGAAGGAGGACGTTTTGGTACTCCACAATGAACCTACAACGACCGTACCTACAGTCATGAAGAGTTGGACACAAGACATGGTTCATTTCTTTCGAACTGGTGAGTGTCCACAAGGTCTTGATAGGACAAAGAGGAGGTATTTTAGACTCCAATCTTTTCCTTATGTTCTAGTTGATGGAGTGTTGTTCAGGAAAGACTTTTCAAGGGTGCTCTTGAGATGCATTGATTCAGACCAAGTCGACAAGGTACTTTTCGAGTTCCACGATGGACCAATTGGTGGCCACTTTGCTCCCAAGGCCACAACTGCAAGGATTATGAGGGCTGGTTACTTTTGGCCCAGTTTGTTTAAAGACACTCATGCTTAGGTAAGGAAATATCAAAAATGTGCCTTCTTTGATGGGATGCAATGGTTGGCTGCCATGCCTCTTCATCCTATTCAGGTGGAACAACCATTCATGCAGTGGGGGTTGGACTTCATAGGGTTGATCAATCCTCCTTTTAGTGTTGGCCACAAGTGGGTCTTGACTGCCACGGATTATTTCACAAGGTGGGTAGAGGCCGTAGCTTTGAAAGAGGCCAATGAGAGTGCAGTCGTAGACTTCTATGAAGGCATAATGACAAGATTTTTGGGGTCCCAGCCACAATCATTTCAGACAATGCATTGGCTTTCTTGGGAACGAAGACAAGTGAGTGGGCATTAAAGTATTGCATCTATCTCATCACTTCTTCCAACTACTATCCACAAGGGAATGGGTTGGCCGAGTCCACAAACAAGAATTTGATTAGGATCATAAAAAAGCCAATGGAGGAAGGTCAAAGGACTTGGCATGCCAAGTTAAAGATAGCTCTTTGGGCAGATAGGATCACTCCAAAGAGGGCAATCAGGAATTCACCATACACATTTGTGTATGGAAGTGAAGCTAGACTTCCTATCTCACTTGAGTTACCAGCCTTGGATCTTGCCCATCAATTGCAATTGGTGGAGAGCGACAGCCTGGAAGTCAGATATTGTGAGCTAATAGAGCTTCAAGAAGTGAGAGACCAAGCCATGGATGCCATGACCAGCCCTCAACAACAAACAAAGAAGCATTTTGACAAAAGGTCTATGCCAAGGAGCTTCTCAGAAGGTGAAATTGTCTTGAAGTGGGATGAGGACTGAGCCAAGCCTGGAAGGCACACGAAGTTTGACGTTTTGTGGAGTGGCCCATATGTCATCACCCAATGCAAACAACACAATGCTTTCCAACTTTCCAAGTTGGATGGTGAAGAGCTACATATCCCAGTCAATGGGATATATCTTAAGCATTGTTACTAGGTTTCTTTTGTCATATACATAGTTTCCTTGTTTTTCCTCATTTTCCCTAAGTGATGTGATGCATGTGTGTAGTGTTTTTAGCCTTTGTGTGTGTTTTTTCCTTGTTTTTTGGGGTAAAATCTTTGTTGGTTTTTAGTTCCCTACAAAGTTGTTGTTGACTTCTCCAAGATGCACCTTGACTCCATGCCCAATGGACTTTGTGGCTACCAATCTTCCCAAGCACAACAAGCATGCTTCCCCTATGAGTCGCCAATTGTGTTGACCAATTTTTGGTCCTGCAAACCAAAATTCAGCACCCCCTCCTTTTTCCTTGCAAAGGTCATCCAATCCATGTTTTGGCTAGATCATCCCTCTGCTGCCTTGTGCAAAAAACGTTCTCTGCCAGAGCTTTCTAATGAAAAAGCCAAGTGTTTTGTCATTTTGCTTAGTCTGGTGCAAATTGAGTTTGTTCAGGTGCATTACTTGTCTACTTTTATAAGTAGAAGGACTCGAAATGGTCTAAAGCAATTCGCAAAAGGCAACGGATTTCTTTCGGAGGGCATTTTGACGGCTTAAAGGACATTTGCAAAAAGTTTGAAGGGTAAGTACCCTTGCGGAGGGCACCTTGAGAAAGATGAAGACCATTTCAGAAAGCTCGAAGGGCACTTTTGGATGAAACCCTGGCGGAGGGCAACCAACTGAAGGAGACAAATTGCAAAGTCTCGAAGGGTACATGCCCTTCAGGTAAGGAAGCAATCAAAAGAAAGCATTCCTTCGGACATTTTGTCTGAAGGAAAATGCGGCAAAAGGTCCGATAAGTCAAAGAAAAGGCCAAGGCAAAGGAGAGGTCAAAGGAAGAAGACAAAACACGGGCAAAGACAAAGCAGAACAGATAAAACAAGGAATAGTTCCGGTTGTTGACAAAGACAAAGGGCGAAATCAATGACCACTCAGATCAAGACAAGTGGCATGGACGACTCAGCAAGTAGAATTAATACATTTGGTGAAATATATCTACCAAAAACCAATAAAATAGACTGGTTTTCGAACTATAGAGGAGAGCAGTCCGTGTTTTCACGCTTCACCATTAATGCACAACCAGTTGCGTCCATCATTGAAGAGAGCATGGTCCAGTCAACACAACTTGGAGATGGCTTTGTCAGTTGCTAGGAGTATCCCATGCTTTTACAGGCCCAAGACAGCAAGGGCAACAACTTGGACATCTACAACATGGCTCTCCCATATGCAATTGGAAGAATATGGCAACAACATGGAATTGTGGTCTCTGCAGAAGTTTTTAACTTAGCATGGGTTTCCATCCCTTGATTTGTCAGCTATCTGTTTCCAAGTTCTCTATATATGTGTAACTTCTCATTTGAGAAAAAACTCTCTTAGCATTGTATGGCGAAGCCTTAGAGGAATTTACCTTGAATCAAAAGAAACATTTTTACCTCCATTTGAGCTTGCACTTTTGCATGTCTATAGTTTTATCTTATGTTAAGTCATTTCCTTTTCATGCTTTCATAAGTTTATGCCAACATATCTAGTGTATTGTGAGTTCTTCTCTTGCAGGTTAACAAGAAGTGTCTAGCTTAGAGTATAGGTGCATGTGAACAGGCTATCCATATTGTGTCTTAGAACACCTCTGGTAGTTCTTCCTCCCTGTATCTCCATAGGATCCTCTGTTGAAACATTGATACAGGAAAGGTTCTCATTTGAATGAAGTGTATGCTTGCTTCTCTCTGTGTAAAGTGTATGTCAAAGCTGAGTAGACCAACCATTTTGGTGCATCACCACATTAGTTTAGGTTTTGATTTCAATATTTCTCTCCCTTTTCATCCCCGCCCTGCCTCCCCTTCCCTCCCGCCCATTGTTAGCGGTAGGAAATCCATGGCCTCAAGGTGCATCAAGGGGAGCTAGCCCCTAATCTAGAGATTCATCCCTCACATTTGCAACCCACAACAAGAGGAATGTCTCCATTGTGCCGCGTGGAGGAAGAGCGTTGAGCCTCCCTTCAGAGGGTGCAATCCACTGCATCAACATTAACCAACTCCAAACATTGTTTGCTAGAATAAATGTTGGCTAGATAACACAAATGTTAGTCAGTAAACTTGTTCTTGATAGCACACTTGCATTATGTGAATACATAATAAGCTGAGTATGACCTTTGTACATGCCTTAAATATGCAAAATAGTCATGATCTTGATAGGCTACAGAAAATGACTATTACCTTACAACAATATTCTTGACCCATTTCAGCCAGCTAGAGTTTAAAATCTCAAAAACAAATATGACTTACACTTGATTTTAGAACATAAAAAGGGTACATACAAATCAATGATATTTACTTTAACCAGATTTTGTACTTGATTGTTTATTATAGATATTTCATTTACTGGTTTCTTTCCATCCTTTTTTTACAATTTCATGTGGAAGCATAATTGATTTTGAAGCATGCCATGTTCTTCAAGTGCCTATTAACCCTATATTTATCATTTGAGAGATTTGTATGTTATTCATCGTCAAAGGAAATTTGGCGAGTTTGATCTATTTATACATGTAAGTCTAAAAGAGAGGCTGCCATTAGCTCAATTGCATGATATACTTTTGATTCTAGCTTGCATTATATCTTTTAATATTCTTGTATATTCACTTTGTACCTAATGGGCATTATATAAATTCTAATTCAGTTCAAATTTAATGTTTTTTCACAGGAAGAACCCTTGTTGTAGAGCATATATCAACCATTATTAGTCGTTTAGTTGGGCTTGTCAACTACCCCTCTTCAATGGTAATTTGTTGTACTGATATAATATGTGCTATGAATGAAATGAATATCATTTAATTCGCTTTACCATTTTTTTTTTCCTCATTCCATTCTTCCTTTTTGTTTTGTTTGGAATCATTTTCATTGTTTCTTGCATTTTTTGGAATATAATGTAATCTTGCATATGATGTTTGTAATATATATCACACTAGTATTATTTTTTATGTTGTTGCACTAGAAGTATACTAGAAGTTAAAGTTACAACAACCAACCATGTCAAGATTCAAAACTTTTTTGTCCCCATTTGACTAGACATCTTTTGAACTCCAAACGCTTAAAATGTTTCAGTTTGTCAAGGGGAAAGGTAACCTAAAATTTTTACTTGCAGAACTTTTCATAATTTTTTCAACAATGCAAAGGCATTGATTTCCATATACGTGATTCCATGGAACAAATACATCTCTACATTGTATGCAACATAGATACACCTAGATATGCTTCTGATGCGTATCCATATTCAAGTATGACTTGGGTAAGATGGGAAGATGCTTCAAGCATGTTTGGTACGAAGTTTGAGTTGTTTCCCTTGAAAATTTAAAGGAAAAGAAAAAATGACTAGAGAAAAGAAATATAGACAAAATATCTTGCCTAATACACAAAGTTAAAAATCCCCCTCTTTTCAAACATACCACTCATCTTTGATCAAATATTTAGAGTGTTTTTAAAAAAACTAATGTGTGCTTTTAGGTTGTTTATAGAGTGATTTGGAAGGTTTGAGGAGCTTATTTTTATACGTGGCAATTCTCTGTTTTTAGTTATAGTTTTGAAGTGATGAATGATATTTAAAATTTTCCAAGTTTTATTGTACAGTAGGGTAAAATATATACCTATGCTTCTTTGAGTTTCTACGAATGGAGGATGTGCTTTTGGAACAAGAAAATGCTTCCCGTATTTTGGGGATGGCAGGGGGATGATGAATAGTGTGTGTACGCATGTGCAGGCGTGTGTGTATATATATAATGCATAAAAATAAAAAATCAAATCATATATATATATATAGTTGCATGATTAAACATCATTGAACATTCTAAAGAGCTGAAATAACATCCATGACATTGAACATTGAATAAAGAACATTGACTGTTGACAATTGAAATCAAAAACTATGTTTGTCTAATACAAATGCAAAATTGTAAATAGGAATATCTGATTGTTATATTATCAATGCCAATGAAAATAAAGTCTAGACTCTGACAACTGTCAACTACAAGAGTCTCATATGACAATTGGGGGGAGGGGGTGTGACCCCACACAATACTAGGTTTTATGTGTCTTGTTTTATAATTTTATGTTTTTAGTTTATTTAGTACACACACACACACACACACATATTGATTTTTTTTTTTTTTTGTAAGTTCTATTTATCCTTTTATTTTCTATTTCATTTTTAAGCTTTCTTTTATCTTTTTAATTTTTAATTTTAATTTTTAATATTTATTCCAATTTTCAAAATTTTATAATCATTTTATTTAGAATCGAACCTAATTGCATTTTTTTCAAACTTTGTGAAAATGAACAAGACTTTATCCTCATTGAACTTGAACTTGGACCTGAACTTTGTAACTTAGGTTGTGATATGTAGTTACAATTTTGCAATTGATATTCCTTTGGTAGTATAGTTTTTTAGAGTGAACGTATATGGCACCGTTGCCTTTGCAAAGCTTTGTTACACTGATGTAAGCTAGAATTGAAAGCCAATCGACAATAACCATTGACGACAAGGCACTACATTATCTTATAAGATCTTACAGCCGAATGTGACCGTGAAGCACAAGGAAAAAAGATTTCACAATGGTGTAAAGAGAGGTGTTATCAAGAAGAAGAATTATCTGAATATTGATGATGTACAAGAAATAATTAATCCCAAACCCCGAACAAAGGTGATAGAAGAAGACAACATGGTCAGAGAGTGGACCAAGAAATCTAATGGTCTACTTGAATGGTGGAACAAGGTAGAAGAAAAAGGCCATGAGAGACAACCAATTCTAAAAATCCATCAAAAGAAGTTAGAGTTGGAGCTGAAGTCAGAATCAAGAAAGGGTTCAAGTGAAATTGAAGAACCCTATGCCAATTATGAATAATGAGTTGGTAGAGATTGCCAGAAAACTTCCCCTTCTAGAGGAAGGAAGTGCGAATCTTGGTGATCAAAGACAATGAGTAACTATTGTAGAAGAGTCCATAGAATCTAGTGAGGTTTCGACAGAGCCGGCTCTTTTTGAGAGAAGTATTTATTTCAAGATGGATTTTAATAAATAATTCTTCATGGAAGGAGAAAGAGCAGTGTACAAGACGAATAGCCATGGAATTGAAGATTGCTAACTGAATATGTAGAGCCAAAGACACTAAGGCAGCCCCAGTGTCACTTTGGAGTGATCAGTACTTGAGGGGAACTTGACGATAAGCAAAACATTGTACAGATCGCTGCTAAAGGAAGGGTCAAGTATGTTGACGTGTCCGACAATGCTGAGAAAGCAGAGGATTGTCCAACACAAACATTCCTGAGGAGGATTGTATTCGAAGAACCAAATTAGGACTCAATGGTCACATCCATATGCACCCCATCAACTGTTGGCCATTTCTTTTGGCCCACATACCAAAATTCTGACTAATTTGAAAAACTATGAACTCCATCAGAAAATCTACAGACTCCATTTGTACAGTGATGAACTTCAGTAACGAACCTTTGGACATGCATAAAAATGATGTAGAAGCATTTGTTAAGTTAAAGAGAAGTTATAAAGAAGATTTCGGGTTTTGTCGTGCAGAAGGCTTCAAGCTTTACAAGGTGGAAGACTTTGGGTTTTCGAAAGTACCTTGGTTAATTTGGCAAGTAAGTTGTAAGTAGTCACAACTCTGAAGTAAAGTGACTCCACAACCTCGAGTTGCTCTATCTAGCATTCCGTGGGTTTGTGGAGCTGTTTTACTTAAATTGCCTTATAAGTTGAAAATAGTGGAAAGTTTGAAGTAGTAAGCAGTGAGATTTGAGAAGTCCAAAGTAGGCAAGTGTGGAAAACCCGATCAAGCAAAAGCCAAGTGCAAAATCTCATTTTCAGCTAAGTCTTTACTTACATTTTTTCAAACTTTTAGTGTCGGAATTCTTTCAGACTTTGTCCAAAAGAAAAGTTCTGAAAGCTTGTTTTCTTTAGAGAAGTGCCCAAGCAAGGTTTTCCAAAGGATCTTCTCTTTAAGCAAAATGCCCTATACAACTTTCCAATCCATGGGAGGAGACATATTACCAAACGCTTATGAGGTGGCTATTAAAGCAGAAAATTGCCTAGTTCAGGTTGGCAAGCTTACTCCTAGACCCTCAATGCCCCTTTTCCTTGAAATTAGATCACCTCCGGAAGTCATTCCCCCACTTGATGTTATTCTTCCAACTCCAACAATTGCTACTATACCTTCACCTAAGCAGGAAAAGGCCTCCACGAGCGGATCAAGCGATTCCCAAGAGCAAAAAAACTACCTAGAGCTTAAGAGCATGCTCCAATCCTTGACAAATGATGTAGTAAATATAAAAACGCAGGGTCAGTTCAATAAGCCATAATAGGCTCCATATCAGTCTTAGCAACAATCTTATCAATGCAATAGATCACCCTTCAAGGGAAACTTCCAAGGTCAGAACAGAGAGCAAGGGCAAGGACAATTACAATCCAAACGCTGTAGGCTCTTCCAACACCTTGGTTTTTGTTCAAAACAATATGGCTCAAGACGCTGAAGGGACAATGCCTTGGAATCAGTGTTTTGGGCAATCCATTGTCCCAACCAATGTTGCTAACCAGGGATTGAACAACCAATGGCAGCAGGGAGTTGCTTATGGATATAACCAAGCCTTAATGGCTCAAAGCACGGAGATTCCCATAATACCAAGGCCAGGACAGTGTCCACAAGACCAAGGATCTGATCAAGTACCAAACCAACCGGATGCTACAATGGTCATCAGTGAGCAAGAAGAGTGTTATGCATCCAATCAACAGGGCAGCTCCAGTCAAGCTCATGTCCCAGTGTTGGCAAATACAAGATTCAAAAGAAGGAATATGGGTGACAACCAGGGAGCATTCAAGGAACCCCCTGCCAACACTCCTTCATTTTCCAAGCCTAAGAGCTTGTTGTCACTCCAAAGGTTTCGACACCTCCACAAGGGTCATAGATTCAACAAACAATAGTGGCTCCCAAAGCACAAGCAAAAGTTAGCAATACATCAATCAACATTGTTGAACAAATGAAGAAATTCAATGTGAGAGTACCAATGTGGGACATGCTTTGTATGCCCGGTCAAGTGGATATCCTTCAAGAAGGTTTGTCCAAGATAGGTGTTACAACAACTGCGGGTTAACAACCAAGCAAAGACGCTGAGGTCCTTGCTAAAGCAGCCAAGGGTCCTATGGGAGAAATGTCAAGTAATGTGTTCAAACCTCCTCCTTTCTAGATTTCATTAATCATTGGTGACTCTTTGGTGCATAGTTGCTTGGTAGATAGTGGAGCTAGCACTTCGGTTATGCCAAAGTCCATAGCTGATCAATTGAACCTCAAATACGAGCCGCATACCAAGGGAGTTCTGCAGGTTGACGGTTCTTCCACAAAGCCATCTGGTATCATCAAGTATTTGAATATGACCCTACATGCTTGTCCTATTGTTTCAATGGCTCAAGTTGTGTTGATCCTTGTGTAACTCCTCGCTTTGCATTATGCTTCTCTTGAGAATTCACAGCCAAGATTGGGGGTTATCTAGTAGCAGATTGGTCCTACATGGCATTCAGAACAAGGTATGGGACTAAGCTATCAATCAAGGCTGAGCCCATGGCACAATTCCACATTCAGCCTCATCAGCCAGATAGCATAACCATCAATTATACCATCCTTGACGAGGATGAATTTACTACTGGTCAAGCGCTGAATACTCATCATGAAGAGTTCCCAGACTTGTTCTTAGATGAGCTATGGGGGGATAACCAATTTCTCAACCCTTTGGAGGGTGTTGAAGAAAGAGACATGGGTGTCTATTTGCTACATGAAGAAAATCAGCTCACGCCTTCCCTCATTGGACCTAAAGAAGACCTCAATGGTATGTGGAAGTTGTTCTTTGACGGTTCAAGGAGCAAAAATGGAGTAGTTGCAGGGGCAATGTTGATTTCCCCTTCAGGTAATAAGCATTTCTCTTCCTATATGTTCCATTTCAGTTGCTCTTCTAATGCAATAGAATATGAAGGCTTGATCCGTGGTCTCCATTGGGCCAATAAAAGAGGAATCAAAATGTTGCAAGCATATGGAGACAACGAGCTTCTAGTGAACCAAGTCAGAGGCTTGAACATCACAAAGAATCCTTTGACGAGGTCTAACAAAAATAGAGTGCGGAACCTAATTGAAGATTTTGAAGCCTTCAACATCCAAGCTGTACCAAGGAACTAGAATTAACATGCTGACAGGTTAGCAGTGGTGGGAGCTCAATTCGATATTCCGACTAAACTAAAAGAGGCCGAGGTTCAGCCACATGTCAAGGTGGTGGTGAGGCCATCAGTGCTAGATAATGAAGTCCATTGGCAAGTTTTCGAAAATGACAGACAAATTGTTTGTTTCTTGCAGTAGGACATAGAGATTTCCTCAATAAACCAAGGTAAATTTCAACATCAGTATGAGGATCAAATTGTTCAGCTGAAGTCTAACAAACTTCCTAAAGGGTTGGTCACACTTGAGGGCCTTTTCCATGAGGGAGACCATATGAGGAAAGAAAAGGCGGTAATGCCAACCAATGAAGAAGACTTTGAGAGAGTCCTCATCTTCAAAGACAAACTTCTCAAGTTCGAGAAGGTAAGCAACAAGGCTGAGAGGCATGCTTTGATAGCACTCTTACAAGAATATGAAGACATCTTTGCTTGGGAATACAGTGACCTGAAAGGTTTTGATCCAAAGTTAGCCCAACATACTATAGAATTGGAGGCCAATGCTAAGCCTGTGAGGCAAAAACAAAGGCCCGTTAATCCCAAAATTGAAGAGCTAATGAAGAGAGAGCTAACCAAGTTAATTGAATCCAAGATCATCTTCCCCATCAAGCACTCATCATGGGTAGCCAATTTGGTGCCTGTAAGGAAAAAGAGTGGGGAGATTAGGCTATGTTTTGACTTCAGAGATTTGAACAAAGTCTCCTTGAAGGATCATTACCCTCTACCATCCATGGAGCAGCTTCTTCAAATAGTTGCAGGTTCATAACGTTTTTCTCTTTTGGATGGGTACTCGGAATACAACTAAGTATTGGTAAAAGAAAAAGATCAGTACAAGACTACCTTCACCACTAAATGGGGAACGTACGCGTACCAAAAGATGCCCTTTGGTTTGTCAAATGCTAGGGCAACTTTTCAAAGAGCCATGGACATGGATTTCCAAGGATCGCTGAACCAAATGGTGCTAGTCTACTTGGATGACATCACGATTTTCTCCAAGAATGTCAACAAACACATGGACCACCTGAGGCTGATCTTTGAAAGATGCAGGGAGTATAGGATCTCGTTAAATCCCAAGAAGTGTGTGTTTGTCGTACACGAAGGTAAGTTGTTGGGCCACATCGTTTCAAAAGAAGGGCCGTCTATTGATCTTGAAAGGGTAGATGCCATCTTAGCACTCTCTCTCCCCAAGCATAAGAAAGGAGTTTAGAGCTTCCTTGGCAAAATAAACTTTGTAAGAAGGTTCATACCGGGTTTTGCAAGCTTGGTCAAGCCTATTACTGCCATGTTAAAGAAGAGTCAAGTTTTTTCTTGGCCAAGGGAAGGAAAAGATGCTTTTGAAGCCATCAAACAGGCCATTGCCCAAGCACCCTCGCTCATAAATCCCGATTTCTCCAAGGATTTCATGCTATACACCTTTGCCAACGTTGGCAGCTTGTCAGCAATGCTAATACAAAAAAATGGTGAAGGAATGGAGCAACCAATTGCCTTTTTCAGTCAAGGGTTGGAAGGATATGAGGTGAGGTACACTTTTATAGAGAAGCAGATCCTTGCAACAGTGAGTCTTAAGAAGTTCAGACCAATGCTCTCCAACAACAAGATTTATTTCATGGTGCCCCACCCTGGAGTTAGGGCTTTCCTCCTTAACAAAGATCTGAATGAGAAAAGAGCTGGCTGGATCACCAAAATCATGGAGTTTGATGTGGAAATCAACGTGACCAAGTTGGTCAGAGGTAGAGGTTTGTGTGAGCACATGGTGGAAGATCTTCAAAAAGACAAAGAAGTTGCCATGGTGATTCAAGACAACTCACAGACAGAGGCACCTCTACTTCATAAGAGCTGGCTCCATGATATGGCACATTTTCTGCTAATAGGAGAATGCCCCCAAGGTCTAGACAAGGCAAAAAGAAGGTATTTCAGACTTTAGTCCATACCTTATGCATTGGTTGACGGGGTTTTATTCAAAAAGGACCTCAATGGAGTGCTCCTAAGGTGTGTAGATAATGACCAAATAACCAAGCTCTTGGAGCATTTCCATGATGGATCTGCAGGAGGTCATTTAACACCTAGAACCACAGCAACAAAGATAATGAGGGCTGGTTATTACTGGCCCAGCCTTTCAAAGATGCTTATGCATGGGTAAGGTGTCAAAAATGTGCCCTCTTTACGAGTAAGCAAAGATTAGTAGCTTTTCCTCTCAACCCAATTCCGGTAGAGCAACCATTCATGTAGTGGGGTTTGGATTTCATAGGAGTGATCAACCCTCCAAGTGCGGGGCATGAGTGGGTGCTTACTGCAAATGACTACTTCACTAGATGGGTGGAAGGCATCGCGTTGAAAGAAGCTAACGAAAGTGCAGTCCTAGGCTTTTATGACAACATTGTAACCAGGTTTGGTGTTCCATCCACTATCATTTTTGACAATGCATTGGCATTTCTTGGTCTAAAAACAATTGAATTGGCTCTCAAAATGGGCATCTACGTCAGCACCTCTTCCAATTATTATTCTCAAGGAAATGGACTGGCTGAGTCCACAAACAAGAATTTGCTAAGAATCATCAAGAGGACTATGGAGGAAAACCAGAGAGTGTGGCACACCAAACTAAAGACAGCCTTGTGGGCTGACAGGGTGACTCCTAAAGCTGCCATTGGAAATTCTCCATATGTTTTAGTATATGGAAGGGAGGCCAAGTTGCCCATTTCTCTTGAGTTGTCTGCATTGGAACTAGCCCATCAGCTGGAACTATTGGAAGAGGAGCCCGTGAACGTGAGACTGACTGAACTCATGGAGCTTGAAGAAACGAGAGACCTTGCAATGAAAACATTAGAATTACATCAAGCTCAAGTCAAGAAAGCTTTTGACAAGAGAGTCATAGCAATGAACTTCAAGGAAGGAGACCTAGTTCTCAAGTGGGATTCAAATAGGGCCAAGCCAGGCAACCATACCAAGTTTTACAGCGTGTGGAGTGGCCTTTATTTGATCCATGGATGCAAACAACATAATGCTTTTCAGCTTGCCCAACTGGATGGAGAGGTATTACCCATCCCACTCAATGGAATTCATCTAAAGTCTTGCTATTAAAAGTGTTCGCAACCATTGTATATATTGTACATTTTGTATAGTTTTTCATGTTTTCTCCTAAGTGCCTTGATCACATCTTTTCAGTTGTGTGTTTCCCTTCATAAGTGCCTTGGGCACTTTGTTTTGTTCTGGTTGTCCTTGTTACTTCAAGGGAGTTTCCAGACAGGGTCAGCATTGTCAAAGACATTAGTGACTGCGTGCCCAATGGATTGGATGAAGCAAATGAGCTGGGTTCTCAAACATAGCAAGCATGCTTCCTTGTGAGTCACCAAAAATGTTGGACATTTCTTTTGGCCCACATACCAAAATTTTGACTGATTTTAAAAACTACGGACTCCATCAGAACTACGAACACCATCGGAAAATCTACGGACTCCATCAATACAGCTATGGACTTCAATAACGAACCTCCGGACATGCATAAAAGGGATGCAGAAGCATTTGGTAAGTTAAAGAGAAGTTATAAAGAAGATTTCGGGTTTAGTCATGTAGAAGGCTTAGGGCTTTACAAGGTGGAAGACTTCGGGTTTCTGAAAGTACTTTGGTTAATTTGGCAAGTTGCAAGTAGTCGCAACTCCGAAGTAAAGTGACTCCACAACCCTAAGTTGCTCCATCTAGCGTTCCGCAGGTTTGTGGAGCTGCTTTACTTAAATTGCCTTATAAGTTGAAAACAGTGGAAAGTCCGTAATAAGTAGTGAGGTCTGAGAAGTCCAAAGTAGGCAAGTGTGGAAAACCCGATCAAGCAAAAGCCAAGTGCAAAATCTCATTTTCAGCTAAGTCTTTACTTACATTTTTTTGGACTTTTAGTGTCGGAATTCTTTTGGACTTTGTCCAAAAGAAAAGTTCCAAAAGCTTGTTTTCTTCAGAGAAGTTCCAAGCAAGGTTTTTCGAAGGATCTTTTCTTTAAGCAAAATGCCCTATACAACTTTCCATAAAGGTGCATTTCTCGAGAAAGCGGTCCTTTTTATTGTTTTCAAAGGGCCATTTTTCACTTTTCCGAAAGGCACTTTAAAAAAATGGTCCTCTTCAA
Source organism: Torreya grandis (assembly GCA_037957365.1). Classification (NCBI taxonomy): domain Eukaryota; kingdom Viridiplantae; phylum Streptophyta; class Pinopsida; order Cupressales; family Taxaceae; genus Torreya; species Torreya grandis. Next base: position 2,320,757 of record JARHVA010000473.1, read on the forward strand.
AATTTCCAAAAGGTAGCTTTTCAACTTTTCCAAAGGGTTGGTTCCTTTCAGAAGGGCTATTTTCAAAAGTTTTAAAGGACTTTTCCAAAAGGGCGAGGTATTTTTTCGAAAGAAAAGACCGTTGCATTTTTTTCGAAGGGTTTGTTTGGATCTTCGAGGGGCAATTTGCAAAGGAAAGAATTCCTTCGGACTTTTTGTTCGAAGGAAGTTTACGAAGGAAAAGGCCATTCAAAAATTTCCGAAGGGTAGAATCCCTTAGGAAGATGATCAATTACAAAATCCCAAAAGGTATCTGCCTTTTGGGAAGGATCATTTCAATAAAGCCAAAGGTCCATTTCCTTTCGGGGAGTCCAATTCAAGAAGGCTGAGGGCACATTCAGAAAGGGCGAAAGGATCATTGCAAAAGTTCGAAGGGTAGTTACCCTTCGGAAGAGGACACTTAGCATATTTCCGAAGGGTCCTTTCCCTTTGGAAAGGACACTTGCACAACGCTGAAAGACCAATTGTAAAGCAAAGGAATGGCCCGAAGGAAGTAGCCGTTGGATTCAAATGGCCTGAGAAAGTTGTAAAAGACACTTCGGAAAAATGCCGAGGGAATTCCTTCGGAAGAATAAGCTTCGGGAAAGTAGTTCGAGACTTTGTTGTGGGAGAAAATCTGAGGGAAAAGGCTCTAAGGCAAAAGTTTTGTAGAAAAGCGGTCCGAAAAGAAGAAAGTTGCAAGGAATGATAAGTCCGAAGCAAGCTGTGAGCAATGAGAATCTCGAAGAAATAAGAAGGTAAGTAGTAAGCAGTAAGGAGAACAACAAATAAAGAGGTGAAACTTGTCAAGATCGCGTGAACCCAGATCGACGAAGTGAAATAAGTCAAATGGTCATGGGATTCCAAGATTTGACATGTGGCAAGAAATGGAACGTGTCGACAAGTCAGGAGAAGGATCCAAGGGCTCATGATTGATCATGCATTCAGATCCAATGGAGCGAATACACAAGTGGAGTCGGTGAAACCAAGCAGATCAATGACATAAAGGACCAAACGACTAAGGCAAACGCAACAGAAGTAAAGACGACTCAAGTTGAACCAAGATGGCAATAAGACCCAGACCCCGTCATTAAAGCTCCTGAAGGAAACAAAAGAGTCGTTTGCACCCATTTGTACAAAGTGGGTGAGCGACTTGAATGAAGACGTAGTGCCATGCTTCCGATCATGCCCTCGACAAGCTACCGCTCAAAACAGGTTCGATCATGACGCTGCCAAGTACACAAGTATGGGGGCCTTATCCTGGCGACAAAGGATAGTTGATGTATTCAGGGATTCGAGGAAGCTGCAAAAAAGATCTCGATCATTTATGACCCCTCTCTGTTCTCTCACACAGGTCCCCTCTTCTCTCACCCCCTTTCTGCTATATATACAGGGTTTTGGGCCTTAATAAGGATCCCTCGACTGGTGATAGAGGCACTTTGTCAAAATTTCCTTGTAACACTCTCTTGAATCAATACAACTTTCTGATTTCCGTTGAAGTCAAGTGTGCATTATTGAAGTTTAACTTGTAGAATGTATGTTTTTCCTCATCATCTGTGATTTCTCTACGCACCTCGCTTCAGTTTTCTTGTTTTTCTTCAGGTCGTGTGATGTGTTAGCCTTTGGTGCCTTTTTGAAGCGTTATGAGTCATAGTGTCTCTCCTACAGACCTATTTCTTCCTGTCCTTCAAAGTGCATCTTTCCCTTTGACCTCCACACAGCGATTGTGCTTGTAGCTCTGACATAGGATTAGCTAGACTTATCTTGTTTAAGTCCAATAGTAGTCACTAAGGTTCCTAGTCTGAATGTGGATCACTCTCTTTTGGTGCATCACCTCCCTTAGCTTAGATTTTCCTTTTTATGTTATCCTCCCATCCCTTTTCCTTAGTCAGCAGTAGATTTTAGCGTGGGAGATGAGAGCTGAAGTGAAGCATCTAAGGAACTAGCCTCATTGAAAAGCCTAGAGGTTCAACCTCATGATAGGATACCCACAGCGTGAGGTTGTCCCAACGCTTGTAGCTGGGAGTGAGAGAGCCTGAGAAACTCTTCCACAAAGGGTGCAATTCTAGCCTACAACACCAACTATATCTCAAAAAAAAAAAAAAAAAAAAGTTGCCAAAGTTTACAAGTGACAACTCTGAAGATCCATTGCAGCATTTTAGGACTTACATCAGAATATAGAGTGCCAATGGGTAGATAGATGAGTGTCATCAGTTGCTGTCTTTTCTAACCATACTTTTAGGAGTGGCTATTGAATGGTATACTAATTCACTGACAACTGTTATGTCATCATGGGACATACTTTGGGAGGCATTTGAGAATGAATTAAAGCTCTTTAGAGACGACAATAAAATTGGCGGGAAAATCTATAAAGCCCGACAAGGTAAACATGAAAATATATGACTACTATTGCCTCTTGTTTCCTGTTGGTCATTGATGCAGGAGCCTCTCCAGAGATCAAGCAATCTTGCATCAACTTAAAAAAATTAGTAGTGTGTTCGTGTGGTCTTATTGGTTTAGCTGTTGTTTTGGCATGGTGAAGATCATCTGAGAGAAGTATCAATACTGCAACATTTTAATTGCATCAAGTATATCAGAGAAGGATCAGTTTGAAGAAGCTCCCTAGTTCCAAGCAAGTTGGTTGAGTTTCTCAACTATTAGTAGAATTTGGAGAGTGTTTATATCTGTTGAAGGGCTAAAACAGATAGGTTCTAGTGTAAAGTTAAAAAGGGCATCAAGGACTTCCTTAAACCTGAATGTGATTGCATATGTGGATTCCTCTTGAAAATTTATGCGCTTAAAAAAAACATCTCGTTTCAAGTCCATATGCAAAAGTTATGGCCTTTGGTAGTTGGCAAAGCACAGTGGCAAAACTTCTTCGTCACTTTTGCAAGCTTAAGCGGCGGTTTCGCAACTGATAGTCTACATAAAGTGGCAATTTTGCACCTGCCAATCTACATGATGTGGCGGTTTCAGAACCCCCAGACTACTTAAAGCGGTGGTTTTGGAACCGCCAGACTACACAAAGCGGTGGTTTCACCCATGTGAATTGTAAATAGAAAGTAACAACCAAGAACGCTTGAGATTCTCATCATGGGTGTTTTCAAGAGTGTTTTGTCTTCGAAGGTACATCTCCAATAGGCATAAAGGAAGTGATTTCAGAGGGGAAAGTTAGTCTTTTTGAGAGAGGAGATTCAAGAGTGCTTGGGAGAGAGCAGAGAGTGGGTTCAAGTCCATTGAGGCATTGTTTGTAATGACTTCTTCATGTTTGTAGGTAAAGAGTATGAGGAGTGTGTGTAAGCTTTTGTAGCTTGAAAGGAAAACATAATTAAAGTGTTGTCTTGAGTGTGAAATTTCAGTGTATGATATATGAATATGTTTAATGTTGAGTGAATTGAGTAAAGGTTAAGAAAAAGGTTGTACATAATTGGATCCTCTATCCTTGACTGCACTAATTGGTATCAGAGCAAGGTTACAACTTTGCAAGAGTGTTTGTTCCCAATTAGAAAAGAATGGGTAGAGGGCATGAGTAAAGTGTTGTGAGAAGAGAGTGTTCAACATCTTTTGTGGGTGGGTAGAGAACTGAGTGTTGAAGTAATTGTCTATAGTAGTGTGTGACCTTTGTAGGTTTGCAAACAAGATATTGCAGCAATAGGTTGTGGTTGAGAGAAAGTCCAAATGCCTCCAAGAACGATGGGAAGAACTGGAGTAGTGGTTGCCAATGTTGCAGCAAGGTTGGATGAGATGTTGAGAGTTATGTAGGTAAGGTTATTTGTGTTAAAGTTATAATTAGTTATTAGTTAATGTTTAACTAGCGGGCAGTTATCAAACCTTCCTAACTAATGTAACCACTTTCTACTTAATAAAAACACATACACACAAGTGTGTAAGTGTGACGTGTGCCTTCCATTTCTCTTAATTATTTCAACATTCATTTGCTAACATTGTTATTAGAGCCAATTGTTCAAAGAAGCCCTAGTCAGGTGCGAACAAAGCACATTGTTCAAGGAAATCCTGATTCAAGGGTATGGACTGTGAACAAAGAAGAGGAAAACATGAACGATCATGTGCAGTAATACAAATCATAAACACATGTTCACGGAACAGAGGTCAAGGTTGAAGAAGACATGCTCATAACAAAGCATTAGGGCAAGAGCATCTTTCAAGAGGACAACATAGATTAGAATGGCAACAAAAGTCAAAAAATATTTGTGCAATGCAGAATGCAAGGGCACAACATGGCATGATGGTAGAGAAGAAGATACAATGTAGAACACAATTTGAAAGAAGACAAAACACAATGCGAGTTGAAAGTTTTGGGTCCATGCAGAACGCGAGGGCACAAGGAGTGAAGAAGTTAGTGCAAAAATAACAAATGTTTTACAATGCACGAGTTTAATAGTACAAAAAACATGCGATGAAGAGAAAAAACATAGAGTAGTCACTTAGAGCACGGTGAGGAGATACTGAACAAAAAAACCTTGTAGCGAAGGAAAACCCAACCACAATACAACATTTGTACGCGAAGGGGAAGAACTGGAAGTCGGTAAATCTCTGAAATTCCTTTTATAAGCAAAGTTTGGGAAGAATAGTAAGTCGGTAAATGTTTGAATTCTATTTTATAAGCAATGTCTGAAAATTATACTTCTTTGGTTGCATTAATTTTTGGGTTATAAAACCATACTTTGCATGGTGAATTTTTTTTGAGTCACGGTTCAGAAAAGTGTATTTTCTCTGCTGCATTGATTTCTAGGTCAGTCAAACAACTATAATTTTTCTGTTGAATTAAATTATGGATTTGAAAACTGTAGTTGCTTTGATTTTCAGGTCAGCTATGTCCAAAAATTGTAGTTGCATAGATTTCCAAGTCAGCCTTTATTGTATTTTTTTTGTTCAGAATCAAATGTTGTGTTTAAAATGGCCAACATACAAAACTTGGTTTTGCTGGAAGCGCAAAAGTTAATTGGCCATAACTATAATGTCTAGAGTCATAAGATTTTGACAATTGTGGAATATCGTGATTGTGACAAAATAATTCTCAGCACTAAAGCAAGTCTTGATACAAACTTTTCGGATTATGACATGTTATAAGGAGGCCTTGTTATTAAAATTGTGTGTCAGATGACATGATTCTTGAGGTACAGAATGCCATTGTGGGAAGTGCATTATGGACCAATTTGTAGAGTAAATACCAAACTTAGTAGAAACACTGAGTTTTGTACTTGAAAAATGTACTATTTTCCACAAAGACGTCGGAGGATGACTCTTTGTCAGAACACCTACTTCAGATGAAAAATCTCTAAGACCATTTATCAGCGAACAAAAAGGTGTATGATAATGATATGATGATGTTGGTTTCGAACAATTTGCCATCCTTGTATGAATCATTCGTGGAGGCTCTACACTTGATGGTGGAAAGTAACACCTTGACACGTGATCAAGCTAGTTCTTAATTGCTGCAAAAATAACGTAGATAAATACAAAATGAATCCAATAGTGGACAAGCAAAGAGTGCATTAGCTTCTCAGTTGAAAGGGAAGAGAAAATGTATCCTTGTTGATTCATCTTCTAAATACCAGGTGAAGTGTTTTTACTGTCATAAGGTTGGGCATCTCAAAAAGGATTGCCGGAAGAGACAATATGTACTTTCCCAAAAGAATAGTCAAATGACAAATGTGGTTGTAGTTGATGAAGGATGAAATTCTGAAGAAGATTATGCCCTCATGGCATTATACTAAAAAAATATTATTACCAGTTGCTAGTTCATTGATTTTGGTGCATCCTGACATTTCACATGTAAGGATTGGTATGTCAAATCTACTACAAGTACAAACTTTACCGATTCATTTTTATTAGCTAATGGTCAGTCATATGCAGTAGAGGGGATAGGAGATATTAGCATAGTTTTGAATAATGCTAGAAAAATCAAAGTATAAAATGTTAGCTATGTTCCCAACATGAATAAAAATCTCTTATCTGTTAGCTAGTTAATGAAAAATCCCAACATTGTTGTACATTTCTTTATGAAATAGTGTATTTTGTCTGATGTTAAACATGATAGAGTGGTTGCCCTAGGTATTGGGCAAGGTGGCTTGTATATATACTTGTTCACCCTACCACAATGAACATAAATGCATGTGTGGGGGGAGATTCCATGCATGATGTGCAAAAAAATGATTTTTCTTATAGGCATGTTGACCTTGGATGAATCAAGTTTTACATGTACTAGTGGTGGAGGGAAATACCACTATAAAGAACATGTTGGAGGATGCAATTCCTCAATCTCAGTCACATGCATAGGCAATTATGCAGGAGGATGATATGCCTAAGTCATAGATATTGGCTTAGAGTACTGGAAACAATGTTGTTCCTTCAATAGAGCATGACCATTTTGCTCTCATTTTTTACCTTTGTATGGTACTTGAACATTTGGTTAGACGCCCCTTTGGCTGCAAATGGGTGGACAACAATTGTATTTTGGACAAGTACACTGATCATCTTGTTGTGAAAGGCTTTTCACAATATGTGGGAATATTTAAGGAGATGGTTTCCTCTCTTGTTGCAGAGTTATATTTTACTCCCACTACCACTAACGAGTTGGTTTCTACTCTTGTGAAGATGATCACATTCCGCTTGCTTCTCTCCACAACTCCTCAGTTTGGTTTCTTGAGCAAAAGTTTGGACAAGGAGGTCTTCATGGTGATGTCTTAAGGTTTTTAGGTTGGTCCTGATCATTCGGTTTGCAGGATGGTTAAGTTCATGTACGGACTTAAGCAGGCTCCACAAGCCTGATATACTTTGTTTAAACATCATTTCTAGGATTTTGGATTTAGAACTATGGAGATTGGGCTGAAGCTATTAGCCAATGATGATTCATCACCGGTCAACGAATGACCCTACAACGAATTGGATAGCTTGATACATGTTATGTCCACATGGCTGGATCTTTGTTTTGTTGTTGGCTATCCTTTTCAGTTTTTGTCTACATCAAAACCCCTACATTGGACGACAACAAAATGCCATAGGACTGTAGATTTCAAGTTGTTATCTTCAGAATAGTTTGTAAATATAATGACTAAACTTTTTGGTCCTATTGTGTTTGTAAAAGTTCGGGACAAACTTGGAGTAGTCTCTAGTTTAGTCATTAAGGGAAGGTGTTAAAGTTGTAATTAGATATTAGTTAATGTTTAACTAATGGGAGGTTATCAAACCTTTCTAACTAATGTAACCACTTTCTTCTTAATAAAAAGATTGACATACAAGTGTGTAAGTGTCGTATGCAATCCATTTCTCTTCATTCTTTCAACATTCATTTGCTAGCAATCTACTATTGAAATTGAAGAGGATAGAGGAAGAGTATTCATCCCAAGGGATGATGTGGAAAATGAAGAGTTGATAGAAGATGTCGCAGCATCAGTTGAATAGTTGGATGAAGGAGATAATAGACTTTTTAGAGCCATTTCAAAAATTGGGAGAGGAGCAAAGGTGAAGGTTTGAAGCTTTTGAGGAACTTTGAATCTGGAGGAGTTGATTGATTGGCTCAATGAGATGTAGTATTTTGATTTTGATGAAGTGGATGACCAAAGGAAGGTGATGGTGGCTTAGACCAAGTTGAAAGGTCATGCAGCCATATGGTGGAAGTAGGTACAAATAGAGAGGAATAGAAGGGTAAGGACAAGATTATCCAATGGGAGAGGATGGTTGCAACGTCGAAGGGAAAATTTCTGATTGGGGATTATCAACTATATTTGTTGAAGAGGCTCTAAGACTTGTGGCAAATGGAGTTGAGTGTAAAGGACTACACGGAGGAGTTATACAAGATCACAATACGAGCTGGTCATGGTGAGATGTACCAAAATAAGGTGGCAAGATACATCAATGGGCTAAGGCTGAATATTCAAGATGAACTCAGCTTAGTGAGGAAGCATTGAGTGGAAGAAGCATACAAATATGCTTTGAGAGTAGAAGAGAAGTTGTCTAGAAGGCAACAAAGTGTAGCTAGATGAAGAGGGAAGTACAACAATGGTATAGGACAACCTCCAAATGAAGGCAATCAATAATGGAATGAGGAGGTAGCAAGCACTTCTCAAGTGACAAATCAACAAGCTAGAGAGCGAGCTACCTCTGCAAGGGAAAGGGGCAAGTACGGATGAGGGAGAGGAAGATTGTTCAATGGGACATGCTATAGGTGTTGGGAGTTTGGGCCTTATGCTTTTGAGTGTCCTCGTACTCAATGTGATGGTGAGAAGAGAAGGAATGAAGTGTGCAATTTGCCCACACTGAAGTGGAATCCGAGACATCCCATGTGCATATGAGGGAACCATAACAAGGAGAGGTTTTACTAGCAAGGAGGAAAGTCTTGAAGGTTGAAAAGAAGAATGAGGAGTACTAGAGGAGGCACATTTTCAAATCCCATGCAAGACAAATGATAAGTGTTGCAATGTTGTGGTTGATGGTGGAAGTTGTGTAACTTTGTGTCCTCTAAGATGGTCCACAAGCTGAATTTGGTGTGTACGCTATCCAAAACCATATAGAGTGTGTTGGTTGTTAGAGGGAAGTGGGAAAGCTATGAGGGAATGTTGTGAAGTGGAAGTGTAGATTGGTAGATATCATGATAAGGTTTTGTGTGATGTCTTACACATGGATACCTTCCATGTTTTGTTGGGGAGACCTAAGCAATTTGACAGGGAAATGTTGTATGATGGGAGAGCTAACACAATGAGTGTTAAGAAAGATGGGCAAAGGTATATCTTGAATCCCTTGAAGGGAAAAGTGGACGAGGATAAGCACAAGAATCATCTTGTTACGCATGTTCGTGAGCATGTGTTGCCGAAGAAAGTGAAAGGAGATTCACTCTTATTTGGGGTAGAGACAAATGAGGGTGAAGAGTTATCTACAACAACTAAGAGGAAGATGAAGCATCTAAGATTGATATCAGTTTATATGTGTACGACAAAGAAAGGGAAAGAATTGAAGATTTGTGAAAGAAGAGGTCATCCCAATATACGAGGATGGGATGAATTAGGGTTGAGTGTGTTAGGCGAAGGACAATTTGCAATTCAACAACTTGGGTGAAAAATATGGTGCTATATCACATCATGGAGGGCATGGTGTGGCTTTTTGCCAAAATTGAAAAGGTTGGTTCTACCACCTAGCCCAAAGTTGTGAGCACTACGCTCACAAACTCTTTCCTAGGGTGTCTGTTGTAGGAGCATCGCGGGAGATCAAGTAAACTTGCATCAACCAAAAGAAAATAGTAGTTCTATTTTTGTGTGGTCTTGTTGGTTTAGTTGTTGTTTTGGCAATGTGGAGAAGATCCAAGGGAAGTATTAGTACTCCAACTCTTCAGTGGCATCAAGTATATCAGAGAAGGAACAATTTCAATAAGCTACCTGGTTCCAACCGAGTTAGTTGAGTTTCTCAACTATTGGTACCATTTAGGTAGTGGTTGTGTCCGTCAAGGTCTAAAATGGATAGGTTGTGGGGCAGAAGTGAAAAGGGCATCAAGGACATCCCTAAACCTTAATATGATTGCACATTTGGATACATCTCGAAACTTTATGCACTTTAAAAGAAACATCTTGTTTTGAGTTCATATGCAAAAGTTATGGCCTTAGATGTTGCAGACTTTGCGCAATGACAAAACCGCCCTGATAGTTTTGCAAACTTAAGTCGCAGTTTCACAACCCCTAGTCTGCATAATATGGTGGTTTCGAAACCACCGGACTACTTAAAGTGGCACTTTTATCTGCGTGAATTGTAAATAGAAAGTAACGACCAAGAACACTTGAGATTCTCATCATGGGCATTTTCAAGAGTATTTTGTCTTTGAAAGTACATCTCCAGAAGGCATAAAGGAAGTGGTTTTAGAGGGGAGAGTTAGTCTCTTTGAGAGAGGAGATTCACGAGTGCTTGGGAGAGAGCAGAGAGTGGGTTCAAGTCCATTGAGGAATTATTTGTAATGACTTCTTCATGTCTGTAGGTAAAGAGTTTGTAGAGTGTGCGTAAGCTTTTGTAGCTTGAAAGCAAAACATGAATAAAGTGTGTGAACTTTGAGTGGATGATATATGAATGTGTTTAATGTTGAGTGAATTGAGTAAAGGTCAAGGAAAAGGTTGTTCTCAATTGGATCCGGCATCCTTGATTGTTTTAATTGGTATCAGAGCAAGGTTATAACTATGTGAGAGTGTTTGTCCTCAATTAGAAAAGAATTGGTAGAGGGCATGAGTAAAGTGTTGTGAGAAGCAAGTGTTCAACATCGTGTGTGCGTGGGTAGAGAATTGAGTGTTGAAAGTATTGTCTAGAGGAGTGTGTGGTCTATGTAGGTTTGCAAACAAGATATTGTAGTAGTGGGTTGTGGTTGAGATAACGTCCAAATGCCTCCAAGAACAGTCGGAAGAACTAGAGCAATGGCTGCCAATGCAGTAGGAAGGTTGGATGAGGTTGTAGAGATGTTGAGAGTTATGTAGGCAAGGTTATTTGTGTTAAATTTATAACTAGTTATTAGTTAATATTTAACTAATGGGCAGTTATCAAACCTTCCTAACTAATGCAACCACTTTCTGCTTAATAAAAAGATAGACACACGAGTGTGCATGTGTCGTATGCCTCCCATTTCTCTTCATTCTTTTAGCAATTATTTGCTAACATTGGTATTAGATCCAATCATTCGAAGAATCTCTAGTCGGATACGAGCGGAGCAAACTGTTTGAGGAATTCTTGAGGGTAGGGCATGAACAAAAAATAAGAATAAGTTTGAAGATTGTGATTAGAAGATTAGAAGGAAAACATGAATTTGGACACAACAGACTTGCAATTTGCAAGTAGGGGTCATGATGAGTTGGTTTGTCATGAAGGTTCGCAGAGGATAGGATTGAAGATAGTCAGATCGCAGGTACACGACACAAAGAAGAAAAATGCAAAGAATCACCGAATAAAAATGTTGAAGAGAGAAGAAAATGCGAGTTTCAGGAGAAGAAGGATTTTGAACCAGAAGCAAGATAGCATTTAAACCAGAAGAGAACAACATAGAAGGCAAACAACAACAATAATATGTGATCAAATTGAGTTTGTGATGTATTAGGGCCGATACAACCCTGTAGAGTTGTTAGTGCATAGCAAATTTATAGCAACATGAAAGAAAAATGTGAATAACCCAAGGAGTTGGGCATAGCGAAAGGAAAACGGAAAAGCTTTTATACTTGCATGAGATTTTTAGACCAGAACACAATGTGACAGAGGTAGAGAGAAGATTTCCATAGTCATGAAGAAGAGACTCGTGAAGAAGGCAAAGGAAGACGAAATCTCTAGAATGGGATCTAGTATAGGCATGAATTGTGCTATAAATAAATCTATTGAAGTTCCATTTATAAGCAAATTCAACAAACTGTAGTTTTGTTGCATTCATTTATGAGTCAATCAATTGTGCTTTTTTTGTTAAATTGATTTCTGGGTCTAGAAAAATGTACTTTTTTGGTTGCATTGATTGATGGGTCAGTCCTATATTGTTCTTTTTTTGTCCAAAGTCAAACATTGTGTATAAAATGCCAACATACAAAATTTGGGTTTGCCGGAAGTGTAGAAGTTAACTAGCCAGAATTACAGTGCTTGGAGTCATAAGATTTTGACTATTGTAGAATATTGTGATGGTGACAAAATCATTTTCGGGATTAAAGCAAAACCTGCTACAAACTTTGATGATTATGACAAACATCATAAGGAGGCTTGGCTATTATAAAAATTGTCTATGTCGAATGACATGATTCCTAAGGTCCGAAATGCTATTGTGGCGAGTGCATTGTGGATCAGTTTGAAAAAAAATGCCAAACTTCAGAGAAAAGCTAGGTTCTGTACTTGAAGAATTGCTATTTCCACAAAGATGGAGGATGAGTCAATGTCAGAACACCTTCCTCAGATTAAAAATCTCTGAGAACAGTTGGGGGCCATTAATAATGTGGATGAAGATGATATGGTGGCGCTAGTTTTGAATATTTTGAGACTATCCCGTGAATCTTTCATTAAGGTTCTACACTTGATGGCATAAAGCCAAAACTTGACATTTGATCAGGGTAGTTCCTTTTTGATGCAAAATAAACACAGATAGACACAAAATGAGTTCAGTGTTGGACAAACAAAGAATGCATTAGTTTCTCAGTCGAAAGGGAAGTGGAAACGTATTCCTGCTGATTCATCTTCTAAGTACTAGGTAAAGTGCTTTTAATGCCATAAGGTTGGGCATCTAAAAAAGGATTGCCAAAAGCAACAATATGCACTTTCCCAACAAAACTACCTAATAGCAAATGTGGCAGCAGTTGATGAAGGACAAGATTTTGAGGAAGCATATACCCTCAGGGCCTCATGGCATCATACACGAATAATTGTGCTACCAGTGGTTGGTTCATTGATTTCTATGCATCTAGGCATTTCACATGTCACACGGATTGGTATGCCACCTTTACTGGAAGTACACAGGTTTCCGATTTTGTTGTATTAGTTGATGGAGAGTCACTTGTAGTAGTGGGGATAGGAGATGTTCGTATAGAATTGAATAATGTGAAAACAATCATAGTAATGAATGTTAGGTATGCTCTTAGAGTAAATAAAAATCTCTTGTCTATTAATCAATTAATAGAAAATCCTAGCATTGCTGTAAATTGCAAACATGACAAAGTAATTTCCTTGGGTACTAGGCAAGGTGGCTTGTATAGGCTCATTGACTCTATCATAGTCAATGTAAATGCACGTGTGAAGGGAGACTCCACCACACAGGATGTACTGAAGAATGAAATTCCTCATAGGATTTTTGACCCTGCTCCAATCAACTTACATGCACTAGTGGTGGAGGGATATCCATTAGAAAGGATGTGCAGGAGGATGCAGTTCCTCATTCTCGGTTAGATGCACAAGTATTTGTATAGGAGGATGATATGCCTAAGTCAGAGACATTGGCTTAGAGGACCCAAAACAAGGTTGTTACTTCTGCAGAGCATGGTCATTTTGCTTTCTCATCTAACCTTTATAATTTATTTGAACAACCGGTTACACAACCCATTCGCTGCAAATGGGTGGACAACATTTATACTTTGGACAAGTACAAGGCTCATCTTGTTGCAAAAGGATTTTCCCAACATGAAGGAATAGATGGAGAGATGGTTTCTTTTCCAATTGTGGGGTTGGTTTTTACTTCCACTGCTACTATGAAGATGGTCACATTTCAGTTGTTTTTCTATGGAGGTCTTGAGGAGGAGGTCTACATGGTGCAACCTAGAGTTTTTTAGGATGGTCATGATCATTTGGTTTGCAGGATGATTAAGTCTTTGTATGGACTTAATTAGGCTCTACGAGCTTGGTATACTTTGAGCAGCATCTCCAGGATTTTGGATTCAAAACCATTAAGGTCGGGTTGAAGTTATCAATCAATGATGATTCATCGAACGTCAATGAATCACCCTACAATGAATTGGTGGACAGCTTGATACATCTTATGTCGACATGACCGGATATTTGTTTTGTCGTTGACTATCCTTTTCGATTATTTTCTACAACGAAGTTCCTACATTGAACAACAAAAAAATGTTAAGAGGACTGTAGATTTCTTGTTGATATGTAAAGAGCAGCCTGAAAATGTAATGACAGCTATTTTGTCCCACTTTCTTTGTAAAATTTTCGGGACAATCTTGGAGTAGTCTATAGTTTAGTCATTAAGGGAGGGTTTTAGAGTTATTAACTAGATATTCATTAATTATTAACTAAAGGTTTGTAATCAACCTTCCCAACTAAATGTAACCACTTTCTACTTAATAAACATATGGACACGTAAGTGTGTAAGTGTGCCTTATGCCTTCCATTTCTCTTTATTCTTTCAGCATTCATTTGTTAACAAGGTCAACTTCTCCCATCATACCAACAAATTTCTTCCCTTTCTTTTACTTTTCCATGCAAATGTTGGAATAATATTATTTATTTTAAAAGTTTGTTTTTCGAGGGTTGGTTGATGTTGGGGATGACTTACCCTCCCTGAAACAGTTGAGGGATGTCCTCAACCTTGTAGGGACGTGCCTTGACCATCGCGGCCATGGCAAGATGTAGATGCATGGAATTCCATGCAATCCTTCTTGATGCCAATCAATCAACATTAGTCCTAACAAAGACGAAGACATCCCTTAGGATTTGACACCAGAGTTTGACATCAAGGCAACGAAAGATAAACATTATCACCTATAATTGTCCAAACTCATCTTCTTCCCTTGCATTTGTATAAATATGTTGTGTAGCAATTATATTAGGTTCAGCCTGTAGTTTAGTTGAGTCAAGTGACAATTAACCCCTTGGATTTGGGCAAGACTTATAGATTGTTTCCAAAAAAAACGCCAAAATATATATGTTGACAATAATTACATTATCAACAACCTTTGGGCATAACCAAAAACAAAGGCATTGAAATTTCAAAGAAAGACAACAAAGATGTAAAATGACTAACACTAGCCAAACTTCAAATTTGATATCCAAACCTACCAAGCCCTCTTAGAGGGAAACAGTAATTGCTAATCAAAGATATTTAATTGTGATAGGCAGAATATCTTTAGAGAAAGGGCATGGAAACCAATTTTTTCCAATACATCATAGACAAAAAACGTTTGGAACAATGTTGAGACTTCAAACCAGATAGCAACATAGATAATGATAAAATCAAACAAGTATTAAGACTGCTATCAACCAACTTGACAAAGAAATTATCCTACAAGGCTAGCAGCCCCAACATCCATGTCAGTGCTAGAAGCTTCTCACATCTACATTGCGGTTGAATAAGGTTATTATTGACTGGGATGGGCCTGAGGATGACAAGGAAGTGAGCCATGATTAGAACGAGGCCCCATTGTTATCATCCAAACGAGGAACATTTGATGCTCGTGAGGAGGTTGCAAATATTCTCTTTGGAGCCTTTGTTCTTCCATTTTTGACAGGACAACTCACCAAGCAACAATTTCTCTAATGTATCAATTCTCATGTTGTTGTTGGAAGACATTAGCAAGATAGACTATACAATGATACATTTGTCCATATTGGTAATGGATTTGTTGAGCACAAGGTCATGAATACCATGTATACCAATGTTTTCACTCAAAATTTCGAGGCTGGTTTCAATGGCCCTCAGAGCTTTAATCATCGACGTAGTCTTGTTAAATGCTTTTGTCCCAGTCTTGTTGCCAGCAGAATCCTCTACAAAGCGAGGAAAATATTGATTGTTCATGTTATGATTTCCATGGCTACAACCAAGCAGAGGATGCACTCCATCTTGAGGCAAAGAGGTGTGTGCTAGGCTCCAGGTAGATTGGACTGCATTTAGGGATATTGCATATGGGTATCAAGGGCATGGGCATGGACTGGGTTTAACACTATAGTGTTTCAAAGGAGGAGTCATGGGCATGCTCCTTTGGGTAATAGAGGGGGTCAGTTAGCTGAGAAAACAAGATGAGGCTCATTCCCACCCTTATTCAAATTCTTATTCATCGAAGGAAAAACATGAAATTTGTAAGATAAGATGAGATAAGATAAGAGAAATATATTGATGTCCGACAAATGACCACAAAAGTAGGTCAAAGGAACTGTAGAGTACAAAAGTGTCTGAGCAAAGTGGGAAAACCAGATGGTTTCCCACATAGAACACAAAGCGGAAAGAGAAATAGTACAACAAAGAACAAGAGCAACTAGAAAGGAAAGAGGTGAAGAAGAACCCAGAGCCAATGACGTCAGCCAAATGGAGAGGTGGGAAAGTGCAATATGAGAGAACTAGTGGAAGTAATGAGAAAGGTCCATCAAGGAGTGGACCCAACTCTCGTAACATCCGAGGCCATCGAAAAGAAGCTTAGAATAGATGGATAACCAGTGGAGGAGGTGGAGTGTCTGGTCTATCTCCTGTGCTATTGTCTAGAGGGAGTAGCACGTTGCAATGATTTGGTGGATCTAGTCTGACTCCTGGGCTTTGGGATTGGAATGGTTATGCCAATGAGATCTCGAGGAGTTGTGAATGGTCCCTTGGATCCGCATTGATCTAGAATGTGACACTGTGCTGATGTTGATCTAGCGTTTAGTGCCTCTCCTTGAAGGTAGCACTGTAAAGAAGGAATTAATCTGCTGGATAGACTGTGGTCTTGTGGGGCCCTGAATTGTGTGGTCACGAACACTGAGGGCCTCCTGCATGTATAGAGCCAGACATCTCTGGTCTTCATAATTGAAGAAGACGGAGAGAGCTTGGGTCTCCCTAAAAAGGCAATGGAACCTTCCTTTGATCTCGTAGTAGATGGGGCAACGAAAAATGAAGTGTTATTTTGTCTCAACCTTTTGAAGGCTGCATAATAGACAGATCCTATCTGCCCAATTCATCTGGTGATCTGTCTCAATCCGAAGCCTATGAGAACCCACTATGAACTGCCCAAGGGGAATACAGAGAGCATGCATCCAATGACGAAAAGTGTATTGAGGACGGACTTATTAGTTCCAAGAAGTGCTTCACATAAAAAGCCATCTTTGGGCATAACCCCCCATAGGGGTTAACCCAAGTGGTATGAATAAACTATCTGTAAATATCCTCCCTGATAATCCTGTTCATCCCCTGTCTAGTAGGTAGGTGGCTTGGAGCGTCCAAAGAGTACTAAAACGGAGGGAGACAGTCCATCATAATCCCCACAGACCCCAAGAGATCTAAGATCCCAACGTACCAACAACGAGCCCGACCAAGAGGGCCAGAACAGACAATAGCCTCTAAAGAACAATAAGCTAAGTATGGGTATCTATCATGCTCCTTAGCTGAGTCGGTGAAGCTCTGGATGCGATGCAAGAAAGAGATCAGATCAAACACATTCTCCAGTTTGAAGGGACGGGCCCCAAACTCGGCAAGAATGATGTGCTGGTGAACAATCTATTTGCCCCTGATAATGCAAGCGAGAAGTGTCTAGACTCTCTCAACCGATGCCCAATTAGACTCAAGCAAAGACGGTCCCCAAACCATAGACCCATAGAGAGCAATGGGCCTGATAATGGTGTCCACGAGTGACATCTTGGAAGAGATGTCTTGAAAATGATGTCAAAAACATTGTCTCTCAAGGAGGGCTAAAGAACCATACCCCTTGTTGATTTGAGGTTGGAAGGCTTGTCTTAGGCTAAAGCAGGGTCCAGAGAAATGCACCCACAAGTAAATATAGGTGCTGGGGATCTCAGTCTCCTCTCCTCTGAAGAAGAAATGGAGGCGTGAGGTCTTCAACCTGTTGAAAACCATAACCTTAGTTTTGCCCAGGTTGACTGTCAACTGTCGAAGATCACAAAAAAGAGCTAGGGCATCCAACTGTTGTTGCAACCCTTCACGGGAGGAGGCCATGAGGACCGTTTTGTTCACAAACAATAGGATAGATATCAAAACCTGGGGGAGAAGCCAACCATCTCCATCCTGCATATGCTCATGAAGGAAGGTCTCTAACTCATCAATGTATATTCCAAAGAGAGTGGGGGATAGGGGGCAGCCCTATTAATCCCGATGGTACTCCTGATAAACTCTGATAACCCATGGGCAATGCGGAGACAATCAAGGACCGTCTCATAGAGATGCATAATGGCTGTCAGAAGGTCTCGGATATGCCAATGTCTTTGAGCCTCTAGAATAGGGCCTCTCGTGGAATAGAGTCAAATGCTTTCCGATAGTCTACAAAGCAGCATTAGACTTTCAATGAGCAATGATGTGCTTCCTCAATGATGGCTCAGAGAGTAAATATGTGGTCTATGGTCCAATGAGTTGGACAGAATTTTGCTTGCCCCTAGCTTTGAGGTGTCTCTGCTCCAACTCTCTCAAAAGCCGCATGTGGAGAACTGTAGCATATAGTTTTGAGAATGTGTGGCCCACCATGATCGTCCTATAGTTGTTGGGATCTGATTTGGGGCCCGATATGTGTATTGGATGAATGATGTGATGTGACCAAGATGGTGGAAAACTTGAACGAACCACATGGTTTAAGAGATCAGCCAAGTATCTACCCAAGACCTCAAATCTGTGTTTGAAGAATTTTGCTTGAAGACCCTCATTAGCTGCCCTGCTACTGTTCATCACTCTAAAAATGTCTTTGATGTTCCCGCATGTGAATAGGTGGCAAGAAGAGGGTGGGGAGGAAACCTAAATCAGAGGTTGCCCCAAAATATCATAGAGAGTGGATGTGTGGGGGATCATCGATCGGGGGTTAAGCTCAAGAGGGAGGGGGGGGGTGGCGGGGGAGGATGGTGCGCTAGAACTATTTGGGAGAGTGATTGAAGGAAGCCTGTAAGGTCCATCTCCTCTGAGAGATAAAGATACGTTTCTTGTGGCAGAGGAGACAACTATATGAGGATATTAGTATGGGGTAGGAGTGGTGGTCATGGATGAAAGCGTGACGAAGTTGGTGGTGGAGAGTTTTGCAGTCTTCATCGTACCACTTGTTCATGGGACAAGTATTATGTGAGCTGGAATTATTACGTTGATGTGAAGGGGATGTGGACCTGGTGGAGCTAGGAAAGGACTTAAGGGCAACTTCCTGAATGATGGAAGAAAGACAAGTATAGCTGGTGGAAACACACTCAAGTGGGAAGAATTGGGACTCGGGTGGGAGAAGCTGGCAGATGTGGGAAGAGATGTCAGAGTCCCCATCATCGAAGTGGAAGGTGGTGCGAGGTAGGCTAGAGAAGGGGACAGTATTAGGAGAGGGAGTGTGGGGGGTACCAACCTGGATAGAGGAAGAAAGAAGAGCGTGGTCTGCAAGTGGGGTGGAAACACACTCAAGCGGGAAGAACTGGGACTTGGGTGGGAGAAGCTGGCGAATGTGGGAGGAGATGTTAGAGTCCCCATCATTGAAGTGGAAGGTGGGATGAGGTAGGCTAGAGAAGGGGACTGTATTAGGAGAGGGAGTGTGGGGGGTACCAACCTGGATAGAGAAAGAAAGAAGAGCGTGGTCCGCAAGTGGGATGGGATAAACAGAAAAGTGACTGATGGAAGGTAGTAGGTTCTGGCTAGATAGGATATAATCCACCACACTCACGCCTCCACCATGAGGCCCGCATGTGAAAAAGAGATAATCTGGAAAGCAAGAGACCCTGTTCAGGATCAACAAGTCATGAGACTCTCCCAGTTGTAGGAGGTGCCTACCGTAGGTCGTGGAAGGTCCTAAAACATAATCTGACATCCTATGAAGCCCAATTGACTCTGGATCAATCTCCTGGGTGCAGAACGCATCCACAAAACGGTCGTGAAGGGGGGTCTAAGAAGCTCTAGTATAGGTGTTGAAGTCACCTAGAAGGATAACTTCTGCAACCTCAGAATAATGAGTGATACCAATATACAAATCTATAAAATGGTCCCCTTCAGAACCATCCTTAAAATCATACCTGCCAATGAGAAGACCTTGATTTTGTAATGTCCCTTTTAGGACAATTTAAAAAAACTGAAATTGACTACAAATCTTTAAAATAACAATATAAATTTTGATTTTTATTAAAACCCTAACCACATTAATTTCAGAATTCTAAAAAGACTACTTTTAGATCAAAATTTCAATATTTTATTTGTCACAAGCCCTCGCCAAAGAACAAAAAAATACAGCCATACAAAATATATCCACATCTGAATTTTTGTACCCCATATATGGTTGGAAAATATTATAAAAATATTTGTTGAAGGTATATATGATCAGACATCGAAACCACCAAGAAATCACCCCCAAAACTGCAATTTCTAACCCACAAGGGGGTTTGTTGCTCTAGGAGAAGGCTCCCAACTGTTGTGTTGTCCCTTCAAGACCCTCCAACAGCTGCGCTCAGCCTTCAATGGCTGCAAAACTAATTCGCTGACCCTCCAAGGCTGCCAATATTGATTCACTACCCTTCAAACTGCCCTAATTGGTTCACCACTCTCTACAACTTGGATGGCTGAAGCTGACTTTTCAAAGCAAGTGTGACCTCTAAATAAGGTCCCCAACTGATGTATTTGAAGGTTCTCTTCCCCAAATATTGACACTAATGAGGGTTTCGGTCCTCACCAATTGCGATGCAAGCAATCGTGCTTAGCAATCAGAATGTATTCAAAGATAATAGATAGATGCTCAATATTAGATCTCGCTATCTTGCTTTATACCCCTTTTCCCTCCAATATACTTTTTAAATTAAGGGCCGGCTTATATCAAATTAGAGAAGTCCCCTTCTTTATTATACCTCAATTTAGAAAGAAGTTGGCAACATGTTACTTTTTAGAAACTTAAATAGAGAACCATTGTTCCCCTTGATTCTTCCTCCCCCGCCCTGCCCGCCCTGCCCGCCCCCCTCTTTAACTGATTGAAAATAAATGAAAATAGGCTAAGGGTCTTCTTTATGCTTTAGTATTTAAAAATATATTTTATTTTAATAAAAATATTATTAAGTATTTCTAATTTAGAAAATGGGACATTACAGGCCTTCCTCCCCAAATTTGCTTTCCCTCAACCAAATGCAAGCTCTCATGCCCAAGCCATTATGCGAAAGTGAAGGAATGTTCTATAATGTTCTAGATCTTGTACTTGTCAAATGAAAGAGCTCTTCCCAAAACAAGTTCATATATCTGTTGTCCTTCTCCCTAATGATGTTCTTTGGTAGCCCGTGAAGTTAAAAAACTTCCTTGAAGCAGAGATCAGGTATCAC
Source organism: Torreya grandis (assembly GCA_037957365.1). Lineage (NCBI taxonomy): Eukaryota > Viridiplantae > Streptophyta > Pinopsida > Cupressales > Taxaceae > Torreya > Torreya grandis. The sequence goes on from JARHVA010000473.1 coordinate 2,341,460, forward strand.
CTTAGACCTGCCATCTTCATTTTCTCCTTCAAAAACAACATCAACAAATTTATTCTTTGCATACTCAGTTGTACTAAAAACCTTTCGAGCTATTGTCACTTCAGCCCTAGAGCAAGGAATTGATGAGTAATCAGCAACTTGACAAGCAAAAACATATTCCAAAGGGGCATCTTCATTCTTTGTTCCAACCCTGTCAACTATGGTGGAAGGACATCCCATATTCACAAATATGAGTGTGACTGAAATAATATGGTGGCTGCTAGTGATAATGACAAGAACGTTAATGGTGGCAATTTGGCTCATGGCTATCTTGAAGATACTTTCTCTAGCATTTGGAGTTAGTAATTCATCATCCCGTGTTTCCTCTGTGCCTTGTTGGAGACCCTTTGCATGAAGATTCAAGTTAGGAGCCCTTTCACCATACTTTTGTTGTGCTACTCTAATATTCAAGTGGGCTGCCCCTTAGGATCTTCCTTTGGTGCTTCTAGTTTCTTTATTAGGAGGATGTATGTCAAACCATTCTCCAACTCTTGATGGCATTCTTCACTCAATGGCAAACTCGGAAACATTATGCAAAGCTGACCCAAAGTAAACCACTTGAGAGAATTACCTTGCTGTAGCAATCTTCTTGGCTGTCCAAAAATTTCCATTTGAGGCCGCCATAGAGATTTTGTAGGCTGGGTTCTTGCTGTTGTCCTTGGCTGCGCTGTACATTCAATTAAATGTTTTTGTTCCCTTTCCAATCCAAGCATTGGAAAGGCTCTATTTCCATGCAAAATGAGATCATTTGTAATCATGAACTTGTCAACCTTCATTGTGTCATCTCCATCTTCAATTGCAGTCCCATATGCTCCACCATTTGCTTGGGTGGGAAACAAACTGAGCTGCTTTTCTTTTTTTATACTTGTACCTGCCCATGGAACAAACTTATTAAGGAAAACAAGGGTTCCTATCATCACTTCTTCATGCCTTATAAATATGATGGCCAACTCTCTCTCATTGCTTGCAACCATGCCATAATCTGCACCCAAGTTATGGATGTCCGAAAACTCAATCATGTTGTCCCAAACACAGCTGTAACCTTGCATTTCCTTCTCCAAAATCAGAGTGATAGTGGCTTGAATCTCTTCTATGGCTGTCAACAAAGTGAGAAGGGTGCTGGAAATGTTGTGTGCAACAAGTGAAAGGATGGTACAACTGTTCCACTGAAAACCCCTCACGAAATTCCACAATGACAATGTTATAGGGGCTGGAAGCATGCCATTATTGACCAAAAATTCTCCCAATGACTGAAGATTATTCCATTTCATGACTGTCTCCATTTGCGTGGTAGCAAACAAAGTGTTGGGCCAACTGAAAATGTTGATAACAATAGTACAATTATTTATGACAGTGTATCTTAAAATCCATAAAACATGACTTCTACTACTTACTATCATACCACCAATTTTCAGCTGGGTTAGAATGCTTGGGGCAGCAAGATAACATCCATCTTGCTCATTTCTAGACATAAAATACATGAACTCAACATCCCCTTTTATTGGAAGATTTGTTCTAAGAGCATATGCATGGATTAGGAGTTGAAAACCTCTATGTTATAATTGCTGTTCTAAAATTGAAAATGTGGGATCTACCTTGTGTCCACTCCAAGCATTGAAAAGTTGTATCTCCATGGTGTAAGGAATGATGAATCCCCTTTGTAGTGACTCATTCTTCATCATGTTGTTAGAATACACAAGAAACTTAACATGACTCTTCCTAATTCTTCTTACATGCCAAGTGCAAGAGATGGAGACCTCAATAGGGACTTTTACCTTGATCCTCACCAAACCATTTGGATCCCATATGCACAAACAACCTTGGATTTGAATTGGAGAATCTACATGCTCATTGCTGCAAATTGTGTTCTTGGCCTCGATACACATCTTAGAATACCTCCTAGGAGCATGCTTATCAGTTGAACTAACAACAATATGAGGGAAGAATGTTTGTCTTATCAAACATACCATGGATTTTGACTAGAGGGTAGTTATCTCCAATCGTCAACACATAAGCAATCATAGCTTGGACATCAAATCTGAAATCATCAACATTATTCTGAATTTGTTGGCCCCAATTTTAATTTGTCTCATTGTTGCTTGCTTTGAGGGCACCTTTGGATGTGAGGTGACATGTCTTTGGACCTTGCATTTGTCCCATGAGTTGCAACCACCGAATTTTCATGATCCTGGCTAGTATTCACCACATATTTCTTATGTTCCTCCAATGTGAGGTGTGATCTTCTTTCGATATCAGAACATGTAATAGTGACATTATCAACGATATTGATTCTGAAATCAGAAATTCCAACCTTAATGGGTCCCCGAACAGCACCGGGATCCCACACTATTATGCACAAGCAATTGTGAATTTGATCAAAAAGATCTATGTGCTCTATATTACAAGTTGTCTCCTTTACCTTATCATCCTTTAATATTGCAACGACATAGGAGGGAGCAACAAATCTGAAATATGATCATCATTATCATACCTTGGGCTGCCAACAAAAAACTCATCCTTCTTTGGTGAAGCAGGGATTGTGGAGATACCTCCAACCCTTCTATCCTTCTGATTCCCAATATTTTTTTCAAACATGTCTCTCCATAATGCTGTTTTGAAAATCAGTCAATGGCTCATCCTTAGGAAGTTAGAAGGATGGTGCATGTTCCTCCACTTTGAGGTCTTCGTATTCAACAAGTGAAGCCCTATCCGCCATGGTTTCATCCATATTTTGTTGAGACATTCATGGAGCATTTCCTTGGTTCTTGCCAAGGTCACGAACACCAACAACTAGCTTCTTATTGATTGCTGTTCTACAAATTCCAACAAGTTGAACATCAACATTATCATCCAACAATCGGGCTTTAACCACAAAATTCTCTCCTCAATCTTGCAATTCGGGATTCCCTTTTTCCGTGGGCTCATATTTAGAATGCTCATCTCCTTTGGCTAAAGTAGGAATCTTTGATAGATTTGCCTCCACACTATTAATCTTGTCAAGTACCTTCCCAAAGCTATCTTGAACATCCATCTCATATGGCAATGGCTCAATCATTGGAATGCTTGGAAAATGGATAGGGGCTTCTTGGAAAAGATCATTTTCCCATTTGGTACCCTTTATCTTATCCTCATTGTTAGAATGATTCTCATGATGATCAAAATGTTGTAAGGACATAATATGATGGTGATCTAACAAATCCTTGCTATGAAGTAATCAAATTGCTTACCCTTCTCTTTAAATTTTTTTAAGGCGTTGTCTTGCATGAATGGATATCAACTTTGCCTCTTTCCCTCTTCTTAGCCAATCATCACACCTCCTTTGGGTCCTTATCACATCTTCTGTGCTTGCTTGCAAGGTAGCTGGTTTCCTTTCAACCCTGGGATCCACTTTTGTTGTTGATGGTGGATCATTAAATTCTATCTCACATATGTAATATATGCTCTTCTTTTCCGTTGAACTTTTAGGGCAATCAGCCAATGGCATTTCCTTTTTCAGGATTTCTTCCTTGGCTTCCTCATTCCTTTGCTTCTTCGTAGGGTTTTAGAATTCAGACCTTGACTTTTCCATTTTCTTTTCTTCTAAGAGAGACTCTTGAGGTCTAGGACTTAAGCCTGCAAACTTCATTTATGCTTTGGGACCCATTGCCCTTAGTTCCTTATGAGATTCTTGCATAGCTTACAACATCTCTTCTATGGCTTCCTATGTTGCCTTCATCTTTTTGTCACTACCCTGGATGATGAAGGGTCCGCAAACAACTCGTTATCCACAGCTAGCCAAAAAATAGCTTTGATACCACTGTAATGTCCCTTTTAGGACAATAATTAAACAGAACTGGAATTGACTGCAAATCTTTAAAATAACAATATAAATTCTGTTTTTCATTAAAACCCTAACCATAAAAATTTTGAATTTTGAAAAGAGTAAATTTAAATCAAAATTTCAATATTTTATTGTCACAAACCCTTGCCAAAAGTCAGAAAAATACAGCCATACAAAATATCTCCACACCGGAATTTTCACACCACATATATGGCTGGAAAATATTATAAAAATATTTGCTGAAGATATATATGATCAAACATCCAAATCACCATGAAATTGCCCCAAAAACTGCAATTTCTAACCCACAAGGGATTTTGCTGCCCTAGGAGAGGGCTTACAACTACTGCACTGCCTTTTCAAGACTTTCCAACAACTGCGCTCAATCTTCAATGGCTGCAAAACTAATTTGCTGACCCTCCAAGGCTTCCAATATTGATTTAGTGCCCTTCAAACTGCCCTAACTGGTTCGCCACTCTCTACAAGTAACCCAGACAGCTGAAGATGACTTTTCAAAGCAAGTGGGACCTCTGAATAAGGCCTCCAACTGATGCATTTGAGGGTTTTTGTCCCCAAATACTGACACTAATGAGGGTTTCCGTCCTCAGTAGCTGCAATGCAAGCAATCATGCTTAGCAATCAAAAATTTATTTAAACATGATAGATAGATGTCCAAAATTAGATGATCTCATCTCCATTTATACCCCTTTTACCTCAAATATACTTTATAAATTAAGGGATAACTTATATCAAATTAGAGAAGCCCCCTTCTTTATTATAACTCAATTTAGAAAGAAGTTGCTGACATGTTACTTTTCAACAACTTGAATAGAGAACCAATGTTTTCCTTGATTCTTCTTCCACCCCCGTTAGTTGATTGAAAATAAATGAAAATAGGCTAAGGGTCTTCTTTCTGCTTCAGCATTTAAAAATACATTTTATTTTAATAAAAATATTATTAAGTATTTCTAATTTAGAAATGGGGACATTACAAATTTTTAGGGGTCTTTTAGTCATCATCATCCTCAACAAGGATTGGTTCTTTGAATTTGTGTTTCTATTTTTTCTGATGTTTAACCTTTTGAAGAATTTTGCAAAGGGTAAAACATTTACATTTCCTGTAAGATGTCTACCCTTTTATAGCCAAAGCTAAGCGCCGAATGCTTTTGCATGCTGTTATGGTGGATGAGCGGCTGGGTACCAAATGATGAATACGAGATCTGGAATCAGATCTAGTAGAATGGCACTTCCTTTTTTTGTGGAGTGATCTTTCAACTTTGGGGTTTGAACCTCATAGATTATTGCAAATGGGTTGATTTCAGTGTAACTGATCTGGTTTGGGTGTAACAAAATGAAGCCATAAGGATTGTTGAGCATCAATGAGTCTCACTTTCGAAACAAATTGGAACCCCTAAACGAATGCCTTTGGCAGAAGATAAACTAGAAGCAAAAGTCTAGTTAGGATTGCTAGTCGCTTTGCATTCATGAACACAATCCATCCCATCACCTTTATTATTGATGGCATTATGAAATAACTCTTGAATGAACGTTATTTTGACATTCTGGTCGTTTGCTTTGAAGAGATTCATTGCTATTGTCCTCTAATGCAGATTAGTATGGCTGGTATGGTGGAGAAGGCAATGCCAAGTACTGAAGGCGATTTGATTTTGAGTGGTATAATGGAATGTTATAGATGAGCACTTGAATGCTACATGTGTATAGTGTAGGGATTGTAGATTATTCATAAATAATTTGTTATTACCATTCTTAAATGTTGTTTGTGATTTCCTTAAAAAGTGTTGGTCTTTTCTCTGTCATGGTCTTTTAAATGTGTTCACAAGAAACAATACAAATTGTTTCCGCTCATAATACAATTAAATTCTCATTTTGGCATGTTTTTCCCTTGCTCTACCCCTGGCCACCAAATCAGCGATACCAAAGAAATGTCCTCTCTTGCTTCATCATTGATAGTTTTCTTCATCTTTGTATGTCCGCTCACATGAGGTCTGGTTACGGGGATCTTGATCTCATAACTTGTGACCATTCGTCCTTTCTTGCCATTTGAAACAACCCTAGAAGATGGAAAAAATTATCCACACAAAATATGCTAGATTCAATACAGTACCAGAATTTGATTGAAGATATTGTCTCAACAAAGAGAAGTTTTGGCTGAACATTATCAATGGAGAAGTTTGACATGATTGATCACTTCAACAATTGCTTTAGCAAGTGGTATCCTCATCAAACGAACAATTGTCCACATCGGCTAAGAAACCATTTGTAGGCCAACCACTAGACAATGTACAAGTAAACTTGGGCATACCCATATTCGAAGGAAAGATAGACACATATTTTGTTGATAATTGGCTCGATAAAATAGAATCCTATTTGCTTGAAACACTATCTTTGACTCAGGAAAATTACATTTCCCCTCTTGGAAGTTTCATTGCAAGAGGGAAATTGACAGACCTATTGTCGTACCCATAAGTATGACGATATTCACATAGAAACTTGGTCAATGCTCTAAAAGAATTCTAGAATCCTATTACCGTGTTTGCAATTATAAAGATTAGTTCAATAAGTTGGAAAAAATGCTTCAAGATCATGAATGGAAGGTTACGACAGCCCTTCAAAAGTCAACGGCAGCCTGAACTGCAACGTTCAGCCCTGGATGCTGTACGAAAGTCCTCCGAAATGTGATGTCCTTGCCCTAGGTGTAGTGATTTACCCTGAAAGTGTGACACCCTTGCCTTGGGGGCAGTGATTTGTCTTGAAAGTGCGACACCCTGCCCTTGAGCAGTAGAAAAACCCTGTTTTGTTGCTCTAAAACCCTTCTGATAAATTCTGAAAATTGTTATTCTCTTTCAAACAACACAAATATGAAAGTTTCCTGTTTATCTGCGCAATTGCAACCCTGAATGGAGTCACCTCTGAAGGTTGGAGGGTTTTCGTTCTCAAACCAAATAGCAACGGAGAATTTCCATCCTGAAAAGCATAAGTCGAGAGAATTCTGGATTCAATCGTGAATAGTGAAAAGTAAAAAATGAATAATGAATAATCATTCTTTTTTGCCTCAATTGTCCTATTAATTTCACTTTTTCAATTTCATCCAAACCCTAAAAGCTTTTAAACATTTTTAGGCAATTATTACCTTTTTGGCCATGTAATTAATATGACTTTTTGGCCCCTTTTAATAATAATACACCTAATTGTCATTTTTTCATGTTATAACATAAAGTAACTTTGGACAACTTAAATGAATTATTATTCAAGTATTTCTCTTATTAATTCCTCTTAGCCTACGGGAAATAAAAAATAGGCTTTGGTCCCCTGATTTATTTAATTCAAAAAATGGGACATTACATTCACCCCCACTATATTTATACTAAAATGGATTTGCTTCAGATTCTTCATTAGGAGATGCCTATAGGTGTGCATGCAAGATTGTAGCAAAGCTCAAGAATAAGTCTAAGAGTGGTGGCTCCAAATCTCTTGATAAGTCTTGTAACAAGTCCTTAAACAAGATTTGTAAGTTTGGACTGAATACAAATCCTAGGCATCAAGAAACAAGACAGCCACATCAATTCTATAAAAATAATATAACTCCTTGAAGATAAATAAGCAATCTAATACTGGTAAGTGCTACAACATGCACAATTATTGCAACCATTCTAATGAAGAATGGCGTGCTTGAAAAACATTGCTTACTCAAGTACAATCATCCCATTCTAATGTACCAACAATGCATAGGGGCAAGCATATTGTGGATTCTGAGCTTGGTGGTATGTAGCAACCACTCAAGTAGCATCGTCTTCTAATTCTAATCCAAAATAAGTGGAAAGAGTGTTTCGTCCACAATGTGGGTGAATGGACAACTTGTTCATTTCATTGACAACGAAAGTCAGGAGAAGTTGGTTTCAACAAAAGCAGTTTGAAGATTAACTTTGCCACGGATGCCTCATCCTCAACCTCAACCATACAACCTTGGATGGTTTTGTTCGGGCTAAAAAAACACTTCACTTGTCAGTGCCATCTGGTGTACAAAATGAAGTCACCAAGATGAAGTCCTTTGTGATGTAGTGCCATTGGTGGCATGTGATGTCCTACTTGGTAACCTTGTCTTTATCAGCATCATGGAATCTATCAGTCCAATATTATAAATGTTATCATGAATGTTGGAGAACAGAGTTATCGAACCGTGAAAGTAGTTGCTTATCATTCACTCGAGTGCTCAACAATGTAAAATGTTGATTAACATCAGAAACTTTGTACTTTTGATTGTTAGACATGAAAGAGAAGATCAAATGCACAGTCCAAGGAAGCATATTTACTTCCTCAAGAGAGTGGAAACAAGTGAACCAAGTATCGAAAGAATACAAGCATCTTTTCTTGTTTGTTTTTTAACACATTATTGATTTGATACATGGTTTGCTATTATCGATCGCTTCTCTTTACAGGCTTTTATTTTTGGAGAATGAAGAAATCAAGCGTCGGATTTAGGAATTGGTTAATAAATGATACATAAGGCCCAATTCATACCTTTAGGCAGTCCAGTTGTGGGCATGAGACAAATACTTGGTTGATGTTGTATCAAGTGGACCCAAACTTTGTTTAAACTTGTTCGGCATTTAAAAGATGGAAATTCAATTCCAAATTATACTTGCAAGAAGCAAAAAATATATTCTCATCTGCAAATTCCTATCAAGTTTTCCTACTACCAAGCATGGTAATGATTGTGTTTTATTAGTAGGGGATAGATTTTCCATGAATTTATATACTGTATACTCTTTGGTAAATAATTTTGTTTTTGTATATGAAGAGTTTATATCCTCTACTAGATACTAGATAATGGTATAAGATACTAGATTTCTGGAAATCTTTTGTAAACTCTTTGGTAAAGAATTGACACAAAGCTAACCAAATATTCAAAAGGAGAGTGTCTGGTTAACACAGCTTCAAGCATATCTTACTTGACTTCTATTGTTATACGGCATCCTTCTTGCTACCACTTTTTGATCCTTGTCTTCTTGTGTGTATTTTGCGGTATTTTTAATCACATTTCATTGCTCAGGTTCCTCTATTGTGTTTACCTTTCCAGTTCTATCTTGGTGGAGATGCACTAGGCAGTCCTATTCTATGTGCTGCTTGTAGTACCTTTTACATTCCCTTTGGCCATTTTTAGCCACAGTGGACACTGATACTAAAATGAAACTAAATTAAAGATCGTGTAATTCAACTGGACTTATAATTAAGTTCCATTTTAAATAATGCACAGTTCCAATATTTAAGTAGCTAGACTATGTAGTATGCAAAATTTATTGCTATTCACAATAAGGGAGTTTGGAATGTCTTGATAATATTTTCCCCTATGAAAATGCCTTTTATTTTCCTGACAGATGGTTCGAGAAACAGCACTTCAGTCCCTTGGAGCTATGGCAGCATTGCCTTATGCTCGGATTTTTCCAATGAGAATACAGGTGATCTTCGTTACACATACATCTATAAATAACTGCTATTTTCTATTATAACATGTTTCCAGCAAGGTTGCAATGTCTTGACAATTTAAAGGATTCCATATTCACTGCAGGTCTTGAAAGCAGTGTCAAAGGCCTTGGATGACAGGAAAAGAACCGTTCGCAAGGAGGCTGTGCGGTGCCATCGAGTTTGGTAAGCAATTATTTTCGAAAGCGTATAAATCCTTTATGTGCATAAACGAGGATACCTGGTAAGTACGTTGCTAATTAGGTTATAAAGATAACTATTATAGTTTTTTAATATTATCTTGTAATTTATGGCTGTAGGGATTCTCTTGTATCAAAATAGTTTTATTGAAGGAGGTAGAAGGTTTATTTTGAATCGTGGAAGATCTGTTTATCACATGTTACAAGCCAAATACACATTGTATCCGTCCGTGCTAAAGCAATTCAGATGTTTATGTTGACTTGCTTTTACATACCCGTTCTGGGTTCATCACAGGTGTGTTCTGTTTCTGCATCAAAACATCTGTTTCTACATAAGTTTTGATGCATTATTTTATGTTAATAACAATGATAGAAAGTTTTTCATGTAAATAATATATTTGTTTTGTTTTGTATGCTTATTTGGGTACTTTAAACATGGTTGTACAATGTGTTAAAGTTCAATGCTAAAAATAAAAAGCTTTCTGAAATCCAGTTTATTAACAACCAAAAGCACATTTCATTTCTCCAAATTCCCTACCCGCCACGGAACCGGCCCCATGAACTGGTGGTATGATGATGCATGTAAATCCCTTCATTGGAGACTTTGATTTTCTTTCACCCATGACCCTCCCTCTGTACCCTCCCTCCGTAGGGTATCATTGTCTTCTCCAACATATGAAACATGAGTTTCTTGTGTCTAGACAGCTTACACTGCTTGCTGATCTCCACCAATCTCCTAAAACTTTTTGGTGTACTCTTCTCCCAAAAAAAACCACAACTTCTAACATGACCCTTGAAATATGGGTCTATGATGTTTTTGTCCAACCTGCTGCCACTGCCCCCACCCTGCGACCATCCTCTATTTTCTACACTTCTTCCGTTAAGAGGGCTAATTTGAAATTGTGCTCCAGCAAAGCAGCTGATTGTGAAGATCTCAAAGCTGAGTTCATCAAATATGGTGGATTCCTTTGCCTTCCCCCTTACCACACTCTTTAATAAGGTGGTGTATTCAGGTTTCCCCTAGTCATGGTCCCATTACATTATTCACCCTTTTCATAAGTCAGAAGATCTCTTTGTCCGTGGCAACTATAGGACCATTATGATAGGGCATACATTTGCCAAACTTTATGCCATAGTGTTAGACATGCAGTTGTCAGAGTATCTAGAAAGGAACAATCTCAGAGCTAGGGGTTAGGCTGTCTTCAGAAAGGACTATCAGACTATCGACCACATTTTTACACTTCGGGCTATTATTTAAGATGCTTGTGACATGTCTTCCAAAGTCTTTTGCTGTTTTGTTGACTTGAAGAAAGCCTTTGACTTGAAGAAAGCCTTTGACTTGGTTCTGAGACACCTACTTTTCAAGCAATTGAGAGATAATGGTATTCCAGATTCTTTGATTACCATTGCTTGGAGGCTTTATGAGATAGTTCATGGGCAGTTTTGTACTTCACACGATTTTTCTTATTTTGTGAAGAGTGTCATTGGGGTTAAGCAAGGATGCTCGCTTTCACCGACACTTTTCAACATCTACATTGATGAGTTAGAGGAGTTCCTTTAGCAGCATACTCATATAGATAATGGTTGTTTTTTGCATGAGGTGCTTATTGCTATCCTTATTTTTGCCTATGATGTTGTCCTCCTCTTTCACTCCGTCGAGGGCTTACAACGGGAACTTGATGCCTTTGCTCATTTTGCGAAATCCAACAACTTGTGGTCAACCTTAATAAAACCAAGGCTATGATATTCAATATCTCCAAGCGCTCTCTCTCAAGAGTCCAGTTTTTCTACAAAGCGGAATATCTAGAAATCACATTGCCCTACACTTATTTGGGGGCCCAATTCTTTGGTCCATGCTTCAGCATGAAGTCTACTTCTCATCTGTGCCTTTGCAAGGTGTATGCCTCTCTTTCTATTTTAGAATGTCATTGTTTTCAAATCCACTTCTAGGACATTCCTTCCAAGTTACTCCTTTTTGATGCAATCATCAAACCTACAGTTTTATATGGTTCGAAGGTGTGGGGACCTAGTTTGGGGGCCATTGACTGGGCCCATATTGAGAGGGTCCGGACTCCATGTTACAATGCATGTCCATTGCAAGCGGACAATTCCTCAGCACATCGACAAACTGAATTTGCCGCCTAGCTACTACGCCTTGAGACTATCTTCAGGGTTACTTTATACATCCACAGACTCAGTTGCTTAGGGTACTCAACCTCTAGTTGTGAGAGATATCCATACTTAGCACTTTGCTACCCAGAGAGGATTGCCTCATTGGTCCCCACTAGGGGTTGATATTGTTGGTACTTTGAGACTAGGTTGCTCCTTTCTATTGATATCTCTATGGATCGGCTACCTCCTCTCATGTATTCCTTGGACACCCCCTTTGGGCTTCTTCCCACAAAGGGCATCATCACTAGAGCTGCCAAAGAGGATATCTATAGATAGTATATCCAGACCACCTGGATCTCTCCCCTTGAGTTGCTCAGCCCCAAGCTTGCTTTCTATGCCAACATTTCTTACAAGTAGTGGATGGTATTATTTGTTGCCCTCACCATCTCCAACACCATTAGTCCCATGGCTTGAGATTTCCCCTTGGTTTCCCCTTGGCCAGATGAGTGTGTGCTCTCACCAACTACGGGTTGAAACAGATCACCACATTCTCTAACCAGATCGGATTTGCAATCTTTGCTCCTTCCAAGAGATGGAGATTGAGGAACACTTCATTTTCAAATGCCCCATCTACTATGAGATCTGAGTACGATATCACTACCTCTATAGGGACTCAACCAACTCTATCTACTTTCTTTAGATATCCAAACTAGTGGTGCTTGGATCTTTATCTTCATGAAGTCGTCACCTTCCGAAACGAATCCCTATAGGAGGAGCCCAGAGGCTTTAGAGTCCCATGTTGATCACCTCTTTCTTCTAGCACATCTACACAATAGGCAGCACTAAGCGTCCCTTGGACACCAGTGCATCACATATCAGAGCTGATAGATCAGTCAGAGGATGCTTCTCTCAACATACCATTACTACTCAAAGTACTCATTCTCCATCCTGTTCTCCCTTAGCTCTATGGATCTGCTTCTTCTCGCTTGCATGGCTTTGCTTCTTCCCACCTGTGTGGCTCTGCCCCTTCTTGATGACATGGACTTACTACTTACCGACCGACCTCCAAACCACAGGGACAAACCCACATTACTAATTTATTTGGAACTATGGGAAGTACCTTGGCCTTGGATGCTAGAAGATATTCTAAAAGAATTGTTTTGCTTCCCCGTAGGATCTCCCAACCGGTCCCCTCCGACATTGGGCACTCTCTGACAGAAACGTTCAGATCTTCTCACAGTGATTGATGATGGGTTAGATAGCACCTCTACTTCAAGCACAAACAGAGATTTTTGATGAGGTCTTCCAATCTTCATCGACACATGCTTTTGGAGGCCCTTGTTCACCCCTCATTGCTATTTGTATTGGTTCCAATACCACTTTTGTTAGTGGCACAATGCTTTACTTCGTCTTATGTACTTTAGTTTCTTGGATTCTCTTTCATTGAACTTTATGTTTCTAATAGTTGTTTCCTCGAGTCCCATTGACCTACTTTGGTCATCCGTGGACATTAATATAATTTCTTTCTTTCTTTCTAAGTGCAACAGATTCCAATGTTTTTCGAGTTGAATGTGGAATTTGCATATTATTCTGATTTCAACCATAGTTACCAAATTCGGTCGGATCTAGACCAAATCTAGTTCAATTCGTATCTTTAGAGTCTTCTGGATTAATCCGATCTAGTTTGGCATTTTTGAAAAGACATCTAAAACCAAAGAGATAGCCCGAAAACTCCTATATATAATATAAGTGATACAAAGAGCAAAGAAGCAAAAATAAGAGCAATATGAAAAGCTGCAAAGAGTAGAGAAGCGAAAAGAAGAGCAATATGAAAAGCAGAGAAGTGATATGAAAAACTGTGAAGATAGTTTTCAGCGATAACAGAGTACACTATAGAAGATTAGAGCATTTATTAGTGATGTTCGACGAGAGCATAGAAGAGCAACAGAGAGAAGACTTTTGGCGATTATCGTGTAGAGAAGAGTCTATGAAGGCATTCTCACTCCGTAGGGAGCAAACGTCTTCATCCTCACACTCACAAGGCACTAGCATCTTCACATCTGCATAGTTGAATGTCAAATAGTTCGATGGCAGAGGATGAACAAGGAGTTAGAAGGAAGAGGCATTCGAGGTTGCGCAAATTAAGGTACAATTTTTATCCGGTTTTAGTTTATATTAAATGATATATGGTCTTTAATATATATACTATAAGATCTAGGCTATAATATTTTACTTATTATGGTTAGTTTATATTACTTTATTTAGTTAATAATATAATATTTTAAGTTATAATTTTAACTTTTATTATATATTACAAATAAATTAAAATTTATAAAATTATGATTTATTTTTTACAAATAAATTGTAATTTTATTAATTTCATTTTATATATGTTATTAATGGTATTTAGGTTATAATATTGAGTTAATATATTTAGCTCATAATAAATTTACTTAGTTTATAATATGTTTAATTTTTTATAAATCTTTAAATATTAATTTATTATATATTATAAGCAAAGTATTTGTTTTAATATATAATAAAATTAAGATTTATTTGTTTTATATATATTATATAAAACAAATAAATCTTAATTTTATTTGTTTTATATATAAAACAAATAAATCTTAATTTTATTATATATTAAAACAAATACTTTGCTTATAATATATAATAAATTAATATTTAAAGATTTATAAAAAATTAAACATATTATAAACTAAGTAAATTTATTATGAGCTAAATATATTAACTCAATACTATAAGCAAAGTATTTGTTTTAATATATAATAAAATTAAGATTTATTTGTTTTATATATATATATATATATATATATATATATATATATATATATAGTTTATTAATTTTATTTTATATAGGTGTTTTGTTTATTTTAGGTTTAAGTGATTTAAAATAGTGGAAATCTATGCACTAATTAGAATATGTAAAATATGGCAATAATGTACTAATCTGAATTGAAATTTATATTCTAGATATTGCACTATTTGAATTAAGAATTGACAAAATAAGGGGAGAGAGATGTACTAAGCTGATTTCAGTTGTCCGTCACACACAAAGGGTGTCTCTATACCTGAAAATACTCTATAACTGATTTGTCAGTTGCTTAGACTTGAAATAGATGTTGATGACCTCTCAAGACATTGCTAACAGAGTCTTACCCCTATGGTAGCTGGGACTATTTGGTGGTTATCGACAATGTTCTTGTGCGTTGGGTGAATTTTTAACTCCCAAGACCCTTGCACCTACGTATGTGCCTACAAATGCTTCTTGTGTGTGCGCATGCTTTTGGTCCAATGCATTGATGATTGTTTTCTTCTCTTCCATTCAAAACCCTAAATGTGCTTTTGACCACAAAATGCCCTTGAAAAGAGGGTTAGTATTTTGGGTTGGATAGTGCCAACCACTTCTTGCTGAATGGCTAAGTGTTGTGTATGTTTCAATATTCCGAAGAGGGCTCATACTGCATGTAGTTCTCCCACCTACATATGTGTGTGCAGGATCGTGAACAATTTAGAATACACTGCAATGTTCTAACCTTCAACACTTGACACCATGCAACTTTGACTTTTGTGAATCCAAACTTTGCTCTGGGTTGCTCCTTTAAGGGGTTTTCAGATGTGTATGCATTTTTGATAATATCTCAAAAGGATGCTAATTGATTCTCAAGGTGTGACCAATTGCCAAGTGAGTATAACCTTAGGATTTAATCTGTATTTATAGTTGACTCTTCATTATTTCTCGCTATGACCGACCCATGAAACATATCTAGGCCACTTAATGGAGACTTACCACTTTAAAAAATAGTCGTTGAGTGATCTTGGACACTGTCGGCAAAGATGGACCCATGTGGTAACCAACACTATTTAGACATTACCGGTAGTATCTTGGAAATGAGTGATCTGAGATATGGAGGTCTGTTTACGATTTTGGGATGTTTTTGTATAAACTAGACTAATCCTGGTGTATTTGACGAATAGAGTTGGCAAAGACAATAGATGGGTAGACAGATAAAGGGAACGTGTGCACAAGAGGCAAATGCATGTGCAAAGTCCTTGTATGTCAAAGTTGATGTTGCGAAAGTGTTTAATAACAAATTTAGGTGTCTACAAGTGGTCCCCTTTTAATCTAGTATTTAAAATGCTAAATTACAAGGATAAAAGAATAAATTTGGTACTTGGGATAACTGCCCCTGGTGTTGACAGGGATGACCAAAATTTGCCATTTGCTACTTGTGACCCTTGTAAGAAAACATGTATGGACCAATGTCTTCTCATGATAAGAAATTTGAAATTATCTAGATCGTTGAATCACTTGAAATTGGAAAGCCAAGGAATGATGTAATATTCCAAATCGGAATATTATGCAAGAATTTGGATTCCTTGGAAATCCCTTTTTAAATAATTATTGATTTTAAACTTGAAATAAAAACTTATATAATAAAAAGAATTTTTTATTCAGAATTTTTGAGTAATAGAGTATTTAATCCACAAAGGCTTTTGTCCTTGGGTTATTTGAAAGAAGGGTTTTCGTCCTTGAGATCCAGTTACACAATTAAGGGGTTATGTCCTTAAGAGCCTTTGTTGATGCTTGTACAAAGTTACATGTTTGAATGAATATGATTGGATGCCTTTCCTTCTCACCAAATGCTGAATATAAATACCTTCATAATGTTCCGCCAAACATGTCTTCTCCAAGGATTGTGACCTTTCGTCAAATGAATGCTAACTACTAATTAATTAATTAATAAATAATTAATGTTGTTTAAGGACTGCTGTTTAGTTTGGCGCTCCCTTAATTAATTGTTGTTTGTAATATTACACAATGGTGATTCATTAATAAATTGCAGCACTCCTCTTAATTGCAGCGATCTCCTTGACAACGATTTCCTCATTTAATTCCAGTGATCTCCTTCTTGGGGATAGTACAAATAAATACACTTGATAGTATGCAAACCAAGCTGCCACTTGTTGAATTTGTTTGAAGAATATCATGGGGTGATCATGCACCAAGGAGATGCGGTTGTTGAAACCACAAGTTCAGGAGTGTAAATGCCCCATCTACCACCAAAGGAGTGCTAGAAGTTGAGCGACATAGTAACCTCAACCGCACTACTCTGAATATCATCATATTTCTTTTGTGGAACCTTGAAATTAGGTTTGTATGTCAAAGTGGAACCCTGAAACATGTTCGTATGTAAAAGTGGAACCCCAAAATAGGTTCATATGTAAAAGTAGAATCCTAAAATAAGTTCGTATGTAAAAGGATCAACTGTTGTAAATGGATATAGACCCAAACTGCTCACATCGTACCATTGTTCCCCTCCAATCCTCAATATAGAAAATAGAACAGTGTTTGTTGGAACCAAGTCCATGCCCCAATATGATCCCCCCCTGTACCTTAAAGTGATAGAATGCCAACATCTGCTTGTCAAAATGTCATAGAATGCCTCAATGGTTTCTCACAATCATACAAAATGCCCCCAAGGATGCCTCAATCTGATCAATCTAACCCATCGGAATCACATAATCTATGTTAGAATGTGAAATGATTGTTTTTTATGACTTAAATCTCTAAAATAAGCCCAATGTATATCCCCCTTTTGATATGAGGGATGAAGCTAGCAAATCACTCATCTCAAATGAAAGAGTTACACACACCATGTGATATATAGAAAAGCATAATCATGTAAAATGTAAATACAAACAGGATAAAATTTGTCATCATAGAAAGATTTTGATCATTCAAGCATGTGTGAAACATGTAATCCAAGACAATGGTCATATAAATGTAAATGTTAAGTAGATATATCAATTAAGCATGTAGTGATAAGAGTTGCAAATAGATTCATGATAGAATTTATGGTAATGTCACAACAGAATGTGTGATAGAAATCATGACACCAAGCTCATATTAACAATCATATCTGTAACCACGTGCACAAACGCACAATATCATGATCAAGAAGCCCACAATCATACAAGACCTAGCACGAATCTGATGCGACACAAACACGGCATGGCCATTACATGGACTAGAGGTTCCTCTGACACAACTGATACACAACATGACAAGACACAGTTGATGTACACATAGAATAATCAATATAGCACACATTAATGATCAAGCAATGTCACAATCATAAATTCAAATCTCATTGTGAATCAGCGATTTAGTGTGATCAGAGGTAGAATGATTTGTCTTTCCAAAAATCGCGATTCACTTTTTGGCGATTTTTGCCGAGTAGTCATAGTGATTATTTGGTGAAAATTGTGACTATATTGCCACAACTCGTGGAGTATGAAGAATAAAATCCTAGGTAAAAAAAAAGGACATTTTATCATTTTTTTGAGTTGTTTGTGGGTTTCCTCTATGTTTTTTCTAGTGATGGATTTACAACGAGATTTTAATCAAGGCATAGATCCATCATTTGAATATCAACGATTCAATAGTGGAAATTTGAAACATTATCTAGGGTATATTTTATAATGGTGAGATTTGAATCTATAGGTCACTGATACTGTGTTACATATTTGATAAAATGATATTATATACTCACAGAGTCCAGACTACATTCATTTCAAGGCTTCAAGTTCAAGCCCTCAACTTTAGTCACGACTCACTTCAAGGCTTCAAGTGACTGTCAAGTTTGATAGTCATACATAAATGAATGAAAGCCATATTCAAGTTTGATACAATCATACATACTCATAGTCAAGTCTGATACAATCATACATACATATTTGAAAATTGATATTACTATTTACATATGAATGAATGAAAGCCATATTCAAGTGCAATTTTCAAGCATATCACATACCGTCTAGTGTACTTTGAATCCAAATTAGAGTTATTAATATTGAACTTTGAAGTACTTACTTTGTTTTTAAGCTCAAAGAAAATAGTAATACAGTCAGACACTATCACAACATATATCATACAACGGAAGTCACATGTATTTATTTTATTTTTCGTTACCTTTCTAATAGGAATCATGATCATTGATATCTACATTATCTTCTATTTCTTCCTTTGATTAGTAGCTAGGGTTAAATTCTAAAACATTTTTTTTTTTGATAGACAGTTTAAGCTTGTTTAAGAATGGCATCAACATCCGGTTCAGCGACTTGTCATAAGCCTAAGTCTAACGACCCTTCTTGGAAGCGTTGTGAAGTGGCGACAAAGGGAAGCCATGTTATATGCAATTATTGTGGAATAAGATGAGTGAAGGTGTTTATCCCCTGAAATACCACATTGCACAACTACCAAGGAATGATGTGGCATTGTGCATTCAAGCACCAGTTGAGTCTCAAAAAGAGATGGTTTCTTGCCTTGCAGCTTATGTAGAGAATAAAGAGGAAAGCTGATGCACTTGCAACCCTAGCGAATAGGAGGGCAACAAGAGATGATTATGACATTAAGGCCTCTTCTATTGCCCCAACTCTAGGAAGTCGAGGTTGAGGATGGAGGCTCATCCTTTTAAGATAGTTCGACTACTTTTTTTGTTCCTTAAAGTAGAAGTGGGTCACAACCTTCGCTCCAAGATACCACTTGGAACTGGGAACTGCACAATGAAGCAAGGATAACTATGGTAAACTTTTGGTACTACAACAACAGTCCTTTCAATGTAGGAAAAAGTCTCTATTGGGAGAATTTGGTCATTGCATTGACCGTTGCCAAGAATGGGTTCAAGGCTCCTACTTCTTATGATTTGAGTGGCCCGTTGTTGGAGGATTCCGTGAGACATGCGTAAGCTATTTTAGAAGACCAAAAAAGATATGGCAAAAAAGGGGTGCACCATTTTGTCGGATGGGTGGACAGATGGGAAATCTGCACATTGATTAACTTTGTAGTGGCTTCAAGTGGGCAGTTAGTCTTTTTGAAGTCAATTGATGCCTCTAATCAAGTAAAAAATCCAAACACTTTGTGTGACATGCTAAATGAGGTGGTGATGGAACTAGGTGTGCAAAATGTTGTTCAAGTTGTGACAGACAACATGGCAACATATGTAATAATAGAGAACTTCTTGAGGAGAGGCACCCTACAGTTTTTTGAACCCCTTGTGCAATCCATTGCATTAATCTCTTATTTGAGGATATAGGAAAGATCTCATGGGTGAAAAATGTGGTTTAAGATGCAAGAAATATTACCAAGTTCATCTACAATCACAGTTGGGTGCTAAACTTGATGAAAGAGAATAACGAAAAGGAGCCTGTGCGATCAGGGATCACACGATTTGCCACAAACTTCATCGCATTGCAGCCTCATTGACATCCCTTAAGCAGATTTTTGTGAGTCACCGGTGGTTGGAGTCTTCCTATGTTAAAAACGCTGAAGGGGAAAGGGTTGTCAAGACCATCTTTGATGATGTGTTTGCAAAGTGCATGGAGGAAATAATTAAGGTAACTATAAACTTAATTATTTTTTTATTTATTGTTTATTTGTTATTTTTTTTATTAATTTTGATTTTAAATGTCTATTATTTTGTTTTAGGTGTCAAAGCCTATGGGTCAAGTTCTATGTTTGGTGGATGGAGAGTGGAATGCAATGGGTTATTTATATGAGGCCATGGATGTGGCCAAGGAGGCCATAGCCAAATATTATGGGCAAAATCAAAGAAAATATGAACCCATATGGCACATAATTGATTAGAGATGGAACAAGATGCTCCACCAACATATTCATGTAGCAGCCTACTACTTTAATCTTAAGTTATTCTATTCTGATTCATTTAAGGCTGATGACAAGGTTATGGATGGCCTCAATATATGCATAGAGAGAATGATCTTTGATGTTGCGACTAGAGATGCAGTTATTGAGGAGCTATAGATTTACAAAAATAACAAGTAGATTCTTTTCTTTGGCTCTATGCGTTAAAAGAAAAAACACCTCTCAACTAGGTAAAGTCAAATTGGGTCATTTTTTCTTTCTAGCCTTGTTACTCGTATTCTATAGATATTAGTAGTAGACTAACTTCATTTATTCAAGGCTAGTTGATTTACAAAATTATAAATCTCTTATTTGTAGATGTGTGGTGGGAAGACTGTGGTGTGAAAACATCAAATCTTCAAAGGCTAGCCATGTAGCTCTTATGGGTGTGAACGTAATTGGAGCATATTTGATGTTCACAGAAAGAATTGCTACAAGTTGATGACGCAACGCCTCAATGACCATGTTTTTGTGTGATACAATCTTTGTCTTCACGTGAGACACGTGGAGGGGTTAGAGAAATATGATGCAATTGACTTAGATGAGATCGATCCATATGTCGATTGGATCGTTGATGATGCAGAGCCCATGTTTACCGTGGAGGAGATCACAAATTTGGAGAGGGAGGCAAAAGAAGCAATAGCATCCAAGGTAGTAGAGGCATGAAGAGGGGTTGGTGAGGATTTAGATGATATCTCCGCTAACGATGTTGGCATTGTAGAGGAGTAAACTTTACCTTCCACTTCTAGGAGGCAGTTGCAACAAACTTATTTTAAGCACTAGAGATGAAATGTAATATGTATAATTGATATTTCATGACTCTATGAGCATTGTAATTTGTAACTTTGTACTCTTTTTTGGTAACGAATTAATAGAAAATATACTTGTGGAATTCCCTACATTCATTTCTGATGTCATTTAAAAATATTTTATTTGTTATTTAAGTTTATTTTATAAATTTATATAGTTTTTAATGTAGCAATAGTTGCCTTGTAATAATTACCAAGAAACTCCCAAGTTTGGACTTTGAGTGAAAATTTTGGCCTGCCTAGTAATTTCCAAGTACTAATTTTTGAACTATGGTCACATTCATTAATATCAAGCATGCACAGAGCAAGCAATGTTAGTCCACATAATCAATCAATGTCATCATCTAGTATAACAAAGCACAATATCTATAGGAAATAGCACTCTAAAAAGTAAGAGCAAGAGAAAGTTGTGTATAATAGTTTAATATGATCAATTGAACAATATGGAAAAATATAACCTGGAAAATGTACAAAGATGCCCCTAGTATAGACATGCACCTATGTAGAAAGATTGCCCGTGGGTGTAAGCAATGTCACACATTTATATGTCCATGTTGAAAGAAAAAATAACAGTGCACAAAATAATACAACAATGAAACAAGACAAGAAAACAACAACAAATACACATTAGATTTGCATGGGAAACCCTAGAAATATACCAGGGAAAAACCACAGGGCAAAAGATCTCTCTATCGTACTTTATTATCAGCAAAATTAGAATTACAATTGCATGTCTAACGTCAAAAGGCCATGGCTTTTTTATAGAGGCCAAAGAAGGATCTAGAACCCTGGTTATACAAACTCTAGAAGAGTCATATAATCTAGAAGCATACCATGTACAATCTATAAGCATCTAGAAGCATGTTACTGGAGATGGGATTGCCATATGCCACATCACAATGTTGAAGATCTAAATATTAACTTCATCTCGTAACATTCTCCCACTTGAAGTTTTCATCTTCTTTGTTTGTTGCTAACCTTTGTACCAGAGAGACGACTGCCCATGTTGTTTATCATCAAGTTATTTGCAGTCCCAAAGAAGCTATGCACCAGATGAACTCTCTTCCAATCAGCTTTGTCAACATGTTTGCAGAGTTGTTATCAGTATGAATTTTCTTCAATAAGACTTATCCTTCTTCCACTACATCACACACAAAATGATATCGCACGCCTATGTGTTTTGTCCTAGACTAAAATGTTGGGTTCCTTGCTAAGTGCAAGGCACTTTGACGGTCACAATGCATGTTACTGGAGATGGGATTGCCATATGCCACATCACAATGTTGAAGATCTAAATATTAACTTCATCTCGTAACATTCTCCCACTTGAAGTTTTCATCTTCTTTGTTTGTTGCTAACCTTTGTACCAGAGAGACGACTGCCCATGTTGTTTATCATCAAGTTATATGCAGTCCCAAAGAAGCTATGCACCAGATGAACTTCTCTCTTCCAATCAGCTTTGTCAACATGTTTGCAGAGTTGTTATCAGTATGAATTTTCTTCAATAAGACTTATCCTTCTTCCACTACATCACACACAAAATGATATCGCACGCCTATGTGTTTTGTCCTAGACTAAAATGTTGGGTTCCTTGCTAAGTGCAAGGCACTTTGACGGTCACAATGCAAACAAT
The DNA here is from genome assembly GCA_037957365.1 of Torreya grandis. Lineage (NCBI taxonomy): Eukaryota > Viridiplantae > Streptophyta > Pinopsida > Cupressales > Taxaceae > Torreya > Torreya grandis. Next base: position 2,364,282 of record JARHVA010000473.1, read on the forward strand.
ATTGTTCAGCTTGACTTGCAGCTCTCCTAGTAATATATCCAGCCATATTGCTTCCTTACAAGATTGTGTTGCTGCCATATATTTTGTCTTTGTAGTTGATAATGCCACTACTGACTGCAGTTTTGATATCAAATTGATTGCACCACCTGCAAGAGTGAACACGTACCCTATAGTAGATTTGTGTCTATCCATATCGCCACCAAAATATGAATCCCAAAATCCTATCACTTGAAGATATGTTGCATTATAACAAATAGCAACATCTGAAGTTCCCCTCAAATAATGAAGGATCCACTTCACAACAGTCCAATGATCATAACCAGGGTTTTCCATGAACCAACTAACTACTTCCACTACTTGGGCGATGTCTAGTCTAGTGCACACCATGGCAAACATAAGGCTGCCTACTGTTTATGAGTACGATATGAGACATATGTGCCTTTTCTGCTTTGTTGCTAAGACTTTGCTCTGAAGACTACTTCATGTGTGCAAGAAATGGGGTACTGTTTGGGTTAGTATTCTGCATGTTGAAACACTGCAGAACCTTCACATATATCTTTTGTGTAAGCCATATTTTCCTGCTCATCCTGTCTCTCTGTATCCTTATCTCGAGAATCTGATTTTCAGCACCTAAATCCTTCACTTCAAACATCGTAGCTAGGTAAGCTTTAAGTTTGACAATTATGTCCATGTTGGGCCCTGCAACCAACTTGTTGTCAACATAAAACAACAAAACATCAAAACTATCATCCTTTCTATCTTGCTGAATTTTGATTGTATTATGTTCAAACTTGAATGCAACACACTTATTTGGATCATCAATGATGGCTTGCATTTGTTCTAACCACTGTTTTCCAAGTGTAGCCTGAAATTGTTCCATAGCAGGCATCAAAAATATTAATGGGTCCACAATCTTTGGCCCACAAGCAATTGGTAATGTAACATGACCCATTGATCCCTAACAATATAGAGTGTGTTGTAGCTCATTTATTGTGTGGTCTAACTGATGTAAAAATAGAATGTTGCATGTATTGGCCCCTTCTTCTATATCAATTTGAACTTCTTGCCTATAGTCATCTTCAATGAATACTTGAATGGTCAATGGGTCCATTCGTTGACACTTGTACACTTTATGTGCGATTTTATTTTGTTGGATCCTTTTAGAAGTTATACACTGGTGTATCCATCTTATGTATATTGGTCTACACTTGTATGATTGTAATAATGCCTTGATCTATAAAATTCTGAATCTTTTGTTGTAATGCTTCACAATTATTTGTTCCATGTCTAGTTATTATATGACAATGACTGAAATGTCCCTTTTAGGGCTGAAATTAGATCAAAGGGGTTTCCCAACAAAACCCTAATACCACATGTGCAAATTCTGATTTATGTATCAAACCTTAACCAATAATTATAGTTTTTTTTATTTTTCCAGCAACCCTAGATATTCAAACCCTCACCAAAGCTGCAATAAATAATCCCAAACCCTAACAGCAAATTAATCAAATTTCTGAAGAATTTTAAGGCATCAAATCAACATATCAAATTAGTTCCCAAAGCACCAATACAGAAAATCTACAGCACCTTATGGAGGTCCTTTCAACCCCAAATTCACAATATTTGTGATCAAATAATTATAGAAATTTAGCAATAAATACAGCCAACCACTTAGGCTAAAAACTGAATTCTCCAAATGTATATAGCTCGAAATTAATCATAGAAAAACACCAAAAATACCAGGCTGCTGCCCAGCCCTCAAAAAAGCCAATTTAGGCCTTGGAGATCAGTCGCCCACCCTAGGAGAGTGGTTGCTAGGCACCCCAAGGGTTGCGTTGTTAACCCTAGCCCCTGATCCTCACTCGCCAACCTTCCTTGCTGCTCGCCACCACCTCGACAGGCTGTCCTCTCAATGCTGCAATCAGAATTGGTGTTCAAAAACCTTTGTTAGTCCAATATGCTCAATGCAACTTCTTTACGAAGCTGCCCTAGCTGAAAGTAAGGGTTTTCGTCCTTAGTTTCAGTCCACCTTGAAGGGTTTCGTCTTCAAGGAGAAAGCCAAGTGTTTTCATGCTTAGACTCAACGAATTCAATTATCAAATTATGCATAACCCCAAAAGAACTCCTCCATCTCCTTTTATATCCTTCCCACTCAAAACCCCACTTTTTTTTTTTAATAATAAAATATAAGTTGCCGACATTTATGGCCACTTAGTAATATTATTAATTTTACTTTTAAGTTTGTAAAAATACTTTTTATTTTAAATTAGAATACTATTTTAATTTAGAAAAGGGGATATTACAACTGCAATATGATTTCCCTTCTTGATTTGATAAATGAGCAATTGATGTCTAATGGAAGATAAAATGATCGAATTCTTGTCAAGTAACATTTGTAATATAGTACTTGGTTTTTTTTTGGTAAACTAGTTACTTGCAATGTTGTATTGTTGTATGTGGAAGGTCCCCTTCTATGAACTCTATGTTGTTAGTTGAACTTTACACAGTTATTGGATATTAATCAGCAGTACATTGTGCGATGTGCAGTGCTTCTTATAATCAAGTCATACTTGATTTTTCAAAATATTGTCTTAATGGAACACTTATTGCAAGAAATTATTGTGTCAAATTGATCTTACAAGAAGCATTTATATTTTCCATATAATGTGGATCATCATCTATTTGGTGATGTAGCATAGAGCATTCACTTTTTACTTGCTTACTTTGTAGAGTTTCCTTAAGAGATGCTTGTGCAATATTTGCACCCTCATGGTTGCTTGGAAGTCCCTTTATCTAGATTATGTTGTGCATAAAGGAGATCTCGTAATTTATCAATGCTTACCATGTTTGAGTTGTCTTGATATTCCCCTAGTGCTATAGGTGCAAAGTTTAGATGAAAAAAATAGTCATCTATATTTTCGAGGATACCATTGTCATCGTCATCACTATCGTCCTCAATAATCATTAATCAATATCTGCGGTATTGATCAACCAAAGGAAGATCTGAGATTTATTCCTTTTGCATGTCATATATACATGTTGATTCTGTTACTGTTTCTTGCTTAGTTGGTATGGTTGGTGGCAACTTATCTTCGTTAGTGTTACTGGTTTCTCCCACCTCATATGTGTATATTCATTCTACCAGTATAACCCTTAGTGGAGGTACTATGGATGAGTGAGGGGCGCTTAATTGTGGTATAAATGCTTCATTTGGTTCAACTGTTTTGCAATACTTAAAAGTTTTGTTATCCGCATGATGTATGCAAACATCGTTCATGTACAAATTTTAAGCATCAATGTAGTGTTGGTGGGACAGCGCCCATAGCATGAAATTAAGGTCTACCTATGAGTAGATTATAATGCAAATGTTTTGGCAGGACCTGAAATATAGTAGTTAATATTTTAGGCCCTACTTTTACATCCCATGTTATCATTCCTAGCACTTGGCGAGGTATATTATCAAAACATTTGATGATCTTATTTGATTTATGAACAAGTGTTTGAAGAAATGTGATGTATATTATCAAAACTTGGCAAGGTATATTATCAAAACATTTGATGTTCTTATTTGATTTATGAATAAGTGTTTGAAGAAATGTGATGTTGTAAATGTTTAACCCTGATCCGTTATCTATAAGCACCAGCTTAATCCCTTCATTCAAAATCCATACGTGAATAAAAAGTGGGAGATTCTGGTCTATAGTTTTTTTAGTAGGCAAATCTTGTTCTTCAAAAGAAATTTTTGTTTTCACTATCCTTTAATGTATTAACAATAGCTGCAAATTAAGTTGGTAGCACATTTTTTGGTAAGGATGCGTCACGTAGTGCTATATAAAGAATATCTTTATAGACAGTGGATTTTTCAGCGATTCTAATCTAGAGTTTTTTGCTGGAGTATTCTTAAGTTGATCTATGACATCATAATCTCTAGCTATATTGGTTGGTAGTTTAGGTGGTGGAGGAAGTTTATGAGAGATATTTTGATTACCTCTACTTTGCACTATAGGGTTGTGTACCCTACCTTTGTGTTGTGACAACATTGACCTCCATGTCTAATATAAGCCTAGGGTGAATAATAGGGAGAGATGTTGGCTGTTTCTGCCATAAGGTCTTGTGGGAGAAGAACAAAAGGAGTCATGCATGTCATTTCCCTTCGAGTAGTAACCGGAAGCATCTCATATTCGACATTCATGCTATGTGTTACTAAGGATAACTAAGATTTCCTCATGTATAATATCATCCTTAGATTTATTGTAGTTGAATTCAACCCCTTTTGTTGTGTGAGATATAAATACATTGTATTATTTAAAAAAGAGACATGCAACTATTACAATCATAGCTTGGATCACGAAATATAAACAATTGGCATCCTTTGCATTCATGTTAGGATTTTGCTTATGTAATTAAGGGTAAATCAGAAACCAAAGTTGAAAGTCAAACCTTAATAAGGGATAAATCTAAAACCCCAAGAAAAGTTCAAACCCTAATGTAGGAGGAAACCTAGGGTTTTTCGTGTTTAGATCAAGGATCGGGTTCAGCAAAATGTTTTGTTTATTTTAGGTTTACGTGATCCAAAATAGTGGAAAACAATGCACTAATTAAATTATGTAAAATATGACAATAATGTATTAATCTGAATTGAAATTTATATCATTATTTTGATTTAGAATTGACAAAGCAAGAGCAGAGAAGTGTACTTAGTTGATTCCCACTGTCTATCGCTGACAAAGGTGTGTATGTACTTGAATTTCTTTTTGTAACTGCATCAAATGCTCAGCCTAAAGCAGAGGCTGAAGACCTCTCTAGATGTTATTGGTAGAGTTTGACACATGTGGTAGAGTGGTAGCAGGCACCATATGGTGGTTACTGACAATGTCCCTATGCACTATACAGGTCGGTAACTCCTAAGACCCTTGCACCTACACCTATAAATGCTCCCTGTGTGTGTGCATGCCTTTGGTCCTGTGTGTTGATATCTATTTTCCTTCTCTTCTATTCAAAACCCTAATTGTGCTTTTGACCACAAGATGCCTTCGAAAAGATGGTTAGTATTTTGGGTTAGATAGCCCCAACCACTCCACACTAAATGGTCGGGTGTTGCCTATGTTTCAGTACTCTGAAGAGGGCTCAAACTTCATGTAGTTCTCTCACTTATGTGTTTGTGTATACAACATTATGAACAATCTAGAATGCAATGCAATGTTATGATCTTCAACACTTGGGACCATGCGACTTTGACTTTCATGTATTAAGGGTTGGCTCTAGGGTTGCACCTTTGAGGGAGTTTCAACTGTGTATGCCTTTTTGATAATGTTTCAAGAGAGTGCTAATTGATTCCTCAAGTTTCAAAGTAATTCTCAAGGTGTGACCAAGTAATATCCAAGTGAGTATAACCTTAGGAATGATTTGTATTTATAAATGACGCTTCATTATTTTCCACCATGATCGACCCATGAATGTGTCTAGGTCAACCTGATGGAGACTTCTCGATTTCAAAAATATCCGTTGAGTGTGCCTGGACACAATTGGTAGAGGCAAAACCTTACGGTATCTAGCACTATCTAGGCATTACCAATCCTAGAAGTGTAAATCAATGATTTGAGATATGGGGAGGGTCTGTCTAGGATTTTGAGATGTTCTTATATAGATTAGGCTAATCCTGAATAGGTGTATCTGGTAAATAGAATTGGCCAAAAACAATAGATAGGTAGACGGGTATAGGGAAAGTGTGCTCAAGTGTCAAATGTATGCGTAATGTCCAAGTGTGTCAAAGTTGATGTTGCCAAAAGTGTTTAATACAAAATTTGTGTCTATAATGCGTTATTTAGTTACACTAAAAATCTATATTATTGGATCCTTCACTCTAGACCCCAGGGTCCTAATACGAAATGTTTCAGAGCTTGATACGTCCAGGATTGTGCCTAGATATGGCTAGGATCTTTCGGGAGGACTGTGGATCCTCTCGAATGCATCAGGAGGACCCAGAGTCCTCTCGCAGGATCCTGGCCGTATCTTGGCAAGATCTGCAGCCCAATATGTTTTTGTTTTAAACTTAACAAAAAGTCAAATATGGACTTCAAAAAACAATTAAAATAAAATAAACAACACATTTACCTTTTATTACATTTTTACCTCTTAAGTGCACATTTGCTCTCTCACCTTCATTTTGTCAATTGCTTAGCACTAAAACTCCATTTTGCTAATCCTACGCCATTACAACTATCCATTTGGTGCCAAGGAGTTTAAGGAGCTTTCAATGATGTGTTTTTTATGAAGACATTGAAAACGAATACGAATACAATGAATAATGAATATGTTGATTTATCTTTATTTGTGTCCATACATTGTAACATTTGCACTATGTACTTGTTTTAAGACTGATCTAAGTTCGCCCATTGAATATCATGACATCTGGCATTGAATTTTCAGTATGTTTTGCGGTTATTTAACTTATTTTGTTTACTCTATGCATATCATGTGGTTAATTTTGCTTATATGACTATATATATATATATACCACTGTATCCAAAAATGTGTCCAACCCCCCCAAAAGAAAATTATTGTATCCACATACCTGAATCCCCTATCCATACTAGTACTAGGATTGGCTACATAGCTAAAAATTTATTTTGATTGTTTTTTACATTATATGCTTTGTCACAAGGTTTGGCAATTTTCAACCTAAAAATTCGAAAATCGCCATTTTTTAAAGTTGTGAAAAAAGTTAAGATAAATTCAACAAAGCTCGGGAAAAAATGCAACCAAAAAAGCAGCAAAAAAACCCTAAAATCGGTCATCAAATTTACATCCAAGGATCAATGGGTCGTGTCGTTATATCATGTGCAAGAGGGTATGTCACAAATGTCGTAGGGACCGCAATCAGGAGGAAGGAGCCCGACATTGGAATCTTGTCATTGCAACAACTTTCATTTACTTATGACTTTGCCATTTTCCCTGACACGAAGATCGTGGTGAAGCCATTGGGCATGATTGTGAGTGACGGGTCTCCCATCAAATGCAACACCACCAAAGAGGCTCCAGGTCCATCCCACGCTACACTGCCAATGATTCGGCTCAGACCCATTATTAACAGAGATCAAATGAGCCAAATATATTGTCGGCATAATGAGAAACCTAGAAGTGCAACCCTATCTATAACCTCGATGTTTGAAGGTGTCAAGTCATCTAACTGTAACCCTAATGGTAACCTACACTTTGGAGACTTATATCGTAAAGTTTCAACTTTTGAATATAAATATAAAAAGAACACACATGCGCACACAATTTTATTTTTCCTTTTGAAAATAATATTTTAATATTTATTAATACTTTATATTTATTCACACACACACATTGACCACGGGATATCGTAAAGTTCAATTATGTTTTTTATTTTATTTTTCCTTTTTAAAATAATATTTTGATATATATATATATATATATATATATATATATATATATATATATATATATATTGATAATTACGAGGTTTTTTAAGGCCCCTAGCCGAAATAAAAGTTTACAAAAAACAACCAATACAACCATGAACTATAAACTAACATAGACGGCATCAAGGCGGAAATGATACAAACAGGGAGAACCTTCGAACAAACCAGGGGAAAGCAAAAACCATGACATAAGAAAAAACACCCATTAAACAGCCTAATCGAGAGACAACAAAGCCAAAAAACCAAACACAGGAAAACGTGAGAACATTAGAGATTTACGCATGCCTGCATCTCATCATCGACATCCTCAATAAAAAATAGCTCTTTGGCCCTGTAGACATTTTCTTCGACTCCACCGAGGACTTTGCATTTATGGTGTTTCCGCAGGCCTTTACTATCTGCTTCAAGAGCCTGTGAGTTGGGGGTAATAGATTTATCCTAGTAAGCTTTCAATTTTTGCAAGCTATTAAACCAATGTGGTGCTGCTACTTGACTGCGGGCAACCAATTTCACTAACTTCTTGACTACTTCTAACCTTGCCTTGTTATGGTGACTAACCCGCCACTGTGAAATATCAGGAATCTGACTTTGAAATTGTGCCAAAGGTGGTAAGGTTAGGAATTGCCCTTCCAAGGGATTAGACGAACTTACCTTTTTTCGCAGGTCCTCCACAAAGCCCATAAGAATCATGAAGTGCGTTTCTAACGCTGACACAGGAACCAAACCCAAACCGTCCAAACCCATAAACGGCAATTTAGGTAGGGGGTTAAGTCATGCAAGATAATCTTATCCACCAGCTCAATGCGGTGTTTTGGCTTCACACAGAAAGAAACAAGATTTGTCACCACCTCAGAATCTGACACCGGAGCCATAAAATTCGATGCAAAAACCGCTACCACCTCAGAATTTACCCGGCAATGAACCCCTTGTTCCAGAAATTCCAGCCCCAGAACAAGCGATACCAACTCGAAAAAATCTTTTGACGGAATCCAAAATATGTTTTTCAGGCAAGCCCGCGAAATTGGGCCCTCGAAGGCCATTTCACGCACAATGCTTCCGCCTTAGACACAGGTGGTGACAATAGCAATTTCAGTTGTCCTCTCCATGCCTTGATCAGCCATTCTCACTGACAGCGTGCAACAAACAGGATGAGAGCAAGATTAAACGCCAACAAAGAAACAATAGTACCATTCAGCTTGTAAAAACGCTGAACAAAGGAGAACTAGTGATCATGAAATGTAATGGAAAATTCTTGACTCCCTCGTGTCGCGAACAGACCGCTACCGAGACCAATCAAAACTTCGTCCTTTGCATTGATGACTGCAGCCTCTATGCGATGATCATTAAGAGGGGGTAATGATGAAAGATTTTGCCAAGCAGCCGCCAAAGAAGCCATAGTTTTGCCAATTTAGTCATCACTAAAACCATCGCTTTTTTTGAAATTGTTTTTAGAATAAAACAATACAAAAAAGGAAAAGAAAATCGAAAATTAACCCATATCAATAAGGGGAAGGGATGGGAAATCCTCCCAAGCCTCCCGCACATTATCCACTCGACTTACTTCCACTTGATCAATGCCGCAATTTGCTAAAAATCCAATCTATCCCATGTACTTGACAGGATGTTTTCTAAATGCCAAGGAGTGGCAACCTTTTTTTGGAATGCAGATATGACAATCTACGAATCGCCTTCCACAATTAACTTCGAAATATCACATTGGATTGCTAATTCTATCCCATTGGGAAGAGCTTGCGCCTCCGCTTCATTGTTGGTGTTGCCCTGGAGTTTTTTGGACATTGCTCAGATTAAAGATCCACTACAATCCTGGATGATAAAGCACGCCTTTGAAGCCCCAGGATTACCTCTGGATGCCCCATCAAAATTAAGTTTAAACCAACCTGCAGGAGGTGGATTCCACACACATTTACCTTTTCTTGCATTTTTTTCAAGGATTACAGTGGGACCCATTAACGGGGAATATTTTAGTATTTATTAATACTTTATATTTATTAATATTTTTATATTTATCAATATTTAATATTTATTAATATTTTTATATTTATTGATATTTTCTCTGCTTGTCGAATTTAATGGCGTTTTTTTTTTTTCGATTTTTATCCGAACTTGAATTCGAACTCAAACCTTGTGACTCAGATAAGTCACAAGGTTTGATGAAATTTTCCCTAAAAATTCAGAATTCGGCGAATTTAATGCAACAACCAAAAATTCGGTCAATAACACCCTATTTGACGAATTTAATGTTGAGCAATGACCTAAAAATATCCTACACAGGAAACACTTGGGCACAGGAAAAAAACATAGAGCCATGGTCATAAAAGAACAACGACATGGTCATAAAAGAACAATGATTTTGGTTTCAATCCACGTAAAAAAAAATTGCAATTCAACTTTGATTTGGAAGAGCCAAAGAAGCCCAAATCTGAGCCTACTGTCATCTATTTCTATCGTGATTGAACAAATTTGGAGGAGCCACTCATAGTTGTGAAGGACACTGCCATAGTCGTAGAGGACCGTGAAACCTGCCACTATGAAGAATTTGTTGCCATGGAAACTTGTTCACATTGCATGATTGCACACTAACACAATAGAGCCGTGGTTGTTCGTGGCTGCTGCGTAAGGGCACAAGGATTCGTGGTTGCTGTTTGAAGGGTTTGTGAATGGGTGGCATGCCAACATCAAGCAACGAGGTAGGGTTTTTTTTGAATGACTTTCGGTTTTAAAATGTAACAAAACATTAGCTTTAGTGTTTTAAGGTTATATATATATATTCTTTTTTATTATTTTTCATATGTATATATATATATTTGAAATATATTTTTATTTCTATAATCTTTTAATTTTTTTGTTTTGTTTTTAATTATTAATTATTATTTATTTTTAATTTTATTTATTATGGAGCTTAAGAACTTAGATATGTTTTAGAACCTAAGAACTTAGTATTACATATTTTAGATTTTGAGACAGTTTTTCAAGAAGCATCTTTAATATTCTGCTGTGACTTATTTTTATATATTTCTTATGTTTTTTTATGGTTCGGATTTAATGGTGAATTTTATTCAAACTTTATTCACTAGTGAACTTGAACTGAATTTTATCCTCGTCAAACCCAAACGCAAACCTTGTGACTTTGTGTGTGTGTGTGTGTGTGTGTCTGTCCCAAACTGGATTTTCCAAATATTTTTGGGAATTCTGGAATTCTGATTCCCCCACCTCCTGAACGGATCTGAATTTTCGAAAATGGGAACTATGATTTTAACAAAGTGGCGGTGCTCTCAAGAACTAAATCCCAAAAGCCATAGCAAATGAAGCATTGAACAGGAAGAGACAGAATATAGAAAGCTAACTCGAATGCTTGATGAAAGCTAAATCTATTATTATAGCCAGAATTATTAAGCATGATTAAAAAAAACCCCAATCACATAGTCATCAGTTTCTGTTATCAGAGGAACAGTTGGGAGCTCCTATTAGTTGGCTCCATGGTCACGTCCTTGCATCCATCCTCTGCTTGTTCTTCCTTTTTAGTAGTTGCATATGAACAATATTGTTTTCCTCTTGAATCAATGGAAATGGATATGTAAGCAGTGTAGTTTGAATGGCTTCTTCTAAGCCAAAGTTTGCTTTCTAGTGTTCCATGATCACCTAGACCAGTATATCTTTCTTATGGGGAAATATTAAGAGATACGTTCTTCTTACCCTAAGCTTACATGGAAGAATAATAAGTTGAAATGCACAAATAGTAACTGTGGCGATGAATGTATTCAATCAATATGTGTGGTGGGTAGCTTGTTAATGAGAACAGGACCGTGTAGGTATAGCTGTATGTGAAGCCAACTTCTTGAAATGAGGAAGCTTTTGAGAACAATTATTCTATCCAAAATAGATGCCCGGTGCCCCACTTGATGGGGTAGGCTGACCCATATATGTATATACGTTACACATTTATGTGAGAGGCACTGACATAAAACACTCTATGTTAAGGTGGCCATGTAAATGTATGGCATCCATGATTTAAACAACTAGTGACAGAGCATCAATAATGGGTAGAAATGCCTTTTGAGAGTTTTTTTTCCCTTACCTATTTTCTTTTGGATCTTCTCTCTCATGTTAGGAACTTTCTACATAATTAAACTTTGATTGATTCTGTACATCAACTTTTGAACTTTTAACTTAGTTCTGTTCCAGAGTATGGGCTACTTCCCCTTTAAAGAAAAGCTGTGTCCAAATTGATACAGTTCAGATTCAAGTCATCTGTAGATACAATTCATGAAGAAGTCTTTTCGAAAGAAATGTTACTCTATTTGAATTCTTCTTACAAGCCCATGGATTCATCGTTCAGTTAATAAGAATGTTTTAACTTGAAAAGTATAACAAACATGTATTATAATGACTGATTAAGGATTGAATATAAGAATGTTTTTACTCGGTGAAAAGTATAACAAATGTATATTATAATGACTGATTAAGGATTCTATAGTCAACTAGTTTTGTGAGTGGCAAAACATATCTATTACCAACTATGATTTTCATCTTGTTTCTAGCCAAAAGGGAGCACAATTCAGGTTTTCGTAGTATTGTGCTTAGAAAAGTCACATTGAATTTTCAATGGAAGAATATGTTCTTAATATTGTTGCAAAATAAGAGGCGAGAAGATGTTATATTTCACCATTTGCTTCATTTGATTTCTTAATGCAGGTAATTCTCCTCATGCCGGCCCTTTTCTGGTGATCAACGAGGATGCTGGCCCATCTACTCCGCACTTGGCCTCCTTTTCTTGCTTCTATTTTTAGCACAGGATATTACGTTTACAAGATTGTTTTTGTTTTGTACCAATTGGGTATGTATATACTTATTTGTCTAGGATTTACCCCCCTCTTTTTAGGTTCTTTTACTTTTTAGGTTTAAGTATAGATGCATTATTATTTGTTTCCTAGGGGTCACTTTTTGCAATCATATTTACCAACATGTACATTTGAGTCATGTTGACCTTATTTGGTCATTCATGGACATTAATATATATCTTTTTATCACTTAAGATTCTGTTTTATCATACACTTTGCATTCAATAACTTATCACTATGCATGTATTCCTTTTATTTGGTTTAACTATGTTATATTCTCATATGTGAGTTGCTATGGAAAGGATGAGGATAATGTATGTGACGATTTTCAGACCATGAGAGTAAAGGAAGCAAACTAAGAAGTTAAAACATATTGTGGTGGAAAGCCATCAAGATACGACAAAATTAAGACTTCATTGTGATGCCTCACAATATCACATATTCTCCTAGGCTTGGACGTATTATGAGGGATTTATTAAATTATATCTACAGAATTCCACAAACTTTTGGTTATAATCATCCTCTTTCCAAAAACTTTACCTTGTCATAATTACATGGCACACAAGAGTGGACAATTATACATTGCAAAAAGAAAAGACATGCATGCATGTAAAATAAACAAATATTCATTGGAAAAAAATAAGGCTATAAATTAACTGGTTACTCAACTCACAGAACATGTTGATGGAGCATCTCCATGCAAACTGCCTATGTTCCGCCCTGACATTGTGAAAGCCCCATAATTACCCAAAGTTTATTCAATCTTATGCAAACACAAAAAGTTCACTAGACATGTTTTCAAAGATATGCACTCTTTTTTTGAAGCTATTGTTTTCATCATTTTGTTTCAGCATTCAAATTCTCCCAAGTTGAGTCGACACATCCTTAAATAAGACGATTGACATCCTCACAATAATGTTTGCCAACCTGACTTTCCTAATCATGACCATATTGAAGGTGCACCCAATATTAACACGGGCATTTTTAAAATGTATCAAACCGTTGCAAGCTTGTTGCCTAGCAAATTTGGTTGAGATATACCTAACCAACTTGAAATAAAATTATTCAATATACACCTTCCTAAAACAAAACTTTTTTGTGTTTTAGAGATGTTTTTTGAAAGGATTGCATTAGGTCAAAACATTACCCAAAATCTGGTATGGAACATTCAAAAGAGTAATTGGTGTCTAATTATTGGTTTGATTTTCTCACATTATTGAAAATCCATTCGATATGGTGGAGTCTATGGAAGATAAAGAAGAGTTTCTTCCTATGATCGTGCTCTTGTGAGAGGGAGTCTTGGTTCTATATGTAAAATAAATAAGGGCTATATGACCCTAATCACTGCTGGAGATTTTCACCAACCACCACCTTGGTTACTTGGTCTTTTGCCAAGGGGATGAGTGGATCCTCAAACAACTCGATAGGGCCATGTTGGCCGAATAATATACCTTTGCTTTTGCCCACTATTTTGATAGGTCAATTAATATCATTTTGAAGTTTTCTTCTCTAACCATGAGTCCATCAAATTGTGCATAAAATTGACGACTCGGCCTACAGTGCACATCGGGTGGCTCTAGAACTTAGTTCTTTGCCCCACAAATGACAAGGGATGGATTGAGTGGTGGGAGGTCGTTATTGCTTGCACCACCACTTTCATGTTGGAGTTTGGCAAATGAATGACCTTTTACAAAAGAAGAGTTAATGAAGCTATTGTCAAAGAGTTCAAGAGGGTTTCTAAAGAGCTAAAGCTCTCTCCTGTGAATGAATCTCTCTAGTTAGAGTTTGCTACTCTTCACAACAAAATTAAATTGGTTGAATCCCATCAAACTTGTGGCGTTGAAATTCAAGCTCACAATCATTGGCTTAAGGTTGGAGGTAGTGTGTCCAAAGTTCTTCTAGCACCTAAGAGGTTAACACTCCTATTGACTAAATTTGACTTCAAGGTTAAACTTGGACCCCTTTAGGTAAGAAACTTGGTTTTTTAGATGTTTTAGGGGTCTAATACTTTGTCATAGGGTATGTTAAAGTTAATTTGATGTTATTTAATGCCTTTTAAGCTTTAGTCATGGTTGGTTTAATAAGTTTATTTTTGTCATTTTGGGTCATTTAGAAGGTTTTTAGGGCTCATAAATGCAAGTGGCACAGTTTTCAAGGTGCCCAAGTGTCCTTATTTCCTTTCAAACATCCAAGAAGTCAGATTCCCTCTCAAGAATGTCAGTCTCATTTGAAACTTGCAGGTTATCTAACTAAAGATCAAGTAATTAACTGAAAAAGGGGAGTTTGGCACTTGTACGGCCCATGGGCAAAGATGACACATGGGAGAAGTCCATGGAATGTCTCTTCATCTTCTTCATGTTCATTTCCATGCTTGACATGCTCTGGAAGTGTCATTTTTGAGCTAAAATTGTTTTGTTCCTTTGCCTTTTTAGACATACAATAGTGGTCAGAAGGTTTATGCTTGGTACAGACAATTGAAGAGGTTTCAGGTTAAATGCCTTTGGGAGGTGGTAGTACACTTAGAGAACTTCATTTTCATAACAAGAGTGCAAGGATTGGTGAATCATGCTTTATGAACCATTTCTAACAAGTTCACTGTGTCTTTTTGTTCATTGTCTGCACCCTACAGGGTTTGCTATATTCTGAACATGTCCGTACAAATCAATTGGTGATGTTGACTTTCTTCTCAGTTGCTCTTCATGCTTGGTTTCATGTTTCATGGTGTTTTGATGAACAAGTTATCTCATGTTGCAGGAAGGTGTCACCATTGTGAAACTTCAATCAGTGTCTTCTTTGTTTCAGAATGTTAGTCTTCTACAAAGGTCTCATGTGAATAGAAAATGGTGTGCCACAGGTCTCAAGGCCATATGATCACCTCTTCCCATGTTTGGTTTCATCACATCATGCTTTGAGCAACTTTTAGTATTGTCATTCCTCATAGAACTCTTCACTTATTCCCACTTGCAGTCACACGTATGAGACTTGTTTAGCTTATTCATGGAACTGTAATGAAGGTGTGTCATTTGGTTCAAGTCATCGGGCATTGAAAAGAGTTCATTTGGATGTTTGGCGAAGTGCAACACTGGTTACAAGCTCATACATCACACCAAACAGTCATTAGCTATCTCTAACTGCTCTATAACAGGGGTTTGTAAAAAGTTTTTTACATTGGAATAGATGTTGTGGAGCTTGTCTCAAGATTCTCATAGGACCAAACATGCATTGAAGGATTGACAATGATTTGGAGTTGTTATCGAGACCATTCATCCACACATGTTGCTCCATTCCATGCTCACCATCGTAGATAACTCATATGCACCTATAGTTACTTCCTCCTTGATGATGTCATGCTGAGATGGAGAGTTTGATAGTTTTGTTAATCTCTTATAGTGCAAAAAGGTGCATTTGAATACTGGGTGAGGGCATATAAAGTGTTCGTAAAGATATGTATCTGGTATATTGCCCAAGTCTACTTTATTGCCTATGTAAGAGAATGACCACCTACAAGTGGTACCTCAGAGCTATGGTCTTTGAATGGGAAATTTGGAGCATGGCAAGGTCATTTTTCAAATCCTAGCATGTAGTGACATCATAACAAACCTATATAAGATGCTAGGGTGGTAAGTAATTGTGAGAAACCTCTCCAAGGATGATGAGTGTAGTTTTAGAGACCAAATCCCTACAGTGTGAAAACAAAGATTCAAGGCATTTTGGTGGAGGTCATATAACATGGTTGCAATGACTTTTGGAACATCTAAATAGATAAACCTTGTAGCCTCTAGCATGGAGAAGATCTACCAAAGATGGAGGTCAGAAAGTTAGTGAAAGATAGAAGTTTGACATCCTAAAGATGCCTTTCAAAGCACTGAAACCCTACATTTATATCTACAGGTTTTGAGTTTTGAATGATCTTCGACATCCCAAGGAGCAAACAAAACACACTCTCATGTTGGCATGGTCCTATTGATTAAATGGTGTACAAAATAGCATGAAGGTCATCAAAATGATGTTGATGTATAGTATTTCAAGCTTCATGGACACCTACAATTGTCCCTCTATAGGAAAATAAGCACCTACAGCTGAGAAGGTAGACAGTAGGCTGGCATTGGTGTCTACGAGGTGTTTTAGGGCATATAAGGTGAATACATGTATAGACAGATGCTATGTGACCTTGTAGACTTAAGAAGAGCCTCTACATAGCATGACCAAATTTCAATTAGGTAAATTGTAATGTCCCCTTTCTAACATTCATAGCATGATGTTGTCGTTAGCTTATTTCCCTATGGTCCCATAGGCTAACCAGGGCATTAAAGGGACTTAAGAGGCCATTTGGCCTAGACGGTTTCAGTTGCATATCTTTTTGAGGGGTTTTGTGGCAGTTTGGGGCATACTACTATTTATAGTAAGTCGTGAATGGAAATGGCTGAACATCTAGGGGCAGTGACATGTCAATGGTAATTGTTTAAAATCGACAAGAAGATTTATTTATCATTGATATGATTTATTGGGCATTAATGAAGTTATTTTATAAAGTTAAATTTAAATATTTAACTGTATTAATGCATTTTCTATAGTTTGTGGGAATTATTTAAATAAAAGAATCCGCTTTATTTTATAATACATTGGATACATAAGTTACATACAGGGAGTTATGTTTTATCTCACATTGACAAAACAAATGAATGGACTCTTGTGAGAACTCTATAAAATAAATAGAAGAGCTTCCATTTAGGAGTTTTTTTGGAGGAGATTAATGTAATGCTATTGGATTTCCTGGAAATCTAATTTTCGAGCTTGGAGGACGAAATCCCTCTTTGCTAGCATTTTCTTCATTGTTGAAAGACACAGTCAGGAGGATTGATGGTGTTTTCATTCAGGAAACACATTGGGCATATTGGATTTACAATAAAGAAGGGCAAAATAGTGTTTTTTGCTACAGTGCACATGAATAGTGATTTTGCTACAGTACCCGTGAATAGTAAAATTGCTACAATGTCATGAATAGTGTTGTTATAATGCGTGAACAGTGTTTGCATCAAGTTTACTTGTTTATTCTTGCTAATTAGAGGTATGAAAGACTACCATTTCATATTTAGGTCACTACATCACTAATTTCTAGGTTTTTTCTATCAAATTTTCATATCTAAGCATTGTAATTTTTTAATACAAATTTGAATATTTGTCGTAGCGCATAAGGCAATTGTATGTGCACATTTATATTAACAATTAGTGTTTAACATCAAATAAGGAGTTTCAGGTTTTGCATGTATTAATGTATGTTTGTCAAGTGTTTGACAAAATGCCATGTTGATCATTAAGTGATTTAATTGATATGGCATAGTAGTTCTCAAGTTTTTTTCCTTGGAAAAATAGGGGTGGTTATTATAGTGGTATCAGAGCAGAAAATCCTGCCATCCTAAAGGGTTAAAGAATGTATAAACAGTGACATGTCTGGTTTTGATCAGCAACCTTTCACTCACCATTACAACATAAGAAGGAACAAAGCACTAATAAATACCGGTCCAGAGGAACAAAGGGGTTCTAGAGGAACATAGAACTACAGGAGAACAAAAGATTGACAATATGGGTGAGAGAAGAGACCCAGGTGAGGAGAGATTTCTACAGTTATTGGACACACTAGTTCAGGGACAACAGTTAGCAGAGCAAAGAGCACAACAACAAAATCAACGATTGGACCTATTGACACAGATGATGGCACGTCAGTTGGGTATTGACATGAACAATTTAGGAGGTGGAAATAATGGTGGCATTAATCAGAATGGAGGTAATAATGGACAAAATGGTGGAAACAATGGAGGTAATAATGGTGGACAAAATGGAAATGGAGGTAATGGAGGGGGAAATGTAGGCGACAACTTTGGCCATGTAGCTCAACCCACTAGAACGGTGAACTCTAGACCGCTTCTACCTACCTTCCCACCTAGGGCACCGGCACAACTTGCCAATGAACCTCAGATCATAGATTTGCAAGATCAGTTCAAAAGAGATTGGGAGAGTGGAGACCCTGAATTTCAGGCAGCTATATCTTTACGAGACTATATTGATGTAAGGATGAGACACATGCCTCGTGCAGGAGACAAGAACTAAAACTTCAAGTTAAGGAAGAAAGTAGGGAAATTGTCTCTACCTTATTTTGATGCTTCTGGGAAGACTACAGCACGAACTTGGGTGCAAAAGGTGGATACCTATCTTCAGCGTAATCCTATGCCCGAAGAAGAAGCCATTAAATATGCCGCTATGCACCTTGATGGAGTTGCACATGAGTGGTGGCACCATGGCATGGTGACTATGGGACATGATCACATCACTTCTTATGTTGAGTTTACAGAACAATTGATAGAGGGGTTTGATAGGAAGGATCCAGAACTACATTTTAAGGAGTTGGCACTGTTGAAACAATGGGGACCATTAGAGAACTATATTTCTGAGTTCTAGAGACTTTCATTATTAGTCACGGATATATCACCGAGGAGACTTATGGTGCTTTTCATGGATGGATTCGTTGATCCATTAAGAGGTTGGATTAAGGCCCTCAACCCACCTACACTACATGAGGCTATTAAGAAGGCCAGGGACATGGAGGCCTCTAGTTCAAAAAGTCGATTTCAATCTAAGATTTTACCACAGAAAAAAGAAAAGGATAAGAGACAAAATGAATCACATCCACCACGAGTAGATTCAGGGAGACTTGATAGTGATCAGTTAAATGAGCTCAGAAGGAAAAAAACTTTGTTTTCATTGCAGAGAGCCATGAGACCCTTCGCATAAGTGTACGGTTAAGGCGAAGGCAAAACAGTTAGAGTATTTTTCTACTAAAGAATCAACTTCAGAAAAGTCAAAGCAACAATCAAATTCAGAAAGCAATGATGAAGAAGAGACTATCGCAGAGGAGGTTAGAGAAGATAAGACCATTGCCCGACTTACCAGCACTGAACCATCAATAACCTTCAAGGTAAGAGGTGTGATTCAGGGCCAACGAGTTGTTTCATTGATAGACACAGGAGCCACCCACAATTTCATTGATGCAAGCTTTGTGAAGAAGCAAGGACTTCAGACTGAGGAACATGAGGGATTTAGAGTGATGGTAGCTAGTGGAGACAAGCTTCTTAGTACTCGGATGATTCTTGATCTCCATATGCGGATTGGAGACTATGACATGGTAGGTCAGTTCTATGTTGTTGACATGGGGGATTATGATGTCATCCTAGGCATGACATGGATGAGATCTCTAGTGGAGTTTACCTTCAATTTGGAGAAATTGGAAATGAGATTTGAGTACTAGGGTCGGAAAGTGGTTCTTAGAGGGTTATCAAATGGGGGACTTAGAGTAGTCTCACTTAAGAGGATGGAACGTTTGTTTAGACATGACCTGATAAAGTGGGCAGCAGAATGTATGATCATGCCTACAACTACAGAGCAATAGGTTAATGAGTACCATCCAGACATTCATCAGGGCATATCCAAACATACAAAGGTGTTTGGAAGCATTCCACTAGGTGTTCCACCAAAGAGAGGAATAGAGCATGTGATTGAACTGGAGGAGGGGGTGAACCCTGTGATTACCACCCCCTATCGTCATCCTAAGGTGCATAAGGATGAGATCAAGAAGGCAATAAAGGAGTTGTTGGAGATGGGACACATTAGGCCTAGCAAAGGTCCATTCGCCTCAGCAGTGGTCCTAGTAAAGAAAAAATATAGGACAATGCATATGTGCATAGATTATAGGACTCTCAACAAAAATACAATCAAGAATAGGTACCCCATTCCGAGAATAGATGAGTTACATGGTGCATGCTGCTTCTCGAAGATAGACTTGCGCTCTGGGTACCATCAGATTAGAATGAGAGCAGAGGATTTAGATAAGACAACCTTCAGGTGCCATTTGACCACTTTGAGTTTTTGGTCATGCCATTCGGGTTAACCAATGCTCCAGCTACTTTTCAGAGTTGTATGAACCAGGGGTTTAGGAGTCAGTTAAGGAAATTTGTGCCTATATTTTTTGATGATATCCTGATATATAGGAGGGCATAGGAGGAGCACTTGCAACACTTGGAGGAGGTACTGAGCATACTTGAGAATGAGTCCCTTTATGCCAAAGAATCTAAATGTGAATTCGGCATGACAAAATTATTGTACCTTGGGCACATCATTAGTGCGGATGGAGTGAGGGTGGACCCATAAAAAATCAAAGCTATAGTTGAGTGGCCTACTACTAATCTTACCCAACTCAAGGGCTTCTTTGGTTTATGTGGTTTCTACTTGAGGTTTGTGAAGGTGTTCTCACAGACAGCAGCTCCACTTACGGATTTGACCAGGAAGGTAGCCTTTGTATGGACAGAGGCAACTCAAAAGTGCTTCGAGCACTTCAAACAATTGATGACATCTTGTCCGATATTACCACTTCCAGACTTCTCCATACCATTCGAGCTTCAGTGTGATGCATCTGCAGATGGGGCAGGTGTAGTCTTAATGCAGAAAAGACATCCTATTGATTTGGAGAGCAGGTAGCTAAAGGGAGTGGAGAAGAGCTACTTTATATATGATCGAGAAATGTTGGCCATAATGCATGCATTGGCCAAATTTAGGTCTTATCTGGTTGGAGGTAAATTTGTGATTAAAACAGATCATAACAATATAAAATATTTCATGACCCAGAGAGATCTTAATGATAGGCAGTAGAAGTGGATCACCAAACTACAGGCATATGATTTTGACATTGAGTATGTCAAAGGGAAGAATGATGTAGTGGCCGATGCACTTTCTAGGAGACCACATGTATGTTCCCTGGGTGAGATTTCAGTAGACTGGAAGTAGAAAATAATAGTTGAATATGCTTTTCTAATAGCTGAATATGCTAAGGATCAGTGGGCAGCTGATTTGATAGAGGGATCTCTACAAGATGATAGATATGTGGTGGTTAATGACCTTATCCTATACAAGGATAGGATTTATTTGGTACCTTCTTCACACATCAAAGGTACTATCTTAAGGACACACATCAAAGGTACTATCTTAAGGACATTCCACAATGCGCCTTTAGCTGGACACCTTGGATTCTTCAAAACATACTGACAGATTCGTGAGAGGTTTACTTGGAGAGGACTCAAGGATGATGTGCAAAGATATGTTAGATAATGTCCAGTTTGCTAGCAGAACAAAGATGAGCATACTCCTCCAACTGGATTACTACAACGTTTACCCATTTTTGACAAGAAATGGGAAAACATTTCGATGGATTTTATCACGGGCCTACCCAAGGTGCAAGGACAAGATTGTATTTATGTGGTGGTGGACAGGTTAACTAAATATGCTCATTTATTTGCTATTACAGCTACCAGCACAGGTGGTAGACTTGTTTTTTTGGGAGGTGTTTAGGCTTCATGGGATGCCTAAGAACATAGTCAATGATAGGGATAGTAAGTTTTTGAGCTTATTTTGGCAAAAACTTTTCAGATTGAGTGGCACTGAGCTCACTCTTAGCACTAGCTATCACCCGCAAATATATGGGCAGACGAAGATTGTTAATAAGTGGGTTGAGGGGTACTTGCAAAACTATGTATCAGGGTAGCAGAAGGCTTGGATCAGATGGCTTTATTTAGGTGAGTATTGTTATAATACTACCTATCACATGATGATCAGGATGTCTCAGTTCATGGCGTTATATGGGTATGAAGCTCCTGGCTTCACAGATCTTCTTTTTGGAGATAGCAGGGTACCGAGTGCATGGAATTGGTTACAAGACGGTGAAGATATTTTGAGATCACTTAAGGAGAATATTCAACAGGCTCAGAATCAACGGAAATTATATGCTGACCAACATAGGGTGGAACGTAGTTTTGAGGTTGGGGATATGGTATACTTGAGACTTCAACCCTATAGGCAATCTACACTTCAGAAGAGTGGAGCAGAGAAGTTGAAACCAAGATTTTATGGGTCATTCAAAGTTGCTTGCCGCATTGGCGAGCTGGCATATGAACTGGAGTTATCAGCAGATAGCAAGGTGCATAATGTGTTCCATGTCTACAAGCTTAAGAAAGCGCTTGGTCATAGTGTTGTTCCATCTACAGATTTGCCCCCTCTAGATGAAGAGGGTAAGTTGATATTGATTCATGAAGCCATCATTGATACCAAGGAGAGAACACTCGAGAGGAGAGTCATCAAGAAGTACCTAGTCAAGTGGAGGAACCTACTAGTGGAGGATGCTACTTGGAAAAATGAGCAGATATTACAACATTTAGAGTTGAAATTGCTTGAGGACAAGCAATTTTGGGAAGGACAGATGTAATGTCCCCTTTCTAACATTCATAGCATGATGTTATTAGCCTATTTCCCTATGGTCCCATAGGCTAACCAATTAAAGGGACTTAGAGGCCATTTGGCCTCGACAGTTTCAATTGCATATCTTTTTGAAGGGTTTTGTGGCAATTTGGGGCATACTTACTATTTATAGTAAGTCGTGAATGGACATGGCTGGACATCTAGGGGCAATGACATGTCAATGGTAATTGTTTAAAATCGACAGGGAGATTTATTTATCATTGATATGATTTATTGGGCATTAATGAAGTTATTTTATAAAGTTAAATTTAAATATTTAACTTTATTAATGCATTTTCTATAGTTTGTGGGAATTATTTAAATAAAAGAATCCCCTTTATTTTATAATACATCGGAAACATAAGTTACATATAGGGAGTTATGTTTTATCCCACATTGACAAAACGAAGGAATGAACTCTTGTGAGAACTCTATAAAAGAAATAGAAGAGCTTCCATTTAGGATTTTTTTTGGAGAAGATTAATGTTATGCTTCTCGATTTCCTGGAAATCTAATTTTCGAGCTTGGAGGACAAAATCCCTCTTTACTAGCATTCTCTTCGCTGTTGAAAGACACAGTCAGGAGGATTGATGGTGTTTTCATTTAGGAAACACATTGGGCATATTGGATTTACAATAAAGGAGGGCAGAATAGTGTTTTTTTCTACAGTGCGTGTGAATAGTGTTTTGCTACAGTGCATGTGAATAGTGATTTTGCTGCAGTAACTTGTGAATAGTAAAATTGCTACAGTGCCATGAATAGTGTTGTTATAGTGCGTGAACAGTGTTTGCATCAAGTTTACTTGTTTATTCTTGCTGATTAGAGGTCTGGAATGCTGCCATTTCATCTATAGATCACTATAGCACTAATTTCTAGGTTTCTTCTATCAAATTTTCGTATCTAAGCATTGTAATTTTTGAATGCAAATTTGAATATTTGTCGCAACCTATAAGGCAATTGTATGTGCACATTTATATTACCAATTAGTGTTTAACAACAAATAAGGAGTTTCAGGTTTTACATGTATTGTATGTTTGTCGAGTGTTTGACAAAATGCCATGTTGATCATTAAGCGATTTAATTGATATGACATAGTAGTTCGCAAGTTTCTTTCCTTGGAAAAATATGGGTGGTTATTACATAAATGCACACCTACAAGAATCATGAAAGCAAGGTATCACAGTCAAGGGGAGAACTCAGTTTGGTGAGCTCATAGTGCATATAAAAGGTACAAGGAAAGTTGAAATGATGAAATGAACCTATGAACACCTTTAAGACCATGATGACTTATACCTCTAGGGCCTTATATGCACCTACAACTGAGTGTTCAATCTTAATGAAGGTAAGAGATGAATATGCTTAGGAAAACATAAGAAGGTTGCAAACAACTTGAGAATGATTCATAATAGGTCAAGAAGGTGTTTTAACAAACTCCGAGACTTCTTTCAAGTTGACCATCTACTCTTCCTACTAGCCCAAAGGTAGCAGTCCGTATAGTTGCACGAGGAGACCCATGTTGCTCAATGGGTAAGGATGAAGAATCTAAGGGAGAAGAGTTGTTTTGGGTGAATGCCAAGCTTCTTGAGCATGAATTGAAGGTGGATAACATGTTGATGAAACCTAAGCATATTGGAGTTAGCCTTGAGAGGTTATTTTTAGGTGGAAATGAAAAATACAGAAAAATAGTCCTTTTGGAGGCCTTTTTTGGACAAATTGAGTTGGTTAGGTGCCTAAATGGATGAACCTGATTTAGCCCTTTGGATAATTTTTCATTAAGACCTAATGCAACTCCTCAAACCTTAACTTTGCCTTGAAATAGAGGGCTATAACTCATTGTTTTGTCTTAGAGGTCAACCAGTCAGGAAAATCAAGGTTTTGGCAAAGCAAGTAAATGAAGCCATGAAAAGGTAAGAAACTTGATGCAAAGCTTGGGGAACCTCAAGAAACATCTTTTGAGGTGTATGGAAGGTAAATAGATGTTAGGAAGCACCAACTCAAGCTCAGACCTCTCAAAATGACCAAAACACACTTGTGCACAACTCAACTAAGCAAGCTCCATTTAGGCCTAGTTGGTGAATGAGAGGAAGAAATGAAAATGAGTGCTTGGAAAGTTGTGTGTGTTGAAAATATTGTTATTGATGTCAAAGGTCTAGCATTGGTGATAAAGTCTCCATAGCTTTTAATGATGATTTTAATATTCATATATTGGCTAATGTGTATTGATATTTCTTTAATATTAACGAATATATTTTGGGTTGCATAAAAGTCAAAAGAGGGCCCAGAGAGAAATCAAAGAGTCATGGAGAAAAGACAAAAGAGGAATGAGATGCATTTTCCCATGAAGAGTCATCTTGAGGAATTTCAAGAGTTACCAAGTGAAGACTAAAGAGGGTATGACACATTTTTTCATGAAGAGTCACCTTAAGGAATTTGAAAGGTCACCAAGATAAAGATAAAAGAGGAAATGACGCATTTGCTTATTAAGGGTCACCATGTGACTTTTCAAATGCAAAGATACGAAGGGTCATGCAAGTTTGACATCATTTTTCATGAAGATTGAAGAGTCACAAAGGGTGAATGTCAAAGGTCATTTGGAAATCTATAAATAAAAGCTTGAGAAGCCATTTGTTATATGCAAGAGCGCATGGTTTTATAATTATTTTATATAAGAAAAGAGGAGAGAAAAGTAGGAGATATTGTAGAGTTCTATCATTTGTTGATTAAGCAACATTGAGAGATAATTGTGTTTTATACACAAGAGAGATTGGTGTTCATGTGGGTTGGTGCTCACAAATCTTTACAAGGGGTTGGTGCTCACAAATAGTTAGTGTTGGTGCTTGACAAAGGGTTTGGTGCTCTTGCAAGTTGGTGCTCATTCATATACTTGAGATTGGTCTCCATGATTTTTCTCACTTTGGGTTTGCACGTAGAAATTTGGTGTCTTTTTCTTTCTCTCTTTTGTGTGGTGCATGTTATTATTTTAGTTTTATTACATATCTTGAATGTGTGATTAAGTGGTTAAAGAAAAGAAATCAGAGTAAGTAAAAGATATATAATATACGGATTCACCTCCCTCTCTCAGTATATTTCGTGCTTAATGATTGGTATTAGAGCAGGTTCATTTTGAAAAAAATTTACAGCTTAAAGGTAGATCGAGGAAAGCACAATCACTGGATCACATGAAGATTTTTCTACAAATAAGGTACCTTTGTTTTATGGGATAATTTATGTTTTTTGGAGCATAAAGATGATGCCTTATTTGATGGCCCTTGGATTTGACATTTGACAAGTAGTATGGAAAAATAAGAAGATCCACAGACACTTATAACTACTATGACAGAAAAGAAAGCAAGTGAAAATAATGTTAAAGCTTTAAATATTATTTTATGTGATTTATGTGAATCAAAATTTGTTAAAGCTATGCAATGTAAATCTGCTCATGAAACTTGGGTAAAACTTGAGAATATTTACAAAGGTGATGGAAAGGTTCAGCAAACTAAGCTTCAAACTTTCAGATGATAGTTTGAGAGTTTAAAGATAGAAGAAGAAGAAAATATAGAAAGTTACATTTGCGGGTTGATCAAATAGTTAATCAGATTCAAGGTCTTGAAGAAAATTTAGAAGAATCAATCGTGGTACAAAAAGTTTTGAGATCTCTACCATTGAGATATGATGCCAAAGTTTCGGTAATTGAAGAGAGAATTTAGCTAAGCTAAAAATGAATGAGCTACATGATATTATTACGGCATATGAAATGCAAATCGAACAAGATAAACCCTCAAAGAGAAAAGTTGTTTTCAAGACATCAAAGAAAGAGAAGGCTAAGATTCAATAATCAAGCGACAGTTCTAGTGATGTTTAATATGAAAATGGAGCTTTATTCATTCACAAGTCGAAAAAAGACAAAAAAATTTAAAAAAGTTACTTTTAAAATATTTTAATTGTGAAAAGATTGGACATTTTGCAGCTAAGTGTTCAGATAAGGGTAATGGTGACAATGAAGAAGAAAAGTCTACATACAAGAAGAATTTCAAAAGAAAATTCAAGAAGAGATTTGAAAAGAAAAGTTTGTGTTCTAAAGATCTTAGCTCAACTAAAGATAGTGGAGTCAATGATTCAGAAGAAAAGATTTTATGCATGGCCATACATGAAGATGCCTCTGCAAGTAAAAATGCAGATGATTAAGAAGAAGAACAAGATGAATCTGAAGTGAATTTAGAAGGAGAACTCGTGTGTGCTTTAGAAGAGTTAAAAGCTCTTGAGAAGAATCAAAGATTGAAGTTCCAGATTGAGAAAAATGAAAAGGAGTTAAAGAAAACAATTGAAGATCTACAAACACACTTTGAATAAGTTAAAAAGAATGAAAAATTTTAATGACACAGTTGTAAAAAGTAAGTGAAAAATGTGAAAGGTATGTTATTGAAATTACTTCTTTAAAAGTAAATATTGAGAAAACAAATAAAATAATCAATGATAGAGCAGTCAATGGTTCAAAATTTGAGAATAACACTAATATATTGAATAAGATATTAGAAAGTCAAAAATCAATGTCAGATAAAATAGGTAGCGAATTTGAAAAAGAGAAAGGGGATGCCACTACTTTCACAGACAATGTTAACACAAAAAAAAGAAGAGTTATGCTAAAGCATTTACAAACGTAATAAAAAGGGAAGAAGTTAAGAATACAAAAGACATCTCAAATAAAAAAGGTTGGAAGGAACAGAGGTACAAAAGGCAATCAAGTCAGAGATACACAAACATGTCATATTTTTATGGTTACTATTTTTATTGTAATGGATATGGTCATAAGAATATATAATATTGAAAAAGGGCTAACAATTTCAGAAATAAGGAGAAAAAAATTCATGTAGAGTCTCAAGCAAAAGCCACAATTTTTTTGCTCCTCTATCAAGGTTTAATGAAGAGGCCATAATATGTTACAAATGCAACAACTTCGAACACATAGCTCAGTGCTGTAGAAGTGTGTTTGAGTCGGTCAAGAAGGATCAGAGTTTCAAGGCTCCATTCATTAAGAAGAAAGTTAAGATAGGTTCATGGCAGAAGAAACAAGTTAAAAAATTTATGTTGGTACAGACAATTTTGCATGCAAAAAATGAAGAAAAGTCATGGTTCATTGACAGTGGATGTTCGAGGCACATGACAGGGGACACAAGTAAGTTTATAACCTTGAAGATCAATGGTGGCACAGTGAAATTCGGAGAAATACTACTACCAGAATTGTTGAAAACAGTACACTAAGTTTGGATAATGATTGAACTAAAATTGAAAATATTTTGTATGTAGAAAGTCTTAAGTATAATATTTTGAGTGTAAGTCAAATGTGTGACTAGGGGCACACACTAAAGTACTCAATGTGAGAAATATTTCATGTTGCTTATTGATGATTTTTCACGTATGACTTGAGTAATATTTTTTTAAAAAAAATAGAAGCCTTTAGATATTTCAAAGCATTAGTTGAGAATAAAATTAGTTTGAAGATTAAGTGCCTAAAATCAGATCGAAGAGAATTATTCATGTCAAATCAGTTATTGAGTATTGTGAAGACCATGGAATAAAGAGACATTATTCAGTAGCTAAAACTCCTCAATAAAATGGAGTAGTTGAATGGAAAAATAAAATAGTTCAAGAGATGGCGAGGACAATGTTAAATGAATCCAAGATACCAGATAAATATTGGAGAGATACAGTTGGTACAGCAATGCATATTTAGAACAGAGCATTATTGAGAGTCAGCTGTGACAATATTTTTTATGAGCTATGGAAAGACAAACCAACTACAATCGATTATTTCAGTGTTTTCGATAGTAGATGCTTTATAAAAAGAACTGATGAAAACTTGGTAAGTTTGAATCCATAGCAGATGAAAGTATATTTATTGGTTATTCATGCAAAAGTAAAGCTTATAAATGTTATAACAAAAGAACCAAGAAGATATTTGAAAGTGTAAGTGTCAAGATAGAAAAAGATGAAACACAAAGAATCAGTGATCTAATAGGCATTCTTGAAATCATTGAAAA
This sequence comes from Torreya grandis, assembly GCA_037957365.1. Classification (NCBI taxonomy): domain Eukaryota; kingdom Viridiplantae; phylum Streptophyta; class Pinopsida; order Cupressales; family Taxaceae; genus Torreya; species Torreya grandis. Next base: position 2,392,965 of record JARHVA010000473.1, read on the forward strand.
AGAAGATTTTGAAGAATTAAATGAAAATGAGAAGGATAAAAAAGACACTAAAACTCCATCCAAATATGTCTAAAAAAATTATAATGAAAGTGACATCATCAGGAATATAAATGAAAGAATTTGCACCAAAAGAATGATGATAAGTGAATCTGAACAAGTTAATTTCTCTTTGTTATCCAAAATTCAACCTAGAACTTTTTCAGAAGCTAGACATGATAAGCATTGGGTTAAGACAATAGATGAAAAATTAAATAAGATAGAAATGAATAATACTTGAAAATTAGTGCTTAGACCAAAAGATCACAATGTGATAGGAACAAAATGGATTTACAGAAATAAGTTGAATGAAAATGGAGAAGTGGCAAGGAATAAATCAAAATTAGTATGTAAAGAATATGCTCAGATTGAGAAAATAGATTTTGAAGAAACTTTTGCACCAGTGGCACGGCTAGAGGCTATTAGAATATTTTTTGCATATGCAATGTTTAAAATTTTTAAAGTGTTTCAGATGGATGTCAAGTCTGTTTTTCTAAACGAGAATGTAGAAGAGGTCTACATTGAGCAACCAGAGGGATTTCTTCTTTCAAATGATAGTAGCCATGTATGTAGATTGAATAAAGCACTGTATTGATTGAAACAAGCTCCTACAGTTTGGTATGCAAGACTTGATAAATACTTGCATGATCAAAATTTCAAGAGAAGATTTGTTAACAGTAATCTTTATATCAAAACAAAAGGTGAGTATCAATTGATTATTGTGGTATATGTTAGTGACATAATATTTGGAGGTAACATTGAAAAGATGACAATAATTTTCTGACAATATGCAAAAGAATTTGAGATGTCTATGCTTGGAAAATTATCATTTTTTTTAGGGCTGCAAATTTTTCAGTCAGATAAAAGAATTTTTATATCTCAAAGTAAATTTGTCAAAGAAATGTTGAAAAAAATTGGTTTTGAAGATTATGCACCAGTTGGTACACTAATGGGTACAGAGAACAGGTAAGTAAAGATGAAGATTCACCCGTTACAGATCAATCTTTGTATAGATCTATGATTGGTAGTCTTTTATATTTGACAGTATCGAGGCTAGACATTATCCATGCAGTAGGCATGGTTGTAAGATATCAGGGAGTCTCAAAGGAGTCATGTTCAGTTGGTAAAGAGAATATTCAAATATATCAAGAGGACATTAGATTATAGATTTTGGTATCCTATAATTAGAGATTTCACTTTGGTTGCTTATATAGATCTAGATTGGACATGTTGTTTGGATGACAAAAAGAGTACAAGTGGAGGAGCTTTCTTTCTCGTTGATAGCTTAGTATCATGGCTAAACAAAAATCAGAATTCAGTATCATTTTTTATTGCTAAAACAGAATATATTGCAGCGATATTGTGTTGTACTCAAGTGCTTTGGATGAAGCAAACTTTGAAAGATATCAAAGTAAAATATAATGAACCTATTTCTATTTTTTGTGACAGCACAAGTGCTATTAATATTTCCAAAAATTTAATGATGCATTCAAGAACAAAAGACATTCCTATCAAATATCACTTTTTGAGAGAGCAAGGTGCATATCAATAGGTTAAAATAGAATATATCAATACTACAGAGCAAATTGTAGATATTTTCACAAAGGCACTACCAAAAGATACATTTGAGTATTTGTGGAAGAAGTTGGGAGTAATTTCTTTTACTTCTTTCCATTGATGATCAGCATCAGTTGAGGGGAGCTAAGTGTTAGCTCTAGGATAAACCCTTTACCATTGATGTCAAAGGGGGAGAAGAACAGAAACAACTACAGGAATAGGGACAGGGGTAGAAATAAGTGCATAAATAGGTACAAAGAACATGTACAAATTGTTACAGTAAGGGGGAGTTATTGTATGTTTTTTAGATGGTAGTATGTGCATGTTGGCATGTGCAGTGCAGGTTTCAAGATGTGGCAGTTTCAGTTTGAGGTTGCCATCAATGACAAAAAGAGAGATTGTTGAAAATATTGTCATCGATGTCAAAGGTCTAGCATTGGTGATAAAGGCCCTATAGCTTTTAATGATGTTTTTAATATGCATATCTTGGTTAATGTGTGTTGATATTTATTTAATATTAACGAATATATTTTTGGTTGCATAAAAGTCAAAACATGGTCCATGGAGAAGTCAAAGAGTCACGAGGTAAAGACAAAAGAGGAATGGGATGCATTTTTCTATGAAGAGTCATCTTGAAGAATTTCAAGAGTTACTAAGTGAAGATAAAAGAGAGTATGGCACATTTTTCCATAAAGAGTCACCTTAAAGGATTTGAAAGGTCACCAAGATAAAGACAAAAGAAGAAATGACATATTTGCTTATGAAGGGTCACCATTTGACTTTTCAAATGCAAGGATACGAAGGGTCATGCAAGTTTGACGTCATTTTTCATGAAGATTGAAGGGTCATAAAGGGTGAATGCCAAAGGTCATTTAGAAAGCTGTAAATAAAGGTTTGAAAAGCCATTTGTTATATGCAAGAGAGTGCATGGTTTTGTAATTATTTTATATAAGAAAAGAGGAGAGAAAAGTAGAAGATATTGTAAAGTTCTATCATTTGTTGAGTAAACAACATTGAGAGATAGTTATGTTTTATGCATAAGAGGGGTTGGTGCTCCTGTGGGTTGGTGCTCACAAATCTTTACAAGGAGTTGGTGCTCCTGTGGGTTGGTGCTCATGTGGGTTGGTGCTCACAAATCTTTGCAAGGGGTTGGTGCCCCTGTGGGTTGGTGCTTCTAAGAGTTGGTGTTCCTAAGGGTTGGTGCTCTTAAGGGTTGATGCTTACAAATAGTTATTGTGTTGGTGCTCGACAAAGGGGTTGGTGCTCCTACAAGTTGGTGCTTGCGAACTTTATAATTTTAGTTGGTGCTCATTCATATACTTCATCTTGTTCTCTATGATTTTTCTCACTTTGGATTTTCATGTAAAAATATGGTCTCTCTCTCTCTCTCTCTCTCTCTCTCTCTCTCTCTCTCTCTCTCTCTCTCTCTCTCTCTCTCGTGTGGTGGATGTTATTGTTTCAGTTTTATTGCATATCTTGAATGCGTGATTAAGTGGTTAAAGAAAAGAAATCGGATTAAGTAAAAGATATATAATACACTGATTCACCCCCTATCAATATATTTCATGCTTAATAGTGTGATGACTTTGTGAGCTTGAATAAATTATGAACAAGCATGAGACACTAACCCAGCCATAAGAGATCAGTCCAAATAGCCAAAACTAGCAGGGTGCATGCTAAGCCTATTAGGCCATGAAGTGACCTAAAACCAATTGGGGGTCCAACTTCACTTCTAGCTCTTGGTGAGTGTTCTAGTTGGTTGGAACATGTTCATGGGATGAATTTAGACATGTCTGAGCTTGTGGTATGTAGAGAAACCCCTAAGAAAGCTACTTTTAGCTCAGAGACAATCCAAGCATGCAAGAAATGTGAAAACAAACTCGATAAGTTGATTTCAAATGTTCACATCTTTCATGAGGATTTGCATGGAGGTCAAGAAATTTTAAAGTGGTTAAAAGAGGTTCTGAACTCTGTTCTAATGAGATTTTTTTGCAACTTCAACATCAAGTCTTTATGAACAAAGCTTAAGAGTGGAAATTGCCTAAAACCCTTGTAAACCCTTAGTCAAAACCCGATGAAGGATATGAAGTTGGATAGCTGCTCTAATGACATAGTTTCCCATGAAAGTGATTGGAACTTGCAGAAGATTCTCTCAAGCTCCTCCCCATACTTTTGGATTGTACATGATTGTACGGATGGAGTACAAAATAGGGTATTTTTTACTATTTTGTGCATTGTGCAGGTTCTAGGAACATTCAAGAGATGCAATCAAGTTTGGAAGGAAGCTAGCGACTTATTCTAACTCCCTATGGCCATTTCATGCCTTGAAAAACTCCCAAGTGTTCAAACAATAACTCTCATCTCAGTGAGTCAAAATTGGCATAGTGAACATGATGGTGAGAAGTGTGAAAACTTCAAGTGGATGTCATTTTAAGGTGCACTTGAGCAGTCTAAGGCCATGGAGGGTCTTGCCAAGTGTCATCCACTCCCTCCCACAGATTTGCATAGAAAACTAAAGCTAATTTTGAGGCCAAGTGTGAGGGGTGACTGAAAGAGGAGTTTCTTAGACTGCAAATGGTGATGGATCATTTTCAAAAATTTACATATGACTAAGATTGCAACTAATGCATGGAGAGGCATGTCTGAAATCCTTCCCTTCCATTCCAATCATTAGACCTATCCCTAGTCAGTTTTGGGGTGTTCAAAAAAGGGTGAATGATGAAGGCAGTTTTTTGAGCCAACACAAGGAATTTCATGCCACTTTCCAAGAGTTTTATGCCTTGTATGGACACTTTTACTTCCTAACCTTGCATGGTCTATTTTACATCTCCTTCTCATGCATATGTAACCTCTTTTCTTATCTTGACAAGTGTCCAAGTGACCTTTAGACTTCCCTTGTCTCGCCCCTCTCCCAAATGCTATAAGTAGTGACTTTTTGGGCTCTTTTGAGCAACCTCCAATGGTTAATGGTGAAACTCTAACCAATTGTGTATTTGAATGTCTCTTAAATCAATAAACAAGTGAATTTGCTTACTTATATGTTGTACAATTGAGTCTTGTTGCAATCTTGTTGGTCTTGTCTAGTAGAAGATGATCTTTTCTAGCATATTAGCCTTGATTGTTCACCAAGTGTGCAGAAGAATAAATTTTATAGGTCTTTGTTAGTGTTCTTTTTTAGTGTATTAAGTGACTTAAAAGTGGTTTATAATTTTATTCTCCCAAAAGATCATTCATTACCCTCCTAAGCATCAATATACCTCTTGAACCTAGCATATGAAAGATTGATGTAACAATCTGTCTTGAGTTGTGAGTTATGTGTGAAAGAAGATTTGATTTGCTCTAAGCATAATTTCAATCAATAGGAAAAAAATCGATATTGGTGCATCACTTTTTAGCTTTTTAGTTTGTCTTCTTAACCTCTTTCATGCAAAGTTGATAAGTGAAAGAGTGTTTCAAAGAGTGCATCAAGGGAACTAGCTCTTCTAGAGATTCATCTCACCAAATTGGTTACCCACATCATGTGAGATGTTTCCATTGTGCTACTTGGATGAGGAGAGCTGAGACATCTCAAGTGGTGCAAATCTAAGTGACAACAGTTTTTGGCACACCCGATGGGATTGTAAGTCCTAAAGTATTGTCTAAGATTGATTTTTGTCTTTGCATATTTATAGTTACAAGAATATCTACATTCAATACTTGGTGATTCCACTAAGTTTTTAACTCTTTGGTTGTTGACCAGTGCTTAATTTTCATGCCAAAGGTGACCACTAGGTCTGCTGCTAAAGGTATATCTTTTGAGTTTGTGGCCTTTGTATTTTGTCAAAAGATTCAAATTTGTGAATACCCATCTTTATTCAAGGGAGTTGGTGTTTAAAAATTCCAAGTTTCTACTTATTTCAACCCCTAATACACATATTCTACATTCCAATATGGCTATAAACCTTCCTTTTGTAGCATTTACCAGATCATCTCCTTTGCATCTTGCCCAATATGACCAAATTCCTGGAGCAACCCTTAAGAGTGTTCCATCTTTTAGTGGAGAAGGTCCTACTACTCCCATTATTTTAGTGGAGAAGGTCCTACTACTCCCATTAAGCATATTAGAAACATGGCAAACTTTTGCAACATCCATAATATCACTCGAGAATGTGGCTATCAAGGTATTGACATTGTCTTTCAAAGGGAAAACTTTAGATTGGTATGGAACTCTACCTCATGCTTCCATTGCTTCATGGGATGAACTAGTGAATATATTGTCTAAGAGGTTTGAAGAGAAGAATGATTATCTATCACTAGCTGAGCAATTGACTACTATCAAGAGGTCTCCTCAAGATTTTATGTAAGATTTTAACTTAAGATTTCAAAAGGCATGCGATAGGATCCCCACCTTTGTGAGACCTACTCCAAATTATGTCTTCTTGTATTACATTAAAGCATTGAATAGTGATATAGCCATGATAATCCAATCCATGGGTGGGAATACACTACCTTCTACCTATGAGATAGCTATTAATGTTAAGACTTGTCTTGTTCAAGCAGGAAAGATTGTTCTTAGACCACCAATGCCATTGTTCGTTGATTTGTAGCCTCCTAGTCAAGATGCATTATTTATCTTGGCTCCTTTGCCTAATAGTCAAGAAAAGTTTGCCCTTGCCCATACCAATGATATTCATGAAGTCAAGAGTTTGCTTCAAAGTGTTACTAATGAATTGGTTGCTCTCAAAAGATAAGCTCAAAATTACAGGCCTTATCAATCCTACAATTAGTTTGGACAAGCAAGTAGGGCTCCTTTTCAAGGTAATGCTCAAGGACAAGGTCAAGTAACTCAAGCTAGAGCTTACCAAAGTTTCAATCCCAATGCCCCATCATCTTCTAAAGCTTTTGTTCCCACTCAAAACAACTTTGTTCAAGAACAACCATGATATCCTTCTTATGACCAAAATTAAGGCCAAGTTGCATATGCCAATGAAATGCCTAGTCAAGCCATGACAATGGAAGGTAGTCAAGCACCTCAAGTTTCCACTTTTGAGGTGCCAATGTAAAATGGAATGGAAAATGGACAAGCACAATCTGATTCTAATCTTATGAATCACTTCAAGGGGGAATTTTGTGCCATGAATCATTTGGAAAGTTCAAACAATGTGAATGTTAGTGTGTCCTCTAACACTAAATCTAAGAAGAGGGTTGTTGAAGAGACACAAGGGGCAACTCAAGGACCTATTTTGACTCCTACATGACCTCCAATAGTAGGTGGGTCTAACTTAGCTCCTAAGGTGCAAGAAAATCAGAAGTTTCAGAATGTAAGGCCAGTGCCTACACACCCATCTTCACATGCTACACCATAAGGTACTAGTGCTTCCAAGGAGCCATCCAAGATGAACAATCCTTCTATCAATATTGTAGATCAAATTAAGAAGTTACACATGAATATTTCATTATGGGATTCATTGGCAATACCAAGATATAAAGGATATCCTTAAAAAAAAATTGCTTAGACTAGGTAAACAAGTTGGATCAGCTAGGACTGAAAATGCTGTTTTGGTGAATGGAACTCAATGCATTGATAGACAAGTGAAAAAATTTGATAAAACTCCTTTTTATCTATCCTTGATCATTGGTTATTGTTTAATTCACAATTGCATCATAGATAGTGGGGCTAGTACTTTTGTTATGCCCAAGTCAATAGTGGATAAATTAGGCCTCAAGTATGAACCAATGGCTAAAGGAGTTCTAAAATTGGATGGGTCCCCTGCAAAGACCTTAGGATTAGTTAAGGATTTAAATTTGATTTCACATGATTGTTTTTTTCCATCCCTCATGATGTGGTTGTTGCAAATTTACCCCCATACTTTGCTATTTGTTTGTCAAGAGAGTTTACAGCGAAAATAGGTGGATACTTGACAACAAATTGGTCATATATTATTTTTAGGACAAAGTATGGTACCAAGGTAAAGATTGAATCAAAGCCTATTCATCACAATCATTTAGAGCCCTACATGCCTAAAGTTTCAAATGTGAATTATGTTATTCTTGATGAGGAGGAACTTCACATGAATCAATCCCCAACTTCTTCTCTTGAAGGAGTTTCTAATTTGTATTTAAATGAATGGGGAGTTGAACACTATGAGCATGATCCTCACAAATTCATAAAGGAAGGTGGTCTTGGAGTGTATTGTCTTCATAAGGAAGATTCTTTCATGCCAAATTTGATGAAGTCAAATGAAACTATGGATGGTTGACGACAGCTATCTTTGATGGATCAAAAAGCAAGGTTGGATCAGGGGGTGGAGCAATGTTAATTTCTCCATCCAAGGAAAGGTATTACTCCACTTTCAGATTTTATTTCAGTTGTTCTTATAATGTGGTAGAATACGAGGCCCTCATTCATGGCCTTGAGTGGGCTAGAAAGAGAGGTGTGAAAGAGTTACAAGTTTATGGTGATAGTGAGTTGGTTGTGAATCAAGTGAGAGATCAAAATATGACTAATAACTCTTTGTTTAAGTCCTATAAACATAGAGTGTGGGATATTGTAGAAGATTTTCAAACCTTCAACATTCAATCTATACCAAGAGAGGATAACAAACATGATGATAGGTTGACAACAATTGGAGCTCAGTTTGATGTTCCAAAGGGGATAAAAGAAGATAATAACCAGCTTCATCTCAAAGTGATTGTAAGGCCCTTTGTACCTGATAATGTCACTAATTGGTAAGTGTTTGATAGTAACCAACAAATAGTTATTTTTATACAAGAGGAAGCTGAGTTTTTTTCAAAGAATTAGTCTAAACTACATCAATAATATGGAGGGTAGACTGTACACTTGAAGACAAACAAGCTCCCTAAGGGCTTAGTCACACTTGAGATTATCTTCAATGATGATGATCAGTTGTAAAAGGAAAAGGTAAACATGTCTACTAAGCAAGAAAACTATGAGAGTACAAATCTTCAAAGGTAATTTGCTTACTCTTGGGAAGGTATGTACTAGAGAAGAAAGATATGCTTTTATTGAATTATGTAAAGAATCTTCAGATGTCTTTGCATGGGAATATAGTGATTTAAAAGCATTTGATCCAAACTTAGCTCAACATACCATAGAGCTAGATGAGAATATTAAGCCTATCAAGCAATGGCAAAGGCCAATCAATCCTAAGATTGAGCCTCTCATGAGAAAGGAGCTTACAAAGTTGATTGAGTATAAGATCATCTTTTGTATTAAGCATTCATGTAGTTGGCAAACTTAGTCCCAATAAAGAAGAAAAATGGAAAAATCAAGTTGTGTTGACTTTAGAGATTTGAGTAGAATTTCCTTGAAGGATCATTATCCTCTTCCTTCCATGGAGCAGATTGTGCAAGTTGTGGCAAGGAGTGAAAGGTTCTCACTCCTTAATGGATATTTATGATATAATTAGATTTTGGTAAAAGAAAGAGATCAATACAAGACAACCTTTACTACTAAATGGGGCACATATGCTTATAGAAAAATATCTTTTGATTTGTCTAATGTTGATGCAACATTTCAACGTGCAATGGATATGGATTTTCAAGGTCTAATAAATGATATAGTGTTGGTGTATCTTGAACAGTTTTCTCTAAAGATGTGAAGGATCATTTGACTCATCTTAGGAAGATTTTTTAGAGATGTAGAGAGTTTGGAATTTCTCTCAATCCAAAGAAGTGTGTGTTTATTTTCCATGAAGGTAAACTCTTGGGACACATTGTCTCAAAGAAAGGCCTATCCATAGATCCTAAAAGGGTGAGTGCAATCTTAGCATTGACTTTACCCAAACACAAGAAAGGTTTGCAAAGTTTCTTTGCAAAAATCAATTTCATAAGGAGGTTTAATCCTGATTTTGTCAATTTAGTCAAGCCTCTAACCTCTATGCTAAGGAAAGATGAAGTGTTTACTTGGACAAGAAGAAGGAAGGAGAGTTTTGAAGAAATAAAGCAAGCTATTGCTCAAGCTCCAACTCTTGCAAGTCCTAATTTTTCAAAATACTTCAACTTGTATACCTTTAGAAATGAAGAAGTAATCTCTACCATGTTCACTCAATCAAATGAAGAAAACTTCTTTAGTCAAGGATTGGAATGCTATGAGATAAGATACACTTATGTAGAGAAGCAAGTACTTTCAATTGATAGAAGTCTAAATAAGTTTAGGCACATTTTGTCTAACAACAAGATTCATATATTGGTACCTCGTCTTAGTGTTAAAGACTTCCTTTTGAGTAGAGATTTGAATGAAAAAATGGCAGGTTGGATTACAAAAGTAATAGAGTGTGATGTAGAGATCAAGACAACCAAGCGAGTGAAAGGGAAATGATTATGTGAGCATCTTGCTTCAAATTTGAAAGAACAAAAAGTTGTTTTAGTCCTTCATGATGATCCTACAATAGCTGCATCTTCATCAATGAGGAGTTGGACACAAGAAATGATCCATTTTTTTCAAACTAGTGAGTGTTCACAAGGCCTAGATAGAGCCAAAAGAATGTTCTTCATATGACAATCTATTCTTTATGTACTTGTTGATGGAGTATTGTTTAAGGACTTCTCAATTGTACTATTAATATGTGTTAAATCAGATCAGGTTGATAAAATATTATTTGAGTTTCGTGATGGACCAAATGGTGGTCACTTTGCTCCAAGAACCACAGCTGCTAAGATTATGAGAGCTGGATATTTTTGGCCTAGTTTGTTTAAGAATACTCATGCTTGGGTAAGGAAATGTCATAAATGTGCCCTCTTTGATGAAAAATAAAAGCTTGTAGCCCTGCCTCTTCATCCAATACAAGTAGACCAATCCTTTATGCAATGGGGTCTAGATTTCATAGGCTTAATCAACCCACCTTTTAGTGTTGGTCACAAGTGGGTGTTGACTACCACAAATTACTTTACAAGATGGGTGGAGGCTGTAGCTCTCAAAGAAGCAAATGAAAGTTTAGTTTTAGACTTCTATGAAGGCATAGTGATAAGATTTGGGGCTCTAACAATAATTTCAGACAGTGCATTATCTTTCCTTGGAATGAAAACAAGTGAGTGGACTTTGAAACATGGTATTTACCTTAGTACTTTCTCCAACTATTATCAACAAGGGAATGGACTAGCTGAGTCCACTAATAAGAATCTAATCATGGTCATCAAGACAATAGATGAAAACCAAAGAACTTGGCATTCCAAGTTGAAGACAACTGGGCTGATTGAATCACCTCCAAAAGAGCCACTGGAAACTCACCATATACACTTGTTTATGGGAGAGAATCTAGACTGCCTATTTCACTTGAGTTACAACCTTGGATCTCACTTATCAGCTGGATTTGATGGAAAATGAAAGCATGGAGGTCAAGTTGTGTGAGTTGATGGAGCTTGAAGAAACAGGGCATCAAGCTATGCAAACTATGATAGCTAACCAAGATTAAAAAAAAGATACTTTGACAAGAAATCCATGCCAAGAATCTTCCAAGAGGGGGGCATTGTTCTAAAGTGGGATAATGATAGGGCTAAGCCTAGAAAATACACAAAGTTTGATGCTTTGTGGGATGGCCCTTATGTCATCACTCAATGCAAGCAACACAATGCTTTCCAACTCTCAAAGTTGGATGGAGAGGAGTTTCATATCTTAGTCAATGGGATATATCTTAAACATTTCTACTAAGGTTCTCCTCTCTCGTTGTACATAGTTGTTGTTTTCTTGTTTTCCCTAAGTGCTTAATATACATGTGTGAGTCTTGTTGGTGTCTTGCTTTGTTTTTTGTTTGCTTTGTGTATTGTATTTGTTTTGTGTGTTTAGGCAATTCCTTTCTAGTTGTCTTCAATAATTAATTGACTCCCTTGGCCCATGATAGGATAATGCTACTGATCTTTAGTATATCAAGCATACTACCCCTATAAGTCACCGATTTGTTGACCAAATTTCGTTTCAAGGTCAAATTTAGACCCCTATGGATAAAAACTTGGTTTTTTAAATGTTTTAGGGGTCTATTACTTTGGCATAGGGTGTGTTATAGTTAATTTGAGATTATTTAATGCCTTTTTAGCCTTAGTCATGGTCTAATAAGTTTATTTGTCATTTTGGGTCATTTAGAAGGCTTTTAAAGATCATATATGTAAGTCGCATGATTTTCAAGGTGGCTAAGTGTCCTTGTTTCTTTTCAAATGTCCAAGAACTCAAATTCCCTATCAATAATGTCAGTCTCATCTAAAAATTGTAGGTTATCGAATTGAAGATCAAATAATCAACTGAAAAATGGGAGTTTGGCACTTGTACGGCCCATGGGAAAAGGTGACATGTGGGAGGAGGCCATGGAACATCTCTTCATCTTCCTCAGGTTCATTTACACACTTTACATGCTTTGGAAGTGTCATTTTTTAGTTAAAATTGTTTTGCTCCTTTGTCTTTCTAGACACACAGAAGTGGTCAGCAGGTTTATGCTTGGTACAAACAATTAAAGAGATTTCAGCACAAACGCCTTTGAGAGGTTGTAGTACACTCAGAGAGATTCATTTTCATAACAAGAGTGTAAGGATTGGTTAATCATGATTTATGAACCATCTCTAACAAGTTGATTGTGTTTTTTTGCTCACTATTTCCTGCACCTTAAAGGTTTTGCTCTATTTTGAATAGGTCCGTAGAACCCAGTTGTGATGTTGACTCTAGAGGATGTTGGATCTCTTCTCAGATTCTTTTCATTTTTTGGTTTCATGTTTCATGGTGTTTTGATGAGCAAGTTATCTCATGTTGTAGGAAGGTGTCACCATTGTGAAACTTCAGTCAGTTTCTACCTTGTTTCAGAATGTTAGTCTTCTACAAAGGTCTCATGTGAATAGAAAATAGTGTTCCACAGGTCTCAAGGCCATATGATCACCTCTTCCCATGTTTGGTTTCATCACATCATGCTTTGGACAACTTTCAGTGTTGTCATTCGTCATAGTCAACTCTTCACTCATTCCCACTTACAGTCACATGTATGAGACTTGTTTAGCTTGTTTATGCAACTTTAATGAAGGTGTATCATTTGTTTCAAGTCATCAGGAGCTGAAAAGAGTTCATTTGGATGTTTGGGGAAGTACAAGACTGGTTACAAGCTCATTCATCACACTAAATGATCAGTAGTTATCCTTGTCTGCTCTGTAACAGGGGTTTGTAAGAGGTTTTTACATTGGAATAGATGTCATGGAGCTTGTCTCAAGATTCCCATAGGGCCAAACATGGATTTTAAGGATTGACAATGATTCAGAGTTGTTCTTGAGACCATTCATCCACACATGTTGCTCCATTCCATGCTCACTACCTTAGACAGCTCATATGCACCTACAGGAACCCCTTGATGATGTCATGTTGAGATGGAGAGTTTGATAGTTTTGTCAATCTCTTAGAGTGAAAAAAGGTGAATTTTAATACTTGGTGAGGGCATATAAAGTGTTCATAAAGATAGGTATCTTGTATACTGTCCAAGTCTACTTTACTCCCTGTGTGTCAGAATGACCACCTACAAGTGTTACTCAGAGCTATCAAGGTCTTTGAATGGGAAATTTGGAGTATGGAAAGGTCCTTTTTCAAATCATAGCATGTGGTGAAATCATAATAAACCTATATAAGGTGATAGGGTGGTAAGTAACTGTGAGAAACCTCTCCAAGGATGATGACTGTAGTTTTAGAGACCAAACCCCTAAACTGTGAAAACAGAGATCCAAGGCATTTTTGTGGAGGACATATAACATGGTTGCAATGAATTTTGGAACATCTAAATAGGTAAGCCTTGTAGCCTATAGCATGGAGAAGAGCTATGCCAAATATGGAGGTCAGAAAGTTAGTGAAAGATAGAAGTTTGACATCCTAAAGAAGCCTTTCAAAGCACTAAAACCCTGCATTCATATCTACATGTTTTGAGTTTTGAATGACCTTTGACATCCCAAAGAGCAAAAAAAATACACTCTCATGTTGGCATGGTCCTACTAATTAAATGGTGTACAAAATAGCATGAATGTCATCATTATGATGTAGATGTATAGTATTTCAAGCTTCATGGACACATACAGGTGTCCGTCTATAGGAAAATGAGCACCTATAGTTGAGAAGGTAGATAGTAGGTTGGCATTGGTTTCTAGATGGTGTTTTAGGGCATATAAGGTGAATAAATGTATAGATATATTTTATGTGACCTTGAAGACTCAATAAGGGTATTTACACAACATGACCAAAGTCTAATTAGGTAAATGCACACCTATAGGAATCATGGAAGCAAGGTATCACAGTCAAGAGGGAGAACTCAATTTGGTGAGATCAAAGTGCATATAAAGGGTACAAGGAAAGTTGAAATGATGAAATAAACCTATGAACACCTTCTTTAATACCATGATGACCTCCATAAGCTTTTGGATGTGTGAAACAAGCTTAAACAGACCTCTTAGGGCCCTATATGCACCTACAGTTGAGTGTTCAGTCTTGATGAAGGTAAGAGATGAATATGCTTAGGAAAACATAAGAAGGTTGTAAACAACTTGAGAATGATTCATGATAGGTTGAGAATGTGTTTTAACAAACTCCAAGACTTATTTCAAGTTGACCATCTACTCTTCCCACTAGCCTAAAGGTAGCGGTCCATACAGTTGCACTAGGAGACCCATGTTGCTCAATGGATAAGGATGAAGAATCTAAGGGAGAAGAGTGGTTTTGGGTGAATTACAAGATTTTTGAGCATGAATTTAAGGTGGATAACATTTTGAAGGAACCTAAGCACATTGGAGTTAGCCTTGAGAGGTCATTTTTAGGTGGAAGTGAAAAATACAGGAAAACGGTCTTTTTGGAGGCCTTTTTTGGACAAATTGAGTTGGTTAGGTGCCTAAATGGATGAATCTAACTTATCCCTTTGGTAAAAATATTTTATTAGGAACTAGTACAAATCAAACCTTAGCTTTGCCTTGAAATGGAGGGCTATATCTCACTATTTTGTCTCAGAGATTAGCTTGTCAAGAAAATCAAGGTTTTGGCAAAACAAGCAAATGAAGCCAAAAAAAGTAAGGAACTTGATGGAAAGTTTGGAAAACCTCAAGAAACATATTTTGAGGTGTATGGAATGTAAATAGGTGATATGAATCACTAATTCAAACTCAAACCTCCCAAAATGACCAAAACACTCTTGCACACAACTCAACTAAGCAAGTTCCATTTAGGCCTAGTTGGTGAATGAGAGGAAGAAATGAAAAGGAGTACTTGTAAAGTTATGTGATGACTTTCTGATTTTGAATGAAGTATGAAAAATCATGAGACACCAGCTGAGCCATAAGAGATCAGTCCACATAGCCAAAACTAGCAGGGTGCATGCTAAGCTTATTAGGCCTTGAAGTGACCTAGAGCCAATTAGGGGTCCAACTTCACTTCTAGCTCCTGGTGAGTGTTTTATCTGGTTGTAACATGTTCATGGGATGAATTCACACATATTTAAGCTTGTGGTATGTATATAAATCTCTAAGAAAGCTATTTTTAGCTCAGAGACAGTCCAAGTATATAGGAAATGTGAAAACAAGATCGATAAGGTGATTTTAAATGCTCACATGTTTCATGAGGCTTTGCATGGAGATCAGATAAGTTTAGAGGGGTTAAAAGGGGTCATGAACTCTTTTTTAATGAGATTTTTTTGTAACTTCATTGTCAAGCCTTTATGAACAAAGCTAAAGAGTGGAAACTACCTAAAACCCTTGCAAACCCTTAATCAAACCCTGATAAAGAAAATGAAGTTAGATAGCTTCTATAATGACATAGCTTGCCCATGAAAGTGAATTGAACTTGTAGAAGACTCTCTCAAGCTCCTTCCCATACTTTTAGACTATATGGAATTGTACTGATGGAGTACAAAACAAGGTATTTTTTATTGTTTTGTGCATTGTGTAGGTTTTAGGAACATTCAAGAGATGAAATCAAGTTTGGAAGGAATATAGATACTCATTATAACTACCTATGTCCATTTCATGCCTTGAAAAAACTCCTAAGTTTTCAAACAATAGCTCTCATCTCAGCCAGTCAAAACTGACATAGTGAACATGATGGTGAGAAGTGTGAAAACTTCAAGTGGATGTCCTTTTAAGGTGCACCTGAGTAGTATAAGGCCATGGAAAGTCTTTCCAAGTGTCATCTACTCCCTCCCATGGATTTTCATGAAAAATTGAAGCCAATTTTGAGGCCAAGTGTGAGGGGTGACTGAAAGAGGAGTTTCTTAGACTGCAAATGGTGATGGCTCATTTACAAAAGTTTTTAGATGACCAGGACTGCAACCAATGCATGGAGAGGCATGCCTGAAATCCTTCCCTCTCATTCCAATCATCAGACTTGTTCCTAGTCAGTTTTGGGATGTTCAAACATGTGTGAATGTTGAAACAAGTTTTCTAAGCCAACACAAAGAATTTCATGCCATTTTCTAAGAGTTTCATGCTTTGTATGGACACTTTTACTTCCTGACCTTGCATGGTCCATTTCAAATCTCTTTCGCATGCATATGTAACCTCTTTTATAAGCTTGACAAGTGTCCAAGTGACCTTTGGACTTCTTTTGTCTTGCCCCTCTCCCAAATGCTATAAGTAGTGACTTTTTGGGATTGTTTGAATAGCCTCCATTGGTTAATGTTAAAACATTGGCCAATTTTGTGTTTGAATGTCTCTTGAAGCAATAAACAATTGAATTTTTCTACTTACATGTTGTACAATTGAGTCTTGTTTCAATCTTGTTGGTCTTGTCTAGTAGAAAATGATATTTTCTAGCATGTTATCCTTGATTGTTCACCAAGTCTACAGAAGAGTAACTGTTACAGGTCTTTGTTAGTGTTATTTTTTAGTGTATGTGTTTTATAAGTGGTTTATGACTATATTCTTCCAAAGTATCATTCATTACCCTCCTAAGCATCAATATACCTCTTAAACCTAGCATATGAAACATTGATGTAACAATCTATCTTGAGTTGTGAGTTTTATGTGAAAGAAGCTTTGATTTGCTCTAAGTAGTATAAGTTCAATCAATAGGAGGAAATTCAATATTGGTACATCACTTTTTAGATTTTTAGTTTGTCTTCTTAACCCTTTTCATGCAAAGTTTATAAGTGAAAAAGTGTTTCAAATAGTGCATTAAGGGAACTAGCCCTTCTAGAGATTCATCTCACCAAATTGATTAAAGCAAGTGAGATGTTTCCATTGCGCCACTTGGATGAGGAGAGATGCGACATCTTCTCAAGAGGTGTAAATCTAAGTGATAACAACTCCTATGCTCAAATAAAGGCGCTTAAGGACATTGATGATTATCTTACAAGTTTTCCTGACATCCTTTAAAAAATTTGTGAGCCACTACAAGTAGGTCTTTCAAGATCAAGCTTCCACTTACAAACGTGAATATTTCCTTGTGAAATGATTTGAAGTTGTGCCTCAAAAGCTCATTTAAGCTCAACAAGTGGAGTTCGATAGACCTCTCTCCAATGGTAAGCTTCAAGATGTGGTTAGTGAAATGGCCCATAATAACGCATAATATGTCGATGGCTTGCCTTGTGAGTTTTATCAAATTCTATGGTATACCATTAGCCATGATTTGCATAAAGTGTACCTTATCAAGTTCATCCCTAAGGGTGGACAATCTAAGCTCATGACTAGTTGGAAACCAATTACTCTCCTTAATGTTTCTTACAAGATTATTGTTAAAGTTCTTGCTCTTAGGATTCGACATTTAGTTCCCTTGTTTGTTTTGAACACATTACCTTTATTCAAGGTTGATACATTTTTGACAACATTATTGTTGTCTAAGAAGGCATGGAGTGGGTTCACATTTCTTAATAAAAGGCTTTGTTTGTTAAATTTGATTTTGATAAGGCTTATAATTGCATTAAGTGGCCTTTCATCATTTCCATTTTGAAGATATAAGGTTTTGGCCCCTCTTTGTACAACTTGTTCACACACTTTTCAATGATGCTTCAATATGCCTTACTATTAATGGCTAACAAATTGAGTAGTTTGGGATTTGTATATCTATTAGGCAAGTATGCCCTTTAGTCCACTCTTAATGTAATTCTTGTTCAAGGATTTGGATCCTTATTAAATTGACTATGTTTCTAAAGGGCTTGTTAAAGGTATTTCTCTCCATAATTCCCCCAACTCTTAGCTTATAAATGGTCATTTTTTTGATGATTCTTTCCTCGCTATGGAATGCCTTCAAAAATTTTGTCTTGCTTGAGGGTCAAACATCCAATGGGTCAAGACCGATTTCTACAAACAATCCTTGGGCCTAAGCCTAGTTGTTTTGCAAAGTATAAATGACGATGGATTGCTCATGAGAAGATGTTGAAGTTTTTGGGATTTCCTTATGCCTTTCAAGCCTTTCAAGCTAAAATTTTGAACTAATGGTGCAAAGAGTGGAAAATAAGCTAATGCATTAACCTCTTTTCTCAGCTTGACAAGTGTCCAAGTGACCTTTGGACTTCTCTTGTCTCGCCCCTCTCCCAAATGCTATAAGTAGTGACGTTTTGGGCTTTTTTGAGCTGTCTCTGTTGGTTAATGGTGAAACCCTAGACAATTTTGTATTTGAATGTCTCTTGAAGCAATAAACAAGTGAATTTGCCTACTTACATGCTATACAATTGAGTCTTGTTGCATTCTTGTTGGTCTTGTCTAGTAAAAGATAATCTTTCGTAGCATGTTATCCTTGATTGTTCACCAAGTGTGCAAAAGAGTAATTGTTACAGGTCATTTTTACTGTTCTTCTTTAGTGTATAAGTGTTTTAGAAGTGGTTTATGACTTTATTCTCCCAAAGGATCATTCATTACCCTCCCAAACATCAATATACCTCATGAACCTAGCATATGAAACATTGATGTAACAATTTGTCTTGAGTTATGAGTTATGTGTGAAAGAAGCTTTGATTTGCTCTAAGTAGTATAATTTCAATAAATAAGAGGAAATTCAATATTGGTGCATCACCTTTTAGCTTTTTAGATTGTCTTCTTAACCCTTTTCATGCAAAGTTGATAAGTGAACGAGTGTTTCAAAGAGTGCATCAAGGGAACTAGCCCTTCTAGAGATTCATCTCACCAAATTGATTACCCACAACAAGTGAGATGTTTCCATTGTGCCACTTGGATGAGGATAAATGAGACATCTCCTCAAGGGGTGAAAATCCAAGTGACAACAACTCTTGTGCTCAAATAAAGGCGCATAAAGATGTTGATGATTGCCTTACAAATTTTTCTAACATCCTTAAAAGTTTTTGTGAGCCACTACAAGTAGGTCTTTCAAACTCAAGGTTCCACTTATGAACATGAAACTTTCCTTGTGAAATGCTTTGGAGTTGTGCCTTGCAAGCTCATTGAAGCTCAACAAGTGGAGTTTGATAGATCTCTCTCCAATGGTGAGCTTCAAGATGTGGCTAGTAAAATGGCCCACAATAAGGCACAATGCGTGGATGGCTTCCCTTGTGAGTTTTATCAAATTTTATGGTATACCATTAGCCATGATTTGCATAAAGTGTACATTATCAAGTTCATCCCTAAGGGTGGACAGTCTAAGCTCATGACTAGTTGGAGACCAATTACTCTCTTTAATGTTTCTTACAAGATTATTGTTAAAGTTCTTGCTCTTAGGATTTGACATTTAGTTCCCTTGTTTGTTTTGAACACATTACCTTTATTCAAGGTTGATACATTTTTTATAACATTATTGTTGTCTAAGAAGGTGGGGAGTGGGTTCACATTTCTTAATAAAAGGTTTTGTGTGTTAAATTTGATTTTGAGAAGGCTTATAATTGCATTAAGTGGCTTTTCATCATTGCCATTTTTAAGACTTAAGGTTTCGGCCCCTCTTTGTACAACTTGTTCACACACTTTTCAATGATGCTTCAATATGCCTTACTATTACTGGCTAACAATTTGAGTAGTTTAGGTTTTTCATATCTATTAGGCAAGTATGCCCTTTAGTCCACTCTTAATGTGCTTCTTGTTGAAGGATTTGGATACTTATTAAATTGACTATGTTTCTAAACGGCTTGTTAAGGGTATTTCTCTCCCTAAGTCCCCCGACTCTTAGCTTATAAAAGGTCATTTTGTCTTGCTTGAGGGTCAAACATCCAATGGGGCAAGACCAATTTATACAAACAATCCTTTGGGCCTAAGCCTAGTTGTTTCGCGAAGTATAAATGGCAATGGATTGCTCATGAGAAGATGTTCAAGTTTTTGGGTTTTCCTTCTACCTTTTAAGCATTTCAAGCTAAACTTTTGAACTAATGGTGTAAAGAGTGGAAAAGAAGCTAATGCATTGGATCATCAAACCTCTCTCACTTGCTAGGAAGTTCCAATTTTTTTCCAAGGCTCTTGCTACCACACGTACTATTACTCTTGATGGGCTCGTTCTAAAGTGTGTATAGTAGGTTGGAAAAACTACACCAAAATTTTCTTTGAGCCAACTTGGAGAGGAAGAAGGCTTTTCACAGAGTTCCTTTGGACCTCTGTTATTGTCCCAAAAACATTGGAGGCATGGGGATAATTGACATCCATAAATAAGGCATTGTTTTATGTGTTAGATGATATAATTTCCTAGATGGGCTTAGTTTCCACACCCTTCTCATTGTCCCCATGCCTATCAAGGTGGTGGGCACTTTGTTTCCAAAAGTTTCTAGAAATCTTGGGAAGCCATAAATCCTTGCCTGCTATGGAAAGGAGACAAATTTAGAAATGAATTATCCATCAATACCCACTCTCAGTGGTCATCCATTATGACCAATATTCATGGTGTGCTCTTTGATGAGGTGCCTTGGGGTAAAACACTCATATTTTTTGGAAATGACATAATGCCATTGCTGACCTCTTCAATAGGTGTTACAAAACTTGATTGATTTGGCCCAAGCTCAAAGCTTAATATTGTCATAACAATTGAAACTTTGATTATGTCAATGAATTATAAATGGCAGTCTCTGAGGATGATTTGCACAAAATTAGCCTCAAAGTTCCTCCATAGTTGTGGAGGGATTAGAAATGGAATGTCATTATTCCTTTCTTTTGTACATACCCTTGTTAGATTATTAATGACGTTCTCCCAAGTTGGTACCTTATGAGATGCTCAACAAATGTTGGAATCTCAATGCTTCCTTTTTTTCTTAATTTAGCATTTTTTTCATAGTGATATCGACTATTGTTGAACCTAAGGAAGTTCAATTTGCTTGTAGTATTTTTTACCTAGGGTTCTTTGTGGGTGATAAATAGTTGCATATGGGTATTCCTACCCCTAGATCCCATCACTATGGTTAGATTGAGTCTCAAAATAACATATTTTGGTTTTATGCTTGAGTTCACCAAGATTGGAGATGGATCTATTCCTTATTGAAACTCCTTAGACTTGAGTTCTTCACTTGGAACATAGTCTTTCTTGGGGATTTTGCTTTGCTACCTACAAAGTTCAAATGTATTTGGCATATTTTTGCATGAGATTCTATTTCAATTTTGGAAAGATAAATTCGGTTGTTTTTAATCATGAAGATATGGACGTGGATTTTATTGTGACACAAGATTTATGTTCTATCTATTACCATGTTTCTAATTCAAGTACTAGTAAAGGCACCCTTGGAGGTGGAGCACTTATGAACCATAATTGGCCATTAAGACAATGCCCCTTACACAGTTAGCGAAGTTCCTCCTAATCCTTGAGACAAAACTCGCTTAGACTTTTTAACACAATTATCTACTGAGAGGGGGGTGAATCAGTAGATCAGCTAAAACTAGTTCTTTAAACCGTTTAAAGAAGATACAAATGCATATGCATATTAAAGAACAGAGGCAGAGATTACACACACAAAAAACACATTACACTAGATTTATACGTGGAAAACCCAAAGGGAAAAACCATGATGAGAATAACTGTTAGAATATATTGTTCTAATCTAGCCTCACAATTAAATGCCTCACTGGCAAACCTCAATGGTTACATTCAAGAGCACCCACTCTAAAGAAGCACCCACTCCCTAACTAAACACCAATTCAATTTGTCCAATGGCACCCACCGATCAGAATTATGAAGCTACAACTTCATAATACAAAAAGAATCAAACTCTATTTCTTTGTTACAAGTCTTATCTGTAACTGTTCAATCTCTGCACATTTTTTGTGTGTTCTTTCTTCATTTTTGCCTCACTCTCTTTGTGTCTGGATATATCTCTCTATCCCTCTAACTTTTTCTTTGTGTTTGCATGCGTCTCCAATCGACACACTTAGAGTCCCTATTGTACCTCCTTTTGTAATTGCAATGGCAGACTCTTCACAATGTATATATATATATATATATATATATATATATATATATATATATATATATATATATATATATATATATATATATATATATATAATGAGTCTAGGGTTTCATGTCTTCAAAATGCATTGACACTCTGACTACACCTTACTGGTTCCAGTTCTGGATCTCATTTAATGTGGCTTGGCATTTACACCTCTCGCATCTTGATTCATGCTTCACGTCGTAATGTTCTGGTCTCTTTACTACATTTGACAAATGTTGTATTCAAGTCATAAATGTGCAGCCTTCTTAATTTTAGATTGATCGGTTGGATCAATTTAATCCTGAGCTCTATGTAGATATGTCGAGTTCATCACAAGTTTCATCTATTCCTCCACTTGACCCTTAGAACATATTAAATGCAGGCCTTTGATTTGTTTCTTCACGCCATTTCTAAGTTCTTTTGCTAACCATCAAGCTCCTTTTTATATCTCACTATCTCTTATATAATTGGATCGCTTTCACTCCTTTCGATTATCCTCGATATGCTTGATTTTTAGCTTTCTATTATGTCGTTAACTATAGGTCACATTGCATCACTGACTCCACCTTGTTTCATTGGATCTTCTTTATCAAACTTTTTGCGTGTCATTTGATCTCTAAAGATGCGTGATCTTTATATTGGCTTGGTCATTAAACTTTGGCATGTTGACCTCATCTCATTTTCTTCGGCATTCATATATTGCTTTTGCTCCTTTGATCTCTTCAAACTTGCTCGACCTTTAACTCACCTTGATCTTTAGGACTTTTGAAAATGCCCTACAAGAATTCAAACTTATCCTTCGGCAATGTTGCAAATGACCTATATTTCTTTCAAAATATCTTTCAAAAACTTTGTAAGAGTTTATTCCATCTGAAAGTATCCTTCGAGAACTTTGTAAGTGTCCTCTCTGTTGGGTGAATATTTTGTCAAACAGCTAATTGGTGAGCAAAATAGGTCTCTTCAACAATAGCATAGGGAGATTGGTCGGCCAAATGTGCAGGTGTACTACATCAATAAGGAACAAATCTCTCCTCTCATCAAGGGGAGGTTCCCTATGAATATGCAGGAGCTATATACTATATAGATAAGCAAAAAATAATACACATGGGTAGGATAAACCATCCATCTCTCTTCTTTTAGAGATGATGCTCACAAATCAAAGGAGAAATACTAGGTGATTGGTGAAGGTACTTCTCTTCTTTCAGAAGTAACATTCAGCCAAAAGCCAGATCCCTTCCTAGATAGTAGAAATTCTGGTGAAATGATAGAAGACACTTCTCTTCTTTCAAAAGTGTTTGTTCTTGCAAACAACAAGAATCTTTCTGGTAAGTAACTGGGAACCAAAAGTGCAGAGTAACCAGTAGCTTGAGATGTAGTGCAAAGTCTCCACCTCGACTGCTCGAGAGTGAAATACAAAGAATAATGGGGGCACAAAGTCATTTAGAGGTCCTTTACACAGAAATAGAAAGTAAACACACACTGAAAATAACTATGTCAGCACAAAGTCTGAAAGTAGCTAACTTCAAGACACCTTCTTTGTCACTTCCACTAATTCTGCTTGTTAGATTGAATAAACAAGAATGCTCCTAGAAAACAGACATAAGAATAATTTCTTAAAGTAGCACAAGCTATAACAGCACAAAGTCTGCAAGTAACTTGCTTTCTCATTCAATCAAAGAAATATGAACAACAATATGAGCTCAAAGTCTCAGTAATGCCTTTCAATTTGGGTAGAGTTTTGCTTCTGGTAACGAAAAAATCTCCCTTATTATGATACAAGAGAATACATTATATAGAGGCCTAAGGGAAGCTTGGCACTTTGTCCCATGGAGCGACCCATACTGCACAATTAATGCCTTAGATGAATTCTTGGTTCTGTCAAGGAGGGCCATGCTGGAGCAGGGTAGCTACCTTAACTGTGGCGTGTTGATTCCTCACTAGTGCCTCCTCCCAAGCCTGAATCACTCATTCTATCACTTGCTAGTAGCACAATTGTCTACTCCATCTTTACTCCAAAAGGGACAAACAGGCTGTGCTTTCAATGTTTGCAAGCCCCAGATACCTACTCGGCGAACTGCTCCACCTACTGGAAATAACTCTCGCTAAGATTTCCTTCTTTGTCTCTTTTACCTTTGGCCTTGGCCTTAGGATCTTTGAATGCATTTGGGTCTCGCATTTTAAGGCTGCAGAGATCGACAGACACTTCATTGCAACAAATTGGACGTTCACAGGTCTTTCCTCTTTTGAAGGTTAACGGCTAGCTAGTCATCCTAAATTTGACATTCGCGGGCCTGTCATTATCCTTAACAACTCTGTGTCTTTCTCGCATGCTATGGCTGCTTTTCGCTATGACACAGGTGAGGACACGTGGCAGCATCTACAACTTTGCAACTTGTTAAGGATTGTTGTCTTGGCATGCGACACTTGGCAGCTTCTATTGCGCTTTGAGGCTTGACCCTCCCCGAAGGAGGCTTGAAATAGGCCCGTTTCTGAGTGTCGATGTCCCCCCGCAAGGGTACCTACCCTTTGAGATCATTCAGGTGGCCTTCGGGCTTTGATTCTTTCGGAGGACTTTTCGTCTCTTTATTTTTTTCGGATAAAATGTCTAAAGAAATTCCTTCAGACAATTTGTCCAAAGGAGACCTTTCCTTCATTTTGTGTTTCTGCATTTGAGAGTGCTCCGTCTTTGACACGTGGTGCCTTCCACCGCTTTTAACCAGAGACATGTGGCATCTTCCGCCGCATCATACTGAAACCTTCCACCATTGACACTTGGCACTTTCCGCTCTCGGGCTTTTGCAACACCATAGAAATGTTTGGGGCTCATTTGAGTTCTCACGAATGATGACACTTGTCGGCCTCCGCTTGCTTTAGTCATTCTCTCGAGACCCACCACAGTCCTCGCTCAATACAGTGAAGCTAAAGGAAGGGACTACGGATATTGACACTTGGAGGCTTCTGACAAGCTTCAAAAGGGACACGTGACAGTATCTGTCACTTTTTAGAAACAAAGTATAATGTGTCTCAGCAGACGACACTTGGCAGCTTTCGCTCATCCTTTTTCTTGCGCGCACTTCGATTGAACCATCTGTTTCGCTACTTCTTTCTTTGATTGAGGCCGCCTTTGAACTTTGAACTCGTGAACCATTGAACTTTGAAGCGGTTCAAGGTTCAACGGTCCAATCGATTCATTCCTTTTATTTAGCTAAGTCCCTTTGATATCTTTTTGAACCGAACGCATTGAACCTTTTGGTCGTTGAACTCGTTGGACCGATGAACCAAAATTGTTCAAGGTTCAATGGTTCAACGATTCAAGCCTTTAAAACTTGTTAAGTGCTCGGAGCCGTGGAACCTTTGAAATGGTTGAACTTTGAACCTCTGACGAATGTGCTTAGCTCTTGCTGATGACGTTGAACCTTTGAACCCATTGAACCCGTTGAACCAAAATAGTTCAATGTTCAACAGTTCAATGGTTCAAAGGTTCAATCCTTGCTTAGTTGCTTTTCGATGGACATTTTTGATCAAACTAGGGCACTAAACCAACCCTGAAAATAACTAAGTGTTGGAAACTAATTCTTTCGATTAGACTCGCCTGCAGAAGCCTTTGAACCTGTTGAACCTGCTAATCTTTTTACTAAAAAATCTTGAAAAATGAAGAATTTGAAAGCTCAGAACAAATTTTGAGAAGGGAAGAGAAATTTTGGTCTGTGCAGGGCCAAAATAGTCCGTAGGTTGTCTCAAAAATGAGTGACATTTTTTAGAGACAACAACTGGCTCTAGTTGGGGAACTACCTTCAATTGAAAACTTGAAACATAGCTGAGGGGAGTAGAAACTAGAATCTCTAGTGCCTTGAATTATGCCATTGGGCTATGGAGTCGTGCTACCCAAAAAGAAAGGCTCCAAAAATGAAAATAAAGAGAACAAAACAAAAACAAAAGACTATACAATTATACATATGTACAGGGGAACTCATCCAATACTTCAAGAGTTGAATTGCTTTAGATGTTGCCCATTGTGAGGCAGAGAAAAGAGAGTGCCATCTTGATACTTCAACAAGAAATTATTTTCACCATTGAGCTGATGAATAGTAAAAGGGCCCCTCCACAGGGAATCAAACTTTGTGTGCATTCCCTTTGGTTCTCTTCTCTTGTCCCACAGCAAGACTTGATCTCTAATCTAGAAATCATGATTCTTTGCTTTCTAGTCGAAGAGCTTCTTCACCAGACCTTGATGGGCGCCAATTTGATCCACCACTACAGTTCTCTGCTCTTTCAGCTCAGTCAGGCACATGATCCTCTTATCAAGGGTGCTTTCATACGTTTGATATTCAATTGTTTTAGCCAATTTTAGTGTTGGCAATTTCAAGGTGATTAGTATTTCAGCATTGATTCCATAAAGAAGTTGAAAATGAGACATACCAATTGCCCTCTTTGGTGTAATTATGTCTGCCCATAGAGCATCAACCAATGCTTTATGCCACGTTTTTTGATTGTCATCCACCAGCTTTTTGATGATAGCCACCAGATTCTTATTGCTTGATTCAGCCTGTCCATTCCCTTGTGGAAAGTAATCAAAAGAGTGGGAGAGCATAATTCCATGGTGGAAATAGAATTGAGTATTCTCTCGAGAAGTGAAACAAGTTGCATTGTCAGTGACAATCTTGGTTGAGACCCCAAACATGGATATGATGTTCTCTTTGAGAAAATTGCATACTACTTCAAAAGTAGCATGTTTGGTAAGAATAGCTTCCACTCATTGGGTGAAGTAGTCTATTGATATAAAGACATAATCATGTCCAACACTTGAAGATGGGTTTACAGCTCTAATAAAATCAATTTCCTATTGCTAGAATGGCTCCTCTATGATCACTGATTTGAGGGGCAGGGCAGCTAACTTGGGCCTTCCAATAAACTACTGGCACAGTTCACATCCCATGACCCACTTGTATGCATCTTGAAAGAGGCTTGGCCAATAGTACCTAGGTCGCATGATCTTATGGACAGTCACAAAGGCAAAAAAATGTCTTCCACAAGGCGAATTATGGAAAGACTTTAAAACTCAATTTTGTTACTCCTTGTCCACACAGTGAAAGAACATTCCATCAAGGCTCCTTTTGTATAGGCCGTTGTCCCAAAGGACAAAATTAGTAGCTTTTAGCTTGATGGTTCTCCTTTCTTTATAAGATAGGTGAGTAGGACACTCACCATAAGTAAGAAAATGAGCAATACCTGAATACCACTCATTCGTGGTGGAGACAAAGAGCACTGTTAGTGTGTCATCCACTTCTACTTCTTCATGCTATGTTCTTCTTGGCTTGTTATCAGCAATTAGTTGACATAGCCCCTTTCCATGCACCAGCTTTGTGGGCTTGATGACCAGATCGAACTCCTGGATCTTTGCCACCCAATTGCCTCTTTTCGTTCCAAACTCCTACTGAGTTAGTATGGATTTGACCGTGATATCAGGAACTATGGCAGTAACTCGTGAATTCAAAATGTAGAAGCGAAAATGCTTTACTGCCTTCACCACTGCATAAGCATGCTTCTCCATGTTTGAGTACTTCAGCTCATGAACTTTGAGAAGACAGCTCATGAAAGAAATGGGAGATTTCATACCTTCTTTATTCTATTGAATCAGAATTGTTGAAAGCGTATGTTCTGAAGCATAGCTATAAATGGTGAACTCTTTGTTATAATCTGGACAAGCCAAAAGTGGAGCATGGGCAATGGTAGTCTTGATATCCTCAAATGCCGACTTGCCTTCTCTAGTCCAGCTGAAGGTGGTCTTTCTTTTCATCATGTTTACAATGTGCCTAGTCTTCTCAACAAACTCAGAGATGAACTTTAATAAAAAATTTATCTTTCTGAAGGAGTGTACAACAGTCATGTGGGCAAGGTAAGTTCTTGGATAGACTTGACCCTGTCTGAGTTAATTTTTATGCCCCCTTTTGACACAATGTGTTTGAGAAGTTTCCCCTCTGTTACTTTAAAGACTGACTTTTTGGGGTTTAAGAAAATGCCATTTTAGCGACAGCGTTCCAGCACTTGTTGCAAATGGCGCACATGATCTGGGCGATGCTTAGAGAAGATGGTCAAGTCATCAAAATAAATTACAATGAACTTATCCATTTCATCTTTGAAGGCAAGGTCCATCGCTCTTTGGAAAGTGGCGCCAGCATTTATCAAGTCAAAAGGCATCCTTTTATATGCAAACATGCCCCAAAATATGGTGAAAGCAGTCTTATGCTAGTCTGTTTCACCAACTTCAACTTGATTATATTCTGAGAATCTAGCATTGATAACATCTCTGAGCCTGTCACTGTCTGAAGCACTTGATCTATGATTGGCAAAGGATAATTATCCTTCAAGGATGCCTGATTCAAATTTTTGAAATCTACACAAAGGTGAATTTCACCATTTTTTTTCCTTACAGGCACTATATTGGTAATCCATGTGAAATGATGGATTGAGAAGATTATCCTAGCATTTAGCATTTTTTGTATTTCAGATAGAATAATCCCTGATATTTTTGGATTATAATGCCTGGACTTTTGCCTGTAAGGTGTTGAATCAGCCTTGAGAGGAATGTCATGTCGAATTTTGTCAAGCCAGAGTGACTTCAGGTCATCATAGGAGTATGCTAGGATGTCTATGTACTAGTTGAGCAAAGTGGTGAACTTGAAATGCTCTTCTGGAGTATAACATTTCTCAATGTTCACCATCTTGGGGTCTTCCTTGGTTCCCAGATTTACTTGATCAAACTCCTAAGAGGAGCTTGAATATGTTTGTTGTTGTATGATGAATCTATCATGCTTATCAAACAACGTCTCAAGAGAGACCAAGCCTTTGAAAATCTTATTTCTTTTCAGTTGCAAGAACTCCTCACCTGTGTTTGAACTTGATGACTGATTCACACTTTTGAGGCTCACTGCCTTCAAAATGTAGTCGTTTAAAGCTATTTTTTTCCTCCAAGAAGGCAATGATTTGATTGTCATTTTTGAACACTTGCTAATGATTGGCATTATCAGGTACACTTGGCCTAAAGACCAGCTCAATGGTGTACCTGTCTCTTTTGAAGTCTGGGTGAGAGACCAAGAGAGTTGCTGAAATAGCCAGTGCATCAGCCCAATCATTGAATTCTCTAAAAACTACAGAGATGCTAAAAGCATCAAAGTTTTCAATTTGATCCCAGACTAGATTACGGTAGTGGCACAATCTTTCATTCTTGGTTTGATACAGATTCCTCACCTGACAAACCACTAATTCAGCATCTCTTTTAGCATGAAAGAGTTTGATGTCTTTGTCTCTAGCAGTTTTTAATTTCAGCAACAGAGATTCATACTCAGTTGTGTTATTAGTGTTGCTGAACTGTAACTTATAAGATGAAAGAAAAATATCTCATTGAGGAGATATTAACACAACCCCGGCTCCTAAACCGGTGGAGGAGTAATTGCCATCAAATTTAAAAATCCATACCTCATTTGATACTGATTTTCCTTTGAATTCTTCTTCATTCGGAGGTGGAGATACTTCCACACTTGCCTTGTGCTCTGCCCATTCTTTTGTTGTTTCAACTGAATGCATTTCTAGGGTGTCACCCACAGGGGCTTCATCAGATGTCTCATGAACTCCATTCGTGGACAAAAAGTAGTTACCCATGCCTGAAGACTTAAACAAAATTTGAGCTTCAGGTGCTGAGGTCTAGGTAACCACATATTTTGCTTCCTTCTCAGGGAACAACGTCTTCATAACACCTTTGACTGGAATCTTCGCCTCAGATAAATCCATGCTCAATTCACTACCAACATCCCTATAGAAATTCTACCCAAGAAGGATGCCATATGATGCTGGGACGTCGATTACCAAGACAATCATCTTGATTTTTTTGTCTGAAAATGCTGCAAACGCAAATTGGGCATCTTTAATTTGTCTCAGCAAAGGTACTTGCTTATTCTCTATGGAGAAACATCTACCAAATGTCTTGGTCAGTGTGAGGCCAAGGGACTCAGCGACTTTATCAAGCATGACATTGTCTGAAGCTCTAGAGTCAATGATGCAATTATTCAGCTAATATCTATTTATTAGCAATGAGACATAAAAGGGTTCAGTCCTACCAAGAGTAGCAGGAGGGGTAATGACAAGATTGTTCTTGGTGTGTGCATTCTTGGGGGAATCATGTGTCACTTTAAGAACTTCTTGTTCAACAGGGACGTTATGGTTTTTAATATGTTGAACCAATTTATCTAATTGCTCAGGATGTGACTGCAAAAATTTTAATTCAGACATTTAAATTTTGATTTTATTTGCATGGTCAATGATATCAAATGTTAGAAATGAACCAGGCACAGAGGATGGGAGTTCATCCTTTTGAGTTTTAAGAGGGAGAAAACTCAACTATGAATTTGAAGTTGAAGGTACAAAAATGTTTGAGGTACTTACCTTTCTAGCAATCACCATGTCCTTTGACTGAAAAAGAAGAGTGGATCCCCACTTAGCAATTTAAACTATTGGTTGAGGTTGCTCCTCTGCTCTCTCTTTATCAGCGTATTAAGCTGATTGATTCTTAGACCAGGTGAATACAGCATATGACCCCTCAGCTGCATTGCCTTCACTTCTGGGTTCACCCTGATAGTTCAAGAAACTAATATGGGAGTCACCAGCTAATTCTTCTTCCTTAGTGAAGAGATTAGCGTCATCTTTAGGATTTAACTCAGGCTGGAATGAGAAATCTGATTCAGCTTCAAGATATCCAACTGCTGAGTTGTTTGGAGGTGCTTCAAAGGCGAGTTCCTCTGTAGAAGAGGAAGGCGATTTTGTTGTCCCTGATTCTTGGCAGTATTGCCTTGGTACGCCTGATTCTGAAATGTCCTCTTGGGCATATCTCTGTATGCAAGAGCAGATGACATCCCTTGTGCCATTTGCTTTATGCGAGCTAGCACTTCATTTGCCAGCTTTTGCACCATTAGGTCAGTGGTGGCTGTAGATGAGTATTCAAAAAATGAAGAGGATTTACCTTTATTAGGGTCCCTCCTTATCTTTCCAACGAAGATAAGGTCATCTTCTACCTCGGTAGCCAAGTCCTGAGCAGCAACAAGGTCTATGGTCTAGTCCATCTTAGCAAAAAACTCACTTCATGTAGTTGTGAGTTGATGAAGAAACACTTGAGATTTTGAGGTGTCGGTTGGGAAACCATGGGAATCCTATGCTTCAGCTTGTCGAACCTGGGAATGAAGTCCCTCATAGGTTCATGGGGCTCTTTCTTCATCTATGTGAGCTAGGCTAGCAAGGCATGTGCATCTTCTGCAGGCTTGAATCTGGCTTCAAATTTGTCTTTCAGAGTGTCCCAATCAGTCACTAACCGAGCTTGCAGATGGTAGAACCAGTCTATAATAACGCCTTGTATTGTCTCCATGAATAGCCTTACTTCTATGTCTTCATACTCCATGCCTATTACACCAAAAGGTATGCTGAAGGTAGCAATATGTTCATCAGGGTGAACTTTCTCATCACCAAAAAAATTAGAGAAATTCTTCCTTGAACTACGTGGAAGCTTGTGTAGAGGTGGACTCATATTAAGTGGGCCAAATGAATTACCCTAGGGGCCTTGAGCCATGGTTTATTATGTAAAAGTGGGATAACAAATCTTGGTGGAATATGTATGGGCAAAACTCTACTAGCAGCAAAAAAAAAACTGTCTTGTGTTGGTGACCTGGTAGGGCTAGGAGGAAGACTCCTAGTTCGTTGAAGGTGAGCTTGTGAAAGAAACAACTCAAAATTACTTTGTCACACCAACTCAAAAACAGAGTCAACAACACCTTGAGATTTATAGCTTCTGGTATAACGTGGAGTTACTAGATTGTGAAACAAAAATGGAAAAGGACTAATCTTACTTCAATTTAAAGCTTGAAGATTCAAACTGCTTGTCCTTCTCCAGCGAAGTCACCAAAAACTATTGCGTGAGGCTGGAGAGGAAAAATTAACAATGGGAAAGCACTGGAGTAGTTCATTTTTCCACAGCGGAATGCATGGATAAGGTTATAATGATAATGGGTAAGACACAGGTGATGTTTTAATATAAAACTTGAAGTTTCAAATTACATAAAATTATTGTCTCCAACGGAGTCACCAAAAACTGTTGGATGAATATTTTGTCAACTAGCTAATTGGTGAGCAAAATAGGTCTCTTCAACCACAACATAGGGAGATTGGTCGGCCAAATGTGCAGGTGTACTACATCAATAGGGGACAAATCTCTCCTCTCATCAATGGGAGGTTCTCTATGAATATGTAGAAGCTATATACTATATAGATAAGTAGAAAATAACACACAAGGGTAGGATACACCATCCATCTCTCTTTTTTCAGAGATGATGCTCACAGATCAAAGGAGAAATCTTAGGTGATTGGTGAAGGTACTTCTCTCCTTTCAGAAGTAACATTCAGCCAAGAGCTAGATCCCTTCCTAGATAGTAGAAATTCTAGTCAAATGATAGAAGGCACTTCTCTTCTTTCAAAAGTGCTTGTTCTTGCAAACAATAGGAATCTTTCTGGTAAGTAACTGGGAACCAAAAGTGCAGAGTAACTAGAAGCCTGAAATGTAGCACAAAGTCTCCACCTCGACTACCCGAGAGTGAAATACGAAGAACAATGGGGGAACAAAGTCGTCTCAAGGTCTTTTAAATAGAAACAAAAAGTAAACACACACTGAAAACAACTAT
Source organism: Torreya grandis (assembly GCA_037957365.1). Classification (NCBI taxonomy): domain Eukaryota; kingdom Viridiplantae; phylum Streptophyta; class Pinopsida; order Cupressales; family Taxaceae; genus Torreya; species Torreya grandis. Next base: position 2,425,561 of record JARHVA010000473.1, read on the forward strand.
GTTAGCACAAAGTCTGAAAGTAGCTGACTTCAGGACACCTTCCTTGTCACTTCCAGTAATTTTGCTTGTTAGATCGAATAAACAAGAATGATCCTAGGAAATAGACATAAGAACAATTTTCTAAAGTAGCACAAGCTATAACAACACAAAGTCTGCAAGTAACTTGCTTTCTCATTCAATCAAAGAAATATGAACATCAATCTGAGCTCAAAGTCTCAGTAATGCCTTTCAATTTGGGTAAAGTTTTTCTTCTGATAACGGAAAGATCTCCCTTCCTATGATACAAGAGAATACATTATATAGAGGCCTAAGGGAAGCTTGACACTTTGTCCCATGGAGCGACCCATACTGCGCAATTAATGCATTGGATGCATTCTTGGTTATGTCATGGAGGGCCATGCTAGAATAGGGTGGCTATCTTAACTGTGGCATGTTGATTCCTCACTAGTGCCTCCTCTCAAGCTTGAATCACTCATTCCATCACCTACTAGTTGCGCAACTATTTACTCTATTTTTACTCCAAAGGGGACAAATAGACTATGCTTTCAATGTTTGTAAGCCCCAAATACCTACCCAGCAAATTGCTCCACTTACTGGGAATAACTCCCACTAAGATTTCCCTCTTTGTCTCTTCTACCTTTGGCCTTGGCCTTAGGGTCTTTGAATGCATTCGGGTCCACGTTTTAAGCCTGCAGAGATCAACAGACACTTCATTGTAGCAAATTGGACGTTCGCAGGTCTTTTCTCTTTTGAAAGTTAACAGCTAGCCAGTCATCCTAAATTTGACGTTCGCGAGCCTGTCATTCTTCTTAGCAACTCCTTTGTGTCTTTCTCACTTGTTATGGCTAATTTTCATTGTGATGTGGGTGAGGACACGTGGCGGCATCCATAGCTTTGAAACTTGTTAACGACTATTGTCTCAGCATGCGACACTTGGCAGCTTCTGTTGTGCTTTGAGGCTTGACCCTCCCCGAAGGAGGCTTGAAATAGGCCCGTTTCTAAGTGTCGAGTGTCCCCCCGCAAGGGTACCTACTCTTTGGGATCATCTGGGTGGCCTTCGAGCTTTAATTCTTTCAGGACTTTCGTCTCTTTATTTCCTTCGAACAAAATGTTTGAAGAAATTCCTTCAGACAATTTGTCTGAAGGAGACCTTTCCTTGGTTTTGTGTTTCTGCATTTGAGAGTGCTCCGTCTTTAACACATGGTGCCTTCTGCGACTTTTAACCAAAGACACGTGGCATCTTCTGTCGCATCATACTGGAACCTTCTGTCATTGACACTTGGCGCTTTCTGCTCTCGGGCTTCTGCAACACCATAGAAATGTTTGGGGCTCATTTGAGTTCTCACAGACAATGACACTTGTCAGCCTCTGCCTGCTTTAGTCATTTGTCCGAGACCCACCATAGTCCTCGCTCAATATAGTGAAGCTAAAGGAAAGGACTATGGATATTGACACTTGGAGGCTTCCGACAAGCTTCAAAAGGGACACGTGGTAGTATCTGTTGCTTTTTAGAAACAAAGTATAATGTGTCTCAGCAGACGACACTTGGCAGCTTCTACTCGTCTTTTTCTTTTGTGTGTGCTTTGGTTGAACCATCTGTTTCACTGCTTCTTTCTTTGACTGAGGATGCCTTTGAACCCATGAACCATTGAACTTTGAAGCAGTTCAAGGTTCAACGGTCCAATCGGTTCATTCCTTTTATTTGGCTAAGTCCCTTTGATATCTTTTTGAACCAAACGCGTTGAACCTTTTGGTCATTGAACCCGTTGGACCGATGAACCAAAATGGTTTTTGGTTCATCGGTCCAACAGTTCCAGCCTTTGAAACTCGTTAAGTGCTCGAAGCCGTGGAACCTTTGAAATGGTTGAACTTTGAACCTCTGACGAATGCGCTTAGCTCTTACTGATGACGTTGAACCTTTGAACCCATTGAACCCATTGAACCAAAATGGTTCAAGGTTCAACGGTTCAATGGTTTAAAGGTTCAATCCTTGCTTAGATGCTTGCTTATGGACATTTTTTATCGAACCAGGGTGCTGAACCAATCCTAAAAATGACTAAGTGTTGGAAACTGGTTCTTTTGATTGGACTCGCCTGCAGAAGCCTTTGAACCTATTGAACTTGTTAATCTCTTTACTAAAAAATCTTGAAAAATGAGAAATTTGAAAGCTCAGAACAAATTTTGAGAAGGGAAGAGAGAAATATTGGTCTGTGCAGGGCCAAAATAGTCCGTAGGTTGTCCTAAAAATGAGTGACATTTTTTGGGGACAACACTCCATCCGAAAGTATCCTTCAAGAATTTTATAAATATCCTCTCCATCTAAAAGTATCCTTTGGAAACTTTTTAAGTGTCCACCTGCCTTAAATAAATTCTCTGAAAGAATTCATCAATGCCCTTCTTTCAAAAGTGTCCTTCGGGACTTCTATAAGTGACATGTTCAAAACTTTTGTTTAGATCACATGCCCTTTAAAGCTTTAGCAAAGTACCATTTAGAATTTTTGTTTAGGTCACATGCCCTTTGGAACTTTGGAAAAGTACCCTTAGGGATTTTTGTTTGTGTCACATGCCCTTCGAAACTTTTGTAAAGTACCCTTTGAAAACTTTAAACGGTTCACTTACCCTTTGGCATTTTGAAAAGATCCCTTTGGAACTTTTGTAAAGTACCCTTCAAATACTTTTAATGATTCACTTACGCTTAGGCTTCTTAAAAAGATCCCTTCAGAAATTTTTTAAAGTACCCTTCAGAAACTTTGAATGGTTCACTTACCCTTCAGCATTTTTTAAAATATCCCTTCAAAAACTTTGAATGGTTCACTTACCCTTCAAGATTTTTACAAAGATCCCTTCGAAAATTTTGTTCGGGACAATTTTAACAAAGACTTAGCCATTTTTCAAAAGAATTTGCCGAACCACTTTCTTCGAAATAATTCCAAATTACACTCATTTCTTTAAAAAAATTTGTTGCAAACATTTTGACCAACAAAGTCTAAACTATTTTCCTAAAAGAATTCGCTGAACCACTTTCTCTGAAAGAATTCCTCGGACAAATGCAAAGCTGCAAAATTGACTATGGAAACTTAGTAGGCTTTTAGCTGAGGAACAACCTTATGCATTTGTAACATTTTCTCTACTCATCCTTATGACTTATAACTTAGACCACAAAGAGATATATGCAAATGTTGTTAACATCCACCTGTGTACTTAGCCATAACTGTCAAGATAACCATGTGAGCAAAGACATTCATATGAGTATTCTTGTATTTTCATAGTCATCCAAAGTACACACACAACTCTATAGGGGTCTACAACAAGTCTGTTCAACTCAACACCTTTGTCATTAATACATAATAGCACTTGCTACCTTTGACATCAATGACAATCCTTCATACGTCAATGACTATGTCCAACAATCTCCCATTTTGTCATTGATGGCAAGACATCATCAGAATGACTTTACTTCTTCATTCTTCTCTCTCCCCCTTTGACATTAATGACAAAGAGTCTTGGCCATAATATGGTTGCTCCAGTCCTAGTATCTTAATTGTTTTGATCTTTAGACCTGGCAAGTTAGAACACTTTGAGAGAAACTCCCCCTTAGACAATGACACATTTTCTTGAAGTCTTACCTAGACACATGCTCTACTCTCTCAAGATTTTGTAGGGAGCATTTGATCTTACTCCATTGGCTCCATTATTTGTCAAATACTCATTTATATAGCCTTGGTCTGAAAGATCAATCAATAATCTACATATCTCTATATAGATAGGCATAATGATATGGAGCCAAGACACCTTTTTCTCCTCCTTTGACATCAAATGGCAAAGAACCGGCAACTTTCTCACCAGATTGCCTTTACTCTTAATCCAAGAGTTAATAATGTTCTTGCAATGCTCCCCCTTGACTCATGCCCTATCACTAGAATCCAGTGTTGTGGTGTGGGAGCTACGACTCTCAACTTCTCTCTTAGATACTCAAATTGGTCCTTAGGCAAAATTTTAGTGAATATGTCTGCAATTTGATCTTTTGTTAGAACATATTCTATTGTGACCTCTTGATCACCAACCTTCTCTCTTAGAAAGTGATACTTGATTGATATGTGCTTTATTTTGAAGTGCATCACCGGATTCTTGGATATATTTATGTCACTTGAATTGTCACACAAAATGTGAATTGGTCCTTTGAACTCCACTTCAATGTCTTTTAGTGAATGCTTCATCCACAACACTTGAGTGCAACATGCCATTATTGCAACATATTTTGCTTCTGTTGTAGATAGTGTAATTGACTCTTATTTTTTACTCAGCCATGAGACAAGTCTGTTACCAAGGAAGAATGCACCACCACTAGTACTTCTTCTATCATATGTGTTTCCTACCCAAGCAACATTTGTGTATGTTGTCAAAGTGAAATCATTGCTTGAAGGATACCATAAGCCATAGTCTACTATGATTTTGATATATCTGAATATTCTCTTTACTGCACTTACATGTGTTTCTTTTGGAGCAGCCTGGAATCTAGCAACCATGCATACAACCTACATGATGTCTGGTCTTGATGCAGTGAGATATAGCAAACCACCAATCATAGACCTATACATTTTATGATTCACTTTAGGAGATTCATCAATTTTGCTCAATTTACATTCAGCTATCATGGGAGTGCTAACTGGTATGTTGTCCTCCATACCAAATTTCTTGAGCATCTCCTTTGCATACTTGGTTAGGATTTGAATATCCCTTCTTTGGATTGTGCAACTTGTAGACCAAGAAAAAATGAAAGTTCTCCCATCATGGATATTTAAATTTCCTTTTGCATTTGATTTACAAACTCCTTGCATATATAATTGTTGATGCAACAAAAAATGATGTCATCAACATAGACAACTATGATTAACATATGTCCATTGTCAAACTTAACATACAAGTTACTATCTGCACATCTTTTGATAAATCCTTATTGCAAACATTGATCCATCCTTGAATACCATGCTCTAGGTGCTTGTTTTAGACCATATAGTGTTTTCTTTAGTTTGCACACAGTCTTCCTCATCTGTCAGCTGAAAACCTTTAGGTTGTTCAATATAGACTCCTTCCAAGGTTCCATTTAGGAAAACTGACTTAACATCCATCTGATATACTTTTAACTTCTTAAAGATTGAGAATGCTAAAAACATTTTGATGGCTTCTAATCTTGCCACGGGCAAATATCTCCTCAAAGTCTATTCCTTCTACTTGAGAATATCATTTGCAAATAAGTCTAGCTTTTTTTCTCACAACTCCATCTTCATTCAACTTGTTTTTAAAGACCCATTTCTGCCTATGACATTCTTGTCTATGGGTCTTGGAACTAATTCCCAAGTTTTGTTCCTTTCTATTTGGCTCAGTTCCTCTTCCATGGCTTTTAACCAATTTTCATCCTTGCTAGCTTCACCAAAGGTTTTAGGCTCAATTTTTGAAAATAGAGAAAAATTTACTTGTTTCTTGTTCATTGCAGCTCTTCTCCTAGTCTGAACTCTTTCATTTTTGTTGCCAATTATCTGTTCCTTGGGATGTTTTTTTTTAACAAACCTTACATGTGCCTTCTCACCTTTTTTTTCCTCATCTTCACTATCTTCTTCTTCATTTTTTGCTCCTTATAAATCTTCAATTCCAATCTCCTCATCAGGTTCAACATGTTTAAATCATTCTTCGACCTTGACATTGATGCTCTCAAATATTTTATGTGGCCTCTTATTATAACATGCATAGGCTTTGTTATGAGTGGAGTACCTAAAAAAGATTCTCTCATCACATCTTGACTCAAAACTTCTTGGTTTGTCCTCATTTTTTCTGATGTAGCATTTGCTTCTAAATACTCTGAAGTATTTAACAGATGCAGGTTTTCCATACCATAGTTCATATGGGGTTTTATCACTCTTTACCCTCAGTTGAACTTTGTTCAAGATGCATACTATTGTTTGGACTGCTTCTTTCCTATATCCATAAGATAGTTTGGCCTCCTTCAACATTGTTCTGGCCATCTCTTTAACAATCATATTCTTTCTCTCAACAACTCTATTTTGCTATGGAGTTCTTACAGTAGAGTAGTTCTTTTTAATCTCATGTTTCTCACAATATTCTATGAACTCATTGGAGGTGAATTCTCCACCTTTATCAAATCTCAAATATTTGATCTTTCTTTTCATTTCATATTCAACCATGGCTCTAAAGATCTTAAATCTTTCAAAGACTTGAGATTTGTCTTTTAAAAAGGTTACCCATGTCATTCTTGAGTAATCATCTACAAACAACATGAAGTAATGAACTACTTTAGATCCTCTTGTCTTGGTAGGACCACAAAGATTAGTATGAACTAATTATAGAGGCTTTGTAATTGCATATTTTTTTGTTTGAAACTTGACCTTTGTTTGCTTGTCTAATTTGCATTCTCTACATGTAGTATCTGCGGGTTTGGTTATATTGGGCATATGTTTTACACACTTATTCTTACTCACTTTGACTAAATTATCAAAATTGACATGACCCATTCTCCTATGCCACAACTAGCTTTCATCAATCTTTCCTATGAGGCAACTATTCTTGTTTACCTCAACAAAATTGTAGATATTATTATCGATCATTCTCCCTTTCGTGACTATTTTTCTAGATCTCTTTAGCTTGTAGTGTTCGGCATCAAATATAACCATATATCCATTGTCACACATTTGGCTAACACTCAGTAGATTATACTTCAGTTCTTTAACATAAAGGACATCATGTGTAGGAAACTTACCATCTATGTGTAAGGTTTCTTTGCCTTTCATTTTAACTTATGTGTTATCCTCCAAACTGATAGTTCTTTCCTTGCATATGCTCAACTTGGTGAATTTTCTCTTATCACCAGTCATATGCTTTGAGCACCCACTATCTACACCCACAAATTCTACTCTTTAACGTGGAATGTTGTTTGAGCAATTAAGGATTGATTTTTCACTCTCCATGTTTCCTTAGGTCTTTCATATGTCCTTTTCTTTTATTTATTAATGACTTATGGACCTTTGTTCTCATTAGGAGACTTGCCTTTCTTAACATTGTTTATTTTTGACATTGCAAAGTTAGTCCTACAATATTTGGCTATGTGACCAAAATTATTACAATTGTAACATATTGTACTTGGATCTAATAGAGGAACAAATGAGTTTCTACTTACAAAATTAGTTATTCTTGTAGGTACAACTCTACATTCAATATCCCTATGACCAAACTAATTACAGTTGTAACAATAACCATAAAAGGATGAATAATACTTAGTCATAACATTTTTTGGTGCAGTATATTGAACTTTCATACGCTTTTGTTTCTTTGAGTTTGCCACTTTAGTATATCTTTCTGCATCTTTGATTTTCGACTTCTTTTCAAAATTTATTCTCCTCACCTTATCTTTGTTTGAATCATTCTTAGTGTCCTTGCTGACTTCCTCTTTCCTTGCTTCTACTTCTATCTTGAAATTATCATATAGATTTGTTGACGTGCTAGTTGAAGAATATTTTCCTTGCTCATATCCAATACCTGATTTTTCATTTGAGGGCTTTTAAGCATTGATTAGGTCATTAAAAATGTTTGATCATTTTGTCAACTTTAAACTTTTATCTAATTGGCCTTTTGCCTTCTCAATTTCTTTCCTCAAAGCTATTATTTCTGCCTCAAGCTTCATGCATTCTTCAGATTTGGATTGGAGATCCATCTTGACTACTTCTCCTATTCTTTTAGCCTCCCAACATTGAGTTTTTAGAACCACTATCATTTTTTCATATATTTCAAGTTCCTTTTGCCCAAGCTTCTTCTGTTTTGAATTCTCTTTTCTTAGTTTCTCAATCTCTTCTAAAGCACAAATAAGTCCACCTTTTAAATCAATTTCACCTTCCTCTTCTTCATCCCAATCTTCATCTTCGTCTTGTTCTTGAGTTGTGGAAGTGGATTCTTCTGCCATGAACATGAATTCGTTTCCCTTAGCTACAAAAGCACAATCATGATCATCATTGGAGCTATCACTATCAATATCTTTTACTAAGTCACAGTCTTCTTTTCTGTATAACCCTTTCTTACTCTTGAAGAAGTTCTTCATTTTTGCATAGTGGGGTTTCACTTTTTGTTGCTCTCTACTTGCTCAAAATTTTCATTTTTATTATAAGGACATTTAGCATTAAAGTGTCCTACCTTACCACAATTAAAGCATTTGAACAGTAGCTTGCCTTTGTATTTTTCTGATCCTCTCTTTAATTTTTTGACAAAGTTCGCTTCTTATCCATCAGTCTCTTCAGATTCAGACATAGATGTTTCTTCTTTTTTCTACTTTGCTACTTTGAATGCATCTTCTCTTTTAAAATTGTTAGTCTCTCCCATTCTCATCTTAGAGACTGTGAATGTTCCATGCAACTCATCAATAGTGAGTTTGTGCAAATCTCTTGCTTCCTCTAGTGCAGATATTTTTGAATCATATCTTGATGGAAATGATCTCAAGATTTTCTTGACTATGGTTGACTCTTTTATTTTTTCACCAAGACCTCTGATTGCATTCACTATTTTATCTACCCTAATGAGGTAGTCGACAATCTTTTCCTTTTCATTCATCTTGAAACTCTCAAACTGCCCTTTATATATTTTTAGCTTAGCTTGTTTCACCTTGTCATCTCCTTCATAAATGCTCTTTAGCTTATTCTAGATGTCTTTTACACTCTAACAGTGCATAACTTTGATGAATTCTAAATTTGATAGTCCACAAAGAATAACATTCTTTGCCTTAGCATTGTTCTCATATGCCTTCTTGGCCACCTAATCAATAGGAGTTACAGTAAGAGCTGTGTATCTATTTATCACAGACATCCATACATCAAACCCTAAAGAGGACAAATATGCCTCCATCCTTATGCTCTAAAAATCATAGTTAGACCCATCAAATAGAGGAGCCTTGTTTGATGAAGATCCTTCTTGACTGGCCATAGTGTTCACTAACCAAGATCTACCTGATCTGATTACGCTTCTCTTATAGTAACCCTTACTCTAATATCAATTGTTGAACACAACTATCTACTGAGAGGGGGGGTGAATTAGTAGATCAACTAAAACTAGTTCTTTAAACCTTTTAGAAAAGATACAGATGTATATGTATATTAAATAATAGATGCAAAGATTACACAAAAATACATTACACCAGATTTATACATGTAAAACTCAAAGAGAAAAACCACGGTGAGAATAGTTGCTAGAATCTACTATTCTAATTCAGCCTCACAGTTAAATGCCTCACTAGCAAACATCATTGGTTACATTCAAGAGCACCCACTCCCTAACTGAGCACCAACTCAGTCTGTCTGATGGCATCCACCGATCAATATTATGAAGCTATAACTTCATAATACAAAAAAAATCAAACTCTATTTATTTTTTATAAGTCTTGTCTATAACTACTCAATCTCTACACATTCTCTATATGTTATTTCTTCTTTTTTGCCTCACTCTCTTTGTGTCTAGATATATCTCTTTGTCCCTCTAACTTTTTCTCTGTATCCGCATGCATCTCTAATCGACACACTTTGAGTTGCTATAGTAGCTCCTTTTGTAATTGCAATGATAGACTCCTCACTATGTTCTAGATGTTGTATATATATAGAAAATGAGTCTAGGGTTTCATGTCTTTAAATGCATTTACACTCTGACTACACCTTACTGGTTTTGGTTCTGGATCTCATTTAATGTGGCTTGGCATTTACACCTCTCACGTCTTGGTTCATGCTTCACACCATAATGTTCTGGTCTATTTGCTATATTTGGAAACTACTGGATTCAAGTCATAAATGTGCAACATTCTTAATTGTAGATTGATCAATTGGATCAATTCAATCTCGAGCTCCGTGTAGCTATGTCAAGTTCATCACAAGTTTCGTATGTTCCTCCACTTGACCGTTAGAACATATTAAATGCAGACCTTTGATTTCTTTCTTCGTTCCATTTCTAAGTTCTTTTGCTAACCATTGAGCTCCTTTTTGCATCTCTCTATCTCTTATATAATTGGATCACTTTTGCTCCTTTCGATTATCCTCGATATGCTCAATCTTTAAATTTCTATCATGTCATTAACTATAAGTCACATTGCATCATTGACTCCACTTTATTTTGTTGGATCTTCCTTATTGAGCTTTTTACGTGTCATTCGTTCTCTGAAGATGCATGATCTTTATATTGGCTTGGTCGTTAAACTTTGGTATGTTGACCTCATCTTGTTTTCTTTGGCATTCATGTATTGCTTTTATTCCTTTGATCTCTTCAGACTTGCTCAACCTTTAACTCGCCTTGATCCTTCATCACTTTTGAAAATTCCCTACGAGACTTCACACTTATCCTTTGGCAATGTTGCAAGTGACCTATTTCTTCTAAAATATCATTTGAAAACTTTGTAAGAGTCCATTCCATCTGAAAGTATCTTTCAGGAACTTTGTAAGTGTTATCTCCATCTGAAAGTATCCTTTTGAGAATTTTTAAGTGTCCTCTCCATCCGAAAGTATCCTTCAGGAACTTTGTAAGTGTCCACCTGCCTTAGACAAATTCTTCGAAAGAATTCATCAATGCCCTTCTTCTAAAACTATCCTTTGGGACTTCTATAAGTGCCCTGTTCAAAAATTTTATATGGTTCACATGCCCTTCAGAGCTTTATCAAGGTACCTTTTGAAATTTTTGTTTGGGTCACATGCCCTTTGGAACTTTGGCAAAGTACCCTTCAGGATTTTTTTTGGGTCACATGCCCTTCAAAACTTTTGTAAAGTACCCTTTGAAAACTTTGAATGATTCACTTACCCTTTGGCATTTTGAAAAGATCCCTTCAGAACTTTTGTATAGTACCCTTCAGAAACTCTGAACTGTTCACTTACCCTTCAACATTTTTGAAAATATCCCTTCAGAAACCTTGAATGGTTCACTTACCCTTTAGGATTTTTGCAAAGATCCATTTGAAACTTTTTTTTGGGACAATTTTTCTAACAAAGACTTTGCCATTTTTTTGAAAGAATTCACCGAACCACTTTCTTCGAAAGAATTCCAGATTGCACTCATTTCCTTCAAAAATTTTGTTACGGATATTTTGTTCGACAAAGTCAACCATTTTCTTGAAATAATTCACCAAACCATTTTCTTTGAAAGAATATCCCAGACAAATGCAAAGGTGCAAAATCAACTATGGAAACTTAGTAGGCTTTTATCTGAGGAACAACCTTATGCATTTATAACATTTGCTCTACTCATCCTTATGACTTAGAACTTAGACCACAAAGAGATATATGCAAATGATGTTAACATCCACCTGTGTACTTAGCCATATATGTCAAGATAACCATGTGAGCAAAGACATTCATATGATTGTTCTTGTATTTTCATAGTCATTCAAAGTACAAACACAACTCCATGGGGTTCTGCAACAAGTTTGTTCAACTCAACACCTTTGTCATTAATGCATAATAACACTTGCTACCTTTGACATCAATGACAATCCTTCATAGATCAATGACTATGTCCAACACAGATGTGGGCATGGACAAAGTGAATGTGGCAGAGGATGGCATAGGTCTCATAGTTATGTATTTTCACTCCTCACCATTATATTTCACTAATTGGTGTCTAATGCAAGAGCATCCCAAGGATGAATGAGCAATCTTGCATCAACCAAAAACATGAGTTGGTGTTTGTGTGTGTGTTTTTTTGTTTGGCATGGTAGGTGGGGGCCCAAGGCAAACATGAACACTCTAACACTTCAAGGCTGTCAAGTATATCAAAAAGATCAATTTCAAGCAAAAACATGGTTCCAAGTCCATTGAGTTATTCAACTGTCAACACAATTTGGGAAGCGATTGTGTTTGTTGAAGAACTTAAAATTATAGGTTCTAGTGTAGGGGCAAAAATGGCATGAAGGACACATCGAAAGCATAATTTGATTGCATATTTGGATTCTCTTCAAAAAGTTACACACTTATAAAAAAATGACATCTCATTTTATGTTCGTATGTAAAAGATATGGCCTGCAGATGTTGATGGGTTTGGCACAATGATGAAACCATCGGGGCAAGTTTCCAAGGCTTAAATAGTAGATACAAAACTATCACGATGGTTTCATAACTATTGGACTTCAAAAAGCAGTGATTTTTCTAGTGTCCCAACAATTTCACAATTGTTGCTTTGCACTAAGCGATGGTTTCATCCGCATCATTTTCAAAATGAAACAACCAAGAATGTTTTGAGTTTCCCATCATGGGTGTTTTCAAGACCTTTTGTATTCAAATGGACATCTCCGTAAGGCATAAATAAAGTTTGTTTAAGATGGGAAAGGCAATCTCTTGTAGAGAAGAGATTCAACAATTCTTGGAAGAGTAGACAATAGAACAAGTCCATTAAGGAACTGTTTGTAATGTTTCCTTCTTCATGTTCATAAGGAGTTTTGTGTGAATTTGTGTTAATCTTTGTAATTCAAGATCAAAGTATGAATAAAGTGTAATCTTTGGTGTAAATTCTAAGTATATAATGTGTGAATGTGCCTATTGTTGAGAGAGTTGAGATTGTCCTTCATTGGACCACCTAACCTTGTTTGGATCATTTGGTATCATAGTTGGTAACAACTATGGGATGAGTGAAAGATTGTTGATGTTTTTCCTCCATTAAGGAAGAATAGGTAGAGGGCTAGTGTGTTGTGAGATTATGAGTGTTCTTTATCTCATGTAGGTGGATAGAGAGCAAAGAGTAGAGAGAGATATAGAGAGAAGTGTTTGACCTATGTAGGGTTGCAATAGAAAGGTTGCAACAATGGGTTAAATGTGTGAGTGAGAAATGTATGAGAGAGATGGATGGGAACTATAGAACCGAAGTGGTTGTGATGAAAGTTGTAGTGAGGGTAATTCAACCCCAAGTGAAATATGAGGCAAAGAGGAAGATCAAGGGTGTTTTTATATTAATTATGGCATAGATTAATGAGTTGAAAAAGGAGTTAGAGACTGAAATCCATGTTAGACATCATGGAAGGAGACATTGTTATTGCAAGGGAGGAGATAGAAAGAAGTGGGCATGGATCACATCATGCATCGTAGGAATGAAGAGGAGGAAGTTTCCTTGGAATAAGAGGACCTTGAAGTTGATTGAAGAAACTCTAATAGAAGAAGGAACAATAAAAGCATGTCTTTTATAGGGCATGAAGTTGGAGGTGAATTAAGTGTCAGTGAATGCACATGATGCAGATTTATAGATAGTGTTGATTGAAAAAGAATAAAATGAGAACATTTTAGATGTGGCAGCTGAGATGGTGGTTCGTGAAGGTATCATATTTTACAAAGGAGTAGAATACCATCTCTTACTTGAAGAAGAGATCAGGATGATTGAGGGAATATTTGATTCCCATGCTGATTTTTTTGTAGGTGACGAAGAAAATACAACTATGGAGATAGAAGATATGTTTGCAACATCCTTAGAAACACATGAGGAAGAGGTGTTGATGGAAGACTATCTTGTATAAGAAGAATTTCCTTGTGACCAATTGAAGATTTCCTTGGGAGATATGGAAAGTGAAGAGAAAGATGGAGAAGCTCTTGAAGACTATGGTCTTGTAGTGGTTTCCAAGGAGGAATGAGAAGTGGAAGCATGGAGTGAAAAAGTGGAGAATGGTGTAGAAGGTACTTGGTGGAGGTGAATATATATTGGTGGGACAAATCCCATAAGAGGATGGAAAAGGATAAAGAGAGGTGATAGTGGTGGGACAAATCCCATATGGTCTATTAGGTGGCTAGTTAAAGAAATGGGAATTGAGTATAAAGCTTTGAAGGCACCTCACATGATAGAAGGGCACACTATGGCCTTACTCTTTAGGTCAAAATGATGGTTCTACTATCCAATCTTGTTTGTGAACACTATTCTCACAAACTCTTACCAAAAATGTCTAATGCAAGACCATCCCAAGAATTAATGAGGAATCTTGCATCACTCAAAAACATGAGTTAGTGTTTGTGTATATTTTGTTGTTTTGCATGGTAGAAGGTGATCCAAGGGAAACATCAACACTCCAACATTTCAAGCACATCAAGTACATCAGAGAGGACTAGTTTAAGGTAGCAACATGGTTCCAAGTGGGTCGAGTTATTCATCTGTTAGTACAATTTTGGAAGTGAATGCATCTGTCAAAGACATAAAATGAAAGGTTTTCATGCAAAAACAAAATGATCATGAAGGACACATCCAAACCAAAATTTGGTTGCATGTTTTAAATTCTCGAAAAGTTATGCACTTTAAAAAAATGGCATCTCATTTCATGTTTGTATGCAAAAGATATGGCCTCTGAAAGTTGATGGGTTTTGCACTGTGATGAAACCACCGGTCTACATGATGGTTTTCCCTATGTAATTTGAAAAATTAAAGTAATGGCCAAGAAAATTTTAGTTTTTCATCTATGGGCATCTTTAACAATGTTCAAAGGGACATCTCTAAAAAGCATAAATGAAGCTTGTTTCAGATGAGAATGGCATTCTCTTATAGATAAGAGATTCAAGAGTTCTTGTTAGAGAGTAGATAGTAGAACATGTCTATTGAGGTACTTTTTGTAATGCTTCCTTCATGTTCATAAGGAGTGTAAGGGTGTGTGTTAATCTCTATAATTCAAGATTAGAGTATGAATAAAGTGCAATCTTTTATGTGACTTTTCAGTATATGATGTGTTAATGTGTCTAGTATTGAGAGAGTTGAGCTAGAGTTGCAGTGACGAGGTTGTCCTTCATTCACCCCCTAATCATGGCTACATCAGTGGAGGGTGGCCCTTCTTGCAGGGTGGTGGGTATGGTAAGTTCAGTTGGGTGGCACCACAAAGGAAGTTTCCTCATCTTAATCTAGATCTCTCCACTCGCATTTTTAATTAGGAATGTAACTTTAAATAAATATATTAACAAACTTTCAATCAAAAAGTCCTAAATACCTACAAATTATTCTTTGTAAAAGTTCAACAAATCCAATACAATCAAATTAATGTTGTCCTATATTGCCCTAGTAGAGGTCAACATAAAAAACCATCATATTAGGGCTACTTTTTGTTTTGAAAACACATAGTGGCAAATCAAATTATATTGATATTATGTGTTGATGATTCATTCCTACTTATTTTCCTATATACTACCCTAGGACATATAATTATATTCCTTTGCTCAAATTCATGAAATATTATTAATAAAAAGGGTCTTATAAATCCTAAAAGGCTTTTTTAATCTCCTCATCACCAGTATTATTAAATGCTTTACGAATTATAGGAATATTAAATTAAACCCTATCAACCTCTTTTCATAATGTATGTTTCAATATTGAACTAGCCCTTGAATATTAAAATTTTCAAATTTTATAATCTTTTTTTTTGTGTGTATATGTGTGTGTGTGTGTTAAAAGCTTTCATTGTCTCTACCTAGGACTAGAGTTCTATTCTAATAACTATCAATCCATCTTTTGTGTAACTTTGACGAACTTCTATGAAAGATTATAGTGTGCTTGTCTTGAGTTTTCATATTTTTCAATATTTACAATGTAAATAATATTTTTTCACTAAATGCCTCATCTCATTTTCTTATATCCTAGATATTTACTTGCAATAACACCAAAGGTGCTTGTGAATGATCGATAAGCATATGGGAATTAGTATATTTAAAAAATAACAATTGGTGTCTTATTTTGGATGTGTATATAACAATTTATTACTTCAATCAAATGATTTTCAAAATAATAATATTGATACAATAACACAAAAGGCACTTGTGAATGATTGATAAGTATATTACTATATTTACAAAAATGGTGTCTTATTTTAGACATGTATATAACAATTTATTAATTTAATTAAATGATTTCTAAAATAATAATATTGATACAAAAATATATGAAAATTACATGTTGTCTTTCCACTTAAATGGGTCTTAAGAGCAATGTCATCATTATCAAAATAAAAATTTCTAATTCAAATTAATAATATTATTAATTTTAAAAGGATGACTCCTTTCATCCGTGGCAACTTGAGGATCCAACAATCACTTCTGAGTTTTTTCCTCTTTCCATCACTTCCCTCTACTCCTTTGCTTCAGCATGATCAAATGTTTGACAATGCCTTGTTGATCCATAAACGAGGTGGATAATACACACTAAGCTTCACCATCATGGATCCTATGAATCTTAGCTTAACATATGATTGAAATATGATTGTTCTGGGCTATTTAAAATGTTAAAACAAAGATAAAAAAGTGCTACAAATGAAATATACAACATGTTGCACATGACCAAAAGCTTACAAATAAGCAAAACCCAAAATAAATACAAAACTTATCGTAGAGAAACCCATTGGAGGAGAAACTCTAATGGGTGAGGAAAATACACTTCCATTTTACTATGTAATTCAAGAAACGTACAAGGTATTTCCAAACATGGCCTTCATGGACATAATTCTCACTACTATTTTATCCAAAATATGCACACAAGATTATTCTACACTTTTCAAACACCTCTCAAATTTCCAACCATATACAACCAGGAATCAATGAGACAACAAGAGCAAAGACTTGGACTAGCAGCTTGCAACGTGAATCCAACTTTAAAACTTATCATTTCATTTTTTTGTCTTCTACTTTTCACAAACCATGTATTATGTTCTCTCAACTTTGGAGTTTGCCAAGAAACTCAAACAAACCGTCATTGAGGAATGGAAACATTTGCAACCTTTTCCATTCTCATACTTTGTCTCATGATGAAAATATTGTTGTTTGGATGTTGTGAAACTGCCAAGACAATTTAAAAATCATTGGGGGTAGTCATGCATGCATCACCTATGTATATTAGTGGTTACACAACCATTAACACAAATTGATGATTGCATCATATATAAAAAAACCCCTCCATTTCAAGAGTAGAAACTCACCAATTTCATCACTATGAAGATGTCTGGACCACCCCCATACTGACTATATCATTGTAACATTTATGATTGAATGTTTTGAATATGAAATGTCATATAATAGTGTTTTAGAAGCATGAATTACATACAATTGGGCATAATGAAAACAACTAGTACATTAGGATCCAAATTTCAATCATACCTACCAAATTCAAAGATTTTAAGTCCTTAAAAGCTTTAGAAATTGTGTAAGTGAGAAAATTTCTTCTCTAATCTTCTCTAGAGTACCATTTGAACTTTACGAGTAGTTAACCCTTTAACCCGACTAATGAATGTTCTTGCACTTCTCTTTGCATTGACATTTCCTTCTCCTACAATAAAACATCCTCCTTCAATTCCAACTAACTGTCAAGAGTGATGTCTTCAATTGAGGGTAGAAATAACCCTTCATCTTCATTGTTTAATATAGAAAGCTTAAAAAGACGTAAGTTCTTAACATTGATAATTGAATAGATCTTCATATAAGGAGGAACATCGAGTCTAAAAGCATTCTTTCCCCCCTGTTCCAAAATTTTAAATGGACCATAACTAAGAGGTTTAAGCCTCTTAGACTTACCCTGGAGACTTTTTATACTAAATTACACCCATAGTTTGTCTTCAACAAATAAACCATGTTCAATCCTATGTTAATCATGTCTTGATTTGTATTTGGCTTGTGACTCCTTCAACCTCTCTTGCACTTAGAAGTGAATTTGCTGAATTTTGTTAATGAACTTTTCAACTTTGTAGACCTCTTGATCCGCTTGCCCATTCCTCTATATGGCTATATCAAAAAAACATCAAATGTGTATGGAAGTAAGTAGCCAAAACAAAGTTTCAAAAACATTTTTCCTAGTAGAAGAGTGCACTACTCTATTTTATAAATGTTGAATATACACCAAATTTTTACCTCGAGACTTAGGATGCTTCATATTGTACTTCTTGTTACTAGGCTTGTTTGTACTACATAATACACATCGTATTATGAACTTGGCAACATCTACTTGCATGTTAGGTCAATAAATATACCTTTGCAAATGTGCAATAGTCTTTGTAGCACCAAAATATCTTGCAAATTTTTAAATATGTGCTTTCCTCATTAGCTGAACTCTTTCCTCCTTAGGCACATAAAACTTACTGAACTTGTAATGCAACCCATTTTGGAGGTAGTAATCCTCCTTAGGCTCAAAACATGCAATTTGGGACCTGTTTTCTTGAAGAAATGGCTCCCCAAAATTAGTTTCATGCTTATATCCCTTTATATAAGACTCACACATAAAAAGTCTCAAGAAGATTTATGGTACCCATGGGTTAAAGCGAAGAGGGTCTAGATAACTTATCAACTATTTTTTTAGTAACATCTTTCTTATATTTGATAACCAAATGATTTTTTTACAAAAATACCATCCACTTATAGTGTCTAGTTTGTTAAGATTTAGTTTGAGCTAGAAATATTGGAGAGGTTGATGATCCATATGGACAATAGTTTATTTACCCATGAGATAGTGCTTCCCTTTCTTGAACAATTAAAAAAGAGCACAATTTTTTTCACATGTATAATAATTCAAAATTGCACCATAAAATATCTTTGAATGGCAACAAACCAAGTTACCTCCTTGAAGTAAGATAACCACCATAACATAGTCACTAGCATCTATTTCCACATCAAAGGGTAGCTACAAGTTAGACAATGTCAAAACTAGAACATGGCTAATCTTATATTTGAACATATCAAATTAAATTTGTTGATTCTTATCTCAAGTAAAATTCTTACCACTTGTAATGACATGCAAAGATGTCGCTATGAAAAAAAAGTTCTTGATGTTAAGCATGGGATAGACTGAGGGCGGGAGAGGGAGGTGAGTGAATCAGTATATCATATATTTTATAAAACTTTTACTTAATCAAACTCCACTTAACCATACATTCAATATATGTAATAAAATTGAAATAATATGTACCACATAAGAGAGAGAGAGAGAGAGAGAGACCATATTTTTATGTGGAAACCTAATGTGAAAAAAATCATAAAAAATAATCTCAAGTATATGAATGAGTGCCAACTCAAATTACAAATTTTTCAAGCACTAACTTGCAGGAGCACCAACCCCTTTCCTAAGCACCAACATAACAACTATTTGTGAGAACCAACCCACAAGAGCACCAACTCCTCTTATGTAAAATACAATTATCTCTCAATGTTGCTTTCTCAACAAATGATATAAATTTACTATATTTCTTTCTATTCTCTCCTCTTTTCTTATATAAAATAATTACAAACCGTGCACTACCTTGCATATTTAAAATGGCTTTCCAAGCTTCCTTTTATAGTTTTTCAAATGACCTTTGGTATTCACCCTTTATGACTCTTCAATCCACATGAAAAATGGTGCCAAACTTGCATGACCCTTTGAATCCTTTCATTTAAAAAGTCACATGGTGACCCTTTATGAGAAAATGCATGTTTTTCTCTTTTATCTTTATTTGGTGACTCTTTAAATTCTTCAAGGTGACTCTTCATAAAAAATGTGCCCTTCCCTCTTTTGTCTTCACTTGGTGACTCTTTGAATTCCTTAAGGTGACCCTTCATGAGAAAATACATCTTTTCCCTCCTTTGTCTTAATATCATGACTATTTGACTTCTTCATGGGCCCTCTTTTGACTTTATGCAACCAAAAATATATTCATTAATATTTAATTAATATCAACATATTTTAGCCAAAATATGATCATTAAAAAAATATTTTTAGATATTAAATGCTATGAAGTCTTTTTCACTAATAATATTAGACCTTTGACATCATTGACAATATTTCTAACAATCTCCCCCTTTGTCATTGATGACAACCTCAAACTGAAACTACCACATCCTGAAATTTGTACTGCACATGCCAACTTATACTACCAAGAAAAAATATATAGTAACTCCCCCTTACTGTAGCATCTTGTACATATTCTTATACATGTTCATGTATCTATTCTTGTATCTTTTTTATACATCTTCCTCTTTGACATCAATGGAAAATGGTCTATCCTAGAGCTAACACTTATCTCCTCCTCAATTGATGTTGAACCTTAATGATAGGAAGTAAAATAAATTACTCCCAACTTTTCTCATAGATACTCAAATGTGTCTTTTGGTAGTGCCTTTATGGAAATATCTGTAATCTATTCTATAATATTGATATATTTCAACTTAACCTCATGATCTACTATCTACTCTCTCAAGAAGTGATATTTGATAAGAATATATTTTGTTCTTAAATGCATCATTAGATTCTTAAAAATATTAATAGCACTTGTGTTGTCACAAAAATAGAGATATGTTTATCATATTTTACCTTGATGTCTTCTAAAATTTGTTTCATCTAATGCATTTGAGTACAACACAACACTACTGCAATATATTTTGTTTCAATTATAGAAAGTGATACTAAGTTCTGCTTCTTGCTTAGCCAAGATACTAAACTATCATCGAGGAAGAAAACTCTTTCACTTGTACTTTTTATGTCATCCAAACAACCTACTCAATCTGAATCTGTATAAGCAACCAAAGTAAAATCTCTATTGTGAGATAATATAATCTATAATCTAATGTCTCCTTGACATATCTGAATGTTCTTTTCATCAATTGAACATGACTCTCTTTTGGTACTACTTTATATCTCGTAACCATGCCTACTACATGCATGATGTCTGGCTTTGATGTTATCAAATATAAAAGACTACCTATCATAGATCTATACAAATATTGATCTACAACAGGTGAGTCTTCATCCTTACTCACTTTGTTCCTTGTACCATTGGTGTGCCAACTGGTGCACAATCTTCAAAACCAATTTTTTTCAATATCTCCTTGACATATATACTTTGAGATATAAAAATTCTTTTATTTGACTGAAATATTTGTAACCCTAAGAAAAATGACAGCTCTCCAAGCATAGACATCTCAAATTCTTTTTACGTATTATCAAAAAAATATTTTGTCATTTTTTTAATGTTACCACTAAATATTATGTCATTAACATATAACATAACAATCAACTAATGCTCACCTTCTATTTTAATATAGAGGTTACTGTCAACAAAAACTTTCTTAAAACTTTAATCTTGCAGGTACTTATGAAGTCTTACATACCAAGCTTTAGGAGCTCATTTCAATCTATACAGTGTTTTCTTCAATTTGCATACATAGTTACTATTATTTGAGAGAATAAATCCCTCAAACTGCTCAATATAGACCTCCTCTTCTAGATTCTCAGTCAAAAAAATATACTTGACATTCATCTAAAACACTTTAAATTTTTTAAACACTACATATGCAAGAAATATTCTAATAGCCTCTAGCCTTTCCACTGGTGCAAAGATTTTTTCAAAATATATATCCTCAATCTTAGCATATCATTTATATACTAACTTTTTTTTAATTTCTAGTAGCTTCACCATCTTCATTCAACTTATTTATGTATACCCATTTTATTCCTATCACATTTTGATCTTTTGGTCTAGGCACTAATTCTCAAGTATCATTCTTTTCTATTTGATTTAATTCTTCATCCATTGTTTTAACGCAATGCTTATCATGTCTAGCTTCTAAAAAAAATTTAGGTTAAACTTTGGATAACAAAGAAAAATTAACTTGCTCAGATTCACTTACCATCATCCTTCTAGTGTGAACTCCTTTATTTATGTTCTCGATGATGTCACTCTTATTATGATTTCTTTAGATATATTTCGATGGAGTCTTAGTGTCATTTTGCTTCTCATCTTCATCTGATTCTTCAAAATCTTCTTCTTCAATGATTTCAAGAGTGTCTATTGGATCACTAATTTTTTATGCTATATTTTCATCTATCTTGACACTTACACTTTCAACTATCTTCTTGATTCTTTTGTTATAACATTTATAAGTTTTATTTTTACAAGAATATCCAAGAAACATATCTTCATCTATTCTAAATTCAAACTTACCTAAATTTTTATCAATTCTCTTTAAGAAGCATTTGTTATCGAAAACTCTAAAATAATCAACAGTAGTTAGTTTGTCTTTTCATAACTCATAAAGAGTCTTGTCATTGTTGACTATCAACAATTCTCTATTCTAGATATGCACTATTGTGCCTACTACCTCTCTCCAATATTTATTTGGTATGTTGGATTCATTTAGCATTGTCATCATCATTTCCTAAACTATTCTATTTTTTCACTCAACTACTCCATTTTATTGTGGAGTTTTGACTGCTGAATAATATCTATTTATCCCATGGTATTCACAATACTCAATAAACTTATCTAACATAAATTCTCCTCCATCTGATCTTAGGCACTTAATCCTCAAACCAGTTTCATTCTCAACTAAAGCCTTGAATGATTTGAAGTGATTGAAAACTTTTAATTTTTTCTTCAAAAACATCACCCAAGTTATGTGTAAAATCACCAATAAATAACATGAAATATTTTTCACCTTGAGTACTTTGAGTTCTAATAGGTCCACATAGATCAGTGTGAACAAGTTCTAACATCTGAGTGGTTGAGTATTCTTTTGTCTTGAACCGTCTTTTGACCTGCTTTTCATGCTGACATGGTTCACAAAATATGTTGAAAAGCTTTGTAATCTTTGAAAGATCCCTAACTTATTTCTTCTTACTGATGTTGATAAGATTGTCAAAATTTATGTGTCTCATTCTTTTGTGCTACAACCACTTTTCTCAACTTGACTCAAACATCTTTGACCTTTAATATTTGATAACATATAAATTGTTGCATGTCTTCTGAGCATCTGCAATCAACACATCTAAATCTTTTCTCTTAATTTCAAAAGCTTCTGTATAAAACTTTAATGTGTATTCCTGATCGCATATTTGACTTACACTCAATAGATTATACTTAAGACTTTTTACATACAAAATATTTTCAGTCTTAGTTTTACAATTATCCAAATTCAATGTATCTTTTTTGACTATTTTGGCAGTGGTTTTGTCTATGAATTTCACTGTGCCATCATTGATCTTTCTTAAATTTATGAACTTGCTCTTATCTCCTATCATGTGCCTCGAACATCCAATGTCAATGAACCATGGCTTTTCTTCATTTCTTGCATGCAAAGCTATTTGAACTAACATAGACTTTTCAGATTATTTCTTTAGTCATGAATTTTATTTGAACTTTCTTCTTAATAAATGGAGCTTTTAAACTTTGGTCCTTCTTAACTGACTTGAACATACTTCTATAATGCCAGGCTGTGTCTAAAATTATTGCACTTGTAACATACTATGGCCTTTTCATCAAATCTTGATAGAGGAGCAAAAAAGTTGTGGCTTCTACTTGACTCTACATGAGTTTTTTTCACCTTATTTTTGAAATTGTTATCTCTTTTCTAATAGTCTATTTTCTTATGACCATAACCATTACAATAAAAATAATAACCATGAAAATAGAACCTGTTCTGATTTGTGTGTTTTTGACCTAGTTGTCTTTTGTAGCTATGTTCTTTTTAGCCTTCTTTATTTGAGTTGTCCTTTGCATTTTTAACTTCTTCCCTTTTTATTTTCTCTTTTATAAGAGCTTTAGTATAGCTCTTTTTCTTTTCAAATTTGATACATGTCTTCTATTGATTTTTGACTTTCTAATATCTTATTCAACATGTTAGTATTATTCTCAAATTTTGAATCATTGACAACTTTATCATTGACTATTTTATTTGTTTTTTCAATATTTTATTTTCAAGAGGCAATTTAAACAACATATTTTTCACATTCTTCACTTACTTTTTATAATTGAGTTGTTAGATCTTCTTTAGTCTTTTTGACTTCTTCAATGTGTGCTTGTAGATTTTCAATTTTTTTTTACTCTTTTTTATTTTTCTTGATATGGAATTTCAATCTTTGATTCTTCTTCTCAAGAGCTTTTAATTATTCTAAGGCACAAATGAGTTCTCTTTCTAGATTCATTTCAGTTTCATCATGTTCTTCTTGATCATCTATACTTTTACTTATGGAGATATCTTCATGTATGGTTATGAATAGAATCTCTTCTTCGTCTGAGTCACTGACTCCACTATCTTCAGCTAAGCTAAGATCTTTACAATATAAACTCTTATTCTTGAATTCTTTCTTGAATTTTCTTTTGAATTTCTTCTTGTATATAGGATTTCCTTCTTCATTGTCACTATTATTCTTATCTGGGCACTTAGCTACAAAAAGTCCAATCTTACCACATTTAAAATATTTAAATGGTAACTTTTCTTGATATTTACATGCACTCTTTTACGCTTGCAGATGAATAAAGATCCATTTTCATCTTTTTCATTGCTAGAGCTATCACTTGATTCTTGAATCTTAGCCTTATCTTTCTTCAATGTCTTAAAAACCACCTCTTTGAGGGTTTCTCTTGTTCAATCTACATCTCATATGTTGTAAGAATACCATGTAATTCATCTATATATTTTTTTGGCTAGATCCTTCATCTCTTCAATTGCAAAAACCTTTGTATTATATCTCAATGGTAGAGATCTCAAAACCTTTTGTACCACCGTTGACTCTTATAACTTTTCTCCAAGACTTTGAATTTTATTAACTATTTGATCAACTCATAAAAGATAAATTGCTATATTTTCTTCCTCTTCTATCTTCAAACTTTCAATTTTTTTTTTTAGAGTCTAGAGCTTAACTTGTTGAACTTTTCCATCATCTTTGTAAATATTCTCAAATTTTACCCAAATCTCATGAGCATATTTGTATTGCATAACTTTAACAATTTTTGACTCACATAAATCATATAAAATAGCATTTAAAGATTTAACATTATTTTCACTTGCCTATTTTTCTACAAGAGTAGTTACAAGTGTCTATAGCTCTTCATACTCCATCATTGCTTGCCAAATGTTGAATCCAAGGGCCATTAAGTAAGTCTTCATCTTTATGCTTCAAAAGGCATAATTTATCCCATCAAATTAAGATGTTTTTTTTGGTAGAAAAACTTTTATATGATCTAACCACCGTGCTTTCTCTGATCTAACTTCAAGTTGTTAAACTCTTTTCAAAAGAACCTGCTCTGATACCAATTGTTAAGCATGGGATATACTTAGAGAGGGATGAATAAGTATATCATATATATTATAAAACTTTTACTTAATCAAACTCCACTTAACCACACATCTAAGATATATAATAAAATTGAAATAATAATATGCACCACACAAGAGAGAGAGAGACACTAAATTTTTACATGAAAACCCAATATAAAAAAAATTATGGAGAACAATGTCAAGTATATGAATGAACACCAACTCAAATTATAAATTTTGCAAGCACCAAATTGTAGGAGCACCTACCCCTTTATCGAGCACTAACACAATGATTATTTATGAGCACCAATTTCTCTTATGTAAAAGACAACTATCTCTCAATGTTGCTTTCTCAAAAAATGATAGAACTCTACTATATCTCTTTCTATTCTCTCTTTTATTATATAAAATAATTACAAACTATGCACTATCTTGCATATTTAAAATGGCTTCCCAAGCCTCCTTTTATAACTTTCCAAATGAACTTTGGCATTTACCCTTTGTGACTCTTTAATCCACATAGAAAATGGTGCCAAAATTGCATGACCCTTCGAATATTTTCATTTGAAAAGTCACATGGTGACTCTTCATGAAAAAATATGCCCTTCTCTCTTTTGTATTCACTTGGTGAATTTTTGAATTCCTCAAGGTGACCTTTCATGGAAAAATGCAACCTTTCCCTTTTTTGTCTTAATCTCATGACTCTTTGACTTTTTCATGGGCCCTCTTTTAACTTTATGCAACCAAAAATATATTCATTAATATTTAATTAATATCAACATACTTTAGCCAAAATATGATCATTAAAAAATACTTTTAGACATTAAATGCTATAGGGCATTTTTCACCAATAATGTTAGACCTTTGACATCAATGACAATATTTCTAACACTTGATGAACTTCCTCAAATATTGATTTTCACTCACAAAGCTTCTTGTCTCAGTTACATTGGAAGGATTTGGCCAATTCATGATGGCCTCTACCGTCTTTGAATCAATCCTCAATTCCAAATTCAAACCACATGCCCCAATAAGACAAGTGATTGTTAAGAAAACTCGCATTTCTTCTCATTCAACACTAATTTTTTCTCCTTCAAAACTTGCAAAATTTGTTTAATATGATCAATATGCTCATCAAAATTTATGCTAAAAATAATAATATTATTAAAATATAAAATGGCAAAGGAATAAATAAATTCCCACATTACCTCATTCATCAACCACATGAAGATGTCATGTGCATTGCATAGCTTGAAAGGTATAACTAACCACTTATATAACCCTTTACTTATTTTGAATATTATTTTCCAAATTCCCTCTTTCTTAATTCATAATTGGTCATATGTAAATTTCAAATAAATCTTAGTAAAATATTTGGAATGTTGAAGTTGATCAATAATATCATCAATCCATGGGAGAGGTTACCTATTTTTTATGGTTAACTTGTTAAGTGCTCTATAATAAACACACATTCTCCATGAACCATATATCTTAGGTATTAAAACAATAAAAGAACCACATGGGGAAGTAATATGAGAAATTATATCTTGATTAATCAAAGATTGTAATCGTTATTATATCTCATTGGCATCCTTTAAGAATTGCTTATATAACTTGAGATTTGGAATCAAATTGTCAAGTATAAAATGAATTTCATGCTCGATAGACATAGCTGGTGGAAACATTATGGACTCATTGAAAACCTCTTTGAACTTCTACACCAACTCTCCCATACACTTTCACTCTTTGCTAGTAAACATGCTACACGAAGTCTTGTGTAGCCTCATCTTCATCTTGAATATCTCTCAAAAGAATAAAATCAAACTTTGCACTAGGATTAGTAAGATTCTTAGCTTTAGAGCACTTATTAAAGAGATTTTAGAATCACCTTTGTATGTTAAAATGATGTAGCTCTTGAAATCCTTCACTAAATGGTATTAGTTAGCTCTCCTCGTGAAGATAACATCTTAGATATACAAGTAATGGCTACCAAACACTACACCACACACATCAAGAGACAAAATCTTTTGTAAATTTGTCAATAGAACATACATTAATATCAAGCTTAACTTTAAAATGTTTGGACACCTTGATGTCTACATCTTTCTTCATGCAACCCAAAGTATATGGGATTGGATGATTGTAAGTCTCAAACCCGAATTTATCTTCTAACTCCTTGCTCATAAAACTTGCTTGTGAACAAATATAAAAAAGAGCATCCACTTTTGTTTTCCTCATCTAAATTTTAATAAAGAAAAACTTAGAAAGTTCACTTTCTTGAGCACTAATACTACCCAAACATACATCTCTATTGATGGAAGGTACAACATAAAGTGTCATCCACATTGAAGTTGCAACCAATATTATTTCATTAGAGAGAGGGCATAGCATTTTTATTCTTGTCGTTATTGAATATATGCAATTATGGATGGAGCTTTAAACATTGATCCTCAGAATGACTATCAACATCACATATCTCACAATGTCCTTTAGTATCCTTTTTAGAAACAAAAGTAGCATTATGCTTACCTTTCCTTTTACCAATACCCTTTTGCTTAGAGATTCTTTGATTTTTATAAGTGCTTTAACAGGTGGATGGCTTCTTTTTGCCCATCTCCAAGTAGTGAGCTTGAGAACAATTGTTATCTACATAGTTCCTTAAGATGTCATGATCTACTATATCTTTGCCCATTCAAACAACCTTCTTGTAGAACTCACTTGTGTACTTCTGCATAATTTGACCTTGCTTTTACATAAGATATTGCTAATACATATACCTCTCTTTCTCATTAAAAATGTGATAGAATTGCTTCTTGATTAGAATCTTAAACTTATCCCACTTAGTAATAGGAGGAAACTTATTAATAGGCAGAGTATGAACATAAATCTCAAATCAAGTTAAAGCACAATTGGTTAATTTTAATCTAGCAAAAGAAATTTGTTGGTTGTCATTAATCTAATGGAAATTAATATATACCTCAAGTTGGACTAGAAAATAGTCTAGCCTCTCCACATTAATGTGCCCATCATACGACTAAATTTATATCTTTACCTCATATTTGAATGGATGTGGAGCTTAGTTGGCATGGGGTTGTTCTTCTTTTTTCTCACAAGTCTTAGGATCCTCCTTGTCTGCTTTCAACATATTTGTGGAAACACCAAGCTTCTCCATGAGAATCCCCATGATGGACTCCAACCGGTCAAGCTTACTCATAGAAATAAAAATACTAGTTACTCCTCCTTCAATCTTGTGGAATCACTCTTTTGTTGCTTGGGCATCCTCTTATTAGCATGGGTCATATTTCTTATGTCTTATTTACACTTTGTTGTGAAAATTTATGCTTTAAATGGAAATACGATATCTTTACCACTAGAAATATTTGTTATGGTGATGGGAATAAACTTAAAATGTAGTCACAAATACACAAAACCACATAAAGGACTAATACTAAATCAACTCTAATACTAATATGATATGTAAACTAGGTCAATATTCCACATAAACAAGGGTTCTATGACTCCTAACTCAATAAATGAATGGAACATGATTGTTCTAATATATTTACAATGCTAAAACTTAAATGAATAAGTATTAGAAATGAAATGTATAACATATTGCGCACCAACATGAAGCATAAGATTAACCAAAGTGCAATATGAACAAATTATTTATCCTGGAGAAAACTATTGTGGGAAAAATCCAGTGGGTGAGGCATATGTACCCCTTTACACTATGTAATTCAAGAAATGTAAAAGTACTATGAAACACGACCTCCATGGAAATAATTCCCACTACTAATCTATCCAAAAATTTCACACAAGACTGATCTACACTTATCTGACACCTCTGATAAATCCAACCATATACAACTAGGAAACAATGATACAACAAGACAAATTCTCAAACTTGCAACTTTCAATGTGAATCCAACTTCAAGACTTATCTATATATTTTTTGATGTTCTCTGCCTTAAATGAGGCTTTATTTATGCTCTCTCAACTTTGGATTCTACCAATAAACTCAAACAAACCATTGTTGAGGATTGGAAACGTTTGTAACTATTACAATTATCATACTTTATCTAATGGAAAAACCAATGATGTTTGTAATTTGAAAGTTGTAGAACTGCCAAGGCAGTCACACAAGGATTACCTACATATATTGGTGGTTATGCAACCACCCCCTACACAAATTGATGGGGTCATCATCTATAGCAAAACCCTTCATTTCAAGAGCATAAGCTCATTAACTTCATCATAGTGAAAGTGTCTAAATCAGCACCATACTAAATTTGCCATTGTAATGTATTTGATTTGATATTTTGAATATAAAATATCTTAAAAACATGAATTATGTATAATTGGGAATGTTAGAAACATTAAGTATACATGACTAGCTTATTAGAATCCAAATTTGGATCACTTGTTTTTCTCTTCTTCAAATTTTCTTTAGTCATGATATGTGTTTCCCTAGGCTATGCTCCTATCGGTAGTTGGTTTCATGCTTCTATTGTTGGCTTCCTTTTTGGATCTTTTCTTCCCATTTATGTGGTCTTGGTGCCTTCTACCTTCCAATGGTGTTTTTACACACATGTAACTCATATTTTGCTCACTTCCAGCTTTGGCCACTCATTCCATTCTTCATCTCTTATGGGGTTCCCTAACCCTTTATCATTCTCTCTTATTTTGGTCACTCTCTCTATTCTTCTTTGGCTTTTTTATATGAAATTTGTAGCTATTTTCACTTGATGGACATGGGATCTTTACTTTCAGCCTTGGTTCTTTTTGTGGGCATCTCCTTAGGCCTCTTTCTTCTTACCCTAGGGTCATGAACTAGGCTTTCCTGGTAGATGAAGTTACAAGAGAATAAATCTATCTTCTCTTTGTGTGCTTTATTCTTGGTAGGTTGTTGATTGATGGCCTAAGCATTTTTACAATATGGGTTGATCTCAACCACCATTTATCCACCTTTATCTAACTGTAGTTGTTAACCATATGTCTAACCACAACTGTTAACCATAACATGAAATTGGACCATCAACCACATGGAAGTCCACCTGCACATGCCACACGACCATAAAAAAGTCCCATGCAAATTTCCATCCCTAATGGACCCTTTTGGGGATCCCCCAAATGCCCTATTTTTTTACAGTTCAAGCTGTGTTGAGCATTAGGATTTGCATTAATGATTTTCAAAGATTTCTCCTATTTGCAGTAAAAAGGTAACTTTGATCAATTGCTTGCAAGCGTATGGTCACAATTTAGTTTTTGTTTGCCTATTTATGTTATTGAAATCCATTACATTTTCATGGTTTAGATTTTCCTTCTGATTTTGATGTCTTTGCAAATATGATAAAATTGACCACAAGAAGTGTGTCTTGCTAATGTTTAATGTTTACAATTACAGTAAATAATAAATGTTTCACATTTCCATTATTTTCCTTGTGTTCTTGTGCAATGTGTTGCATTTTTTCATGTATATGTTGGGAATATTTTGTTTCGTCATTTATTTCCCTATCTTCAAATGGTTTTTTGATAAAAAATTTTCATTTAAAGACAACATGAGATTTTCAGATATCATTAGTCAATTGTGAAAAACACTCAACTGCCATTCTTGAGTTAAAAAGAATAGTACAACTACCATTCTAGAATGTGAATTCGACCCCATGTGAAAAATTCAAAGCTTAGAAGAATGCATCCCCTATTGTTTAGGTAGAAGACACATGTGAAACAATTATAAGTGAAGGCAAAGAAATCATACATGTTATTCTTACTTGATATATGCATGTCATTTAACTAGTCATTTGGATTATTTAAAGTACGAAATTGGCCCTTCCTATCTTCTATGAACAAGGCGGGTGAAGATGTGACCCATACAAACATGGCCCATGAAACCTTGAATTAATTAACCCTTCTGAACTAAGATATTTGACATGTTCACATTCATTACCATTAGTTTTGAACGCAATCCTTTTGATGATGCAATAACTTCCTTCACATTATTATTTATAAAATAAGAATTGTTGTCAAATCTTTTATTTATTTTCAATCTTTGAAACTATGTTAGGTTTTATATGTGCATTACAAGTGTCATCCCTCCATAGATGTTTTACAAACAACGTCTCATAAACATCTATGGAAGGAGTACGCTTATAATGCACATACAAAACCATTTATAAGTGGAGGTAAAGAAAGCATAAATGTTATGATTATTTAACATTTGCATGCCAGTTAACCAGTCATCCAGATTCTTTGCAGTACAGAACTGGCCCTTCCTATCCTCTATGACCAAGTCAGGTGAAGATGCAAGCTCACTTCATTTTAATTTCTTAAATAATGAAAAGGTCATGGCCACAATAAGGTAGTAAATAAAACTCGAAAGTTAGCGTCAGTTATATAGTATATATTTTTGGGTTTGACATTTGATTCCTTTATGGGTATTATTTTCCACATGTCTTTGAACAATTTTATTTTATGGAGGTCGTATAGTTACCTTTAAATGTAGAGAATAGATAACAGAAGGGTGTTTTCCACATGTCTTGGTGTTAGATACTTGCTATAATCTTCATGCTATTGTAACTATATATACACAATGTGTGGCAAATATTTTGCTCTTATGTATTTTATCGATGATAGAACCCATTCTTTAGATATTTCAGTCACTTCAAAGTTTACATTAAGCTTACATATTCTTCTAGATACATGTATAAATCTGATAGTCAATGAGTGAAGAACATCACATTTTTGCTCTTGCATGTTACAATGTATATCATCTTATGACATTGAAAATTATTGAGTAACTCTTAATGCACGTCTACACCGCTATAATCAAACATCCTAAAATTTACAATACTTATGATGGCATAACCAATTTTTAGTAATAGGACATCGCATATAACCCACTAAAAATGTTGAAGATATTGAATAAGATCATTTTAATATTATGGTCTTTTACTAGGACATTTTTCCAATTTAATGCTAAGTCTTGATCCAATTGCAATCAAGATATATTAAATGTGATAAACCACTCAAACCCATCATCTATACAGTAGAAGCATAAATTTTGAATGATGTGTCCCATATGGAATACACACTGATGGATTGTGTAAAACCAGATTAAAATCATTTCATTTCATAAAATATTCCAATGTACCACCACTTTATTAAAACTTTATCTATACATTAGACAAGTACAGACAGGGCAATCTAAATTTTACATATATTTGAAAAGAACAACTGCAAGTACATTCACCTTAACGACACCACCAAATGTAATCTTTCATGTATTTTCTCATGTGGGAAAATATTGACCTTGCAAGAGCTCAGATTATGAAGACTGCATTTCTCTTGGTGCATTAAATTATTGAATCAAATCATATTAGTCACTCTTCATCATAACATCCTTATGGCCTATGGCATGGTGAAAGCAACCATTTATTGGATTCATATATGGATAAGTTTATATTCAACTGACATCTAAATTTCCAATATCAAGGGCCTAAAATGTTCTCATAAGGTATTCACCACCATTTTTTTGTCTTTATTTTAAGAAAGCCTGCATGAACGAGCACTTGTGGAGTTGTTCATTTGAAAAAGTAATTTTCATATTTAGTTTATTCCCTGGAATACTTAAGGATGTTAATATAAGATCATTGGCTCCTCTATATGTACTAATTTAGGTTAATTTTTTTTATTGCCTAATACTCGCTTTTATTTGAAAGGGTGTTTCCATGGAGTTCGATAGTTATTATTTTGTCTTCAACTGTCACCTTGAATACAATATAATTATATGGTTTTATAAACCTAAGACTATGGCAATGTTCTTTTTCACTACTTTTATTACGATAGGAGAGTTGGTTTGACTCGATTTAAAGGCATATAATTATTTTATCCTCAACCCACACCTTCAACACAATATAATTCTCATTGAATAGAGTAAGTAGATATTTTCCATCTAAAATATTCATCTGAGATTCAAAATAAATCTCATCCCTTAAGTGATATATTTACAAGGATGATTGTAATGCATAAAAAAACACTTAATTTTATTAGTACTGAGTGTTTTGTAATAAATAACACCACCTACAAACACATAGTAATTTAAAAAGACAAACACAAGGACATGGGAGAATACACAAAAGATATTCTCTACACTTAATTTATTAGAAGCACACATGTACATGCAACAAATATATTAATAAGGAAATGAAGAACACAATGGGAATAAATGAATTTATTTACAAGGCCCACTACACAACAATAATATTACACAAATCTTTGCTCATATTTATAGAAATATATGCCCAAATGAGACAACTTACTGTAAGTATAGGAGAAAAGGATTCCAATATACCTCAAGGCAAGACACAATGTTAAACTACCTAACAGATAAGTTGTGCATGATTGATAATTTTATATTGAACTATCTTCTACAGGGGACATGAATTCTTCATGGTTGATTTGTGTTTCTATTTTTAGATCCCTATTTCGTATTCATTTTTCAAAGTGTTTGAAATATATTTTACATGTATCTTTAATTTCCAAAATGAGCCTAGCTTAACAAGAACTCACAAACCAGTTGACTTTAGATGGGTAACCAATCAAATTCTTTAATAATTATCATTTTTTGGTATGGATTTATGTGATTGTTTGGGAGTGTGGACCCCACTAGTTTGTTAGTGCAGATAAGGCCATCCTACTAAATGTGGTCATATTATCTTGAAATTCAATTGCTTGATATTGCACATCTTTCTTATCACATACTTTGATTCCCAACAACATGGAATGACATTGTAGATGAATTGAAAAATATATGAGACAAAGTTGATGGTTGGAGGTTGGATGATTTGTGTGATAAATTATTGTTATATGTTTGTTAAAACATGCTATAAGTTATCCCATGTTCTCTTTTATCTTCCGTTTAGACTTGGAAAAGCTCAGAAAGTAATGCACATATTTCCATGCCAGTTCCAAATATATGTTTCATTTATTTTTCTCATGCTATTTCATTCCACAATACATTCACATTTTAGGTATCTGAAGAGATCAACATGAAGTGCAACAAGGGTTTCAATAAATATCATCCTACTCACATCCTCTTCATTAACTCCAAAAATAACGTATGTGATAATGAAATCTTGAATGTGATAATGTAAACCTTACTAAAGGAGAAAATCAGAGAAAAGACACAATTTCAAAAGTTAAGTCAAATTGTCTTCTAGTAGTACGGTCTATGGTGGTTGATGAGGTCATCTCATCCACTTAGATATTATCATTAAAATGAAAATAAAACACCCAGATTTTCCCATTCGTACACCTTATCATGTTCCTTAGTATAGATATATTGGATGTTCTAATGCAATCATACATTAAATACTTAATAACACAACTTGAAAGAAGAAATAGATCTCAACATTTAACTAATAATGTGTTCTCCTAGTAGAGGGTATGGTGGTTGATCGGGTGAACCCGCCCACTACAAATGTTTCAGTAAAATGATAAATAAATAAGTTACTTTCCCCTTCATGCACCTTTTCATGTACCTTATTATAGATATAATGAATGCTTTAACACAATCATGTATTGAATACAAAATAAGACAAAAATAGAAATGAGGCAATTGTCAGCAATTAACTATTATTGTCTTATGTTGGTACAATTTGTGCTAGTTGTTGGGATCATCTCAACCACCACAAATCTTTTGGTAAAATGTAAAACAAACAAGAAACTTCCTCTTCATTATTGAGATGTATAATGCCACTTGCCTTTACTATGATCATGTAGTTATCCTTCAATATCCAATATATGTTTGACCTTGTTATAACCTTTCAAACATTGTATGGTTGACATTTTTGTTGTGGAGGCATCACCTACTTATGTACCTTTGTACGGATATAACAAAATATTTAAATAAAACCTTTTGAGATAAAAGGTTGTGCCCTAACATTGTTTACATATGACACAAATATTGCCTTAACATTTATTGAGCATACAATGCTATGCCCGAACATCATTACTAGATACAACACAATGCCAAAATATTATTCAGAGTTAATAGGCACTACCCATACTTCAACCTCCACTATTTATGGTAGTATATGTTTGTGAAGGAAGATGGAGATATCTCATATAATGTGATGTTTTGAATCACATGAAGACCACTCATTTTGTTATCGTTCCTCTTTTTTAAATTTTAAGGTATCAAGAGTACATGTCATTATAAGTGTAGTATGTTCTATATTTACACCTACACATTTGTTAATATTTTTTGTTGTACTACATACTATGTTTCAGTATGTTATATTTTTGCACCTGCTATAGCATGTTGTATGTCATATGTTTGTTTTAGTCATCACAAGGGGTCAAATGTAATATTACATGTGAAAAATAAGTATCTGAATGTGACATATGACATATGAAGTGAAGGGGGTGTTGTCAAATTTATTGATTTTTATGTGTATGAGTAACAATTGCATGCATATAATTGATAACCTCATTGAAAATTGCATATGTTGTTCTCTCTTGAAGTCATTACTAATATGTGTTGTATGTGAAAGTAATGCATGCAGGTATCAATTTTTGCATAATGGAAAGGAAGGAATATTTATATTAAATACATGTTCTTCAATACTGACAATGAAATCATAATGCAGTATGGTTGACTACTTTTTGATGAAGTTTATTTGCATTATGCCTGCTACCTTGATTTAATACATGGTATCTTCATGTGTTTATATTTGAAATATGAAAGAGGTGTTTTCATGGAGGTTGATTTTGAAGATGTGGTCACCGAGATGAAAGGGGAAAGGGGTGATCCATGTGGTATCCCCAGTAAACTTCACGATGATGCATATTACATGTATAGTTGTTTTTAAGATATTTAGACCCACTGTACAAATGAATCTCTTGAATGAGGAACATCACGTGGGGAATAAAATAAACAAGAGAAATCGATATGGATGTGTCAGTCATCCTTACTTTAGAAGACGTGCCTGCACAAGAATTTTTTAACACTTTGACCAATTATCAGCATATTAGTTTCCATTCTGCAAGCGAACACATTCAAGAATGACCCTTAAAGGAGGAAAAGAGTGCAACAAGTGAAGTGACTATGGATGCATTGGCAATGCCTAGTTTAAAGGATGTGCCTATAGAATAATTTTATGATAGTGTCTCTGATTTGGTGTGCATGACATCATCATTGATGTGAACCTATTTTCATTTCTTCATTGTAGAGTGTTCATGTTTGTTTCTCTAGTATTGTTCTTCATTATCTTTGGTAAATGGTTTTAAAGTTTATTGAATGTCATAAACAGTATGTACTGATATATTTTACATAATTCTCAAAAGGAAACACAATTTGTATTGATTACACAATGTTATCTATTTATTATTTGGATGATCATCTCCTTCTCATGTGCCTATGCAATGATGACTACATGTGGTGATGATATGCATATAACTATCATGGGATACATTGGAATTTCGTAACAATGTCTACTTGTGATGTGAATTTTGGTCTTTTCCTATTGTTTATTTGTTTGTTGTTCATGATTATGGTGTGTTGAATGTGTAAATGTTGTTCAAACTTATTTAAACAAAATAAATGACCAAAACTATTATGTGTGTTACCAACTCATTGTCACTCGCACATTTCCATATGCCATACATAGGTGTCTTGTGAATCTTCCAACTACATTCTACTCTCTTCTCTAGCAAGACACTGAGATTGTTTATCCTAGATTTCACAAACAAACTTAAAATAAACATTTGACTTCTTCACTTGAGATGCCACCTATAAAATATATTTTTTATTTCAAAAATGGGAAATCTATCTTTACTTTCATATGAGTCACATTCGTAGAGACTTATATAATCTCATCAATGGGGTTGATTTCAAAGTAAATAACTCCTCCATTTCCTTACACCATCCTCACAGTTTTGAGCTTCTATACTTCACATATGTTTAAAAAAATAGCAGATTTTATGAAAAAAAATGGGGAAACATTTTTTTACCTTAAAATGGGTGCATTTCACTTATCCTTCTATAGTATTTGATTCCGCTAATTAGGTCCTTGTTTCATTTACATTATATAGCTCTAACATGTATTCACATCTTTCATACCCTCATACGGGTGGTTTTATTTTTGTAATCTTCTGGGAGGTGTCATTGCATTCATCATTCACATATAGTGCCACATCCTTTCTTTTAATGTACATAGTTGTTATACCTCCACTATCGAGCTCATGGTGGTTGATAATTTTTGGGATCCTCTATACCATCCAACATGCATAATTACTCAAACATTTGAAAAGGGAAACAACACAAACATTCAATTTCTTCGCATAACAGAGCAGATACAAAAGAATTAAAGATTTATGTTAAAAGGGGGATAATTCGATTTGACCTTGAAATGGGTAAAATTGCCATAGCCTTCTATTATGTTTAATTCCACTAATGTGCAGACTATTATATTTGGACTATAGTGTTCTAACATACATTAACATCCTCAATAACCTATTGTGGTTGGTTCCTTATCCATTTTATTGATCATGTTGTCATTTCATTATTCATTTGTGTACACCTCCACAATCATTCTCTACATCTATGCAATTGGTATATGTCAAACATCAAGCCGATGTTAGTCGATAGTTTCTTGTTGTCCTCTCTACCAACCAACACACTTAATCGATTGTACATTTCAGTAAAGAGAGTCCATAAAAATTCCACATATTTGTGTAATGGAGTAGATACAAAATACTTTGATGTATTCTTAAAAAAGGAGAAAAATATGACTTGACCTCAAAATGGGTACAATCACCATAGCCTTCTATTCAGTTCAATTCCACCAATGTGCAAACTATTCTATTCAGACTATACTGAAGTAACATACATTAACATCCTCAATACCATATTATGGGTGGTTTTGTTTCCATATTCTTCAGTGTGTTGTCGTTACTTTCTTCATTCATGTACACCTCCATAACCATTCTCTACATCTACTTAGTTGGTATACATCAAACATCAAGCCAATGTTGGTTGATAATTTCTTGGTCTCCTATCTACCAGCCAACACACATAATCAATCCTACATTTTAGTAAGGAGAGATCATAAACATTCAAACTCTTTGTGCATGGAGTAGCTACAAAATAATTGGGGATTGATGTTAAATAAGGGGATAGTTTGATTTGACCTTAAAATAGGCAAAATTTCCCTAACCTTCTATTATGTTCAATTTCACTAATATACAAAATATTCTATTTAGACTATATTGTTTTAACATACATTAACATAATCAATACCCTACTATGGGTGGTTCTTTGTCTATAGTGTTGAGCATGCTTCCATTTTATTCTTCATTTGTGTACACCTTCACAACCATCATCTACATCTATGTAGTTGGTATACATCAAACATCGAGTTGACACTAGTCGATAGTTTCTTGCTCTCCTATCTACCAACACACTTTATTAGTCGTATATTTCAATAAAGAGAGTCAATAAACATTCCACATCTTTGATAAATAGAGTAACTATAAAAAAATATGATGTATTCTTAAAAGGGGGAAAAATCTGACTTAATCTCAAAATGGGCACAATCATCATAGCCTTCTATTTAGTTTAATTCCACTAATGTGTAGATATTTATATTCAAAATGTAGTAATGTAACATACATTAAAATCCTTGATTCCTTATTATGGGTGGTGACATGTTTGTATTCTTAAGCATGTTTTCATTGCATTCTTCAGTCATGTACACCTCCACAACCTTTATTTACATCTACATAGTTGATATACACCTAACATCGAGCTGATGTTAGTTGATAGTTTTTTGGTCTCCTATCTACCATCCAACATAGATAATCAATCCTACAATTCTATAAGGAGAGATCAAAAAAATTAAACTTATTTGTGAAATGAAGTAGTTACAAAAGAATTGGGGATTTATGTTAAAGAAGGGGATAATCTAATTTGACCTTGAAATGGGTAAAACTACCATCACCTTCTATTCCATTCAAGTCCACTATTATGCAAACTATTCTATTCAGACTATACAATTGTAACATACATTAACATCCTCAATACCCTACTATGGGTGATTCCTTGTTTTTAGTCTTGAGTGTGTTTCCATTGCATTCTTCATTCGCATACACTCCACAACCATTCTCTACATATATGTAGTTGGTATACATTAAACATTAAGTCGATGCTAGTTGATAGTTTCCTTCTCTCCTCTCTACTAGCCAACACACTTTATTAGTCTTACATTTCATTAAAGAGATTTCATAAACATTATAAATCTTTGTGTAATGTAATAGCTATAAAATAATTTGATGTATTCTTAAAAAGGAGGAAATCTGATTTGATCTCAAAATGGGCACAATCACCATAGCCTTCTATTCAATTTAATTCCACTAATGTGCAGACTATTCTATTTGGACTACTTTTGTAACATATATTAACATCCTCGATACTTTACTATGGGTGGTTCCATGTCTATATTATTCAACATGTTATTGTTGTGTTCTTTAGTAGTGTACACCTATACAACCATTCTCTACATCTATGTAGTTGGTATATGTCAAACATCGATCCAACATTGGTCGATAGTTTTTAAGTCTCCTCTTTATCAGCCAACACACATAATCAATCCCATATTTCAGTAAGGAAAGATCATAAACATTCTGCCTCTTTGTGTAATGGAGTAGCTACAAAAGAATTGGGATTTTATTAAAAATGGGATAGCCTTCTATTTGGTTGAATTCCACTAACATGCAGACTGTTCTATTGGACTATATTATTGTAAGTTATTATCTATTCATTTTATGGTGTTACTAAGAATATCACCGATTAATATATGTTATTTTGATGATCTTGTGCTTGGCTTATGCTTATGTGGTGATGACTTAATGTTGTACTGTTGTGTTTTTGAATAACCCAAAATACATTGTAATTTTGTACCAATGATTACATGTTACAATGGGAATCTCATTTTTCGTATGTTAAACATATTTCAGTGTTAGAAACTATAGTGTGTAACATTGAGTATAGTTGCTTAAAGTATGTTATGAAATGGTTAAATGAAACATTATCATTTTGTGTAGGAACAAATGGCAAAAAGGTGGGAACAAATTATGCATCTCCCTTTGCAGAAGCCAAGACCAAGTCCATTTGATTGTAGTTGTCTTAAGTGGTAGAATTTTTCTGATGTTAATGAAGATGACTTGTGAGTTGCATGTGTTGACGGTGATAGAGTTAATGACTTCATGAAAATAGAATCAATAAGGGTGTTGTTACCTACATATTTTTGTGTTTCACACTACAAGAACAAAGCACATGTTCCTAATAGGCATAAGAGGATCAATGCCACCCTCAAATATGTAATGTAAGTGACCTCCCATTCTCGTGACATGGTAGGTTTCAATGGAGATGTTTATATGTTCCACTCGTAATTAATTTTTGTATGATTTTTTAAATATCCATGACCCTTTATATGTATGACAAATTCATATAGATATTGGTGTTCATATGGGCCTAAATATTTCTATAAAATCGATGCCATGCCAAAAGACAAGTTTATACTGTGCAAGGGAGAAAAGGGTAGTCGGTACGACTGAAGACATAGAAGGTGTGGTTGTCAGTGTCATTTTAGCACACACTATATGGTCACTAGATCCGATCACATATAATCAGGTAGAACACACATACATAGATTTCAAACATTGCCATGACCAACAACATGAATAGTTCAAAGGCAAGAATCATTTTACACTCCGTACATCAACCCACAACTAAATAAATGGGTTCATAGGCTATTATTGTTGGGAATGTCTAGTAATGCTAACCATCTTAAACATTATGAGATGGTACATGAAAAATTTGTATTAATTAATGGAGAAACACAACATGATGATTTCTTAAGCAATGATGACATATAAAATAGAGAATGCCAAATCAAAGAGGTAAAATATGTCTACAGTCTCGATAATGTATAAAGCATTTAGGAATTGACGCTAGAAAATCCTAATAAATGGTTTGTATACTAGGGATACAATATGGGAGAGATTGATGGGGATGGGGAAATCCCCTTCGTACTAGGCATCCAACTCCCACAATAGTTGGAATGGTTATTGAGATTTGAGGAGCATGACATCTTGGTGATGGATTCAATGTTTGGAAAAAATGTAATAAATGTGTATTTTGAATGTTAGTAATATAAGTTGACACTACAGATAATTTATAACATGAAAACTAATTGTGCTTCTCTTATTTTGTGTAGTTCTAGTTGTACACATTGTAGGTGTTTGATTCTAAACATAAATGTGCTCCTATTGTATGGGTCATTATGTCACAATCATGTACTAATGATACCATCTAGTGGAAGCAAATTATTCTATAGAGAGTGCATATGAAGGACATTAAATGGACAATCAATGCCTTCATGCTAGACGATGTTGATGTAGAGATAAAATCTATCAAGTGCATCTCTATTTTATGTTCATGCTTAATGATGTTAAATTTATATCATAACATACAGAAGTACCACCATATATGGTGAATTATTATAAAACTATCAGGCTATGCAGGGAAAATTTAAATTGTGATGTCTACTTATGTAGTTGGTATGTTCGTCATGTGTTGCTGAAGAATTTGATAGCAAAGGTGAGAGATGACGAGGTGAGATGTGTAATGTTTAGTGAGTTGGGGTTCATAATGCATGGTTTCACTAATGAGGACATGGATAATAGGGATTCAAAAAATATTTTAGATAGGTATTGATCTACTCAAGCTAACGTCCTCAAATATTGGGGGCAGTGTTGGATTGACAAGGTTGGAATGTGGTTGAGATGTCGCACCCTTCCTCATGTTGGGAAAGAAATAAATGCAGCCATAGAATCTTGCCATTCACATTTGCAAATTCATTTATTGAGCACAATATAGACTTTTACACATTAGAGGGTAGATTGGCTAGTCCACTAGCTTACCACAACAATTTACATATATTACTGGTGGCTACATATTTGTAAAGATAGTGGCTTCCATAGGAATTTTCAAGTAGAGAGACTTGAAAATATTCATGGGTGAGGGATTTGGAGATCCTAGACTATCATGTCAACTTTGATAACAATGACCTTTGTATAACATGGGTCTGAAGTATGAAACACAAGTCATTGCATTATCGTGTCTATACTTCCAGACCATCCGTGTCCATGTGCAATTACCCATTTTCAGTCCAAGGATACACCTATAAACATGTCATAAAGGTGGACCTAATGAGAAGGAGAGGAGATGTAGTTGTCGAGGTCATATGCGAAGGTGTTTTGGAGAACATCAACAATAATGACACATATTATAAAGTAAGGTGGCCTCTGACTTGTAATTTTTATGTTGACAATTTTCATATGAATGTCAATAACGTAAAATGTCTTCACTGCATAGGCCATAAACATAGGACTTTAGAATGAGGTGAAAGAGGGTGAGGATGTCAGCAGATTGAACACTAAAATAGAAGGTATTTTGGGTGTGGAGGTGTGAGGCTCAAATCTCATAGTCAAAGGTGCAATAGTGAATTGGGTAAATGACATTGAAAACCAATCGAGTGACCCTCCAAATATAAGATACATATCTACCTATACTCATGTTTTTGTATTTTATCAATAGTTATAACATGATACATTTCATTTTATGAATATAACCTGTACAGTGATGAAGTTCATGGCATCGAAGCACTCATATGCAAAGCACAAGAGATTTTTGAGAAATGTGTCATAATAAATCAGATCGTTAAAACACTCACATTCTAAAAAATCAATATGAAAGATCTTTACAAGT
Organism: Torreya grandis; assembly: GCA_037957365.1. NCBI lineage: Eukaryota > Viridiplantae > Streptophyta > Pinopsida > Cupressales > Taxaceae > Torreya > Torreya grandis. Next base: position 2,468,419 of record JARHVA010000473.1, read on the forward strand.
TGCAAAGCATGTCATTATCAGGCACACAACTAATGGTCCTTCCATTCCAACAAGTGCATGATGGGAATGGAACATCAATATGTAGAGAAAGAGACTTCATATAAAATATGAATAAAAGAAGATGAGACACCATGTCACAGGAGAATGCCCTTTATGCTCATCCTCCTTGTAAGAATCACATACGATAAGTATGGAATGATGATTTGAATAGGGTAGTGAAATGAGAAAGGGATAAAAATAATGTCAGGGATGCAAATTATATGCTTCCCTTTGTATGTTTGACTGATAATACAACTGGTGCATAAAGATTTACATTGAATATAGGCCACTCTCATTATGTGATGTGATTTCATGTTATTGTATCTAGTTGTGCTTGTACCTTCTTATTTTGTGACGAGAATTTTACTCTTGCCCTTAAAAAAACCAAAGTGTTTTTTAATGATAGGTTTGAGTTGTGTTTGACATTTTGTGGTACATACAATAATGCACATCATACAAATTTAAGTTTATTATTGTAAAAGTAGAAGTTCATTGTATACTAGTCAAGAGAGCCATATCCTCCTTCTAAGAGGATATAATGTTACGGGATTTACAGTCAATAACCTCCATGATATTTGTGTTGAAACTTCATCGACAAACATTAACCATCAAAACTCAATACTAGAAGAATCGGGGTTGCTTTTCAAATGGATATTTAATCGTACCACATAAATAAATTATCTTGAAATATGCAAAATCTTAGGGTTAATTATAAAATGGATGAGAGTGTCAAAGGTGTAGTTCAAATTTTCAATATAAACCTTGCCATTTTATATGTTTAGGGTATTCAAATCATTGTATAACATGACAAATATCTAGTTTCATTGTGATCCATTTTTTTTGGTGTCAATTGTTTTGCATCTGTAAATGTGTTTAGTTTAGTCCACCCCATTAGCCTTATCAAAAAATGTCACCTTTGTTATGATATTTTGTTCACTGTTATCTATATTTATTATCTATATCTACTATTTTATACATTTTGTCACCTAAATTTTAGCATACATTTGTGATATTGAATAATCCATTAATGTCAAATAACAAGTTTATCTTCTATGTGTTCTATCTTGTATATAATTTACAAAGTGATACTAAGTATTTTTGTCATCTTTATTATTACTTTTCTATGAATCAAAGACACTAAATTATTATATAGACTGTGTGCATTGGAATTATCAATCATTCTTATTGGATGTGTGTTATACTTATTTTTTAGTGAGAGAAAAAGAGTTGCATGTTCCTTTTGGTGTGTAGATTTGCCTAACAGTGAAGATGTAGTGATAGCAATGTCTACCTCCATTAGCTAACATATGATGATATTTAGGCCCATACTACATCCATTAACTTCTTGATGCTTGTTTTTAATCCAACTTAAATCATTTGATCAGTCTTATTATCTGTCTAATGACCAAAACTACCTAATAACCTTTTCAAGGTTCCTTTAAGGTTTGGTTCAACCTCTTACTCTATACGTCTACAATCACTGTTGTCAAATAGGTCTACCAAATCTCCTTTTGATAGGTTTATATTTTTCATATCTTGTGTCTAGTCATCTTACAAGACCAATGATATTCTTCAAGATTTCATGGACGCCACTTAGTCTTGTACTTAGGCTTATACATCAATGGGCAATAGATTGAAGTATAGGGTTTAATAACATGTTTACCCATTTGAAACCATTCACCTAACCTATTTCACTCCCTTATTACATCTCAGACACCTTAAACATTCATATAGAAATTTATATCCTCTTATTATATTTTTAAACCCTTACTTTCACAAACACCTTTGACTATGTCATGACATAGTCCCAAACTATTATTTTTAGGATGACATTTAAGACTCAAGATATACTTTAAATATATGAAATATATCACGATTCCCTTATTTAGGTTTGAAAATCATTTGGAACACCTTTCATGAAGATATGATCTTTTAACCTCTTAAGAACTTGGTTACATCTATAGTTTTGAAAACACAATCATCTATATTTTGCTTATTTCGGTGTCTTAATGCCTACCAACACTAATAATAGTTTAATATCATCATCTACAATTTACATAAAGTTTCACATAATTTAGTGGGATATATTCAAATTTAAATTCCTTTATCTGAGTTTTCTACTTACCTAAGGTTTCATAGTCATATAGGGATGTGAGAGCATCTTATTGATTATTCATAAATATCTGACACTTTTTGGACTAACTAACTCTTCCATCAGGGACTTAAAAACCTCCTATTGTCTTCCCAAGCTTGTAACTAAATTCTTACAAGAGTTTACAAGTACAAACAACCAACTATGTGTGACTAAATCAATATTTTGCCTTGTTTTGAACCTGAGAAGAGCATAATTAAATTAAACTACCACTTATTGATAGATAAATATAAAACAATGATAAAAATATATGATATTAAACTATTTCTTACCTTATTAATGTTCAAATGCCTCCTATGCATTATAAAAACATGTCCAACTCCTCTCTATCAATCCTTCTTATACTCAGAATTCTGTGTTTTTGCATACCATTATGCTTGCAAGGGATCACATACACAATTTAACATCAATCCCATACAAAGGCACATGAACATACATAATAGGAATGTTACAACTTTGTTCCATCAAAGAAACACTTTTATTTATTGATCAAATCATCAAATTACAAGTCTATAGACCCTCTTTACAGACCTATTATATCAGACCTTCATTATTTCCTCTCTTCTCAGTAGCTACCCTCTTCTTTTTCACATGTGGATTATTATGAAGCTTCTCCCATTCTTGAATTTATTCCTCCTTTATGGGGTCAAAGTTAATCTTCACTAAACATAGCTTGTAGATAGGAAGAAGACTCCTTATGCCACCTAGGACCTATAGAGGCCCTTTACAATGCATATGGAAGCATGACCAACCTCTTTATTGTTCACCTTATGACTCATTACAAATGCTTAACCCATTATGTATAAAATCACATTATTATACTGATGTTCCTGCATCATGTAGCTAAAAATCCATAATTTTCTACAAATTATCCACACAAAGTTGGTTCATGTATCTTACAAAATATGTCCAAATGACCATACTAAATAATTTAAAGATCAATAATGTCATAATCATCTTCTTTTGCTTCCATGCCTAACTCATCTTTGTCATCATTAGTAAGAGGCACATCATTGTTACATTAATATTCAAGATCATTATTACATAATAGGATTAGAAAAAACTATAAAATAAAATGTATTCAAATATAACATTGTCAGGTACATGAGAGAAATATAGGTATCCCATGATAAAGCATTTTCCCTTTATTGTAAGCACTTGCATTATTTTTTTGAATTCATTGTAGGTGTGTTTACACCAAACACAAATATTTAACTTATTGAGAAGTGTACTTGCATCACATACTCATATTAATGTTGCCTAATCCAAAGAAACATGTCTTATACTTTTCCTTGTACTTGTTCTTTCATGAAAACTAAAAATACAAACTTCTAGACCTTATTTACATCTGTAGACTACATAACTACAATATCTTCATCTACAAGTATTCAAAAGTCTTAAAAACACCTTTAAAACTTCACATTCACCTTATTGCACATTTGTACAAAGTTTCATGGATGTTGCATGGTTTATTTTTAATATATGGACTTCTCATAGTTGGTATTTTTTGGATATCATCGCTAAATGTTTTTTTTTAATTGTGTGGTAAGTGTATCCAGAGAGTGTAAACAAAATGGATAGATTTGTAGAAATCAGAGAAGAATTATACAAAATTATATGGAAGAAGACATCGGTACTATATGAACTAACTTTGACACAAGATATAACAAGTCACAACTCATATATGATGGCCAGTGCCATAAATTGGATGTGGTTGGGCTACATTGCAAATTTCATCCATCTTGATGGTTTGAGATGGTCTAATGTTCTTTTGCATCATAACATAGGATTTTCTTCATACCACCTTCTTATGTCCAATTATGAGTTCTTGACAGTAATATAAAGGCATGGTTGTGACTTCTTCATGCAGTGGTCTTTTCAATAGCCAGACTGCAATGTAGTTTTCCTAAATGTTTGGAATACTCCTGGTGCCATCCTGACATACATAAGGTCATTCTTCAAAAAATACTTGCTAACAAAGGTACCAAATGATCCTAATGTGTATGTATACCCAGATCAAGTGCCAAATGTGTTCATTGATGTAAAGATCCCATTCTGATTACATTTCAAACTTTTCAATGTTAGAAGTAACCATTATGACACAACAAGACTTTGTCTGATACAACTATTTGCAGTGTTGTGGAAGAGGTACATAATTTACCACAACACCAATTTTCCACTCTTTTGATCAGACCAAAGAATTTCAAGAATGGAACCTATTTACTTATGCCTGCTAAAGACACTGACAATGATGAGAGTATTATCCATCGAGTGACAGTGTTGATTTGGACAGTGACTAGTGGATTTAGTGTTTGGTGAAAATAAAGATCAAATATCAAGCATGTTGATGAAGTGTTTTAAACTAATTATATTTATTTGACTATTGATGAAGATGATAAATCTCATAATGATTATGATGATGTCTCTATTTTATATAATGAATAGTCACTTTTTATTGATGAATTCATTGGTGTTTATGATCCAGTTTCTCACCTATTGCACATGTGAGTTGTTATAGCTAATGCATTGTAATCATATTTTTGTGATAATTTGGTGTTCATGTATGTTGCAGGCTTCAATGTACAGGACTATGTTTTGATAGTCACATAATCCTATATTTGCATGTGTAATGGATGACCTAATCATATTCTTAAACTAACCCTCTACACATAATATTGTGAGATTATGATTGATGGTGGATGATGTGGCATTTACATTTAATTATATTCTTTAACTAACCCTCTATACATAATGTTTTGAGATTATGATTGATGGTGAATGGTGTGGCATTTGCATTGTATGCTTATATTTTCGTGGTGTTATAAATATGAATTGGTATCCAATCTACTTCTATTATGTCATTGTTCTCAAAAGTGTTTTTGATCCATTATCTAACCATTGACTATTGTAGATTTGAAATGGAAACATTACTGGACAAATATCATTAATTTCTCCACATGGGGCAGCTACGACATATCAAAAATGTTATTGGCCTAAATATTTTTAGTTATATCTAACAAAAATCCACATGGGTTGCACCTTTTCCATTAAAACAAAGAGTTCGCATATAATTAAGCCTATTTCTACCACATATTTTATTCAAGCAAAGATTGTTGCAAGAGAAGCATGTTTGAATACACATCTGAAGAAAAGCTTTATAATTATCAATTGCTTACCTAGAATTGCACATCTAGTTAGGTGGGGACACCAAGGAGATAGTTTTGGTAGAGATGGTTTGTAGAGGATTTTAGGAAAATGAATATTGGATAGATCAGCTAAGAATAATATATAATACTTTGGTTTTAGCATCAAAGACATGTAGTTATTTGTTCTTATAAATGTATCAATGACACATAAATTATTGAAATGGTAATATTTCATAGATGGTAGTTTTCTTCATGTTGTTTCAGACTTTAATTGTCTTCTAATTGAAATGATTAGACTCCCAAATTATGGACTTATGTAATTATTTATAAATTCCTACATAATTATTACGATCATAGTAATTATGTAGTTATATATTTATTACTTACAATGCCAAACCTGATGGGACTAGAAATGCTTAAATTCAAATTAACTGTTAATCAACCCATGTTATCCTTTTACTGTATCCCTAAATTGAGTTTATGTTGTTTCTTATGAATGATGTTTCTAGGTTTGTATCATTGTCTACACCGAGAACCATACGAGCCTCTCTTTCATAATATTCCACAATATTTTCAACCTAAAATAGTTGGCTTGCATCTAAATTTTTAAATTAGATCTTAAGATTTGTGCACCAAGTAAATTTTCAAACTCTGCTTATCACTTTATGATTTTATAGCCTTTATTTTACCTAACTGTTATATGCTCTACTCTATTGAAAGCTCCCCTATAGGATTATCTAAATCTGGTATGCATTAAGATAAGGTATATAATTTTTAAAATGGTTTTTGTATATTCTTCATAGCACTATAAGAATGATATTAAGGGTTTTGTAGTTTGGTTTTATACCTATCACCTATAGTTGGTTGAATTCCTTTAAGATTTTTTCAATAAACTCATTGTGTGTATACAAATCAACCTAGACATTCCATTGTATAATGATGCAAGTAAGGGTTTTTTAGAATGAGTTTATACCTATCACCTATATCTTTGAATCACTTTAAGGATTTTTCAATAGACCCATTATGTGCATATGCAACAACCAAGGTTGTCCATGAGATCGCATCTCTTTCAAGTGTTTTGTCAAATTTTCCCATGCCTTATGTAGGCTCACATTTTATACATACATGTCAAAAGTTATTTTTCATAGCATGGTGTATGTCCATACTTTCTTTTTAAGCTACATCCAAAAAAAAAATTATGAACTGCTATTTCTTTTTTTTGGCAACATAATACACTTCACCACAATAATTAAACTCTAATCAAAATGAAAACAATTTCATTAATTTTAAATTTAGTGGTGAAAAGTGACTTCTGACCTTTTTAACATTATTGGTAATAGAGTCCAATAATTTCAAATATCCACTCTCAAACTATTGAGGCCAGTTGGTTGGGTTTAAAGCTTTAATGGTGTTTGTGTAGTCAATCCTTTTTTGCTACAAAATTTCAAACATAACACTTATTTTCCTTTGTCCCAATTGCATTCTTCCCATTAACATATTTTTTCATGTTGGTTAATCATATTTAAAAACAAATTGAAGCACTATAACCATTGACAACACAATATGGAGAACTAGCAAAAGAAACTTGATTAATTAATAGGAATCGTGTTGTACTAGGAAACTATATAGGTGTATACTTGCATTATGTAGGTATGTGGGGCCTATTCAAACCTAAAAACTATCATAAAGGTTAAAGACTTTGAATTTTCCATATTTGGTAGCCCTCAATTTGTGCACATTCCATAAACCTTGAACTACATCATCACTTATCTAGAAGCTGAGTTATGTAGGAGAAGGCTAAAAAAGCGTGCTTAATAATAGTCTTGAGAGTTGAGAGAGTTTTGGTCCTATCTTAGGACCAAAATAAACTTGTTCTTATAGATAAGCCTTGAAACATTTGGATAGGATTCAAATAAAGTAAAAAACAATTATAAAGTCGAATCAATAAGTGTGAGTGGTTAAGAAGAGGGAATAAGCCTATAGGCCTAGGTGGACGACAGTCTATAGGATTGTATATGTGTATGATATAAAGATTGATCAATAAAAAGAAGAAAATTGTGCTTCAAGGAAATTTTCAGACTTGATAAATAAGTAATATCATGTTATTTTATGGACCTTGATTCTGTTTGGTGACTTTAAGATGAAATTCTGACTATAAGTTGAAGACATGGTTCTTTTTGATAGTTTGCCAGAGATTTGTATATGAATATGTGTGATTTATTTATATAAATAAAGGATTATTTTATTTGATTCACTTGTTTCAAGTTTTTTTTAAGTGGAAGAGCAAGAATTTAATGATTTTTTGATGTCTTTACATTGATTTTGAGGCTTTAGTGATTAGAAGCTCCTAAAATCTTTATTTTGCAATTATAGTTGCTCTCAGTCGATCTATTTTACATTATTTGGATTTCATGAACTCAAAAGTTCAGTTATAAAAGAAATTTAAGGTTTTTAAACCTATATTACAAATGATAGGAAGATATAAAGGCTTCTATATGCTATGAACAATTTATAAGAAGCTTTCGGGTTCCTATAAGTCTGTGAAAATCGTAGGTAAGGATATAATATAGAAAAGTTCTTTATCTAAAAAATGAACTCGTGAATCTCTTTTAAATTTTGTGTAGAAATTATAGAAGTGGATTAGAGAGTGTTTTAAGCATTGGTAGAAGGGAATCACTGCTTTATATTGAATTATACAAGACTGTGTGTGGACAAATTAGCCTAAAAGGGCCTAAGATAGAATTATTTTGGAATAAATGGTAAAGGTATAATGTCACTAGGATAATAATATATTGAAACCATGTTCATGTTGTGAGGAAACACTTGCATGACTATAATTGGCCTAGAAATAGGTGACAAAAGTGAATTTAAGACTCCAAGCTTAATACAGTCTTATAGGAAGGTTTCCAAAACAAGGTCTATTATATCAAGTGTTTGAACTTATTTATTGAATGTTTTTTCAATCCTATTTGAGCATAGAATATATAATTAGAAGACTATAAAACACTAATTCTTATCAAGTAGAAGTTGATAAAGTTTATCAAACAGGGTGTTGATCTCTTGAGTAAACAAAGGCATAATGTACATGATATAATTCAGATAGAGGACAAACAAGGTGTGTAAAGTGGGTGATAGGTTAAGTCATAATCAGATTAATCTAATGGTTGTGTAAGGTTAGGCATCACTTTGCCCCATGAACACTTGAATAGTCCTTAGACGTGATTGGGGTTGGAGTCTCCATATTCACTATTACTTACCTTACATGTGCTCTAAGGTATTATATGTTGTACTCAAAGTAGGATTGCAAACCTATCAAGAATTTCAGCCCCAAAATGAATGTCAATGCTTCAGATTTCACACATAAAATGTTTAAGAAATGCAACATAATAAAAAATAAAGACCATGTTCGACATACAAGGCACCATGTTGAAAATATGAACATGAAATACAATAGAATCCACCATGTTCAACCTAAAAACATGCAATACAACACAGTTTACCATGATTGACATAGAATACAATGAACATAAAGCAAACATACAATACATACCATTATGTGCAACAAAGAGATAACATATGTAGAGGGCAAACAAAAAGATGAAATTTATATTATAGACCTATATTTTCTAGGATGTTATGTGTATACACCTATTATTTTGTAATATGTTCATATTGAACAAGCTTACAAAGCAATAAAAAATGTATCAACTAGTTTGCAACTATTATGAGAGCCATATAGACAATGACAATCACAGTAGTTAATGCATGCAACTAGTTGCATTATTTCTATCCAGATAGGGTTATTGTTAGTCACCTCATGAATATGAGTAAACAACACCTTGTATGCTACCTTCAAAAGTTGTAGCTCATGGGCATATATGGAAATCATTCCTCCAAGCTTTATCTACATGGCCTTGATAGTCACAACCCTTAAGTCTGGATCAATTTTATGTAGGAATTAACAACCTCCAAGTTCAAACATTATTATTGAATTTCCATTTTCTTGTCACTTATTGTAGAAACAGTGGTGTGAAATTATACAACCACTTTGTTCTTCTCATCAACTTTGGTTTCCAATAGTTGAACGCTTTTACTTGCACTTTGAATAAGCTCGATCAACAACCAATTTTATACGAATAGAGATTTGTTTTCTAGTAATTTAAATGACAACTTCAAACCAATATGATCTTTGGGAGACAAGGCACCCTCACATCTCAACCTTGTAATAACTTCGTTGAATTCATCTAGAATTTAGGGGCATGCATTTTTATCTTCACTTCCTGGAAGCTCTTCAAATACAAACATCTTAGTCAAAACAAAGATTCGATCAAAATACACAGTTGAGCCAGTAGTAAAAGTATATATAGACAAACAAAAAAGCATGCAATATAATTTTCAATTCATGAACATTCTTAAAACATTTAACGTTTCATAATTACTCATAATGTTAGGGACTAATTTTATAGGTTAAAATAGAGCAGGTTTCTGGCATGTAAGCAACATATTCATATTGGAAATATCCATTATACCACAACATCCTCTATTTTTTGGTTCTCAAAAGTTGTAGCCATTTGATCAACAAAGTTTTTCTTCTGTCTCATACACCATTCAAAAGGAATTTCATGAGGGTGTCATTTATTATTCGCTTAACACTTTCCAAGGCTAACAGAATATACATGAATGGCCCTTCCTATCCTCTATCCACCATGGAAAATTATTTCATCACCCCATTCATCATCATAGAAACTAAGGTAATTTAAACACATTAGTTCAATATAGAGTAAAATTCATGTGATAAGGTTTAGGAAAATGGTTTTGCAATAAGAAATCCTAGCACAAGTGATCATAGGATTTATTTATATGTAATTTAATATTAATTATTAGGTCTTTAATTGATAGGTATATCTGTGTAGTGTTTATCGCAAAGTAAAAGAGGAGGATCACACAAAGTATATGGAACATTTTTATGCCATTGTTTATATATAAAGTCTCATATACCTCGACTGGATAGCCTATTACTAGGAAGTTTTTAGTGGAAAGCATGTTTTACCCAAACCAAATGAAATAGACCAAATATCTATACTCCAATCTTTCTATATATATCTTAGTATATGGATCCCTGATATCTCACATGAAATGCACACAGGTAAATATGTCAATTATTAGTACAGACAACAAAAACCGAGATATAAATGTAGGAAAATTCACCTTCAACATGTGTGTTATGATCATTCGAAGTGTTTCATTCCTTGAACTTCATCTTCCTCTTCTTTGAACCATGATCATTAGTCATTTTGTGGAGGGTTATTCATGATGCCTAAAAAAATAAATACATGAAATGAGAAAAGTGTTCAAATGAAGTACAACTCATGATAAAATTTATATATTGCATTGCATCCCACCATGGTTACTTCACAACATACATTAAGCTAAATAACATGTGCACTTGAATAGTAAATTTTGAAACATTTAATGCAAAAATTAGGTAAACACATGAACATAAAACATGACTTGTCAACATGCAGTACACATCATACATATAAACATGATCACATGACAAAATGTGAACATCAACACAATAATTAACCATGCACTATTGTGCAAAATATCACTAAAATCAATAATAATTACTAAATCAATATTAAAATTAGTCATCGATGGAACATTTATTTGCCAACACAATCCATGAACAAAACAACTGTATATAAATGTCATGTCCAAATAATAAGTTTGATTGCATGTCATACACGTCGTGCATATGACATGAATATTTATATATAAATAATCATGTCTAACTTGGTAGAAATATCCATCTTCATGGCATGGCCATGAAACATATTGTAAATGAGGTACAAATGGGAGTCAACTCATAGTAAATGAAAGTATATGCATATGTCACCCTCCCCTGAAAACCCCTGCATTTGAATGTATCGTTGTTATAAACTTTGGTGGATATCAAGAATAAGATAATAATGTGAAGAATAAACTCTCTATATTTATTTTTAAAATGTGGAGAACATACCTTGAAGAACAAGCCCATGATGCTTTGGATGATGTCACACCATGTTCATCCAATTCCTGCATTAAATTACAAGAAAAAATAAAATCAAAATATGTAATGATGGGGTTCAATGAAACAAAAAATGAAAGAACAAATGGGCATGTAAGAACCACTAATTATGATATCATCTTAATTATTTCCAGTGGTGTCACTTGACAAAACATCCACCCTAGGGTCTTCTCTTTAATTCATGACCTTCCTATACACATGATCGATAAGGAATATCATATCAACATTGGTGGAAATTAGAAGTATAGTAAAAAAAATTGTGGACATAATCATTGAGTTTATTTATGCAAAGCATCTCTTCATAACCAATTTTTTTGGGGGTTTTGTTGACAGATCCTTTTACCTTTCTGTTGTGGGAACTCTCTCAAAGGAACACGATCGTCAACGATGTAACCGATCTCTAGTCCATCTCTATGCATTCTAGGTGGTGAGTGGCCGACAAATATGCAAACTAATTTTGCAAAAACATAAATGAACTTAAATTTGATTCATGAAAAGAGATCAACAAATTGCATCTTACTTGAGATCCATGATTACCTATACATTACCCTTTCTTTGCCCATTGTCTTTCTCACTCCACTTGTTAACTATAGTTTCTCCACCATATGTAGGATTCCCTTCTCCATTGCCAATTTTTTGGTGGAATCATATGCAACCATCATGTCATTGATAGCCTTCAAGGCTGTCTCACTAAGATCACCCATGATAGAGACATTCTCCCCCACCATACTTGATCTTTCCAACCTATCTCTCTTGTTGAGGCTCTGGTTTTTTAATAGTCATACTATTAGCCTATATTTTTTTTGTCTTTTAGTGTATGCTTTATCCCTCAATTTCCTTTTCCCAATGTTGCAATGCCCTGGGGACCTCCTTGGAACTGGTTATCAATAATGAATCTGAAGATGATGAGCATTAAGTCTTTCCAGTGACAATAATGGATGACCGTCGTCACCATGAAATGTGTTGCATGGACACAACAAGCAATAGTTCAATCCCACTTGCCTATACCCATGTCCACAATATTCTATTCTCTAAAAAATTTTGAAACACCAAAGAGTCTTATTAAAATAGAAGCATAAATGAACAAAGTAATGAAAAGGTCGCCAAAGACAATAAATTGATCTTACAGGTTTTGCTTTGTCCTCCTTTGAATCAAATTGTGATGTGCTTTAATCCAGTCATCATCATCAATGACATCATCATCAATGACATCGTCATCGGCCTCATCATCAACCTTATCAGACTACCTATTCCTGATACAATGCCCAACATATATAAGTCAATCCAAAGATGTACAAAACAATAAAGATGCAAGGGTACGATGAAGGAAAAAAATTAAGTATGCCCAATACTAACATTTGGGTGGACGAAGTCACTGTACGGGTCATTATGAACCTCATTACCATGGCTCTTCTCTAGTTCTTCTAACTAAAAAACATTACAAAAAATGTAGAAAACCATAAGGAGTGTTGAAATTAGTCTATTGTAGACTATTTTTTCAATGCAACTAGAAACATCTATGAAAATGACAAAATAATAAACACTAAGTACAGTCAATGGTTGTCATACATCTTTAGAGACTAGGACATCTAGACAGTGATGATCACCTTCCCCACTATGGCTTTGCTTTGCCATGTCCCACTATAATATTAAACATGACATAACAAATCACAACATGAATGAAATATTAGCATTTAATGATTACAATACAAATGCAAAAAGTCTATTAAATTTTGCATGTCCAAAACCATGAGAATCATGAAAAGTATATGTGATGTCCCCTCATTCACATCGATATTCCACACGTCTACATCTGTATGGGGAAAACACTGAAATTCCCATGGATTTTGCATTACTGAAAATTGGCAAACACAAAGTGGTTGTCCCGATGTGATGCCAAATGTAACCCCGCTTGTGGCAAGGTAAATTTTGGTGATGAATATTCATTAATTCATGAATATTCTATTTTTTGGATTTTGATTTTGGTGATTTTTTAGGGTCAGTAGATCGGACCAAATCCCCAAAATTTTAGGGATATAAATAATTTTAGGGTTTGGCTTGCCAACCCTTTACAATAATCTATAATATTACACTTCAATTCACCACATATATAGTATAACAACCCCCCGATATCAAACAAGCTAACAACAAGAACCAGAACTGAAAGACCATAGTACCGAATTACAATGTTGAATAGAAGAACCAAACGATAGTGCCAAAAGGAGGAATCTAATGATAGTTTTGAATGGATAAAATTATCGATAGTGTTGAATGACAGTGCCAAATGATAGTGTCAAACGATAGTACCGAATGATAGTACTGAATTATAGTACCAAATGATAATATCAAATGATAGTGCTGAATGATAGACCTAAAAAGTAGGGAAAATTCCCAAAAGCTAAATATTATTGCATATTTGGATTCTTCTCGAATATCTATGCAATTTTTTAAAAAAATCATCGCAATTCTAGCCCATATGCAAAAGTTACAACCTCTAAAAGTTGTCATTCAGTTGCATCATTTGGTTGAATCATTCATCCATGTCATATGTCCATGCCATTCATCCACGTCATTCGTCCATGTCGTACAATGCAACTGAATGAAAACTTCCAGAGGCCATAACTTTTGCATAGGACTCAGATTGTGATGAATTTTTTTTAAAATTACATAGCTCTTCGAGAGAAATCCAAATATGCAATAATATTTAGGTTTTAGGAAGTTTTTGATTTATTATTTATTATAATTAAGATTTAAAGCCATTCAGTTTAGCCATTCGATCCAACCTATAGATTCACCATTGTTTATAGAGGATTCGCCACAGCTACGAATCAAATTTTCCTAGATTCACCAAAAATTTACAAGTTTTCTAATAGGGCCTCTTAAAATTAACCCTAACTTATGGAAACAATATTTAAAACCCTCTTTTCATCTCCAATCTTTCCACTAGAAGGGCCAAACTCAGGGCATTCCCACAATGAGGAGTGACTGCTAATATATTTTTCCTAAAACAATCAATGTAGCAACTGATTAGCTTCAATAAAGAATATGTGAACTAAAAATGACCATAGAGGTTAATAGATAAAATTGAATACCATATTTTATGCCTCTGCATATCTCTTACATAAATTTGTTTCCTTTAAGATCATCCATCGTAACTTGTAACAGTCAATGTTCATTTTTTTGTTTCCAGCATACAACAATGTTCATACAAGTTTTTCAGTCTTATCATTTACAACATTGAACGTTGTCTATAAACCCCAAAACAAATCAAGAAAGAGGTCTCGAGCACATTAAAATGTGTTGAGTGTAAGCAACATGCATGAATTGTTTCTTGGCTTCTCCTCCAACAAAGCAAGGAAGAAAGAAACACACAATTTGAAAAGGAATGAATAAAATTTAACCACATGTGCATGAAAAAAAATGAATGGACAAGGTCATCTAGGTGTGTCAATGACGAGGTAAAGTGTTTCAATGCTATATGAGATGTTCATCAGGATAATGCTTATAGCTTTAGATGTTATACTTTGTTCATATGCAATATACTTGGTGGTTAAGAAATAAGAACTATATACAATCACACACAATACATGGTAGAAATGTATGTTACACGAGGTGTGTGTCCACAAAGAATGGCTGCAAACCCCAAACAACTTATACATTAATGATTAGTAGACAATAAATATTTCATTATCTTTGATGGGTATGAAATCATCTAAGGCTTTAAGTTTTATTGGCAAAGCACTCCAAAGACATAGACACGTTTACTATGTTTGTGTTTTATAATTTCATTTGAATTTTAAATTATTTTTGAAAAATAATTTTTGACTGTGCTAATAAATATTGTCAGGATAGAAAGGTGGATATGAACAGACCAAACAAGTTATGGATTAATATATTATTTGAAGGGGAAGTTCTCATATCTTTAATTTTTCCTTTCAATTTTTGAGGTCCTAGTTCAACACTTGCTTCGCTTATTCCCCTAGGAGTCAATGTTGCACTGCCTGGTGTTACAATTCATATGCCCCCATGCAACTTTTATAGAGCCTATTGCTATTGATTTTTATGTTAATTCTTACACTTGTGCATCCCCAAGTATTCCAATTCTTAGTCATGCACTCCCAAGTGCTCCACTCTCAGGCATTCCAAGTGTTGGCATCATTATAGCATCAAACACCTTTCCCTTATTAAGCTTAGTTGTCATTTTTAAGGGTAACACTATAGTTTTGGCAAGATAAAAGTATATACGATGCAGGGCATTGTGGTGTAAGCTTTCCAAACCTTCTTGCTCTGGGGTGACACTACCCAAACATTTCAAATTCTCATTATTTTCCTTGTGTTTTTGTGCAAGGTGTTGCATTTTTTCATGTATATGGTGGAAATATTTTGTCTCATCATTTATAAAATTATTTAATAACAATCGATTCTCTTTATTTTTTGCTTGTTATTGTACTTTTGCATCCCTCTAAGATAAAAACTTATAACTGATGTGTTTTCCCCTTAAATTTTCTAGGTTTTAGTTTATTGGTGCTCCATTTAATTTTATTCAGATCCTCTATGAACAAGTAGGCGAAGGAAACCCCTCTATCTATTGCTAGGGAAAAGTTGTTCAACTAATTCATTCAATCGTTGTGTCAAAAAACTCACATCATCCAATAATCCTCTACATTTTATTTGCATTCAACATGTCTCAGTCTCTACACTTCTAGTTGATTAGGGTTATTGATTGTTAGTTTAATTGTGTATCTATTTTCATTCTATGGTTTTATAATGCTAAAACTATGGCAAGATTCTTTGAAGTACTAGTTCAATTGCATAACCTGTTTTGTTTTGGCTTGATTCTAAGGCATATACACATACAGGTAAACATATGTCAATGTAAGGCAAAAACTTTGTCACCTTTTTGACTGTGGAAGAATAATGAAAGGAAACCTCAATATTTTAGAGAAATATGGATTAATGAATTTGTGTTTCAAAACTAGCGTGCAGTTCTAATGGCAGCACATTTGTGAGGTAAGCGGTTAGATTTACCTGGCAGATGCCCTGGTCCTTTGTCCTTTCCCTATGAGATCAAGATTTCTCCTTCCAGTCCCTTTGGAGCAAAGAGCAAATACAAAATGAATCAAAGTGCATAGGGTCCTTCAAAACTACAATGGCACCTGATCTTGAATGCTTCATGGGATGCCTTTTATGGATTGCTGATGCACGATTAAGCTGGTGTTTAACCACCAATCGATTTCTCATGACTCAAATCATTTCAAATTTCAAAGTTATGATAGCAGAGCCAATCATGAAACTCTATGCATAATCGATTTTCATGTTATGGTTAATCATTGTGGTTATACATATGGTTAATAATTGAAGTTAAATAGAGGCAGATAAATGGTGGTGGTGGCGGGTAAGCAGAAGCAGTTGGGTCGAGCTTAAGCATGGTTAAGTCAGTCGTCATGCTGACTTTAACAAAGTTTGGTGGGGTTCAGAGCCACACCAACACACACTTGTGTGTGCTAGTTAAGCTCAGCATATAATATGGATCTATGGTATGGATTCTTCAGGATTATGGTTCTAGAAGGACGATTGGTCTTGCCCTGTAAACTGCTATAGTTTGAAAATGTGGCTTGGCTTATTCTGTTGTGTGAAGTTGTAGGGGTTAATAGCATTGTCTATTTGCTGGGATTTAACCCTAGTACGATGTTGCATTGTGCCCTGTGTGATGTGGTAGTGTGGGTTTATGGTTTGGCTTCTCTTGGTATGGAAGTTGCAAGGAATTTAGATATTCATCTCTTTGCTCATTTTTGGCTCTAAATGGATGTTGGGCTGCTAACTCTGTGATATTTTAAAATGTGTATGTGGTTTGGCTTCGTCTAGTTTAAAGTTGTAAGGGGTTTAAGATTTATTCTCTTTTTTGGGATTTGGTTCTGATAGGTTGTCGAGTCGTGACATTTTGGTTGCAGTATAGGCCAATTATTTATCTCTTCCTATTTCAGCTAGGCTTTGGTGTATGGATGCACCGTGGATCATTTTCATAGCTTGCTTATCCCTCTTGGATACTTCCTTGAGCTTTATTTCTTCCTACTATGGGCCATTATCTGGAGGTGATTTTAGCTTGAGCATCTAGGTTTCAAGCTCTAGGTTGGCTACAACTTTTGGTCTAAGTGGTGCAAATTTTAATACACAGGAATCCCACCATTTCTGTTTTGGTTCTCTTTAGTGGGAGACTCTCTTTCTCTCTCCCTCTTTAGAAATCTGAGGGTTCTTCAAGATTTAAATGCCTTATTTTTGGGATTCTTTCTGATTTTCATGGTTCAATATTGGTTGACCGTTTGGTTGGAGTTGGCTTTCTCAGTTGTTTGTATTTAAAAGCCATGTAGTTTTTAAAATTTGCCCGTTTATGGGTTTAGTAGTTATATTGGCCTGGGTATGAAGCTCAAGATGTTTCTTTGCCAATTGTTTATAGGCTTTGTTATTATTATTATTTTTAATTATTTATTATTTATTGTATATTATTTAAGATCTCCTCAATTCTCTCTTTTCTTTGGATTTCATTTCTAGTGTTTTTCAAAAAATTCAATGTGACCCTAATAAAATCTCTTATATATATATATAATTAATTTTATATTTTAAATTTAAAATATTTTAATAAATGAAATCAAATCAAATTTTATATATTTCAATTTTCTTTTTTTAAATATAATTTAATTAAATTTTTAAAATAAATTTTAATAATTAATCTTTTTTGTAAAAAAAAATCAACTTTTTATTTATTGTACAAATGAAGGAGAAGGGACCCCAACTCAAATTAAAAAGATGTGATAGCCAACAAAAAGAGCTTGTAATAGTGAACTAACAAAATACATAAAAAGATGGAATCAATAAAATAATACATAGAGAAGCAAAAGTTAAAGGTATATATCAGACTTCTACAAATACATAAATTATAGTTAAATATCCTGAATTTTTATAGATCAACCACATTAAAAAATTTAAGACGGGGTGGAATACAAGTGTTTCAGAATAACATTTAAAGTTTGGAGTTAGATATCACAAACTTATACAAATATATTTGGTTGATAATTACATCAAAAAATTTAACACATGGTAAAATAAAAGTGTTTCAAAGTAACACCCACCACCAGAAAATTAAATCCCAAAAAATTAACTATATTAAAATTTATCAAATTTTTTTTAAAACTTTAATTTAATTTAAAAATAATAATATTACATATTATATAAATTTAAATAATAATTTATTATTATAAATGTTTTTTTTCATATTGTATTTTTTTTGGTTTGTTTCCACAAGTAACATTTATATGGAATCACTGAATTGTATAGAATGTTAGGAACATCCACACCGTCAAATCCACTTAGAACATGCAAATGATTCTGAACTTAACCACTTAACTCTTCATATACCTAGAAGAATTTATACCTTATTAAATAAATATAAACAACTATCATCCTTATCAATTGAACTACAATCCTTTTGATTAATATTATATTTTGAAATATATATTTAAACTTTTAATATTATATTTTGAAATATTAATATGTTTAATAATTTTGAATATTAAAAATATAAATTTTTTAATAAAATAATCAAAAGATAATTTCTTTGTAAATATATTATACTTTTAAATCTAATAAATATTTCACTATTTTAAAATAATTACCATTTTATATTATTATAATATTAATATATATATATATATATATATATATAAACAAACTTACTTTTTATCATTAATAAATAAATAAAAGAAAACACATAAACATATAATAAATATAATCAAATAAATATTTGATACAAATTTACACATAACATGTATTCTTTTCAAATATTTTGATGATTCATTGTTAGATGATTCATTATTAGTACTTAGTGTAAGGCATGGTACTATTGTTTTTGTTGCAAGCTTTACCTCGATACCATTTGTTATGAATTTGATTTTTTTTTAAAGTTTATAGACTTTAAACGTACATTTAAAAAAAAAAAATTGGTAGTATATAACTGCAATTTTGTTAACACTTTTTGGTAGCATACAGCTGCAACTTCGTTTCATGAAGGCATGGAAAAAAGATAAATATGATACAGAACACAATATGGCTAATTGTAAATGATGTCAGCGTTGCTACTTATTTCATGAGCCCTTACTAACATTGAATGGTTACATAGAGTTGTCCTGCATAGACATTTAAACCCAAAATGGGTATTAAAAATTACTATGTAGACCAACGCATGCGATCCGAGAAGGCATATGTATTTAAAGTTGTTTTGGTGCAAATATCATAATTTTTTAACAGCAGGTATAGTTAAATGCATTATTCATGATGAATATATGGAGGTGGCAGAATTCTTAATATAGAGCGCATGATTTCTTGGAATCACCTTCCATGATTTTTGGCCATTGTCAAGAGCGAGTGCTTTTGCACAGTTGTATGGCATAGACATTTATAACGTAATTTACTTAATTTATAATAGCTAGGACGAGGACCTTCTAGCTTGGGACACCTGCCTTCAGTTGCAAGCGAACTGGTTACTTACATGCATGCATTTACTCATCACAGTTCAATATATCAATTTAGACCACAAAATCTACGTGTACATTAATGGCAAGTGTTGATCGCTATATGCATGCACATTAATAAAACTAGATCAATGGTAACCTTTCGTCGCCATATGTAAAATAGTTCGTTTAAGTTGGTGATAGAAATTTTAATATTCTATAAATATTTAGATTCGGTGGAAATTTTGTTTTCATTTTCAATTGGGTAAAATAGATTTTTAAAAGTATACTATTTTTTAAAATAAATATAGTAATCGTTCAATGGTAACACGTCACTTAATTTCATTTTTAAGCGTGTATTCGATAACTGTTTCCAATTGCATATATTATGAGCAACATAACTGATACCATTTGCAAGTATCATTATTATGCTTTTTCGGAATCAAATTCCTGTTTGTGCATGCACATACGGACATGCAGGGCATCCCGTATTAAAGGCCAAGTTAAAAAAATGTCATTTTGGGTATCACATAGCTCAATGTGGCACTACTCCAATTCTTTTGAGTTAAAAATGGAGAATAAAGGGCTATTACCTTTAATGTCGCTTCTGTTAGTGGTTGTTCTTACTAAAACCAACCATGCTTCTGAGGTCAAAATTTCAGATACTATAATGATAGGAAAACCTCTAACAGGAACTAACACCATAATTCATGAGAACAATATCTTCCAATTTGGTTTCTTTAGTCTTGTGCATAGAGATAAATGGCATGTGGCCATTTGACAATAGGACAAAAGATTGTGGTATATTGCAATAGTTACAGAGGCTTTAATCTCAGGGGCTTTTGATTTTATGGTCTTATTTTTGGATCTCATTTATTTTACAAAGGCTTGGACAAGGTATTTGAATGATGTACTACTACAAATGAGATTAGTTTCTATAACATATATCTTTTCACCTCCAACCACACACGGTAGGTACTATAACTGCAATGTAGTTCTTGATATTTATATTTGACATTTTTAAAAATCTTCAAACTCTTTGTCACACTAATCTTATTTTTTCATTGCAAAAAGTAACTTAAAATTACAAAAATTGAAGAGAACACTCAGAAAATAAAACAAATATTAAAAATATAAAGATATATAAGAAGGTAAATTTATAATAATTTATAAGTTATTTTTAAAAAAATTGTTAGAAATATTAATGAAAAAAAGAATTTATTTATTTCTAACAATTAAACATTGAGGACGTGGAATGCGTATTCACTTCTAAACATAATGAATATTTAATCTTATTTTATTTTTTATAGTGTGAATTTTTTGTAAACCAAATACTTTTATTAATGAATTAATAATTTTCTTCAGATAAATTTAATAAAATAGAATCCTTCAATCTTTATCATTAAACTAAAGATTAAATCAATAAAATTTTATATAATTTTATTTTATATTTTAATATAAAATCTTACATATAACTTAACATAAACATAGAAAGACATAATAACATTTGTAAACATATATTAAAATAATCAAAAGAATAAATAAAGAATATAAATAAATTCTTGTGGGAATAGAATTGTATTAAATGCCTATAACTTTTTTTTTTTAAATCGCGGTACCCAAAATTAGTTAATAGAGAAAACATTACTTAGTAATGAAAACAACCCAGACTTCATTTGGATCTTTATACATATGCTTTTTTCTAATGTAATATAAGCTTCATGGTACATTAAATTCAGCAGGAAAGGAAAGCATTATGTAGCTATCAAATGTGGTTTAAGTATAGAAAAAAAGGTGGTGCATAAAATGGCATGCATGACTCCTTCTTCTCCTCCTCTAGACCTCAAGGTTGTCCCAGCTACCATCCCACCCCTATTATTCACTTCAGGATTATATTAGATTTTTTGGTCCATGTTGTCACCACACAAAGAGGTAAAGTGCCTCACCATGCATTGTAGAATGGAGGTAGCCAACATATTCCTCTTCATCATCCTCCAACTCTCACAAGACCACCTAATCAAACCAAAGGGTAAGATATTATTGATCAACAAAAAAATACCCATGTTGAAATTTCTATCTTTGAACTATTAAAGAAATCATCCTTATAAAATGATATCTCATGTGATGTTTTGTGTGATACAACCTTGACAAATGACACAAATCCCACATATTCTACTTTAATTATAAATCTATTAAATAATGGTGAATAAATGATTTCTTTTGAAAAAGAATATTTACCCACCCAACATACTATATAATGTCAGGGTCAAATCATAATAGTCTGTCCTACTTTTTGGCATAAAGAGGCCACACACACTTTCATCTTCTATTCAAACTATCTTAAGTTTAGGTCATTGAAATTAATCAACATATATATATATATATATATATATATTCAAATTTTGTAAAAATAATTAAGTATTTTTTAATATTTGTCTAGTTGGCTAGTAGGACATAATATTATGATTTGACCCAACAAAATCTCCCTTTGTTCACTCAAGTTGAAATCAAAAGTACATGAGTAAAACATGTCTTAATAGATAATGGATCAAGAAGGAATATATGTGACATAACTTTCTTACAAACATTGAGGATCAATATAGATATTAGTCAAAAATTAAATAAAAGTATTTGCTACAACCTGATTCTTCACTAAGCAAATTATTTGATTATCTATAGATATTTATAATTGACAAATTTGATTTGGTTGATTCGGATTTGAGATATATGTTGTTATGGGCAGTTGGATATTGTTTAGGTTACATTTCTACAAGTTAGTCGTAGTGTATATATTTACATTATGATCATGTTGATTCATTATTTTAACTATATTTTATGATGTATATATCATGTTGATATGCTCTAAATACCTTCTTGTTGTGAGGTTGATGCAGGGAAAATCATCTCTCGGAGCATGATGGAGGGAGAGCATCATCGGAGAGGGTGATATAGATGGAGATGTCAGAGGATAATAAAGAAACTGACTAGAATCCTTCACACACCATAATAAGTAGTGCATGTTAAATGCATAATAAAGTGATTAGCATAATGTGTTTTGATGTTGTTTGCATTATATAGTCATTATACATGGTTTTCTAGCATGGTTAATAGTTGTATAGAACTCTTTTTATATGATTTGTGTGTGTGACCATTAAATGATGTTAGAGATTTAATTTTTATAATTAAATTTAAATTTGGATTTATTAGTTGATTTATCATTAATCTATTATGGCATTAGAAGATGCTAATTTAATTAGTGTTAAAATAAATAAAATTTAAGAATTTCTAAGTGGAAAAAAATGTGAAAAAGAAAAAAAAGAAAAAACAATAATAAATTAAAATAAATAGGAATTTTTAAATTCAAGGAAAAACAAAAAAAGTAATATATTCATAAAATAATAATAAAAAACAAAGAAAAACAAAAAATAAAATAAAAAGGGAAAAATCTAAAAACAAAAGCTACACCCTTTCCATAAGGGAAAAAAATATATGAAAAGAGAAGAGCGCAATTGAGAGAGGGAGAAAAGGGAAGATAGAAGAAAAGCATGGAAGGAAGGCAGCAGTAGATGAAAAAAAAGAGGTTTTCTATCAAATATTAAAAGGAAACTTTTGAGGTAGGAGGTTTGTGAAAACCTAGTTTCCAAATTACGTTATTATTCATTGTGTGTAATTGCTTGATATTATTATGTATGATGTTGATTGAAAATGGAATCAGTGTTTATTTGACTTCATGGTTAATATGATATCCAATATGCCATATAGTTACCCTTATAAAAATAGCGAACCACACTAAAAAGGGATAACTTGAACCATTAGCTGGCATTGATAGTTTAGTGAATTGTTATCTATAAAATTAATGTCTTTTTATCAGAACTAAGGAGAACTAGGGATTATGGATTATTCAAAACTATTTGATGAGTGAATCTGTATAAGGCTACGCATCACGAGTGTGGTGATCTGAACTGTAGAATATATAATTAATATATATACAATAATTATGAAGTAAGTTACTCAACTGAACAACAGAATGGTGGGCAATTTGGGTTCTGTGTTATTAAATTTCCATACAAATCTATATATTTAGTCTTGATCAAGGCAACTTGAATATGTGGGAAATTTTGATAAGTCTAAGGTATATCAGATGTTAGAAACTATTAAATATATAATAATATGTAGGTAAACATCAAATTTGTTAGATTATCTTATGGACAGTGACCCTACATCAAGCATCATTTTAAATGACAATTGTTAATATGCAATCTAAAATAAGTTTGCAATAGGACTGCATTATAGGTGATCATATCAATGATTTTTTTTTATGTATGGGTAGCTATATAGTAGTTAATGCTTAGTAAAGTGATCTAGTTAGTAATAAAGTGATCTAGTTTAGTAATAAAATGATTTGTTTTAGTTATAAAGTGATCTAGAGTATTTAATGACACATATCATTCTTTCTATTTTGGTTATAAATTGCTATATAACTACAGTATAATAGTATCATGTATCAATTCATGTTAAATCGCTTTAACACACCAACTAAAGAGCTTCTCGTAGTTAATAAGTGACTTAATCAGTTAATTAGAATGATAACATATACTAGGTTACAAATCGTTGTATAAATTGATCTAGATATAGTTATAAAGTTTGTTAAATGGCTCTATCGTGGTATCTACTTTAGACTATGTTTTCTTATTTGTATATAAGTAGATTATTAATAGTATTAATACATGATTATGCAGTTTAAACTTATGTATAAGTAGATATACCAGTGTTGTGGTAATACCTTTATATACTCAACTTGGACTCATTAATATTTAACGATTAGATACGTAAACACATGTGGTATCTGATATGCTTATATAAAATGCTTAATATATACACAATCTGTATTATAGTTATGTAAAATGCCTAATATACATGTGGCATTACTATTATACACCTATGTTCATGTGGTAATTGTATACTTTTATATAGGCATGTGAGTTCAAATTGAGAGCTACTGTAAATACCCTATCTCCATATTCTTTTGAATAATCACCAACCTGTGTGGTAATAGGAAATTTGAATATAAATTAAGTTATGAAGTTAAGGAACATTTAAAATTCTTTATTTGTTCAATAAGTTTGAG
This sequence comes from Torreya grandis, assembly GCA_037957365.1. Classification (NCBI taxonomy): domain Eukaryota; kingdom Viridiplantae; phylum Streptophyta; class Pinopsida; order Cupressales; family Taxaceae; genus Torreya; species Torreya grandis. Next base: position 2,493,458 of record JARHVA010000473.1, read on the forward strand.
AGCATCCATGTAGTTTAAACTTATGTATAAGTAGATATACCAGTGTTGTGGTAATACCTTTATATACTCAACTTGGACTCATTCATATTTAATGATTAGATACGTAAACACATGTGGTATCTGATATGCTTATATAAAATGCCTAATATATACATAGTCTATATTATAGTTATGTAAAATGCCTAATATACATGTGGCATTACTTTAATACACCTATGTTCATGTGGTAATTGTATACTTTTATATAGGCATGTCAATTCAAATTGAGAGCTACTGTAAATACCCTATCTCCATATTCTTTTGAATAATCACCAACCTGTGTGGTAATAGGAATTTTGAATATAAATTAAGTTATGAAGTCAAGGAGCATTTAAAATGCTTTATTTGTTCAATAAGTTTGAGAGCATCCATGTAGTTTAAACTTATGTATAAGTAGATATACCAGTGTTGTGGTAATACCTTTATATACTCAACTTGGACTCATTAATATTTAACGATTAGATACGTAAACACATGTGGTATCTGATATGCTTATATAAAATGCCTAATATATACACAGTCTATATTATAGTTATGTAAAATGCCTAATATACATGTGGCATTAATATGATAAACCTATGTTCATGTGGTAATTGTATACTTTTATATAGGCATGTGAGTTCAAATTGAGAGCTACTGTAAATACCCTATCTCCATATTCTTTTGAATAATCACCAACCTGTGTGGTAATAGGAAATTTGAATATAAATTAAGTTATGAAGTCAAGGAACATTTAAAATGCTTTATTTGTTCAATAAGTTTGAGAGCATCCTTGCCACAGCCATACATTGTGTAATCTACTTTCTATACATGCCTATCAAGACGTTATGGCTAGCTGAATTTATATGGACAAGGTCCTATTATTACTGCATGAAATGTCATGTGGTGAAGGCAATGGATTGCTATCATAGAAATGGGTGACTATACTACAAGAATTGAGGAAAATAATATATTTCATGTATATAGATGGTAAAGTTAATAATAATTTAATATTGTAGATTAAAAAATAATACCATCTACATATGTTATGTCTCTATACTAAGACATCTATCGGGAGTATAGACCATGTCTCTAGTACAAACTTACATAATTGGTAAATGTTTTGTCTATATGAGGTCTAACCCTATAAAGTATGATACCGAATGACTTAATAATGACAATATATGGTAATTTATCAATATGTGGTGTAATCCTAACAATAAATGTTTATTGAATATGTTACATGTGGTAACATCAAGAGTCATCTAATATTATAATTTATAGACCATCTACAAGTAACGAGACACTTACCTCCTCATGTTTGCATAATTTGGAGTCATAACAAAAGTATAGGATAATATGCATAGATGGCTATAAGGAACTGTGTAAGTGTTTAAATGTTATAAATAATGGTGATCTGATATGAGTATAAATAGTATGTTTCCTATGCAAATCTATTCATTAATATTTTGGAAGTATTAATATCTTTAATAGATCGTCAATATATTTTCAGAATAGAAAAGTTATAACGATTAAGTTATTGATTGGAGTTATAATAATTGTTGAACTTTGAAAACCATATATTGGTAAGAATTTTTATGTGAAAATAATATGAATACAATTAATATATATGAAGGTATTCAGATATAAAATATATCTATACATGGATTTGGGTATTCATATAACTTATCGCATATATAGGTGTATTGGGTCCTATGCCAAAAATGCATAACTAAATGGATGGTTAAACTAAGTGAAGGGTCATATGGGTCTTGAAAATTGTAAACCATATGAGTATAGTCTCTTAAAAATAGAATGAGTTGTTTATATGAAATATTTTAATGGGTTTATGAGTTATCTAATTCTCTACAAATATTATGGCTAACTGCCTAGAAGTAAGTAGTATGCACATAAAATTGATTGATTGTATTATTATTGCTTGTACTAAATACTTGAATCTACCTATGAAGATTAGTTTATGCAGTCTAAAAAATAAGATATACGTAGTTGGTATAACATGTACTTGCTTGATTATTATTTATGCTTATGAGCCATTTGGTTTTTAAAATTATAAGTTTGGATGTTCATAATTATGTAGTGCTCATAAACAATGAACTATGATATTATGAGATGTCATAGAGAATATTTCAATCAAAAACTATAGTTTGAATGTATGTTATATCTGGGTGGTACAAACTGTAATTTTTATGTTTAGACTCACACATATGTTGATGAATTAAATGTATGTGTGTTGGTTATTACTATGAATAACATATTTTATGATAGTTATTAGGACCTTATTTGTAGGTGCATATAACCATAAAAATATAACCAAGGATAAAATGAAATATTTTATGTTCATGTGAACTAAGACATTCTTTGTTATGTCTAGTTGCTTGAATAGAAACTTATGTTTCCATAGATTTATGACTATTTTATTATAGTTGATTATGAAAAATTAATAGTTATATCTTAAAACACTAGAATATGATAATATAGGTTATCATAAGGTGTAGTATATTTAGAAAATACTTATAGTAATTAAAAACTGCAGTTAAATGTGTTTTATCTAGATGGTATAAAATGTAGTCATTATTTTTATTATAGAATAGATAATAATGTGAGATTCTTTCATACATTCGATGGAACAAATATACGCTATTAGATTATCCTATGCTTAGCATGTTATGTGATATGATATCTAGTATAATGTAAATTGTATGAATCTTTTAGTTATATTATGTTAACCAATCTCATATTATTGATATTGAGTAAGTAATGAGACGAGTTTCATTGGTTTACTAGCATCACAATATCAATTGAAGGCAATTTGATCAAGTGGTGTATATTAATTTTGACTAATATATAGATCACTATTATTTATTATTTAAAAACTTTGGTCAAATTAATGTTTAGTAAGGCATTTTTATTTTATGAGACTGATTAACATGTTTGTATGTTATCTTTCAAAAAAATGAGTTTGTATGATACATTGCATGTTTAATTTTAGAAACCATACAACACATGAGTAATTACTTATCTCTCTAGATTCATACGTCATCACTATCTACTCATATATGACAGGATGGCCATTTCTTGATGGCATTAGTGGAGATTGTTGGTCTATGGTTGATGTGAAAAAGTGTTCGAATGATGCTCTCCTTCCCCACAACAGTACTACTTTTGAGATGACACTTGAGATTATTACAAATAATAGAGTCCAAAGAACTCATGCTCTGGGTAACCATGTATCTTATTTATGTATATTATATTATATTATATTTATTATTAAAAACATCATCATGAAAATCTATAATTACTTATTTACTATGGATTAAAAGTGATAGATGTATGTTGTACCAACCATGGTTGGCTATTTGTAATTACTTTCTATATTCGTATTATGATGTGTTTATTATGATGATAGTGATTAGTTTTCTATGATGTAGCATGCTTCATTTACAATGATCACACTTAGATTATTCTATATAATCTTTGAATAGATTCTCATAGTGTAATCTATTTGAAATATATGTTGATAAGTTAAAAAAAATTATCATATTTTCTATGTCAAATCTAATGGGGTTGTTGCATGTGGTATCACAATTGTGGCTCTAGCTCTAGGACCTAATGAGTCCATTAGCATTTTTGTATCCTTCTATTTACTATAAATGATAATAGTGAAATGTGTATGGTACATTGAGTGTGTATCTTAGGAGCATTCACACCCTCTTAGAGTTGTTAAAGGGTTGGTTTATGAAATTTATCAATGGTGATGGTTGTAATTGATGTTTGGAAGGAGAGTGTATAACATAGTTCATGAAATGTGAATAAGAGATCCCTATCATATTTTGATCACTTAAATCAAACACCTCAAAAATGATTACATCCTTACTTGTTAATCAAGTCACATTTGTCATTCATGTTTTGTGTTGTGAGTGTTTAAAAAAAAGCATGGGATGTTTCTCACTTAAGTATATGTGCATTATTTTTATGTCTTATATACACTAATACTAGGAGTAAGAAAGCCTATAAGACCATTTTAGATTGGCACCACCTAGTGTGATGGGAATTTTCCTTGTAGTAGAGTGTAGTTATCTTTGTTATGGACTCCATTGTGTTAGGTGTTTGTTCATATATTGGCACCCTTATGTTTTTGTAGATTGGGAGGAGGTGTCATCTCTCATAGCTTGCATGAAGGTGATTTTTTACTCTCTCACCCTCCTTTGACATCATTATAATCTACTGAGAGGACTCATATTTTCATGAAGTTGATTTAGTGTTCCCTTAAATGGAAACTTGTTTCTAAAATGTTATTTTGACCTTATTCCCTTGAGTTTGTGGGATAATGTCTTCTACTCCTTGTTGAGATAAAAAATTTAGTATTAGATGTATTGATACATATTTGTGGTTAGTATTTTCCTTTCGATTGTGGAAGTGGGTTATGGTAATACTCTTACAAGTTTGGCAAGTAGGTAGTGATTATGGCAACTTGGGTTGTGATGTTTTCTTTATACCATGTCCAGGCAATTAAAATGTTTGTTGTTGAGATGTTAGTTCTCTAATTTCCACTTATGAATTTTTAGAGTCATACTTGTCAGTGCTATTTTATCTAATCTTGTGACCTTTGACCATGTAGAGTGGCAAACCTTGAATTTATATTTATTCTAGATTAAGAATTATAAGTTGACTATAAATATTATGTTATTATATACCGTTGATTAGATTGGTATTATTATTATCTTGCTTAAAAACATGTTATTTTGATGAGACTTTTGTGTACCTTTCACTTGGAGTGAGTAGGGTATAGGATGAATGAAACACTTGTTAGTCTAAAAGGGTTGAGAAAAACTTTTAACTTGTTGTGTACTAACCGAGTAAATAGGGAGATAGTTTCTCGCTTGTTACTTTTTTAATGTTGTAAGGACAGTGTGATCCTTAACCTTTGTATGTTATGTTAATTTTAACATTATTTCCTCTTGAATATGAATATAGCAGGATATGTTAAGCTATGAAATATGATACTAATTATCTTTAGCTAGTGGTAATTTAATACAATTACAGAATGATTGTATGATTTTTTTGGTAATGTATGTTGGTACATCTAGAATTATTTAGCATATATTATTACTTTCTATTATTTGTCACTATAGAATGGTGATTTATTGAATCTTGTGCACATTTTGGAGATTATTAGGTTTTGAAGACCTAAGGGACGAGTGGTGAATTAAGAATGTGAGTACTAAGTGATAGGATTTGATCCTACTTAGTCTCATATTAACTTAGTAGTTATTGAGTTTGGATATGATCAGGGGAGCTTGTCTAATCCAAGATTTGATAAATGGACTTGTCAAATTTAGTTATATGGCTATATGCATGTATATTTTGGAAATGTTATTCCTTAATTTTATATACATTAAAAATGTAGTATTTCTAATTCCAATTCATCATCATACTTGTCAGGAACTATGTGGAGTAACAGTAGTATTGACATATTATACTTACCTGAAACTATGCAAAGTAGTGATGGTATTAACTTATTCACATCATTTTCGCCAGGTTCCCTAAACACTTTTCTTCAGAATGAGAAAAACACTCTCTAGGTTAGAGGGATGTGCAGAGGGGATATAAGGTTTTGTGGAACTCTCCCTGACCATTTATTTTTGGCTTTTATGATAATCTCATATGCTTTTAGGAAGTCAGTAAAATTTTCATTGAGATATGTGGGAGCCTTCGAGATATTAGAAGTGGTCAATCATGTATCATATATGTTTGTCTTGCTAGTTATAGACCCCGGGGTGGTCATGATAGAACCAATCATATTAAGTGACACTCTCAAAAAAAATTTGCATAATAGAGAGATGTCACAGATCAGGGTCTTATGTGACTAATACTCTCAGAATAGTACTATTTCGAAGGACTATGGTGAGTTTTATAGGCAAATCTTATATTATTTGCTTGAATTACTGGTATTATACTATGTTATTTTTTTATTGAACAACATTTTAATTCAAAACTTATGTTTGAATAAGAGCCATCTAAGACGATAACTAGCTTTAAGAGGGAACATGTTACATCTTGATTCTTTGCTAAGCAAACTATTTGATTATCTATGAATATTTATAATTGACAAATTTGATTTGGTTATTTTGACTAAGCTTTGATATATATGTTGTTATGAGATAGTTAGATATTACTTAGGTTACATGATTACATTGTTATGATTTAGTCATAGTGTATATATTTACATTATGATCATGTTGATTTATTATTTTAGTTATATTTTATGATGTATGTATATTATGTTGATATGGCCTAACTGCATGCTTGTTGTGAGGTTGATACAAGAGAATTCATCCCTTAGAGAATGATGGAGAGAGAACATCATCAGAGAGGGTAACATAGATGGATATGTCAAAGAACGATATAAAAATTGACTAAAACCCTACACATACCATAATAGCTAGCACATGTTAAATACATAATAAAATGGTTATCATAATAAGTTTTGATGTCATTTATATTAGATAATTATTATACATGGTTTGCTAGCATGGTTAATGCTTTTATGAAACTCTTTTTTCATGATTTGTGTGTGTGACCATTAAATGATGTTATAGATTTAATTTTTATAATTCAAATTTATTGGTTGATTTATCATTAATCCATCATGGTGTTAAGAGATGTTAACTTAATTAGTGTTAAAATAAATACAATTTAAGAATTTCTAATTAAGTGAGAAAAAAATAAGAAAAAAGAAAAAAAATTAAAAAAGAGGTTTTTAATCATATATTAGAAGGAAGATTTTGAGTAGGTGGTCTATAAAAACCTAGCTCCCATATTATGTTATTATTTATTGTGTGTAACTACTTGATATTATTATGTACGATGTTGATTGAATATGAAATCGATGTTTATTTTACTTTAAGGTTAATATGATATTCAATATTACATATAGTTACCCTTACAAAAATAGCGAACCAATATAAAAAGGGATAAATCGAATCGTTAGCTGACATTGATAATTTAGTGAATTATTATCTATAAAATTAGTGTCATTTTATCAAAACTAAGGCAAACTAGGGATTATGGATTATTCAAAACTATTTGATGAGTGAAATTGTATATGGCTCTGCAGCCCAAGTGTGGTGATATAAACTATAGAATATATAATTAATATATATAGTTTATATATATGCAGCAATTATGAAGTGAGTTATAGGTGATCATATCAGTGATTCAAATATATTTATTGGCACCAATATAGTAGTTAATGCTTAATAAAGTGATTAGTTAGTAATAAAGTGATCTAGTTTAGTAATAAAGTGATATGTTTTAGTTATAAATCGATCTAGGATATTTAATGACAAATATCATTCTTGTTATTTTGGTTACAAACTGTTATATAATTGCATTATAATAGTATCATGTATCAGCTTTCATGTTAAATTGCTTTACCACACCAACTAAAGAGATTCTCAAAGTTAATAAGTTACTTAATCAGTTAATTAGAATGATAACATGTACTAGGTTATAAATCATTGTATAAATCAATCTAGATATAGTTATAATTTTTTTTAAGTGGCTCTATCATGGTATCTACTTCAAACTACATTTGTTAATTTGTATATAAGTAGATTCTTAATAGTATTAATAGGTGAGTATGCAGTTTAAACTTATGTATAAGTAGATATACTAGTTTTGCAGTAATACCTTTATATACTCAACTTGGACTCATTAATATTTAGCGATTAGATACATAAACACATGTGGTATTTGATATGCTTATATAAAATGCCTAATATATACACAGTTTGTATTATAGTTATGTAAAGCACCTAATATACATGTGGTATTACTGTAATATGCCTATGTACATGTGGTAGTTTAATAATTTTATATATTAATGTTAGTTCAAATTGAGAGTTGTTATAAATACCCTATCTCCATATTATTTTCAACAGTCACCAACATGTGTGGTAATAGGAAATTCGAATAGAAATTAAGCTATGTAGTCAAGGAACATTTAAAATGCTTCATTTGTTCAATAAGTTTGAGAACATCCTTGGCATAGCCATGCATTGCATATTCTACTTTTTATACATGCCTATCAAGATGTTATGACTAGATAAATTTATATGGACAAGGTCATGTTATGACTCCATGAAATTTCATGCGGTGAAGGAAATAGCTCGCTATTGTATAAATGGGTGACTATACTACAAGAACTGTGGAAAATAATGTATTTCATGTATATAAATGACAAAGTTAATAATAATAATATAATAATGTAGATTAGACAATAATACCATCTACATACATTACGTCTCTATACTAAGACATCTATCGAGAGTATATACCATGTCTAATACAAATTTACATAACTGGTAAATGTGTTGTTTATATAAGGTCTAACCTTATAAAGTATGATACCGAATGACTTAATAATGATAATATGTGGTAATTTATTAGTTTGTGGTGTAATCCTAACCACAAATGTTTATTGAGTAAGTTACATGTGGTAATGTCAATATTCATCTAATATTATAATTTATAGACCATAAACAAGTAACGAGACACTTACCTCGTGTTTGCATAATTTGGATGTCACAACAAAAGTATATGATAATATGCATAGACGGATATAAGGAATTATGTAACTATTTGAATGTTATAAATAATGGCAATCTAATATGAGTATAAATAGTCTATTTCCTATTATAATATGTTCATTAATATTCTGGGAGTATTAGTATCTTTAATAGATTGCCAATATATTTTCTGAATAAGAAAGTTATAAGAATTAAGTTATTGATCAGAGTTCTATTAACTATTGAACTTTACAAACCATATATTGGTAAGAATTTTTCTGTGAACATAGTATGAATACAATTAATATATATGAGGGTATTCAAGTAAAAAATATATCTATACATGAATTTGGGTATTCATATAACTTATCACATATATAGGTGTATTGGGTCATATGCCTAAAATCTATAACTAAATGGATGGTTCAACTAAGTCAATGGTCCGGTGGGTCTTAAAAATTATAAACCATATGAATACAGTCTCCTAGAAATTGAATGAGTTGTTTAAATAAAAAAATTTAATAGATTTATGAGTTATCTGATTCTCTGCAAATATTATGGTTGACTGCCTAGAAGTAAGTAGTGTGTATATAAAATTGGTGGACTATATTATTACTGCTTGTACTAAATGTTTGAATCTACCTATGAAGATTAGTTTATGCAGTCTGAAACATAAGATATACCTATTTTGTATAATCCGTACTTTCTTGATTATTATTTATGATTGAGACATTTGGCTCTCGAAATTATAAGTTTAAATGTTTGTAATTGTGTAGTTGTGCTCATAAACAATGAACTATTTTATTGATTAGATAAAATACCTAGTTTTATAAGGACCAAGAACCATAGTAAAGTGTTATAAAAAAGAGTAGCAGGCCCCAAGGGCCAAAATAGCAATAAGAAATAAAATACTAACTAATTAACCCCTCAGAATGTAAAATAAATCACAATAAAATAAACATATTAAGAAGGGAGACCCTCCAATGGTTGCTTATCTTCTTCAGTTATCTTCTTAGATGCACCCCGCTTGTTCTTGAAAACTTTGGTCTTTGTCCTATTATCGAGTCCTTTAGTGTCATCTATGGGGAGGATCAACCATGACCTTTTATGTCCTTGTTCCTGCAGAGGGGTTTTCTTGATGGGAGTCATGCTAGGGATCTTGGGAGGGGAGGTCTCCATCACCTTCAAGAGTTTTTTAATGGGACTCATGTTCACAATGTTAGAATGGATGAAAAATTGGATAGTCATGTATGCTTTCCTATTTAAGGAATTTCATTTTTGAATGAGTCTCGTTAGGTTCATCTTGACATCATGTAACTTATTATTGAAGAATTTTTGACTTCTCTTTATTATTTTTATTTTTTTAAAATAGGAGAAATTTATCTTTCTTTTCAACCTTCTCAAAGGTGCCTTCATCCAATATAATCAATTTGGATTTAGGGATAAACAACTTCAGTGGGAGGTCATCAGCGGAGGTTTTGGAAAGGCTAGGTTGAGGGGTACTGGTAGAAGGGTTGTAAGATCCTGAGTTAGGGTCTTCCTCCTCAACTGAACTATGATATTATGGGATTTCATACAAAATATTTTATTCAAAAACTATAGTCTAAATATATGTTATATCTGGGAGGTAAAAATTATAATTTTTATGTCTAGACTCACACATATGTTGATAGATTAAATGTATGTGTTTTGATTATTACTATGAATAACATCTTTTATGATAGTTATTAGGACCTTATTTATGCATGCATATAACTCTGAAAGTATAACCAATGTTGAAATAGAATATTTTATGTTTTTTTGAACTAATACTTTCTTTGTTATGTCTAGTTATTTGAATAAAAGCTTATGTTTCCATGGATTTATGACTATTATATTATAATTGATTGTAGAAAATTAATAGTTGTGTCTTAGAACACTAGACTATCATAATATGAGTTATCATAGGGTGTAGTATATTTAAAAAATACTTATAGTAGTTATAAATTGTAATTAAATATGTGTTTTACCTGAATGGTATAAACTATAGTCATTATTTCTATAATGGAATAGATAATAATGTGATATTCTTTCATATGTTCAATGGAACAAATGTATGATATTAGATTATATTATGCTTAGCATTTTATATGATATGATTACTAGTAGAATGTAAATTATATGAATCTTTTGGTTATATTATGTTCACCAATTTCATATTATTGATATTAAGTAGTGAGACAGGTTTGACTGGCTTAGTAGCATTACAATTCTAGATGAAGGTAATTTGATCAAGTGGTGTGTATGAATTTTAACTGATCTATAGATCATTATTATTTATTATTTAAAAACTTTAGCCAAAATAATGTTTAGTAAGATATTTTCATTTTATGAGTATGATTGACATGTTTGTTTGATATCTTGTACTATAATAGATTTTCATGAAACACTACATATTTAGTTTTAGAAATCATATAGCACACGGGTATTTACTTGTCTATCTAGATTTTTGTGCTATCACTATCTACTCATCTATAAAGGGAGGGCCATTCCCTAATGAGATTAGTGTGAGGGATCATTGGTCTGTGGTTAGTGTAGAAAAGTGCTTAGATGATGTTTTTCCTCCCCATTGTAGTACTAATTTTGAGACAATACTTGAGATTGCCATAGATACTATAAAGTCCAAAAAATTCATGTTCTAGGGAGACATGTATCTTATATATGTACAAGGTATTATATTGTATTTATTATTGTAAACATTATCATGAAGAGTTGTAATTACTTATTTACTATGGATTGATAGCAGTGACTATATGTTGTACCATCTTTGGCTGACTATTTGTAATGACTTTTTATATTCATATTATGATGTATTTTTTATGATGATAGTGATCAGTGTTATATGATGTAGCATGCTTCATTTATAGTGATCACATTTAAAGTATTTTATATAATCTCTAAATATATTTCTATGGTGTAATCTATTTGAAGTATATGTTGATAAGTTTTTAAAAAATTATTATGTTTTCTATGTCAAATCCAATAGGGTTGTTACATATGATATCAAAGTTGTGGATCGAATTATAGGACCTAATGATTCCATTAGCATTTTTGTATCCTTTTATATATCATAAATGAGAATAGTGAAATGTGTATGGTATATTAAGTGTGTATCTTAGGAGCATTTGTACCCTCTTAGAGTCATTAAAGGGTTGGTTTATGGAGTGTCTCAATGGTGATGGTTGTAATCAATGTTTGGAAGGAGAGTGAATAACATAGTTCATGAGATATGAATAAGAGATCCCTACCATATTTTGATCACTTAGATTGAAAACCTCAAGAATGATTACATCCTTGTTACTCAAGTCACTTTTGTCATTTGTGTTTTATGTTGTGAGTGTTTAAAAAAATCATGGAATCCTTCTCACTTAATTATATGTGAATTAGTTTTATGTCTCATATACACTAATCCTAGGAGTAGAAAAGCCTATAAGACCATTTTAGATTGGCACCACCTAATGTGATGGGAATTCTCTTTGTAGTGGGTGTAGTTCTCTTTGTTGAAAACTCTATTGTGTCAGGAGTTTGTTCATGTAATAGCACCCTTATGTTTTTGTATATTAGGAGGAGGTGTCATCTCTCATAGCTTGAATAGAGCTGAGTTCTTACTCTCTCACCTTCCTTTGACATGATTATAAGTTACTGAGAGGATTCATATTTTCATGATGTTTATTTAGTTTTTCTTTAAATGGAAACTTGTTTTTGAAATGTTGTTTTGACCTTATTCCCTTGAGTTTTTGGGATAACATCTTCTACTTCTTGTTGAGATAGAAGTTATAGGATTCGATGGATTGATACATATTTGTGGTTAGTATTTTTCTTTCAATTATGGAAGCAGGTTATGGTAATACTCTTACAAGTTTGGCAAGTAGGTAGTGATTATGAAAATTTGGGTTGTGATGTTTTCTTTATACCATGTCAGGGTATTTAAAAGTTTTGTTGTTGAGATGTTAGTTCTCTACTTTCTAGTTGTGGCGTTTTAGAGTCATAATTTCCAATTCTAGTTTATCTAATCTTGTGAACTTTGACCACATAGAGTGGCAAACCTTGAATTTATATTGATTCTAGATTAAGAATTATAAGTTGACAATAAACATTATGTTATTATATACCCTTGATTAGATTTATATTATTCTTATCTTGCTTAAAAACATGTTTTGATGGGACTTTTATTTACCTTTAACTAGGATCAAGTAGTGTATAAGATGAGCGGAACATCTTGTTAGTCTAAAAGGGTTGAGAATTTTTTTTAACTTGTGTACTAGCCGAGAAAGTAGGGAGATATTATCTCATTTGTTACCTTTTTAAGGTTGTAAGGATGGTATGATCTTTGGCCTTTATATGTTATGTTAATTTTAACATTATTTCATCTTGATTATTGATATAACAGGATAGGTTAAGCTATGAAATTTGATACTAGTTATGTTTGACTAGTGGTAACTTAATAAAATTATGAAATGATTGAATGATTTTTTTGGTAATGTATGTTGGTACATCTGTAATTATTTAGCATATATTATTGATTTCTATGACCTGTTAGTATAGAATGGTGATTCATTGAGTCTTGTGCACATTTTGGAGATCATTAGGTCATGGAGACCTAAGGGATGAGTGGTGAATTAGGAATATGATTAATAAATGATAGGAGTGTATCTTATTTAGTCTTACATTGAATCAGTAGTTACTATGTTTAGATATAATAAGAGGAGCTTGTCAAATCAAATATTTAATAGACAAACTTGTTAAATTTAGTCGTATAGCCATATGCATATATATTGTGGAAGGGTTATTCCTTAATTTCATATACATTAGAATATAGTATTTTCAATTCCTATTTATCATCATACTTATCAGGAGCTACATGGAGTAGCAACAATATTGACATGTTATGCTTCCCTAAAGCTACATGGAGTAGCGATGATATTAACTTATTCACATCATTTTAGCCTGGTTTCCTAAACATTTTTCTCTAAAATGATAAAAACACTCTCTAGATTAGAGAGATGTGCCAAGGGGCTAGAAGGTTTTGTAAAACTATTTTTGGCCATTTGTTTTTATATTTTATGATAATCTCATATGTTTTTAGGAAGTTAGTGAAATTTTCACCGAGATATGTGGGACCCTTCGAGGTATTAGAAGTGGTCAACCCTATAGCATATACGCTTATCTTATCAATTCTAGACCCAAGGGTGGTCATAATAGAACCAATAATAGTAAGTGAGAGTCATAAAAATTATTTGCATAATAGAGATATGTCATTGAACAGGGTCTTGTGGGACTAATACTCTAAAAATAGTATTGTTTAGAAGGACTATTGTGAGTTTTATAGAAAAATTTCATATTTTTTGTTTGATTTGTTACTATTATACTATGTTATTTTTATACTAAATAATATTTTTATTTCAAAATTTATGTTTGAATAAAAGTCATCTAAGACAATCACTAGTTTTGGCAGGAAGGATGTTACATCTTGATTCCTTGCTAAGCAAACTATTTGATTATCTATGGATATTTATAGTTAAAAAATTTTATTTGGTTATTTTGACTAGGTTTTGAGATATATATTGTTATGGGATAATTGGATATTACTTAAGTTACATGATTACATTGTTTGAGTTAATTGTAGTGTATATGTTTACATTATGATCATGTTGATTCATTATTTCATCTATATTTTATGATGTATGTATATTATGTTGATATGGTCTAACTACATGCTTGTTGTGAGGTTGACGCAGGAGAACACATCCCTTGAAGCATGATGGAGAGAGAGCATCATCAGAGAGGTTGACGTAGATAGAGATTTCAAAAGATGATAGAAAAACTGACTAGAACCCTACACACACCACAATAACTAGCACATGTTAGATGTATAATAAAGTGATTAGCAATATGTTTTTTGATGTCATTTGCATTAGATAGTCATTATACATGGTTTGCTAGCATGATTAATGGTTTTATAAAAATATTTTTACATGACTTGTGTGTGTGACCATTTAATGATGTTAAAGATTTAATTTTTATAATTAAATTTAAATTTGAATTTATTGGTTGATTTATCATTAATCCATCATGGCATTAGTATATGCTAACTTAATTAGTGTTAAAATAAATAAAATTTATGAATTTTCAATTAAGTGGAAAAACTGTGTAAAAAAAAAGAAAATAAAAAACAATCATAAATTAAAAAGAAACAGAAAATTTTAAATTCAAGGAAAGACAAAAAAAAAGTAAGACATTCATAAAATAATTAAAAAAACTAAAAAATAAAAAGGGAAAAAACTAAAAATAAAAGCTACACCCTTTCCATAAGGGGAAAAAATATAGAAAAATAGAAGGGTGTAATTTAGAGGGAGAAAAGGGAAGATAGAAGAAAATCATGGAAGGAAGGTAGCAGCAAAGGAAAAAAAGAGGTTTTCTATCAAATATCAAAAGGAAGATTTTGAGGTAGGCCGTCTGCGAAAACCCACTTCCCATATTATGTTATTATTCATTGTATGTAACTGCTTGATATTATTTTGTATGGTGTTGATTGAAAATGGAATCGTTGTTTATGACTTTATGGTTAATTTGATATTCAATATGACATATAGTTACCCTTACAAAAATAGTGAACAACAATAAAAAGGGATAAATCGAACCGTTAGCTGACATTGATAATTTATTGAATTATTATCTATAAAATTAGTGTCCTTCTATCAGAACTAAGTTGAACTAAGGATTAAAGATTATTCAAAACTATTTGATGAGTGAATCTATATATGGCTACATAGTCCAAGTGTGGCGATCTGAACTATATATATATATATATATATATATATATATATATATATATATATATATATATATATATATATATATATATATATATATATATATATATATATATATTATGAAGTGAGTTACTCAACTAAACAATAGATATGGTGGGGCAATTTGGGTTATGTGTTATTAAATTGCCATACCAATCTTTATATTTAGTCTTGATCAAGGTGACTTTAATATGTGGAAAATTTTGATAAGTCTGAGGTATATCAGGTATTAGAAACTGTGAACTGTATAATAATATGTAGGTAAACATCAAATTTGTTGGACTGTCTTATGGGTGGTGACCCTACAACAAGCATAATTTTAAATGATAACTGATAATAGGCAATCTAAAATAAGTCTACAATAGGACTGAGTTATAGGTGATCATATAAGTGATTTGAATATATTTATGGATAGTGATATAGTAGTTAATGCTTAATAAAGCGATTTAGTTAGTAATAAAGTGATCTAGTTTAGTAATAAAATGATCTATTTTAGTTATAAAGCGATCTAGGGTATTTAATGACACATATCATTCTTTCCATTTTGGTTAGAAATCACTATATAACTATCGTATAACAGTATCATGTATAAAAAATCATTTTAAATCACTTTACCACACCAACTAAAGAGCTTCTCATAGTTAATAAGTGACTTAATAAGTTAATTAGAATGATAACATGTACTAGGTTACAAATCGTTGTATAAAATGATCTAGATATAGTTATAAATTTTGTTAAGTGGCTCAATCATGGTATCTACTTCAGATTACATTTGTTAATTTGTATATAAGTAGATTCTTGATAGTATTAATAGGTGAGTATGCAGTTTAAACTTATGTATAAGTAGATATACTAGTGCTATAGTAATACCTTTATATACTTAACTTGGACTCATTAATATTTAGTGATTAGATACATAAACACATGTGGTATCTTATATGATTATATAAAATGCCTAATATATACACAATTTGTGGTATCTTATATCTTATATGCTTATGTAAAATGCCTAATATACATGTGGTATTATTGTAATAGGTATTACTGTAATATGCCTATGTACATGTGGTAATTTAATACTTTCATATAGGCATGTTAGTTCAAATTAAGAGCTGTTGTAAATACCCTATCTCTATATTCTTTTGAATAATCACCAACATGTGTGGTAATAGGGAATTCAAACAAAAATTAAGCTATGCAGTCAAGGAACATTTAAAATGCTTTATTTCTTCAATAAGTTTTAGAGCATCCTTACCATAGCCATGCATTGCATAATTTGCTTTATGTACATGCCTATCAAGACCTTATGACTAGCTAAATTTATATGGACAAGGTTCTATTATGACTCCATGAAATGTCATGTGGTGAAGGCAATGGCTTGCTATCATATAAATGGGTGACTAGACTACAAGAACTATGGAAAAGAATATATTTCACATATATAGATGATAACTTTAACAATAATAATTTAATAACGTATGTTAGACAATGATACCATCTACATAAATTATGTCTCTATACTAATACATCTATCAAGAGTTTAAACCATGTCTAGTACAAACTTACATAACTGGTAAATGTCCTATCTATATGAGGTCTAACCTTATAAAGTATGATTTTGAATGAGTTAATAATGATAATATATGATAATTTATCATTGTGTGTTTTAATCCTAAACACATATGTTTATTGAGTATGTTACATGTGGTAACATCAACAATCATCTAATATTATAATTTATAGACCATCTCCAGGTAACGAGACACTTACCTCATGTTTGCATAATTTAGATGTCATAACAAAAATATAGGATAATATGCATAAACGGTTATAAGGACCTGTGTAAGTGTTTGAATGTTATAAATAATGGTGAACTGATATGAGTATAAATAATCTATTGCCTATGATAATTTTTTCATTAATATTTTGGGACTATTAATATCTTTAATAGATCATCAATATATTTTTTGAATAGGAAAGTTATAGCGATTAAGTTATTGATCGAAGTTATAATAACTATTGAAATTTACAAATCATATATTGGTAATAATTTTTATGTGAACATAGTATTAATATGGTTAATATATATGAGGGTATTCATATAGAAAATATATCTATACATGGATTTTGGTAGTCATATAACTTATCATATAAATAGGTGTATCGGGTCATATGCCTAAAATCTATAACTAAATGGATGGTTAAACTAAGTCAAGGGTCCTATGGGTCTTGAAAATTATAAACCATATGAATACAGTCTCCTAGAAATGAATTGAGTTATTTAAATGAAATATTTTATTAACTTTATGAGTTATCTGATTCTCTACAAATAGTATGGATGATTGCCTAGAAGTAGTGTGTACATAAAATTGGTGGATTGCATTATTACTGCTTGTACTAAATACTTGAATCTACCTATGAAGATTAGTTTATTCAGTCTAAAACATAAGATATATCTAGTTGGTATAACCCATACTTGATTATTATTTATAATTATGAGACATTTAGTTCTTGAAATTGTAAGTCTAGATGTTTGTAATTATGTAGTTGTACTCATAAACAATGAATTATGATATTATCAGATTCCATAGAGATTATTTTAGTTAACAATTATAGTCTAAATGTATGTTAAATCCGTGTGGTACAAATTGTAATTGTTATATCTAAACTCACACATATGTTGATGGATTAAATATATGTGTGTTGGTTATTACTATGAATAACATGTTTTATGATAGTTATTAAGACCTTATTTATGTGTGCATATAACCCTACAAGTATAACCAAGACTAGAATGGAAAATTTTATGTTTGTATGAACTAAGACTTTCTTTGTTATGTCTAGTTCTTTGAATAGAAACTTATGTTTCCATGGGTTTATGACTACCTTATTATGACTGATTGTGTAAAATTAGTATTTATTTCTTAGAACACTAGACTATGATAATCTGGGTTATCATAAGGTGTAGTATATTTTGAAAATACTTATACTAATTAGAAACTGCAGTTAAATGTATGTTTTATCTAGATGGTATAAACTGTAGTCATTATTTCTATTATGAGATAGATAATAATGTGAGATTATTTCATACGTTCGATGGAGCAAATGTACAATATTAAATTATCATATGCTTAGCATGTTATGTGATATGATTGCTAGTAGGATGTAAATTATATGAATCTTTTGGTTATATCATGTTAACCAATCTCACATTGTTGATATTGAGTAAGTAATGAGATGGGTTTTACTGACTTACTAGCATCACAATGTCAGATGAAGGCAATCAGATCAAGTGATGTGTATAAATTTTGACTGATTTATAAATCACTATTATTTATTATTTGAAAATTTTGGTCAAAATAATGTTTAGTGAGACATTATCATTTTATGAGTATGATTTATATATTTATGCACTATCTTGCAATAAAATAGGTTTTTATGATACATCGCATGTTTAGTTTTAGAAATCATACAGCACATGAGTACTTGCTTGTCTCTATGGATTCTTGTACCATCACTATATACTCATACATGAAGGGAGGGATATTCCCTGATGGGATTAGTGTGGGGGATTGTTGGTCTATGATTAATGTGGAAAAACATTTGGATAATGCTCTCTTTCTCCACAGCAGTACTAATTTTGAAATGACACTTGAATTTGTCACAAATATTAGAGAGTCTAGAGAACTCATGCACTGTGAAGCCATATATCTTATATATGTACATTATATTATATTGTATTTATTATTGTAAACATTATCATGAACATCTATAATTACTTATTTATTGTGGACTGACAATAGTTGTTGTATGTTGTACCACTCATGACTGGTTATTTTTTATTACTTTCTATATTCATATTATGAAGTATTTTTTATGATGATAGTGATCAGTGTTATATAATGTAGCATGTTTCATTTATAGTTATCACACTTGAGTATTTTATGTAATCTTTGAATATATTCTCATGGTGTAATCTATTTGAAGTTTATGTTGATAAGTTAAAAAAATATATCGTGTTTTCTATGTCAAACCCAACAAGGTTGTTGCATGTGGTTTCAAATTTGTGGCTCAAACTCTTGGACTTAATGAGTCCATTAGCATTTTTGTATCCTTTTGTTTATCATAAAGGAGAATAGTGAGATGTTTATGGTACATTGAGTGTGTATTTTAAGAGCATTCACACCCTCTTAGAGTTGTTAAAAGGTTGGTTTATGGAGTTTCTCAATGGTGATGGTTGTAATTGATGTTTGGAAGGAGAGTGCATAGCATAGTTCATGAGATGTGAATATGATATCCCTACCATATTTTGATCACTTAGATCAAACACCTCAAGAATGATTACATCCTTGTTAATCAAATCACCTTTGTCATTTGTGTTTTGTGTTGTTAGTGTTTAAAAAAAATCATGGGATGCTTCTCACTTAAGTATATGTGCATTATTTTTGTGTCTTATATACACTAATCCTAGATGTAGGAAAGCTTATAAGACCATTTTAGATTGGCACCACCTAGTGTGATGGGAATTCTCTTTGTAATAGAGTGTAGTTATCTTTATTGAGGACTCCATTATGTTAGGGGTTTGTTTGTGTATTGGCACCCTTATGTTGTGGTAGATTATGAGGAGATGTCTTCTCTCATATCTTTCATAGAGGTGAGTTGTTACCTCCTTTGACATCATTATAAGCTACTGAGAGGATTCATATTGTCATGATGTTGATTTAATGTTTCTTTAAATAAAAACTTGTTTCTGAAATGTTCCATTGACCTTATTCCCTTGAGTTCATGGGATAATGTCTTCTACTTCTTATTCAGATATAAGTTGTATGATTGGATGGATTGATATATCTTTGTGGTTAGTATTTTCTGTCTGGTTGTGGAAGCAAGTTATGGTAATACTCTTACAAGTTTGGCAAGTAGGAAGTGATTATGGCAACTTGGGTTGTGATGTTTTCTTTATACCATGTGAGGGTATTTAAAAGTTTTGTTATTGAGATGTTAGTTCTCTACTTTCCACTTGTGACTTTTTAGAGTCATACTTTCTAGTGCTACTTTATCTAATCTTGTGAACTTTGACCACATAGAGTGGCAAACCTTGAATTTATATTGGTTCTAGATTAAGAATTATAAGTTGACTATAAACATTATGTTATTATATACCCTTTATTAGATTGATATTATTCTTATCTTGATTAAAAATATGTTTTGATGGTACTTTTATGTACCTTTCATCAGAAGTGAGTAGAGTATAGGATGAACGGAACATCTTGTTAGTCTAAAAGGGTTGAGAAAAACTTTTAACTTGTTGTGTACTAGCCAAGCAAGAAAGGAGATATTGTCTCACTTGTAGCCTTTTTAAGGTTTTAAGGATGGTGTGATCCTTTGCCTTTGTATGTTATGTTAATTTTAACATTATTTCCTCTTGACTATGGATATAATAGGATAGGTTAAGCTATGAGATATGATACTAGTTATGTTTGGCTAGTGGCAACTTAATACAATTATGAAATGATTGTATAATTTTTTTGGTAATGTATGTTGGTACATCTATAATTATTTATCATATGTTATTATTTTTTATGATATGTTAGTATAGAATGGTGATTCATTGAATATTGTGCTCATTCTGGAGATCATTAGGTCATGGAGTGGTGAATTAGGAACATGAGTACTAAGCGATAAGAGTGGATCCTACTTAGTCTCGCATTGACTTGGTAGTTATTGAGTTTGGATCTAATAAAGGGAGATTTTTGAATCCAACATTTGATAGATGGACTCGTCAAATTCAATTGTATGGTCATATGCATGTATACTATGAAATGATTACTCCTTAATTTTATATACATTAAAAATGTAATATTTTAAGTTCCTATTTATCATCATACTTGTTAGGAGCTACATGGACTAGCAGTAGTATTGACATGTTATACTTACCCGAAGCTACATGGAGTAGTGATGATATTAACTTATTCATAACATTTTTTCCAGGTTCTCTAAACATATTTCTTCAGAATGAGAAAAACACTCTCTAGATTAGAGAGATGTGCAAAGGGGATGGAAGCTTTTGCGGAACTCTCCTTGGCCATTTGTTTTTCAATTTTATGATAACATCATATGCTTTTGGAAAGTCAGTAAAATTTTCACTGAGATATGTGGGACCCTTAAAGTTATTAGAAGTGGTCAATCATGTAGCATATAAGCTTGTCTTGTCAGTTCTAGACCCCGGGGTGTTCATGATAGAACCAATCAGAGTGACACTCGCAAACTTTGTTTATATAATAGAGAGATGTCATAAATAAATTTCTTATGGGACCAATACTTTAAGAATAGTACTATTTGGAAAGACTATGATGAGTTTTATAGGTGAATTTAACATTATTTGATTGATTTACTACTATAATATTATGTTATTTTTCTATTAAATGATATTTTTAATTCAAAACTTATGTTTGAATAAGAGTCATCTGAAATGATGACTAGGTTTAATGGGGAAGGATGTTACATCTCGATTTCTTGATAAACAAACTATTTGATTATCTATGGATATTTATAGTTGACAAATTTGATATGGTTATTTTGACTAAATTTTGAGATATATGTTGTTATGGGACAATTGAATATTACTTACCTTACATGATTACATTGTTATAAGTTATCCGTAGTGTATATGTTTACATTATGATCATGTTGATTAATTATGTTAGTTATATTTTATGATATGTGTGTGTGTGTGTGTATCATGTTGATATGGTCTAAATACCTTTTTTTTTTTAAGTTGATGCATGAGAAGTCATCCCTCAGAGCGTGAAGGAAGGAGAGCATCATCAAAGAGGGTGATATAGATAGAGATGTCAGAGGATGACAGATAAAGCAGCTAAAACCCTAAACACACCAAAATAGGTATCACACGTTATATGCATAATAAAGTGGTTACCATAATGTGTTTTGATGTCATTTGCATTAGTTAGTCATTATACATGGTTTGCTAGCATGGTTAATGGTTTTATGAAAATATTTTTGCATGATTTGTATGTGTGACCATTAAATGATACTAGAGATTTAATTTATATAATTAAATTTAAATTTAGATTTATTGGTTGATTTATCATTAATCCATCATGGCATTAGGAGATGATAACTTAATTAGTGTTAAAATAAATAAAAATTAGAAATTTTTAATTAAGTGAAAAAAAATGAGAAAAAAGAAAAGAAAATAATAAACAATGATAAATTAAAAGAAATAGAAAGTTTTAAATTCAAAAAAAAAAAAGTAAGATATTCATAAAATAATTAAAAAACAAAGAAAAATCTAAAATAAAATAAAAAGGGAAAAATCTAAAACAAAAGCTACGCCCTTTTCATAAGGGAAAAAATATATAAAAAGAGAAGGATGCAATTAAGAGAGGGATAAAAGGGAAGTTAGAAGAAAAGCATGGAAGTAAGGCAGTAATAGGGGGAAAAAAAAGAGGTTTTCTATTAGATATCAAAAGGAAGCTTTCTATGTAGGCAGTCTGTGAAAACCCACTTCCCATATTATGTTATTATTCGTTGTGTATAATTGCTTGATATTATTCTATATGATGTTTATTGAAAATGAAATATATGTTTATCTGACTTTATGGTTAATATGACATACAGTTACCCTTACAAAAATAATGAACCAAAATAAAAAGAGATAAATCAAACCATTAGTTGCCATTGATAGTTTAGTGAATTATTATCTATAAAATTAGTGTCCATTTATTAGAACTAAGGCAAACTAGGGATTATGGATTATTCAAAACTATTTGATGAGTGAACCTGTATATGGCTATGCAGCGTAAGTGTTGTGATCTAAACTATAGAATATATAGTTAATATATATATATATAGTAATTATGAAGTGAGTTTTTCAATTGAATAACAGATATGGTAGGGTGATTTGGGTCCTGTGTTATTAAATTATCATACCAATCTATATATTTAGTCTTCATCAAGATGACTTGAATATGTGGGAAATTTTGATAAGTCTAAGGTATATCAGGTGTTAGAAACTATGAACTATATAATAATATGTAGGTAAACATTAGATTTGTTAGACTGTCTTATGGGCGGTGACCCTACAACAAGCATCATTTTAAAAGATAACTTTTAATAGGTGATCTAAAATAAGTCTGTAATAAGACTGAGTTATAGGTAATCATATCAACAATTTGAATATATTTATGGGCATCGATATAGTAGTTGATTAATAAAGTGATCTAGATAGTAATAAAGTGATCTGGTTTAGTAATAAATTGATTTGTTTTAGTTATAAATTGATCTAGGGTATTTAATGACACATATCATTCTTGTTATTTGGTTATAAATCGCTATATAACTGCATTATAATAGTATCATGTATTAGAATTCATGTTAAATTGCTTTACCACACCAACTAAAGAGATTATCATAGTTAATAAGTTAACCAATTAATTATAATGATAACATGTACTAAGTTATAAAAATTTTTATAAATCAATCTAGATATAGTTATAACATTTTTTAAGTGGCTCTATCATGGTATCTACTTCAGACTACATTTTTTAATTTGTATATAAGTATATTCTAAATAGTATTAATAGGTGTGTATGCAGTTTAAACTTATGTATAAGTAGATATACCAATGTTGTGGTAATACCTTTATATACTCAACTTGGACTCATTAATATTTAGCGATTAGATACATAAACACATGATATTTGATATGCTTATATAAAATGCCTAATATATACACAATCTATATTATAGTTATGTAAAACACCTAATATACATGTGGTATTATTGTA
This sequence comes from Torreya grandis, assembly GCA_037957365.1. Lineage (NCBI taxonomy): Eukaryota > Viridiplantae > Streptophyta > Pinopsida > Cupressales > Taxaceae > Torreya > Torreya grandis. Next base: position 2,517,725 of record JARHVA010000473.1, read on the forward strand.
ATATGCCTATGTACATGTGGTAATTTAAAACTTTTATATATGCATGTGAATTCAAATTGAGAGCTGTTGTAAATACCCTATCTCCATATTATTTTAAATATTCACCAACATGTGTGGCAATAGGAAATTTGAACAAAAATTAAGCTATGAGGTCAAAGAACATTTAAAATGCTTCATTTGTTCAATAAGTTTGAGAGCATCCTTACCATAGCCATGCATTGTGTATTATGCTTTATGTGCATTCCTATCAAGATGTTATGACTAGTTGAATTTATACGGACAAAGTCTTGTTATGACTCCATGAAATGTCATGTGGTGAAGGAAATGGCTCGCTATCGTAGAAATGGATGACTATACTATAATAAGTATGGAAAATAATAAATTCCATGTATATAGATGGCAAAGTTAATAATAATAATTTAATAACATAGATTAGACAATGATACCATCTACATACGTTATGTCTCTATATTAAGACATCTATCAGGAGTATTGACTAGGTCTAGTACAAACTTACATAACTGGTAAACATCATGTCTATATGAGGTCTAACCTTATAAAGTATGATATCAAATGACTTAATAATGTTCAATATGTGGTAATTTATCATTATGTGGTGTACTCCTAACCATGGAATTTTATTGAGTATGTTAGATGTGGTAACATCAATAGTCATCTATTATTATAATTTTTAAACCATCTACAAGTAACGACACACATCGTGTTTGCATAATTTGGATGTCATAACAAAATTATATGATAATATGCATAGATGGCTATAAGAAACTGTGTAAATTTTTTAATGTAGTAAATAATGGTGATCTGATATAAGTATAAATAGTCTATTGCTTATGATAATCTATTCATTAATATCTTAGGAGTATTAATATCTTTAATAGATCATCAATATATTTTATGAATAAGAAAGTTATAACGATTAAGTTATTGATCAAAATTCTAATAACTATTGAACTTTGAAAACCATATATTGGTAATAATTTTTATGTGAACATAGTATGAGTAAAATTAATATATATGAGGGTATTCATATAGAAAATATATCTATACATGGATTTGGGTATTCATATAACTTATCACATATATAGGTGTATTGGGTCATATGCCTAAAATCCATAACTAAATGGATGGTTAAACTAAGTCAAGGGTCTCATCGGTATTGAAAAGTATAAACCATATGAATACAGTCTCCTATAAATATAATGAGTTATTTAAATGAAATATTTTAATGAGTTTATGAGTTATTTGATTCTCTATAATGTTGGCCCAACAGTTGCCATTACACCAAAAGATCAACCTGTTAGTGCCCGATACAATGACTAGAGTTAATAGATCCATGAGAGACAATTAAACCATGTCACGAACTCGAGTGTTGTACTACACAACATAAGGAGACCAAGGGTGACACCTTGCAACAATCCCCCAATGCAAGTGATGGATTCAAACCCGACACCTTTGGCTTTGATACTAATTGTTGGCCCATTGATTATCATTGCACCCGAAATATTGACCTGTTAGTGCTTGATATAATGGCCAAAGTTAATGGATCCATGGGAGGTGATTAAACCATGTTGTGAACCTAAGTGTTACACTGCATATCACAAAGTGGCCAAGGGTGACACCTTGAAACATGCAAATATTATGATTAACTACATAGAAGTAGTATGTACATAAAATTGATGGATTGTATTATTATTTCTTGTACTAAATATTTGAATCTACCTATGAAGATTAGTTTATGCAATCTAAAACATAAGATATGCTCATTTATATAACCTATACTTGCTTGATTATTATTTGTGATTATGAGACATTTGGTTCTCAAAATTATAATTTTGGATGTTTGTAGTTGTGCTCATAAATAATGAACTATGATATTATGCACTGTCATAGAGAATATTTTAGTTAAAAACTATATTATGAATGTATGTTATCCCCAGGTAATACAAAGTATAATTGTTATATCTAGACTCACACATATATTAATGGATTAAATGTATATATGTTGGATATTACTATGAATAACATGTTTTATGGTAGTTATTAGGATATTATTTGTGTGTTCATACAACTCTTGTAGTATAAACAAGGCTAGAATAGAATATTTTATGTTGTGTGAATTAAGACTTTCTTTGTTATGTATAGTTTCTTGAATATAAGCTTATGTTTTTATGGATTTATGACTACTTTATTATGATTGATTATGTAAAATTAGTAATTATTTATTAGAACATTATACTATGATAATATGGGTTATCATAGGTTGTATTATATTTGTAAAATATTTATAGTAATTAAAAATTGTAATTAAATGTATGTTTTATCTGGATGGTATAAATAGTAGTCATTAATCATATTATGAGATAGATAATAATGTGAGATTATTTCAAACGTTCAATGGAATAAATGTATGGTGTTAGATTATCCTATGGTTAGCATGTTATGTGATATGATTTTTATTAGGATGTAAATTGTATGAATCTTTTAGTTATATTATGTTAACCAATCTCACATTATTGATACTGAGTAAGTAGTGAGATGGGCTTCACTAGCTTACTAGCATCACAATGCCAGATAAAGGCAATCTGATCAAGTGGTGTGTATGAATTTTAATTGATCTATAGATCACTATTATTTATTATTTAAAAATTTTGGCCAAAGTTATGTTTAGTGAGATATTGTCATTTCATGAGTATGACTTACATGTTTGTGTGATATCTTGCAATATAACAAATTTATATGATACACCACATGTTTAGTTTTTAAAAATCATACAGCATAGGGGTACATGCTTGTCTATAGATTCATGTACCATCACTATATACTCATGCAATAGGGGAGGACCATTCCCTGATGGAATTAGTGAATGGGATCATTAATTTGTGGTTGGTGTGGAAAATCACTTGGATGATGCTCTCCCTTCCCATGACAGTGTTACTTTTGAGATGACACTTGAGAATGCTACAGATACTAGAGAGTCTAGATAACTCATGCTCTGAGGATACATGTATCTTATATAAGTACATTATATTATGTTGTATTTATTATTAGAAACATTATCATGAAAAGTAATAATTACTTATTTACTATAGCTTGATAGCAGTGGTTGTATGTTGTACCATCTGTGGCTAGTTATTTGTAATTACTTTCTATATTCGTATTAGTGATGTGTTTCTTATGATGATAGTGATCAGTGTTATATGATGTATCATGATTCATTTATAATTATCATACTTAGAGTATTTTATATAGTCTCTAAATAGATTCTCATGGTGTAATCTATTTGAGGTATATGTTGATAAGTTAAAAAATATATATCACATTTTCTATGTCACACCCAATAGGGTTGTTACATTATTGATAACATTCCATGATAAGTACTTAGACCAATATCATTATATGTGGCATTAGGACCCAAGATGATGACCACCCTATTTTAGGCCATGCATAATCATTTACATTATAACCTAATTTTGGGTTGTCCTTGGATATATGCTATGGAAGCAATACATCTACACTGCATAGATGTTTGAAATTCATACATAATGGACATTTGTATACGTGTCATATACACAATAATCCATTAAAATATTTTGAAATGACACAACCTAATAATGAATGTAGTTCACAATCAAATTTTATGCATTATTCCATAGTACCTCCAATACATATTATCCCGACAAATAAAATCCATACATATTATGTTGGAAATTGAGTAAACACAATGATAAGGAGCCAATTATAGATGTATCAATTAAATAAAATCTATAAAATGAATCACAAATTCATGTTAAACAACCAAATAATTAATATTAGATATGTCCTTATTTATTAATTCAAAAGATACATATCATGTATATTCACAGATAATGATGACAGTAATGATGATGATAATGAAATGCAAGGGAAGATATATGATTATTTGGAAAAACAAAACTTTACACATATGGATCTGAATGAGAATTTATCTCATAACATGTTTACACCTATCATTCTAGGATAATATTAGATCAATTCATATATAAAGAATATGGATAAATCAAAGGTTCATACTCAAGAACAATCTAAAGAGAGCAAAGAAAAGATGATAACTCAAGGAAATTGACATAATGAGAATGTAAACAATTTTTGTAATGTTATCTCACACCATGAGCCTCATACGCTAAGTGCATCATTGTGACAAACCTTTGTAAAATCAAGCATAACTAGGGCACAATAAAAATTTTACACTCTAGTGTATAAGAGTTTAAAGCATATTTAATAAATAATATGGAGTTTATAGATGCAAATACTCCCATATAATTACAAATAGTGAACATTAAAGATAAACCAATTTTCATATTATAAATGTTACTTGATAAAAAAATTGATTCCACTAGCTACCAACAGACATAGAGCTATGGGTTGTTTATCACATTAGGAAGGCAAAGAATATTGCGATTATCATAGGATAACTAGGCATGAAATAAATAATTGTGCAACAGTGCAACACCAAATTTTAAAGTATAGGAATGAAGGGATCATTAAGGTAATGCAAAAAATAATCATTAATTAATTTATAGAAAAATTCATTACACAAATAAAGCACGTAGGAGTTACAAGCATCCAAGACAAGAAATCTTGACTATTATAATATGCATTGAGGGTGACTAATGGAGATAGATTCATAGTGGTTAGGAATAATACACAAGCATGGGTAGTATTACATTCTTATAACCGTTGGGACATGAAATTTATGAATGGTAATACATTATATCTTTTTAAGGATCATTCATACATATTATGATACCAATTAATTATGGGCCAAAGGTCATTGATACATTCATATTAGTATTACATCCTACCATCCAATTGAGGGCTAAACTTGGGCATAAATAGTTAAAACAGATGCAAACTACAAAAGATAAATAAAATTGGTACATCACCTTCTTATATGAAGGAAACACAATCAAGATTCGACATGATGGTAAAAATTAGAACCAAAAGGGAAATGCTTCAAGGATAATTGAAACTACACCACATGAATGAACACTATCATACACAATTGAAAAAAATGTAATACATATTAACAATATTTGGAAAAGTGTAAAAGAAAAGGAAAAACTAATTGACACAAAGTAGTATGATGACAATTATGATAATGACTTATATGCATTTACTCTAAATTTAATAAATATAAAAAAAATTAAAAATTAAAAATAAGATCTAAGTAGAAAATATTTGTGAATTATTACATATTTTATTTATGTTAATTATCACATGTTTGGTATATTATATATTTTTCTCATACACACACGTATTTCATGGTATATATGAGTGAGATGTAGGACATATAATCTATAAATGATACATGGATGTATAAATTCATGACATTACTATGCCCACATGTTATGTCAATGTTGGGGACATCTTTTTCCATGGGTCACATTGTTATCGATTATATCTTTCCATGACCTTTCTACTTATCAAGTTCAGCTACATTGATTGTTTACACATGCATTGCTCTTACTTATATTCTTTACAGTGCTACATTTCATGGATATATTATTTTTCTATGTTGTGACTTTGACATAGATTGTGTTTTATCAAAATTTTAATTAATAAGTGAAATAATCCTAATTCAGATAAATTGGATAAAATATAACAAAATGTTGCAAATAGACTTTTGAAAAGTAGAATCAAATCAAAAGACTAAATTTTATAAAGTAAAAATAAAATAAAGAAGACTAACTACAAATGAAATGACAAAATTAGTTTTATGTTTGAGATCTGACTGTGTGAAGTTGACAGAAGTCTAAAACTAAACAATATGAACTAGATTTCTAAGTACCTAGAAGATATAACTGAAACTGATAGATGTCAGAATCATCTAATTAGGGTCAGGAATGAATACCACTACTAATCTGAACTAATCAATATTAACCTCTACTAAAAATTAGGAAATTTGGGTCATGATTATTTACAAATACTTAAATTATCTATGTGTGTGTACATTTGACCTTTAGAAGTATGTATAAGACCTATAAATATCTTCTTTAATATTGAACACTAATAGGGCTTGCAATGACTGAAAACCTATAAATAAAAAAATAGGGGAGTTTAATAGGCTGAACTAACCTTATTCATTCTCATGATGACTAAACGTTGCTGACATATCTAAGACTTTGAAGAAGGGAATCAAGCCAATGTAGTTCTTCCACTTAGTAAGCTTTGCACAATTTATCTCCTTTGACTATATGAAGACATCTAGGTATGGCTTAAATATTTGATCATGATTTGCTTTAGATTGGATAAAACATGATTTTAAGTTGGTAGATGACTACTTCAAATGATTAGAATTATAATTGGGAAGAATAAGTAATATTTTCTCAATGTGCAATAGTTTAAGTATGCATATGTATTAAAATTACTAAGTGATAGAATAATTCAATTAAGTGTGCCTTTACATCAATTCAAAAGAGAAAAACTTCATGCTACATATCCTAAAAATATGGATCAAACTACAAGTAAGGGTTTAAACTTGAAAAGTGAGTATTATAAAAGTTAAGGTTAGGATCGATCCATAGGGGTCAAGATCTAATGCCACTGTTGATCTAACTAGTCGATCTTATCCTACAAGGAAACATGTGAAATTTGGGATCTATAATGTTTGTACAAATGTTTAGAGGGATTTTTAGTTTTTAGAACAGTTATGTAGGTGTCGAATAACAATTTAGAAAATAAATAGGTTTATAAAGGTGTTTAGGTAGAGTGAGGTGGTAAAATAGGTCCAAATTAAATATTCAAATTAATTAAAATAAAATAGGGATAAAACTGGCATAATCAAGTATTCGTAAACAAATTTTAGTGACTACATTTACCCCCTTCATCTAAAAATGAAATTTCTAGAGTAAAGGATAAATAGTAATTTAATGTGTACAACATACTTTGCATTTTGGAGAAGCTCTAAATCATGCAAGGTGTTCAATGGAAAAACCTAAAGTAATATAAAAGTAGTTAATACTCATGTGAAACTATTTTTTTTAAATGGAATAGAATTTTAAATAATTAAAAATAACAAGGAATGATTACACATGTATGTGTCAATCTAATGTTACTCTTATGGCTTTGCTTGGAGATGATGATTCCTTGAAGCATTGGAGAGTTGGTGCTTCCAATGAAGCACTTGGAGAAGTTGATGCCTTAGTTGGGCAAATGAAGAATTTGAGGGTGATCAAGCCCCAAAATTCAAATATAATTTATATATAAAATAAAACTCATTGAGGGACACAAAAACCTCAATTTATGCTATTGTTATTTGTAACTCAAAGACATGAAATAATTTGAAATATATAATGGATTTGAATACATAATGCTAGATGGTGGTGAACCTCTAAGTTATGCATTATGCTCTTTAACTGAATCAACCACTGTAAATAGATTATAGATTCAATTGTCACTTTGTTCCTTTGTTCTTAAATGCATAATTAAAACATAATGAAAAAATATTCATGCTCCTACCATGTTTGTAGATATTAAGTAGTATAAAAATCATGGATTAATCTATATCATGCCCCCATTAAAAAATGTCAAATATGTAACTATATTGTAAATGTGAATTTATAAATTTTGTTCAAAACTTGTGCATGAATTTGTATCATGCATCTAATATTTTATAAATTTTTACTGTGTTCCTATAATGTGAGTGCATATGCATAGCATATGCTCCCATAATCTATGCCAATGATTGAATTTGGAACCATTTTGAAACTTTAGAATTTTATTATGTATTAAAAACTAATTTTTTATTTTAAAGATGTTTATCTCATGTATGAAAATCCCAATGAAATTCCCCCATTTTGAGATGAGGGAATTGTATCATGAAATTCACTCATCTAAAAAAAATTTAACTATATCATGCATAGTAAAATGTATTAATTGAATAATGTAGCTTATGTGAAAAATATGTCAACATAGTAATATTTATATCATTTGAACCATATATGCAACATATGAGCTAAGGCCTATAGAAATGTATCAATAAAGTTCATGGTAGTAAATTGTGAATTTATAACCTTATGCATTAGTAAGTGCATAATATGGATCATGACACTCATCAAACTTAACAAGCTCAACAAACACACAACAATCACAATTCCATACAATAAGGCCAAGAACTATATATAAGGGACATATTTAAATGTCGCATAAAAAAAGATTGCACATACAAGGTCAAGGGCCACATGCAAAGGACATGATAATGTCATAAAAAGGGACATTCAAATATCACATATAACAAAGGGACAATAGCCAAAATAAATGGATGTAATACCCCTATTTTTGAACCCATGTGCCCTTGTTGTCAGCATGCATTTGCCTAACTTATTGATCCTTCACATGTGTAAGAATTTAAATTTTGTTCGCTCCCTTATTTTTAAAACTTCATTTGCTAATAAATAATTACAATAATTTTAATTATTAAATGTCAAATCAATAAACCTAAAATTTTAAATCCAAATAAATTTATGAACTTTAAAAGGTTTTTTAATTTGTAACTTATGCCTAGCCTCTCTAGGAAGGCTATGAGAGCTATTGGTTAGGCCCTAGACTAGGGTGGGTGGATGTGCTTGTCTAAGTGTAAATTCAGATAATGTAAAATAAGTTATTGTTTAGTGTAAATGACCCTTGTGAATTTGTATAAAGTGGGTGGCTTGGACAAGTAAGCCCATATGGGCTTGCAAGGTTATTAAGAGGAAGTATGGGCTTGTAAGATATGAGGTGACTCTTGTAATAAAAATACCCTCCCATTTATTGGGTTGGGTTGAGAATATTTGGGATATGAAATTTAGAATTTATTTTATTTCTCAAACCTAGTCTTGTTTTGGTTATTCATTGGGGTTCATTTTCGTGGATGGATTTGAAATGGATAAGGAAAAAATTGGAGTTTGGAAACTAGAAGATTGGAGGTAAGATCAGTTATTATTTTTATTGTTGATGTTGGTAAATGATTAACAATTAATAAAAAAATTCTCTTTCCATCTCCTTGAATCTTAGAGAAATTGAAATTATAAATAAAAATGTATTCATTGTTGAATTGTATCGTGTTTATTGAAGAAATGATATATATCTCTCTCTCCTCTACTCTCTTCCAATGTGTTATTTGAATTTTGAAGAAAATTAAATATGAAACGAGATGTTTTTGGAAGTAAATATTCTCTCCCTCTTCTTAATATTTATTTTTTGAAATAAAATTTGTCCCTTGAGTTGTATAATACTCATTAGAGAAATGATAACTTTATTCTCTCTCCCCTCCCTCTTTCTCTTCTGCAAAAGGTTAATAGAGTTTAGCATTGTGTCAAAAGTAATCCTTTTAGTATAACAAAAGAGAAAATTATGTAATTCTTCATGTTGTAAAAAATGTGTTCATTTGAGTTGTAAGTTGGTTAGTTGAAATGATAATCTCTTTCTTTCCTTGAGTTATGAAAGCTCAAATGTAAAAGTATAAATTATTAAAATCAGATTTGGTTATGTTACAAAGAAAGATTGAATGTGTACTCTTTGACTAAATAAAATACCTCTCCTTCACACTCTCCCTCATGTATACATATAATATTTTTAATTTTTATTGATTACTGACACTTTGTATCATGCAGGAACCCATCGAGTCTCCATCTCTCTGAGTGCACGCCTTAAGGGATGCACCAGGAAAGGGGTGGGAAAACCATTGGTGCTTTTGAAGATTTTTGTCCCTTTTTCCACTTTCCATCTACACACTTTTCTCCTAAAACCATTTACCCTAAGCTTACTCTTCTCTATTGTACCCATTCCAAACATTTGTCATATCATTATTCTCTTTTTTCTTGCCTTGACTCTCTTTCACCAGTTGATTGTACTAGGTTGATTAGGTCAACCTTGTACAATTTTCATCCTCTAATTACTATATAGGGTCTATTAGGTTGACCCTATATTATTTAGGGATATTTTTGACTTGGAGTTGTATTAGCCCTTCAATCGACCTAGCTCAGGACCTAGTGATTTATCTCCTGAAAACATGTACGGTTGATTGGGACAACCCTATATAGCTAACATATTTGGAATGATTTAGGGAAAGATACACCTATATATACAAGTTCATTTCCAACTATTTGATAATATATAGGTGAATAATAATAAGTTCAAATGAACATCTGCTTATTGATAATTCTACTTGAAGAAAAGAGCTTAGGGTTTCATATGATCTTGTCTTGTGAAGAAGTCTTTTAGATACATAGATAAGTTGTGTATCTTAGAGATGATTTGTATTTATTATCCTTACATATCACAATAATATCTTTTGAATCACCTTGGCCAAGAGAGATATTGAGGCTCGGTGGGTTCGTCTTCAAGGTAAGTATTCCTAACTTTATTTTTCCTTTGTAAAAGTAGATAGATAATGCAGTTATTCTTCCCTCCGATGCATTAAGATTTCATATACATTAACGTGAGTATATGTCTTCTATGCATGTTTATTTTAGTTTTTTTGGTTTATAACTACCACTTTGTGCCACAAGCTTTGGTGAGCACTAGATTAGATTTACTTTCTTATTTATTAGAATAGAGTGAACATTAAACCTAGAACTCTTTTAGGGTTGTTACGTGATTGTGTTAAACTGTAGGCTTTGGAACCATTTTTGACATGGTGTATTATGAAAATTGATCCCTTAATATATTCTAATAGATCCCAATATTGGTCATGCTCTTTCTTAACAAATGTATTCCTAATCGAAAGTGTATGCATGCTCTATCTTCTCTGAGCCAGGATTGATTTATAAACATGATGCATTTTTGATTGCATACATTCTAGTGTGCCCAATGTGAAATAACCCTTTAAAAATTTGTTCACCTTAATTCATTATTTTTTATCATATATTTTCCATACTGGGTCAACTGCATCAACCCAGTTCTGACTTCTTTACACAAGTTTTCAGGTACAGGCTACTAAATCGATTTAGATGACCCAATACATGTTTTTAACTTTTTAGACTTCTAGTCTAGATTACTAGGTTGACCTAATTGACCCTATACTTTTTTAGACATTAGTTTCAATATACTAGGTCAACCCAATTTACCCTATACATTCTAGGCACTCAATAACAAGTTTCTGCAAAGCTTGATCGACCCAATCGACCCAGTTAGTAGAATTTGTAAGTATATATCAAGGTTCTTGAATAATAATCTTCATTCTCTACATATTTGATCTACCAAGGTTCCTTTATATCTCTTTGTCTCTTTATTTACAGTCTTTCCTTTTACATTTTGTAGTTTTTAAATAGCTCCTACATAGTCAATTAGATCGACCCTATTGACCCACTTATGGTTCTATGTGTTGTCTAAATAACTAGGTCGACTCTACCAACCCTGTTCATTTTAAGACCTTGCTTATGTAGTATGGTTATGACCCTATCGACCATGTTCTATATTATTTTCATATACTATTGACTATATCGACATTATACCTTATTTCAAAGTTGGAATTAACCTTATATGCTAGTAATTAGCTCACACTTTATTTTATTATTGCTTACATGCTTACAATAGATCACATAGGTTAATTAGGTAGTTTTTCAATAAATCATTTAGTTTCACTATTTTCTATTTTATGCACACACAACCAAATCATAAAAATCTAAACAAGCATTTTAATATTTGTCTACCCAAGGCCAACCTACTTAGATTTCATCACCAAGGGGGAAGCCGACTTGATGTTCTGGTCAAGTATAAAGCATGGTTAATGATATATTTTAGCTAAGCACCCAACACCCTTATCAATATAGTGTGTGAATTGAGTATGTAGGCCCCAATACCAAGCCTGCATCATTACCACTATAGATCCCTTTCAACCCAAAATACCTGAAACTATCCATAGATTGCCTTCTAGTTCCTTGCTTATAACCAACTTCCCATCACATTTAAAATCATATTTTAATAATCTTATAAACATTTGGGCTATCTAATTAGTTATCTATTTAATTTCTAAGTTGATTTCTTGCTCTTTGCTCAATTGTATTTTGTATTGTAAAAACTTGCATTAACCAGCAGTTGTGCAAGGTTTTGTGTTGTGTGCTTAAATTGGATTGACCAGCGTTAATCCACTTGATTAATTTTTCCCTTCAATTCTTACTCTTTAAATTACTTTCAAAAATTATCCTATTTTAATTCACAATCTATTATAGGTTTCTTGATTTTCCCTATCTGTTGTACTAGGTCAACCCTGTACTATTTATAGACCCTATTTACTCTTTTTCTAGCCTTTGTTTACTGTGTTGGATTGACCCAATTGACCCTTTACTATTTATGTCATTTCCTATTTCCTTTCTTTCTCATCTATCTTTCTTTCCTTTCATTATGGACTTTTTTCTTGATGACAATACTGAGTTGTAGTCAATAGACATGATGAATTTTACCAACCCTCATAGGGTCTCCCATAGACATAGTAGGGATCCTCTCTTGGATGCTAGTAATGTTCATATTGCCACTGGCATAATGAATTATGGTAACCCTCCTAATACCTCTTCATAATGTAATACTCTCTTCTCATTAGAAGACCAACCCAAATTAGAGTATACCGCAAAAATGTTCTTCTTTATCTCTAAATTTTCTCAAATTGAGGAAAAGATCCTTCTACTATTTACAATCTTATGATTAGTTGTCAATCTAAAGAGTCTCATTCACCTACTCCTACATTCTCAACTGGATTTGGGAGTACCACTTTCTTTGATTCTCAACCTCTTCCTTTGATTACGACCCCTTTTCACACCATGACCTATTCTCTCTAGCTTCTTCCACCTTCATGCCTAGTATATCCACTAACATGGTAGATTCTACATCTAGTGGGCCTCTCATAAGATCCACTATCATTAATCCTACCACTAGTGCATTGTTTACTACCCAAGATAATCATGCTACTAGTGCTTCTTTTCAATCATTCACTAGTTCATCTTTTGCTACACAAGCAAATTTTGCCACTAGTGCCTCACATTCTCATAATTCATCTCAATCTCTTGTCAACACCAATAATGGTACCCAAGCCACTAATACCACCTCTAATGCTTCTAATAATTCTAATTATCACATCAACTATTGTTACAAACACTCAATCAAATGAATACCTTTCAAGCTCATAACACAAATCAAATGATGAGAATACAAAACCACCTTCTCCATCTTCAAAATCATCCTCAACCAATGGCTTGTGGCACACATAACTAGAATGTCCCTCTCCTCCTCTTCAATATTCTCAAAGTAATGTCATTCCTCAACCTCCTTTGGTTAAAAACACCATTAAGCATAACCAAAATGAAGCTCTCACTACTCAAATTACTAACATTGATATAGGAGGTATCATACCTATAATTTCTTATAATGGATCAACTGATCCCACCCTTCATCTTAAAACATTTGGAAATATTTATAAGGATTGGGTCAAATTGAATGCCTTTTTTACTACCAAACTCTTTGCCAAAACTCCCACAGATGATGACTTGGATTGGTACAACCAACTTAAAACTCATTACATTACTTGTTTGGAGGATTTAGTGAATGCTTTAGTTCAAGAATTTCAAACTAGTGATCTTCCTGAAAACACTTTGGCCCACTTCATAAATTGCAAACAACTTGAAAATGAAACTGCTCAAGCCTTTGTTAAAAGGTGGAAAATTTTGTCAAATAAATGTGAACATAACATGGATGATGATAATATTTTCCATCTCTTTACCAATGCCCTTTTTCCTAAACTTTATTATCAAGTCTACACTTTCTCTCCATGTATATTGGAGGAGGCTATTAACCAAGATAAATGACAATATTTCCTTATGCATCAATTCTATCCACCCCAACCTCTGTGGGTCCTCATCTCTTAAGAAAAAAATCATAATGTTACCAATGATGGTGTTTCAGATTCTTATGACACCATTCACAATTTTCAAGTTGTCATTCCTACCCCTTCATCAAAATCAACTCCCCCTTCTCAACAATATACAAATCCTCGCTTATCTTCACCAAAAAACATTAATGGTCATAAACCTCTATCCTCAACTAAATTACTTAAGCATCTACCTAGACCTCTTCCATGATAACTTGACCCTACTCATCCTATGAAATCTTAGTATGATCCTAACAAGTTTTGTTGGTTTCTCTCTAGTTGGGGTCATTCTCATGAGACCTATAGACAACTTCATAATTTAGCTATGGAATTTATTCTGGGTCCTAATTTTGATCTTGATTCTATCATTCAAAAGCATCAACAAGCTTATGAAATTGCTTTTAAGGACTGTAAATCACATTAAAAATTTCAAGCCTTGAACCAAGCCAATGCTCATTTGGCTATTTACAAAGACATTCCTAATCATCGACCTATCCAAGACAATCAAGATAAATCCACCTCTTCCACTAATAATGTAGAAAGTATTTTTGAACCCACTTCTAAAGAGAATGTGGTTAACATTACTAATATGCGAAGGGTGGTTGATTTTATCAATTCCAAACCTATCTACACTCCTCCATCTATAACATATCATGTTATCCAAGATTCTTCTCCAACCCATTTAAATGAGTTGGGGCAAGATGACCTTATTACTTTTGATGATCCAATGTATGATTCTTCCTTAGATAACACTTCCCATTCTATTTCTTCCAATCTTTCATCATCTTATAACACTAATGATAATCAAATTTCTACTAACACTTCTTCTACCATTTCTCAAAATTAACTTGAACCAGGTATTTCATCATCACAACATAATTACAACCTTGTTCTACACCTTCTTATTATCAACATAAATTCCAATACACTTCGGCTCCTCCTTCCGAGGACCTCCTTAATCATTATGCACCTATTATAGGTTATGATGAGTGGGATCCCATTGTGGAACTCACTAATATCCATCCCAAATTCCATTCCTTGAGCTTATGAGGACTTCTCCACATCATAGAAACTATCGTATGTAACTATTATTCAAGATGAATGTCCCTCATCCTCCCCTAGTAGGATGGGAGGTAACCTTATTTGGATCCGAGGATAGTATATTAAAATAATGTGAAGAGATGTCTATCAATGTTGATAAAACCATGGACACTTCTCTTTCCTTAAAATTTATTATAGCTTCTATAATTCCCAATGATATTTTTCTTCATGTAGATGATCCTCCTTTATTCATTAGTGTTCAAATAGGTGATATCCAAGTTAAGCATGCATTGATTGATGAGCGTTCTGGCACCTGCATTACCTCTATCAACTTCATTAAGACCCTTAAATATCCTAAATGCAATCTCATGTCTACATGCAACACCTACCATGGATATGATAGAAGGAAAATGCCTCTTCTATATTGTGTGTGGCTTCCCATTATCATCCCACCTATCACTATTCACATGAAGGTGATGATCTTTAACTTTCCCCTTTCTTATAACATCTTGATTGTTAGGCCATGGACTCACTGTATGAGATTTATTGCTTCTTTCACCTGCCAATGCATTAAATTACCTCATAATGGAACCATTTATAGGATTTAAGGTGATACTAACCCTTGTAATTTTGAATATTTCTAAGATCGTGGTGTCTTCAATATTCCTACTCTTGAACCTTTACCCAACATTCTATTATGTGAGTCTCAGCATCTTAATTTTCTCATTAATTCAACTTGAGGTTACAACAAACATCCTGAACTCATTGGGAACATTATTTCCAGCCTCTTAGATTATGATGATGATGAGCCTGATGAGATTAACCTAAAGATTAAAACTTCTAATCTCTCACCTCAAGTTATGTCCTACTTCCTTGCAACCTCATTTGTGCAAGCCCCCTTGCGATGATATTACAGTTGTCTTGACCAAGACTCAAAATTCTATTCACCATAGTTCCTCAGAAGATAAGTTCATCCCTACTTATGTCATTGATCTTCATACCCCAAATTATGATGATGATTATTCCCTAGATGATCCATTTTTAGGTGGTCTTATACAGGCTCATGATGTCAAGATTGTATGTTATCATTCTTTTTTTATTTGAGTCTTTTCATGTATCTTCTTATATTCCTTCATTTATAGTTCATAATTTTAGTATTTTTCATCTTTATCGTAGGTTAGAGATGGTGCCAACACCTCTAATTTTTTATTACCCTCATAGTATTATGCTCATGGATTGTGTTATGATCAGGCCTTACCATTTTACTAGGTACCCTGATCACCATAGTTGGTTTACTCTTGAGCTTAGTGCAACCCTTATTAGACCTTTTATAGATCCTAATCCCACAATAGTTGAGCCCATTCTTTCTCTTGCTATAGTTGACCCTATTTTTGCTCCTAATATTGTTGAGCCTACCCCTATTTCTTATCCCATTGTTCCTTCCATTAAGCTTAGTTTTGTTCCTCCTCCATCACCACCTTCCCTTGGTGATGGTTTGCTTCCCTTGCTTCAGATGGATCTATTTCCCACCAAATGGGTTGATGAGTCTTCTCCAGCTTCTTCCACTCCTGTTACACCTCCTTCTATGAGTGCTTCTCCTAAAATCACTCACAAGTGTATATGTTGCTTCCATTGGATAGATAATCATTATTCTACCCATTATCACAAGTTGTGATAGTATATTGATACTTTGCATCCTTCATCTCCTTCCTCAAAAAAATCATGCCTCCTTTGAAGGTTCTACCTAAATATATACCTAAGTATGGTGAGGTGTATGCTTTATGGCACCAATGTGGTACCCATCACATTAATCATCATTGCATCCTTCAACAACACCTTAAGGATCACCTTATAGCTATTCTTGGACCTTATTCCATTCCTCCCATAGGTCATCCCCATAAGAAGGCTTCTCTTTCTTCTCCCATGGCTCCACCTCTAGAGATTCCATTCCCACCTGTGGACCTTCCCTCACTCTTACATCCATCTCTACTAATGATTCCTACATATCCCAGAGATTCCACTCCCACGCATTCTCCCAAACATCCCTTGCCTAATTTCCCTCCTCAGCATGATCCATTGAATATTCCTACTTTTTTAGTTGAGGAAATTAGAAGAGAATTCTTTTCCTAGTTTTCATTGAATATTGATGAGACATTAGCATTAGTTCGTATCCAACTTCATAGAGATTTATTTGATGTCTTGGATAATGTGTGTGGGTATATTTATCAATACTTATGAACATATGCATGGTGATTTTAAATTTACATATTGATTGGAATTGTGCTCTAATTTTATTTTTATCTCTATTATATCATTTGACACTATGTCAAATTCATATTTTTCTTATATAGTGATTTTACCTTTTGTACTATATCTTGCTTATATTGTCAGTTATACTTGCATATGATTGTCTTTCTTTATCATTGCTTTCTCTTTCTTTCTTGAGTTTTTCTCAAAACTCTCTTCTTGTGTCTTCATGATTGTTTGCTTTATTATCTCTATTTTTCATAGTTATTTGTCATTATGACTTGGTTATACCAACCTTGTTCCCTTTGGCCTTTGTCTCCTTTTACCATGTGATCAATTAATAAATAATGCATCTCATTATAATTTCCTTTCACCAATCCACCTTTGGATCTCCTTTTTCCCTTCTTTATTTTTTGCAAAATAAGCATATACACAGTTAAGACTTAAGATCACATGCTAGTTCATTGTTAAGCCTAAGTGTCCTAGTCAATCTTTATCTTTGGTTACTTAGCTTCCTTTAGTCTTACCCTAAAGCTCATTCATGTGTATCACTATATCTCTCGTGATTGGTAATTCCAAATCCATATGGAGGAGGAATCTTAAAAATCCATAAAAAGTTAAAATACAAATCATTTTAAATAAAAAGGAAATTAAGGCAAAAATATTCTTGAAAGTCAAATCACACTAAAAGACATGATTCAAAGCACATCTCCTTATTTTAGTCAAAGCTCAAACTCCACAGTTCACCTCATGATAGAGCTGAGGTCCTTTGGGGTGTGTTAGGCCAGTAGATTGGAAAAATATAATAAAAAAATATTTTGGTGATAGCTACTTTCTCACGTAAGTACCCAATCTTTGCAGTAGACCAATGGCTCTATAAGGGGTCTTGAAGAATGGGGAACACATCGTGTGAAGGTAGGTCCATTTTACCTTTTCTTTTACCAATATACATTCATGAGTTGATCTTAGTATCATGCTTATATGCCTACAAATCTTTGTGTCTATAGCGAATAGGTTTCCTTTGCATATTGATGGTCACTAGTCACTTAGTGTCTTCTCATGTCCTTAGTATGCCTCTTGTCTCATAAGTTCTTTTCATAAGATACCTAAGTCTTGATTTTTATACTCCCTTTTTAATTCCCTATATCCCTCATATTTCCTCTTGAGAAATATTGTTTTGTCTACAGATCACTTCCCTTGGGATCTCATTTGTGAGTTGCTTTGTAAGACCGTAAATAGGACCTAGTGTTCTTGAAAATTTACCACCTTTTTCCTTCCTATTACCACATCCTTTATTACCCAATTGTCCCAATTTTTCCACCCCAATGGTGTTCTCTTTCTGAGTTACAGTGTAAGACCATGGATAAGAACCGACATTCCTCACAAAATTTTCCAATAATCCAAGTCACAAATAGAATTAGTTGTGTCAAATATGAGATAAGATGTGATTGATTAAGAAGTTACACATCATTAACATGCTTCCTAGCTTGATTTAGCGTGTTTTATGCTTACTTCATTTCTCTTTCACTTTTATCTTATTATTTTCTGAGTGCATACAACCATTTCTTGAATTTTTCATACTTTCTAGCTTGAATTAGTATGATAAATTTAAGACTAAATTTTGCTAATTTTGTTTTTATCTTATATTTCCCAACATGATTTAGTATAATTAATTGACTTAATTTTTTTTTTATACCATTTATGCCCTTTTACATACCTCCCATTTTATTACATTGTTTTCAAACTTCCCAATGTGATTTAGTATGATTTTACTTATTTTAATTTGGTGCAAAAATCTTTCACTTTGATTTAAAAACTAATTATTTTTTTTACCATCCCTTAGTTATTTATACTTAGTCATTGTCTTGTTATTACATATTTCTCGACTTGAAATAGTGTGTAGTATATTTTTGATTGATTATATTATACCAATTCCTTTTTGTATGTTTCTTTTTACCCATGCATGTGTTCTACATAATGTTAGAAAAGAAACCACATCTCATATATTTCCTATAGCATATACAACAACAACTAAATACATGTGATAGAAATAAATATATCCAAAGTATCGACAACCACAACCATGATAACAACAACATATGCAATCAACATCAATATGCCAAAATGATGCATCATATATATATATATCATGAGTTTTTAATACAAGTACAACCATATATACAATGCTCCAACTTTATGGCTGGGCTCCATCTTGTCTATCTCATGGCCTACACACACTATCTATTGAGGCCTCGATCTAACTCATCTAAACAGTATGTTGTAAAGAGGCCATTCGATATCTTAGTCCCTTTACCTGTCCCTGTAGGTGTGCTACCTACGTCTATGCCTGCACCAACTGGGTTAAGGTCATTGTATGCACCTATGTCATCTACATCATTATAGCCAGATGTGTAACTCTCTCCTCTGTTAGGGCCTACCATGCTCATATCTCTTATGCACCCATCTCTACTAGTGGTTACATCCTCTCTCTCTATGCTCATATCTACCTCGCTACCTCCCTTATTAATCTAAACTAACTTACCTGAGCTGGGGCAAATGGTACATTGGGGTCCTCTAATGTAGAAGGGTCATACAGCTACATAGTCTCATCTAATATGTCATGGAGTGTTCCCCTCATAAGGGACCCCCATATCTCCTCTTCATCCTCAGCCATGACTACAAAATCACATTTAGATAGATATTAGATCACTATTATATCTCATAATATCTACCTATCTCTAGTCTCTATTTCAAAATAATAACTTAAGAAATATTTTAATCATCTTTATTACCTATCTCTATCTCAACCACTATGGTCTCACCATCTGCATCACCACCTAGCACAGTCTCTCCATCCACACAGCCTCCTAGCACCTCTTCTATAGGTCACCTCCTTAGTACAAATCTGACTATCTTGGCTCACATCCACCTCATCTTGCACCTAAGTGGCCTCTCTATCATCCAACTCACCTACTCGGTCATCAAGGATGGTGATATCTTTTACTCTCTCTTGCTTCTCCTACCTATATTGATTCCATGTCCTCGATGGTCATAGCTCATCTTACTATTGAGATGGTGGTGGTATCTCTAGTGCCACTACCTTTTTACCCATCGCCTCTCATCCTCATCTCATGATCACCCAGTCTATGGTCACTCATGATGTGGTCTGAGCATTAACCTCATCATTGGTGGCCATAATCCCCTCCTCCCCCATGGCTCTCTCACATGTTAAGCCCAATACTTAGGCATCAATATCTATACCACTAGATGAGGTAAGCCCATTTATCTTGGTACCCATCCCACAAAATATGGCTCTCTCCACTAGGTGTAATGTATAACCATCTTTATCTTTGTTGTATTTGGTGTAGCTATGTCTCAGCTCATCCATGTAGTCTCTATGTGCCCATATGGCTACCTCATTATGTCTATGCATCTCACTATCTACAATATTAGATTGCGGGGCATGACCCTTGCACTCAAGGTGACCTATCATTGACTACATGGGGTAACCCATTTAGTTAATACATGGGAAACCTCTCATATATCTAAGCCATCAGTAATATAATTGGTCATATTGAATTGTAACCTTTGACCAACACCTTATACACATCATGTACAAGCTAAACCTAAATGACAGAATCAATATCATATAATACTCATTCCTTTAGGATCATCTTACTCAAGGCTACCATGAATAGTGGTACCTTATCATTTAACTTGTGACATAGCACTCATTGTGTCATAAGCCCTATCATAGCTTTTCAGACATCCATAATCGGTGATGTATAGACATCAAATATGTTGACTCTCCTACCTACCAATATCATCTCTAAACTTGTAGCCCATATGGCTAAGTCTTTCCTCTCCTCCATATTATTTGGTAATTTGTGGTCATCGGTACTCCTACTATTGGTATCCCTAGGATGGCATGTACATCTTCTAGAGTGATAGCCACTTCTGCCATGTCCCCATCCTCCTCCCATTTGAAGGTGTTAGTCAATCATTCCCAACATCCTAGGAACATGACTAATAGATTAGCACTCGAGGGAATCTTGCACATATCGAGTATCCCTCTTAGGCCTAAAGATACTAGTCTAGCTCTATCTCTAATTTTCAAATGCTCTAATAGATCTGGTAGCTATGACAGGTCTACCAATCACTAGAATCTAGGTCATCTCTACAATTAGGAAATAACAAAAGATCTATTAGATCCTCCATGGCATGTATAATCACAATACATTATTTTTAAATTTCAATAAAAAAACAAGCTTAAATGTTTTAATTTATACATTTGTGCCTATTTTTAGCCTACTTGGTCCTTTTTGCCTTTACTTGGTCATTTCAAGCTATTCTAGCCTCTTTTCAGCCTTTTGCATGCATTTTCATACTATCTTGGTTCTTTAATCAACCTAGTTTGACCAAAATTTCCCTATTTTTGACTTGGTTGACTTAAAAATCTAAGTCAACCCTCTTGTTTTCCCCTCCCTAGTACTATATTATCATTCTTGACTTTTTAGATCAATTGGCAAAACTATACTAAGTTGATAGTCTGCAAAACATATAAGGTCGACACATACCTATTGGGTCAGTAGTGTGGATTCTACTCATTTTTAGCCTACTAGGTTGATTGTGTTATCCTAGTTGTTTTTCCCTATTGACCCCTTACATTTTCCTTAAAAAGTGCCTTCTAGCAGTTTTCTCCCTAATTCCTTCAAACCCATTTCATGTCTTGGTTTTTCCTACTTATAGAATCTAATTTAGCTTCATTATAACATCTAGAAATGCTAAAAAAAAAAATTAAATTAAATACACTTAATTCATTAAAATACTCCAAAACTAGCTTAAGATTCATAGTTGCATACCTGTAGTGCACTCGTTGTTGCTCTTGGAGCTCCCCCTCATCTAGCTTATTGTCTCCTCGCCATCCTAGCTTGTTTGGTCTCCACAGCTCTTTTTCTCTCCTTCACAAGTCAAAATAACAAATGAATTGTCTTTCTCCCTATTTAAAATCACCTTTTCAAAATTCAATCTTTTAATTATTTTCAGGCAGATTCCTTATTTTGATTATATCTTTGTTTCTATTCATCCATTTTTTAAACCATAAAATGCATTGAATTCATGATGACGTAGAGAATATTTTGCACTATCATATGCTTATCTTCCATACATTTAGATTTTTGGCTATTTTTTACACTAACTTATATAGGTTCACCTAGTGTTCTTCACATTGGACACCTTCACATCTTTTGTAGTCTACTTCTTTATCTACGACACTAAGGTAAGTAAAGGTATGTGTTTTTCAATTTTTTCCTTTCATTTATCTTATTTTTTTCTTACTACACTTTACTTAGCATTAGCGTTGTGTGTTATCATGTTCTATTTCCCAAAGTACCATCTCGTATTGCACTTATGTGATATGTGATGAGCTTTGAGTGGGGCATATGTATACACATAAATGTTTAACTTTGATTGATTACTAACACTTTGTATCTTGCAAGAACCTATCGAGTCTCAATCTCTCTGAGTACACACCTTATGGGGTACACTGGGAAAGGGGTGGGCAGACTATTGGTGTTTCATAAGATTGTTGTCCCTTTTTTCACTTGTCATATACACACTTATCTCTTAAAACTATTTAACCTAAGCTTATTATTATTTGTTGTACCCATTCCAAATATTTGTCATATCATTATCTTCCTTTTTCTTACCTTGACCCCCTTTCACTAGTTAATTATACTAGGTTAACTGGGTTGACCTTATACAATTTTTAGCCTCTGATTACTATACAGGGTCGATTGGGTCAACCATGTACTATTTAGGGATGTTTTTCACTTAGAATTTTATTATCCCTTCAGTTGACCTAACTTGAGACCTAGTGATTTATCTCTCGAAAGTATATATGGTTGACTAGGTTGACCCTATATAGCTGACATATTCAAAAGGATTTAGGGCAAGATCTACCTATATATACAAGTTCATTTCCAACCATTTAAGAATAGAGAAGTGAATAAGAATAAGTGTGAAATAACATCTACTTATTAACCATTCTACTTGAGGAGTAAAGCTTAGGTTTCCATACTTTTTTTGGAGATATGGATCTTGTCTTGTGGAGAAGCCTTTTAGATGCATAGATAGGTTGTGTAACCTAGAGCTGATTTGTCTTTGTTATCTTTACATACCAAAAAAATCTCTTATGAAGCACCTTATCTAAGGGAGAGATTGAGGCTCAATGGGTTCATCTTTAAGGTAAGTATTCCTAACTTTATTTTTCATTTGTAAGAGTAGATAGATAATGTAATTGTACTTCTCTCCCATGCATTAGGATTTCATAAACATTGACATGATTATATGTCTTCTATGCATGTTTAGTTTAGTTTTTTTAATTTCTAACCCCCACTTTGTGCCACAAGCTTTGGTGAGCATGATATAGAATAGAGCGAACATCAAACCTAAGACTTTTTTAGGGTTATTGCATGATTGTGTTAGACTATAGGCTTTGAAACCCTTCTTGACATGATATATTGTGACAAATGATCCCCTAATCAGGTCTAGTAGATCCCCATATTGTTCATGATCCCACTTAACAAATGTATTCCCAATCAAAAGTGTAAGTATGCTCTATTTTCTTCAAGCCAGGATTGATTTATAGACATGATGCATTTTTGATTGCATACACCTCAAACTAAAGTTTTATGGAAAGCTTGTTGTTACACTTCGATGTTAATAAAGATATTTTTCTTCACTTCATTTTACCTCTCCTTGCATTATGAAAATTAATATTTAATCCAAAATTAGTAATCCCTAAAATATATTTACAATTTTATACCTCTCTCGCAATGTTTTCCTTTTGGTTTAAAAATCTAGTAGCAAAATTTGTGAAATATAAGTATAGAAATAAAAAAGTAGAAATAAAATATAAGCACATATATCTTAGATAAATTTATGTAAAATACACCTATAGATATCATTCTCGGGGTACCTATTCCACTAATGTACCAAGTAGTCAAATAGAATTTATGGGTAATTAACCACTAAACCTACTTGGTAAATAAAAAACATTTAACATGATTAGTACTATTCAAATAATATACTATAACTATAATAATTTTATTAAAAAAAACTTAAAATTACTTATATAAAAAATAAGCCGTTTTTTATTTACTACAAAATTTCTTATAAAAACATTTACTATATCATAGTAAAAAAAATTATGATAATGAAATATTTTAAGGTTAAACCATTAACATAAATTACTCTCTTCTTTTTAAGTAAACTTATCATAAGATAGTAAAATAAAATTACTATAATGAAAAGAAATTTAAATTAACTAAATATTTAATAAAAAATTATAAATATTTTACGGTTAATAAAAAATGGGTGTGAAAACCTTTAACATAGAATTACTCTGAAGAATAATATTTTTTTAAGTGAACTTATCATCAAATAGTAAAATTAATTTATTATAATGAAAATCAATTTACGGTAATTAAATATTTCAAGGTGTTTTTAATGTAAATTAATTAAAAGTGGGTATAAGTTTTCTTTAATTTTGTTAACTCTATAATAATTAAAAGTTAACACAGTTACATCATTACGCCTCCCAACATCCCACATGCTATTGAAGGAACATCTATCGATGTAAAAATAAACATACATTTGATTCATGCAGCATATTTTAAATAAAGAAAGATTTATTTTTGAAATAAATCCATATATATATATATATGAATATTTGTATGTTTAATATAATCAAGATGGGTATATATATATATATATATATATATATATATATATATATATATTTCAAATTAAAAAAAATTGCTTGCTTTAAATATTTTTAACAAAATGAATTTGTTATAATAAAATAAATAATTAAATAAAATATATACTTATATATTTTATTAAAATAATAAAAATGTTGGGGTAGGGCAACCAAACCTCACCCCACCCCCTAGTTTTTTTAATGAAGGGGGGCATTGGCATAGTTGACCATCTCCAAACCCATAATAATGGGGAGGAGGCCATAGCTATGTAGATGACCCCAACCCCATAGTCAAGGAAGGGGGTGATGGTTATGCAGTCGACCGCCCAGCCCATAAGGAGGGGCAACAGCTACACAAGTCGTTGGCCATGGAAAGGGATCATATATATATGAACAAAAGAGTAAATAGATTTATAAAATATAAATAAAATCTATATTTGTAAATGCACAAAAAATTATGTGTATATATTGAGTTTTGTGTTTGTGTGTGTGTGTGTGTGTGTGTGTGTGTGTGTGTAACTTTCAAAATATTAGCGCTGTGTGTGTGTGTATATATACTCTCCTTCAAATGAACCATAGAATTAATTTACCTTCTTCTTGAGCTTCCTTCTTCTTCCTTCTCCAACCAAACTTGTAAAACAAAAAGAAGAAAAATGAGGAAAAATATTAAGTGTTGACTTTTATATTAAAAAATTAGGTAAATGTTAGAAACCTATATCTAGTGGTGGAGATCCACCCAATCTATTAGCAAGGATGTGACCCACCACCAATTAAGTGGTAATTTTATGATTTTACTTTAATAATCTAATTAATACTTAGCCTTTTTTATAAAGTTACTTTGTAATTAGACTTTTTTGGCATGCTTTTAAGGCGTGTTATGAATTAATTAACCGTCATATTTTTAGGTTTCATTTCTCTAAACTTATTTGAATGTTAATATACTGAATCAATCAAGTTCCAAAAATTAAATTTTAAAAATAAAAATAAATTGAATCAAGCAATACACTCTAAAATAGCCTCATGAATTGATTTTAAGCTCATCTAGAAATGAAGAAAAATAAATATATAATTCAAGTTTTTGTCAAAAATAAGGCTTAAAATTGTTTTTGTTAGTTAGTAAAATATACAAGCCATGAGTGAACAAATTTTAATCTTCTTAGAAATAATTGTGTTATGAATGGTGTTTACAAAATCAAACTCTCAATTATCTTTTTTTGACTCCAAAGTCATTTTGAATTTGACACAAATAAATACTTAAATTTGTAATTTATAAAATCTAAGACTTGGAAATATTTTCTTGTGGATATAAAATGTGGAAACAATTTTTAGATAAATTTCACTCCATTCAAGAATCATTAGTTAGGCCTAGTTTGGGAGACACTTACAGGGGTAAAATCCCTTTTTATTTTCTTGGTTCTAAAGTCGATTTGAAATCAATGTAAATAAAATATCAAGTTTTAAGTTTTATTAAAATAAAAAGTTGTAACCATTTATTCTAGCTTAAAATTATCATTTTTATAATAAAATAAATTTTATTACATTTTTTCCTATTTTTAGTAGGGTGATTCTGAAGTTAGTTTATGTAAAAATTTTGTAAGAAAAATTTCTAAACAGATATATCACTTTGGAATGGTCATTAAATTACTAATTTTTTTCACAATAAAAATATTCATGTCTTAAATGTGTTTATAATAGCTTAAAGAATAGGTTATTATAGTTGAATAAAATTATTGACCTTGTTTTAAATTTAAAAAATAGTGGTTTTGTACCTAGTTTACCCATCTTGGAGTTAGTGGGATTTGTGTCATTTAAGAGCTTCTTTGTTTGTGTAAGCACACAATTATCAAAATTAATTTACCCATTGAATATCTTATGCTATTTTATTCATGATATAATTTGAACCCTGGCCTTAGTTGCACCCTTTTAGGTCCAAAGGGTATCCTCTTAATAATTGGCTATAAGCATACTTTCGAAGTAGGGCTCACTTTTCCTACATGGACTGAGCAATTTTATCATGTGTACCTTTCATTTGTAGCCTTTTGGTAGTGCCTAGATGTATTTAATTCATCTAGTGGTCATGATGTTACTAATAAGAGGTAACTATGTTAATCTTACTCGTGTAACCTTGGTAAAGGCCAAGTACCTTCATGTTAAATCCAACACTCATTTAGGAATGGATGAACTAGAGTAAGTCTTGATTATGCATGTGATAAGATCACCATAGATATGTAGATAATTAAATGAGTAGGTGAAATCTAAGTTAATTAACACTTAGGTTGATCTCCATGATTGTGCATTATGACTAACCTTAGGTGTTATTGAAACATGTGCATGAACCACTATTCCCTTGAGTAATATTATGTATCTAAGGACATGATATATTAATGTATAGGGGTTAATGGGGATGTTGACATGTGTCACATGTTAGGACCCAAAAGCACCATTGATTACCTTGTACAAGCAACTTAATATGCGGAATTAGACCAGAAGTAACAAGTAACTAGAATTCAAAAATAACACAGAATATGAGAGACAATACCCAATTGTATTAATACTCTTCCAAAAGGAAATACAACAAAGAAGATGCCACAGTCTTCTTCCTCACATCTCTAGAGCTCACACACATCTAGAGCATAAATAGTAAATCTCTTCAAGAGCTCACTCTCTCTCTTACGGTCCCAACACACAACTCAAACACAGAGTTGGTGTTCACCTCCAACCAGTCAGTATCACTACTGCCAGTACACTGAGTATACAAACATAGTCAACTGAGTACACACCGTAGTCCAAGTAGATCCTGCCTGATCTTGCTCCCTGTTGTGTTGTTGTTACCTTGATCCTGCTACCACCTGCAAATCAACCTGGTTCTACACACCTGTAAACCTAGACCTTGCACACACATACACCTGTAGATCAATGATCTTACTTACCATGCAGATCTCTAAATGTGGCCATGCACACCTGCTGACCAAGATCCTACATACATGAATAATCCTTTTGATTCTCTAAACCAGCACCCATACTTGGCACTATGGCACTAGGAGGAACACACCTTGCTCTCTTCACTCTGAAGGAGCTAATTTTTGCTCTCTTAATCTCTAGCACAAATTAAAATACATCCCATGAGTCTATTATATAGATCTCATGCAAACAATAATTAGACATCTAATTACAATAATTAGATCCATAGCTCAAGTCTATAATTGGCCTCTTAACATGCAAACACCTGGTTCGTTAACTAATTATTTGTGAACTAGCAAAACTAGAATCGCACAGGTGACCGACGTCGGTCCCTGTCTTGCTAGAGGTGACCGACGCCGGTCGATCCCTGACTAACGTCGGTTGCTCTTCTCACTGTATATGACCGACGTCAGCTGATCAGACTAACATCGATTGCTCTACAACTCAGCAACCTCCTCCATGTTTGCATCAATGAAGCTTTTAGCTCCACAACCTAACAATCTCCCACTTGGACATAAATAACTACATTATACTTGTACCTGTACACCGTCTAATCTATTTCTTGGCCTTGTATCCCTCTTCAAGATCAATCCTAAAGACCACCCACCACACAACCTATGGTGCACCTCCTGTCATCCAAGTAACCTGCCACATCCAAACCTACAAACCCATGTAGTGAAGTCATGACCCTACATAGCATGTATACCTACTGTTGGTCCCTCTCAAATACCTGAGAACCCACTTCCTTGAATTGGCTCCTAACTCTCTGATAGCTCCCACTGCTGGGGAAAACTCAGGTCTATACTAGACCTCATGTGATTTCAGACACTGAACTGTCCAGCCCTTGGTGTGTTCCAGTTCTACATCTTGCGTATTGAACCTCGCTAACACCTAATTCACATCAGCTCCCATTGGAGACAAAATCAACCTGTGATCTTCCATGTCTCTCATGCCAAAGAATTTCACTGCTCCAAATTCCTCATGACATGCCACTAAACTAACCTTACCCTTAGCTTAGCAAAACCCTGTATGTCTAAACTTGCACCAAGCATACCATCCACATATAGTAACAAGATAATGTTGTGACCATCATCCACCTAGTAAGACAAACACAATGGTTATACTGACATTGACTAAAGCCCTGCTTTGTCATCCACTTGGTACCACCTGTCAGCCCTGTACCACTGTCCTGCAGCTTGCTCAAGACCATATGAACTGGCCTTCTGTCTCACGTGTCCATTCTCTCTATTCTTTAACTAAGGTATCCATTCATCTTTTAGTGCTTTCTTCTGGCTGGCAACCCTACCAAATCTCCCATTTGGTTTTGCATCTTATTCATGCCATGTTCCCACTGTTTCTTGGATCCTTCCTACTCTGCAGTGAGCAATGAGTATAAAGAAGAGGAACAATGAATTTGAGGCTTACTTACCCTTTTAATCCTCCATATGGGTGTTTGAGACTCCTTGACAGCTTGTTGTCTGCCCAAAATTTGTTACAGTGACCGACCTCAGTCACCACACAATCTGCATCTAACTGATGTCAGTTCCCATGTGACTATCCTTTCTACCAACGTTGGTTTTCTGACTGACATTGGTCTTACCTGGTCACCGACATCAATTTTCTGACTGACGCTAACAGCCACCCTACCTGACACCACTGGCTCTAGTCTGCACAAGATCGACATTGACACCTGTCTATTCGACACCGGTTCCCCATGACCGATGCCGATAATTGTGTTCGCCTGTGAGTGATGACTTTTTACCCGTGAGCTTTCTTTGAATCATACCCATGTCCCATCCACTGATCTCTATCCATCATCTCCTTCAGAAACACCAAGGCTTTCCAGTTCTTAAGTTTGTCAAAGACATCTGACTTCCTTTTAAGAACATGCATCTCCTTCTTGCTCATGTGACCAAGCCTACAAAGCCACGTCTTCACAACAGAAGAAGAATCAGTAATACAAGCAAGTAGATAAAGAGTACCTACTTTCTTACCACATGCTAATTCAAGTGCATCCACTGTGAGAGTTTCTGTGCATCTCTCATCACCCAACTTTCCTAAAGCAATTAGCCTTATCTTCAGAACCGGGACCTGCATGACCTCCTTCAACACCCATGTGTTGGCTGCCTGCAATTTCAGCTTCACTTCCCCTTTACCAATTCTTTGGCAAGGCACACCAGCTCCTAAATAAATCATTCCAAAGTCTCCAAAGACCTTAACATAGAAAAATACTCTATTTCGAGCTACATGGAAAGAGGCAACAGAATTTATAAAACAAGATTCTACTTTATCCAAGGAACATCCCAGAGCATCATGTGCAACAACACCTGTAACATCTGCTTCTTCAGTTCCTTCATGTTGATCTTGAACCAACCAACAATATTTCTTTACCTGCTCTTTCTTTCCATAACACCGTAATTGACCATTCGTGCTTTTCAATTCCTCCATTCTTAGTGTACTTTCTTCTACCATTGTTATACTCCCACTCAATCAGAAACCCCTGAGAGTGACCTGTAACCAAACACAAACCTACTCCCTGCAACCTTAACTCTGATACCAACTATCAGTGGTATCAAGCTATGAACCAACACCTTAGCTCTGATACCAACTGTTAGGACCCGAAAGCACCATTGATTACCTTGTACAAGCAACTTAATATGCGGAATTAGACCAGAAGTAACAAGTAAATAGAATTCAAAAATAACACAGAATATGAGAGACAATACCCAATTGTATTAATACTCTTCCAGAAGGAAATACAACAAAGAAGATGCCACAGTCTTCTTCCTTACATCTCTAGAGCTCACACACATCTAGAGCATAAACAATAAATCTCTTCAAGAGCTCACTCTCTCTCTTACGGTCCCAACACACAACTCAAACATAGAGTTGGTGTTCACCTCCAACCAGTTAGTATCACTACTGCCAGTACACCGAGTATACAAACATACTCAACTGAGTACACAATGCACTCCAAGTAGATCTCCCATGAACTTGCAACAACCTGCAACTCAAATGATCTTAGTTTGAAAGGAACTACCTTGCCTTCCTCTTTGCTCTTCAACTGAGTACACACCATACTCCAAGTAGATCCTGCCTGATCTTGCTCCCTGTTGTGTTGTTGTCACCTCGATCCTACTGCCACCTGCAGATCAACCTAGTTCTGCACACTTGCAAACCTAGACCTTGCACACACATACACTTGCAGATCAATGATCTTACTTACCATGCAGATCTCCAAATGTGGCCTTGCACACCTGCTGACCAAGATCCTACATACATGAAGAATCCTTCTGATTCTCCAAACCAGCACCCATACTTGGCACTGTGGCACTAGGAGGAACACACCTTGCTCTCTTCACTCTGAAGGAGCTAATTTTTGCTCTCTTACTCTCTAGCACAAATTACAATACAGCCCATGAGTCTATTATATAGATCTCATGCAAACAAAAATTAGACATCTAATTACAATAATTAGATCTGCAGCTCAAGTCTATAATTATCCTCTTAACATGCAAACACTGAGTTTGTTAACTAGTTGTCTGTGAACTAGCAGTTCTGGAACTACACAGGCGATCGACGTTGGTCCCTGTCTGGCTAGAGGTGACCGACGCTGGTTGA
Source organism: Torreya grandis (assembly GCA_037957365.1). NCBI lineage: Eukaryota > Viridiplantae > Streptophyta > Pinopsida > Cupressales > Taxaceae > Torreya > Torreya grandis. The sequence continues at coordinate 2,549,254 of JARHVA010000473.1, forward strand.
TCCCTGACCGACATCGATTGTTCTTCTCACTGTATATGACTGACGTCGGCTGATCAGATCGACGTCGGTTGCTCTATAATTCAGCAACCTCCTCCATGTCTGCATCAGTGAAGCTTTTAGCTCCACAACCTAACATCACACATCCCCCTTAGTTATTTATATGGGCCCAATATATTAGGATAATGGAGTAACTTATGGAATTAGTGTATTGGGTAATGGTCAACCTATATTGGGATTAATAGGTTACATATCCATTGTTAGTTAAATAGAGTTCTATATAAAGGAGATGATTATCATTATAAAGGTATCAAGTAAGCATTGAGTCTTCTATTATAAGAGGATATTGGAGGTTGTCCCCTCGAAGAGACATTGTGGAGTTATTCCTTCCTAAAGGAGTATCGTATGGTGTTGCCCTACCTTAAGGGTATTCTATTTATGTATATATTAATTATTTTAACATATTGGTCCACCAATATCTATTGTTTTGAGTTGATATACATTATATTATACATTATTTTTGGATATTATAAGTGTGGTTCATAACAAGTGGTATCAGAGCTTCGATTTGGGCAATTTGTGTGGGGCAAAACCATAGTTTTTTAGAATCATCCATATCTTTCAATCCATTGTGAATTTTTATATAATTTTTTTAATGGATATGAAAACTATTTCAAAAAAGTCTTAGTAAAAAAAATGAGCCTTTTTAATCAATTTTGAGGGAGTTATTCATATTTTAGGGGTTTTACTCATTTCATCATATCTTCCTAAATATAATGAAGTTTTTGGTGAAATTTTACTGATGCTATATCATAATATATAAAAAATATGAAAAAAATTTCAAATTTTTTTGACAATTTTGGAGTGAATTATTGTAATTTTATGTTTTTTAATATACTCACTCTATAAACTGAAATCTATGGAATTGTTTCACAAAATTTTTACTAGAGTTCAAGTATCTTCATGCAAAGATACAGTCAAAATTTGGGACTATTTTGATTAGTTTTGAATGAGTTATTTACATTTTAGGGTTTCATGAACCCTAGTTTTTTTGTGAATCATAAAGTTGCAAGTATTTTTAGTGGAGGATGATATTGATGTTAGAGAATGGTGGATCCTTTTCAAGGAGACTAATACTCAAACAATTTTGTGGTAAACACAATTATCTCTTTCTTTGTCTAGGCTTGCATAACATTGGTTTAATTAGTCGAGCTTCACACTAAAGTATTTTTCATGGGAAAAAATGGAACAGGTCTTCCTAGATCAATGGGATATAAAAGAAAAAGAGGATGAAGAAGAGGAAGAAAATAATAATGGTGATGAAGAAGAGAATGAAGATACTAAAGAAGAAAAATCAATGGAAGAAAATAATGATAATGAGGAAGAACATGCAAGTGAAGAAGAAGAAGAAGAATTGGATGATAAGGGTTCAAATAAGTTGGCTCTAAAGAAATCTGAGTCAATTTTTCAATTTCGTGGATGCATTCAAAAGAAGAAAGTTATTGTGTCCTTAAAACCTAACAAAAAATATAACTTCATTAACATGAATGTGACCAAACATCTACATGTTTAAGCAAAGAATATCAAGGAGGTTCAAACAGATGGTAAGAATATTTAAGTGTTTGAATATTTGAAGCTCATTATGGAAAAATATGTTTTACATTCAGATTTTTATGCTTTGGATATGGATGATGTGGATATGGTTGTTGGATATCCATGGTTAGAAACTTTGGAAACAATCAATATTAATGTTCAAAAGAAGTTCATGAAGTTTTGGTATAGGAAAAAGAAGGTCACTTTATAGGATATCATAGTGGGAAAGGCACCAATAATAGTCAAGGTAGATCATGAGGATGAGTTTGAAATAGGTGATGAAGAGCATGTGAAAGATTCAAATGAAGACATAGATGAATAAATAATACAATCAAATCAAAACACTTCATCTACTCAAGAGACAAAAGAACCACCAAAGAAAAAGGTGGAAGAGGTAGAAGAAAAGGTTGATAAGGTTAAAGTATCAAAAAAAGTTGAGGTATATAGACACCCACATCATCATGAGAGGAAACAATCATGGAACCATGGGAGGGAGTGTCATAATAACAAGCACATTGGCTATATAATAAATCATATTTATAATAACTATGGCTATTCATAGAATCTAGAGAATACCTACTATGGTCATGGATGGAATCAGAGTAGTGAAGTGGAATATGGTACATGGAATCACAAGAAGAATAATTATGCATAAACAACAAAGAAGTACAATTATGATCATGGATATAATTAGAGGAGCACAAGAGAATTTGGAAATAAGATTGGAGATATATCACCTACCAGGATCACTTACGGATGGCTAGATGATCGAGATTGGAGATAAGTGTGCAATGATTTGAAGCACACTCATTATTTGGTTTCTTCCTATGTTTCAAGGATGAAACATGTCAAGGAAGGAAGTAATGCTATGTATCTAGGGACATGATATATTAATGTATATGGGTTGATGGAGATTTTGACATGTGGTACACATCCCCCTTAGTTATATGGGTTCAATATATTAGGATAATGGAGTAACTTGTGGAATTAGTGTATTGGGTAATGGTCGGCCTACATTGGGATTAGTAGGCTACCCATCCATTTTTAGTTAGATAGAGGTATATATAAAGGATATGATTATCATTGTAAAGGTATCAATTAAGCATTGAGTCTTCTATTGTAAGAGGATATTGGAGGTTGTCCCCTCGAAGAGACATTATGGATCTATTCCTTCCTAAAGAATTATTGTATGGTGTTGCCCTACCTTAAGGGTATTCTATTTCTGCATATATTGATTATTTGGACATCTTGGTCCACCCATATCTATTATTTTGAGTTGATTTACATTATATTCTACATTATTTTTAGATATTAAAAGTGTGGATCATAATATGTACTCGTATTAATGTGATTTTTATAGTGTCCTTATTCACATATGTGTATTTTTCTATTTTATATCAATGTGGTATGATTATATGTAGATTTTACTGGGTAGTAAACCTTTTGATTCATGCATAAAGTAAGACTTATCCTATCTTGTTTTAACCTTATACACTTTTAGATATCAAATCAAGACATAGATATTATCCAAGAAATGTAGGCCATAAAATTTTGAGTATTAGTCTCATTAGATCACTAAAACATGGGTTCCTAGTCATGTTAGACTCTTGTTTGTGTTATTTGTTTTAATGCTGAAATAAGCATGCAAACTTGAGTTGTCTAGATATTTCACATTGTGTGAACATGTTGAGATTGTGGTTTTGTCATGTATTGGATGTCTATATCTCTAAAATCTCACTTGAGTAAGGTATTAGTTCTCTTGTTGGCTTACAATGCTAACTATATTTTGCTAATGGCACCTCAAGGAGAAGGCCATCATAAGTTTAAGGAGAACTACATTAGACCCTAATTCTATGTAGTGGATATGTAGGTTTTCTAAGTTATGGTGGAGGTATGGGGTCTAAGTTCTTCATGTTAAGTCAGAGGTGCATTATTATCATCTTTCATATGTGTGTGTGTATTTAATTAAATTTTGAGTTTGATCATCATGTAGTTTTCAACCATTTCAATTTAAATTTAGTTGTATTCATTTTTTTGTGTACCTCGAGAGTAGATTTATATGGCATTAGTCAAGACTCTCCCATAGTGACCCTTAAATTGGTAACCCTATGTTAAAATCATTGTTATTATGGCTTGATTCATTTCCCTTAAGTGTGTTGATTGGGTTATGTGTGAATGTTTTATGATCCTTTAAATCAAGAAACTATAATTCAATAATTCTTAATAAGGTGACTCATCCCTCTTCATCAATCAAGATATTACTAATTGATATATGAAATCATATTGATTTTATGCTCATACACCAATATTCTACTCCTAGAGGGGCCTTGTAGTGGAAAAAAATGTATTAAATAAATCATATAATAATTTTTTATGTCACACTTCAATTGTGTTTTGACCAAATCACATCAATTAAATGCTAAGCAACCATAGTGAATAAATAAGCATCGTTAAATTTTTTCAAAAAATTACATGTGTTTTGCGACAAATTTTTGGGTCTTGACAATGGACATATTCAAATGTCATCCATACAAACGATAATCTCATGGAGATGTTTAATCTATTGCACACAAGGGCCAAGGGCCATACACAATAGACAAGTAAGATGTGATCTACTATGTATAAATAATATCAATGGAGTATATAACTATAAAAATAACTTACACCATGCATATGTAATGTGATCATATATTATAAAATAGAATGTCCACATACACCATGTAAGATAGAGATATTATCAAGACATTTATAGATAATATCTAGTTTTGGAGTAAATGAGTCATAGAATGATAACCCTTGTAAATTTTTTAACCTATGGATAAGATGCCCCGAGTCTAGCAAGGCTATTGAATAAAGGCAAGTCCAACATCTTAATCCATGTGATATTTGTATGTTTTGCATAACCCTCATGAATACAGTGAAATGCATATGTGATTAAAAAAGAGTATGTTTTTGATTAAAAAAGAGTATGTTATCTACTAATCATGAGATACATAATAGATGCCAATGATGTAAACTAGATGTCTAACCATGCTTAAGTCCTAGTTTTGAATTTTTAGAATATTTTGAATGTTTTCGTATTTTTTGAAAATATTTTATTTTTTGGTACGTTTTGATTTTAAAAATTAGAACAAATGAATCTAGAAATAATCAAACATTCAAAAGTATAAGGAATGAGATAGTGATAAAAAAAATCCTCAACATGTGTCAATGTGAAGTATGCACTAAAAATGATGGTGTGGCCATGTATGAGCAAGATGCCCTCATTGTATGTGAATTGTAACTTTGAAAAACTTGTAGGACACTGAAAAGGTATGCAGAGGACTAATTTTACATTCTCATTTCATCTTATGTATACTTGTTAAAATATGTAACATGTATGAGCAATATAGCATATGAATAGAAAGATTTAACATAAATAAGCACTAGTTTGTATACTAAAACTAAGTGAAGTATCTGAAAATTAGTAATATTAAGGCTCTATGTGCTCATATTTCAATTTATCTAAACATTTTCATAAGATATGATTTACCAACTAAGGATGGTAATGGTCGTTGTTCTTATCCCTTACTGGATGATTTTTTTCCTTGTCAAAAAATTCAATTTCAATAGTGAAAACTATTTAAACAAAGAGATAAATGGTAGAATGTGGAAAAATAGATCACTATGTTGTACCATTTAAATCTGCAAAGTGAAAAAGAAGAGTTAATAGGCCAAAAACTCGATAAAATTCAAGGGTTTATAATAATTTGATCAAATCAATCATGTGAAAAAAAATAGAAGAATAACATGGATAATGAATAAGCTATGTACAATCATATTATTTTGATTTATTGAATTATTTAAAATAGTTTGTGATTATATTAAGTATAATATTTACTCAAATTCATGATATTCATAGGATTTTTCACCAAGTTTCCTTATTGTGTAGCTAACCAATAAGCCCTTGTACCCACTTTTTCTATAATCACAGATGAACCCAACCAATTGGGTTTGAATTTGCCTTTATTTTTCCTATCTTTATTTGTAATTTTTTATTTTCATTTAACACTAGATATCCCAATTGGAATTCTTGATTGTGATTTTTTTGGCCATATGCCCATTTGATATGATATTGATAGAATTTGAGATGTTCAATAACCTAAATGCGCTTCCCATCAAGTATTTATAATTCATGCAATCATTTTTATTGATATTCATTATCTTTGATTTTGTATTTAAGGGATACCCATAAGGAATATTTTTAAGAGAGTAAGGTGTTGATTTTTTTGGTGTGTGCACACTTGTAATAAATGCCCAAAGTGTATAAATAATTTGATTGTGCCAATCTATTCCATGTTTTGTAACTATTTTTCTTAAGTTATTAACAAGAGTTTTATTTGTATCTTTTGCTTGACAATTACCTTGTGTATAATATAGTGTAGAAAATGTTTGACATATTTGCTAGTTTGTACAAAATTTCTTAACTATTTTATTTTTTAAATCTGATATGTTATCCGTAACAATCTCTGATGTAAGAATTGATAGATATCTTTACCTATAGTGGACTGTAAAAGGATGGCTTTGACCCATATGGTGAAGTATTTTGTATCAATAATGATGAATATGTGACCATCTATTGATTATCAATTTATTTTTCTAATTAAATAAAACCCCATAAATAAAATGGCAAAGGCAAAACAATATATTGTAATTCATGTGATAGAGCTTGATTAAGATTTTTATGCTTTTTAGATTATGGATTTTTTTTTGCATATTCATGACATTCTTGTTCCATTATAGGCTAATAGTAGCATTCTCTTATTAACTTGTGAGACAAAGATTTTTTAATAAAATGATGGCCACATGCACTATCATGTACTTTCAATATTACTAATTTAGCTTCTTCATGGTTTAAGCATTTATGTAATTGCCTATCAAGTGATATTTTGAATAAAGACCCACAAATAAGAACATAATGTGTAGCTTCATGTTGTAATTTTATTTTTTTATTGTTTGTAGCATTTTTAAGTATTGTTACTTTGTATAAGAAGTATATATATATATATATATATATATATATATATATATATATATATATATATATATAGCTATACCATTCTGAATTAATTATACTACAAGTAACTACTGGTACCTCCAAAGCTTCTAATTGTGTTATATATATGTATGACTATTGTAATTATTGTATAGTAAAAATAACATGATCATCATTGATATCAATATGAAATAGTAGCATTCTCTTATTAACTTGTGAGACAAAGATTTTTTAATAAAATGATGGCCACATGCACTATCATGTACTTTCAATATTACTAATTTAGCTTCTTCATGGTTTAAGCATTTATGTAATTGCCTATCAAGTGATATTTTGAATAAAGACCCACAAATAAGAACATAATGTGTAGCTTCATGTTGTAATTTTATTTTTTTATTGTTTGTAGCATTTTTAAGTATTGTTACTTTGTATAAGAAGTTATATATATATATATATATATATATATATATATATATATATATATATATATATATATATATATATATATATATATATATAGCTATACCATTCTGAATTAATTATACTACAAGTAACTACTGGTACCTCCAAAGCTTCTAATTGCGTTATATATATGTATGACTATTGTAATTATTGTATAGTAAAAATAACATGATCATCATTGATATCAATATGAATTAGTGAAACCAAATTGGCCATATCATTTTCATGTCTATATATATATATATATATATATATATATATATATATATATACCATTCTGAATTAATTATACTACAAGTAACTACTAGTACCTCCAAAGCTTCTAATTGTGTTATATATATGTATGACTATTGTAATTATTGTATATTAAAAATAACATGATCATCATTGATATCAATATGAATTAGCGAAACCAAATTATCCATTTCATTTTCATGTCAATTACCTTTTTGAGGGATGTTTTCTATGAGAACATATTCAAAATCTATCATTAGTCATTGCACCAATTCTTTATATGGAATTAGGTTTTATCCTTTTTTCAGTATATGTATGATACTTGATTAACCATTAATTAAGAATCTCCATATAACTTTAAGAATTTTATCTATAATGTGTGTGATGTGTATAAACCCAATATTAATGCTTTGTAATCTACTATATTATTTATGCAAGAAAATCCCAAATGGTATGTAAATGGCATAGGTTTTCCTTGAAATGTAATGAAAATAATACCTACACTAGCACCTATGGTGTATTTAGATCCATAAAAATATTTTTTCTAAATGTCATCATTAATATGATAAGAAATATAATCATCATTAACTGATATTGTATTTATTAATAGAGCTACCACTAGTTGATCTATAATTAATTATCCTTTCAATAATTTTTGAAAAATAAATTTTAGGTCCATTTTTTCATTAATGACCCATTTAAAAATACTTCTTGATAAATGTGATTTATATCTTATAAACCCTAGATGATCCACTTTTGTGATAAGTTATGTTTTATTATTTTATATATAATGGCATAACTTTTATGTTGCAAAAATTAATGCAAGACATGATTTTTCCATAGTACTATAATTATTTTTAGTAATCAACCAAAGTACGAGTAACGTAATATATTGCATTTTATTTGTGAACATCATCAAATTATGCCAATAGAGCCCCTAATGCATGATTTTTAATAAAAATGTATAACAAAAAAAAGGGACATGAGAAATAAGTGGCATGAGAATAGGTGGTTACAATAAATATTCTTTGATAGCATCAATACCTATTTTAAAATTTTCATCCCATTCAAAATTCATGTCATTTTTTAACAATTATGTAAAAGGTTGTGTTTTTTTTGCAAGTTGAGCTATGAAACATCTAATTTCCAAAAAAACAACCTTGTAAAGATTATAATTGATTTAACATCTTTGGTGGAGGCATGTATAAACTAACTTTTACCTTTTCTTGGATCCACTTCAATGCCTCATTGAGATATAATGTATTTGAATAACTTAGATCCACTATCTTGTGTATGTAATCATGGAATATATGTATCCTATCATGTTGATACGTAGCTCCAACATTATTTAATCCAAAAGGCATGACTGTATAAAAAATGTTCCCAAAGGTGTAATAAATAAAGTTTTTTCTTGATCCTCATGATTAATTATGATTTGATTGTCCTGAAAATTCATCCATGAATGATAAAATCTCATATTTATTTGTCATGTCTACTATCATGTTTATATTTGGAAATGGAAAGCCATATTTTGGATAATTTTTTTAAAATTTTTGATAATCTATACAACATCTGATGTCTGTATTTAGTTTTGAAATAGGGACTATGTTGGATACCCATGAAGGATAGTCAATAGTTAGAATAAATCATGTCGGGAGAAATCTTCCAATTTATTTCTTAACAAATAATCCTAATTTTAAATGAATATTTTGAATTTTTCATTTTACAGGTTATGCATTTAGATATAATACTATATTATGCATTTCTACTTCAGGATATATGCATTGCATATTTTAATAAGCCCAAGCGAACAATTATATATTATATGTTAAGACTTGTTATATATTTATATACTCTTTATTTTGTAACAAATATGCTAATAAAACTAGTTGTGGATATTAATATATGCTAAAAATGAATTTCACCATTTCTTTATTAAGTAAAGCTAATCTATCTTTGATATAGGGTGTTGTAAGAATAGTATCTTGACCATATATTTTGACTTGTGTATCAAATTCAAAATCTCTCCAAACTATACATGAGCACTTATAGTATAAATAAACATATTCTTATGGTATAAGGTAGGGACATCCTCATATACACCACAATATTCTAAGAGAGATTCATCATTATAAAATTCATCTAATAGCAAAAGTTCAAATGAAATTGTATCATTTATCATGTCCGTATATACCAATTATGGTGTATATATATGATGAGCCTCTTGTGTTTTCTCAAGTTCTACTTTGAGGAAGTGTGAATAAATAATAAATGGTGTGGATGAATCCCTCCTTGATTGTCCTGACTCTTCAGAATAACCTAATCCTTGTCATCCTTTTGGTTGAACTACTTGAATGGGATCAACAATCCCTTAGGCATGTGTTCCCAAAACTTATCATATATATCTCATTTTCTATAGATATGTAAACCTAAATCCATAATGACTATAGTTGGTTGATGATGTTATTGGAGTAATAGATGAAATAACTTATCCAATTTATTTTAATTATTGCATATGATGAATATAATGATCCTCAGGTTGTGTCATCACACAATGCTTGAATGGTTCTTTATCCAATAAGAATTAATAAATTTATCCTTGATAAATGAAATTTATGCGTGCATGAAGATTATATGATACACCATACATTTAATGAATCCATGGTCTTCCTAGTAGTATATTATAATTTAGATAATTTGACATGACAAATTGTATCTACTATTTTAAGACCCACTATAATAAGCAATATAATTTTTCCTAATAATTTACTTTAGATATTATCAAATACTCAAATGTTCATACTAAAATGAATGAGATAGTTAGATTTGATACCCAATATTTTAAGGAAATATATTTTTTAAATATTCAATCTAAATCCATTATCAACCAAAAGTATTTTGATTGTCTTATTGTGGATTTACACTTGAATATATAATGGAAGATGTGTATTTATCATATGCTTGGGAGGTAAATCTTATTTTTCAATTAGATATGTTATTTTATCCATCATAAGGTATTAAAAATAGAATAAACGTAAGGAGGTTCCACATCATTTGGTATCATTATTTATTTCAATGTCACATAAAGGAGATATTTATAAGTAGGCATTGTTTGAAGTAAATCTAGTATAAAAATATTAGAATGGGCATGTTGTAATTGATCTAAAATATCACACCCTTTACTTTTATATGTGTGAGGTGGAGGGGTTTGTGGAGGGTTTGTATAATGGAATGAATTATTCAGCCTCTTTATGTAGTAACAACCATTCACATTTTACATTTTATAACAAATCATTGGAGTTTGTTCATTAAAAAATGGATCTTTATTTAGTTTGGATTACCTGATTACATGTTTGTTAGTAATTTTACTTATTAAGGTTATAAAATGTGTAATGTAAACTGATGAAACTTTCAATAAAAAATACTCATCTAATATATCCATAGATGCTTTGAAAATTGAGAAAAAAATAACATAAATTTGAAATTTAGGATTATGGAAGAAAGGAAAAGTTGTGTGTGGAGAGTAGAAACTTGCCATAAAATCCATCAAAATAAGGTGTTCTCAGTGTCAAATTGAAATTTGAGGTCAAAATTAAATGCTTTTAATAGTAGTGATTAAATATGAGGTTGAAAGCAGGTTATTTTAGTGCCAAATTTAGATTCAAGGTCAAACAAATATTTTATGTCAAATCTTTAGGAATTTTTATAAACCCTACGATTTTTTTGGGAAGCAATGCTAGAATAAAAAATATAATTAACCAATAAATGTGTGTGACTATCTCAGGTTTACCAACATGTTTTAACAAAATTTGGATTTTAAAAGGTGAATTATTCATAATTGAAATAAATTGAATAGAATATAAAATTTCATTGTAAATAGGCTTTAAACAAGCATAATAAAAATAAAAGACTAAATTTGACAAAGTAAAAATAAATAAATGAAGAATAACTACAAATTAAATGACAAACCTAGTTATTTATATCTGATATCTGACTGTGTGAAGCTTAAAAAAGGCTAAAACTAAAAAATAGAAATTAGATCTATAAGTACCCAAAAGATAGAATTGAAACCATTAGAGGTTAGAATCATCCAACTGTGGCTAGGATCAACTGCCATTATTGACCTAAACCAATCAATCTTGACCTCTGCTAAAAATCATAAAATTTGTGTTTGATCATTTGTGAATGCTTATATTAGGTTTATATGTGGAAATTTGACCTTTTGAGGTATGCATAAGACTTGAAAATAGCTTCTTCAAGGTTGAGACCCTAATAGGGATTGCAATGACTGCAAACTTACAAATAGAAAATGGGGAGAGAGTAATAAGCTGAGATTACCCCAATCACCCCCATGATGGCTGAACATTACTTATGTATCCAATACTCCAAAGAGGGGAATAAATCCCACGTATTTATCCCACTTAGAGTGTTTTGTGAAATTGTGATCCTTTGACTATATGAATGCATCTAGATATGTCTTAAATATTTGATCGTGATTTACTTTGGCTTAGATAAAATAATATTTTAACTTTGCTAAGGACTATTTTAAATGTTTACAATAATAATTAGGAAGAATAGGAAAGTTTTGCTCAATGTAAAATAGTGTAAGTAAGCCTATGTATTGAAATTTTTAAGTGGTACAATAAGAGGCTTAATTGTGTCTTTATGGAAATATAAAAGGGGATAGCCTCAAACTACCTATCCTAAAAATATGGATTAAATTATAAGGGTTCAAATTTGAAAATTTATTATTAGAAAGGTTAAGGTCAAGATCAACCCATAGGGATCAAAGATCAAATGCCACTATTGACCCAACTAATCGATCTTGTCCTATAAGGAAACATGTGAATTTTAAGATTTAGAATTTTGTTACAGATGCAGAGAGGGGGTTTTAGCTGTTAGAACATTTTTGTAGGTGTCAACTAACAAATTAAAAAATAATAGGTCTATAAAGATACTTATAACTGAATAAGGTGGAAAAATAGGTCCAAATTAAGTGTTCGACTCAATTAAAGTAAAATAGGGCCAAAACTGACATAATCAAGTATTTGTGACCAAATTTGAATGACTATGAATTGATGGTGTAAACTAGTTTTACTTGTTCTATGATTTATTTTTGTTATTTATTCTTCCTATAGGATAATTATTTTTTATACTGTTGTTTGGATCTTACCTTAGTATATGATTTTTTATTGATTATTTTTTTCATTATATAACTCTTTCTTTGGCCATTTCCTTATTTTATAGCTTTTGTTTCATTGATTTTATCATTCTATGACTTTTTAATTTTATGGATCATGCCTTAGTGTGTGACATTTTATTTTCCATTGAGTGTGTCTCTTATCTCATGTGGCATTTGATTGTCCATTGAGTGTGACTCTTACCTTGTGTGACATTTGATTGTCTATTGTGTATGTCTCTTTCCTTGTGAGACATTGATTTCTATTGTGTGTGTCATGTCCATGACATTATGTGCTTGTGATTGGATACATCTATGATTGTTAGTTGAGTTTGTGGTGTTGTGATCCATATCACAGAATTTTTTTCTTGTGTATGGTACCATGATCCATATTATACACATTTCTATCTATGTTACTATTCATTGTTTATATCTATGATGATCATGCCTTAGCTTAAATTTTACATATACGCTTTGATAATATAATCATGCTATGATGACATAATCTCCACATGTTAACACATGCCTCTAAATGATTTATTATTTCTATATAACATGACATAGTCAACTCTTTTATTTTGAGACTAGTAATTTATTGGCTACATTTATCACTTAGAAAGGGGGACATATTAGTGGGCTTGTCATATATATACAAGCCTCCATGGATAGATAATTCATATATTAGAATAAATTACATGATTTTAGAAGGTTCATATTAGTTCATATTATCAATTTGGTTTAAATTATGGTACAAATATTTACATATTGAGACAAATTATGGGATATATGCAGACATTTTACAAGTTACATATTTCAGGATTTCACATGTTATTAGATTGAATAACATATTATGTCATTCTATATCATATTTTGGCACCAATTGTATCAAATTTTGGGGTATGACATTGTTTATTCATATATTATTACAAATTTTCTATATTTTAAGTTGGAATTGATGTGACATTGATGGTACCGAAGGTTGAAAAAATTATCTAATAATTTATCTCTTGTAGAATGAACGCACACAAATGTTGTTGTAATGATTACCCTACTTGTATTCAAAAATGTGCAAGAAGAAATAAAATAATTTCCTTTATCAGATTGATTAAAATATCTTAGGAAAGGTACATATATAGGTGAAAGATAGGCATGACCCAACATCCTCATGCATATGGAATTATTTTTCCCAATAACCTAATAACACAAACAAGATAAATAATATGTAGGAAAAAACTATTAAATAGAATAAAAATCTACACTAACACAACCCCATAAATGTAGCTTAGGTAGGTAGAAGAATTGGGTCCCAACAACTAGGCCTGATAAGGTACCCAAATACAATGCAACTTTCATAAAGTAGAAAAAAGAAAAAAAACCCATAGGAAAAACTCTCCCCCCCAAAAAAAGAGAGAGAGATAAAGAAACCCCACTAGAAGATACAACTACCTATAGCCACCCTATATCCTCCAAAGGATCTCTATGGAGTGATTGTGGATTAGAAGAAGATACGATGAAGAGTGGATCACCTTGGAATAGTGAATGTGTCTACCGAGTGCCTGATGGAACTTCAACAAAGGTGTGGTTCCTATATAATGAATTTTACTCCTCGTGCATAGTAAATGAGCCAACTGATTCATGAAATTATGGTGCATCAGAATCAGAGGTGAATAAGTAATGCATAATGCCCTATAATTGTGTATTAGGTTGCCTAATATATGATGAGTCTAGGATCAATGTACTTGATTCCTATAATTTCTAAAGTAGACCAAAATTATGTGGATCAATAAATTACTCCTCAATATTTTGAAGGTGATAAAGAGATGGTATAGGTGTGCCCACATCACTATTTTAGTCATATGTATTAGAAGAGGAGTCTTCATCATCAGAGATGTACTCAAGCTTAGAAATGCCATCAAGTCCAAGTGATTCTAATGAAGAATAATCTAAATAAGAGTTAGGGATAAAGTGTGTGAAGTTATATAGTTGAGTACGGTGATCAACTATTCCCACTGCCATTGTGGTATCACTATTCAACTCTCTAACATTCATTGAATCTAGAGTGAATTCAAATTGCATGCCTAGACCAAGGTGAGTAATATGGTAGACTAATAGAATATTAGTTGAAAGTGAGGGAATATTTAGAATATTATTTAATATTCCACCACTCACTTCAATAAACCCTCTCCTGAAAAACCTATGTAAAAGTGCCATCACCTAATTGAATAGTGGACATGTCACATGGTTCCAAGGAAGTGAACTCTACCTGTGAAGAAGCCATATTATGTGATGCACTAGAGTCAATAACCCATGTAGGATTATGAGGTACAACTACAACTATGACCCTACCTTTTAATTTCTCCTTACCATATTCTTTTGTCTTTTCTTTTCCATTTTCATTTGCCTTGGAAGATTTTAGGGTTGATGAACTTGGTTTGATACACTCAAGAACACCTATATTGTTCTTATCAAGAAGGCTAGTTAGGTGATCAATCTATTTTTTTAAACATTTTATTTCATCATGATTTCTTAATCAATACCCAAATTTTATCATCTCTTTATTAGGCTTAACACTAGAATAAGAGGTCTCATTAGTTGATTTAGAGGTGGGAGGATTTTGATCATTTTCCTTTTGAACCTTCTTAATCTATTTCTTATCATTATTTGAAGCATTTAGTTTCCCATTTATAGTAATTAAAGCATGTGGTTTTGATGACTTCAATATACCCATATGTATTAACTTATCTTGCTCCTAAGTCAAGTCAGCAACAAAATCATCTAAAGAGAGAATTTTCCATGTGGCTCCAAGAGCATTTTTTGTGGAATGGAAAGTAAAGACAAACACAAAATAGTCTGGACCTAGTTTAGAGAGTATATAAATAACTAGTTGATCTTCTTTCTTATCTATTCCACATTATTTTAACTAAAATCTCAAAGATTTAAACTTAGTGAAGAAATTATGTATGGTGTCAAAACTACAAGGACTCAATCTAATGATCTCATTCTTTAGTTCATGACCTCTCATCACATATAGCTTCCCAAAGATATTTTATAGTGTGGTCAATACTTCATTAGGTTTTTTTGTAGATTCAACATGAAAGAGAATATTAGGAGACATAGAAAGACATAAAAATTCAAAGGCTTCCTCACAATGATTAAACCATTTAACTTTATCTACATCAATATTGGTTCAGTCTCAATGCCAATAGTTATGTGATGTAAACCCTTGATCCTCTGAATGATTTTCATTTTAGATTTACATTCATAATAGTTAAATGACATGAGAAGACTTATCAAATTAACATCCATAACACAAAATTAAGTTTGAAAAAATGAAAATAAGGCACAAATAAAATGAAAAGAGAAACACAACACCTCCCTTGAAATTAATTATGATCAACCCCCTCCCCCACAAATTTTGACACTTTATAATTTTAGTGTGATTAAAAACTAGAAAAATCCAAGGAGATGAGCATGAAAAAATAAGCACTTTTGAAAAAAATGGGTTCCTCAATCATAGTTTCCTATTAAAAGTGACAAGGTTTTAAATTTTCTACTATCAATGCCTATTTGATTAAATCTGCACTAAATTTAAATGTTTTTTTAATTATAAATAGTATTATAAAAAAAATAGGGATGGGAAGTATGAATCATATTTTTTCTTTTGGGGGGGTCATAGGGGGTCTAGTTGTACCCCCCCTTGCCACAACTAAAGGCTTTCCTAATGAGGCTATTAGGCCTCACTGGAGAATTTTAAAACTTATACATAGGCCATAAGAGAGTTTTGTTTAGATCCATATTAGAAAACACCTAGTGAAAGGATGATGATGGAAAGATCAAAGGGAATATTTGAACAATGATGGGAAGATTTGAATGATGTAGATGTTTGAAATAAACAATGAGGAGATACCACTTATCAGTGAGTGGATGAGAGAGAGGACATTTAACCAATGAAAGATACCCAAATCATCTCCAAATTAGATATGTGTGAGCATTAAAGGCCTCAAAAATTTTGAAATAGTGAGCCATGGGTAGATCGGCTTGAGGATGTGAGCCAATATGCAAAGGATAGTCTATGTATTTATTTGACCAAGTACAACAATAGGAAGAAGAGCACCATGAGCTATTTGAGAACAACACACCAAGGAGGAAAACTTCATTTATTTGATCCTCTGATCACTATCAAGGTTAAAAATCCAACATATGTGTATGGCCCAAAATGGTTTAAAAAAAAGAATTTAAACCCTCAATATGAGTGTCTTGTCCAAACCTATAGATCTTCAAATATGAGTTTGACCAACAAAATAACAACACATGAAAATATTATCTTAATCAATTCTATTTAGAATACAAATCAAAAATTAAACATTATCTTCAATAGACAAAATGATGATCATTACTAGAACCTGGGTGCTCTGATACCATGACAAAATTTATCAATAGTTGATCTCTGGTAGTATGAACACATAAGAATTATGTTGCAATGATAACCCTACTTGAAGAAGAAATATAATAATTACCTTTATCAGATTGATTACATTAGCTTTAGGAAGATAGGCATGACCCAACATCCTCATGCATGTGGGATTATCTTCCCCAAAGACCTAATAACACCTAATCAAGCTAAATAACATGTGTAGGGAAAAACCATTAAATGGAATAAAAAACTACACTTACAAAGGTAACATTTTGAATCTTTAAGTCTATTTGTTGTAGTTGATTCACTCTAAATGAGCCAAATATAGGATATATCTTCCATATTGAGGTTCAATATTAGTTAAATGATAAGTGAGGTTGAGGTTATGCATCGCTCAATGGCCTAACACTAGTCCATCTTCATGAGGGTTGGGGCATTTATTTTTTCACCCCACGATTTGAATAATAGTACTTACCTTAGGACATAATCATCTCCCAACATTCTTCATTAGGGCATGATCACCCCAAGTTATCCAATGCTTCAAAAGGAATCATAATCTCTAATGCTTCAAAGGGAAACATGATTCACCCACTTACATGTGTATTCCTTATTCACTCTTCAAATTTTAAATTTTTCATTTATCTAATTCATTTCAAATTAGATTTCATATATGGAAATTGATTATTACATATTCATTATAGGTTTGCATGGATCAAGTTGTAAACTTTGAGCCTTCTCGTAAATACAAAGTGTGTTTACACACTAAGGTTAAAAAAAATATAATTTTAGTCTTACAGTGTTTTATTTTCAATACTAGAATAAAAAGAGGGAATTTGTAGATGCTAAAATATGGTAATGGATACTTGATAGTTATTATTGACTTATCTCTACCTAAAATGACTTGTGTATACACGTATGTCGTTTGCACACCCATATTTCCTATCCACATGCTTTATATGAGATTAACCTTCTTGATTTTTTATCATTTAACCACAAGACTCCCAAGTTTATGCCCAACCTAATTAATCCCATACTTAGATTACTTCCTAATTATCAGATCATAGTTCTTACTTCCTAGATGAGTCTATCAAAATTCAAATACATAAAAAATTACTAAGTTTTAAAACTCTAATTGACCCATTCTTTCCCCAAGAAATAATCATTTTTTTCAAATTCAAATTATCTTTATGGGTCAACCTATTCTACGTGTCGGTGGTGTGATAATTTAACCAAAGATTCATCTATTTATATTCAATATGTGTAAACCTATTTTACCATCTATAAAACATCTAACACTCATTAAAAAAACATCTATACACATTTGCACATTGAGAGGGAGTATCATAAACTTCCCAAATTAGAAATTAGTCACAAGGAGTAGGCCTTAGCCAACTCTAAAGCACCTAATCTAAGTCAAGTTTGTCATTATCAAGTCTCAAAAGATAGGTAATATATTTCATTCTTAAAAATAACA
Organism: Torreya grandis; assembly: GCA_037957365.1. Classification (NCBI taxonomy): domain Eukaryota; kingdom Viridiplantae; phylum Streptophyta; class Pinopsida; order Cupressales; family Taxaceae; genus Torreya; species Torreya grandis. The sequence continues at coordinate 2,567,642 of JARHVA010000473.1, forward strand.
CCAGTGCACACATACACCTGAAGGAAAGAACTACATGTAGTTTTATTTGATTCTTTTGAGTATTGGATATGTGAACAACAATTAACCATTAATTTGGGAGTGATTGAGTTCAGCTCAACTCATCATTCTCCTCATTTTTATAGGTTAACCTAATTTTAGAGGTGGAACTAGGAGTTCAAAGTGAAGGAGATAATATTCTAGACTTGCACATACATCGATCACCTAATATCATACACTAATTTATTTTTCAAGTAACATAATGACCTATGCCAAAAAAGTGGTGCACAAGTCTCCAAGACAAATCTCTAAAGCTTCAAATTCTTTCATCTGACATGTGTTTAGGTTTTTATGGACTTGTCTAGTTAGGTCCAAACCACTGGTATTTAGATCTAGGTAATTTGATATTACTTTTTAGTCATTCTTGTCACCTACATACAATCTCAATCCTATATAAATTAGAAACAAGCTAAGTACTATAGTCCTTTCAATGCTTTCCAAAAATAGTAAATTACAATTGTTCAATCATTCTTTGTTTTAGCATTTATATTTGTGTGTTATTTTCATTTATTATACAATCTAAATAACTCAAAAATTACATATTATTAGATCACATTAATACAAAATAATATATGTTAGCAATGGTTCCTAATAAAACCCATCATGACATGTTAATTTTTGTAGTCTATGATAGGTTGCTACAGAACCTGAGTATTTTCCAAGAATTTAGTAATAGATTAGGGTTATCTTATTTTATACTCATTCACCATTATTACTTATTCAATTATAATCATTTCAACCATTCATAGCATTCACATTCAATAAAAAACCACATATATTCACAAAGAAGATGCAACAATTATGGGAAAAGTTACATGCATATATTATGACTAACATATATTAATTTCAATGAAAACCATGTAATGATCTCTATTAACATATTAAAAACTTAGGAATAAATGATCAATAATACTCTTTACAAAACAAAGTAGTTATAGAGTTGTGAAGAGGTTTTGACTCTTCGCTTTTGAGGCCTTTCATTTCAGGATTCAAAGAGACCCTATAGTTTATACAAGCTTTTGACATTCTAGTTAAATCTATATTATACAAAATATATTTTGTCACAAACTTGTTATCTTTTGAAGTTACAAACATATACATGTGAATTATGCTTCATATCTTTCTACCAACACTTTCTAGACCGAAATTATTATCTCATTAAGAAACAAATTCGATGGATAGTATCAAAGCATAGGACTTGTGGATTCAACTTCCACTAAACTATTAAAATGATTAAGAAGTAAGGTCCTAATTTTTACTTGAAGTTTCATTTATTCACTTGAAGTATCGTTTACTAGTTTTCACCTCTTGTACACTACTTATCTATCCTTTCAAGTTTTAACTAACTTACCAACCCATCACCCTTTACAGGTTTTCAATATGTTGGTATAACCATGAGGCTGCCATTTATAGGTTTTAAACCATTCTAGCCCCACTTGCAAAGCTTCATTCTTAACAAAAAAATTATCTTCAAAAATTTTAAAAAAATTACATCTGTGAAGTACCTTACTATGATGGTGGAGGCATAGTTTTTGATGTTGTAGAGGGATCGAATTGTGATGATTGGCCCACTAATAGAGAAATTTTTAATGAATATGTTGATGATGGAGGATTGAGTTGTTAAGGAGGAGGAGGAGGCTACGCAATTTGATATTCTTTCTTTTCTCGTAGCTGCTGTGTCAATTATGTAAGTGCAATGTACTTGGGTTCATCCTAGATAGCTTGGATTGAAGTATCCAGATTAGACAAATCTTACTCGTATAAAGTATAGTCTACCAAACATCTCTGATGAAGTTTAATAGTATGTGAAGAAGATCTTGAATTATAGAATACCCTAAATGTTTTCATCAATAACATTTATGATTTTTGTCTTGTATTGAGACACCTTTTATTGGATGTCCTAAATCATCTGCTCTATTTGGTCCACATATCTCTAAGTTTTCACACTTACAAACATGTTTTAAAATATCTCAGGCTCCCAAATTTACATCCTAGACATCACATTATTTCTCTAGGTGAGTGATTCATGTAACACAATGTTTAATTAAATTGGTCTTGATGTCTAAATATCCATGACTGATTTGGATTTATCAGCCTTGGTGAGTTTTATAGTTATTTATTTCAAAGCATATTATAATTTATATTTGAATTCCAACATCTTGTGTGAATTTTGATTGGCTTGATGCACCATAGTGTTGAGGATCTATTCATACTTTTCAAACAGCTCTAAGATGACTTAAGTTTTACTACATAATTGTGGAATTACATTTTGATCCATTTCAACTATTACATTTTTTATGAATCATGAGTTAGCTATGTAAGTATATCTATGACTTTATTATCCTCTCACATCACTTGGTCTCCCAAAACCCATAGAACCAATGTCAGGTAGGTGTTATCAATGAATTTTAAAGATTTGAAAAGTATCTTATGGAGATTGATGTTCTCTTTCTATCATTGAGTATTTATTTTCAATCTCAGATGCTTTATGTGATATTGATGCTTACAAATTAGCATCACTTTCAATCTATTTTTCCAATATGAGTTAGGACACATCAAGGAAAACCTCTTGACTTGTAGTTGGTAAGGCCAACTGGGTTACAACAACTATTAATGTCTATGGATGGTGCATAATTTAAGTGATAGGGGGGTGGGTAAATGTTGTTCATCAAAATAATGGTGCTTAAATAACCATCCACCATGACTTATTGTATTTCCCTTTTTATTTGTAATGTTCCCTCTTGCACTTATCCTTGGGTTGAGCCCAAACCTTTAAACATACCTGAAGGTTATGCTTCAGTTATGGCTCCCTGAGTTAAATCTATTGATTTTTCTTGTTGTGTATGACTTTGTTTTATTTCTTATTCTTGGATAGAACAAGTTTGAGTGGCAAATTTAGCTGTGTCTTGTAGCTTCTTCTCATGTTCTTACTTAGTCACCATAGGTTTTTATATTATGTATTTTTGTGCCTAATCTTTTATGACTTTTATGCTCAACTCTTTTTGCTTTCATAAGTCTTATTTTCTCTTTTCTTCCACCTCCTTTGTTTTTGTTTCAACCGTGACTCTAATTTTTTTTCCACCTACTTTTGCATGTCTTATTTTCATTTCTCTTTAGCTTCTTTGGTTGATTTTTCATTCTTTGATTTATTTTTTTATACCTTTTATGCATCTTTCTCTTCTTGATCTTTATTTTGTTGTAGCAAAGCTTATTTATATTTTTAAGCCTACTCATTTTATAATTTTCTTCTTTCATTCTAGCCTCCATAGCTTCCTACTTTGGTTACTCCTCTATTTGACCTTGTGACTTTGGCTACTTTAAGTGTTCCTACCTAGGGTGATAATCAATTTTAGGTCATTTCTACTACATACTCCATGCCAAAGATTCAACATGCATTGTAGATTATGGATAAGGTAGTAGATAAGGGGACATAAATATTGTGACCTATTGTTTTGATATAGTTTATTCTTGGTGTACTGAGGGAGGGACCAACATTTTATTTTGATGCTTGGTTTTATGCATCTCAAATGATAAGTTTCCCACATCACTTATTGCCTTGGTGGATTCTTCTTTTTAACCTTTTCTACTACAACCAATTGTTGCATGAATGTTATAGATCCTAATGCCCCTTCATGAAATATGGCTTCCACTCTACACTTAGCCTCTCCTTCTTAGCCAACTATTTTAATGATGATAGATGGTACCAACATAAAAACAATAATGTTGTGTCATACTTGGAAAGTGTGAACCACATTCCATAAGAAAAATTATATCTCTTATTTATATCATAGACATCATTTTTGATATCATCTAATAATTACTTATACACCTCTTCTTACATGACTCCCAATGTTTCCAAGTTGTATTCTATTATGATTGTTGGTGTTCACTTATCATTGAACCATATAGATATGTTATGATTTCTCTTAGTAGGTGGTGAAGATCTATAATTTGGTGCCTTATGTCTAGATGGGACTGTTTAAGAAGAGGAGGCTAATGGTTGGGATTGTGGATCTTCTTGTGTTTATGTGTTCTCCTATGGTTGTGGTTCTTGTTGGGCCTCTATTTGTAATTAGGGAATTCTTTGATTTGTTCCTAGTGATTGTAGATGATATTTATGAATTATATAGCACCTCAATCTTAAATACTTGGAAAACTTAGACTTTGGTTGTTCTTTTCAGTTTTATACATTTCCTACTTTGACAAGTCTTATGCCTACTCTCTTTTGCCCCTTGGCCTATCTTTTAGTCTAAATAGTCTTATGTTGATGATACAGGCCTTATATCTTTCTTAGAATGCTTAAAATTTATATCTTCAACCTCTGAAAGTTATGATCATGTGCTTAATTTTATGTTTCATAGACACTTACATCCTAAATAGACACCTACATCGACACAGGTGTCTTACTCTGATATAAGTATCAATTGCCCTAAAATTCATCTAATTTGTAAATGAAATGTATCCTAATGGTTAGCCTGAGTGTTACTATATGAGATATTATCCAAAAGGGTTGATATAAATAAAATATCAACCCTCATTTATTCCTCACCTAGAAACTTCTTACCTACTCACTAAGCAACTTACTAAAAACATTTAATCAAACACTCAAGTGAGTAAAGCTTCCCTAATTTTTCCTATAACTATATAATTAATAGGGAAATCATATCTATAGGTTTTAAGTACTAAATAAGTAACCCAAGATCTTGATTTTCTAAGTAACATGCTATGTCACTATTGTAGTTGATTTCCACACATTGCATGATTCACACATAATCCAACACATAGGGGAGATCTACATAAGTTTGAGGCTCTCTTCAGATTAATCGCTATGTAGGTAGTGCTCATTGATATAGGGGTCTTTGGGAAATCTCATAACCGTGTCCCCACTAACCATTTATATAATATCCAATATTTGATATTTGACTAGTAATAGTTCATGACCTAGATCTGAATGCACCAGAGAAAAGGTGATAAAATAACAGAGAAGCATCTAGGTGGTCACATCTTATTTTAGTAGGTATTTCATATAGGGACACCTACGTCTAACCTAGACACTAGAATTAATGTAATTATCCCAGGTTGATGCAAGAGTCCACAGCTATAGAGACACAAAATCTAGAATTTGGTGATTGTTCTAGAATATTCTTCCAATCTGCTTCCTACCTATTCTATATTCAAATCTATATTAGCATTAAAACCAACTAAATACCTTATTTATTTGTCATTGTCACATATATCATAGATTTACTTTCCATTTTTAGCATATCTTAGTATAATAAATTTAGTATATGTTTTATCTAAGTTTTGAAATTAATTGGCCTACTATAGATCTATTTATCACCCTTATGCATATTCATTTTGATATTTTTAACCCTATCTATTAGAAAAAATATCCATATCTAATTTAGGGTTAAACATTTTATGAACTTGATTCATGTGAATATAAAAAAATATGATCTAGGGCTTCCAAGCCTCTTAGGGTTTCAATTTATTGGATGGATTTTTTAGATCTAAATCTTTACCCTAGGGTTTTACCCTCCTCTAGTTACAAGATATTTTTTTGCACACACTTTCAATTTTATTCTTCCTTGATTGGTGTATTTCAGCCTCCAAACAAGTCCATTTATTTGTTCACCAAAATTTGGTACATATTTTTCAATTTTTTACAATTTAATATTTTTATCAAATATTAGCATACAAGGTGAATGGTGTACTTATTTTAAAACTATTTTATATGTTTCATCACAAATAATATTTTATTCAAAAACCTCTCTCATATCTTAGAAATAAATTCTTTTTTTATCGCAATTACTGATTCTTTATTGGGAATATTTTAGGGTTTTGCCTGTGAAGAATTCTACATTGCTTGACCTGTTTTTGATTCATAATAGATCAAATTTCATATTTATCAAATGTTTTTCATAATTATGTTGGTATAGACAAAAACCTCTTTTAATTTTTCAAAATATTGAATGGATTTTGAGAATGTAACATTTTACTATTTTTAGTAAATTTAGACCTACAAGCCGTACACTATACTTTTATTTACCTATTTTTTTTGGGCTTGTCTGATTTACTATCTCTATAGAAAAATATATCTCAAATTTTCAAAAAACTCATCCAATACTCTAAAATTTATATATCCTTATTGTATCATAGTTGATTGCTCCTTAGCATTTGTATGTCTTTCTTATCCTATTATCATATCAATTTTTAGAACATTTAAAATGGATATAAAGGAGCCTCCTCCTCCTCCTAACCATAATGAGAGTGATAGATATCATCCCTCAAACTATGTCCATGATATCACTCCTTCAAGGGGTAAGGTAGGTGGTGCATGTATGCATGTTCAATTTGAGGTACCTAGGGTTTGTGCTTGTGAAGCCCTAAGAGATCAAATAACTAGTATGATAAATTAAATAAAAGAGTTATAAAATCATATTAAACTCCTATATAATCCAACACATGGTAGTGTTAATCATGTGTTTTCATCTTCATCTATCAATGTTGTGCCAAATAAGGTTTATCACAATGAGCTCAAGGAATGCTGATCTAAATGAATGCATTGATTTAAGATATAATGTAAGACACGTATTATTCAAGACAATATAGTGCAAACACACATAGATATAAGAATGAAATCAAATAAAATTAATTTCACCAAGACATAAATGCTTCAATAATCTACATAATATACTACATTAGAAATTTGAAAGGAGAAAGGTGTATATGTAGGTTAGAGAGAGAAATATATCACACATTATACTAAATGTGGGAGTAATCTTCCCAAGTAATCAAATGGCCTCCAGAGCCCTAAGCAAGTTAATAAAACCATGTAGGTAAAATCCAGTGGGAAAAAGCCATACACCAACCCCCCCCCCTAATTGCAACTTAAGTGGGAAATGATACAAAAATGGGTCCCTACAACAAGGCCTAATATGGTACCCATGTATAAAGCAATTCCTCATACATCAAGAAGAGAAAACCCAATGGGAAAAACTCCCCTCTAAAGAGAGAAATGAAGAAGTGAAGAGGCTAGAAGGCCCCCCTGAATATGATAAAGTTGTGAAATTGGACTGCACCCCAAGAAGAGATCGTAGATGAATGAACTTGCTCTTAGTGAAGGGTTTGGTAAATATATTAGCAACTTTCTCTAAATACTGGAAAAATACTAAGTCGATGACCTACTCATGAATCAACTATTGAATGAAGTGCATGTGAATCTCAATGTGTTTGGTCCTCTAATGAAGGACCAAATTCTTGTTAATCTAAATGGTGCTCTAGTTATCACAAAATATGACTATAGGTCACCTAATATGGATACTAAGATAAAAAAGAATCCCCTGAAGCCAACTACCCTTAGTAGTTGCATTAATAGTTCCCCTATACTCTGCCTCTATGGAAGATATAGCAATAGCATTTTACTTCTTATTCGACTAAATGATGGGGACAAAACCCAATGATAAATTGTAACTTGAAGTGGACTTACAACTCTTAGTATCACTATCCCAATCTAAGTCTATGTAACTGACCAAGTTAAAATATGAACCAACCCTGTAGTGTATCTCATACCTATGTGAACCCTAAATGTAGTGAAAGATCCTCTTAGTTGATTTCTAGTGTAGATCATGGGGTTCCTACATGAATCTTGAAATAATACCAATAGTGTAAGAGTTATCAGGTCTTGTGTGATTCAAGTAAATAAGGCTTCCAACAAGTTGTTGATACAAGGTAGCATCGACCAACGCAGTGGAACAATCTACCTTAAGATTGACTCCAAATAGGAATGGATTTAGAGATGGCTTACATTCATCCATATAAAACCATGTTAATAAATCAAGAGAGTACTTGGGGTGTACAAGTGAAATCCATCAATCTGTTTGAGTGATCTCAATGCCAAGGAAGTAGTGTAATAGGCCCAAGATGGTCATGGTGAATCTATCCTAAATATTTTGATTCACTAGTGAGATAGTCAAAGAAGAACTCGCTATGATCAAAAGGTCATCAACATATAAAACCAATATCAATAATGAATCATCCTACCACAAGAAGTACACATTAGGTTCTGAGTGGCATCTAGTTAAACCTAAATTAAGATAAAAGGAATCCATTTTAGCATACCAAGCTCGAGGGGCATGTTTGAGTCCATAAATGGATTTCCTAAGTCTACACACTAAATAAGAATCCTAAACAAAACTACGTGGTTGTTCCATATAGATCTCCTCATCAAGACTTCCATGAAGAAATGCACTCTTCATGTCCATTTGATGTACACTCCATCCATGTGTTGTGGTTATAATAAGTGTGAGTCTAATCAAAGTCATCTTGAACATGGGTGCAAAGGTCTCTAAGTAGTTGATGCTAGCTACCTATGAAAATCCTTTGGCTACTAATCTATCCTTGTACTTGTCAACATACCCATATGTAGCATACTTGGTTTGATATATCTAATGACATTGAACCATATTCCTTCCCTTAGGAAGAGAATTCAAATCCTAAGTGTGATTGTTGATCAAGGAATCATATTCCTCATCCATGGCTCTATCCCACTCAGATATGCCTGAAGGTACTCTAAAAGTTTACATATCCATCACAAAATTAAAAAATGCATGTGTTCCACTCTAAAAGTCTGCCCAAGCATGTTTTTCATCATCTAAATCACCTACCCAAGTGCCTGCACTCTCAAGTGTCTATTAGTCCCCAAAGAGTACCTAAAATGGGTGAGTCAAGTATCAAATTTTCATCCTTCGATGCATGCCTAAAAGTGGATAAGGATGACTCCCCATCACTCTACTCATTATCAAAACTAGAAGAAGAAGAAGAAGAAGAAGTGGCCTCTGCCTCAAAAACCTACTATGAATTATCTGAATCCTCAAACTACTCATCTAATCTAAGTGAAACTGATGTAGAGGGAGAAGTGTCAATTAAATATTCATTGGTACTTTCCTAAAACCTAAAACTCCTCTCAATGAATAATTTATGAGTCATAAGATGAATAAGTATATAACCTTTGACCCCATTTGGATACCCAACAAAGATGCAAGGTTTAGATTGAACTTCCATAGCCTTGCATTTCTTTTTGTGAATGTGTGCCATCACCAATGATCTAAAGACCCTAACATTTTTCACCTTTGGTTTCTTATTATGTCAAGATTCATAAAGAGTGATGCCCTTTAAATCTTTATGAATAACTAGGTTCTGAATGTGACATGCACAATTGATCTCTTCTACCCATAACTATGGAGCCAATGATCTAGAGTGAATCACACAATTGGTCATCTCCTTTAAGGACTAATTCTTACATTCTATTACACCATTTTGTTGAGGAGTGTATGGTACTATCTATGGAAGATCAATCCCCTTGGTGGAACAAAACTACTCAAATATATGGTTGATGTACTCCCCTCACCATTATCTATTTGAAATATTTTGTTGCACTTTAAATATTGCTTCTCAGCTAGAACCTTGAAGTCTCAAAAATTATTGAAAACTTCATACTTTTGTTTAAGAAATTAGATCCATGTGTATCTATAAAAATCATCAATGAAGGCAAGGTTGTATATGGCCTTGGTAAAATAAAGATGGGGAAACTACCCCATGACATCACTATAAATCAATTCAAGAGGTACTAAAGCTCTCCTAGCTTTGCCTTTGTCAAATTTATCTTTATGATGTTTTCCAAGGGCACAACCCTCATAAATTTCCTTAGAGAATTTAACTCTAGGAAATTCTATAACCATATCCTATTAATTTATCTATTTAATATAGCAGTTGTTAAGATGGCCATACCGCTCATGCCATAGCCTGCTAACTCCATCTGAATGGGTCAGGGATGCAGTAAGAGGAACAACTGAAGAAAAATAGAAGAAGGCATATAGCCTATAATGGTTATTATCCCTCCCCAATACAACTATAGTGTCATGGTCTAGCTATCTAATCTCAACTAAATCTGGTGTGAACTTGACTCTCATACCCTACTCTATGTGGGTAATCTGATATACTAAAAGAAGATTAGTTGATAGTGAAAGTACACTTACAATATTTTTGAACATTCCACCTTCAACTTCAATATTCCCTTTACCTACAACTTATGTTAGAGTGTCATCACCCAAAGTGATAGAGGACATGCTATAGGGCTCTAACTCAGGAAACTCAACCTCTGATGAACCCATATGGTATGAAACACTAGAGTTGATAAAATAAGATGAAGCAAATGTGGAATCCACCACAAATAAAGCTATTCCCTTAGGTCTCCCCTTCCCTTTTTCCTTTGCTTTAGAATATTATTTGGCTAATGATGACTATTTGATAGACTCAGGGACCCTATATTCTTTTTCTCTATATGTTTCTTTATACACTTGTGTTCATCATGCCCATTCTTCTTACAATAGGAGCACTTAACCTTTTCTATCGTAGGTTTCTCTTTAGAGGAGGAGGTTTCAATGCTAGTTTTTCTAGTGGTTTTCTATTCTTTCTTCTTCTTAGGACCCTTACTCTTTTGTTTCTTATCCTTGTTGTTAGAGGCTTTATGTTTCCCTTTCCTATTAATGAGGGATAAAGGTTTGGAACACTTGAGGGTTCTCATCTAGATCAATTTATAATATTCCTTAGTTAAATATGTAATGAAGTCATTTAAGGATAGAATTTTCTAGTTTGCTCCTATGGCTCTCTTGGTTGCATAAAGGCAAAAATAAATACAGAGTAATCAGGTCCTAGTTTTGCAAGCACGAAAAGAACTAACTACTCATCTTTATTCTCAGTTACACACTCTTTTAACTACAATATAAGTGACTTAATCTTGGTGAAGAATTAATCCAATGTGTCAAAGTTTCTAGGGCTCAAACTAATTAGCTTGATCTCAATCTCATGACCCCTCATAGTGTCAATTTTTCCAAACAAGCTAGCTAGGGTGTCCCATACTTCTTTGGAAGATTTCACTAACTCTATGTGAAATAAGAATTCTACTGACAATTAAAGACATAATATTCCAAAATATTCATCACATTTATTAAACCATTTTATCTTATTTGCTTCAGCTGTGGGCTTAACTTCTACCCCCATAGTTATGTGAAACAACCCTTTACTTCTAAGAACCACTGTAATCTTACTTTTCCATTCTTGGTAGTTGAAAGGTGTGAGTTCATAACAATTCTAAGATCCATTGTAAAATTAAGATTAATGTGTCTGTTATTTTTGTTGTAGAAATCAAATATGCAAAAAACGAGAGAATTGCATAACAGAATCACAACCACAATACAACCCCCCTGAAACTTTGTCAAGTAGCCCCTCCCCCCAATTTTGGAACTTTATAAAGTAGTGTGTTTTACAAGGCAAATTGGACCAATGCATGGGAAACAAAAAAATACATTCTTTTCAAAATATGGTACTCAATTTTGAGTTACCATTTGCAAGATATTAACAATATATTTCCTATAAATAGGTTTACTGACTAAAAACTTGCACTTGAAACTTTAAAAAAATACCCTTGGGCAAGGTAAAATATTCATTCCAACCACTCGTTAGAACTAAGACAGAGTCTAGAATAAAGTGGATTGGTATTTTTAGGGGGATTCATCCTCCCACCAATCTAGGCCTCAACTTCATCTTCATAAGTTGAAGATATGAGTTTTAACAAGACTCAAAATTGCTTTCTTTTAAATATTTTCAAATGACTTGATTTTCAACAAACTAGAATGATGTTATAGAAAATACATAAAGTCATAATGGCAAAAAATATAACAAGAGCAGAATACCCATGTGAGCTTAAGGCTAGGCATGGGCCCACCAAGGAATAAAGGTGCCACATTGAGGAAGAATACGTCAAGGATGTGAGTTTTTAATGCATAGCATAAAAACACAGGTAGATCAGATCCAACACCTATGTATGTAGAATAATACATAGTGAAAATAAGAATGGTAAGGTATATTTATGTGCAAAAATTTAAACTCAGATCTACAGACCTTCTAACACTTTCTTTCCACCTCTATGCTTCCTCTAGGCACTTATTTCAAAGTGCCAGCCTGCTGGTGATCCAATGCCAAGCTTGAAAGATTGAAAGTAGATATAAAATGAAGAACTCAAACAAAATAATAATCTCCTTCCAATGCCTTTATGCAGGTCTTAAAAAAAATCCAATGCCTCAGTCCACCAACACTTGGTTGAAATGGAGTGGTCTGATCTTTAGATATGATCTCATCTCTCCTCTAATATCTACCAGATAATAGAGGTCATACACAAAGAATATATAATTCCAAAGAAACATAGAGCTAATATTTTTAACATATCATTTAGATAAGTTTGACACCTCAGCTAATTTTGCAAAAAAAAGATAAAAGACTAGTCCTTTTTTTAACACCAAGCTGATTGTGTCAACACCAAACTCCAAGCTTCCTCCCTACAGATCTAGTCTTGTCCTCTCTTCAAATCCTAACAAAGGTGATAAATCTAACTCAAATATGAATGTAACACTATAAAAATTTGTAAATGAACATCTTGATGCCACAACTCAGAAAAAAAGATGCCATACCAAAATCATATCAGAATGTAAGAAGCTTGCACAATGGATATTCACGTGTTGATGGAAAGACCAATACACTTGGAGGCTTGAATATCTCAATAGTACAATTAATAATGAATTCAAAACCTCAAATATAAAAAATATATCTTTATACAGTCAATGCAATAGAATGTAAATGCTAAAATGGAGAGATCTAAACTGAAATCAAATGAACCTAAGATTTGAAATGAAAACTTATCAAAAAAACCAAGCAAACCTCAAATCTAGATCTGACTGATACCATATAAAAATGAGCTCCAAGAATACTCATCCAAATGAATGCACTAATTCAAGATGTAATGTAAGACATGTATTATTCAAGACAATATAGGGCAAACACACACAACTGCAAGAATGAAATCAAAGAGAAATAATTGCACCAAGACATAAATGCTCTAATAATCCACATAATATACTGCATTAAAAATATGAAGGGAGAGAGGTGCATATATAGATTGGAGAGAGAAAGATGCCACACATTCTAGTGAATGTGGGACTAATCTTCCCAGGGAACCAAATAACCTCTAGAGCCCTAATCAAGATAATACAACCATGTAGGTAAAACCTAGTGGGAAAAAGACCTACACCAATAAGGTTTCATATCTAAACGAAAATCAAAAATAGAATACATATAAAACAAGTGATTTAAAAAGTGACCAAAAGGCTACTAAGAGTCCAAGTGAAATCCCAAGAGAAATGCTTCAAAACAAAGTGATAAAATTACCTCATCCATATCCTATAAGGAGATCTAAATACTATTATGTATATCATAGAATGCATGGGCATCATACAAATTATTATTTTTCATTGAATAACAAAATACAAAGTCACGAAGATAATGATGATCATATCAATGATACATAAACCAATAAAAACACTCATAATATGCGTACCTCTCCTAAAGCACAAGTGCCAAAATAGAAAATATGGGTACCAAAAGATTATTCAAAGCAAGAGAAGGGTCCAAATAGTAAATAAATATAAAAAATACCATTACAAAAGTTTCAAAATTTTCAAATGATATAAATTACCAAAGGAACCAATTATCTTTAAACCTCCAAAAACTAAACTATATGAGATCTTTTTGTTGATCAATACCTAAAAACAAAAGGGCATAATTATAAATTATTATTAAAATGGTGGTAATATTCCTAATATCAATATGGCATATGAACAATTGAAGAAACTTTATTTTGATCCACTTGATACCTTACCACATGATCTATTTATACCTAAAGGACCTGGTACATATTGGTTGAATTCATCTTGAGAAAGTACAAAACCAAATATATATAAAGGCAAGGTAAACCATATAACTCAAGATGTGCATAAATTACTAACATCTAAGGTGCACATAAATTAAAAAATTGGTATACCAAAAAGGTCACAACCACTATATGGCATAGTTCCTTATTGATATACATATACTCCAAATGGTATATCACATGTTCAAGAACAACCTAAGAAGTTAAATTTATCCTATAATAATGATTACATCAATGATTATGATCCTAATAATATAGAAGATTGGTATGGTCATGATGATATTGATTATACAACATACGGATATGACACACATGATATAGGCATCTCATTGATGAGATATTTGGGTTCTAGTGGATCTTTTCCTAGTCCATAACACCTTTCAAAAAATACCAAAAAAAATTAAAAACTCAAAAAAACAAAATATATCAGCATGTACTTATCCTATTGGCTCCTTGGCATCTATGTTGTTAGTTCTATGTTGATGGATAGCATACCAGTGATTTCTACATACACATGAGTGTCACCCTTTTATTTGAATGTCATACAAGCATACACAGATACATGATTTATGCACTTGTGGATGTTGGGCCTTTCCTTTTCTCATGTCACCAAGACATTGGGGGCATCCACCTTATTTGACCACAATACTTGCATATTATATCATTTTATGGTCATTTTACATTATCATGTTTCAACTAATATGTACTCATACATGCCTTTATTTATGCTTACATATTTTGTAGTGTACTTGATATGTTATATAATTGACATTTTTTTAACATATTTAATTTATGGGCTACTACAATATGTTTATATTGGTTGCTTATGAGCTTCCTTGAGTGTCTTGCATTATTATTGTCTTGTTTAATGATCATTTGAATATGCTCCATTTTTCCCCCATGCCTTTGTTTGCCTCTTTGACATTTGAATATGTCATTGCTTTTTGAATGGACATTTGAATGTGTCATTGATTTTAGTATGGACATTTTAATGTCATTCTTCCTTTTATGGACATTTGACTAAGTCACATCCACTTGGTTATGTGGCATTTAAACATGCCCCTTATTTATGGTCTCTTTAGATCATTGATTATTGATTTGCCCTTGAGTGACCTTGTGTGTGTGTTTGATTACTTATTGAGCTTGTATTGTTACTATCTAGACATTTCCATGATCTTTATCAAGCATCTTAGGTCTTGATGTGATCACATTATGGTGCTTCAATGATACATTTACCTAGACAGGTGATCCTATATGATACATGGTTCATTCATAGTCATATGGTTATCTTATCTTTTTGAGGTGAGGTAACTACCAATTTTTATCTTCTCTCACCTCAAATGGGGGGCATATCAGTGGGGGTACATCAAAGAGTCATGGCTTCCACACATTCATAATATTAGATATATAGTGGGGTCATGTTTTGGAAACATGTTCTCCACACTTATTTAGTATTCAACATACCCAGATTACAATGGCGACATGTTTTGGAAACATGTTCTCCACATTATCACTTATATCAATTTTCATATTTCTATATATATAGTGAGGGCATGTTATGGTAACATGCCACCCACACTTGTTCAAATTTCTAAATTATCCAAAGCACATAGTTATATGATTCATATACACATTTGTGGCAGAATTCTATACATGGTATCATTGTTACACATTGTTTCAGCATGAGACATATCTAAGGTGAATATTTTATTTAATGTGCACCTAATATTGAAAAATAAATTTAGTTTTGAATTCCAAAAAATTTTAAGGACTATCACCATCTACCAGGTCAAACTTTTATGAACTATATTGAGTCAATCTACTGTAGTAGTTGGTTTACTTTTTGGTATGGTTTAGATGATTAAATCACTCAATCTTGCCAAGTTTTTAGGTTGGATTTTATAGTATCATCCAACCTCACTAGTTTAGTAGTGTGAGTTGACTTGGTTCACTCATACTCATCAGGTTATAAGTGTGATTGTGTTTCATAGTTGAGCTAGTCTCAACTACCAAGTGGCAATCCATCTTTGCTCAAAGGTTGGAGTCATGAGCCCTCCTATCTCTCTCTATTTATCTCTTTATATAGATGCAATTTTTAGATTCATATTTTTCCTAATCTCTTTTTTAGTGATTCATAATGGTACATCTTTCAAATTAAATTATCAATAGGCAAGATGGTTGCATCAATACATAGGTGTACTCCTAAACCTTTATTTATTTCAATTTCAATCATTTCAATTCTTTCAAATTAAAATTAGATGCACTGATTATATATTGTACCATGCTCTTGGTTGTAGGTTAGTCACTAGAAAATCACTCAAGTTAGACTCAAATAAAGGCAAGGTGTGTTATACGCACTCAGGTACACATTCATTTCATTTAAATTCACAATTCATTACTAGATTAAAGTGGGGGGGAATATAGATGATATTTATGAATTATATATCACCTTAGTCTTGTGTACTTAACAAACTTATACCTTGTTTGTTCCTCTCAGTTCTAGACCTTTCCTACTTCTACAAGTCTTGCATCTACTCCCTCTTGTGCCTGTTGGCCATTTCTTTTGGCCCACATACCAAAATTATGACTGATTTAAAAAAAAACTATGGACTCCATCAGAAAAAATATATACTCCATCAAAAAATCTATGGAATCCATCAATATAGCTATGGACTTCAGTAACAAACCTCTGAACATGCAA
The DNA here is from genome assembly GCA_037957365.1 of Torreya grandis. Classification (NCBI taxonomy): domain Eukaryota; kingdom Viridiplantae; phylum Streptophyta; class Pinopsida; order Cupressales; family Taxaceae; genus Torreya; species Torreya grandis. Next base: position 2,584,222 of record JARHVA010000473.1, read on the forward strand.
AAAAGGGATGCAGAAGCATTTGGTAAGTTAAAGAGAAGTTATTAAGAAGATTTTGGGTTTTTTCATTTGTAAGGCTTTAGGCTTTACAAGGTGGAAGACTTCAGGTTTCTAAAATTACTTTAATTAATTTGTCAAGTAATTTGCAAGTAGTCATAACTCTCAAGTAAAGTGACTCCATAACCCCGAGTTGCTCTATCTAGCATTTTATGGGTTTGTGGAGCTACTTTACTTAAATTTCCTTATAAGTTGAAAATAATGGAAAGTCTAAAGTAGTAAGTAGTGAGGTCTGAGAAATCTAAATTAAGTTGCAAGTCATGAAAAAAATAAAGTAATCAAGGACACTTTTTAAAAAATCTGAAGGTCCATTCAAGTCAAAATTCAAAGAGTGAATTCTTTTGGGAAAATTGTCTGAGTGAATTCTTTCAATAAAATTATCTGCAAGAGATGGTATTTTTAGCAAGCCAAAGGGTACTCTTCTTAGCAAAAGAGTCCATTTCAAAAATTTGAAGGGTAGGTTCCTTTTGAAAAGGTTTCTTTCAAAAGGCCTGAAGGAATTTTCCAAAGGACCCTTCTCCTTTGGGAAAGTTGTCTGAGACAATTTTTTCAAGGAAAATTTCTTTCAGGACTTTTGTCCATAAGTCAAAAGGCCAAAGGTTTCTTTTCAAAAGTCAAAGGACATTTCACAAAGTTTTGAAGGGTACTTTCCCTTCAGAAAAGGGCACTTTGCAAAATTTTGAAAGATAGCTTCTTCAAGCAAAAGTGCCCCAAACACTTTTATTGAAGGGTACTTTCTCAGGAAAATGGTTCGATACAAAATTCAAGGGCATTTCTAATTCTTTCAAAGGGCACTTCTGGAAAAAAAGGGCCAAAACATTTTAATGAAGAGTCATTTCCATGCCAAATTGTCTTATACAATCATTCTAAAGGGTTCCTAGTCTGAAAGTGGACCTTTGCAAAAGTCCCAAAGGCTTTTACTTTGAGAAAGTGCCCAAAGCAATTAGTCTGAATGATATTTTCCAAAAAATCCAATGGTTCATTCCAAATAACCAAAGGACATTTACAAAAGTTTTGAAGGGTATTTTTCCTTTGGAAAGGGGGCATTTTCAAAGTGCCCAAAAGGATTGAGATGTTTGCATAGACGTCAAAGATGCGTCTCATCAAGTAACTGTTTGCATTCAAAAGAGGTCAAAGGGAGTTAGCAAATCTCAAGAAGGCATATATAAGAAGGAAGAGGTGTCAGTTGTGGTGATCTAAGAGCTAGTTCAACAGGAGGAGTTAGTGGTTGAAGAGAATAAAAAATATGTGTTAGCTCAGCTCAATGAGCTTGCCCTACAAGAGTTCCAAGACTTTTTCTCCCTTCCTCAAGAACCACTAAAGAGACAACTCAAAATACCTAGGTAGAAAGACACTCTCTTAAGCTACAAGCAAAATGAACTTCTTTACCCTCCCACCATCTCCCTCTTAGAGGAAGAGCCTATTTTACAAGGAATAGAAGAGGATCTTAGAGTCAAATTTGAGCCTGAAGAAGACAACATAAGTGTCTATGATGAGGAGATCATGATAGGCAGGCCACTCTAGAAAAGGGAGGAGAAATCATGTTTGGACCAGCTATTATGGCATGGCTTTGACATTGATGAATTAGAGCCTGAAGGCAGTATTGATGCCTTCATACTTAAAGAGGTGTGTATTCAGGATGCAACTAAGATCAAAGAGGATTTTGTTTGGTCCCAAGAGCTTCCATTGGTGTGGCTACAGAAGAAGATGACCAAGGTGTAGAGATTGACATAGTCAATCAGTTAGCTAAACATGTTGAAGATGTCATGAATGAGCAAGAGGATCAAGATGAAGTATGGCAGCAGTTGTACCAAGACTTCATGGATTAGGTACAGGTTATAAACCAGCCTATGCCTCCTCTAGAGTATGATAATGAACTCACCAATTAGGTTGAAGAAGCTAACCAATCTCAAGATGAATTGTCTATTGAAGGTAGTACTGATGTCTCCAAGAATGAAGAAGAATGGTCAAATTCAGAGCCACAAGAACATGGCATATTGGGCCTTAGGTGGATTGATTAACTACCATATGGACCCTTTCAAATTGAGTGTAGAAAAAATGGAGGTGAATTTGTCATTGTCTCATGTGACCAAGTGGAAGTTTCCTTTTAGGATGACTTAGAGATTTTCTGCTTAAGTCTAGACAGTCAACCAAGCACCAGTTCAAAGGAGCCATCATATGTTGTGCTCGATTTAGAGCACAAATTTAATCCATCAAATGAGATGATTAAAAAATCCCCTATAGTCCAACATGAACCAAGTTTGGAGGACATGAACTAGTATTTATGCATCAAAGTCATGTTTGTTTTATTCCATCCATTAGAGAGCACATTAAAAGGATTAACCATAAATTTGCCTGGTTCATCAATTTTGGTACCTCCAAAGCAAGTTATTTTCCATCTTAGATTGTTACAAGTGAATAATACTCATAGTTTCCCATTTAATCCAAGAGAAAGATGCTTGTAAAATTGTAACCTTGTATATATTAGAGTAGCTTTCCATGCTTTCCTCCAAGTGCCTTTTGCACATTTCATTTATGTTCTATTTTTATTTTTCCAAGTGCCTTAGGCACTTTTTTTTATGTTGTCCTTATTGCTTCAATAGGAATTTCTAGAAAGGGGAAGCCTTGTATCCAATTTCAAACCAGCTCAATTACAAAGGCTAATGACTTCATGCCCAATGGACTAGACAAGGTAAGTGGTCTGGATTCTCAAGCATAGCGGGCATGCTTCCCTGTGAGTCACCAAAAATGTTGGCCATTTCTTTTGGCCCACATACCAAAATTATGATTAATTTAAAAATATATATGGAATCCATCAATAAATCTATGGACTCCATCAATACAGCTACAAACTTCAGTAACAAACCTTTGAACATGCATAAAATGGATGCAGAAGCATTTGGTAAGTTAAAGAGAAGTTATATATAAGATTTTGGGTTTTGTCATGTGGAAGGCTTCAGGATTTACAAGGTGGAAGACTTCAAGTTTCTAAAAATACTTTGCTTAATTTGGCAAGTAAGTTTCAAGTAGTCACAACTTCAAAGTAAAGTGACTCCACAACACCGAGTTGCTCTATCTAGCATTCCATGGGTTTGTGGAGCTACTTTGTTTAAATTGCCTTATAAGTTAAAAATAGTGGAAAGTCTGAAGTAGTAAGTAGTGAGGTCTGAGAAGCTTAAATTAAGTTTAAAGTCATGAAAAATTTGAAGTAATTAAGGGCACTTTTCAAAAAATCCAAAGGTCCATTCAAGTCAAAAGTCAAAGAGTGAATTCTTTCGAGAAAATTGTCCAAGTGAATTCTTTCAATAAAATTGCTCACAAGAGATGGTCTTTTTTAGCAATCCAAAGGGGACTTTTCATGTCAAAAGAGTCCATTTCAAAAATCTGAAGCTTAGGTTCCTTTTAGAAAGGTTTCTTTCAAAAGGCCCAAAGGAATTTTCCAAAGGACCCTTCTCCTTTGAGAAAATTATCCGAGACAACTTTTCGAAGGAAAATTTCTTTTGAGAATTTTGTCTCAAAGTCAAAAGGCCAAAGGTTTCTTTTCAAAAGTCAAAGGATATTTTACAAAGTTTTGAAGGGTACTTTCCCTTCAAAAAAGGGCACTTTGTAAAATTTTGAAAGATAGCTTCGTCAAGCAAAAGTGCCCCAAACACTTTTCTCAAATGGTATTTTCTCGAGAAAATGGTCCAATACAAAATTCAAGGGAATTTCAAATTCTTTTAAAGGGAACTTCTATATCAAAAGGCCCAAAACACTTTTTTGAATAGTCATTTCCATGTGAAAGTGTCTTATACAATAATTTTGAAGGGTTCCCAGTCTGAAAGTGGACCTTTGCAAAAGTCCTAAAGGCTTTTCTTTCAAGAAAGTGGCCAAAGTAATTAGTCTGAAAGGTCTTTTCCATAAAAGCCAATAGTTCATTCCAAATAACCACAGGACATTTACAAAAAAATTGAAGGGTATTTTTCCTTTATAAATGGGGCATTTTCAAAGTGCCCAAAATGATTAAGATGCTTATGTAGACGTCAAAAATGGGTCTCATCGAGTAGTCATTTGTATTCAAAAGAGGTCAAAGGGATTCAGCAAATCTCAAAGGCAAAAGTGCACATGATAGGTGTCAAACATGCATTTAATCATGCATGATAGATTGACAATGTGAGAGAAGGTCAACAGTTCAAAGAGTAGGCCCAGGACTTTCAACAATAGTCAAAAGGGGAGGACTTATGACTAAGGCAAAGTAAAAATAAAGGAAAGCCCAAGAGACTAGCAAGAATTGGTAGGTGTGAATTGATAGAGAAGCCTTTATCCTTCAATATGGCTCTCACCTCTGACATGGCTCTATCAATCCTAAAGAAGACTTGAATGCATGAAAGTCTTGAGGAGATCATTAGTGATTTTGGATGGTTTGTCACATAATCAAAACAATAACATGCCTTTAATGCAAAAGGGAGCTCAAGTAGACCTGATTTGGGTTAGATGCATAAAAAGACCAAGTATCACCAATAAGGCTCCACAAAATCAATACCCCTCAAAGACACAAGTGGATTATTCACACCTAATTTTACAAATTAGGTCAACGACTTCAATGAAGAGCATCCCAAGCCATGCCCTTAATAAGCTACTGCTCAAAATAGGTTCAATCATGACACTACCAAGTACACAAGTATAGGGGCCTTATCCTGGTGACAAAGGAGAGTTGATGAATTTAAGGATTTGAGGAATCTATAAAAAATATCTTAATCATTTATGACCCCCCTCTTTATCCTCTCACCAGACCCCCTCTTATCTCATCCCCTTTCTGTTATATATACAGGTTTTTAGGCCTTAATAAGGATCCCTCGTCTATTGATAGAGGCACTTTGTCAAAATTTCCTTGTAACACTCTCTTGATCAATACAAGATAACTTTTTTATTTTTTCTGAAGTTAAGTGTGCATTATTGAAGTTTAACTTGTAGAATGTATGTTTTTCCTCATCATCTGTGATTTCTCTATATACCTCACTTCAATTTTCTTATTTTCTTGTAGGTCATGTGATGCGTTAGCCTTTGGTACCTTTTTAAAGCATTAAGAGTCTTAATGTCTCTCCTATAGACTTATTTATTCCTACCCTTCATAGTGCATTTCCCTTTTGACCTCCACATAGCTACTCTACTTGCAACTCTAAAATAGGATCAGCTAGACTTGTCTTGATTAAGTCTAGAAGTAGTCACTAAGGTTCCCAGTCTGAATTTGGATCACTCTCTTTTGGTGCATCACCTCCCTTAGCTTATATTTTCATTTTTATGTTATCCTCCTATCCCTTTTCCTTAGTTAGTAGTAGATTTTAGTGTGGGAAATAAGAGCTGAAGTGAAGCATCTGAGAAACTAACCTCATTAAAAAGCCTATAGGTTCAACCTCATGACAAGATACCCATAGCTTGAGGTTATCCCAACACTTGTAGCTAAGATTCAGAGAGCCTAAGAAACTCTCCCACAAAGGGTGAAATTATAGCCTACAATAGTTTCTAGCATGCTCAATGGGACCATGTTGTTCACTAAGTGAAGAGTTTTGGTGTTCTCTTCATCCAATCAGCCTTTACATGCATTCAATAAACATCAATGGTGACTCCAAACATCTCTCAACTAGTTTAAATAGTCTAAGTGCCTAATCACCATTATTTGGTATGTATAATCAACCATTTCCTTATATCTTTTCACTTATTCCTTCACATCATTGATGTCAATATAAAATTAGAAAGGCATAACTAGTGGATTTTGTAATTCATAAATCTATATGTAGCTTCCATTATATAGCTTTGTCATAGTAATAATTGGTCTGAGATACTATAGAACATATGTGGGATCTCGAGGTGTGATTCAATCATTTCTTAGATATGAATCCACCATTGGTTCAATCTCTTAAGTTGTGCATAGTTTTTTTTCCATTTTGTGGCAACACCATATTAGAGATTGCATTGGATGGCCAATAGTTGACATCTGGTGTAATTTGACCCTTTGAAGATTGTAATTGTGTAAAGTAGAGGAGGAATACAAAAAAATTGGCACTAAAATGGTTGTGTCAATCTATAAATTAGCTTCCTAATGTTCATGATGAGGTTCATGACAAGGAAGTTAGTCCAATTAAATTCCTCACGAAGTTTAATCATTTTGTGGGTGATGTTGATTACTCCTTTCATATCTTGTTTTGTGCATTTAGTGGTTTGCTAGTAGCTCATCATTATGCACTCATTTAAAAATCACACAAGTGAAATTATGACTTGATCAATTGGGAATCCTATGGTTATGCCTACATATGTCTCTTTAATGTTAGAATAGATTGGAGGATTATTTATTTTATATGGTGCGAACATCTTCCCTCTCACTAGTAGTCTAGTGGCTTGTGCCATGGTGTTGGCCTTAATATAGATGGTCATGTCCTTGGATAGATGGGTTTCTCCTTTGTTGTATCTACTCAAGAGGGTCATCATAACCACCTAATGGTATCCAAATGTTGGCATCCTTATCAAACTCTTTACATCTAATCCTCACAATATGTTAACTAGTGAAAGCACTCCATTTTGAACACTTGTTATTTATGGTTATGAGAACCACTCCTTATTTATTGCATCAATGAATTTAAATGGCTCGAGGTCACTCTATTTGGCTTATCTTAGGGATAGTCATATACCCATTTCATCTTTATGTGAGTATAATAGTGGAACTAAGATTCATTTTGAGGCTATTTGATCTTTGTTGGATTTGATTGTAATTAGATCATGTTTTTAATCATGAAAATGTACCTAGCTCTTAAAAATTCCACGTGAGTTTATAGTTTATTTTTCATCAATCCTATGCCTTGTATAGAAATACCACTTCTCAAATATTCCCCATTATTCTCATTTACTTGTAAATTTATATTTCATTTTGACATATGTTTTCCTTAATTTTAAATAGTGATTATGATGAGACCTTTGGCTATTTGATGATGGATGCATTATTTCTTTATTTTGATTTGGTTATGGGACTCACCATCATATCCTTCCTCAGGTTTTTTTTAATTTGGTCATTGATTCTTATTAGTAAATCTATCTTTTTTAGGATGATCTTAATATTTGTTTTACTCGGTCTATTGGTAGTTATCCTTTCCTTACCATTTTTTCCTCTATTTGTTGCCACCTCATTCCTGTACTTCAAATTTTTCCATGTCAGCTCAACTATGTCTTCCATTTGATCTTGAATCAAACACTTGTTTTGAAATTTTCTTATAATATAATATGATTTTCCTAAGATATAGAGATGATAACAAACATATATATTACCACAAACCTAAAAAAAGCAATAGACTAAAAAATTAAACATCCTAAACTACCTTGTGCCACTGGGCACACACTCATTCAGGTATTCATTCTCTATTTTAAGATCATTGGTAGTAGGGTTTGAGCCTACAACTAATTATGATTCCTAGTAATATGGTTCCTTGAAGGTCCCTAAGTATTATAGTGCCATACTATGATGCTTCATGAATTACATATAGACCCTTCCATCTGATGCATAACATTCATGAGAGCACTCTAAATCTACTATGATATAAAATAACTATATGCTCTTGTTGAAACTCATTTGATTATAGGTTGAAATCATGCCATGATTTTTAGATGTAATTTTGAACCTACTGAATAAAACTAGTCCTTTGTATCATTTCCTCCATGAAAATAAAGTTGAACAACTACTCTTATAATGACTCCTTGTCTCCTATCTACATTATCAGTGCCACTTTTAGGCTCAGGACTATGTGTTCCATAGGCATGATAAATTCCATGCCATAGGTCATTCGTACACTTGTAATTTATCCCTTAGGCCCATAAGATCATTGGTATGTGATCTTCCCAATCATCTCATTAGAAATTGCATATTGTATTCAACATTTTTTCCAAGACTTTATTTGATGCCTTTGTTTGGCCATTCGCTTATGGATGATAGGATGTGTTATTATGGTGTAAGATCATGACTTCTTCTATCAAGGTTTTTATAATCTTGTTGAAAAAATGTGTACCTCTATCACTAATCAACATCTAAAGATATCCAAAACTTTTTATTTATTTTTTTAGATAGGACTATGTCACATATTTTGAACCTACTGAATAAAACTAGTCCTTTGTATCATTTCCTCCATGAAAATAAAGTTGAACAACTACTCTTATAATGACTCCTTGTCTCCTATCTACATTATCAGTGCCACTTTTAGGCTCAGGACTATGTGTTCCATAGGCATGATAAATTCCATGCCATAGGTCATTCGTACACTTGTAATTTATCCCTTAGGCCCATAAGATCATTGGTATGTGATCTTCCCAATCATCTCATTAGAAATTGCATATTGTATTCAACATTTTTTCCAAGACTTTGTTTGATGCCTTTGTTTGGCCATTCGCTTATGGATGATAGGATGTGTTATTATGGTGTAAGATCATGACTTCTTCTATCAAGGTTTTTATAATCTTGTTGAAAAAATGTGTACCTCTATCACTAATCAACTTCTAAAGATATCCAAAACTTTTTATTTATTTTTTTAGATAGGACTATGTCACATATTTTGCACTATAGCTTGGAGTTACAGCAACTTCCTCCCACATGGTGAAGTAATCCATGTCTATGATTAAGTATTTGGCATTGATTCACTTAGATGAATGATTAATAGGGACCATAAATATAATGCCCAATTTTTTTAATGGTTTCATATCTAGAACCAAATTTAATGGCATCTCATCTCTATGATTAGGCTTCCCCATTCTTTGGCATACATCACATTTCTTTGTAACCATTTGTGCATCATTAAAAATATTAGGCCATCACAAGGCACTTTGTAAAATCTTTATCTCAATTTAATCAACTATAAAATGCCCTCTAAATACCCCTCGATGAGCTTATTCTATTAGTTATGGTCATTCATGATCTAAAGCCACCCTGCATAGAACATGGTCTTTCCCAATCTTATATAGGAACCCATTTATGATAGTGAATGGTAAATATTTTACAACAACTAATTTTTATCCTTTTATACATAATGTACAAATAATACACCCTACTCAATAAATTTTTCAATGTCTTTCATATTCTCATGAATTATAGTTATTTGGTATATATGGGCATCTAAAGACTCATCTTGAAACTCTTATGGTTCTTCTCCCATTCAGATTCAACTGAAATGATTAGGACCCACATTTACCTTGCCAAGTATAACATTAATCTTGAATTGGCACTCTTGAATCAACATTAACCATATATATAATCTTCCTCCCATCATTAGCTTACTTACCAAGTATCAAAGTGCTTGATGATCGGTGAAAAACTCAAATAAAGGAGCTAATAGATAGTTTTTAAATTTTTTCAATGTGAAAACCATATCCAAGGCTTCTCACTCAGTATTGATGTATTTTTTCTCTATGATTTAAATATTGCAACTTGTAAAATGAATGTGATGTTCAAGACCTCGCTCTCCTACTTGAGCTAGCACTATTCCAACTTTTGTTCCTCACACATCAACATGGACATGAAAAGGTTTTATCCAATGTAGGTTAATCAAAATTTGTGTTGTCACCAACCTCTATTTCAAATCTATGAAATTCATGTGACATTCAACTCTTGTAGATCAAGTTTCATGTTGACAAACTTAGGAAGAGGACTATTGATATGAGAGATGGTGGGGATGTGATACTACATTTTTAGATTAGGTAGCTTGAGACCCCAATGGTTTGGATCAGATTCATGCTTGTAATGTTTGCCATTGTTGTTGAGCTTAATGCATTGGCTACCAAAAAGGTTATATCTCTCATGCAATGAGTCCAAGGATAGCCTAAAATAAGGTTATAATAAAGTTGAAGATTTAAAACCATTAGCTTGGTGCATATAGTTTTGGGTCCAAAAGCAAAGGGGAGCTAAATGCAATCAAGAGGATTTTTAATAGTTTTATCAAATCCATAGAATGTAATTATTATTTATTACCAATCATCTTTGGAATATTTGAATTTTTGGATTAACTAAATGGAAGTGACATTAATTCTTGAGCCTATGACCACTAGAACTTTTCTTATTAAAGTGTTATTGATTACAATATTTATGAAAAGATATGGGTCATCAACTCAAAATAGGATTTCATCATTAATTATGTCTTCTTCAATAAACTTTATGGAAATTTTATTAGAGGAAGAAGGTTGAAAATTATTTTCTTTGCATGGACTTTCATAGGTGCAAGACATTTAGAAGGTTGGGAAGGTGATTTAGTTTCATCAGATGGTAATTTTGCTATGTCTTGAAATTATTTCCTAAGGAATTTATAATGATATGGTGATTTTATTGTAAGTTTTATTAGAGGAATTTTGTAAGGCATGGAATTAAGTTCATTTTAAAAATTCCATTGTGATTTAAGGTTAGAGCCATAACAATATTCAACTTGATTAGTAATGATGGCTATATAAAGTATGATAGTATAAGTATTAGATGCTTTGGTTTGAGGCTCTAATGGTGGAGTCAACTCATCATTAGGTGGTGAGCTAGAAGAAGGTGGAGATGTGGTAGTAGTGTCCTTATGAAGTTTTTATTTGGGAGAAGTATTATTATGTTTAGTGATTTGATGTGTATGAGTGGGCTTATGATGGTAGTTAACCTTTGCCATATTCACAAATTTTGAGTTATTGTAATAATGATCATAATCAACATAAATAAAACAAGTAAATTCATTTGAATGTTGTGTATTGGGATCAGATAATTGAGATGATTTTTGAGGTTTTTGGTTTGTAGATTTAGCAGTATAAGATTGGTTATTAGATGCTTTGAGGTATTCACTATGTTCTTCATTCATGATGACATCATGATTACAAATTTCCCCCAAGATGGTACTTACCATAAGTTTTTTGAGTACATGACATGTCTCATGAGAGTGACCATTATTAGTGTGGAACCAACATGACATTTTAAGATCATACCATGAATAAGGGGTAGTAGAGTAGATGTATGGTTTGGATGGAGATAACGCATTCTCTATTTCCTACATACTAAAGGCAGGGCATGAGGGAAATTAATTTTTGATTTAGTTACTCTTACTTTGGATTAGGGAGGTTTATTTTTAGATGGATTAGTATTAATTATATTAGTTAACGTTTGAAAAGATTCATTTCCTGCATTCTGAGATGGTTTAAATTCATCCATAAGGATATCTTATCATTTTGTTTGGTTTAAATACTCTTCTAATGTTTGAGGAGATAATATCTTAACCTTCTATTGAAAAGCAACTTTAATAATGGTAACGACTTCAGTTTGAATATATTATTATCACTCATGTTATGGTTTACTTTAAGCATTAATGATTTCCATCACTTGATGAAATCATAGGCATATTCATTAGGATGTTTCTTAGCATTTATGAAGTTGTTAAGGCTATTTTCATGATGTTTATTATGTTGGAATTCTTTAACTAGAACATTTACTAAGTCGTCTAGTTTTAAAATAGAATGTCAAGGAAGTTGATTGTACCATTCTATCACATCACCAACAAAGGTTTTAGATAGAAGATTAGTAGTAGTGTAAGTGTTGTTTTGAATCCATTTATTATAGAGGTTTCCAAAGGCTTTAAGATGTAAAGCATGATATTTAGTCTCATCATAATGATAGTTGAAGAAATGTTTCCAATATCTATAGACATAATGAAGGGATCGGTTCATTTTGGATATTTTGAAGCATCTTGTTGTGAATTAATGGTTGAGGAATGAGTTTTCCATTGGAAATTCTAAGGGTATGAGGATTGGGTTGATTCATGATGATTTGAAGATGTTAACTAGACATTTATAAAACGTGGTTTTACATTTAAAACATTTAATTGCTATTAGAAGCTTGCATAAGTGTCATTTTTTGAACCATTTGCACAAGGACTTGTGATGAATCTAAATGAGAATTATAATTGGTATTTTGATTGGAATTGATTGGAGGAGTATTGGAAGTTTATGTAGGATCAGTACTAGATGGGGATTCCCAGCATTAGTTTTGGGAAGAAGATTACTGATATAAGTGTTGGAGCCCCAACTATTGTAGCATAAATGGGATGCTTGTTGAGACTTCAATTATTGTTTGGAATATATACAATATTGTCATCAAGGTTCTTAATAAGCTATACAAGATCTTGTAGATCATTAGTTTGGTTGATTTAAACCATTTAATAGATCTAAAGTGATGTTGATATAAATTACATCATGAGGAAATGTCCTTAATGATTGACAATGCCTTAGATGAAATAACAACCCATATATAATCTGAATGGGTTGAGTACTAAAAAGAAGATTCTAAGAGGTGAAATCATGGTGATAAAGGAACTAAAAATATAATGCAGGAGAAGAAGGTTATTCATAGGAAAATGATAGTATTAGGTAAACTAATACAGTTAATTATGAGTCTGAAAAATAGATTATATCGATCAGGGTAATATAGTAAGTTATGAGTCTAAAAATTAGATTAAATCTGACTATCCAATATAGCTTGGTTATTGAGTATGAAATGATAGATTGTATCGAGTTGGTGGATACATTTTGGTAAAAAGGCAATGCTATTCATAGCTGAGTAAAAGGACAATATTTGGTTGGCTAATACAATAGGAAAATAAATTAGATTAAACTAGTTGATGTAGTTCTAGAATAAATTTATAATTTTATCAGTCCAAATGATGTAGTTGGGAAGACACACAAAACTGTATCAGGTTAGTTGATGCAGTTATCACACAACACATAATGGTATCAGGCTAGCTGATGTAGTTATCACATAACACAATGGTATCATGTTAGCCAATAAAATTTAACTAAGTAGAAACAAAATCAAAGTGGAGAGGTAAAACTAAGCATAGTGTGTTTGATTTGTAAACTCTAAGATATATTGATCTCATATGTAAATAGTAAACAAGGCCTAAAGGAAATTTACTGTGAAGGATTTCACTATGTCATATCCACACTATTTCATCTCTAAGATACATTGAGAGTAACTTTTCAAGGCTGACCACTTACCAATGTGCTACAAAATCAAATGGTTGAAAGGCTTCCTATAAGATGAAAAACAAAACCCTAGGTGTTTTTTATATGTTTTGAGGTACATGGCTTGATTATTAGGGTAGTACCTCTCACACCATGACTTAAATAACATTGATGACCACTTAATCTAGAATGACAACTCTTATGATTTTTACAACTTCTAAAACACAGCTATATGAAGACAAAATTAAAAATAAAGATGAAATTATTTATATCAATAGTGAAATATGCAACATCCAATGAATTGAATAAAAATTTAGAATGTTATTAAGCTGGAAAATATAATCAAAAGCAAAAACTTTTCAAATAGAAACATTTCAAGTTGGTCGATACAGTCAAAAGCATACACATAATTATATCAGGTTGAATGATATAGTTTGGAAAGATATAAAAATATATTGTGTTGGCTGATATAGTTGACATAAAATAAAAATATATATCAAGTTGGTTGATACAACTGTTAAAACTAATGAATGATATTTAGCTAGTTGATATAGTTGGACTAAAAGATATATAGTGATTTTGATGATGTCACTAAGAAGCTAAAAGGATAAACATGAAATTGATCCAACTAAATGTAGAATAAGATCCATGTTGATTTCATTAGAATGTATGCACATGCTAGGATGACCTATAATTATCCCCTTTCATTCAATAGACTAGAACTCAAATGAGGTAAATCAAATAGAGTTTGTATATACTTGAACAAGTAGGTTAAGACTAATGATATTCATAGATATAACAAAGCGTAACATACAACTCAAATGTCAAGAGGAAAGGGGTTTTAAATCCTAAGCCTATGACATAATAATATAGCTCTCACTCGACCTTAACAAAGGTACATGATTCTAACTATAATTGTAAAGATACAAGTAAATTAAATGATTGTAAAGGAGTACAAGTAAAGGAAATGATGGGTAAGTGATTGTAAATAAACTAAGGTGAAATGATCAACCAAAATGGGGATAAGCCAAGGTGAAAAATGGTAAGCCTAAGTAACCCTATATTTATATTAGCTTATTTGGTTTAGGAGAAGTCTAAACAAGGTGAATATATGCAAATTTGGTACAAACCTAAAATTATTGCCCTTTATTGCAATTATGCATATATAGAATTTTGATGATGAATAAGAATCTATTGATTCATTTATTTGGGTGATCTATATATAGTTCATACATTATCTATTTCATTATTAATCTTTCTAATTTGTCATGGGGAACCACAAATTATGGTATTCTATCTTTCTAGACAAGTTCATTATTTTCAGACAGGTTTAGGCTTGTGGACTTGTTCGTGAGGAGAAAATTTGTCGAATCATAATTTATAGAGTTTATTTTGGATCACATTTTGTTTGAATCTTATTTTTGTCCATTTGGTCTTGTTAAGTTAGCTTTTACGTGTTAATAGTCTCCAAATTTTCAAGTCAAAAAATCTATAAATATAAAGTTACTCTATGACATTTTGGATGGCACTCCACACTCTCAAAATCTATACAAATATTTTCAAGCTAGATTCAAAGTTTTCAAAGGCTAAATTCACATTTTCTTGCTTGTACCAAGGGTATGATATGAGAAAGATCTTTTAGTTTTACATTTACAAGTTTACACATACACGTAAGTGGGAGAACTACATTTGAGTTTGAGCCCTCTTTGGGGTATCAGAAATGTAGTGCAATTCTTGGTCATTCAACGTGGACTAACCAAGGTTAGTCCTAATTTTATAATTTATTCTAAGAAAGATAAATAAACATTGAAATCACAAAGTAAAAAGGTGTGTAAATAAAATAAACAAGATTATCTCAATAGCGAGCAAACTACAAATTAGAGAGGAAAGAATTAACAAGTGGGGAAACCATAAAATGAAATAAAACCCACAATCTATTAAAAATATTGTAAAAAATGATATCCAAGTTAAATATCAAATATAATCTAAGACAAAGAGAGAGAATAATGGCCTTAATCCAAAAGATACATCTCAAGATAACTAGAGCAAGAAGATGAATACTAGAGGAGGAGAGAGCTCTCTAAATAGAGCAAGATGAAGGATGATGGAGTTATAATGATCCTATCATGACTTTACAAATCCTCCTTAGTTTTTTTGGATTTAAACTTGTGTTTAATGCGTTGAGGCAAGTTCACATCCCATGGCTAGGGATACGATTCACTACTAGTTTAGACATTTCAGTTATAAAAATGTATGTACCCAAATTTTAACCAGTAAGATGTTGGTGAGTTAGTAAAGAAACTTGGTTGTTTCAATCCCCATCTAGGTTTAAATCCCACTAAGGCATATGAGGCTGGATGTGGCCAGTGTTGGTATTCTTGAATTTATAGTCATTGTTGGTATTCTTGAGTCAGTTATGGTCATTGTTAGTATTATTGGATTGGTTGTAGCCAATTTTAATATATTTGGTATATATGTAATAGATGATTAGTTGGGAATTTAGACCCCTAACTCTATCCCAAACCAATTTTTAGCTCCAATCAAAAGCAAATACGAATAAAAAAATAAAAACTTACATGCCAATTATTAAGAAAGTATAAACATTTTGATTGGATTTTAAACGCTTAATGTATATTAAAATCCAAACTCACAAGTAATAAAAAATGATAATTACAAATCAATTAAGTTTTATAAAAAAAGTAGTGGCATGAATGACCTAAATAAGGCTTTAATGGAGAGAGAGAGAGAGAGAGAGAGAGAGAGAGAGAGAGAGAGAGAGAGAGAGAGAGAGCTTACACTTGGTAAAGATGCCAAACGAATAAATAAAAGTGTTATAGATAGGAATCTAGCTTTTTTTAATTTATTTCAAAAGTTTAAAAAATTAAACAAAGCACATTTTTTCATATGGAGGAAGGTGCCACTTATCAAAACATCATAATAGGAATAAAAAATGGCTATGAAATGCCATTGATTGGCAACCAAAACACATTGCTTAAAGAGTAAGGTGAAAGCCAAGTGTCAATGTTGAGAATAAGATAAGAAGACATTAATTCAAATAAATGAGGAACATCACATTAAGACTTAAACATAATTCCCCATATAATTCCTATGCATTCCATCCAATGCTTAAAACACTAAGCAAATTAAATAACTTCAAGTGCTAAATGATACACTGCCCAGTCAAAATGGCAATTGTAAATAGCAAAATCTTTAAAAATAATTGACAGAATAAATTGCCAAAAAAACTAAAGCATCTAATCTAAAATATTTGATAGGAAAAATGTGGCAGAAGGAAACACAATAAACATAGTAGAACACCGAAGGCTTATGGAAATGTGACCAACATCACACAGTAAAAAATATATAACAAAAAAAATGTTATACAAGGAGGAGGACACAATATGCTTTAGGTATCAAATTACCAATGCCTCTACCAAGAATAAGACTACATAAAATGCCTATGTAAAGCAAAAAATACCACATGCAAGGAAAAAATGCTAAGCAAGAATACAGAATAATGCATTTAATGAAACTACCAAAAGACAAAGATGTCTTATTCTAGTTTCAAAAATAAACTGAGTTAAAATTCCAAGCTTCCTAATGCCAAATAGAATTAAAATGATTTCTTGTATCAAAATGATAGCTTCAATTGATAATCCAAGAGCATCATAAATAACCATTATTAATAATAACAAAATCTTAATTAAATGGGAAACCATCAAATGGAAAAACCTCACAATTTGTTTTAAGGCTTGAAAAAATGATCTCCAAGTACAATATCAAATAGAATCCAAGAAAAAGAGATAGAATAATAGACTCATGCCAAAAAAGACATCTCAAGATAGTTAGAGCAAGAAGATGAATAATAGAGGAGGAGATGGATCTTTAAATAAGTAAGAAGAATGATGAGAGAGTTAAAATAATCTCATCATGACTTTACAAGGCCTACTTAATGTGTTTTAAATGTTTTATTCACCAAAGAGTGAATGGAAGTGTGTGACATGTGGGGGGAGGAGTTATTTATGCAAATAATTCGTAAAATCCTAAAAAATGATTAAAGAAGTGAGAGACACCTCATAAATCTGGGATAAAGTGAAATTATAATAATAATAAATACATATATAAAATTTGGACTTAGGATAAACCTAAAATACTAAATTGAATGCAAATAATGCTAATATCCAACACATACTAAATCTTTTTCATCCAACACCCCCTTATTCAAATTTGGTTTATGCACAAAAAACTATGGTTTTACTTTACAATTCTCTTTGCATAGTGTTTTAGTTTTAAAAGTGCATCAACATACTTAGGGAGCATATGTGCAGCTGGTGAAATAGTTTGATTGTCATCAAAGTCAATGAGATAATTTTGTAGTGAAAGGACATGAGCAACTTATGTTATTGTCTAAAAAGCATAGTCTTGTCTAGGAATATTCTCAAATATTGCTTCTAATTTAGCATTGTCAAAGTTATGCCTTTCTTTACTTTCCTCTGTCAGATATGAGTCAAAGACAACTTAGACAAGTCTTCAATCAAAAGACATGACCAACCTATGTTGTTATCCAAGGAGCACGAACTTGTCCAAAAGTAATTTTCAATTTTTTTTACTAGATAGGTACAATCATAGTCCTATATTATACTAGTTCACACTATCAAACATTAATAAATTCCAACAAAACTTTAGATTTAAGCTAAGTATATCTCTTCTTAGTGTTCTCTAAAACTATGAGTTTTCTATATTTACCAAGTTATGAATCAGAATTTTCAGTAATTGTATATCTTTAGCATTCTGATCTCTTTCAAGTTTTATAACTATTAAATAAACATTTCAATTTTTAAATAAAAAATAATATAAAATGTATTGATGAACCCATAATTTTTTTTTAACATTGCTTTCATTTTCAAAATTTGCTTTAAGGTTTGAACTGAATTTTTGATTTCTAGACACTAAAGAGAAATATGATTGTCCTTTACTATATTTGATTGAGCACTACTTTAGGATTTATCTTTGACCTTGTGGATTTATATTTAATTCCTAACTTCTTTTCATAAAAATATTTTCTTGTGTTGGCTTTCAATTTAATTTTTCTTTATTTCCCTTGTTTTCTATAAATTTTGTTCTAATAGTTTTAAAATTCATGACCTATCCTTCTGGATAAGGTGGTCTTTAGTTTTACCTGAATCATGGTGTGAGGGTTATTACTCCAATAATCATTCCATTATACATATATATATATATATATATATTTCCATGTACTTTACAGTATATCTGAAATGTCTAGGTTTTGTTTTTAACCATAGAAAGCCTTTGACCATTTATTTTTGTAGTGCACTGGTAAGCGGTTAGCCTCAAGAAGTTACTCTCAACATACCTTAGAGATGGCATAGTTTAGCTACGTGACAATGGAATCTTTTGTAATTAGTGTCATTTGGACCTTGTTCACTATTTATTCCTAGGATTAGTATATCTAAGAGCTTCAAATTAAACACATCTTGCCTAGTCATACTAATTGATATATTTTATTTATTGGTATGATTGGTTATTTAACAATATTAAACTCTATGTTTTTCATATTTTATTTATTTTGGAACAAAAAAATTAAAAAGCTTCTGAATATGTAATGTATAATGGTGTTCATCCTTTGGATTTCCTCCTATGTAACAATGCTACATATTACACTTATGATAATGAATGGATTGATGATCATATGTAAAAATTTGTATGCCTATTATATCAATGAAGAATATGATTTTGATTGATAATATTATGATTATAATTATGGTTACACTAGTGAAAATGAAGATGATTGAGATAATAGTAGTGAAGAGAAAAGTGAACACACTAATTTAGAACTTGGAAAAACAAATTCCTCTATTCCTCCCTTTTATTCCTCTTTTCATAAATTAGAACAAAACAACATGTTGATCATGAATATATTTTTTCCCTCAATCTCTCACAAGGATAAAAATGTGAATAATCAATAGTTAATACAATTTGTTTACCTCTTAAATTTGTTACTTTACTACATCACATTACGCAATATAAACTACAAAATCATAGCCCTTTCATAAAAATGGAAATTGATATGACTAAGTGTGGTATTCCCTCTCTCTTTAAAAAATGTATTTGATGCAAATGCATATGATATGGAACATTATCCTTTAAGCATGTATAATGATATACAAGATTGTAATAATATTTATCCTTCCTTACAAGTGACAAATAATGTCATAATAACTCATGATACTTCTTCTCCCTTTCTTTAAATATCAAAGGATGCAAATGAATGTGAAATACAAATAAAAGTGATATTATTGATTTAGACTTACAAAGTGATGATAAATTAATATTATGCAAATGTTTTAAATATAATTTTACTATATCCACAGAATGTAAGATTCATGATAACATTACATGTGATGACTCTCCCTCTCCTAAGTCAAAATAATCCAATGAGAATAAATGTGATGCTTATACTACTATACAAATTCAAAGTGATAAGATATGTAATAATTTTAAATAATGCATTGATTTTGTCTTAGAATATCATCCTAAGCCATGCAATGATATTTATCATGATCATATCATACTAATGTTTAAATTAGATTTTCAATTACAACCCATGAGCAAGCATTTCCAAACCATTAGTATCCCTTCTAGTCATATTATGTCCATGATGCATGTTATCGATGACCTCCAAAAGTAAGTACTAGATCTCACATTTCAAACTAGATCATGTTCTATCAATATCAAATACAATTTTATTTTAGGGCAACCCATTACATGATTTGTATATGAACATCCATATGCATAAGATTTTGTTATGCCTACACTACCTTGACTTGATGGTCGTGGAGGTCCTTATACTCATTTAACTCAATACACACTTTTTTTTTAGATAATGGGGTAGCGATGGATGTATTTTATTGAAATATTTTCATAAAAGAGTCACATTTGATGCTTTAGATTGGTTTTACAATTTACCTAATGATTATTTACCTAACTTCAAAATATTATAAGATATGTTCTTATCAGATTATCACAATTGCATGGAACCTATTTCACATTGGAACATCTATAAGGTTTGCAATAAGGCCGTGATGAGCTTATTGAAGATTACAATTTATGATTCTAAAATACTTTGTATTGTTTAACTTATCAATCCTCAGATTTGTCAAATAGATTCATATTTATTAGGGATCTATTATCTCCACTAAAATAACGATCCATGTATAAAATTTATATATCTTTTGATAAATTATACATGGACATGTTCAAATATGCATGTGATATAAATTATGCAACATGTAAGGCTACTAATACAAAGGAATCAGGGTCATCTTCACACAAGATGGAAGGTACTAATAAAAGGCTGAATTAAGAATTAAAATATATAATAACTTCTCTTATGAAGACCAGGATATCCCAAAATACTTGTGAGAAGGAACTAATGATCATTTGAGATCTCGTCAATAATGCATATTTATGCAACAACATAATACATGTGAAATAAAATTTATTCAAAGTGTGGGATATAATGAGCAAGATTTACATCATGCACATGGATTCTAAATGGGACATATTATTTTACCAATCACTTTGGGACTCAAGATAGTGACTGCATTAGTGATTGTACAACATACTATTCTTCACGAAAATGTAAGTTTAGGAAAGACTTTGTTATAAAAAATGAATGCCATAGTGAATAAGGATAATACAATTTTATCTTTTATTTATGAAGGTGGTTTATTAACATTTCAAAGCAAAAAATAAGCACAAAGGACATTATGTTTCCCAATAAAGGTACATCTCAAATTACACAAACATGGGTACCAAAGCAAAAAGACCAAAATTTAGACTAGAGATATGAACATGTAATACATACTTCAAAGATATCAAAAGAGTATCAATGATATCAACCATAAGTATCACAAGTAACTAATATAGGCATGACTATCTTTAAGACTACATAGCCACATATTCAGTATCAAAATGCATTTATAAATAAAAATTAGTATGGTATACAATTTCTATTTCCGTTGGGGTGGTTAGTTCATTCTACATATTTCAATCAAAACAATCACATGCATGTATCAAAAATTAAATTATAATATCATTAACATGTTGTATCTTATGCAAGAGCATTCCAAATATATAAAAATATTAAGTAATAATGTCATCACATGATCTCAACTATCAAATGCCACAATTATAAAAAACATATGTAATATAAATTCTACATAAGCACAATGCAAGAAAGAATACATTTTTTTTTTTAAATGATACATGTAAAACATATGTACAATAATTTAATAATGGGATCCTCACCAACTACATCTCTCTCAATCAATAATGGACCTTGTGAATATGATGCCCTAATATCAGCCTATCATGACCGTGAGCGAAATTGACTCATCCTCTCATGATCTTCATATATGGCCACTTGTGCCTATAAAGTTGTATGTACAAGCTAAAGTTATACATTTTCAACTAATATAATATGATTTAGGTCCTATCTAGATTATAATAGGGATCTAATGTCTCATCAACTCTACCATAAGTTTATCATGCTCAATGATCATCGCATCTCACTCAACCTCAAATAATCACACTATGTTACAACCATAACATATGTAATAGTAGCTATTATTGTTAAATTAAATAGGGGGAATGATCACCCATAATATCCATCATATGCTTCAGTATCCCATCAATAACTACCTCCCTAGGCACATGTCACATACAAATCTGAATCATGGGATATCTCTACGATAGTAGTCCAATAATCATCATACCTTACAAAAAACCCATACATGTTATCAATATCAAAGCTATCAAAGTAACTAATAACTATGAAAATACTTTAAAAATACATATACATACTCATAGAAGGAGCATGAGGCCCAACAACTATTGTTCCATCTACATCTCCTCCACCCTATGCCTTAAGAGCACCCTTTACTATAATAGGTAATAAAATGGGCCACATGTGGGCCATATACCATAATGTATATGTTTGTGTACATTCACCAATCTACATGTGGAACCTGTATCATAGGCTCCATTTTTATCAATAGAATTAGTGCTAATTTAGTTCTACTAGGCTAGCCTTGGTCACCCTCACATATCAAAGCTCTCACAGATCGCCTCCATATAAAAGGTGTTGGGGGTACATCTTGTATAATGTGAAACTGACGTGTAATGCACTCAAATTGAAAATGCTTGTACACATATATAAACTGATAATGATACCAATAACTCATGCAAATCCACCATAGCTGTAATCCATCCTCTAGTCACCCTCTAAAACCACTATAAGGTCTCCACATAATCAATTGTGTCATTATCTAGTCAAAAATTTGATGACACTCCATCATACTACTCTATAAAACATGAGTAATACTAACGCATAGCTCTGTGTACATATATGAATGTACTTATCCACCATATGGCATACATATAGGCCAAATCACATAATAAGCTCATAAGCCCAACAATGCAACAATGTGGTTGAACTCAATCCTCCACCAAAGCCCTATCAAGTAAAATAATGTAATTATGTGTATAAGTAGGCTAGCATAGTATAACCCTAGGACTATATAGTGACATGTTCCTCTATATTTAGCACAAACTAATGTATCCTATAGGAAATGGATACCCCCTAACATCCATAGTAATAAAATATGTTAATAATACATAAATGAACTTACACACATGCACAACATCTAACAATACAATCTCTAACAAAAAAATAGTATCACTAGCACCATATCAAACACCCCAAATATGACCAGTCACATATCGATGTGCCTATGATATCTAAGCTAGCCCACCACCACCCTATAAGGTCACACATGCAATAACAACTATAAGTCTCAAGATCTTCCAAACATCCTCAAGAGTAACAAGCATCTCCCCTGTGGAAAGCCAAAAAGTGCAAGTATTTAAATCCCACTACTTTGCCTATGTTATCATTATATGCATGTTGTAGGGCATCACTTTCAATTGCCTAACATGACCCAACTTGACTGTATTACGTGTGTCCCTCTCTACATCACTCAAAGATAATGTTGGCACAATCTCTATCATGTGACTGCTTTTGAACCCTCATGCTTACATATAAGCCTTTGATAAGAAATACACAAAATCCAATTCAATAAAATACTGCAAAAATGACCAAAATCAATCAATGAAAGATACTTATGTTAAAATTTTACTAAGGACATGTCCACACTGAATAAGACATATCTGTGAATAGATTTTTGGTTAAGTAGACAAGTTTATAGATAAATCCTTGGTCATTTTAGACAAGTCCACCACATATCGCATAAGTCTAAAAAATTAAAATTCAAAATTCACAAAATTCAAAATTTTTGAAAAATGTCAAAAAAATGTTTTTTTTACATACCAGGGCTGGATCAGACTTGGACTGTAGGGCAGCCTCAAACTGCTTAAATCTTGTAAATCCAAGATATTTTATGCAAAAAAAATTCTTAGTTAATGCTCAAAATTTGTAATTTAACAATATGAAAATGAATTACAAAACTCTTTTCAATGAACCTATTTATATGGTTTGACTTTTCTTTTCAAAAACTTTACAACTAATTTTTCACAAACTTATGCACATGATATCTCAAGTAATACGTATTAAAATCACTCCTTGTGAGTTACATTGAAAGACACACATTGTGCTCTTTTGAATGGTAATATCACCATCATGCCTTCTAATTATTTAAAAAAATATCAAATTTAGTGCTTGTTTGCCTATATACAAATTTTCTACATATCCCTTGTTATCTCAAAATTCTTTCACTATAACTATTACCTTTGACAATATTTGTACAAAATCATCAAACATATTCACAAAACTATAATTATTTCTCCTAAAGATGGTCAAAATTCTAATATATCAAAACAATCAAAAGTCAAACGCTATTTAATCAAACAAATTACACTTTGCTCCAATTTATTTAAAAAACATGCGCATGTTTCTTTTGATATGATGCATTCAATAATCACATTTCTTGAATCAAAAGGGGGCATCCATTGGGCTTATTACAAAAAATATCTTGGCACATTACACAAGGTTAAAAATGGGTTAAACTAGTTTCACATTGTAAATTTGTGATATATTTCTAACATGAATATAAACACTAGTACAAATATTGGGGGCATATTCCATATAAGTGCACTCAATCAAATCAAATATTCATAATATATGATCAAAGATTTAAATTAATCTAAAATCAAACTCTTTGATAGGATACATGTATTCAAAGATTCAAAGTAATTCAAAAATTGGATTCTACGACAAGATACAGGTTTTCAAAGAGTCAAAATAATTCATAAATCAGACATATGATAGAAATTGGCTCATATTGATGCAATATGTGGGGGCATATACATGCATATGTACTCATTTTTTTGTCAATAACTCAAATATAGAAGCATACACATTGGAATGGACATGCATTGGGCATATGCAAAAACAGTTAACAAAATAATAGTTATAAGGTTTCACAAATAATTATAATGGCACATATTCATGGGGTATGATACTTGTTCGTGATCATATATACATTTTCAAAGTTTAAAATGTGTGATAATTATTCATACACACACATTTTCAAAGTTCAGAAGGCATGATACTTTTTTATGTATACACATTTTCAAAGTTCAAAAGGCATGATACTTGTTCATACACATTTTTCAAAGTTAAAAAAGCATGATCTTGTTCATGCATACTCATTTAAAAAGTTTGGAAGGCATGATGCTTGTTCATGCACACACATTTTCAAAGTTTCAAAGACGTGATATTTTTTTATGCACATGTTTTAAAGTTTAAAGTACATGATACTTGTTTATGCACATTTTCAAAGTTAAAGTTACAGGTTCAAATAAAAATGGTCGTTATTTCAATTCAATTCTATGGACACTAAGGTCATGATGGGGGAATGATTATTAATTCTATTTTGATCATGAAATATATAATGTAAATTCATTTATAATGGTGTGATTTGATCTATTATGGGTAATATAAATTTGATTTTAGTGACACTCAATGGCCTTGGAATTAATTCTAGTGATCCCATTGTGTGGTTCCATTTTTTGTTATAGGGGATGTACATTTGAGTCTTGTGACACTCAATGACCTTGGCATAACTTATAGTGAATCTATCATGGTTCCATATTATAAGGGATCAGTACATTGGGTACTTCTCCTCATTCATTAGATTTGGAATATTCATCTTTCCAATTCATAGGCTTGCTTATGTATTTAAAATTTGAGACTTGATAACTCTCACCTTGCCAATAATTTAATATAAGGAACTACTCTCTCCAAGCATTTTTGGATGGGAGTGTGTTTTCAATAGCCTCTTATTTTGGGATATAGTATTAGATATGAATTATTTACTTGACATAATATGGTCATGGATTTAATGACACATATAAACATATTATTTTCCCATTACCACTTGAGGGATCATTTGTTTCCCTGGTTAGGAAATGAGCAAAACAAAAAGCATCATTTCTACGCTCTTTACAGTTCAAAATTTATCCAAAAGTGACATAATACCACATGCATATGGATGTACTATTTCCTCACTCTCTACCTTTTTAATTGAATTTAGACATTCAAATTTCAAATATGGATATTGACTACTACATGTGTCATTGTAGGTTTTGCTTGTGAATGTTTTTCACAGCCAATATTTCAAGTCAATAGACAAAGTGTGTCATACACACTTAGGTTTATTTCTCTTCTTTACTATAAAAATTTAATTACTATAATGAATGAGGAGAGGGATGGTGTATATACTCAAATTTGGTAAAATCTTGTCTTTAATGCCCTTTATCATAAATTTCCATATATAGACTATTGATGATGAATAAGGTCTCTATTAGTGCATTTATTTAGGTCTTCTCTATATAGTTCATGTGTTCATTACATTGATTATTTATCTTTTTATTTTTTCATAGGGATCCCAAAATTATTGTATTTTTATCTTTTTGGACAAGTTTGTTGTTTCTTGATAGGTACAGGTCCATATATCTATCTATGAGGAGTGAACCTATCCAGGCATAATTTAAGGACTTTATTTTGGATCACATTTCATTTAAATCCTCTTTCTGTCTAGTGGGTCTTGTTATGATGACTTTGTGTGCCAATAATTTTTAAAAATTTAAATTCAAAACCTCTACAAATTAAAATCTACTCTAAGTCATTTTGGACTACACCTCACACTGTCAAAAGTTATAAAAATATTTATATGTTCTATCTATAGATTTTTTGAAGTTAGATTCAAAATTTTCAAAGGATAAATTCATATTTCCATGTTTATGCCAAGTATACAATATAATAAAGAACATCTAGAGTTGCATTCATAATTTCACACCTACACATTAGTGGGAGAACTATATTATAATTTGAGTCCTCTTAAAAATATTTTTAATGCAGTGTAGCGTTTGGTCATTCAATTGGAACTAATCAAGGTCAATCCAAATCAATCCCTTTCATTCAACACCCCCTATTTGATATCAATTTGTTTTATATGTAATAAATTAGGGTTTTGATTTATATGTCTCTCTATGTGGTGTTTTAGATCTAAAAATGCATCAATAGTCTCAGGCAACATATGCACATGTGGTAAAATAGTCTGATTATCATCAAAGTCAACGTGGACAAGTCCATGGTTAAAGGACATGAATGCCCTATGATTTTATCTAAGAAGCATGATCCTATCTAGGAATAATATTAGATTCTACTTTTGATTTGGCCTTTCTCTACTCTCCTTTGTCAGATATCAATTAAAGTTAACTTGAACAAATATATAGTTAATAGACACAATTAGCTTGTACTATTTTCTAAGGAGCATAAATTAATCTAGAAGTAATTTTAGATTCTAGTTTTGATTAAGGATAGTCAAAATCCTATATTTTATTGGTCCACATTGTCAAACATTAAGAATATTAAAAAAAAAGTCAATTTTGACTAAGTGCATTACTTCTTAGTGTTTTCCAAAAATAATAGTTTTCCATATTTAACAAAATACAAAATCACAATTGTTAATAATTGTATATTTTTAGAATTTTGATATCTTTAAAGTTTTAAAACTATTAGACAAATATTTCAATTATAAAATAAAAAATAGATTGAAACATAAGTATGCACAAATATATCCACAAAGCGATAAGCAACATCTAATCTACTAAGTTAAGGAAAGAGTGTAGAGATATAAATACTTACATTTGGGTGGACTTGTCGACGCTTCAATCTCCCCCTTTGGATTAAGTGGAGATTTACAAGATATATTTTAGGTCGAATGCCTCAAATGGTTGGATTAAGACCTAAATATCTTTAGTTAGGAACTCCCAATGACCTCTCATAGTGAGGTTCAATGACACCACAAGATAAGACCTCCAATATAAGTTTCTAAACCACTAACTCTCCCAAATAATACATAGGGGCATAAATTTGAGTCCAAGAAGAGTGTATGAATGTGATGTATATTAGAATGAAATATGACCCTATATATAAGGTTTCAATACCTAAAACCAACCCTAAACTCTAAATTGATGGTATAGACTAGGCTAATATAATTGGAAGATGTTGGTTGGCTTAGTATGATATTGATCAAGCTAATATAATATAAATGGCATAAGATAAAATTATAAATATATCATGTTGGATGATATATTACAAGTATGACAAATATATGAAACAAATAATATCATCAAGGTTGATACCATATGACATAGGGAATCTAGAAAATATGGATGTGAAATAGATGGAAAGATAAGGCAGATAGATATTTGAAGAAGGTCAGACTGATAGTATTGATGGTGTGACATAATAGTATGTAAACATCTCTTGTAAACTATAATGAGTCAATCTTGTCCGATTATCAGTAGACCCTTTAAGTATGTACTTAGGAAGTTTGATGTGTCAACAAGCCACTACAAGAAAAATTATCGATAATGTGATAAAGGTGAAAATATTAGGTATATACACTTTTCATTTATTATGTTTTTCTCCATTGCTTATTTACACATATATTTTTATTACTCATATTCTTTATATTTCTACATTTCATGGATATGCTATTTTACTCATTTCTTGTCTATTTTTGTGGCCTTGGCCTTATATGTAAGATTTTATTTTTTTTAACTATGTGTGACATTGAGTCCTATTGTATGTACTTATATTGTGTGAATCATGGCCATGATATTATGTGATTATGAATGGATTAATATAGGATTGTCTATTAAGCTTGTTGAGTTTGCTAAGTTTATGGTGTCATGATCCATATCATGAATTTTTGTTTTCATTAGTGGTGCCATGATTCATATCATACACCTTTACTACAATGTATTTTAGTGTTTAAATATTAGTTATGGTTACTATTGTGTGCTTCATTACTATATCTTACTTGGCATGACACTTTTATGCCTTGCATTACATGTCTCATATATATATTGATCACAAATCCATACTATCATGACATATTCTCCACATGTTGACATGATTGTACATGATTACAACTTCTTACATAATATGATATGGTTAATTCTTTTATTTTGATATGAATGACTTGTTGGATACCTCCCTGATCTCAAAAAGGGGCCATATTAGTGGGATTTTCAGAGAGACTTAAGCCTCTATGAGTATAAAATTCATATTTTGGTATATTTTATAGAGTTCATAAGTTCATAGTGGTTTAAATTATTAACTTCATTCACATTTGGGATATATATTCATAGATTTTAGGGGAAAATACCATGCATATGCCCACATTTTACAAGAACATGAGTTATAAATTTTCAATTTTTGGATGAAATAGTATATAGATAACATTCTATATCCTATTGGAATAAATTAAATCAAATTATGGGGTATTGAGCTTATTCATGCATACACACTATTATAATTTTTTATTTTCAAACACATTTTATTGTACCTAGAAGTGAGTACACTTGAATCTATAATTTCATTCACAACGATTGATTCATATATATTGAGGTAATGCAGTTGAGGTTCAATTATGCTCAATTGCCTAATAATTACTCAAAGTGATCCCATATGTGGCTCCAAACTTAGCATCTTGGGGTATAATATTAGTTATATAAGTAGTGTCATTGAGGATTCAATAATGCTCAACAGCATAGGCACTACTCCCTTCTAATGAGGGTTGGGGTTTTTATCTTCCCAACCCATGACCTTGCCTTAGTACATAGATTTTTGGAATAACACCACAAAAATATCCAAGTTCTTAAAAAAAGAAGTAAATTTCTCTAATGCTTCAACAAGGAATCATCATCTCCAATGACAAGTTACAAGGAAATGTGGTTCATCCACTTACAAGTGTATTATTGTCTTGCTCTTTAAGTTTAAAAAAACCAATTTGATTTCAGATTTTAGATTTCATATATGGACATTGATTGTTGCATGTTCATTTTAGGTTACATCGAGCGAGCTACATATTCAGAGCCTCTCCCAAAGATAATTTTTTTTGTACACACTCGAGTACATTTTTTTCCTTTTACTCTAGCATTGTACTTCATTTCAATAATAGAATAAAAGGGGGTTATTTTTAGACACTAAAATATGGTATAAGATACTTGGTCATTATTCACTCTTCTCTCACATCCACCTACTTACTATGGGTTTGACATTCCCAGTTTGTTTTTCATCATCTACAATAATTCCATAGTCTATATTTAACTTACTCAAAATCATGTTCAACTTATCTCTAAAACATTAAATTAGGTTTCTTTCCTTCTAGACTGATCCATAAAACTTGGACAATTCCATAATTTTAGACTCGTCCCACACCAAACAACTATCACTTTTGAAATTCAAATCCTTTTAATGGGTCATGCGATATGTTTTGCATGTCAATGCATGATAAATTACCCAAAGAGTCCCATATAAATACACAATAGTTCTAATTTGATTACCTATCTATGATACACTTATTAAACATACTCAAACACTTACACATTCAAAATGGACTACCTTATTCTTTCCAATTCAGTGATCAGTCACAAAGAATGGGTTCTATCTAAGTTTAAAGCACCTCAAAGGCAAGCCAAAATTGTAATTTTTGAAGTATAAAATTTTATTAACTAGTTACACTCATGAAAGGAGAACTATTTCACACATACACCTAATTGTGAGTATTATATATAGTTTGAATTCCCTTTTCTAATTACTGGATATGCATGCAATGCTCAACCATTCATCAGGGATTGGTTAGGGTAGCTCAACCCAACCATTTTCCCATTTTTTAAAGTAGACATAGGATTTCAAATAGAAAGACACAAATTTATGGGATTGCACACATAGTCAAATTCTAAAGATCACACACAAAGATGAAATATAAACACGTGTAGTAGCTTGTACCTGAATAGAGAAGAAATTATAATCGTTAGTGTCAATCGATATTGATTAGAGGTCGATAAATCTGTCTCAATATAACTAGAAACTTAGTTCCTAATTTGAGTGACTCGGTTATTTTTTAACCTTTACTAACTACTACATTTAGACTTAGACTTGCATAGAACAATAAACTACTAATTATCTAAATCCTCTTAGAACTTTACATACATATCAAGTGAAGATGTTGAATCAGTTTCTATCTTCTACATTTATATCATT
The DNA here is from genome assembly GCA_037957365.1 of Torreya grandis. Lineage (NCBI taxonomy): Eukaryota > Viridiplantae > Streptophyta > Pinopsida > Cupressales > Taxaceae > Torreya > Torreya grandis. Next base: position 2,614,925 of record JARHVA010000473.1, read on the forward strand.
GTTTAATTGTAACACATCATATAATCTAAATTATTGCCTTAGTTTTATGCTTTTTAGGGTTAGCTAATCCAAAATAAGGTAAAACAAATTCAAGCAAGGACTTAATTATCCCATTAGTGACTATGTGCTTGATTATAAACCTATGCTCTCTAAAATGAAAAATATTATGGTTGATAATGAAATGCAAGACATATTCAAGCAAATATTTCTTACTTTCATACATGAGTCTATTATTTTCAAACACTTTTAATCTTTTAAAGACATTTGTCATGCAGTCAAGGACCATGAAATTAAGATAATTGTTATGTATAAGCTAAACTATGGGACCAATCCTACAACATCTTCTAACTCCAAGTTTAAAAACAAACTAACTTTCAAATCTAAGGCAAATCATACTAAAAATGAGGTTCAAAAAATAATTAATGCATTTTTTCAACCTAATAATGAGCTTGTATTATTAGCTTCTCAAAGGATAAAATTTAAATGATTATCAAACCTCTACACAAGGTCCTACACAATCTACTCAAGTGAAACTTCATATCTCTCCCTCTACTAATGGAGGTTGATATGACAAAGTCACCACCTAAGGGGTTCGATAAAAATGTGTGTTTTGATTGCCATAGATGCATAGGAAATTTGACTAATATATGTTATGGTTTGTGACTCAACATACAAGATCTAATTAAGGATAATTTTATTTAAGTTAATGATGTTAATACACCAATGAATGAGTCAATTGCACAACCTAATGCAAAGCTAAATATATTTTTGGATCCTTTTCTTAAGTATATGGCACAAGAACCCAAGGATAATCTTGAGGTGCATATAACTTACAATGTGGATCCTCTTCTAACTTCTTATGCTTTTATAACTAAGGAGGATTATCATCTAATGGTATTTGGTACACTTACAAGCACACATGTATAACCACCATCAACACATTTTATGATCATAAGATTTTCAATGATGATTTTATCAATATGCATTTTTTTTTTGAGCTTTAATTTACTTGCATCTTATACATAGTGTTATGATGGATAATGGGTCAAGCAAAAACATATTCACTATCACATTTGCTTATTATTCTTGGGTATACACATAAGGATTTTCTTGGTACGACTACTATGGTAAAATGAATTGATAAAAAGTGAAAAAACCCTCTTAGTGGAAATGTGTTACCACTCATGGTAGGGATTTCCACTATTTTTACTTGGTTTTTAGTATTTATTAATATGGGGACATTCAACATGTTATTGGGAATCGTGTGGATACAGAAAATGCATGCAATACCATCTTTGGTACATCAATGTTTGAAGTATATATAGAAACTGAGTGGTTATAGTTTTGAGTATTCCATATGAGGACCCATTCATTCATAGACATTTAATCTATCACCTCCACTATAACCTATATAGGTTAATCCTTTAGTCTAGGTCATGGCCATGTTGTGTCTGTGTTGGGTCAGAGTCGGATCAAAGTCAAGTCTTTTCTTGAATACTTGTGTACTTCATGATCATGATGGTATGTAGGTATATGTGTGATTATTATTGAGTTTGGTGCCATGATTTATACCACACATTATTATATTACTTGTGATGTCATTATTGTTATCATGCATCTACTGCATTGATTATTAGTGTGGGTCCAATTGATACATCTTCTTGTAATGACACTTGTATGCCCATATCCTTGGATTTCATATTTCATACATAATTTGATGATTAAATCTTTAGATCATTACATATCTTATCATAATACATGTGTGTGTGTGTGTGTGTGTGTGTGTGTATCATACATAAGTACATTTTTATATATAGCATATGATGTGTAGAACTTTTTCTTTTGAGATTCATGATTCACAAGCTTCATCCCTCACCTCAACAAGGGGTCATATAGTTGAATTGTCTTATAGATTTAACCCTTGATAGATATATGGTTTATATTTTGGGTCATATTATGTGATTCAAATTTGATAAATTGGATAAATTTGAGGCATGTGTGGGGAATTCTAATTTATTATGAAGAACAATTGACACATTTTATGACCTTTTGAAATAGATTATAGGGGTCAGATTGAGTATATTAAGGGATATTACATGAAATTATGATAGGTATATTATGGTATTTCTATATCACTTTAAGGTAAATATGGATGATATTTAGGGCATGAATGTTGTTCATGCATATACTTTTATGTTTTTATATTGATCATTAATGGGGGGAAATGGCATTATGTAAGCTATTTGGATATAAAATCCATCTCCAATGGTTGATACAATTTTTAGTTTACATACAAACCTTTTTCAAGGTTCCACCAAAAGAGTTACAATGATATTCAAATTAGTGTGATTGAGTATTCTATATTACTCAGCTTCTATAACTTCTATGTCTCTAACGTGGGTTGAGAAATTTATACTTCTCAACTCATGGTTTTAATAATTACATCTCCTAGGGTCATAATCACCCCATGAAATTCTCTCAATGAATTCAATTAATGGTAACTTTGTTCACACACCCATAAGTGTATTCAATCCTTGTCTCTTCAATTTTGAGTAATTCAATTATCTCGATTATTCTAGATTTTCTATCACGAGTGGACATTGACCTATATGTGTTTCCTTGAAGGTTTCCCATGGAGCAAGTGAGATATCTCGGGCATACTTGTCAACACCAAATGTAATTATAATGGATACTATTTTTTTATCCTTTAAATTTAGTATTTTCAATAAAATTCTAAAATGGGGGCATTTATAGACACATAGATTTGGTATTAGACACATGGTAACATTAATTTGGGTATATGTTCACACATATGGACTTGTGTATACACATTTGAGTATTTTTCACACTCTCCCATAACCAATTACTTATTATTATCTTAGCCAACCCAATTCACCAATGAACATACTTAGAATCACCCTAGTTTGAACAAGAATACTCCAGAATCTTAAGCAAATTATCGCCATATTCTAGACTACCAATTTTGCCTCTTTGAACATTTCCAAAAATACTTGGAGAGTTATGGTTTGTTTTAGTTGTTTACCTCTAATATAGCATCTAGTAAACTCCAACATATACTTTTAAAATTCAAATGGATTCCTTGGGTCATCCTGAACATGTTTCACATATCAGTTATGGGGGGTATATCAACTAGTCATCAATAAATATAAATCAATCCTAAGTCCATACCTATATAGCACTCCTCTTGAAAATTCCTATCAATCTTGAGAAATCCATTGGTACTCTCTTGAGACATTAGCACATAGGAATACACATTAAAACCCCCCTTAAAGGAACATTCCTAAAGCAAAGTCTAAGCACAAAATACATGTCAAAAGTGCATGTTTTCAAGTGTTGAAAGCCAATCATTGCATCACATTATATCTTGATCATAATGTTTCACACACACACATAAGTAGGTGAGATACATGTTGTTTAAGCCCTCTTTAGAGTATTGAGACTTAGGCAATATTTAATCACTCAATGGGGAGTGGTTGGGATTGTCCAACCCATATTTTTAATCCATTTTTTCAAGTCAAGCTTGTGTAAGAAATGAAGATAGGGTTTCAAATATTAAATAAGTAAATCAAGGATATCCACATAGGATTGAGCATAATCAAATACAAAAAAATCATCTGCAAGTGTAGATGTAATGATCTAAGGTGGCATAAACCAACAAAATCTATAGGGATAATATCGATAAAGTTTGGATAGTATTGATTGTTAAAATGGTTTTAGCTTCACCAATAATGTATACACAAGTTTTTTAGACATGTTTCTTCATATGAGTAGTTAAATAACTAATAAAAAATATTTATAGAGGTTATAAGGCAACCAGTGAGCAAAACAAATAAATAAAATCAGCTAAGTGCTCTCTTTCTCCCTTTCTTGTCAATTATAAATTTAATAAATGTGGTATCAATCTCTCTTTTCCATTCATATTTTTATGTTGAATTCCTTATCTTACACAATTTTAATTTCAATAATTCTATCTTATTTAGATCACCTTAATCTAAAAATAGTTAAAACATGTTTGCACTTGATTTTTTCCTTGAACAATAAGAAAAAGTTTAAGGTGTTCCTTTTATATTTTAAACCATGGATGAATGTTATAAATAATCAAAATAATAAGATACAATAAATAACTTGTGCTCATATTACCAAAGGGATTTAATCCATCCATAACTAGCCCAAGGTTAACACTATTTGGTTTTTTTTTATGAAATTTTCCAAGCCACATTTTCCCAATGTGTTTCATTGATTTATAGTAATTTTATATATGCATTACACCCTTGTATTTGATCATATTATTATAATTTTCACTCGTTAACCTTATTAATTATTTACACAGATATATATGGTTCAATGCATCAATAATATAAAAAATGTCATAATCAATTTCGTGAAATTTTGGACCCATTCACACCTTATTCATAACACGACTAGCCCTAAATATGATACATATTTGTAAATTTATAGTCTCCCCTATATATAATAAAATTATTAATGAAAGAACCATACTTATTGTATCCAATCACTGGGAAGGAATTAATTTTGTGTACATTATGTATCTAAAATCAGGTTGCATGTTGGAAGTGATTCACCATTTAATAAGTTGCCCAAAGTTCAATTACAACTTTAATTAATATTTTTTTTTACCCAATAGATTGAAGTATGTAAAATAAGATGGATGTATTTATATACATGACAAATGTACTTTTTATGACTAAAAAAATTAAATAAATTAGTGTAATTTTAACATAACAATGCAATAATGCTTGTCTTGATCGATCCTTACTTTTATTTCAAATCCAACAGTGTTAAAGTAGCATGAAATAAATATGACCTACATTGTCCTAGCTAAAATAATGGAGTTTTGACGTCTAATTTTAGAGCATCATATGACGTGTCATCATATTCATGTTCATCCCCCTTATTACCTTCTTCTTCAACATGAATTTTGTTATTACTTGGGTCCCTCCAAAAATTAATGTCATTGGCCTCATAATTGACTATATCATCATGTTGTGTAATAAAGTACTATGTCGACATATAATGCATGTAACCTTTAACATTTTATTTTAACTCTATTTAGACTAAAATACGATATAAATTAGGAGGATAATCCTTATTAATTTCTTATATGTATTCCACCAAATAAACTCATTGACATTGATAATATTATATATACAACTTATTTTGATATTCTTAGGGTGCAATTGGTCTATAGGTTAAACCCAACATATCCCACCTGAAACATGTCCAATGTTTTAAATACCCTGAATAAAAAATACATGCACACATATTCATTTTATCTAATTTTCAAATATATTTACTCATACATGGTAAATGAATATATTTGTTTTCATGCTTATTTATCTCATCAATCCTTGCTAACAATTGAATTTGATCCGGTACATAAGTGGCATTGCTTCTTGTTCATACAATTCCCCCTCTTCCATCTCTTGACCTTGATCCACATGTCCCTTCCTTGTCCCTACTTCATTTTCCACACTTAGGAGGGGGTCATGATGATTGCATCCACATAACATATTTAATAATTACATACATATTCACTTAGTTAAAAGATCTAATTATTTTTTGAAAACTTGAAATATTCACTAACCTATCATAGCATTACAGTCTAAAAATACTCTAGAAGGATAGTTAAAATTTTCAAAATAATCCATCATATTTATAAAAAATGAATGAATGGGAGTTTGAATCTATAAAAAAATGTTAAAATATTCATATTTTTTTACATAAAAACCAAATTCTCAAATCCATAAATAATGTGTTGTTGTAGGGTATCATGATTTAATTCTATTTTAATCTTATATTATTTTCATTATTAAAAATAAAATATCCAATCCAATTATTATTATAAAACCTAATATTATGAAAGGATTATCAAATATGGGGATAAAAAACATACCTCTAATTCATTATATCATAAACCTTCTCCCCCGCATATAGTAATCAATTAAAAAACAAGAAGATTTGCTTACTAAAAATGATTTTCCCTTGTGTGAGTTTTCTTGTGTTGTGTTAATGATAAAAATAAATATGTTTCAATATAATTGACCAACTTCTGGGTTATGTGGTTGATTGTAACACAAGTGAGTTAGGATTTATATCATAGTTTAAGTGATTATTGTGTGCGAGATTAAAATTCAATTTTTCATATGGTAGGGAAAACATCAAACACAAATCATGACTTTAATATACATTCAGGATAAAATCCCACCAAAATTTAAAGGATTTTCCTTTATTTTAGTGGATTGACATAATTAGTGTCGAAAAATGAATAATTGAAATCTAGTGACACATTGATCATTAGTATGGGTGAAAAAATTGTCATCTTTTTACAATATTTCCTCAAAATATACTAGTGGTGTTAGAAACAAGGAGCCATAATGAAAAAAGGTAGTCATTATAAACATGTAATCAAACAAACCATGTAAAATATAAATAACTATAAAAAAAATAAGACAAAATAATCAAAATGTAATTGCAGGCTTTGGCTAAAGTCATAATAATAAATACATACGCAATCTATGGTACACTCAACTCAATATAATTTGAGTTCTAAGAATCATTGGTACACCTCTCTGATTAATTTCACACTTGTTCATCAAGCTCATATTTATCTCAAGTAATAAAACTAGTTTCAAAATATTATCTTAGTATACATGGCAATGCCATAAATCATGTATCTCATAACTGATGTCAATTGCAAATGTTTTTTTTTCATTTCAGCATGAAGATTCGTGACTAGTTTTAAAAAATCAATAATTATCACTTGGTATCCCAAGTAAGAGGGACTCATTCCATAGTAAATAATATAAAAGAGAGCATGTGGGGTTATCTCTGCAACATATACTACATAGAGTACCCCATCTAGGCGATGCTCTCATGTATCCAATGTGCAAAGACATATTTATACATCCTTTGTTTTGTCCATACTATAAGGTCATAATCATAATTGTTAGGTAGCATAAATCCAGCTAAATATTTTGTAGTTGCATTTTTATTGTTTGAAAAGGTAATAGACCCTAGATACCTAGTAAATTACTATTAAAGTAAGAACAAGTATAGTCATAACTAATATAAAAATAAATCACATTCTATACTCATAAGCTTGAGGGAGGGAAAAGTCCTAAAAGTGGTATAATTTAAAATAACAAAAGAATTGTGTTCTAAAAAGGATTGAATTTCTAATCCAAAAATATATACAACCAGATGTATAACTAATGCCACTAACCTCAAGTATTATTCTAGCATATTTCCATTTTTCATAGGTCCACATCATTTACTAATGGCTTAGAATATTAAATATAAATCATTAATTTATGTATAAGATGTATTACACATTTTTTTGAGCTAGTTCAAACTCTATGTTTCAATGTTTAATTTTAGTTCATCATCACATCTAATTGGAATATTTAGTCCTAGCATGATCCAAATAGTCACAATCCTTACTAAGAAAACGTAGAGTGTTATGACTATATAAGTGAAGCATAACATAAGGCTCAACATTAATTTCCAACTTAAAAACCTATTGTCTATCAATTAGAGAGTACAACATGAAATACATAAATTAAATATAGGTGGAAGGTATGGTTACCCAATAATTAACATTTATGGTTAAGTCAAAACTATTCACCCCCAAGTTAAAACAAAATTTCAAAGAATCCAATCATCAAGCACAAATCCCACAACCAATTAACCAAAGTAACATACCCTTAGTGTGTAATGGTTCAATGATGAGAACTAGGTTCTCATCACTAAATGTACCACATTCTATTGAGTCCAAAATAAAACTAAATAACTTCAAGAACTACAACTAATCTCAAGATAAGATTATTTATCTTCTCAATGGTTTAGGCATGTAATAATAAGATCACACAGTTATACACAAGTAGTGCATACTAAAACTCACACCTAGTGACTAGTAAATTAATAACATCTTCCATGTTAGGATAAACTAATAAAGAATAGATGCACAATTGTCAAAGTTCACAAGTACTTGGTGTTCAAACATTATTGAGCTCATATCAATGAAGGAATATAAAAAATAAACATGACCCTACCTTAGAATAGTGATTACAAAACATAAACAGTTAATGCACTCATTGTTTATTGCAAAAGATATCATATTCTAGTTCTCCTTCAACACTCTATAGGTGATCTCATATTAGAGGAATAAAAATAAGTATTTCAAACTGTGTACTTATCAAAACTATTTGAAAAAATAAGGAAGATAAAATAAATAAACACTATATCACTACCATCATAAGTCTTTTAGAAAATATCAAACATTACAGGTTCTCCAAGACTGATATAAAAGTAAGAAAATTAATACATGCATGTATCTCAAAGTGGAAAGATGAATAGTCAAACCAATTGAGTTTCCACCCATAGCTTTACCACATGCTACTAACCTATTCATCCTAATTGAGTCTCCACCCATAGGTTTACCACTTTCTACTAACCTATTTCATCTCTCAAGAAAAGAAACGAAACTATGAATTCAAATCTATTAATGCCTCCGAGAGCTTCTAGATTGGTCTCATTTCCAATTAAATAATAGACATCATTATCTACTAAGTTGAAATGGAAGGATTGCATGGAGCATGCAAAATATTACTAATAGATTGATCTGAGGTCTAACAAAGTTCTCCATAATCACCATCAAGAGATAGTGATGGAATAACAATATCCAATACCAAATGTATGTTGACAATAAGTTTTAAGAGTGAATAATGAAAATAAAATAGTTCATATTCCATTCAAGATTCATTTGAGTCAAGGCTTCACAAATAAGGATTCGAATATATTCACTAGTGCATGGAGATTACCACATAAATATAGTTATTATTTTCCTTATTTTACACCTATAAGATAAAAATAATGGAAACTATGTACAAATTCATATTATAGAAAATATATCCATCAGGTATTGATGTAATAGAAATTAGTGTCTCCTATTTATGGGAGGTCCATGGTTTAAATCCCACTTTGTGTTAATATGGACCACTACTAAATGGATTCCTCGTTAATGTGGTGTTAGGCTAAATTTGCTCAATATGTGGGTTGGCATGTTTTGATAAAGTGGTCAGAGTGATAAAATGCCCATCTTTATTATGGTACCATGGTCGGTGTGGGATGGTGATCTCATGTACCCTCAGCAAAAAAAGATTATAGGAAATATGACAATAAACACATTAATATGAATTGAAACATGTTGATTGATATTTTGATTACTTAATTTTGAAATGACAAAGCAAGAAAGGGATGGTATACTTAGCTAAGTATGCATATTTATTGCTCATAGAATTCATTGCTAAATTTGGAAATGTTCCATATTTCTTTTGTCAACTATTTTGATCACAAATACTAGCTGAAAACCTACCTAGATGCTACAAAAAAATTTGATGCTTGTAGTAATTAACATTATCAAGGCTTACTAGCAATGTCCTTGTGCACTATGGGGGTCTAAAACTTTTAGGTGTAGATACCTAATTTGGTCATAAATACTTGACAATGTCAGTTTTGGCCCACAATTTCCTTAATTGACTTGAGCACTTAAATTGGTCCTATTTTACCACCTCACTCTATCCTAAAGTACATATATAGACCCGTTCCTTATAATTTTATGTTTTACACCTACATAAATGTTATTAATTGCTAAAAACCTCTCTGATCATTTATACAAACATGTCAAAATCTAAATATCAAATGTTACCCTTCCAAGTCAAAATCGACCCACATAGGTTGAGATCAACAATTGATTCTAACCTTAAGTGTATATCTTTCCCTCTACCCAAACATAACTATTTTTCAAAATTAAACCCTCCATTATAGGTTTCTCCACATTCTTGGTATAGGTAGCATGAGGTATCACCCTTTTGGATTAATATAAATACACGTCTATGCCACTTATTCTACAACTTGGTAATTACACTATTTGGGCACACTTATGTTGTTGAACAATGAGTAAAGTTTCCATATTCATTATAAATTAAATGTTATTTGCGTGAAACATCATTTAGACAAGTTGCAAGATTATTATATTCAAATTAAGCAAATCATTATCAAGTATTCAATCCATCTCTAGATGCATAGATATAGCAAAAGGATCACTATTGCATAAATCACTTTAGGTAGGAGAACTATGTGGGATTGATTCCCTCTTCAGAGTATTCTAGATACGTAGGCAATGTTCAATCATCATGGGGGTGATTGGGGTCAGCTCAACCCATTACATTCCCCCTTGCTTTTTGTAAGATTTTTAGCTATCACAAAACCTTATTAGGGTTTCAAAATTGAAGAGGACATTTATAGGTCATATGTGCAAAATCAAAGGTCATAATCAGGGTTTTTTTTAGTGATGAATCTTTGTTAATCTATAAATATTCCATTTTACAAAGTCATCATTTGGTGATTTTTATGGAGTGGTCGACATGGTGAGATCACCTAAATTTTTGGGGTTAAAGTTAATTTCGAGGAGAGGTGTACCTACATTTGAATATAAATTTCTTCATATAAATGTAATTCATCGGTACCTTGAAAGCTAATCCTGAGGAATTTGCCATATACCGTCAGGTGACTTTAAGAATTTTTTGGTGGTTTGTATTTTCGATCCCAAGAGGGCTTCAAGAATCAATAATTTCTAGCAAGGCATGTAAAAATATCTTGTGGGCATTTGACTACAATCTGTCAATACCCAAAAGTAACATATAGGTAGGCGATAGTAGGTTATGGGTGGATGATGGTAGGCTACTTACAAGCAAACATCAGTTGAATATGGGTGGATGCCGACAATCTATGGGTAGACACCGATAGTCTATGGGTGTATGTCGATAGGCTATGGGTAGATGTTAGTAAGCTATGGGTGGATGTCAGTAGTTTGTAGGTGAATGTTAGTAATCTATGGATGGACATCAATTGTCTACTATCAGATGTCAATTATCTAATGTCGAACATTGGTAGGTTATCATTGAGAAAGCTCAAAAGCATAAAAACATAGAATATGGTGAGAATCTGGATCAAATATGCAATATTAAGATGTTTTGGTAAATAATAATCCCACATGCATGCCCAAGTACCTTCTCATTGGCTATAACACTATAAATACTCTACCCTCAACCTTTAATATCCTCATAGCCACATGATGAGCACATAGTGTTGGCATCCTTCTACATAGTGATGATGGCCACCCATACAATGTTGGTGATTACCACCATGATGTGAATGAGTACCAATACCATATAAATAATGCCAAGATGATGTAAATGAGGATAGATGATTCATCATCCATTGACATATCATTAACATCCATCTGCATTAGATATATGTCTATCTGCATGGTGTTGGCATCTACCCACATAATCTCAACATTTACCTACATGATGCTAGCATCTACCCACACCATGTTGGTGTTTGGTTGTATTTCATTGGCATCCATTATTATAGTGTTGGTATCCATCCATATCATACCAGCATTCATTTTCCCTATGTCATCACTAACCTGAATCACATAGATGTTTGCTTGTGTGTCATTGTCATTCATCTGCATCATGTCAGCGTTTCCCTATGATATGTCAGCATTCACCTATACCATACCATTATTTGTTTGTGAGTGTTAGATAAATCTAGTAGGCCTTGTGTGATTTATTTCATGGTGTTTCATGATTCATCTGTGTAATGATACACCTTCTAGATTGATTTGCCACCATTATGAATCTAATTCACCTTGAGACCTCCATGGATTTTTTTATCTAGCCCACTAAAATGAAATTTGGTCATAATTCTACATACAATCATATTTTAAGTAGGCACAAGTGACTATACCAATGGTTTTATATTTTTCTACATATGTAAATATCAACCTAAAGAGAATAGTACTGATAATCGATCATGACTATCTCTATTTGGTTCTAACCCAGAATAATGATAGTTGTTATTTTAGTTTCATGTGCATAATTAGTTTGAATTCTTCATCTCTAGTCATCTTTTAGTCATGCATAGTCAACCTAACAGACATAAATCAGCTAAGTCCTTTTACCCTCTTTGTACTTTTCATAGTTACCTTCTTTCATTCATTCATGTTTTGTCCATTTTAATATTTTTCTTTCATTTTCATAGTTTCAAGTCATTTATTGAATTTGTTACTCTTCAATTAATTTTATCTTGATTAGAATTAATACACCAATTAATTCCTAGATTTGATAAAATATATTGGTGAACCTGTATATTTTATTCAAATATTGCTTAATTTTTTATATTGGGGTTTAGATAAAATTATGAATATCTGACACTAAAAGAACTTTATTTTGACCTTTGGATTCGATATCTGACACTGAAAGCACTTTATTTTGACCTTGGATTTTAGGGGAATTTACTAATCTCCATACTAAAAGAATCATTTTTTTCTAGCATTCCATTTTTAATTATTTGTGACAATATCTTTTCCATGTTATTCTTCTATGCCATATAAAAAACCTACCTTCCATATTCCTCTAAGACGTAGTGCTAAGTTAAGTGGGGCCCATATTGAGCATATTCAAATCCCTTTGACCACTTTTAAAATGGACTCCCCTACTGAAAATAATGGTTCTTCTTATTTTGATGATGAAATTCCTCATGAATATATTCAGGAAGATGATCATAATGAACAAGCTAATTATGAAAGCTTATATAGAATCCATCCTAATGATGGGGTAGATAATGAGCAAGTCCAAGTTTAGTCCAAACTCGAAGCAGGACTTCATCAAATTCCACAATATATATAAAAAATAATCAAAGTCCTATTATCTTTTAAAGGTGCAAAAAAAAACAAAAATTTATACTTTCAATGCACAACAAAAACCACTCTTTCACATTGTCAACCCTAACACAAGTGTTGCTAATTCTAATATTGATACTACCATTATATCTACACCTTTGGATTTGGGGGTAATGTAAGGCTTCCAACAGTTATGTCAACATATATCTATGCCCATGCCTAACTAAATGACTAATAAATAATTCATGATAACTACACATAATACATCACCTTCCTTGCCTACTACATAATTCCTTGTGCAAACTATTTCTGCTTTGCTTGACAATGTGTCATAGTTAAAGTAAGGTATATTAAAAGCTAGCCAATTAATGGATTCACAAGCCCTGCATCATAATCCATTAGCACCAGATATTACATCATATCCTTTACCTATAAGATTTTTACCTCCTAAACTTCTACTATATGAAGGTAAAGGTGATCCAAATAACAAATGTGATCTTTTCATGTGGCATGTTTGGACTATATTTTCAATGATAAGTTGTTAACTAATTTGTTTCCTAGAAGTATAAAAATATATGCCTTACGTTGGTTTTATGATTTATCTATCCAATCAGTGAAATATTTCAACCTATTAGAAGATCAATTTCTCATGCATTTTACTATCAACATTGATGAAAATCTCTCTTATATGTAAATTTCTAAACTTAAGCAAGGAACTAATGAGGCTATTAGTGACTATGTAATTTGTTACAATACCATGCTCACCAAAATGACTAACACCTTGGTATATAAAGAATTACAAGATATTTTTAAACATAATTTACTACCACATTTTCATGAGTCAATAATTTTTAATAAATTTAGAATATTTGAGGAACCTTGTCATACAATAAGAGAAAGAGAAAAACTTCTCACTTTGAACAAGCTCAAATATACACCTACATCTACTTCAACTTCCACAATGAAGTTTCAAAAAAAGTTAAGTCACCATGTACTAAAATTGATAAAAAGGTCACAATTAATGTTATATATAGACTTTCAAACAAGCTTGTTTTATCAGATCAACCAAGAAGATAATTCTAAAGATTATCATAACCACCTCGTAAATCACTACAAAAGTTACTTGAGTGCAACCTCATTACTATACCTCCACTACTAAAGGTTGACATGAGTAGGCCTCAAAGTAAACCATTTGATAGCAATGCATATTGTGATTACTATATATGTAATGTACACTTTACCAATATATGTTTCAAGATCAAACACTGCATTTAAGATCTTATTGATAACAATGTCATTGAGCTAAGCACTCCTATAGAGGAAACTTAGCCTCAATAGAATGAAAATGCTAAGTTGAAGATTTTTAGTGATTCATTCCCAAAATATGAGACAAATAAGGATAATTTAGTAGTGTATCATACTTATCATGCACATCCACCTCCTGAAACATATGATCATCCATTAGAATGAATTATCTGTATAATTACTCAAACCTCCCAACCACATCCTATGATAACCTTTGATGATAGTGATTTAGTAGATGATGATTATGATGTTCATGCCTTATGTATACGAGCATACATTGATAAAAAACCCATACACAATGTATTATTTAATAATGGATCGAGTGAAAATGCATATACAATGGTAGTATTCTATTCATTGGCTTACAGAATATGACCCACTTGAAGAGGTAACATGATATACAAAATGTCAAAACATTCAATGGGAAATAAAAAACTAATTTGGGATGCACTATATTACCTCTTCAAGTGGGTCATATTATTTTATCCACTCATTTTCTAGTTATACCACATAATGGGGTCCTTGACATGATATTAGGACACCCTTGGTTACATAAGCTCTATGTTTTGCCTTCCATGGTACATAGATACCACATGTACATTCATTGCAATAAAGTGGTCACGATTTCAAGAATTAGATATGAATACCCTATACAATCTATGGTATTTCCTCCTCCCCATCCACCACCACAATGCATTTATACATCCATTCAAGAACAAACACATTTACAATGGTTGCACCTATGCAAAAATCTTTCTATAATTCAAAAAAGGGTGCAAAAGTCTCAAAAGTAACCAATTTAAAGACAAGTATCATATCAAAAAAAGGTATATAAATCACATAAAGCACCATCACATGAAACATCATCTAAATTGATGATATACACAAATCAACATGTTCCATACAACATGAGACATTTGAACATATCCCTTGTATGCAACTCTTGGCCTATTTTTTGACATTGTGTGATATTATTGCATGTTGTGATTGTGTGCTTATTCAGTTTGATGATTTTATATAGGATGTTTTTATTACAACTACTACTGTGAGCTTCATAGATATATTTATCTATAATCAACACTTTAGGCCTTGCCTCATATGTTACATACATGATTTGATTGATACATATTGTACTATGATGACATACATTTCTACATATGCTACTATATTCAAATGATTACATTTTGATACACATGATATACTTAAATTTTCTTTTGAGATGAGTGACTTTTAGGACATATCTCTCACCTCAAAAGGGGAACATTTCAGTTGGATTTTCATACAAGGATAAGCCTCCATGACAAAATTCATTTTTGGGTACATAATATAGTTTTAAATAATTTAGAATGGTTTAGAATTTAGTTATTGGTAAAGATTATGGGGGCATATGCCATGCATATACATTAACATTACAAGAACATATTATAAATTCATATATTTTGGGTGCATATACATGGGCATATGTGCACATGCTTCAAACATAAGTTACAAAATTTGCATCTACATATAATTATAGATTTTACATTTATCACATGGGGGCATGATACAAATTCATGCACACTATACTATTTTTAAAATTCAGTGGGCACGACACAGATTCATGCCATATTTTCATTACTACTTACTATCTGAGGCCATGTAGGAGCACGGGTATTATCCATTCTATTTTGATCATGCATACATGAACTAAGGAACAAATTTATAGTTTAATATTTATGCTATATATAGTGGTTGTTTCAGTTAAAGTGCATGATGTATATTGGAGATTCAATGACCTTCATAATTATAGATTTAAGATCCATTATAGATTCCAACCCATTTCCATCTTGGGTTTATAAATACCAACAATGCAAAGTGAGTTTTATACATCCTTAAATGGGTTCTATTTGTTATACATGTTCACTTCAAATTGGGGCATAAACACCCCAATTCGCCATGGTTTAATAAATGATTAATTCTCTAAGTGCTTCATGGGAAGCACCAATTCTCTAATGCTTCAAATAAGCATCATCTTCAAGCAAGTTACAAGATCAACATATAGGTGTAATCCTTCCTTATTCTTTAAAACATTTTCAAATTCAAGTTACATTTCAATATTCAATTTCACATGTGGACATTAACTACTTTAGCAATAAATTAGGATTTTATATGGATCACCTTGCATGATTGGAGTTTCCTCCCAAAGGTAAATTATGATGTACACACTCAGGTATATCTTTCATTTCACTCTAGTAATTTCATTTCTTTATTAAATGGGAGGCAAATGTAGATACTCAAATTTGGTCATGAATATGTGATAATGTCAGTTTTGGTTCACATTTATCTTAATTGACTTGAGCACTTAAATCGGTCCTATTTCACCACCTCATTCTATCTTAAAGTACTTATATGGACCCATCCCTTCTCAGTTTCTATTTTACAACTACGAAAAATATTCTTGATTGCTAAAACCTCTCTAAAAATTTGTACGGATATGCCAAACTTTAAATATATCAAATGTTACCATTACAGGGTAGAATCGACTTGCACATGTTGGGATCAATGATCAATCCTAACATTACAATTTGATCATGTTATTTACCCAAAAATGAACATTTTTTCATTTAAACCCTCCCTTATAAGTTGGTCCACATTTTTAGGATATTTAAAATGAGGTTTCACCCTTTGGATTGGTATAAATGCACATCTAATCCACTTATTTTACAACTTGGCAATTTCATTGTTTGGGCATGCTTATACTATTGCACATTGAGAAAAGTTTCCCTACTATTTTCAAATTTAACATTATTTAATTTGAGTAACCTTTATCCAAGTCATAATCCTATTCTATTTGAGTCAAGCAAAGTATCATCAAGTGTTCAAGTGATGTCTAGATGCATACATGTAGCAAAATGAGCACTATTAAACTAAGCACTTTAGGTGAGAAAATTATGTGGGATTGATATTCACTTTAGATTACTTTGGATATGTATGCAACATTCAATTATCAAGGGGTTATTGGGGTAAAATTAACCCATTACACTCCCTCTTTATGTTTACAAGTTTTCAACTATCAAAAACCCTATTAGGGTTCCAACATTGAAGATGTCATTTATAGGTCATATGTACACAACCAAAGGTCAAAATTTCACATATAGTCATATTTCAATTAGGTGTAATGATTATATGAACAATTTTGTATTTTATACACAGGTCAATATTAACCTATAAAGGATAATAACTATAATTGATCTAAACTATTTTCAGTCGGTTCTAGCCAAGAATAGTGATAACTATTATTTTAATTTCACACACATAATCAGTCTGACTTGGTAATATCCAACCATATTTTAGTTACATATTTCAAGCTAATGGTTATAAATAAACTAAGTCCTTTTACCTTCATTATGCTTTTCATAGTTAGCTTATATAGTTCATTTATGCCTTGTCCATTTCAATACTTTACTTTCATTTTTCTAGTTACAAGTAATTTAAAACAT
The DNA here is from genome assembly GCA_037957365.1 of Torreya grandis. Lineage (NCBI taxonomy): Eukaryota > Viridiplantae > Streptophyta > Pinopsida > Cupressales > Taxaceae > Torreya > Torreya grandis. Next base: position 2,632,499 of record JARHVA010000473.1, read on the forward strand.
TTGCTATGCAATAATTCATTTTATATTAATTAAATTTAATACACCAATTAATTCCAAATTATAATAAAATATTTGGAGCCATGCGCTTGCACTTGTAATGTGATTTTGTGTGTGCGCACCTTCTTGATCTTGTGTTGAAATGCTTATTTTCTGTCTCTTTCATTCAAACCCTAATTATACTTGATTAACCACAAGATGTCATTACAAATGTTTTAGTAATTTTGGTTAGATTAACCCCAACCACTCCCAACTTAGTTTAAAATCATTGGCTACATTCCAATACTCCAAAGAGGGTTGTTCAAACAACCACATTTATCCCGCTCATGTGTATGTGTGCAACATCTTGAATAATCTATAATGAAATGATAGTTTTTTATATTTGACACTTGTCACCATGAAAATTTGACTTTACATATTCATATTTGGATTTATATAATTCTCTATGGCCTCTCCTTAAAATTTTAAGACCTATATATGCATTTTGATATTATTCCAAGTAAGTGTTAGGTGATTTATCAATGTTTCTAAGACTTTCCAAGTGAATACTAACGTTAGGGATGTATTTAATTTAAATATGACTCATTTTTAATTTCCCACTATGACCAACCTATGAAACACATCTATGTTGACCTAAAGGAGACTTCCAAATTTGAAAAACAGTAATTGAGGGCTCCTGAACACTATCGACAAAAAGACACACCTACATTAATTAAAATTGTTTGAGTTTATCAGTACTATCTTGGAAGTGGAAATAGGGAAATAAAATATGGATAATGCCTTTCTAGGATTATTAATGGTTCATGTATAGACTAAAATAATCCTTAATAAATATGTCTAGAAAGTAGAGGTGGTTAAGATAGTAAATGGGTAAACGGACAAAAGGAATGTGTGCTCAAGAGTCAAATATATGTGCATCATCAAAGTGTGTCAAAATATGTCAAAGTATGTCAAACTTCATATATTATTGAAAATGCTAAATTAAAAGGATAAAAATAGTAAAATTGGTAACTGTAATAACCATGCTTGGTGTTGATAAGTATAACCAAAAGGTATCATTTGCTCCATGTGAAACTTGTAAGAAACATGTATAGATCAATGTGTCATCACAATAATAAATTTGAAATAATATGAATCATTGAAAATTTTGATATTTAAAAGTTCAGGAACAAATGCACCTAATGATATGTGAACTAATTTGTCACTTGTCAAGATTGGTTGTAGAAAACCATGGGGTGAAATGCCCTAAGGAAATGCAATTGTTAAAATTATGAGTTGAGGAGTGTAAATGCCCTGATTAATGATCATGATAAGGTAGTTTTAGAATTTAAGTGACATAGTGACCTCAACCACACTACCCCAGGTGATAAAATACCTTTTTTTTGGAACACTTGAATCAGGTTTGTATGTAAAAGTATCAACCACTATAGATGAATATAAACCCAAAGTGCTTACCTAGTACCATCATTCCCCATTGATACTCAAAAAATATTATAGAAAAAATGTTTACATGAATAGAGTTATTACCACATATGATCCATCTATCCCTCAAAATGTTATAGAATGCTAAAATCAATCCAAAAATATCATAGAATGTCTCAATTGTTCCTCAAAATCATGTAGAATATGTCTCAATCTACTCAGTCTAACCTATTTAAACCATATGATGTATCTCAAATTGTGAAATGTTCTATCTGACATGGTTTAAATCTCTAAATAAGCCTATTGTATAACCCACTTTTATACAAGGGATTAATCTTACAAATCCCTCATCTCAAAAGAAAGATTTATGTGCATCATGTGTTATATAGAAAAAATATAATCGTGCCAAGTACATGTAAAAACATGATAAGATATGTCATCATAGAGTTTTTTTAATCATTCCAAACACATATTAAACATATGATTCAAGTCAAAGTCAATTATTCATTAGTCACACATAAGATATAGTCATGATAATTAATTCAAAAATAATTGTCAGATGTAGCTAGATACGTCAGTGAAGCATAAAATAATTATAATTTCAATAGATGAATGATATAAATCATGGAAATTCACTCAATATAGATATGTGTGATATAAATCACAACACCAAATACATAGTAATAATCAATTAGTTTAATATATAGATATGTAAAGATGCACTCACACATAATATAACAGTGAATAAGCCATAAACATACAGATCATGAACAAGAAGTACACAAGCATGGAAGATATGACTCAATTGTAACCCAACATAGCTAAAACATGGCCATGATATCAATTATAGGATCTCCTAGCATAACTAACACATAACTCAACAAGACACCATCAACATACCCATAAAATATAGAACAATCTATAAAGAACATTACAATAATCAAGCAATGTCATAATCATTATCATCGAATAAGCATGAAACAATCAATATTAGTCCACATAATCAATCAATGTCATTATCTAGTATAACAAAACACAATATACGTAGTAATTAACACTCTAAAATGTATGAACAAGGGCAAGTCATCTATAAATAATCTAAGTAGTTCAATATGATCAATGGAATGTCATAAAAAATGTACTAAGATTTCCCCAACATGGGCATCCCCCCATTGTGAAAAATTTGTCTACATGTGTAATTAATGCCATACATCTACATTTCCATGTCTCATGTGTAACTTGTATGTCCTACATCTAACTCATGTATACTGTGAAAAACATGTGCATATAAAATTGATATGTAACTTATGATGTATATGACAGATGATGTTAAGCAACTATGTGAACCATTAAATCAAGGCGTGTATAGGTCTAGGTTTTGTATTTTTAAACATTTGAATGTTTTTTAATTTTTTTGAAATATTTTATTTTTTAGAATTTTTAAATTATTGATATAAACTAGTACTCATAAAATGAAGCAAAGCCATAGAACAAGGCTACAAAATAGAAGAATAGAAGGGATATAAATAATCAATAGCATAAGCTAATGCATAATGTAGTATCACAATAGTCTAAAGAAGGCAAATGATATGCTTTGTTGTATGGTAAAGTCATAACTAAAAGTAGTATATGATAGTTCCCCTAGTGGGAAAGAGTTAGTTTGTGAATGTCATATGGTATGTAGGCATAGAATTTATGTGATCATGTAACCTCAATGCGTTCCATGACAAAAGCAAGCATAGAAAGTCAATTTGGAGAGGTGGCCAAGTAGTATGCCACATCAAAGTGTAAAAATGCCTCAAAGAATGGAAACTAAAATCAAACTATTGTAAAGAATGAATAAGCTTATGTCATCATAGGATATATATTATGGATGTATAGATCGAGACAAGCAATCAAGAGGTAAAGGCTAGAGAAACATATAATAAAATCAAAGCCACATGCTAGAATAAACATCAAATTAAAATCATATGTATATGTCCATGTCAAAATAGAAAAATAGAGGAATTAATTAGTTAAATCAAGAGAATGGTATTAGGAAATAAAATAATACGAAGCTATGTACAATTAACTATGCCAAAACTAACCTATTATCCTAATGATGGGATGTTAAAGTGGAGATCATTCATTAATTGGTATAAATGCCACATGCCACAGGGTAGGACTAACTTATATCATAATTACAATTGAATGATAAAGGGTTGAAGTGCAATGTATGTCCCAGTTTAGACTATATGATGAATTCCTTTCATTAGGTAACATCAAATAAGGTGAATCGCTCTAAAAAACCTTATGCACCAAATAGATCTTCTTTGCTCACTACCTTATATTGAATTAACTGATTTAACTCATGATTAGATGAATCATGTGGATATATGCTTGAGCTTGACCTCATAGGAACATCAATGGTTGTATTCATATTAGATAATTTTATTGGATCCTTTTGAGATAATTCATTGATTAATGCTTGATCCTTAATAAAAATTTTAGATTCTTACTTTGCTTTTTCTTCATGTATAGTAAGAGTATCTAATACTTGATTATGTTCCTTGTTTGTGGCTTATGTTTCTTTGGAATCCACATTTGTGCATTTCAAGATGAAACTATACCTATGATAGGATGTTTCCCATGTTGTTTTATGTATGTCTTATCTTGTTGAAGCATGATTAAATATCCTTGGAAATTAAATGAAATAATGTTTTTGATGATATCCAATGTTGCTTCCATTTTATCTAAGCATGATTTTACAAATATAACATTGAATTTTATAATTTTATATATGACTAGAAAATAATGTTTCCACTATCTTAGGTCCAAAATAAACTAAAAATGTAAAATATTTTAATGAGCCCCCATAGGTGCTTGTGTGTTTTATCTTTGTCTCATCTTGCCCTAAATCCTTTAGAAAATAAAATGTTCATGTATTGTGTTATAAATTATCAACAACCATAATTCCTTATCTATGCTCACCTCTTATGAGATCCCAAATGACCATTGGTCCCATAGAAATAGCATGGGATACATTGGCTTGCCTATATAGTGAAAAGTATAAAGGTGGAATAATTGAGGTAATTGGTTTTTCATTAAATTTTTCTAATGTAAATACATCATTGTCCATAATTCCCTCAATATTTTGTTGTAATGCAAAATAGTTTTCATCTCTATGCCCATTTATCTAATAATAATCACAAAATAACTTTGCCACCCCTTGTGTTAAATTATATGCAGTGTATGCCTAATAGAAGGTAATGTGACTCGCTTATCAAGTAACATTTGTAAAATGGAACTTGGTTTGTCCTTGAATCTTAAAAAAAAATTAGGTTGATTACTACTATAATGGATAGGGTTTATGAGGGGTGTTTCCTTATTGATTTCCTTATATGTAGGTTTATATATGAAGAATCACTTTAGAGACTTGAGGTTAGTGAACTTTGGGAATTTGTAATTTCATAAGAAATGGTGAGTGATTGTAAATATCACTTTCATAATGAAGGATGTCATGGTAAATCTACTCAAAATACCCATAAGCACAATATAGTTATTTCCCCCTAATTATAGGTAAAAGACCTTTCCTCAAAATAGATTACTTCTCTAAGTTGATTGGTTTATATATCGAGCAATGTAATGTATTTTTAAATCTCAAAGAGTAATATTTCACTAGTTCATCATGACCTTGTTAAAGGATTTGGAGGTGATCCAATGGTAACCTAAGGCCTCTGTCAGTGTTGAAATAAGATAATAAATTCTCTTCTAATTATAATAAATAAGATATAGATCCACCAGGTAGGGTGTAGAACCAATCTAGGGAATGACCTTTAAACTTGGAAAGCCTTTAGTAATACTACCTCATCACATGCATGTTTTCCAAAGGAAGATACAAAGTGTATAAGATGGGTACATGGATCTACATGCCCATCAAATAACTGAAATATAGGCATGATAAATCCTCCTGGATTAAGGATATCTAAGTATTTTGTCTAATATGTTTTCCTTGTATAACATTGCAATCAACCCAAAACGGATGTTATTGATTTTCAGATTTAAAAATTGACTTATTTTTATGGTCACCTATTGTATATATCATGGACATTACTTGGTTGGTAGTAATAATTATATATGGGAAAGGGGCATTGTGTAGACACCCCATTTTGGCCACAATTGGCTTCCAACCAGACTTCAGATTGAATTCTGCCAAATAATACAAATTAAGCCTAAGAATCACTTAATGTCCCAATTTTGTCCACACATCAGACATTAGTGCTCATAATCATGTTGAGGCATCCCTATTTGTGTTATTACCTTATACGCAACATTAACCTCTCACATATTCATCTCTAGTCAACTTGCAACCTAGTAATGTGACAGTTTAGCCTTTAGACCCATTAAGCGGGGCATTTAAATAATTTCTAAAGTGAAAAAATGCTAAGAAAAATGAATTAACTAATTAAATTAAACTAAATGCTTAAGTGTAATTTCTATGTGCAATTGGTGAAATTAAATTTTTCAAAAAGGAAATTTCAATAAAAATGAGGTCATGATGATGTCATCATCCTCAAAGTCAAGGAATTGAAAATATCTCCCTAAATGCCTTAAATTCAAAAATAGAGAGCCATGCTTAATAAATGGGATCCCTGTCCTAAAGATTAGTTACATGTCCCCTCCTTAACTCAACTAGGGTTAGTTCAAACTCAACCACAACTAACTCTAATCTAACTACATGGGTTATAGTTAGTTTGGAAGGCTATAAATACAAGGCCTCGCCCATTTATAAATAAGCTCTTTTGTTGTAAAGTTATCATGTAAAAATACATGTAAATCTTCTATTTTTAGTGTTATCATGCATATTTGCTAAACCAAGTCAATCCAAATTAACAATTATCACGGTGACAAGGAGAGGTAGTGTAAGGAGATCCATTACTAAATAATTATTGATTACACAATTGAGCATTTCAATTCATTGACAACATACAACACTTGCTCTAATGAAAGGTAAAATCTTTTGTTTTGCTTTCATTTGATAGTTACTTGTATTGTTCACTAGCTCTTTGAGTGTCTAGGCTAGAGGTGTAAGTCTTTATTAATGTGTTTTGTTTGATTTTATTTCATACAAACACCATACTAATCTCCCCTCTTGGATTCCTATTGATCACATAAGGGATGCCCGATGGGACCCAAAATCCACAAAGCTCTTCATATGGCATTTTAAAACCTTTTGCTAACATTTTTCATGCTAATTTTTTATTTCATAGCCAAAAAAGTGAAGAAATGAATCTCTCAATCGAGACACATAGATATGCGATTTTGCACCTACGAGATGTGATATCACACTAAAAAAATACAATATGGCAAGTGTGGTATTGCACTGAGAAGTGCAATTTTGAACTTTTTAAATGCAATGTTACACTTCAAAAATCAAATTTTGCACTGTGAAATTGTGGTTTTGCATTGATAAATTTTGTTTTGCTTGGTAAATGTGTTATTTCATTGGTTAAAGTCGGTATTACATTTGTAATAGTTGATATTGCACTACAAAGTGCAGTATTGCACATACTCACAAAAGTCAGTATTGATCTTTATAAATGTAATTTTACACTAATATATGTGGTTTTGAAGGGTAAGTGCATTTTTGCATTTTCAAAAGTTGGTATTGCACTAGTAAAGTACGATTTTACATTAACAAAGTTTGTTTTGCCTAGGAAAGTGTAGTTTTGAACTGATAGATGCAATTTTGAAGACAAGAAATTTTGCAATGTAATAGGTGGTATTACACTATGTAAAAAAAAACTGAGAATTCAAAATTCAAGTTTGTTTGTTGATTAGCTCTTTTGCCTAGAAATAATAAAACCCCCTAACAATTTTTGTAGGACCCAAGGCCAAGCAATGACATTTTTAGCACTTCAAAATTTCATTCACACTTACATTTGGTACATAAAATTCATCTAATAACTTTGTTTTTTTATTTTTCAAAGTTTGCAAATATGCAAAGGGGGCAAATTTCACTTCATATTTTGCTTAGTGCCTTTAAAAACAACAATAATTTTAGACTGAGTGTTTTTAAGAGATTTGTTTTTGTTTATTGTGTGTTCTTGTAAATCAAACTTTGCACATATTCTTTCCCTCAATCCCCTTTAAGTAACTCAGGTAACCAAAAATTATTCATTCATTACCTTATCACTTAGTCCAAGCCTATAAGGAATGTCATTTATGCTCTGCCCAAGTTTGCATAACTTGGGTGATTCAAAAAATGACCCTTAAAGTCCTTCTAGTTTTATTTCTTTCTTTTATGCACTTGGCTTGTGGGTGGGATTTCATCACCTCCCCATAAGTTCTTTAGGGAGGTGTTGACCTAATATTTTATCTCCTAGCATCATTTTAACCCTACTTCAGGCGAGGTATATAAATCAGGGTATAGGATACTAAGATTACGAGAGGGTTGAGCAGTTAGCCTCTCTAATCATAAAAAAAACCCTGAATCAGGTCTGGCTAAACATCGAACTCCACTAAGAAGTACATAGATGGAAACACTATGCAAAGGAATAGACCCTTGCATAGTAAGGTAACCAGTATGAACTTAATTGATGGGATTGCATCTCTAGTGTTAACCACATTTGGGACCATCTAAAATGCATTAATCTTATAGTTTTTAGACAAATCCCACTTGTCACAAAAATATTGTTAATGCAAGGTGAGTAACTTGAAGTTCCATGCCACCATACCAATTCTTGAGACAAGAGGGGGCATAAAAAACCTTACTTTTCATGTGCATCTAAATTTATTATATTAAAAAATTATTTCCTATCAAGGAGTATATCGACAGAATTTGACAATATGAAGCAACCTTATCAGTTTTTAGGGATAGGATGATACACTTAGGTGTTTTTGTGTCTATTTAATTTACTTACATTATTTTGGGTCTAAAATTATTATTTTTATCAAAAACACATTAAAATAAGTCACGAACCAATAACATGTTTGTACACCCCTTTTGCCTAAGAGGTGTTATTCTGTATGTTTGATTCCACACTTTGCCTTAGACATTTTCAAAAACATTTGTGTGTGTCACTTATTTGAAAGGGGTATTGTTATATTGCCTATTTCATCCCAAATTGTTACATTAGATTTTTGAAACAAAAACCATTATCATACCTTTTGAGTGAGATAACATCGTTATACTACCCATATTGTTTCAAAACCTTTGCCTTGTATATAACTAAGTTTAAAACCATGTATGCCTTTGGTCTACAATCGGTATCATTATGCTATCCATTTGGGTCTAGAATGTTGTCTATTTGAGAACCCAAGTCTTCTAAAACAAGTTCAAAATTGACTTAATTTTGGCTTAGTTGTTTACCTCTTACTGTTGAATTATGCAACTTTGATTAATTTTTTGCTTGCTTTAAAGACTCATTTGCCTAGATTTAGAAAGTGGTCTTTTTTCTGTGTGCCTCACATCCATTTTGTTGTTTAGAAATAAGTTAAAAACTCTCTTTTCAATTATAACCTTAAGCATTGTTAGTTTACATTTGAGTTTGGCTTATCACTTGGGCTTGAATGTTTTACCCCTCATGCTTACTTTTGCTTACTTAAGATTGTTTTTCCTAGTTAGTTTTAAAGCATTTGCCTAAGTTTCAATGTCTTTTACCAACGGTCAAGTTTGTGTTTGAATCCATGTGCCTAGTTTGAGTCTAAGTGTTTCAAATTATTAGATTAATTGCCTTGTCATTTTTACCTCGACCAAGTTTGTTTTCAAGTCTAGCTTTGTGCCTTGTTTCAAAATACTTAACATTTGCCTTTCATTTTTAGACCTAGTGTGTTATCAAGTCTAGCTTTGTGCCTTGTTTCCAAAGACCTAGCATTTGCCTTAGTTTTAGATTTCATTCATGTTGTTTTAAGCTTAGATTTATGCCTTGTTTCCAAAGACCTAGCAAAATTTCCTATTTTTAGACCTAGGTTAGAGTTGTTTGAAACACTTTGCTAAAAATCAGGATTCAACTTACCTTTCATTTGACCATTTGTGTGTAAGATATTAGACCTTGAGGACATTTTATACCAAGTTTATCATTGCAAATTTTGGAGAATAACTCCATTCTTAGGTTAATTTTAGATCACCTTTGCTTTTTAGACCAAGTTTCTAGATGTACCAAGTTTCAACCATTTGCATTTAGACCATGTTTTAAGAGTTTGTATAACTCTATAACTTTTATTTTGTGAGACATTAGTCATGGATTTGGATATGCCTCACTACACACATAGTGGAACAATGTACAATCTAGATTATGACAATATGGTCGTGAATGATACCTTTGTTCAAGACCCATATGGTGATGATGTAATTTGTGAGATAGATCCATATCCTCCTTACAATGCTCAATATGTGGATCAAAGTCAAGATCTGTTAGCACATTACCTAGTTAATACACCTCCTTATCTAGGTAAAAATGAAGAATAAATGGCTCAACACCTTGCTAGTGTACCATCTGTCATTGAATAGGGTCAACAACAACCATACTATGTTACCATGCCATTGACTTATGACCCATACTTATTTGATTGTCACTTATTTTAAAACAAGGATGAGGTTTTAGTCAAAGCTGTAGAGATAGGGGTCAAGTTTCTAAAATAATTTCCCCATGAAAACCTACCTAGTCTAGTTAGAGTGTCAAGAAATGTACCTTACACTATTGAATATGCCTCTACTAGTTACCCTCAAGTGCTCATGTTGATTTCATACCAAGAGCTGAATATGCCTATAAAAGAAAGGGCCCCATGGAGGACCAATTTGTACAAATGCAACAATCATATCAAACTTACCTTAATCTAACATGCAATTTTAATGTCATGACCGTATTGAATGTTCCAATCATAGAACAAACTCCTTCAACAAAAGTGTCAGTTAATTTGATAGGTCAAGCTAATTTGGGTATAGACCCATTTACCCAATGTAATTCAGTAGGTGACATGTTCAATGCCCCATTCATTGAAGAAGTAACGATGGATTTCACTCAAGATAATGTGCCAAATACAGTGGATAACATGCAAGTATCTTCTAATCCAAGCCAAGGTGAGGTAAATATACCATCAAATAACCAACAACATGTGCCTCTAATCAATACCACGAGTGGTTTGCAATAGCATGGAGCAAGAATGCCTACTTCCCAATCATGATAGGTTACTCCCACTCCTCAACCAACTGCTTTTTCAAGCACGCAATAATAGGGGATAAGTAATCAAGTGTCAACCAATGTTTTGCCTCAACAAGTGACAAATGTTATCCCACATCAATAGGCAATGGATAATATTGCATGACAATAGGCATAGTCTAATTTACCGCCACAATAGAGGTAGAACACTATGCCCCCTCGACCAAGGGAAACAAATGTTCTACCTCAACAGGTAGTGACAAATGTACCTCAACAGTCATAGATGAATATACCTCTATAATCGCACACATTCTCTAATCAATAATGTATTTCTATTGGTCAAAGAGAAATGCCAAACACCTAATAAGCATCTAGTTCACAACAAGTGTTTTTGCAATAAATAGGTACCAATGTCCAACAAGTACCTATTAGACAACTTTTCCCTTTTACTCAATAAGTGCCACAGATTCAAATACAGGGCCTTCGTCAACAACAAGTTCCCTTTATTAAGTCAGGTTCAACTAATCAAAATCAAGTCCCTACTCAACCTCAATAAGCACAATATATTACACAAAGCCATATCCTTCCATCACAAGCCCAATTCCCTCAAAAACAAGGCCAAATACTAAATTTAAACTAGAATATTTACCAATAATGTATGCAATATCAGTAACCTAATCCTAATGTATGGATGCATATTCTTGGTTGATTGGTCCATCAAACTAATATTCGATAGTAATCCACACCTCCATTAGACCTAGATCAAGATAATCCACCTTTGACTGCCCAGTCATAATCACAACCAAATTTTCCATCAAGTTTTGTGGCTTAAAAATTGTAGCATATGAAGGATGCAATTGTAGTCATTCAGATAAAAAAGCATACCAATAAATTCAAATTGGATGACATGTGTTCATACCAATTTAACATGGAGTATCTTCATATACCACTTCCTCTAGGTTATGAACCACCAAAATTTGACCAAGTATGAGGGTAAATGAGACCTTTAGGCACATCTAATAGAGTTCTTTGTCGCTTGCCAACTAGTGGCCTATAATGACATCTACCCACTCCTTTTGTTTCCTCAAAGTTTAGATGGATAAGATTTGGAATGGTTTTTCAAATTGCCAAAAAGTTCATTATTTGACTTTGATGATCTCTCAGATAAGTTTGTACAACATTTCTCCTACAATCCCAAGCATGAGATTTCAGTAGTATATTTGAGTCATGTCAAGCAAAAAGTTAGTGAGAGCTTTGCAGGCTACTTATAGAGGTAGAGAGCACTTGTTAGTCGCTTCACCCATAACCTACCAGATAAATGATTGGCTGTTATGTTTACCAAAAAATTTCACAATGAAATATCTTACCACTTGGAACATGAATGTGCGCATACATTCAAGGAGATTATTGAAAAAGGTTTACAGATTGAAGAAGACCTTATCAACAAAGGGATTATCAAATTGACCTCCTCAAACTAGAATCAAATACAAAACAAAAACACAAATCCAAGTCAAAACCCTAGCACAGTCCAAGTGCAAGTATCTGCACTAGCTAAAGCTAACAAATATGAAAAATCCAAACCATACAATCATAATAAGAACATTATTGGTAATGGAGTAACTAAGTCACACCATGTCCAAATGATACAAACATTTTATGCTCAACCTATGTTATAAATGTAGTTTATTTCACATTATCATCCTATCCATCAAGCATAGCCTAAGCCGTAAGCTAGACCAAATCCTCAAAAGTTACAACCACCACCCTTGCAAACCCTCCTCCAAGAAGAAGACCCACTCCTATAGACTTCAACGATCTTTGGGAACATATCAAAATAGTGTTTCACAAGCTAGTCATGGCCAATATGATTAGTTGGATGATTCTAAAACATTATCCTAAGGGTACACCATATCCATATTGGTACAAAGATCATGAGTTATGTGAATAACATCATGTTCATGGACATTCTATACGTTATTGTGTGTAGTCGAAACACCTTATTGTAAATATTTTTGAAAATGGGGAAATCCAATTGGATAATAAAGCATCTACTTCTAATCAAAACCTAGGTATCTACCAAAATCCTTTTCCACAACATAACAATGCCAATCAACAACAACAAAAATGAAGACAATAATAACAATATCATCAATAATATTAACAACAACAATAATGTTAATTGAATAGAAGGAACCAAGGCCAAAATGACCCCAATAACCAAAAAACTTACCATGAAATTGCACATGACTACAATAAAGTTGTAGGTCATTTTATGGGTGGGCATATATCTACCATTACCATTAATCCTAGACCAAGTGCCAACAGACTAGGACCATTTCCCAATAATGCCAATCAACCTACATATGTTAGTAATCCTTCCTTGACCTATGACTACAGCCAATTACAACAACAACCAAGCATTACCATTTTAGGACCTTATATTGATAAATGTTCATTTCCCTATGACCACAACCAAGTGCACTAACAACCAAGAATTATTCTCATTGGCCCATCTCCATCATCTTCTAGTTACAACGGTCTTGTATCCAATTTGGATTGCACAATAGTAACTAAGCAATCTAAGATTACCATCCTAGACCCACAACATCATACCACTGAACCAACCCAACTTATTATGCTAGCTAAAAATAAACTAATTACCATTGTTAAGGAAAAGATGTATGACATTGTGGAACAACTCCAAAAGACACCCACAAAAATCTCCATTTTGGATTTGTTGTGCATGTCTACCATCCACAAGAACATCCTTACAGAACTCTTAGGCCAATCCCAAGTTCCAAATGACATTAATCCTAACAAATTTCAAGCTTTGGTTGGACACCTAGCCCCAGGCCAATAGTTGACCTTTGACCAAAGTGATATGTCATCCCTTGGACCTCTCCATAACAACTTGTTATACATTGAAGTTGTCATCACATGGCACAAAGTCAAACATGTCCTCATAAATAATGGATTGGGCCTAAATATTATGTCTCTAAATTTAATCAAGAATCTAGGATATACAACCACCGACCTTCAACCAAAGACTATTACTATCAAGGCCTATGACAATGAAGAGTAGGAATCATAAGGAACCATAAGTTTGCTAGTGATTATTGGGCCTTTAACCCATGATACGCTATGCCATGTGTTAGATCTAAACCTATCATACAATTTGATTTTGGGTAGACCATAGATACATGAAATCCATGTAATTCTTACACCAGTGTATCAAGTTTCCTCACTCAATGATGGAGGTAACTATCCATGGAGATTTATAGCCATATGAACACTACAAGTATTTGGAGGCCAAATATGAAAGTTACAACTACCATTTTGGCCTAGACCCATTACCCAAGAAAGACAAAGATAAAGAGATACTTGTTAAATTACCAAAGGCTAATTACATAGACCTTGATAGCCTTGACTCGTCTTCACATATGCCTCTTATTGAAATATCTAATCATTTTACCATCTCAAACAAAGGTCCAGGATAGTATTTTACCCATGACACATTTCATATTTCCAAGCTTCCACAAAACCCCAAGTCCTATAAAAGACCTAAAACCAAGCCAACTTGTATGAAATGGTGACGAAAGGGAAAAGGAAAGCTTCTTAGCCCAACACCTATTATTTTCACACCAGCCACTAGCCAAAAAGAGGACCCCATTGCCAATGATGGTTCCTAGTTGTATAATGACAAATTGGTTGATTGCTACCACAGTAAAAAATATCCCATCCCTAATAGGATCATAGATATCCAAGTGTATGAAGGTGGAGGCATGGGGGCAGATCAACAGGGTACTCTTGAGCCCATTTTTATGACTAGATAAAAAGGAACCTATGGTCTCAAATTTAAACCACCTTGGGGTGATCCCACATATATTATCCATGTTTAATACCAATGACTAGTGACAACGATGTCAACAACAAAGCAAAGTTTGATCATAGCATCTACGAAGACCTTACCAATACCAACCTATTTGACCCATATACCATTTACACCATTACGCCAATAATTTGACATTCCTTGCTTCCCCTTTATCATCCTCAATTTATAGACTGGGGCCAACAAGAATCCATAGTACCATTAGATGAGTTTGAGAATGATGAGGCCTTTTGTGATTTTTTAGGCCTAAGAGACAATATTCCATTGGGAGACCACAAAGAAGGGTTCTCTATCAAATAGGATCATGCAACCTATTTTAGGGAGAAGGTGAACACCCTTAGCCAAAAACAAGAAAATAAAACATTGAGGTCCCAAAGTGAAAACCTCTTTGAGTTACTTTTGGACCTAGGAAAAGGTAAAGAGAAAGGCCAATCTTTTGGTCAAAACATGTTTCAGTTGTTACTAGATGGGGGTGTCACCTTTCTTCGAATGAAGCTCAGAAGACCACAAATGATGATCTTGCTTTTGGGTCTAAGTTTAGTTTATAGGAACAACATGCCTTTGATAAAATTGTCCACGAATGTTCTACAACATTTTTAACATTGCCAATACTACTGTTAGGAGATTTAGACTCATCTTATTTAGGAGAGCTTGAAGAACTAGTCTGACCAGAGGACTTTGCCATTGCAGGCCAATTCACATCCTTGCCAACCATTCTGGAAGATGGCTCAACTCTATTAGTAGAAGATACTCTAGATGACCCAAAGTGGATCAAATTAGGTGTGCCCCTCACTAAGGAATAAAGTAAATTTTTTACATCCCTTTTGAGGGAATTTGTTAACATATTTGCATGGACCTATTCAGACATGTCAGGTTTGGACCCCAACTTGATTGTACATCACCTTGTTATCCACCCTGATGCCAAACCTATGAAGCATGAATTACATAAGATGCATTCTCTTATTATTATGTTAGTTAAGAAAGAGTTGGAAAAACTCTTGGAAGCTAGATGCATTAGACCAATCAACTATTCATAGTGGATATCAAACATTGTACTTGCCAATAAAATACTAGAAGGGATTAGAATCTACACTAATTTTAGAGACATAAGTAAGGCCTACCCCAAGGATGATTGTCCTCTACTAAATATCAACATGATAGTTGACTCCATAGATGATTATGACATATTTTCCCTTATGGATGGCTTTTAAAGATATAACTAGATCGGGATCATGCCAAAAGACTAACACAAAATAACATTCACCACTCCTTGGGGAATGTTTTGCTATCAAGTTATGTTGTTCAACCCGAGTAATTATGGGGCCACATATTAGAGGGTTATGACTATTATATTTCATGACATGATGCATGATATTATTGAAGACTATGTCGATGACATATTGGGTAAATTTAAAACCTGAGCAGATCATCTAGCTATACTACAAAGGATATTTGAAAGGATTCATGAGAACAATGTTCGACTTAATCCCAATAAGTGAATCTTTGGTGTCACTTTAAGTAAATTATTAGGCTTTATTATCTCTTGACAAGGCATTGAAGTTTATCCTGCCAAGGTATAAGCCATTATCAAGATGCCACCACCTTTCACTTTGAAGCAAATCTGTAGTTTACAAATCAAAATCCAGTCTATCAGACACTTCATTTCACAGTTGGCCGATAATGCAATCCTTTCACTCACTTATTGAAGAAAGGTGTTATAATTCTTTGGGATGAAGAATGTCAATAAGCCTTTGAGCCCTTGAAGGAATATCTTGCCAATCCACCTGTTCTATTACCACCAATGTTAGGGAGGCCATTTTTATTATACCTATCTACCATAAACAAAGCCCTAGGGGCACTTTTAGCTGAACATGATGAAAATGAGAAAGAACATGTTGTGTAATATCTAAGTTGTACATTGTCACGTATGAACATAACTTTACACCAGTAGAAATAACTTGTTTATCTATGGTATTTGCACCCATAAGCTACATCATTACATGTTTAACAACAAAACTAAAGTCATTGCCAAAGTAGATCTGCTCAAATATCTACTATCAAAGATAGCTTTATAGGGATGCATGGCTAAATGGATAATGTTGCTGAGTGAGTTTGAGATTGAGTGTGTCAATCAGAAGGCCATAAAGGGACAAGTACTTGTTGATTAGCTTATTGAAGCTCCCCTTTTAGATACCAAACCACTCACTTTTGCATTCCCAAATGAGTCCATTATGACCACCATAGAAACACCTCTTAAGGAGTAGTATTGGAAACTATATTTTTATGGGTCATTCACATCTCATGGATTAGGGGTAGACCTATCATTTATTACACCATAGAGGAATTTTATTCCCAAATCATTTCATATCAACTTTCCTTATACTAATAATATGGTTGAATATGAAGCACTCATTATAGAGCTTTGTCAAGAAGTACAATGGAACATTCAACATCTTGTGGTTCATGGTGATTCTCAGTTAATCATTAATCAGGTTATAGACCACTTTTAGATCAAAGATGGTAAGCTAGTGCCATACAAGGCCATGGTGGACATTCTCAAGCACTACATTGCCCATATTTAGTTTGAACACATACTTCAGGGAAATAAGAGGATAGTGAATGCCATGACTACCATTGGTTCTTTGATTTGTAGCATAGACAAGGCAAAAGACTATCAATTCCTCATTGAACATATTCTAGAACCTATTCATGAATCTTCAATCGTTGTAATGATATGTGATATTGTTGGTCCTTATTCTATTTGGTATTCAAACCTATATAACTACCTTCATGAGCAAGTACTTCCACTTGAACTTTCACATAAACAACAAAAACCCTTTACCAACCAATCCTCTTGATATACCCTACTTGGTCCAACCCTTTACCATAGAAGATTTGATGGAACTTTGCTTCATTGTTTGAATTTGGCAGAAGCTACATTAGCATTGAGGGAAGTTCATGAAGTAGTATGTGGAGCCCAAACTAGCAGGGTCATCCTTATCAAAATACTCCTACATATAGGTTAATATTGGCCAATAATGGAATCAGATGCAACTACTTATGTAAAAAGGTGTGACAAATAACAAAGGCATGCCAATTTGATTCATGCTCTAGTCAGAACACTTAGGTGTTTGTATGATTTTATGTCCCATATATTTGAGTTTAAATTAGATCATTAAAGTTAATATTACTAAGTTAAATTTAATATATATTTTATATATATATATATATACATATTTTATAAAAGTGGGGACTTAATCTCGTTGGGAAAATTAACCCTACCTCATCTAATGGCCATAAACACATACTCACTACCATCGAGTATTTCACTAAGTGGGTTGAAGCTATACCCCTCACATAATTGGAAAACAAATTTCTAAATTCATCTTCAACCATCTCATTTTCCATTATGGTATCCCATTTGACATTATATCTAATAATGATAGATCATTTAAAAATAAGGATGTCAAAGCAATCTATGCCGAGTATAACATCACCCAAACTTTTTCCACTACATATTACCCATAAGGTAATGGCCAAGCAAATATATCTAATAAGACCATTGTCAATATTTTAAAAAAGGTTGTCAATGATGTTGGTCATGATTGGCACCTGTAGATCTTTTGTGCCCTCTAGGCATATCGTACTAATTAACGCACTCTAACATCAGCCACACCATATTCCCTAGTCTATGGCATTGAGGCTATTTTTCCCCTCGAGGTTCAGCTACCTTCTCTGTGTATCTCATTGAAACAAATCTTGGATGATGAAGATTACATAGTAGCTCACCTATAAGGGCTAGAGTTACTGGACAAAAAATCCATGGCCATTGTAAATAGCCTTCAAGCATATCAAAACCGGTTATGTGGTCAATATAACTGATGTGTCAATTATAGATAGTTTGAGCTTGGTGATATTATCCTGAAAGAAAACCATAAGAACACCATGATCGATAAAAAAATAAGGCAAGTTCAAGATTAATTGGATATGCCCTTGCGTCATTATTGCTAATTATGGTTTTTGAGCATACAAACTCACTACACCATATCGAGATGAACTTAATGAACCTATGAACATAATACATCTCAAGCATTATTTCACTTGAGAGACCTAAGGTATTATCTATGAGAATCATTTAAATCATGACATAATCTCACTTTCCTTGTATTATACCAAAAATTGTTCCCTCCATCCTTCACTCTTAACTGAAGTTATTTTCACTCTCCCTCCCCATCTTTTAGCCTTGGTTTCGATCTATTGGTTCTTTGAGCACCTTTAGTGATTGGATTCAAATAAAGTTTCTATAGTTGATTCAGTATTTCACATAGAGGCAATATCTTGTATCAATATGACAATAGTTTGGCAATTGCATTCCTCATTGTTACCACGTTCTACCTCATTTCTAGTGCTATTAATTATAATTACCTTTGGACAAATTAGTTCCATTAACCCATCTCATTGTTTCCTAATTATAACCACCTATGGGAAAATTAGGGGAAACACCTTCACCATGCATTATCGCATCACCTTGCCATTCTTGTTCTATACTATGCCATTTGCCTAATTCATGAACTTTTGCTACCTAGTCAGATTCCTCCATTAGAAGGCAAAACTACAGTGACTTAAAGTCTCATCTGAGACTATGTAGGCAACACTTGATTTACATTGAGGTAAGTTTAGTCACCCCTTTTCCCATGCTCTCACTAATTTATGAGTAACCTAAGCCACGCTCTTTTCATTTTGCAAGTTAGACCATTTTGTCTCTCATAATTCTCAATCAAATTGAGACAAAATTCCAAAAACATTTGAATAGATCTATAAAATCCTAAAAATCACAAAATCATGAAAATTGGCTTAGAATTTCCTCGTGAGAAATAAAATTGTTAAAATTTTCTAGGATGGGCCATCTTTTTTGTTCAGTTTTATTTTTATACCACCTTAGTATTTTTCCTCCCATTTCTAGGAGAACTACATTGGCCCGAGGTCTACATGGACTATGTAGGCAACACTTAGATACACGGGGTATTTTGGGTTAGCTCGATTGCACCTTTTTTTCTTTTTCAACCACTTATTTGCCTTAAAGATTCTAGGATCCCTAACTATTTCACAAGTAACCACTTGTCCTTTAGTTTCCCCATCCTTATTGGCCTTAGCCATACACTCTCACCATTTTGTGAGTTTATATTGTGAGCATTGTGTATTCAAATTTGATACACTAATGACCACTTGGATTTTCTTATGCTCTCACCATTTTGTGAGCCATTTCCATTTGAACTCTCTCACTATTTTATGATCACTTTCATCTTACTCTCTCACTATTTTGAGAGCTCATTCTCTTTCTCAGCCTTAGACGTAGTAAGCATTATGAACCCAGTTCATGTGTGAGTGTTTGTCTATTGTCTTTTAGTATGGGTTTAACCTAAACCATACTCTCATGATTTTGTGACTTGTTTGTGTTGACATTTTCATGATTGTGAAATGTCATCCCTTCTTTTCTCACGCACTCACCATTTTGTGAGACCATTCCCATATTCCTCTACACGTCAATCATGTTTCTTTATCATCAATTTTTTTTATCCCATATCTTGGGAGAACTACATTTGGACTAAAGTTCATGTGGATCTTGCATCCATGGATCTATGAAGAAAACATCTACTTGCTTGGTGCATCTAGAGTCAGCTCAGCTACCCCTTCCTTTTCTTCTATTTTCTCCCATTTTGTATGTTTGTTGTATTATCTCCTATTGCCTCAGGGCAATGTTTATTGTCTTATTTGTGTTGTCATTCCCTATAGCCTAGGGCCAACATTATTAATCTTTTTTTTCTTACATTGTTATCCTAGTGTCATTACTACCTAGCTTAGGGGTCACTTTGTCACCAAAAGTAACACCTCTATTACACATGCACAAACACTTTGTTTTCTTTTTTCACTAACATTATAATTAACCATTGTTTGTATTTTATCTTTGTTTTAGATTGTTTAGTTATTTTTTATTGTTTTGTTCACTTTGTTTGTTGTGTGTTTATTTTTATTTATTGTTGTTTTGTTGTGTCTTTATGATTGTTTATTGGTGTTTTGTTGATCATTCATTTATTTTTATTGGTGTTTTATTGTGTTTATTGGTGTTTTGTTTGTTTGTTTGTTTGCCTATTTATTTTCTTTCATTGTTATGCTTTGACTTAATATGTATGTGTTTATTGGGTGATTCCTTGTGCATGATACTTAAATCCATCCATATTCATACATCAACATTGTCATCATGGTTTTTATCATTGCTGTAATGTTTTTAATTATTTATTGGATTGAATGTCAGTCCTTATACATATTACGGCTAGGTCATCATGGTGTTTTATATCATGATACATACCATCACATGCTATAACAAAAATTAGTTTGGTGGAATTACAAGTAGTGATGTTGTAATATGTCTCCTTGTTCACACTCAATTTTTTTTTGACCTATCCAAATAATACCCATATATAAAGTAATTAAATCATAAATGAATTTTAATCCCTTTTAGTTAAGATGTGCATCTCTATACTAGCAGGTAGCCCAAATTCATGCCTATCTTCTTTACTAACTCATTCTTACTCTATGACTATGGACTCGGTACGTAAGTCCCCTTTTACTAATTTGCCCTACTAGGGTATATAAAACTTGTGTCACGCTTCCATCCACCTTAGTGGGGCAAACGACTATGCCAATGACTATAATCACCTTTGAAAAAATCATTGTGTTTCAATCTATTGAGATGTTAATGATTATAGCCACCTTTGGGTAAATCATTATCATTTTCCTACCCTAATGGGGCATGTTTTCATTGTGCTGATGAATATAACCATTTTTAGGCAAATCATTATCTCTATCCACCCTACTGGGGCATTTTTCACTATCCTGATGATTATAACTGCCTTTGGGCAACTCATTATCTTCACCTCAGTATGCCAATGATTATAACCACCTTTGGGAAAATAATCCTTTTTATTTTCTCTATTGGGGCACCTCACTATGCCATTGATTATAGCCACTTTTGGGCAAATCAATATTTTCCACTCCTGTTACCTATAGTTTGCATCATTTCCTTCTAATTGAAGGACTATTTTCCAACCTTATTTGTCACCCGCTCCTTTGAGGGGGCATTTAGGGCTCATCCATCACCTTCTAAGGCATTAGTCACTAATGACTATTTCATTATTTGAAAAGTTGTAACTATGACTATGGCTTGCAATGCCTTCCCAAATAGGGGTACACTTTAGACATCCCATTTTGGCCATAATTGGCTTCCAACTAGACTTCAGATTAATTTCTACCAAATAATGCAAATTAAGCCTATGAATCATTAAATGTCCCAATTTTGTTTACACATCAGACATAGTGATCAGAATCATGTTGAGGCATCCCTATTTGGGGTATTATCTTGTACGCAACAATAATCGCTAATAGATTCATCTCCAATAAACTTGTGAACTAACAATATGATAGTTTAGCCTTTAGACCCATTAAGTGGGGCATTTAAATAATTCTTAACGTGCAAAAATGCTAAGCAAAACAAATCAAATATTTACGTGGAATTTTCATGTGCAATTACTGAAATGAATTTTACAAAAGGAAAATTTTAATAAAAATAAGGTCATGATGATGTCATCATTTTCAAAGTCAAGGAATTGACAATATCTCCCTAAATACTTTAAATTCAAAAATGGAGAGTCATGCCTAATAAATGGGATCTCTATCTTAAATACTAATTACATGTCCCCTCCTTAACTCAACTACGGTTAGTTTGAAATCAACCATAGTTAACTCTAACTTAACTATATTTGGGTTAGAGTTAGTTTGGAAGGCTATAAATACAAGGTCTCACCCATTGATAAATAAAATCTTTTGATGTAATGTTATCATGCAAAAATGCATGTATAACTTTCATTGTTATAGTGTTATCATGCCAATTTGCTAAGCCAAGTCAAGCCAAAGCCAAAGCCAAATTCAACATTACTAAGGTGACAAGGAGAGGTGGTGTAATGAGTTCCATTGCAAAAGAATTCTCGATCACACAATCGAGCACATCAATTCATTGTCAACATACAATACTTGATCTCATGGAAGGTAAAGTCTCTTATTTTGCTTTCATTTGATAGTTACTTGTATTGTTCACTAGCTATTCAAGTGTTAGGGCTAGAGTTGTAAGTCTTTATTAGTGTGTTTTGTTTGATTTTCTTTCATACTAACACCATATTAATATTCTCTCTTATATTCCTATTAATCACATAATCTCATGTACCAGATTACTCTTACTCTGTGACTATGGATTTAGTACGTAAGCCCCCTTTTCTCAATTTTCCCTCTTGGGGCAAAGATAACTTGTGTCGCACATCCATCTGCACTAGCAGGGCAAACCATTGTGCCAATGATTATAACCACCTTTGGGAAAATCATTATGTCTCTATTTTAATGATTATAACCACTTTTAGGCAAATCATTATCATTTTCCTACCCTACTGGGGCATGTTTTCATTATGCTAATGATTATAACTACATTTGGGCAAATCATTATCTCTATCTGCCCTATTGAGGCATTTTTCACTATGCTAATGACTATAACCCCCTTTGGGCAACTCATTAGTTTCACCTCACTATACTTATGATTATAATTGTCTTTTGGCAAATCATCTTTTTAAGCTACCCTACTAGGGCATCTCACTGTGCCACTGATTGTAACCACCTTTGGGAAAATTAGTCTTTTTCACTCTCGTTACCTATAGGTTGCATCATTTCCTTCTTTTTGAGGGACCATTCGTCAACCTTATTTACTACCTACTTTCTCGAGGGGGCATCTAGGGCTCATCCATCACCTTCTAGGGCATTAGGCATTAACAACTATTTCATTCTTTGAGAAGTTGTTAGTATGCCTTTGGTTTGCAACACCTTCTTAACTAGGGGCAAATTGTAGACACCCCATTTTGGCCATAACTGGCTTCCAACCATACTTCAGATTGATTTTTACCAAATAATGCAAGTTAAGCCTAAAAATCACTGAATATCCTAATTTCCTCTACACATCAAACATTAGTGGTCAGAATCATGTTGAGGCATCCCTATTTGGGGTATTATCTTATATGCAATAGTAACCTCTCACAGATTCATCTCTAGTCAACTTGCGACCTAGTAATGTGACAATTTGGCCTTTAGACCCATTAAGTGGAGAACTTAAATAATTCTTAAGGTGCAAAAATGCTAAGCATAATGCATTGACTAATCAAATCAAATTAAATACTTAAGTGGAATTTCTATGTGCAATTAGCGAAATTAATTTTTCAAAAAGGAAATTTCAATGAAAATGAGGTTATGATGATGTCTCATCCTCAAAGTCAAAGAATTGAAAATATCTCCCTAAATGCCTTAAATTCAGAAATGGATGGCCATGCTCAATACATGGGATCCCAAATATTAATTACATGTACCCTCTTTAATTCAACCAGGGTTAGTTCGAACTCAACCACAATTAACTCTAACCTAACTACACTTGGGTTTGAGTTAGTTTGGAAGGCTATAAATACAAAGCATCACCCATTGATAAACAAACTCTCTTGGTATAAAGTTATCATGTAAAAATACATGCAAAGCTTTCATTATTATAGTGTTATCATGCCCATTTGCTAAGCCAAGTCAAGCCAAAGCCAAATTCAACATTACTAAGGTAACAAGGAGAGGTGGTGCAAGGAGCTCCATTGCTAAAGAATTTTTGATGACACAATAAAACACATCAATTCATTGCCAACATACAACACTTGTTCTCATAGAAGGTAAAGTCTCTTGTTGCTTTAATTTGATAATTACTTGTATTGTTCACTAGCTCTTTGAGTGTCCAGGTTAGAGGTGTAAGTCTTTATTAGTGTGTTTTGTTTGATTTTCTTTCATACTAACACCATATTAATCTTCCCTCTTGGATTCTTATTGATCACACATTGATGGGTTTTATTTCACCATTTATCTCAAACATGGGTGTACAATATTCATTACAAATATAAGTACTACTATCTCTATGTTGCTTGGAAACATCGTAGCATTACATTTCAATAGAAGCATCATTACAAGGCATATAATAATGAAGTATAGAAACAATATCAATGACATAAGAAGCGACATGTGTTTCATCTATCCATTTATTTAGTGTATCTAAACAACATCGATAATGTTCATTCGTAAGCTTAATATTATTAAGTGTATACACTTATTCCATTTTACTATGTTCTCATTCCATTTTATGGTTATTAGAAAGATATATGGAAAGAAAGGGAGAACCAGTGTCTTACATGTGACCTATGATGTTATTATGACCTACTCCTCCTTCACTTTCAATGTATAAGGGTACACCACTAGCATGCCAATCTTCATTATCATCATTCACATAATCATTATCATCTATTCCATCATTCGTATTGTCATTTGTATATTCATTGGGACAAGTACAGGGCATGACATGTGTAGAAAACACAAAATCTATTTGATGAGACATTATAGGGTTTTAAGGATGTACATGCATGAAAAACTAACCTAAATTCTATAACAATAAAGAATAAAACCATAAGTCCCAACCCTAAGATAAGGGAAAACATAGAAACCCTAAAGAAAAAATTGATGAATGTGGAAAAAAATTTAAAATTAATTGACAAGGTCAAAACAAAGAAACAACTATTATAGGGAAACCATGACGAATTCTAAGAAGTAAAAAGTGTTTTTTTAATCAATATCAATAGATAGACAAAAACTAAAAAATATTTTGAAAATAAAATATGTCTTTTGCTCATTAAACTAATTTTAGAGAAATTAAGGAAACCCCAGTTATGGAAAATCTGTGATGAATTTAAGGAAACAAAAATAGGTTTTTGATCAAAGTAATGCGACCAAGAAAACTATCTAATTTTTTTTTAAATAGAATCATTTTAAATTAGAGATAATTTGAAAATATGAAGACAAGCATTAACCCTAATAGGAGAATAAATGTGAAACCTTAGGACAAATGATGAAAATCATTATATATATATATATATATATATATATATATATATATATATATATATATATATATATATAATGAGTAAATCATAAAAATCAAACCCTAACAAAGGCATAAATTAAAACATTAAGAAAAAATGGAAACCTTGATATATAATGAAACCTATGGCTTTCACATTCAAATCAATGATTATGTTGACCGAAATATTTTAATTATTTTACACGTGAGAGGTATAAAATAATGGAAATGTGTACTAATATAGATTATAGAATATATAGTAATAAACACATAAATTTGAATTGAAACCGGTTAATTAATATTATGATTACTTTATTTAGAAAAGAAAAAATAAGAGAGGGATGATGTACCTAGTTAATTTTTCATGTTTATTATTCACACAAGTTTTCACTGAATCTAGAAATGCTTTGTATGTGCTTCATCAAATGTTATGATCAAAAACAATGGTTGAAAGTCTATTTGGACATTGCCAACAAAGTCTGACGCCTACAACAATTGACATTGTTAGGGTTTACTGGCAGTGTCCCTACACATAATGGGGGTCTAAAATTGTTAAAAGTCTTGTGCCTATGCTTGTAATGTGATTATGTGTGTGTGTACCTCTTTGATCCTATGTTAAAATGCATGCTTTATATCTCTTTCATCAAAACCTTAATTCTGTTTGATTAACCACAAGATTCCATTAAAAAGGGGTTAGTATATTGGGTTAGAATGACCCCAACCACTCCTACCTGAATGGCTAAGGATTGGTTACATTCCAATAATTTGAAGAGGGCTCAAACTGCACATTGTTCTTCCACTTATGTGTGTGTATGTGTGCAACATCTTAAACAATCTATCTAATGCAATTCTATATTTCGATCTTTAACGCTTGGCACCATGTAAATTTGACTTTATGTATTTAGATTTAACTCTATGGATGTCTCCTTAAAATTCTAAGATGTGTTTATTCCTTTTGATAATGTTCCAAGAGAGTGCTAGGTGATTTCTCAATGTTGTTAAGACTTTCTAGGTGAATAATAATATTATAGTGATATGTGTTTATAGATGAATTTTTGTTAATTTACTACCATGACCAACCTATGAAACATGTCTAGGTTGACCTAATAGAGAATTCCCAATTTTAAGAAATATCCCTTTAAGGGACCCTGGACACTATTAATAGAAGGAGACCCCTGTGGTAGTTGATATCGTCCAGGTTTACCAAAACTATCATGGAAGTGAAAACATGGACATTAAATATGGAGAATGCTTGTTCAAGATTCTAAAGAGTTCTGTATAGACTAAATTGATCCTAAATAAATACATTTGGCAAATAAAGGTGGATAAGATAATACATGGGTAGATGTATAAAGGGAAAATGTGCAAAAAATACAAATATATATGCAGTGTCCAAGTGTGTCAAAGTACGCCAAAATTAATATTATCAAATTGCTAAAGAAAAAATTTAAATATTTATGATTACAAAAATTAAACAAAATGTTTACTCAAATATTTTAAAAATTAAATATCATTTACACTCTTTTCTCACCTATAATTGTACTACACGTTTAAAAACCATTTAAAATTACTCAAAACAATATCATATCATTGTCATGCAATACATTCCTCCATATAATATTACATTACATTTCCAAGGAGGACGACCTTAATATATTAACACAAAAACTTTGTTAACCCAAAATTTATGAAG
Source organism: Torreya grandis (assembly GCA_037957365.1). NCBI lineage: Eukaryota > Viridiplantae > Streptophyta > Pinopsida > Cupressales > Taxaceae > Torreya > Torreya grandis. Next base: position 2,659,672 of record JARHVA010000473.1, read on the forward strand.
TCATGTTCCCAACAAATTTAGTGTTATTGATAATAACCCATAAAGTATAGATGGCCAAAGTTGAGTTGTGAAAATACTCAATAAGCTAGCGGATAGGCCCTCACAAAGCTATGAAGATTCTCATTGGGTTTTAGCCATAATAAATTTGATAACGACTTAACAACCCAACTCATGGTTTTGTAAACATCTCACACACATCTCGCATTAAAAAACATAGATGAAAACTAATTCAAGTATCAACATGATTGTTCATTGTATACTAATAATAATCATAATTAGTAATTAATTCTAACTGACAATGTATATCACATGGAATGCAGAGATGATATTAACCAAAACCAAAACCAAAACCAAGTCAACAACTGCATTTAACATCCGCATAAAGCCAAGTAAGTAGTACCAAACATTTATAGAGTCAACTAACAATGTGGCGTGTGGATGTTTCTTTTTTTCTAAACTATCTTTGCAAAATATGTCACCTTCTCCATGATCTTACTCTCCCTTACGACACAATCTAATATGAGGGGAATATCCTAAAACCACTCATACCAATGAAAACTAGGTAGTTTGTGTTAAAATATTAAAAACATAATTAATATTTTAATGCATATAATTGAATTAATAAGGTCTCACAACGAGTAATCTATAAGAGAAAGTGGATTTGGAACATGGGGAAGTATATTAGGATTATAAGGTGTAGGCGTGAATGAGTTATTATTTTTAATTTATTATTGTTATTATCATTAATATTATAAATAAATTATATCATACATTGATATTGATAGTTTATTATTTTTTATTAAAGAATAATTTTAGACATGTTATTATTTTAGTAATAAGGTTTTGATATGGAAAATCCTATTAAAATTGTTGTATTTTAGTAAATGAGAAGAAAATATTACATGTAAGGCATGAAAATGATAAGTGAGTACACATGCACAAGGAAAGGGATATTGAGAGGTTAATCCATGCACAATTAACAAGATCATGCTTAACACACATATAAAAAGATGTCCATGCAAATAAAATAGCATGGTCCTTATAAAATTGAAGAGTGTGGTAATATAAATCTTAAGTTTAGATTGTCTCGGCATCAACTATGGTAATCTACACTGTGCCATAAGTGGTTGGACAAAGGAGATGGTTTTATTAAATTGAATTCTAAAACCAGGTCACTAACATGCCATCCACATGATAATATAAAGTTTAGTTGCAAAAATAAATTTTCCATCTATGTTGAAAGATGAGAATTTTGTATTGGGTCAGAAGCCATAAAAGGAGAAATTAAATATTCTCTTTTAAATCAATTTTATTTTCACAGTTTATTGAAAGTTCACTTCATATGGTGACCTAGTGTCAGTCTTAGTTAGATCATATTAATTGGCCATGAATTAACTTATATGTACCTTTGCAAAACATTGAATTAATCAATGGTTATGTTCACATATCCTAAAGTTAAAGGTTCACACTTTAATTATGTGCCACTTACACATCTTCACAACAAAAGAACCCGACAATAATTTAAAAAGGAATCCATATGCTAACACATTTGCAGATGATTCTTTTACTTTAAATGTCAAGTTTTTTGCTTTGGGAGGACTTGTGACTCCATGATGCTGTGAAGTCATTCTAACTGTCATATGTATTAATTTATATCACATGATTTGTTGTACGTGCATTGGTAATATTTTTGGGATATGATCACAATGTATTTATGTGTTATGTTTAAGAAAGGGTAGAATGTGGATGCAAAATAAATATAAGTGAAGGCAAAAATTCAAGGCATTTGTAGAGGCCTCTTTGTACTTCAAATATTTAAGTTGTGTTTCAAAGTCTCTTTGTCTACATGACTATTCCTAATATGCTAAACACCATTTGTTTAACATATTCAATTTTATGGTGATCGCACACATTAACCTTTCTTTAATTGAAAGATGTGACCATTGGTATATTTATTATGCATAGGAGGAAGCATACACATATGAATATAAACTGGATTAAAAGTCTCAATGGATTTGTGGAGTTCACTAGGCCACATTGAGAATAAAAGAGACATTTTGTGTCTTCATGACTATGTGATCATGTGATGATGCCATGTATTCTTTTATAATATTGTAGATTTCATTAAAATGATGTGTGTTTTACTAATGTTTTTTAGTATGATGAAAACATGTTTATTTATTGTGTGTAGGGAAGAGGTGTAGACATGAAATGATATAAAGTGGAAATAAAGACTCAACGCATCTACGAACTTTGAGGCAAGCCATTTGGGAGCCAGCAGACACTCCATGACTCCGAGGCAATGAGAAGCTATCATGTGTATCACTTTGAGTGGACATGGTAAAGGTCAAAGTGAATGAAGACTCAAAACTCAAAGGTCACATTACACAAATTTCACCACGTGGCCCTAACAGATGTAAAGATGGAAAGCATCTAGACTTGGGCATATACGAAGGTAAATTTAATATCTAATGCATCTGCGAACTCCATAAAGAAGCCATGAACATTAAGGGAAAATGATGTAGATGCAAAATAAATATTTTCAAAGCTTTGAAGCGATTTGTGACTCCTTGACCCTAAAACTATGGGATGATGACATGTGGTGTCCCAGATTTTTGGATGTGTCAAAGGCCATGGAACCATATATAACTAAATATTTATCAAGGAAAATTTAGTCAACAAAATTTAAGTGTTGTTCACCATTAATTCATAGTGAATGAAAGATAGAGAAAAATATAGTATGAGAGAGTAAAATGAGAGGAATTTTTAGGTTGTGATCACCAAATTTCATCAAAAACACTAAAAAATTGTCACAAAGAGAATGCGATGGCTCAAGACACTGCACCATCAACTTATAACCATCATGTCACTGATAAATGTTTTACCAAATATTTTTTCCCTTCTTCTTTGCTCAACATGCCAAGTGTCATTTCTTTAACAAATTCACTTTTATAGTGTTTGCATGTATTAGCCTTTCATTATTTAAAATATGCGAGCACACATATATTTATTGTGTGTAGGGAAAATCAAATGTATATGAATATAGAGTGGATTCAAAGTTTGAATGAATCTACAAAGTTCAGTAGGTCACATTAAAACCAAAAGACACATTTCATGTCTCTTTGACTATGTGATTCCATGATGATGCCATGTGTTCTCTTCTGAGATTGCATATTTCATTAAAATGGTGTGTGTTTTATCAATGTTTTTTTAGTATGATTGCGACATGTTTATTCACTATGTGTAGGAAAGAGGTACAAATGTGGAATGGTATAAAGTGGAATAAATACTTAATGCATATGTAGACTTTGAGACAAGCCATTTGGGAGCTAAGAGACACTCTATGACTCTGAGACAAGGAGAAGTTACTACGCATCACTTTTAGTGGACATTATAAAGGTCAAAAATGAAGGAAGACTTGAAACTTGACAAGGTCACACTACATAGATTTTACCTTGTGGACTCGATAGATGTAAAGATGGAAAACATCTAGAGTTGAGTAGATATGAAGGCAAATTTAATATCCAATGAATTTGCTGAATCCATAAAGAAGACACAAACACTAAAGGATGTGGATGCGGATGTGGATGCAAAATAAATATTTTCAAAGCTTTGAAGCGCTTTGTGACTCTATGAACCCAAGACTACGAGATGATGACACATGGGTGGTCCATACTTTCAGATGTGACAAAAACCACAAAACCATAGATAATTAAAGCTATATTGTGGTGAATTTAATGAATGCATTTAAAATTACACTTGCTATTAATTCACAATGAACGAAAGATTAAGAAAATCATGATGAATGTTTTAAAGTCTAAAAGAGCAGAGCAAGTAAATTTTTAAGCTTCGATCACCAAATTTCTAAAGAACACGTATAAATTATCACAGAGATCACACGATGGCTCAAGTCATTGCACCATCAACTTACAACCACCAAGTCAAAAATAAATGTTTTCACGGAGAAAATTCTTTCCTTCTTCACCGCTCAACATCCCAAGTGTCCTTTATTTAACAAACTTAATTTTAGAGTGTTTGCACGCAATAGCCTTTCTTTATTTAAGAGATGTGATAATATTAAATAGTTGTTAGGCTAGTATTAAATAGTTGTCAGTTTGACGAGGGCATAGCCATGCTAGAGGCACTTGTACATCAATTTTTTAGGTTAAAACTGTAGTTTGAGGGAATTTTTTTTTGCCTTGATTTAAGTGAATAATAAAGGGAAAAGTTAACCATCAAGTCAAATCTCAGACAAAAACAACCAAATATAAAATATGTATTTTTAAAAAGTTATACTTTAAACATTAGAATATGAAAATGATGGGTTGTGATTGACTAGAAACAAAAAGCTTATTTGAAAAGGTGAAGGCTATATAACCTACCTTGTGCAGGGTAATAAATAAAAATAATAATTATGTTTGTCTTATTCAACTTCAAATACACAAAGTTGAGTCCAATGAGAAAAAAGTTCATAGCAAATCATGTGTTTGATAAATCATTTTTATAAATAAATATATTTATTTTCTTGAAAATATAACGTGAACTATATAAAATTAAAATAATTGATTGTGATTGGTTGGACAGATCTTAATAATAATGAAAGGGATTGCTTTAATATTATGCCTTCAACATGAAGCAATAAGTAGGAAGAGAGAGTACTACATTAATAAATTTAGTTTCACGTATAAATGCTATTAACAAACTTATACAGGGGCATAAAGCATTTGGAAGAAAATATTAATCAAGAAATGGAAAATAAAAGATTCTAATAATGTCCATCAGCCCAGGGAAATTATAGGACCAAGTGCAATAACAAGAGTAGTTTGTGCTAACATAACCACTTGACAAAAGTGCTACCTTGTGAATTTTGCAAAATGTCCAATCCCTTTTTGATGTTGGGTCTTCTATCATAAACCTTGATCATAAAATGTATTGTTTTGTTTAATCTTACATCCTCAATTATGTTGTGTACTTTCAAATTATCATTATATTTGATTCAATCATTAGAGACTCCACAATTCATATATCTTTACCACTTCTAAATAAATATATTTTCTTTTCTCACTTATTCTTAAAAATTATTTGTGAGAAGAAAATTTGTCTTCCTCCAAATTTTTCCTCCAAATTTCATATTTAAAATGATGCAAGCTAATCTAGACTCGCGATCAACATTTTTAAGAGGCTTCAAAAAAATTAGAAGGAGAAAGAAAAAAAAGGTAAAAGAGTAGACTTATTTGACTTTAACTACTCCGAGTACATTGACAAAATAAAAAATTAAATTTCTCATAACAGAAAAAACCCAACCGTTTCTGGAAACTAAATGCAAATAAAACTGTTTCTGTAGATGGTGTGTTAGACATTTTGCTTTACATTACTTGTTCAGGTTTTTAATCTCATTTCAACCCCATCGAAGGCAAGATCATCCCCGTCCCCCCTCTCTCAATAAATGCAGCCGATGATATTGCGAAACATGCAAGGGTTGGTGACAAAATTTACATTCCATTCCTCCTCATTATCTTGCCTTCAGAGGAGCTCTTCAAGATCATCACAATACAGGGGATTATATAATGAGCCGAAGCCTCCAGTTCCAAGGAAGAATCCTGTTGCACTCTCTGCCCATGGGATAACATGGTACGACCCTTATCAATGGATGTCCAATGCCCAAGACCCTGCTGTATCTCACCACCTCCAACAAGAAAATCATTACACTGAAGCTTTCATGACAGATACTGTTCAATTACAGCGACGCTTGGAGGTTGAAATGTTATCAAGAATGCCCCCCGAGGTTTCTACTCCCCCAGAGCGTTGTGGTTCATGGTATGTTCACACTTTATGATTATAAATCATATATTGTTATTGCCCAAAATTCACTCAAACGTCCTTATTTATGCAATGCCTTGCGGAAAAATATGAGCATGTATTGTTATTAACGGAGTAAACAATTCAAAATTTTGTCCAAGAGCTTGACTTAGTATTACTGTTTACAAAAAATGTATTACTCGTCCAAGATTTGATAAGGTGCCTAGCCTTTTGGTACATAATGCCTCCAACCAACTCTCCATTGGGTACGGCCAACCCTCTTGCTGGATATACAGAGGTGAGAGTGAGACCGTTGGGCTTTTGTCAGAGGACGGGTAACAGTTATCCCAGGGTCACCCAAAGTGTCAAGTCTCGCTAAACAATTTCTTCCCAGCTGAGCTTTGAGCTCAAGTGTCCTAGTAAACCACAGGTCAGTGTTCGAGCCCTGAGGCTCACAAGCTCAAAATTGTAGAAAATCTACTTTAAGATCGGGTAGAGTTCTTATGGAGTCAACTGCTTAAAACTATTATTGTCTAACGTTTCGAATCTCACTGCTGGATCCATATTTATGGAAGCATAAAATTATTGTTGCCCGTCGTTTTGGATCTCACCACTGGATCCATCTTTAAGGATGAAAGAATAGTTGGTTTGGGGAAATTATTATAAAAGGCTATTGGATTGCTTTAAGTTCTCCTAGGGACTTGTGATGTAAGTGTCGTCCATAGGCTGAATTTGGTGGAAAGTATTGATACATTGTTTGTTTTGGGATTATTTTGTGATTTTTTTTAATTGGAATCCCCAAATTTTATCGAGTTTTCTCTTGAGCATTGCCATTGGTAGATTTCAACTTATTTTTGGGTCGTACTAAAATTATGGATGAGAGCTTGTTCTTGTTGGACCTTTTTTGGCTGAGAATACGTTCTCCCTATCTCATTTTGGATTATTTCTAGCTGAAGTTTGGAAAGTTCAGCCTTTTCGGCAATGTTACCAAACGCCTACTTATCCCATTTTTTTATTTGAGTTTGATGAATTTCAAATTTTCCATGAATTTGAACACTGTAAAACCTCTTATGTAGCTAGCTTGAAGCTGCCAAACCTCTAAAAGGTTGTGCAAGCCTAATGAGAGAGCCAAAATTTATCAAACCTGAATTGGTGGTTTGTAGGTGTTGGTTGGGTTCGAGTAATAGACAGGCTAATGGGTCGATGGTCTGATAAGGTGGAATTGAAGACCCTAGCAAAGAGTTGACGAGTACTCTGTATCCAATGGTAAGAAATAAAGATCCTATCTAGTTTTTCAGTAATATATTTCTGATATTTGCATTATTACAGCAGGTCTGTTTCCCTCGTAAGCACTTTAGATCTACCATGGCCATGTCTAGTTCTAGATTCTTGAGAGCTGTGGTTTTGTGATTAAAAAGCGTGCTGCCTTTTTTTTCATCTGCTGATTTGATGGTATTGAAATCCCCCATTTAGACCAGATTTGTAGGATATGTAGAGGTGATCCAATTGGTTAGCTGTTCTAACATGGATATTTTGTTTGCATTTGGCGGTGTATATACTTTTTTATTTGATAAGGGTAAATAAAGAGTTGTGAAAGGGCCCCTTAACCTTTTACACAGCCTGTAAGATATAACAATAAATCTCGAAGCACTAAACGAACATAAACCAGGCCCAACATAACAATAGACCAAACAACAACAATTAAACAGTCAGTGATACAACAACAATAGGAATTATACTTTATGTTTTCTTTTCCTGTTGTGAAGGAGTTCTTCAAGAGAGAGACGTGAGATTAGAAAAATAGTTTTTGCAATTGAGGCTCCAAAGATAGTATCTTGGAGTTTCAAGATTTTGTGGATCTTCAGCTGATTTTCTGCAGTCTTCATGCTGATCATGATCACTAGGAGTATTATCATTAGACCGCACCAAAAATGTCTGCTCATAGTCAGCAGCTAGTGAATCTTGGGTGAAAACCTCCCTATCCATCTTGGGAGGGCTCCTCTGCTGATCAGAAATTACAGGTTATGTTGCCAAACTTCTTCAGACTTCAAGCTGACCCTGTGAAGGAAGATGGATCTTCTACTGATCCGACTAGAAAACCGATAACCTTTCTTCCTTCTTATACTTTGGTTCTTGAACAGGATCACTAGGAATATTCTCAATGTTTGTCCACCCTTTGTTGATATTATCTTATAGTTCTTTGCGGATGCAACCGTTCGGACAATTCCTTTTCAGGTGACCTGATTGTTGACATCCATAGCAACGGATGTTGATATTTTTGTAGTCTAGATGTTGAATCCATTTGCCATTGCTTGTGGGAAGGGTTATAATTTTTGGGGCTTGAGCAGTCACATCCATCAAAACAGCTAATCTAGCTTTGGTCATGTTGGTTTTATGTTTCAAGTTCTCCTCTGTATGCTCGTCCATGTACAAGAACTTGCCAATGGTATTCCCAATCTTCCAAAACTCAATAAGGAGAGCATAGAGGTTGACCCAAACAAGGATGATATTAGTGTTTTGTGTTTGGGGGTTGAAACCTTTTGACTAGGGTTTAATAAAAAGGCCCCTTTGCCCCAAGAACCAATTTATTCTATATTCCACTACATAGTTCCTATCCTTGAGACAAGAACACGTAACAACAAATAAATTTTTGGGAAGGAAAGTTACTTGGAAATCTTCATTTGTCCAAAGGGTCTCGACTTCTTTCCTTACCACTTCCATGCTTGGTCTTGTTCCTCTAACTCTACATATGATTGTCATATCCTTGAAATCATCCAGATTTAGTTCATAATCATCATCTAAGAAAGTGATTTCTGTTGTAGACTCATTAGACTCAGCCACAATTGTTCCAAACGCTATCTTCAACTCTCCCACTATTGCTCTTTGTTCTCCCGCCGCTCTCTGTTAGGCATTGTATTTGTCACTCTAAGACAATCTTTCCATCATTTTTGCCACTCTTCGATCTCTGTTTCACAGCTCAGAGTTTGCCATTTTGATTCCCGCCGCTCTTTGTTTGCCATTCTGTTGCTCAGAGTCAGCTGATCCGTCACTTCGGTTTTCTGTCGCCCCGTGTCCGCCATTCCACTGCACAGAGTTAGCCAACCCATCACTTTGGTTTTTTGTCGCCTTGCATCCACCATTTCCCTGCACTGAGTCAACTGACCTGTTGCTCTAGTTTTCCCCCTATCTTCATTTTCAAAATTCTCTCCCATCTCCATCAATCTCCTTGGGGTGTATATACTTTTATGATACCCTATGGATTTGCATTTCAAATGAGTAAAATATAGCATAAAGACCCCTTAGAAAATGATGAGAGCATTTGATTCAGGAGCATCTAGGTTCACTTGTAATCCTATATCTTCCAAAAATATTTAGATTAGAAAATAAGCTGAGTTCTTTTGTGTGCAAGTCTGGTTATGCACAAATTCTTTGCGTTGTTTTTGTGATACATTTGTCCACGTTCAAATCCCTTGTAGTGTTGTTGTGCAACCTTTTGTGTGCTTATGTTTTTCTTCCGTTTCGCCATGTTGGTGTGCGGAAGTGTCTTTGTGCTGTTTTGCACTACCTTTGTGCATGCAAATATTTGTATTGTTCCACACAAGTTTGTTGTTGTATGTAGTATTAGTTCCAGTTTGTGGTTGCTTGTGAAGCTTTGTGCGAGTATGTTTTGAAGGTTCTAGTTTGGTTGAGCCCTAGTTTAAAAGATCCACATAGAGAATTGAGAGTTGAAGTTTTGCATGTTCCAGTGCAACCTCGTGACGTCTTATATAGGATATTGGTGCGCAATTGTGCGAATATGAGGATCATTGCACAAGGAGTCTTTTGCGCATCTTTTGTTTGCGAATCATTGCAACAATCTTGCGAGGTTGTGATCTCTGTGTAGCTTGTTTAGGGCATGCATGTTCTTGTGACGTGTTATGGTGCATTGGGATTGTATTGAATATTTAATGTTTTTGGTGCATGGTGACGTGTTACAAATATTTAATGCTTGTAGTGGGTTGTTGAGAGCATTATTGTAAGTAGGTGGGTCTTGTGCCTATATAAAAAGATGCCACTATGCTTGAGTAAGCTAGTCAACAAACTTAAGGATATAGATTAGAGTGAATATTTCGAGGAATAGCTAAACTTGCAAAAACCGAGAGTTAGCAAGTCAGAGGATTTGATGTTGTAATGCATCTCATTCGAGATTGTAATGTTGTTATTATTGTGTGTGCAAGCTGTATTTTCAGCCATTGAAATCTAGAAAAGAACACTGTTGTTTTGTTGTTTTATTGTGTTATTTTGAAAGTTGTGTGGTCTAAGGCATCCCCTCGTTGAGACCCCTAACTGTGACTGCATTAGCCTTGCAAAGCATACTTAGAGGGGTCCCATTGTCTCACAGTATGTGTCAAATTTTGAGTTTCTAGGGAATGGAAATAGAAAAAAACAAATATGAAACGTGGAAATGTTGATTTTCCAAAAACCCTTGAAACGAAACGGCAAGGAAAAGTTTGTACAATAAAGTATAAAAAAATATTAAAAAAAAATGCATAATAGTTTTTTTTAGTCCATAAAAGATAAAACACTTGAAAATATAGCATTCATTAAAATTCAGAACATTTAACATGATTAAAATTTTGTGTGTTCATGTGACATCATGTTTTATAGTGTCAAACTTCAAAATGTAAATGCAAAATCTCAAACTAGTTCACTATGCGAACATTATAATCTAGAATAAATCATCTAGATTCTTCTTGAAATCATTATCATCAACAACACTATGAACACCACTGCCACTAGCTCCACTCTCCACCCCCAATGTAGAACTCCTTTGATTGTCATCATCGATACCAAATAATGAAAATTCGCTGAGAGTAGTTGCAGAAGCATCCAAGTTAGTAGCCTCTGGATGAATATCCCCCAATCTTGTTTGACAACAAACACAAATTGGAATGCACATAGTCTAAATCCTCAACCAATCCTCAACCTTCTTTGATGCCAACTTGTTTCATTTAGTTGGGAGGATAAAAGAGTATGCACTCCAATGCCGCTCTACGTAAGAGTTCCTAGCCACCTATTGCATAAATGGTTGTTGGGAATTAGTAACTATATATATATATATATGGCTTAATAAAAAAATTTGAAATTTAAATAATTTTGTACTTGTGATAGAAGTTTGATGGCAATAGATTGTAGGTACTTGGCATCATGGCCATGCACATACCACCATTTGACTGGAGACAAGTTATACTTGTCAAAACTAGCCTCAATTTCCCTCATGCTACCTTCTAAGGCTACGAACATTCCCATTTCATTGCAGACGACACTTGCTATAGATGGATCAGGAAAAATTCTTTTAAATGCTGCCCTATTTCCATTTGCAACTTCCGTTTCATCATACAGTGGTTGCCTACCAGGTGACTGAAGTATTTAATTGTTGTAATATTTGGGATTCAGCGTCTATGTGAGGAGATGCAATAGGGTGGTCATTTTATTCCATCTTCTCATGACCACACTCTTCATTTCGTTATAGAAGTTTTCTTCAAGGTCTTGGTTTTCTTTTTGTATGTCTCTCATATGTTTGAGCATAGAGTCAATTCTATCATAAATTTCTCCCATGCAAGCATCATTTGTATTTGCATATTTTATCATAGAATAGGCTCTATAAAATTGAGCAAGTTCTCAACCTTGGCACACTAATCATCATCAACTATCAAAGATGTTGTCTTTTGGGCTATATCTATGTTTGATTGTCTCCACATGCCCCAAATACTGCTAATGACCATGTTGCTCAAGGTTTCTCTTACCTTCACAAGTTGTCTCAAGACGATTGTGTGAGAGGCAAATCTTTCTCAACAATTTATTAAAAAAGACATATTTTAAATAGACTTTATTCTAAATTAAAAAATTAAGACTTAAAAAAATTAATACACTTATTTTTTTAAAAGAAATTCAAATTGTAGAAACTAAGAATTTGTTCCCTTACTTTCAACAACTCTAGCCTCGAGAATGTCTTAAAGATGCCTTGGGACATGTGATGAGTTGTTACAAACATTTGAATTTCATTTGCCTTTACGTATAGTTGCTCAATCGATGAGATTTTACCAATCTTTTGAACTATCAAATTGAGGGAATGGACTGTACAAGGTGTCCAAAATATGTGGTCATATTTGGCCTCCACAAACAGCGTTGTTGCTTTACAATTTTTTTGCGTTGTCCATGATTACTTGGACAACATTTTGGGGATCCATTGAATCAATAGCCTTTATTAAAAGATTAGCAATCAAATGTGCATCTTTGATTTGGCTCTCACAATCAACAACCTTTAGGAACATTGCCCCTTTAGGACATACTCCAACAACATTTATCAAGGACCTATTTCTTGCATCCTTCCACCCATCTGAAATAATGGAAACCCTTGTGTCCTCCTATGAATCTCTAATAGGCTGCAAAGAAGTTTGTATATGTTCCATTTCCTTTTTTAAAAGTGTGGTTCAAACCTTTTCTTGATTAGGGCCCTTGTACCCTTGTGGAGCTTCATTGATGTTTTTCACCATTTCTTGTCAACATGGTGACCTCAATATGTTGAAGGCAGCCCACAAACATAAATGCATCTTGCAACCCAACTCATCAACTATCCCCCTCTTCTCAACGTTGAATGCCTTTCCTAATGTGCCTTTTGGTCTTTTTCGTGAGGTGGTCTCTTTATCCAAGGGAGTTTCAAGTGGATGCATTTGAATGAAAGGATGTGTTGAAGTTGAATGTTTAGGTGGTTTCCCTGAAGGTCTTCTTTGCATAGGATGTGATCTAGACTGAGATCTTGCAACTTGTATATCAGCGTCCTCCTAACATCTTCGCCTTTTCAACTTTAGGACATTTTTTTCATCCTTGTTCCTTTAATCCCGGTTAAATGGGCTTTGAGTTGGCTATATGAGGCCTTGATTAACAAATTGCAATGCTTGCATATCCAAGCACAAGACCCACCACTGGCAATGGTTTGCACAACTTTCACATCTCTCCAAAGAGGAAGGAGAAGCATGGTCATATTTTATGGAAATACTTTCTCATGGGCCTTCTTCCCTATTCACTTCACCTTGCTTTCCGCCCAACTTTGAACTTTATGCTATTTTTACCTCAAGGCCCACAGTGGCAATGGGAACATGAAAAGAAAAACAATAAAATAAAATAAATATGAAATAACAACAAAAAAGCCCTTAAAAGAGCAAATTTTTAAAATATTAGAAATTTATTATTCACTGAATAATTTATGTGGAGTTTGGACTCTTCATTTTATGATAAGAATGTTTATTTAATTTTTCAACGGTAATGTGATCATGTGTGCATTGTTTGTATGGAATTTGTAAGAAATAAATTTCCATTAAGTTCCATTTAAACACATCATACATGATCATCATCATTTAAAAAGAAAACGGAAATAAAGTTTAAGAAACAATAAAAAACCTGTTTTTGTGGCTTGGAAGCTTGTAATCTTTGTTGCTGCTGCTAAACTTGTTCTTCTTGCTTCTAAACTCATATTTATTTCTCATTTGAACCCTGCAATGGCTGCCAATAAGAGTTTAAAAGGATGAAATGCAAAAGAACAAAGAGTTGTGCTTCCATTTTTTTTTTTTAACTTCTTTCAACCTCGAAATGAATTTAGGATTTTTGATTTTGTTTTGTTTGACATGTTTAGTGTGGTTAGGGGCTGGGCTTAGTGTAGGTTAGGTTACTTCTAGTTTTTTTAAAAAAAATATTTTGAGAGTGTTTTTTAAAGTTTCTTTTTAGCTTTGTGGAAAATGGCCTAGAAACAACGTTGTGGCAGTGTTTCCGAGACGTTTCTGAGCCATTTCGGCTCTGCGATTCATTTCAAAAGTGGATCCTTTCCAATCTGTCACCTGCATAAGGCATTTCCTGCATCTTAATTGCGTTACTGCTAAGCACTTGGTTGAATCCACATATTCATGAAGCTTTAGGATCGAGAGTTGATCTAGATCTGCATCACTCCTACAGCAGAACCATATCTATACCTCTGTCTTGACTATTTCCTGGATAAAACATCATTTGTTGGGGGCTCTTAGCCTCTGACGTTCCAGGAGAGAGAAAATAGAAAGGGAAATGATTATATTAATGTCCATGAATGACCAAAAGCAGGTCAATGGGACTCAAAAATACATTTTACAATAGAAAGTGCGAGAGTAAAAGGACCCTAGGATCAAACACTATCTAAATATTTAAAAAAAAAAAGGAACTAAAGCACTGAAAATAAACAAGGAGAGAAAACTGAAGTATTTCACGGTGTGCTTACCCCTTGTGTAGTAGTTATTTGCGTGTCTTCCTTCTGAGATGCTTTTGACTCTGTTTGGGTTGCTTCTTCATAGCTGATTGTCTCTAGTGATGGCTTTCTATTTTTACTTCTCAAAATAGCCAATCCTTTGGGGTAAGATCTGAGTGGGCAAGCTGTTTTCCTATGCTCTATAGAATTTTGGTGTGAGCACTGGTGGGGGCAAAATTTGATGCGGACTCCTTTGGGGTTGGAGTATTACTAATGGCAAGAGCTTATTGTTGGTGCAGTGATGCAGCTGCCGTGCGTGGAACGAAGACTACTTGAGTGCTGGGGGACACAATCCATTTATTTTGTATCCAGATCTGCACGTGCAACAAAGGGATTCGGCTGATAATATCGTCCTGATTTTTGTCAAGATCCTTTTCCTTTCTACACAAAAGCTTTTTGAAAATCCTTTTTGTTATGGTTGTTTTGCTGTTGGTGTTAAGTTTCGTCTTTGGAGGTAGTTGATTTGCTTGCTCTCTCCTTGTGTTTTTCCTTGCAGGTCTGATGTGGTAGCTTGGGGCTGATCTTGTGGAACTTGAGTGGGGCACCCTCATGCAAGATGGCCATGTTTATGATAGAGTCTACATTGCAAGGGGATGTTCTCATAATCGATGGGTTGCTTCCATTCAAGACCTCCCATATCAAGAGTCAATATGTCAAGAAGAGGTTTATCTAGATCAAGATTGACACAAATCCGTGCATAATTTTAAACCTTGAGATTTCTAGTGAAGTTCAATAAGGCAATATACTCTCCAATAGAATTTCCTACTTTTTTAAGAAGTGTTCTTGCAAGTATTTGTTGGATAGAAGTGAGAGGGGAACCCACACTGGGACTGTGGTGGGGAGATCTTCAGTGAGATTAAAGGCAGTGGATCAGTGTTTCATGAAGAGTCCAACCTTCCTCATGAACCATGGGCTGCCTTGGAAGGCCAGGTCTCTTTCTTGATTCGAAGAGAAGACTGCCACGAAGTACCCTTTGGCCATCATTAAGATTTCTACTTAACCTATGGGATTCCAAATTTTTTGTACCCAGCATTTAGAGTTTTGGGGCCAGGGAAGGCACCTATGAATCTGCTTATCAGGACCTTTTCTTTGAGTAGCCATAGTCGGTTTTCCATTTCACCCATATAGGAGAGCTTCAAAGTTGTTTAGAGTTTCAGCTAACAATCACTCTCTTTTTTAGTGGGGAAATGTGGATGGGTGATCAATCGTTGGACATGATACTGGAGGAAATGCTGCAATTTTTCTTTGCAGATTGGGGCTTTACCATTGGATAAGATATTTTTTGAAGTCACCTCTCATTGAGGAGGCCATAGCTTCCTTAGTGGAAGAGTGAAAAGGCTGGGTCATATTGGGTCAAGGGTTGAGCCAATTTGAAAGGGTTTGGGTGAAAAGATGCAACTCAATGGGAGGGATGGGCAAAAGGTTTCAGGGGTAGGTGGGAGCGCCCCCAACGTTAAATTACACTAACCATTCATTCCATTAAAAAGATTTTGTATGGGTCCATTGCTTTGGCATAAATGAAATAACATTGCACATAAGGGAACACATCACATGTACTACTTAACATGCCTATCATTTATTTATCATATATTTTTCTACACACTGTTGCAATACATTTCCTTGTTTTACCTCATCTCTATCTCATCTTCTATTCATTTCTATTTATGATTACAATACGGTGTGGCTCATATAAAGCCCAATATATTAGTGATACAAAATAGCACATCTTAAGATTGTGTCTTCAAGTTATTGCATCATTTATATGGTGGCATAATCCTTCAGCCAGTACCGCCATGTGTCACCATCGTGGCAGTTTTCTCATATGTGATATTGAGTTATTCTATTGTCATTCGCAGTACTGCCAATAGCTTCACACCAGCTCATGTTAGCTCCAGACATGCAGTAAAATATCCTAGTAACCTTCCACGACCTTATCCATAAATTCAGTGAAGCTTACATGTATGATTTCAAGTGCTTATATCACCATGATAATATTTTTTTGATCTTTGAGCATCTTTAGAAGCTCCACATCACTTCTTCGCTGCAAAGTGTGTTTTTGGTGCATCACCCAAAGCTTTTAGGGACGTTAAGGTTAAACCTGACAAGATCAAAGGCATTATGGATGTGCCACCCTCAAGGAAGATGACATTACTCTAGTCTTTCCTTGGGCATTTGAATTATATAATTGGTTCATTGATTTTTTTTCGTATAGGGCTAAGCGCTTGATAGACCTACTCAAGGGCAATCCATTTCTTTGGACCTCCAAGTTCTAGGCAGCCTTTGATGAGCTCAACCTTAATGCTACTATAAATTGTTGTTTGTATTCTCCCTATCAGGGTTAAGGAGTTAATTTTTTATATCTTGATCACTGATTTGACTGTTGGGGTTATGCTAGCTTAGGAGGATCATAGTGGCAAAGAATGAGCGATATATTATGTTAACAACTCATTGATCGATTATGGACTCAATTGTCATCTATTTGGGAAGCAATGCCTTGCCATCAATCATCCTTGCAACCAAGCTGTTGACATACTTGCTTATATGATGAATGCCATTAATTAATTTGATCCTCTTTGATTCCTCTTGAGCAAAATGTCCTTGACTGGTTAGGAAACAAAGTGGATGGTACTCCTTTAAGAGTTTGGTTTACATGTTGTAAATAAAAGTAGAATGGGAGTCATTGCTAAGAAACTTGTTGGTTTGGCTTTGCCTAGTGATACTCAAGAATACATATGAAATGATTTCCTTGATGAAGCCATTCTGCAGTGGAGTGTAATGATCTATCTTGAATTTCCATTGGGATGTGGGCATTACAAGCGCCTCAACCAAGGTTAAACATCCCACATGCTTCTATGAAGGTGCCTATGTCATAGTTAGAGGTTTCCCTATAGAAGAGGGTTTTTGATGTTTTCCATTTTTTTTGTGTAGTTTTTTAGGAGTCCAATTGGTGCACTTTGTGAGTGGCATGGCAGTTTATAGTGACCTTTTAAGTGGCCAAGTCAATGCCTTAAAAATTGCTTCCATGGGTTATTCATTTCCTACTATTATGAAGAACACTAGACATTTTTCTTGGGTCTACTAGAACTATCAATCTCAAAATAGTGAGATTCATTGTCTGATAGTTCACTTATGTTACAGATGTCCTAATACCTTTTTCTATGTAGATTGTGGACCTTATTGAGAAGATTAATTTATGTCTTTTGCTAGTTAAGTTCATTAGCACTACCACAAAAACTTTACCAAGTGAGTGGAAGTGATGCTTCTTACAATGTGTGCTGGTAGGACGCTCACATGCTCACCATATTTATCTAATCAGATCATTTTCTTGTTTGAGCTTGCAAGTGACATCCTCGGCGATAATGGTACTCCTTTTTTTGTAATCAACATATGTATACGGGATTTGTGAGAGTTTCAAATCAAGCTCAACTTCTCTTCACCTGATTACCCATAAGGTAATGGTAAGATGGAAGCCTCTAGCAAAACAATTTTGAAAATATTATTTTGAAAGGTCTTCAAATTTAAAGACGATTGGCATCTTAAGTTCTACTATTTGGTCATAACAAACAAGCATTCACACAACCCCGTGGGACACTCCATAATCACTTGACTCTCCTGCAATATCTGATCCCTAAGATAGATTTCTTTGTTGAATGCTTTGTGGAGATTGTTGATGGTGCCATTGTATGTCCTAGCTATCACCAATTAGAAGATAGATCACCATCTTCTACGAGCTGATAGGAATTGTCGTCTTTGTTCTTTGCAGGAGGTGGAGAGGTCCATTGTTACCTATTCTACTGTTCAGATTAAATATATTTGGCTCTTTACCTTCAAGAAGTAGTTATTTTTAGACTTTATAATCTATTAGGGATTCCATGACTGCTAGAATGATTAATTCCTCCTTTCAGCTTATCTCGGCCTTTGGGGGTGTTAAATGCATGTGGGTTTCCAGAGTCACTAGTACACATGGTACAATACTCATGAGTTGGCGTCACCTTTTGTAAGCGGCCATTGTGGTGCCTCAATCTTTTTTGACTTCTTATCTCATTCGATGTAGAGGCTTAGCTACCCTCCCCCATTCACATTCGAAAGTACATGGAAAGAAATGTGTTACCAGTTTTCTCTCGACATCTATAGGATTGTTGGTTGTGAATGTCAGGAGAAGCATTGAGAGGAGTGCTCTGATTCCTTCCAAGATTGTTCAATCTGGCCCTCTTAGCCTAGGTCATTCTCTATAAGAAATCATCTAACTCTGTATTGATCCTTTTTGAGACATTGACTCTGATACAGGCAAGACCTTGTTTTCCATCAGCGCTTTTCTCTTGGCTCTATCAATGATTCCTTCTTTTCACAAGTTTGATTGTATTTTATTGCATTTGTATATTCTGACTTGATTGGTGTTTTCTTGTTTGGTTCTACCTCACTCTTATTTTAGGGTCTATGCATTCCTAGAAACTTGTGTTTTTTAGAGTTTCTTTTAGCTAATGCAACTTATGCTTTTGAGTTGTGATCTACTTTGGTCATCCCTTGACATACAATTTCTTTCTTCTTTCTTTTTGCTCCTGTTTTTGGCATCAAAGTAGCCCTTGGTGTGACCAGTCTTGGACGCAACAATCACCACAGCCTATGCCTTTGTGAGAACTTTTTCTTTTGCCAATAACAAATTTGGCAGTGATTGTGAGTGCGTATCTTGCTCCAATCTTGACCTTTAGTGGTGTTGTGACTTCAAGTTTGCTGCCGATCTTCACTTTGGTACAAGTTCTTGACGCATAAAATTGACACTGCCAATGAGGGACATGGACTTTGGCACAAGTTGATTGATGCAGAAATTGATGCCACTTGATGCTTGGTAAATTCATCTTTTCCACTTCAGACTTTGGCACTGATGTAATATTTTGAATTTTTCCAAGCCTTGAGCCTGAAATTTGACTAATGTTGATTCTTTACAGATCATCTCTACATTATCTATTTCAAGCTTATAACCACATGTAGTTTTCATACAATGTCCACTTTAACATTTAGTTGTTTCTGCAGTGCAATTTCATTTGTTTGGCCATATTCTATGTTTTTTGCAGTGTTTACTTCAATATGTTGGCATACCCTGCAATTTGTGAGGTGACAACTTCATTCTGTTACTATTGGTTTCAGCCACATTCTCTAATTTTTGTCATGCATTGCCATACCCTGAAATCTGTGAGGGGACAATATCATTCTATTACTTTTAGTTTCAACCACAATTTCTATTTTTTGTCATGCAGGTTATATTACCAGCGCATTCCTGAAGGGAAGGAATACCCGGTCCTATGCAGGCGACGTGAAAGACGAGATGGTTTTGTTGCTGCATTTTTTGATTATGTCAGGGGACGTTATAGGGAGGAAGTTTTGCTTGACTGGAATGAAATTGCAGTACAGTTTGGCACGAAACTTTTACCTTGCTCTGGCTTATTTTCTATTTTAATATATACTAAAATTTTGTGATGCGTAATCAATAAGAACTTTGAACATACCTAGTAAGTTTTAAGTTTGAATTGTAGGAATGCTGTAATTCTATTTTATGACAAAGATATGACAACCTTGACAAACCTGCCTTATAGTTTCTACATTTTAGGGACATGATGATATAAAGACTAAAAAACCATGAAAAATCCTAGTTTAAGGTTGGTAATGTTATCCAAAGCAATACAATTTCCTGAGGTGACATGTTCTATTCATGGAGTTGTGCTAGAGCTTTTCAATTACAGAGGAATAAAACTCATGACCACTGTATGGAAGTAACTACTTAATGCCTACTTTGCTGCAAACTTACCTGTAAAAGTGGTTTCCCATTTCTGCAGCTTCCTTTGTCTTGTTTTTATTACAAAACCAGTCAATTATAACATGCTTTCTGACCCCACCGAGCCATATCTATCAGTTCCCTGGTGATTTTGGATAGTCCCTTAGTGAAATACAATTCCAAGTATCTCTTGGCCAGCCTATTCACATGCTGACTTCATTCTTTCGTGGCAATTCCTGGGACTTGTCCACTCCCTTAATAAGTCAAATGCATGTTGTAGAGAGGAGTGGCATCTAGGTAAAGTATTCACGCTAGAGGGAGTTCAAACTAAGTGAAGGAAGGATGCCTAATGGATTGAAGGGTGTCTCTAGCACACAAACACTTAACTCCATACCTCAGAGGAAGAACTGCAGGGTTTTAAGGCCTACAGGACCTCTAGAAGGCATAGGACAGCCAAGAAGGGTCTAGGGAAACCTAGGGTTTGGATCCTATGGCCGAGCAATAAAGGAAGGGCTGAAATCTGATCAAAGCATGTGACAGTGCAAGCCATGTGCGTGTACGGTGTAGTGATCCGTGATTTACTGAAACAGAAAATAAACAATCTAAAACTACTCTTTCTGCTTTTCATTTCACTAAAAGAACAGAGATACGGTAAGAGTGTGCATCATTTACTTCCTAAAACCCCAATGACATGCAGGCGTACAAGTAGAAATATTGAAAGGAAGAGAACAGGCAACCACGAGTGCGCAAAATAGCTAGTATCTATGCATAAACATAGAATGATTAATCCCGAACCCACTAATTAATACCAAGTAAATAAGGATTGTTCTATAATTTGAGGATGGTGAAATCCTTAAATTGCTTCCTCTCTGCAATAAAATGAGCCCTCTGAAACTTCAATGAGGTTTGTTAGGTCACGTACTTGAATCACAATGCTATTTTCATAGTATATCACAGCTACGAATCATCCAAGATCCACTGCCAATATCATGAATGAGACTGGCAACTCACCTAGACTGGTAGCAACAATGCAGGGATGTGAAGCAGCCTTCAACAGCAAGGAAAGGGTAGAGATTACTGATGTATGGCGGAGGAAGCACGCAGCGAGAGGATGTGAGAGTTGATCCGTTGCCTACCCTCCTTATAGGGAGCCCTCACCATGAGAAGAAACAACATAGCTCCTACAGAAAGCAGGGCAACAAACACTAGCCCAAAGTATGAAGACCCATCAATGGATAAGTTGGACTGCACTATGGACCTGCAAAACACCATGTCATGGTCACAAGAGGAGAGCTCTAGACGATGCAAGATTGCCTCAGAAAATCAATGATCGGGATTAGAACTTAAGGGTGTTTGAATAGCGTTCATAAAGCACCCGTATGGAACCAAAGTTACCCCCTGAAGAAAACAGATGAGTTATAAAAGAAAAAAGCAAAGAAAAAAGAAGTTATGCTCAATTATGGTCGGTGGCAAGTGGAGCTACGGTAAGAAAAAGGATCTCTGTGGCAATCCTTTGCACGACTACAGGGTTTGTGTGTCACTTGGGTGGTAAACGACAGGTGTAAGGTCCAAGTGGTCAAATCACCTTTGGAATCTTGCAAAACAGCTAGTAGGATCTACTTGTGGTAAATTAATGCACACCACAGTGTTTCTAATGTCCTAGGAAATGTGGAAAGATCCCTAGGATAGGTCAATCCCTTTGATATATAAATTTTGAAGGTGATAACCCTCAATTCTTCTTATATGTAGACAATGTTGCTTATGGCTGGGACCACCAGTGGTTGGACCAAACCTACTACTCTTGTGTCCTCCAAAAAACTGGTGGTCATTGTCTCTCAAGAGCTAAACTGCTCACTTTTTAGGCATAGAGTTTACAGATAGCTGTTTTGGCAGGGATGTACATATAATAGGCATCAAGGAACTTGGAGAGCTCTCTAGACCTTGAAAAACAAATGCAGGCAGACAGAAGTAAGGGATTGGAATATGGTCAAATCCTATTGGGCTTCCCATCATACTAGTTATTTTGTATAGGTGTAAACAATGGGTGAGTAAAATTATAAGTTTCAAAAAAGGTTCATAAAAAGCACAGTAATTTTAAACCCAAGACCTGCTGGACATATTATTGGCTGAGACAAGAAGGCATCCCTTGGTAATGGGAGCTATGAGGACATCAAGAAGAGTCTAGAAAAGGGTAAAGGCCATCCTTTGGGAATGGGAGCTATGAGGACATTGAGAAGAGTCAAGAAAAGGATAAAGGCCATCCCTTGGTAATGGGAGCTACGAGGACATCGATAAGAGTCAAGAAAAGGATAAAGGCCATGGACAAAGGTAAACTACCAATGTGAGCTCTATAAGAGATCTTGAAGAGGAGGTTGGAAAAAGCCGATTGAAAAATAGAATTAAAGGTGGGAGATGCATTAATCCGTGTGTTCTGAAGACAGAAGAACTAGATTATTTTTAACAAAAGTTTGAAAATGAGATATGGAAAAAGATCCAAAAAGGAAACAGCAAATACATGCATGCAATTTTTCCCAACCTACAAGCACAATGAAAATGTTCTTGAAAGAAAAATAGGACACAGGTGATGACAGATTATCACCACATTGGTCTGAAGTTGGATATGGAAGAGCACTTCCTAATCAATAGCAACAATACTGACACTGAAGTGAGACATACAACTTGCTAACAAGTTCATAGCTGCAACAACTCTTTGAAGAAGGAAATGTTTGGAATATAGGAAAATTCTTATCACATGCAGGTAAAACAATAAAGAAAAAACATGGCATGACAGAAAAGGAAACATATAAGAAAACTATTATGTGATCCAATCTATTCCTCTCCTCTTTATATGTGTTTTCTAAAATATATGATTTTGTGGGGATTCTGTATCACAACTGTTTTTGGTGCAATAATTTTTTTTTCTGTTATTTGATGTCAATAGAATACCTATTTATTATAGCTTTTCTTTGATAAGCTATGAATCCTTCCATTTTGATTTTAGCTGGAACTTGTCAACTTCTCCTTCAGACTAAAAGTAGTCCTGTATACGATGCCATCATCCTAGCCATTCCCGGATCCATGCTTCCATGTGAATTCTTGTGTCCCTTGCACAAAAAACAATATAACAAACATGGACCTCCACCCAATTTTTGCTCACTTCAGCTTAACCTATTTACACCAATTCCAAAATATTGTAGAATCAAAATTCACCTTTCAATGCTCCTTTGAAAGACCTTGTAGCAGGTCATGTGTCACCTGCTACAGGTTTAATTTATTGCTGATAATTGGTTGAAGCTCAGAGAGAGCTTGAATGGAGCCTAGGCAAAAAATTGGGATTGGTTTACAAGCCAAATTATTGCGATTGGTTCAAGATACTACCTATGAGTCAAAATCATTGTTGAATAACTGCCAATTGAAATGTCAGTGCATGTTTTCATTACTTCATGCTCATTTGCAATCCTTAAATTGTTCTAAAGCTAATATGGGTTACGCAAAAGCGAACCTAACCAATTTGAGGGTAGACATTCTGACTTGTCACATCCCAGGGGATCATTTCCAAGAGGTCAAATGGTCCTGTCTCGCTTGAAGAAAAATTAAATTCCCACTTGTGGATGTGATGGTAAAATACCCCCAGCTGTTGTAAAATCTCCTATTTTGTCCTGCAACAAAAGATTTTGCCAACAGGTTTTTAGCACCCACCATGGGGCACATTTTATCTTTGTGTCACCCACTAAATTCCAGCACTTTTTTTGGTCAATGACTATTCCCAGAAATCTCCTCGTGCTTCAACCAAATCTTGATTGGATACAATTACAAGCAAGTCAAGAAGATATATCCAGCAATATTACAAAATTTGTGTGGGATAACTGGAGGAGTGCTGCTCAATTTCAAGATACTACTGCTATACTAGACGAAGAAGAAGAAAGAGCTGATACGAATAACTGAATTTGTAGACATCAAGCTCAAGGACTAGCCCATGGACCTGTTCAAAGAAGGATACCAGCTGCTGTTTTACCACAACTTTAGAGGTTATTACTCTGGTAGAAAGAAGGTTTACAAGGTCCTCTTGTGCTAGTGGAAGTTCTGATATGTTCTTTGATTTTCAGCGATCTTTGAACTTCAAAATCAACCCTAAAAAGAGAAAAAGAATCAAGAAATCAGCTAGCTTTCCCACTAGCCCAGAGAAAGAAGAACAAAAACGGGGTCAAATCTGATTAGTTCTTTAGTTCTTTCAGGAATTCTTTTTCCAAAAGTCCTAAAATTCCGAATAGATGGCTGCCCTTGTCTCTTGGGTCACACGCGTTGGTCCGTTGGCATTGGGAACTCAACTCAATGAACTGCTGAGAGGATGGAGGAAGAATTTCCCTAAGATTATTGGAGATGGAAAACAACACACTGATGAACAAATTTCAGCATTCATTTTCGCATGCAGTGTTTTGAGGGTGTAACATGAAGATGTATATGTTAGATTGTTTGTTGAACTGTAAGTGAAGGCATAACAAAATGGTTCTATCATCTTGATGCTGGTTGCATAACAAATGGGGATAATATGTGAACCAAGTTCTTGGAAAGATTCAAGCCTGCTAAAGACAGTCGCGTGCTTCTTTCCCAACTTTCCCAAATAAAAAGAAAACCCATGAGCTCATGAGGGAATTTGTGGCCCACTTCAACAAGTTGGTTAATAAAATCCCAACAGCCTTAAAACCTACCGAGGCTAACCAATTGTGTTTCTTTGTAACAATTTAGTCTCCTGATGTAAGTTTCCTCAGAAGGAATTGTGTCAAGGCTCTTGATGTTGCCCAAACCCAAGCCATTGAGATTGACGATGACCTGATAACAACCGAAAAGTTAAAAAGGAGACACAAAGAAGTCGAATGCAGAACTCAATTGATCCATTACTCCATAGGGTGGTGAATAATGTAACTGCAATAAAAAGACAACTGCCGCAAGTCGGTAATGTTCCCATCTCCCAAGATATTCCAAGGTAGAACTATGTACCTTTCAATTACAATTGGCATCGCCTCCCGGTGTCTCCAACTAGGCTTGCCATTGAAGGTCCTCCTTCCAACACGACGTCTTGTGATTTTCACCAAACCAAGGAGCATGAATGAAAGACTTCCCCTGAGATGTAAGAGCCACGGAGATGCAAATGAACACATTCTTTGGACTTGAGCAAGAAGTTGCAGGTTTGTTAGAGCCAAAGATTGAAATAGAACCTGATGGCGACTCTACTGTAGGATTCTTGGAATATATATTTGATCACGATGACCATGGGGATGCAGTTGGAGATATGAACAGTCAATCATATGCTTTATTCACAAGTTCAAAGCACCATGAAGAAGAAATTGAGAAGAACAAAGGCAAAGAGAAGGCAAAAGAGAAAAACTCCCAAAACTCCCCTTTCTACAAATACTACATCAAGAGCATCTTCCTGGAACCCTTCTCCTTTACAGACTGTGCCACAAGTAAAAGTTCTCCCAAGGCCAGTGCTGCCCACTCCTCACACAACAATAAAAAATACTGTCACCCCATCTACTTATGTTGAGCCCACGCCTGTCATAGATCAAACAACTTCCTTTGACATCATTGATCATATGAATAAGACTGGAGTCCAAATTTTAATGATGGATTACTTAAAGTGGAACCTTGAACAACTCGACAAAGTTATCCAACATATAAGAGGGAATAGTCCTAATGTTTCCCCTTTGGCTTCTCAAAACATGATTGCCACTACTTTCTTTTTTTCCCAAAACCTCATAGCTTTTTTCTTGGCAAATGATGAAAAACCTGATCCTTTTTATGTCTCCTCCTTCATTGGAGGCTATTGCCTGAACAATTGCATCATTGGCTATGGAACCTTCAATAATGTCATTCCCGCCAAAATTGACAATGCCTTAGGGCTATCTTGTAAAAGGTTCATAGGTAGGTGCTTCTCCATGAAATCTAAGCAAGTACTTCTAATTGGTCAAATAAAAAATGCTCAAGTTGCCTCGGCAGCATACCCTAAAAAAAGACTAAAAATGACCATATTAGGAGTGGATTTCCAAACTTCCAATTTTCGACAGGAAAGGTTTTAATATGCAACACTAAATGCTTTCAATGATTTCCATTGTTATCTACAGTGTAATATAGAGTGTTGTTTTCATTTTTAGTCCTGAAGGTTTGACATCTATTATTTTGAACACTTTCCCTAGGATTCTTATGAATTGTAGTTTGACTGAAAGCTACATAATGAATAATGATTTTAGTTCAGCAGCCCCTCATTTTTACATTAGGTGCCTGTCTCTACCAGCATATGCTGATGAGACTTGAATCTGATTATCAAGTAAGCTTTGGCGAACAGAACTCCACTGCTTCATTAATGGCGCATGTAACTGATTAGCTATTAACTTGTTCTTGTATTGGTTTGCGTATCCATCATTTTTATGTTGTTTTTGTTTGCAAGTTTGTACTTGCTATGTTATCATTCCTTCATTTTCAAAACACGTTGACAATAAATATACTTGTGTGCTCTATTAATGTAGATTGAAAATTGTGCAGGCTATGCTAATGCAGGTCCATACCAGATTTCTCCTGATCAGCGCTACCTTGCTTATACATTGGATGTAAGTAGAAGAGAGATGTTCAGACTTTTTGTGAAGGACTTAAGGACAGGTTCTATACTTTCAAGTACAAACATAGAGGGTGTCATTAGTTTAACCTGGGCAAAGGATGGGAAAATTTTGTTGTACACCGTTAGTGACGATTTGCATAGGCCTTTCAAGTAAGTTTCATAGATCCATATTAATGCCCACCATTGTGACTGGTTTCAGAAAATATTTTATGTTGCTTAATAAGGATGTTTTACCTCTTTTTTTGAGCTCATACAACTTATTCTCGATGTTTTTCACTTGTAGAGTGTTTGGCAAAAGGATAGATTCGGAATATGAAGATATGCTATTGTTTGAAGAAAAGGATAAAAGCTGCTGTGTTGACATTACAAGTACAAAAGACTGTCAGTTTATTATCATAAATTCTAATTCAAGAACATCATCAGAGGTAAACTGTAGTTTGCAATGTGTAGTTTCTTTTGGCCATGTAAAAGATTTGGTTGTATCTTTGTTTTTGGCACATCAAGTTAGATATTAGAAAATGTGTGCCAGCGCAGGTGTATTTGATGGATTCAACTGACATAACAACTGGCCTACAAAGAATACGAAAGCGAGAGACTGGTGTGCAGTACTTTGTAGAGCATCATCATGGGTTTTTTTATATTTTAACCAATGCCCCATTGGGAGACAAAAAAGTGGTTATGGAGAACTATTATCTAGCCAGGTGCAGTGTTGGCAATATAGGCTCAAATGAATGGCAGGTGTGTATTTTTTCTTTATTTATGATTTATAAACAGGTATGTTATAGGTAGCATTTAGACTCGTGAAGATTTTAGCATGGCTCAATTGTTTAAAAAAAATTATTTATAATATTAATGGAAGCTATAGAAGGTCCAGGTAATCATTTTTGTGCTATTTTGCCATTGTTATAAATAGAGGAAGTACAACTAGAGTGCAATTTTACC
Organism: Torreya grandis; assembly: GCA_037957365.1. Lineage (NCBI taxonomy): Eukaryota > Viridiplantae > Streptophyta > Pinopsida > Cupressales > Taxaceae > Torreya > Torreya grandis. Next base: position 2,687,107 of record JARHVA010000473.1, read on the forward strand.
TTTGGGAAAAGAGAGTTTAAAGTAGGTGCAAATATTAATAATCCAAGCTATGTCATTGTGCCCTTTTTCCTAGAAATATATCCTTGAAATTCATGTCTTTCACTTGTGCAATCTACTCCATCTGCTGACCTAAAAACTTTTGTCCTGTTCTACCAGAGTCCATGTAGGCATCAAGATTCTTTTTCACAGAACACTCAACTTGTAGATCAATAGGCTTAAAAACTGCCCACTTTTGGGGGTGTTTCATCTCAGGTTTGTCATACCACTCAACAACGAAAGTATTATCAATCTCCGATCTGGTGCCAGAGATAACTTGATTGTTTTGAAATTGCTCCTCCTGTGCTTCTGCCTCCATCAACAAGGGAACTTGATCTTCCTATTTTTCTCTCGTTGCAATGGCATCTACATCTTTGTCTGCACTGTACTTGTTCTTTCGACTCAACTCATTGTGCTATTGAACTCGTTCTTTTGGATCAACTTGCTATTTCAGATCAACTTGCTCGTCTGGGTCAAATCTTTTTGGATCATAATGTTTCGACATCATGTTGCAATCTGGACTAGGTTGAGGCATCTGACTTGCAATCCATCTTTGACTTCAATAATAGGGTTTCGGACAAGATTCACTTAGCTTATATACTTCTTTATGGCTGACAAACATCCATCCTTTTTTATTTCTTGCTCGTGGGTTCACTTGGATGCTCGTTCGGGTGATCACTTGGATAATTGTTCCATGCGTATACTTTCATGTCCATTTGCATTTGTTGAAGTCATTCCTAGGGTAAACTTAATTTTTCTTTTATGTCATGCTCTCTCCTAGAGCAATCTTCTTTTCTTGGGATACTAAGCATGGTTAGTACGTCTACTAAAAATTGAGAGAATATATTAATTTTACCCATTATGCTGTCACTTCTAACATGCAATGCTCTCCTTTCTGGCAGAACAATAAGGCACATGCATTGAATGCAATTTTCTGTTGGCACTAGTGGTCTACTTGCCCCTAATTCCCTCTATCAGACCCAGGGCAGAATCTGCAATCTTGATAAAGTGACCTTCTTGATATGATAGCAATCCAAACACTCCCACCTTCTTCTTGGTGATCCTCAGACTCTAGGATCCTCCTCTTCCGGTAGAATAGTGTTGCAGACTCTTGTGCCGGAGTCCACTCCCGAGCACTGTTGGTTGCCTTGCCACTTATTCCTAGCCAGCCCTAATAAATCCTTGCAACTTTGCTCTCTGCCTCCTCCATAGGCTTTGGACATGCTTGCCATTCACTTCCGTTAGCCCAAATCTCAGATCCATAATGATTTTAGGATGGACCTCTAAAATTCCGGTGACTTCATGTTTGACAAAACTTCAAAAATCAAACCACTAATCTCAGAAATCGACTTCATTCTTGCTAGATTGCAATCTCTCTTGATATGCTGTCTATTGCATCGGGCTTGCGGACCACCTTCTTGTACTAACTACTCTGTTGTTACATTGTCATTGACTCTTTCTTTTCAGGCTGCCGGTCATAAATCATGGCTGCATCGACAATGCTCTTTAGATCTCTCTTGCTCTTCCTATTGGAGTCTATCATTGTACATTTTGCGGATTCTTTCTCTTTTGTATATTTTGGTCTCTTTCACATGAAAATCTTGCAAAATGATGTGATGATGTGCCAGGAGTCTGGGCAGACTGACCATTAACTGCTTATCATGTTTGTTCCATACAAGGTTATCCTTCATGTTGTTGGGGGTCACCTGGGAGAAATGGAATTCTTGTAGGATGTATTCTCACCAAAATATCAAAGTATTCTATTAATTGGTCTTCTTGATTCTGGTTGGACTGTGCCTGATCAAATTCTTTGCCCATAAAAGATTCTTGGTCCGATCTTCAGTACTCCATTGTGGATACATTTCTCACCGGCATTGAGTAAGTGTTGGGGATGACTCAAATCAAGAATGACAACACAAAATGTACTATTGAAAGTAGAAATACAATATACACAATTGAACCAGGAAGAAATATTGTTGTAAAGAAATATACATGGAGAAATAGAATAGAACAATTGGCACTTCAGTTATATACTCAGATATAGAATCGCAACAATATCACTAGGGAAAAACACAATAAGAGCTCCATGAACAATCATCGGAGACAACAATATATAGGCCACATGTGCTGACTAAAGAGTTTCAGCTATTGACAACCATCAACAACCACTGTGTTGACTGAACTCAACCAATAAAAAATAAGAGTGTGTGGGGATACAAAACACGAGTTGGCTAAACACAACTATTCATTATGTCTTTTGCCAAGTCATTACAATATAAATAAAAAGCTTTTACAAAACTGAAACCTATTGTAGTGCCTACAGAAAATACCTAAGTGAGATCTTGATAAAACTTCAATGATGCTCCTAGTTGCAAGCTCCTTGGGGTGTTCATTAGATGCTTCAAAAGGAAAGCTTAAATATAGTCGAAAGTAGCAAACCCAAACAATCTGTAGGTCGAAATCTTAAATTAGATCTTGCTTCAAACTGAGATTGTCTGAGGGATTTTATTATTCTAGATCAGGCACTTTTGTTAACATCTCACTTCCCAACTGAGATGATCTGGCATGCTTGGTATAAATATATATTGTTAAATATTTTTTGATGAGATTGACTGTTGTATATTTTTGTAAATCAGCTTTTAGCTTTTGCTTTCTACTTTTTATTATTTGCTTGGGCATGACTTTATCCAGCCATTACACATTCTCATCATTGCACATATCATATTCCACATTTGTAAAGAGTGCAAACATACAGTTTTGGTGGCAATTTCTTTACTCTCTTAGCTGTCTTCATGTGTTTTTGTCTTAATTTTTTTGTTAAGTTCTGAGAACTATATCAACTGGTATAAGAGCCTGTCAAACAAGCCTCTTTTACGCAGTGGGTAATGATTTCCCTTTTCAAATCTTTCATAATGATATATTTTGTTCTGCTCAGAAATTTTCAGCTTGTGGCCTGACCTATCTTGCCGTTTTTTATTTCTTCTGTTTTGAGAGATTTAATGGGTCCTTTCAGATCCTTGGAATTCATCTATTTGGACTCTGTCTTTGTGTGGATCTGGCAAGGGTTCTATCTTCATCCTTATCAGGGCCGCTACTGCTGAAAGTGTTAGAACGATTATCCAGTTCTGTTAGATGCTGCAAACACTTGAATCTGAAAGCATTCCTCAGATTTCAATCCGTTAGAATGCATACTGATTTATTTTCATGGTTTGCGAAGGTTGTGGTTTTGACATCCGCTTGATTTCTTGCTTTCTGAAGGTCCCTTGCTTCCCTGTTGTTGCTTCTTCTGGATATTCAGCAAATCTGTGACATCATCTGCTCCATTGCCACTTAGGACCTTGTTTGCTTTTCCCACTTTTCCCTGCTTTTCTTGCCTTTGCTTTTGGTAGCTTTTTCTTGTGCCCCTTTTCGATTTTTTGGGTCCTCCTTACCATCTATCTTGATATACAAATATTTCTTTCTTTCTTGGATATGACTATGAAGCCATCCAAGATACTTCACTGCTACCCCTAATTCATCGGGTGAGACACCTAACAAGATGGCTTGCCTTTTGTAATTTGGATGTGTACTCTTGCACACTCTGTCCTTCCTTTTAGCAGTAATATTGCTATCTCATGAGCTGCTTTTCGTCATAGACTATGGGATAGATTTGTGACTTGATCATTCCTCCCAATTAGTCACCATTGGCATCTTGCTTATCCACAAACCATCAACAAGACTCTCCCACCATATTAAAGGCATGGCAGGACAGTTTTAAATGAACAAAAGAAATATTTTCCTTTTTTTTTAACCGTTTGCACACTAAAGTATGCCTCTAGTTGCTTCAGTCAAATGTTTAATTTTTCAGCATCACATTGCCCTTCATACGATTGTATTTCAACCTTGGCTTCCATTTTGAATGACAGTTTTGATGTTGCTGCATTAAAACCCTTCTCTTCTTCTTGGCAGATTATGCTGCCATCATATCCATCTTACATGGTCTTCCATCTTCACCTTGCCACTTTTGGCAATGGCTGCTACCAATAACTGCAACTCTTGCGTCCAATCTCATGAACAGGGTTTCATTAGGATCCAAACCAGAATCTGCCACTGCTGAAACTTGAGCTCTTTCTTGTACTTTTCACTTTCTAGACTCAATCTTAGGTTCATTGGTATAACAAAACCACCTTCCTATTCCTTCATCTGGGTAAGCATAAACCTGCATAGCCCACTCACAAGCCAAGGGAAAAACCTGCTTTGATGCCAGTACAATGTGTAATTGCAGTAGGCAGCCTTATTGCAATTCATCACCACAAAATCTTATGCATAATACTAAACTACAATCTATGTTTTGTGTGCCACATACGACATAAAATCCACAAATTCAAACATATGCATCGATCAGGATATGTGCTAGGTAGCCCAATTACAATTCATCAATACGGATCTATATTAAGACCCAGATATTTAATTATGTGCATACTAGTAATGGTCTCCAATGCTCCATACATCATAAGACTTATGTATTAAATTATGTGCATAAGCAAGGAAATGACACAAAGGAAATATGAACTGAAAATCTGAATGCAATCAACAAAAAGGAGACATTGGATTTTACCATGGAGAAACCCAATAATTGGGAAAACTGAAACATTCAAATCATAGTTCAAAAACAGTGAAAAAAACTCGGTAGCCCAAAATTGTGACTTGGACTCGTCACTTGGAAAAACTCAGAAAATTTTCCATGAGTTAAAAAATATATAAATTTGTAAAATAAACTCAAATCTCCATCAAATCCTTCAAATCTGTTTGTAATCAATTCACAGCAGTTGGTAAATGATCAAATGTGTTTTGACAGAGCAAAAAAAAGCCTAAAATCGAATGCAATAAGTGAAAAAAGACATTTTTGTTATTGCTGACTGTTATTACGCAGCAGTACGCGAGTTTACAGTACTTACTCGTGAGCGCATACTGCAAACTCTTCATCCAAGTTTCTCACCAGGCCCCTTGACTTGCTAGTTTTGTGATTTCTCGAAAGTTTTAGAACTATAATTCAAATAAACACCACTTATTGCTCTACGATAAATATAACTTAGAGAAGTACATTGTTCTATATCTGAGCTCTATCTTCTCAGCTTCTTCCCAATTTCCAGCTAAATTCATCATATGGTTATGGAACAGACGCAACTCTGTAAATTGACCATTATTTTTATAGAATTACACGGTGTGTTTTTTTTGGGCTTCCACATGCCCAACGTCTATTTGAAATCTGAGCACATGAACTGTTATGCCACAATTCCAAATGGAACTTTGATTCAATGTTATTCGGATCATACAAACAAGCACTAACACACACACATTGACTTAAATGTGATCGGGACAGACCACATTTAAAAATGGCTCAGAAATGAGATGACAGTGGAAACAGCTATTTCTGGTTGTCAGTATTGTTTTGGGGCATTCAAAACAGTATTTTGTGCCAACTCCGGTCTACGAGAAATGGTTGGCCAGGAACTCTTACAAATGAAAAAAACTCTCATTAAAGCATGTACAAAAAAATTGGGCTTCCACCAAAACTTTGAAATTTTCTACTCGGCCTATAATGTTTCTTTCACTTTCATTTTCATGTCTTTGTTGCTGCTACTAAGTGCAGGAAGCTGTTGCAGTTGGCAGAAGTGGAGAGTTTCTCAAATTCTTAATGTCTATTGCAACGGTAAAAAGGTTATCTACTGCCAAGTTAAATTTGATTTTTTATTAAAAAAATATTCCTTTTATTTCTATATTATCATATGAAAAAGCCCATCCCCAAGTTTACAATCATCTGCTGCAAAACAGAGTATGAGCCTCCCTACCAACCCAAGAAGTCAAACTATTTTCCAATCCAAAGATTATCTAGAAGTCAAAAGGGCTTTTAAAGGTAGTTTGTGAACTTTTTACATGTCAGATGCTCACACATTGGAGGAGCAGTTAGGCCCAAAGAAGCAGGGGTTTGAAAATGTAGTTTCTGCAAGCTTTGATTATTGGGTTCACTAGCACAACTTAGGTGGCATTTACTTGCTGTTGGGAAAAGGATCAGATGAAAAATTGTGATATAGTTCTCAAGTCAGAGAAGGATACCTTATTTAAACACTTCCGTTTCCAAAACATGGATTTTCAAAAACCCTTGATTATATACACACACACACAATGCATAATACTCATTTTTAGTCTATAAAAGATATACACTTAAAAATATCTAGTATTCATTCATTCATTTTTTTTTTTAATAAAAAGGGGTAAAAATAATATTAATAAGAAAAGAGCATTACAAGAACAGGGGGCAGAAACCCTTAGAAGAAAACAGCATAAACTGAAAAACTAGGCACACGCCCAACTAGACAATATTATGAACCTCCCTATCAGCGTCCAAAATTCTTTCCAAATCAGAATGCAATGTCGGAGAGAGAGACCCCCAATCCTCAATGTTTCCATCATCCAAATGGTCAGGCGCCCATTTAGCCAAAAAATCCGCTGCCCTGTTCCATTCTTGCAGAATATGAGCAAAAGTAACGCTATCCATAAACGAGCAAATCCGCAAAATCTGTTGCATAATCTGAGATAGTTGCCAATTGACGTCCACCACTTTCCTCTTAATGAGCAGGTTAATCAAGACTTGAGAGTCCGATTCGCAGATAATCCTACGCCAAACTAACGCTTGGGTCTTCTCAAGGGCATAAAGAATGGCCTGACCTTCCATCATGTTAATGGTTTGCAGCCCCTCAGGAACCGCAAAAAGAAAAATCACCGTACCTTCAGAATACCTTCCTATCCCTCCAGTACCTGCGGGTCCCAGATTACCTCTGGAGGAACCATCCGTATTGATCTTGAGAATCCCACTAGGGGGCGTTGCCACTGACCAGTCCTGAGAATCTGCTCTTTGACTTGCTTGCTCCTCCTGACACACGCAGACTTATCAGTTAACTGCTAGAATCCAAGTCGCGCCACCACCTGAGCGTCTTGTTTGGTCAAAGGAAGGCAAATCGCGCTCTTTGCTTGGACGGTTTCCTGGATCATCCTCACCACTTTCTGTCATACTTGTTGCACCATGACCCTCACCCCTCAAAAAATCGCCTATTTCTCTCAAGCCAGATCTGCCAGAACAGAAAAATGGGGCCGCCCAGCCATATGTCCTGCAGGAAGGGCATCCTTGAGGGGGGTTCTCCCAATCCATTCCAAAAATCGACCACAGATTGAGCATGAAGACATGGGCGCTGCCAAACATCCCACCAATAATCCCAGAGTTGCAAGGCAAAGGGACATCGCAAAAAAAGGTGTGTTGAATCCTCTTCGGCCGCTCCGCACATAACACATACTGAAGGGCCTTGGAAACCTCTCTTTCAGAGATTGTCTCAGGTCAAGCACCTGTTCCAAGCCAACATCCAAGCAAAATAGTTGCATTTAGGCCATGTGAAATTATTCCAGACTTGTCTCCACCAATGCACTTCCCCCCTGCCCAATCTTTGAAGAAGTAAACCCTGATATCTAGATGAAACTGTGTAAGCTCCCTTGAGATTGGGAGACCAAGCTAGCTCATCCTCTTGAAGAGGACTACAGTGACGCCTGGAAAGGATGCTCAACAGCTCCTCATTCTCTTCCTGCGTCCCATTAACAGGCCAAGTTTCGGGAGCTTTCCAACGAGCTACCTCCACCTGTCCTTGTGTAATGCAAACTTTGAAGTCGCTCACCCGAGACCAGCCAGCATCAAGGAATCTCTGACAAAGGTTCAACAAATTTGGAAACTGAGAAATGATGGGAGGATAACCATCCCAAGAGTCAGACCAAAAGAGAGCCTTGGATCCCTGTTTACAAATCTAGAATAAATCGTTCTTGATGAGAGCAGCCCCTTTTTTGAGAGTACCCCATATTGTCGAACCTTTCCCAATAAACGGATAGCGAGGAATGTCCCTCTGAATGGTTCCAGAGAGTACTAATGTGAGAGAATTCTGGCCCAAGCTTTATCTTGTTTGGTGCACCATCGCCAATAAAGTTTGGCCGCCAAAGCAATACCATTTAAGTCTGTCTGCCTCAGACCGAGCCCACCATATTGTTTGGGGCTGCAGACAATCTCCCATCTAATAAGGCTCCATTTAGTGGAGGTCAAACTATCAGCCTATAAGAATTGTCTGATAACCGAATCAAACTCCTTAACGAATCCCATCGGGGCAACCTGGAGCATACACCTGTAAATGGGTAAAGCCTGCACCACAGATTGGATAAGTTGAACCCGGCCCGCAAAGGATAACCACCTGTGTGTCCAATGATTCACTTTCACCCGAAATTTCTTCAAAATAGTCTGCCAAGATTCTTTGGATGTACGGCCAGTCGAGATAGGGATACCCAAGTAAATCAAAGGGGGAGTCCCAATCTGAAAATGCAGAGTCCTCGCGATTCGCTGCTGAATAGGGCCCGGAGTATTGAAGAAGAAGATGGACGACTTATCTTCATTGACCTTTTGTCTCGAGGCCATTAGATAAACATCTAACACCCTGCATAAATTAGCAGCTTCAGTCATTGTGGCCATGCCCATAAGGGCAGTGTCATCAGCAAATTGCAGGTGTGATTGCACCGGCAATTCCCCTCCCCATCGCCATCTTTGGATATGTCCTTCCTCTCTGTTCCTGCTGATCAACCTCTCCAAACCTTCAACAAGGAGAAAAAAATGTACGGAGACAGAGGATCACTTTGTTGCAGCCCTCTTGTAGCACCAAAAAGCTCCACGTGTTCTCCATTGATAAGCACTGAGAAGGAAGCCGAAGAAATGCAGCTCATGACCCATTGAGTCCATTCGTCCGCAAAGCCAAAAGCACGAAGAACCTTCCGCATGAATGACCATCTGACCCTATCAAAGGCTTTGGCCATGTCCAATTTAATAAACATCGCCTTATCTTTAGAGCTGGCCATGGAGTGAATGGACTCAACAACAATAACAATACCGTCCAGGGTTTGCCTGCCTTTCACAAAACCACTCTGCTCTTCTGAGATCACAGCACTCAGCCCTCTTTTTAACCTGTTTGCAATGATTTTAGTTATAATTTTGTAAACCACATTGCAAAGGAATATAGGGCGGAATTGACTTAGCCTATCAGCACCTTCGCATTTGGGTATGAGAGCAAGATAGGTCGCATTTGTAGGCTTAAGCATTTGTTTATTCCGCTGAGATTCTTGGACAACAGCTAAAAGGTCAAGTTTGATGATATCCCAGAATTCTTGGTAGAATTCAGCTGGGAAGCCGTCAGGTCCAGTCGCTTTCCCTTTTTGCATCTGAACAATGGTTTCCTCAAGCTCTCCAAGTGTGATTGGTTTCATTAAATTTTCATTCATTTCACGCGTCACCAACGACGGAATGCAGAAGAGAACTTGAGCTTCTTCTGGTGATTTTCCGTTAGCATCTTTCCTGAAGAGAGTAGAGAAGTAGTGCACTACCTCCTCTAAAATTGCCGAAAAGGAGTTAAGGCGCTCACCTCTTTCATTGACCAGGGCTGAAATAGAATTGCCATGTCTCCTGGCTTTGGACGAATTGAAGAAAAATGATGTATTTTTGTACCCCTCTTGGAGCCATTCAACCCGAGCTTTCTGCTTTCAAAAAATTTTCTCCCGTAGCTCGCATTCTTCCGGGTCTTTCACAGCGTGTGTTTCTTCTTGCAGTAAGTCTTCAGTCAGTCCTTCCCTTATTATCCTCGTGATACCATCGAGCTTGGTTTGTGCAGCAGCCTTAGCATGGAAACTGTTTTCAAAACTTTGGTGATTCCACCGCTTGAGCTTGTACTTCATATATTGCAGTGTTTTGGCAAAAATGTACATCGCCGTACCATGGACAGGCCTACCCTAACGCCACCAATTGGCAACACACTCATGTAGAGATTGATCCCGCAGCCACATGAGTTGAAATCTGAAGGAAGGAGAGCGCGGGTGATACTGTGAGACACTATTAAGCTTGATGGGCCAATGATCCGATTCTCCCCAGTCCAAAATTTCAGACCTCGTAGACCACATACCTCCAACCCAAAAAGCTGAGACCAGAAAATGGTCAAGTCTCTCAGCAATGCAATGTTTCCCACTCCTGCGGTTGTTCTAGGTAGATTGTCCATTATTGGGCCTGATGTCAACTAAATTCAAAATTTCAATGTAGTTGCGCATTAGCAAAGCAGATGGGTCCAGCCTTGACGTGCCACCACTTTTTTCAGTTAAATCAAGAATAGCGTTAAAATCACCTGCCATAATCCACGGGTGGAAGGGGGCCAGGCAAGGACAAAACTTATGTGGCCCCATAAGGAGTTTTTACTCTGCCAATCATTGGGAGCATAGATATTGGAGAAGAGAATGACTTCTCCCGTCTCAAAGCTAGAAGCAATCATAGTCTTGGAGTACTTAGAAGTCAGCCAGCTTATGAGGCCAATCTTTCGTGGGTTCCACAGACAAGCTAGTCCTCCTGAGTATCTGGTAGCGCCAATGCATTGACATTCTCTTTGCCACCACAACTTGGGCGCAAGTCTGGACATGTCTTCAACTGAAAGCTTAGTCTCCTGCAAGAAAAGGAAATCCAGCCTATGACTTTTAATCAGGGTGTGAACATCATTTTGTCTAGGGCTGTTGTTCAAACCCCTTACATTCCAATATATTATAATCATTTCAGAGAGCTCAAAAAGTGTGCATCCAGAGTCTTGACTGACCTCGACTCCACCAAAGTCTTTCCCATTAGCTTGATCTTTTCCTGGTCCTTTTTTCTGCCAGGCTTGCCAGATTTCTCTCCCCCTCCTTTCTTAAGATCTTTTTGCAAAAGTTCAAGATGAGAAAAAGATTTACTGCTTCTTGCTGCCCCTGGGTCCCCAGTTTTCCCGGTAAGGGGCATATTTCCGTCTTCTTTAAGGGGAGCAACTGAGGAAGTCATTCCTTCCGAAATTATCAGCTGCTAGTCCATATCCATATGACAATCTCTAGCATCTTGTGTTTCAGTTAAAGCCCTTGAAGCATTGGTCTCCTGAGCTGGTCCCTCAATCCCCTGGTCCAAAATCGTCAACTTGGGATTCACCTCCTGCTAATTAAGGTCGTCCAATATTTCAAATCTATTGAGCGAGTCATCTAATTGTCTTTCCTTCAATCCCCGTTTTTGGCCTCTATTTCTATATCGGCCTTTAACCGGCATAAAACCATCAGTTTCAGGCATCTCACCTAGAGTCGGACCCCTTTCCTTGTCAGTACCAGGAGTGCGAGTAGATTGAGTTGGCTGAGGTGCAGTGGATTTCGAGGTGGGGCACCGTCACTGCAAATGCCCATAAGCATGACATAGACGACAGCGAAAAGGGAGGGTTTTATAATCTAGCTGTTGTACCCATGAAAAAGGGCCCGCACTCATTTCAACAACATCTGGTAATGGCTTACTAAGATCAATTTCAACACAAATGTGGGCATAAGTCATTACGTTTATCCCCAAGAGTGACATTGAGGAATCTACTGGCCTTCCCAGCAAGGATGCAAGCAATTGGAGAGTGTCTTCTCGGCAGCATTCCACCGAAAAGCGGGGCAGACGCACCCACACTGGGACACAGTTTGGTAGTTCCTCTGAAGGTATGAAACTGGCATGCCAGGGCTTGATAAACAGTCCCAATTGATTATGGAAGTAAGGACCTCCAGCAAAAACTCGTTGACAATCTGTTATACAGGGAAAAGTGACCATGAAATAGCTAGTGGCCAGCAATGTAATATCCATATCTCCTTTCAGTGCCCACGTGCTCTGAGCCCATGCTTCCAGGAATAACAGTGACATCCTAAGCCCCAAAAACTTGCAGTACAGGGAGTGATTGGAATAGTATTCAATGTCTTTAGCAATCATTTCCATTGGTATAGCCAGCTTGGGCCTCTCCTTGCATTTTTTCAGACAGCCGTTGACTTTGGGGATACGCATACTTGGTTGCTCAAGAGTAGCAAAAGAACCTAAACCTTGTAAAACTGGAGCCTTTCCATTGCTGTGCGCTCCCGGGGACACCTACTGCAGTCCAAGCGCTTCCCTGTAGCTGCGCCCTGCTTTCTGCCCTGTTGCGCCCTGCCCTGTCGTGCTCCCCTGCTTGCCTTCATCCATCGCACCAAAAAATCTGAAAACCTTTTATGAACATCTTTAGTATTCATTCATTCATTACTCAAAGACAAAATACACATTCAAATCTAGAATAAACCTTCTAGATTGTCCTCAAAATCATGAATGCCATTCCCACTATTTTTCAACTTTATCATTTACTGACTATAAATCATCTAGTTTGCAGAGGCTCACTAATGAATTAAATCTTCTTGAGTGCGTGCCTTAAAGGGTGCACCGGGAATGGGGTGTGATCGGTTCGTGGCACTTTGCAAGAGATGTTCTCATACTATTCTATCATACATACATCCCTTATTGCAGCCTTCATACCTCCTATGATGTCTCCTTGAAATCTTGAAACTTTGAAATATGATTCCAAAAATGTTGAAATCTGACTAAAACAAAATAAATTTTATTTGTAATTATAGGTGTAAAAGTAGAGAATATTAGAATGCTAATGCTGTAAAATGATCAACAATTCCGATTTTGACAAATTGCTAAATATAGAAAATTACTATTTTTGAAAAATACTAAGAGATATATTTAGTTTGCGCACATTTTTGTTGATTGTTTTGACCGTCTGAAAGTCAAAATCAGTTAAGAGAGGTGACTGCCCAGGCTCAGGGTTAGGTACAAAATCAAAAACAAAATCTGGGTAGTTTTTTTTGTATGTGGACGACAAAGCAGTGTGTTTGAGTTTGTTGACCATGGACTTGTCCTAGTTGACTGTGACAAGTGGTTGACAAGAAAATATAGAACAAAATTTTGGAAATGACAAATTAGAATCAGTAGATATTCTTGGACACGATCGCTGTAAGTGGACAACAATGCAGTGCGTTCGAGTCAATTAATTGTGGAGTTGTCCCGGTTGATTGTGTTTACAAATGAGTCGCAGTACCTGTTGTGCCCGTGTTTGTTGAGTAATTTGTGATGTCGCACTTTCAATTATGTCTCGTGAAAATCATTGTGTTGCTTCTCTTGTCTTTGAAACTCTAAGGACACTTTGATAGCTTGAAAACCTACAAGAAAAGAGGGGAGCGTAATGCGCTGAGCTAACCTCAATCACCCTCTTGATGATTGACTACTGCCTACGTATCCAATACTCCAAAGAGAGAAATCAAGCTCACGTAGTTCTCCCACCTAGATTAAATAAGTGTTGACATTGTGGATTGCACCCTTGAAAGAAGGCTGGCTTTCTCTCTTCCACGCAGCACAATGGAGACTCCCCTCTTGTTGTGGGTTTGGCAAAACTGAGGGGAGAATCTTTAGATAAGGGCTAGCTCCCTTTGATGCATCTCTGAAGTCTTTTACTACTACTACTAATATTGGGGGGGTGAAAAGGGGGAAGGATACAACTGAAATAAAACCTATCTAAACGGTGATGCACCAAAATGATTTTGATCTACTTAGCTTTGACATACACTTTACACCAAGAACAAACTGATATACACTTCATTTGAAACGAGAAAGTCTTCTGTATCAGTGTCTACTAAGGGGTCCTCTAGAGATACAGGGAGGAAGAACTACTAGAGGTGTTCTAAGACACACTATGGCAGCCTGTTCACATGCGCCTATACTCTGTTGTGGACACTTCTTGTTGACCTGCAAAAGAAATCACAATACACTAGACATGCTGGAATCATTCTGTGAAAGCATGAAGGAAAATGACTTAACACAAGACAAAACCATAGACATATGCAAAAGTGCAAACTCAAATGGAGGTAAAAATGCTATGTCTTGATTCAAGGTAAATTCCTGCAGGGCTTCCCCATACAAGTTGAGAGATATCTTCCTCTCTTGAAGGTTACAATATATATAGCATGAAAAAGAAGACTTTGACGCCTTCCAGAACAAGTGGCCCATGCTGCATTGAACACATTGGAAAGAGGAAATTTGCTCATGTTGGTGTCATCTTTCTAGAAACGCCCTGAAATGACCATGATGTAGATGTTGCAGGTCTTGACTTTGGTGCTTAAAGCTTATTAAATGTCTCTGCAAAAGCATGGGTCATAGTAATGTCACTGCGAAAGCATGGGTCGCTGCAAATATCTTCCTGTGCCACTTGGACTATTCTATTTGCCCCTATGCTTCGCTGGGTGCGTCTTTTGAAACATTCCAAATGTTGTCATATGTGTGCATGGCCGTGTTTTGGATTCTCTGTTTTGTTCCCTCATTCCTTGCTATTTCTTGTCTTTTTCTGAAAATTTTGAGCTCTTGGGCTATCTTTTCGTCTTTTGCTGGCTCCTTGGGCTCCTTTCTCGGCCGACGCATCCCATCAAAATTGACGTCTATGGGCATGTAACTATTTGAAAACCAACAGCTATTTCACCGCCTTGAATTTGACGTTCGCACGCTCGCCACCAGACGTTTGAACCTCCAACGACTAATTCACCATTCTGAAATTGACGTGCTTGGGCCCGTCATCATCTTTGATAATTCCTTAGGCCTTTACAAAATGAACCTCCTCGAAAGGAAGGTGTCCCTTCGAAAAAGTGGAAAATATCCCTTTTCGGCAGTCGAGAGTCCCTCGCAAGGGCACTTGCCCTTCAGGCTCCCTTATCTTCTCAATTTCTTCGGACAAAATGTCCGAAGGAATTCCTTCGGACATTTTGCTCGAAGGAAGTCTTTCCTTCAAAGTTGACGCTCTTTTCTTTGTAAATCCCTTCGGACAAAAGTCCGAAGGAATTCCTGCGGGCTTTTTGTCCGAAGGAATTCTTTGCCTTGGTTTTTTTCCTTTGATAAATTCCTTCGGACAAAATGTTCGAAGGAATTCCTTTGGGCATTTTGTTCGAAGGAATTCCTTCGGGCATTTTTTTCGAAGGAATTCACCCTTTGGTTATACATGGATTTTCTTCGGACAAAAGTCTGAAGAAATCCTTGGTCTCTTTTGCCTTGTGTTTTCTCCGAAGGAAAGCTTACCTTTCAGCCTTCTGCCTTGTCATTTTTCCGAAGGTGCTCCCTGCCCTCCGCAAGGGCACTTTGGGCCCCAAGTTGCCCTTCAGAGCCTGCTGAAAGGTCCAATTGGTCACCTGCTTGCCCTTTGCAAGGGCATTTGTCCTTTGGAGCCTGTCGAAAGACTCGTATCCTTTGAAATTGGTCCGTTCCTTTGCCGAAAGGCATGCTCGAGGTAATTTTTTGAAGCGAAACAAGTCCCAGATCAACCCGAAAACCTACAGGACTCAAATCACTCGGCTTTTCAACCCGAAAACCTACAGGACTCAAATCACTCGGCTTTTTCGTGGAACAGGGCTATGACATTGGGAAAAACCATGATTGCAGCAAGGTGAAAGCATCAAAGACTGGGACAGCAAGGAAAGAAAAGGGTGACCGATTTTTTGGCTTGCAGGACAAAAAATGGTCAACAAATTTGGCGACTCACAGGGTGAGCATGTATGCTATGCTAAAGAAGATTGGTAGCCTCAAAGTTCATTGGGCATGGAGTCAGGATGCAGCTTGAAAAAGTTAGCAACAGCGTTCTAAGGACCTATGAACCAACAAAGCTTTACCTCAAACACAAAGGAAAACACACACAACAAAGGCTTAAAAAAAAAAAAACTACACACGTGTGCAACAGCACTTAGGGGAAACGAAAAACACACAACTGAAAGCAAACTACTATGTACAACTAAATAGATACATTTGCCTCCCTCCTGGATCAAAGGGAAAACTTCTTAAGTCTCCTTCATGGCAATAAAACTTATGGTGCCAGACAAGTGGCTGAATGGAAAGAAGACTTGGTGACTTGCTCTTCTTGTCTGCCACCTTGATTGGCTTGT
The DNA here is from genome assembly GCA_037957365.1 of Torreya grandis. Taxonomy (NCBI): domain Eukaryota; kingdom Viridiplantae; phylum Streptophyta; class Pinopsida; order Cupressales; family Taxaceae; genus Torreya; species Torreya grandis. Next base: position 2,703,007 of record JARHVA010000473.1, read on the forward strand.
ATCCAAATGAATCAGGGTCAAACATGCTTCCAACATATATGTATTCATCTTGCTCTTGGAAGCTTGCCTCATGCTGGCCCTTCATGCTAGTGTATCTCACCAAGAAGTCAATGGCTGCTAGCTCGTCACCATAGGGATCATCTAGCTCATAACCCCCTTGATATGCATCATGGATTGGCTTGTTCCCTTCTGCCTCATTGAAGAGACTGTCAAACTTATCTTCTGCTTCATCATGGCTTTTTTGAAGAAGGGTGACTGTTGTGATGTCTGAAATGAGATCACAAACTGCTTGCTCATCCCACAGAACATCACCGTCTTGCTCAAGGCTATCTTCTTCAAAGCTTTCATCAAGATGGATAGGCCTCTCCTTTTCTTGCTCAAAAAACAAGAGTCTCTAGTTGTTCAAAGACATGCTCTTGATCCTCCTCCAACTCGGGTCCCAAGGCATGGTCATTCTCTTCATCAAAGCAACAAGGAAGTTCATCAAACAAGGGAGGAGAGAGCTCACCATGCTTACTTTCCTCATCATCTATTGTTGACAAATAAAGTTTGTCAACTTCTTCATATTGATGGAACATCCGCATGTATGCATGCCCTATGTCTTCTCCATTGTTGATGATGTCTTCAAAAGGAGCATCCATGATGGTTTCATCCTCATTGACATCCATGAGAGCTTCTTGATCAGCCACTAATTGGATCCTTTCTTCTTCACTTGCCTCTTTCAAAAAAGGTTCCTCCTTGAGAAGGGATGAAGTGGAACGCTGATGGTTAAACTCATGTGGAAGAGGAGGCAAACCCTGAGCTAGAATCGAATGATTCTCCTCCTTTCATTTGGCCAACACTTCATCCACATCAGATGTGGCTTGATAGCTCTCTTGGAGGGGTGTAGATGGGGTGTGTTCAAATGTAGGATCTTCTGCTTGATCTGAACCGTCCATCACACCATGGTTGAGGAACCTCATTCTGGACTCCAATTCTGCAATTTGCTTGGCTATATTCTCTTGGAAGAGCCTTTCTTGGAGGTCACAAGCATCATCATGATGAGTAGGAGCAGCTTCATCTACTTCAAGGCTTCTATCAAATTGAATAGGCCTCTCCTCTTTTTTCCTACCGCATGATTCCATTGTTTGCTTCCAACTCATGACCTTGGGATTGGAACTTTTCCCTTGTGAACAAGCATCAACTTCATCCTCTTCAAGGTCCTGAGCTGGTTCATGATAGGCACTCTTATGCTTAAAGATTTGAGGAGGTTGAGGGAGATTGGGAAGGGTCTGCTCATGCACAGGAAGCGCTGCTTCAAGAGAGATGTGTTGCTTTCCAAAAGATATAGGGTGATTCCCATCAAAAGAGGGTCCACATTCTAAAGAATTGAGAAGGTTAGTCTCCATGAGAGGTTGCTCTAATGCCCTTTGGTGTTGGAAAGCTAGGTGCAAGGGATTAAGAGTAGGAGTGGTTATTGCATCAGATGAGCTAGAGTGAGCAAGTGCAATTTGGTAGAAAGGATTTGGTGCACAAGAGGGGGCTTTGTTTAAAATAGGAGGGGGCTGCTTTGGAATGGGAGAAGGCACACAAGGCTGATTGCCTTGAATGAATGGACTCTCCCATTTTGCTACTTCCTCCATGGATTGCAAGGCCTGGGCTTGCCTAAACAAGCACTCCTCTTTGTACATAAGCTCTTGCTGATATCTATTATGCTCCTCCAATCTGTTTACTTCCATCACTTGCTTCTCAGATTCCAACATTACTTCCCTTACATTAGGTGAGGGGCAACCAGGAGCACTGCTTGAGGTGATGCCATGAACAACCTGAGCTTGATCAAAGTTATATGAAGGAAAACAAGGTCTATGTTGTTGAGCAATGGGATTATACATATCAAAATGTGATTTCTTGATGGCACCAGGACTGTTTAACCAGCTGATTCAACTTGGAGTCGCCATTGGTGTTGGTTGAAATGCCTCCAAAGGCTGATTGGTTGAAGAACACACCAAAAAATCCTTCAACTCTTTGGACAAACTGTCCCATCGGGCATGCCAAAAACTATTGACGCTGTGGATTGCACCCTTGAAAGAAGGCTGGCTTCTCTGTTCCACGCGGCACAATGGAGACTCCCCTCTCGCTGTGGGTCTGGCAAAACTGAAGGGAGAATCTCTAGATAAAGGCTAGCTCCCTTTGATGCATCTCTGAAGTCTTTTACTACTACTGCTAATATTGGGGGGGGGTGAAAAGGGAGAAGGATACAACTGAAATAAAACATATCTAAACGGTGATGCACCAAAATGATTTTGATCTACTCAGCTCTGACATACAATTTACAGAAAGAACAAGTTGATATACACTTCATTTGAAACGAGAAACTCTTATGTATCAGTGTCTAATAAGGGGTCCTCTAGAGATATAGGGAGGAAGAACTACCAGAGGTGTTCTAAGACACACTATGGCAGCCTGTTCACATGCGTCTATACTCTGCTGTGAACACTTCTTGCTGACATGCAAAAGAACTCACAATACACTAGTTATGTTGGAATCATTCTGTGAAAGCATGAAGGAAAATGACTTAACACAAGATAAAACCATAGACATGCAAAAGTGCAAACTCAAATGGAGGTAAAAATGCTATGTCTCAATTCAAGGTAAATTCCTGCAAGGCTTTGCCATACAAGCTGAGAGATATCTTCCTCTTTTGGAGGTTACAATAGATATAGCATAAAAAAGAAGACTTTGGCGCCTTCCAGAACAAGTGGCCCATGCTACGTTGAACACATTAGAAAGAGGAAATTTGCTCATGCTGGTGTCATCCTTCTAGAAACGCCCTGAAATGACCATGCTGTAGATGTCGCAGGTCTTTACTTTGGTGATTAAAGCGTATTAAATGTCATTGCGAAAGCATGGATCGTATTAATGTCACTGCGAAAGCATGGGTCACTGCAAATGTCTTCCTGTGCTGACGCTTTCTATGTCACCTGGACTATTCTATTTGCCCTTGCGCTTGGCTGGGTGCGTCTTTTGGAACATTCCACATGTTGTCGTATGTGTGCATGGCCGTGTTCTGGATTCTTTGTTTTGTTCCCTCTTTCCTTGCTATTTTTTGTCTTTTTCTTGCAATTTTGAGCTCTCGGGCTCTCTTTTCGTCTTTTGTTGGCTCCTCGGGCTCCTTTCTAGGCCGACGCATCCCATCAAAATTGACGTCTGCAGGCCCGTCACTATTCGAAAACCAGTGGCTATTTCACTGCCTTGAATTTGATGTTCGTTCGCCCGTCATTGGACGTTTGAACCTCCAATGGCTAATTCGCCATGCTGAAATTGACGTGCTCAGGCCCATTATCATCTTTGGTAATTCCTTCGGCCTTTACAAAATGAACCTTCCCAAAGGGAAGGTGTCCCTTTGGAAAAGTGGAAAAGGTCCCTTTTCAGTAGTCGAGAGTCTCCCGCAAGGGCATTTGCCCTTCGAGCTCATTCGGGCTCCCTTATCTTCTTAATTTATTCAGACAAAATATTCGATTCCTTTGGACATTTTGCCCGAAGGAAGTCTTTCCTTCAAAGTTGACGCTCTTTTCTTTGTAAATCCCTTTGGACAAAAGTCTGAAGGAATTCCTTCAGGTTTTTTGTCCGAAGGAATTCTTTGCCTTGGTTTTTTTCCTTTGATAAATTCCTTCGGACAAAATGTCCGAAGGAATTCCTTCGGGCATTTTGTCCGAAGGAATTCACCCTTTGGTTATACATGGATTTTCTTCAGACAAAAGTCCGAAGAAATCCTTGGTCTCTTTTGCCTTATGTTTTCTCCGAAAGGAAAGCTTACCTTTTGGCCTTCTGCCTTGTCATTTTTCTGAAGGTGCTCCCTGCCCTCCACAAGGGCACTTTGGGCCCCAAGTTGCCCTTCGGAGCTTGCTGAAAGGTCCAATTGGTCTCCTGCTTGCCCTCTGCAAGGGCATTTGTTCTTCGGACCCTGTCGAAAGACTCGTGTCCTTTGAAATTGGCCCGTTCCTTTGCCGAAAGGCATGCCCGAGGTAATTTTTTGAAGCGAAACAATTCCCAGATCAACCCAAAAACCTACAAGACTCAAATCACTCGGCTTTTTTGTGGAATAGGCCTACGACAAAGGGAAAAACCACGATTGCAGCAAGGTGAAAGCATCAAAGACTGGGACAGCAAGGAAAGAAAAGGGAGACCGATTTTTTGGCCTGCATGACCAGAAAATGGTCAACAATAATATAAGATAAATATATTAATGTCTAACTAATGACCACAAAAGTAGCTCAAAGGGATTGTAGATTATAGAAATGCGTCAGGGAAAAGCAAGAAACGAATGTACAATTGTGCTCCTTTGACCATATGTATGCAACTAGAAAATGGATTAGATGCTTAACAATGATAGCTCTTGATTTGCTTTAGAAGGCCCTTGGCTTGGCTTAAGGTTGTTCCTTGTAAGTGATCTTGAATTTGGAGAGAATAAGACAAATTTGCTAATGTGTATAAGTGTAAAAGCTTGAACCGATAGCAAGTGGGGGAAATGAATGACTCTTGATATGTATTTATAGGTGAATCTTTTGACAATTTCTTTTAGTCGACCATGTGAAATGTGCAGGAAGACTCAAAAAGATTTTTGAATGTTGAAAACTGGACAAATTTTTGCACAGGATGCGGTCGGCCTAAGTGGATTGTAGCACAATTTGCTACTGTTTGCCTAGAGCGGACTTGTCCAAAGGGATCAAGTACACCTGTTTTGAATTGGGGATAGTCAGAAGGTGATTTTAGACAACTTGACCATTTGGCATTGGAATTTTTTTTAATGGTAACGACGAACAAAGGATCGAGCCCACATATAGATAAATGGCTTAGAGGAATGGCGAATAAGAGTCATGTGATTGGGTGCAAGTCATGTAGTTTGAAATGTGTCAAGAATTTGCATTGTCAAGTACCAGTGACCAGATTTATGCGTCTACATTTCTCCCATTTTATTTTAGTAATGAAATTACTTAAGAAGAAAGAATTGAACTTGAGTGTGTACAACACAGTTTGTCTTTGAGCAGTTATTTGAATTGTGCATGGCATTCAATTTACCAATCCTTACAACAACTCATGAAGTAGTCATTTGTGTGTTTTGAAATTTGAAAAAGCTAAACTTTGAAAATCGCAAAATTAAAAAAGAGAACAAGGAGTACACTTATATGTAGGCGAGAAACCAAATTGTTCTGTAAATTGTAACTGATGATGAAGAACTATGCCCCCTTGTTGAGGCACTTGGAGAATTTGAACCAATGGCGAATTGAAAGTGATCAAGTCCAAATATTGAATAACTAATCAAGCTCTTGAGTTAGAATGATGCATTATTCCAACTCTCATGAATGGGGATTCACTAGAAGTGATGTCGAGGCCATTGAGTGTCGCTAGATTCGAATGTAGACACTCAATATACATTGCCCGCACAGAAGATGGAACCGCATAGCTAGAAGTAATGCCATGGCCATTGAGCATTTTTGAACCTCAACGTACATTACTTGCATAAATCAAATCACATCGTTGTAGACGGATCTAGATTTTATTTTGTATGATTCAAAGAGAATGAAGAATATTCATGCCTCCATCATGACTGCATTGCTCATAGATTTGAATTGAAATGAATATTTTGCCTTCGGATTTACAACTTTGAATTTTGAATAAGCACGAACATGAATGAGTATCATGCACCTTGGATTTGTGCCAATGATTAGAATGCTATGCATTTATATGCTCAATTGTAATTGTATTTGTAACATCTAACTTCAATTTTGTAACCGTCTTGTATATGCCTATGCATATGCATTCAAGTATGTGTGATTTTGTAGTTTGAATATTTGAAAAGTGAGTGCATATGCATGCTATATGCCCTCATAATCTGTACTATTGTGCAAATGTCTATCAAATATTTGATTTTCTAATTTATTTGAACTTTTGAAAACCTATATCCTATTATAGAATCCGATTTTGCATTATTTTGAATATTTGAAAACTTGTATTTTGTATTTTTGAAACTTGTATTCTATCGTAGATTTGATTTGCGTCTACTCATGGAGGTTTGAATCTTTAAGACAAGCCCACTGTGATGCCCCCTTTTTGAGATGAGGGATGTAGCTTGCAAGTCACTCATCTTAAAAGAAGAGTTAATTGTATCATATGATAAAGATATAATCATGTAGTATTATGCCAACATGTTGGAGAGTATGTTAGCATAATAATGCAATTGTCATTGAAACATGTAACATATTTAATGAGGCATAAAAGTGTTTGTCTAGATAGATTAGCATTGAAACATGCAATAATGTAACCATCTTTGTTGTAAAAGTGCATGATATGTATCATGGCACCTCTAATCAAGCTCAACAAGCACAAGCACAACACACAATGTTCTGCAATGTCACATAATGTCATTCAATAAGGCCAACTGACACATACAAGAGACATGTTCAAATGTTACGCAAGACAAATATTGAACACATATGCTAGGGGACACAAACAATGGACATGTTCAAATGTCGTACATACCAAGCAAGATCTCATAGAGATGTTCAAACAATTTGTACACAACTACCAAGGGTTGCACACAATAAACAAAAAATATCTAGCCCTATCATGCAAGAAAGTAAACAACATCGAAGGAGCATAGAACAAGTGCGAACTAGTTTATTCCATCCATATGTATCCATGTTATATCGTATCAAAATGGCATATTCATGTAGCACAATGTTAGATATGAGTGACAAGACACTTGTAAGATATGTAGTTCAATATTGCATTTGAGGTCATAGAAAAATATAACTTGTTGTAATGTAACCTGGAGATTTAAATGCTATCAACATAGACATGGCCGCTAGGTAAAAGGGAGTCTAACATCTAAGAATGCACATACAATGTATATTCTACATCACACTCATATACCTTATGAAATGCACGTGTATAGAAAAATATGCTATCTACCAAAATAAGTGATAAATAATATATGTAAAGAAGAAACTAGCAACTCATGTCATGCTAAGGCCTTGATTTTTATTTTTTTGAAAATATTTTGAATGTTTTGTATTTTTTCAATATTTGATTTTTTTCATATTTTTGAAAAACATATTCAAAAGAAACTAACCTATGATCCCATCAATAGGAGGACCATAGTGCATGTTGGGATCAAATATGTTAAAGATGATTTTTCGTTTGCAAAAAATGTTACATGTATGTGTATTTGAATCTGAAAAGGCATTAGGTGCTATAGTATAATTGTCTTGATCATTGCTTATAGAATATGTTGCTATATGTGTAACTTAAGGAGGTGTAAGCCTTGCTGAAGTTTGCTTTATAATAGGAGAATGCCTTATTGCTTGTGTTCGTTGTGGAACATGCTGAATTGTCTGAGGTGCTGCCTTAGGATGTGCTGTAGAAGATACATGTTTCTTTGAATTGAGTGACTCTTTGAGATGGAATTTGCTGCTTAGGAAGGTGTACCACTTTCTTTTGAACTAAATGTATAGAAAGATTCTAGATAGGTGTTACAACTAATTCTATAGTATGCTCTTGAATGGGTGCATTTATTATCTTTGTACTGTGCTTTGGAGTAGGTGTCATACTTGTATTTTTATGGTTCTCTTGGAGAGGTGTCACAACCAATTGTGGAGGTGATGGGGGAAGAGTTACCGCTAATTGTAGAGGGTACTCGCATTGAATGCTTTGAACTTTGATCACTTGATTGCAATGTATGTATATGAGGCATCTATGCATTGTAGATGGTATTGCACAGAGTTTTTGTATCTAAGGGTGTCCTAATAACATGTTGAAGACCACTGTGCTTGGTAAAACTAGAAATGGAGTTGCCACTATTACTGAACCGACTTGGAGAGGTAGCACGATGTGTCCCAAAGTGTCCTGTGAATGATCATTGAATGCTTTGACTACTCTTGATGTAGCTTGTAAATCTTGCTCTATGTATCAAAGACTTGAAAAAGTGTCGGAATACATGCATTTTCACTTGACCCATTGTCAATCATTACATTATGGATATGTTGTTTATTGATGTATGCTCTAACAAAGAGTGCATGCCTATTCGAGTCATCATCATTGATTTCATTGTCATTGGATGTAATCACTGGACGTTGTGCTGGTACGTGTATTGATAATCCTGTCTTTTGGATGCCCACATGTCTTAGGAGGAAGATGCGCTTTGTATGTATGATGTATTTTGAATTGTCTATATTTTCTAGTGTAACATGATTTGGAAATGGATGGCTGAAGTTTTTAGCTTTGCATTGTTATTATGTTGTGGTTTAACTTTCTCTATGGGTGTACTTAGCTCAATAGTATTATCATCAATAAGATCTTGTATCATGTGCCATAACCTGTAACATTTGTTTGTAGAGTGTCCGATGCGTATATGATGGTCACAATATGTATTATTGTCAAAGTCCTTATGTTGAGGCTTGGTCAAATCAAGCTCGAATGGTGGAGGCAGAGATATAAGATTGCAATCAATTAATTTTTGTAACAAGATATGAGGACGTTGTGGTAACCTTGTAAATTGTCTCTTTGGTGGAGCTGTCAATTGAAGCTTGTTTGATGGTTGCGATGTTGCATTAATTGTTACTTTTGCTTCATTCTTGTTCACATTACTTTTGATCTTGTAATTTGGCTTGCTTTGAAATTTGATATTTGAAGTAGATGGAGCACTTGGTGCATGCTTAAGCTTGTTTAATGCTATGAGCTTGACTTCTCTTTCTTTCACTGTATGGCATAGCTTGTCAAAAGATCTGAATTTATCAAACATGATTGATTCATGGAGTGGTGCTAACAAGTTTTGAGTGAAGATATCTTGTAATTCATTATCTGCCATAGAGTTTGTCATCTTCGCTGGCATAGTCTTGTATAGCTAAACATATTTGCTGATTTGTTCATTTGAGCCTTGCTTGAGGTTTGCAATTTGTGCATAAGCTAACTTTTCATCAATGTTGATTGAAAAGTGTGCTAAAAATTGATCTGCCAATGGGTTGCATGCTCTAACTGATTGAAGAGGAAGATCGTAAAACCATTGTAGAGCATGGTCTTTGATATTTCTTTGAAAAAGCTTGGTGGGTGATTTGTCATTGTAGGCATAGTCCAACCATGATGCGTGGAATGAACAAAGATGTTGCTTAGGATAACCTTTACCTTTATAGAGTGGTAGCTTGGGAGCTACAAAATCAGTTGGTGGTGGGTAAGAGGCTATCTCGGGTGCCAAAGGATTGTGAGGCAGGGTATGAGAGTCCATTGAGCGAGTGGCTTTAGAGACACCTTGCTCTAATTGCAATATTTTAACATGTAAGGAGAGAACAGGTTGCTTAAGAGAGGATGCATTAGGTGAAGTTGGAAGTAGGCCTTGTGTAGTAACCAAGGGAGGTGTATATGTTGTCCACATGGAAATAGGCATGTTAATCTATTACAGATCAAGTGATGCCCTCATACCTAAGGATGTTGGCACATATGTAGTTGTAGGGGTTGATATAAGAATAAAAGCAGTGGTAGTAACTGGAATAGCTAAAGTAGAAGTGGATGTGGAAGCTAATTTCTTTTGCTCATCTCTTTCAATGTATAGGAACACATCAACCATGTGGGGTGGCATTAAGATAGTAAATTTTTTGTCATTAAGTTCATCTTTTTATCGGTATTGAAATTTGTCAGTCTCAATAGTCATGATGAGTCCATCTATAGGATGTGTGGTAAGTCTTATAGCACTCTGAATGGATAACTACTCTTGTTCCTACGTCATGCTTGATTTTATGAAGAATTACTTTAACGATGCTTGTATCTTAGGAGCATTATTGCAAGAATGTGAGTTGATTAAGGCTTGAGATTGGATATTGTTCATTTTAGCCTTTTGGTTGTATTTAAATTTGATTAAATGCCAATATATAATGAATCCAAATAATATTTTAGCAAATGACACAAAGTGAGTCTAAAAAAATGTAAGCAAAATGCATTCATCAAGCCCAAGTTTTGAATTTGAATATTTGCAACAAGGATTAAGGGTGCAACTAGTCAATGGTGTGTTTGCTTTGTAGGCTCTGAGATATATTGATCCCAGTTGTAAATAATAAATGCACTTATGGAGGATTCTACCACTCTTGTAGCTGCAATAACCTATCTCGTGGTGTACGTTCAGAGTAACTTTTTGGGGCTAACCGTTTATCGGTGCATTACAAGAGCAAATGATCGAAGGCTTGCCATGGTTGAAAACAAAACCCTAGGTGTTTCTGATAGACCGTGAAGTATATGAAAACTAAAATTTGTATATAATGTTGTCTAATGGCTTGAGTATTGGGGTTGTACCCCTCACACCATGACTTAGCTAAAACTGAAGACCCTTTTGCTTAAAACAACTTTTTATGAGTTTTAAAACCACCAAAACACAGTTTCTACGAAGACAAAAAAGAAATCGAAATCGAAAACCAAATCAAAAAAGCAAGGGCTCGAAAATAAAAATTTGGGTTCACCAATATGTATTACTCGATTTTTGATAAAACACAGTAAATTGTATTTGTAATTATAGGTGTAAAACTAGAGGATACTTGAATGTTAAAGATGTACAATGATCAATAATTTTGATTTTGGCAAATTGCTAAATATAGAAAATTGCTATTTTTGAAAAACACTAAGAAGAGATACACTTGCTTGCGCATAGATTTTTGTTAACTGTTTTGATCGTCTGAAATCCAAAATTAGTAAGATAAGTGACTGTGCAGGTTCAAGATAAGGGAAAAAATCAGAAACATAATCTAAATGTTTGTTGTAGGTGGATGACAGTGCAATGCATTCGAGTCTATTGACTGTGGACTTGTCCCAATGACTGTGACAGGTAATTGATAGGAAAAGATAGAAAAAATAGAATTCTGGAAACGATAGATCAAAAGCAGAGGTAGAGGATATTCGTGGACACGACTGCTATAAGTGGACAACAATGCAGTGCGTTTGAGTTTGTTGACTGCAGAGTTGTCCCAATGTGCTTACAAACAGGTTGTTGTATCTGCTGCTCTTGTGTCTTATGCTAAGTAATTTGAGATGTCGAACTATCAATTATGTCACGCGAAAATAATTGTTACTTCTCTTGTCGCACTTTGATGGCTTGAAAACTTGCAAGAAAAGAGGGGAGTGTAATGTGCAGAGTTGATCTCAATTATCTCTTTGATGATTGATCGCTGCCTACATATCCAATACTTCAAGGAGGGTAATCAAACACCCTTAGTTCTCCCACCTAGAATGAATGTGCAATCGTGCTCCTTTGACTATATGTATGTAGCTAGAAAATGGCTTTGATGCTTGACAATGATAGCCCTTGACTTGCTCTTGAGTTGGCTTATGGTTGCTCCTTGTGAGTGATCTTGAATTTGGAGAATGGGGCATATTTGTTTAATGTGCAAAAGTGTAAAAGCTTGAACCAAGTGAGTAGCAAGTGGAGGAAATGAATGACTATTGATATGTATTTATAGGCGAATCTTTTGGCAACTTTTTTTAGCCGACCATGTGAAACATGCAGGATGACCCAAAATGATGTTTTCAATTTCGGAAACTAGGCATGGGACGTGGCCATCCCAAGTGGATAGGATCGCAGTGCACTTTTGTTCACCTAAAATGGACTTGTCTAGAGGGGTCAAGGACACCTGTCCTAAATTGGAGACAGTTTGAAGATGATTTTAGACAGCTTGAGCACCTGACATTGGAAGTTGCATGTAATAGTAATGGCATTTGTTTCAAAACCCTCGTGTAATCGCGAATATTCAGGAAAAATTAAGGAAATGGGTTTTCGTCCAAACTTACCATGGGTCAGGGCAAGGCCTTGTAATCGTGGTTATTGGCGAGTAATTAACCGAAGTTACACACCAATAATAGTGGTTATGAGGGCTTGACTCGGCGTTGACCCAACAATCACGCAAACATAATGAAAAGCTGTGAAAAGAGTCATTTGCAATTTTTTACATTGTGATTTTCGACTTTGCTATTGCTTGCAGGTTTTGATAAAAGATTCACAATTGTTTGATAATTGCTGTTATAAATTGCTCTAAATTTGTTGCTATCTTACTTCTCTACATAGTTGTTAAAGAAGATATTAGGTGTAATGTCCCCTTTTCTAGCGCGCATTGTATGATGTTGTTGTTAGCCTATTTCTCCTTGGTTCCGTAGGCTAACCAAGGCTTTTAAGGAATCTTGAGGATTTTTGGCCTAGGCAATTTTCGTTGCAGGTCAATCCGGGGCGTTTGTGTAATGTCCCCTTCTAGATACATGGTTAGTCCATCATTGGGTTCCCATGGACTAGCAGTTTGGTTAGGGCACTGGGGTTAGTTTGTTAGTGGTGTGGTTCGAGTTCAGTGGATCCAGTTGGCACCTTTAGAGTTGTTTCTGTTTGCTCTTGGCTGTTACTATTTTTAGTAAGTTTGGGAACAATGTTTGTTCGGGATTTTTAGAGTGGGGTTGGATTCGTCTCGTCGAGGGCTTTCCGACGAGCTATAGATCATTGGTTTCTGACATCATTTTGGCCTCTGTTTTAAAGTCCGTAAATTAAACATTATTATTTAATATTGGACCTTAGTGCTTAGGCACAACTTAATGCTGTTTTAAAAGAAGGGACTTTAAGGGTGATGTTGAGAAAAGAATTAAATAGAATTATAATTTATTTTCCCTCTCATGTTTTATCCCATATGCAAGAGGATTTTAGAAACTCCCAGTTGAAAAAGTATGAAGGAGAGAAAAGTGCTCTCATTTGGATATGCTTGGTTATTATTTTCTCTTGGAGAATTTTGGAGCAGGTTTGAGGACGGAAACCCTCGAGCTTGGAGGCAGTGGATGGAAACCCATTGTCTGTTGGAGATATTATTCAGGTATCTCACTTTGTGCTTCAAATTCATACTTCTGGTTGTCCAATTCGATTGTAAGTTATGTGGTTACAATTGGATATTTTTGCTATTATTATACTGAAGATTGAAAAACAATATTCATATGTAATTCCAGATCCTTGTTCTAAAACTATTATAATATGTTTTACATTGAAATTTGCTTGCAAGTTATTGGATGAATAGAAATTAGTTCATGCAAATTGTTTGTTTAAATTTTTTGTGGAACATTTGGAAAATTGGGGCAAATATCCATAGGGGATATTACATTAGGTTGAACATATGTTATCATTAGTGAACCTAGCATAACAGCATAAGAAAAAAAGAAATTTTATTAATGTCCACAAATGACCAAAACTAGGTAAGGATACAACCATTAGCAATAGAAAGTTCTAGGAGGAGAGAATCCTAGAAGTCAACCAAAGAAATAAAGTACAGAGACAAAATAGAGTAGCATGCCACTAACACAAATGGCAAAGAAACCAATACAAATAGTAATGAGAGGTGAACAAAAGCCCCAAGAGCATGTGCTAATGAAGACTGGAGGCAAATCTCATCGAATGTCTCTGCTTGTGCCCAAAGTAGAGGAATCATTTGAGCCATTATCATTCATTGTGAGAGATTTGATAATGCTGTTTGGTGAGTACATAGGGTCGGAAGAGCCAGGTTAGGGGCTCCTAGGAGGAAGCAAGACACTTCCTCTAGAATCTCCCCTAACATCCAAGGCTGGTGTAACTCCCATAGTAGAGAAGAAGCTTGTAATATCAGTTTGCCCCTGTGGTTTGGGGGCAACTGGCAAGTAGAGATCCATGTCGTCAGAGAGGGGCAGAGCAGAACCACGATGTCAAGAGATAGTAGGCTTGGAGATCTCAGTAGTTTGAATAGTAGTGATGCATTGAGATAAGCACCACCTATTTGATCTATTAGCACTGATGGGTCATGTACCAATGTCCAAATGATGCTTAGTGTTGCCAATCACTTGAATGGGCTGAAATAAAGAGGTGATCAATATGGGAGCTCTAGAGCCTCTAGGCTCCTATAGGGATCTTTGTTGGAAACTGACAGCCTCACGGAGATAAAGATCCGGGCATCGCTAGTCTGTATATTTGAAGAAAGTAGCTAGAGTGTTGTTTGAGTCTTTGTAGAGACAGTGATATCTTCCCTGGATCTCATAATAAATGGGGCATCTGAAAACAAAGTGGTTCTCAGTCTCCACCTTCTGGAGGGAGCAAAGACGACATATCCGGTCCTAACAGAGAATGTGATGGTTTGTTTCAACCCATAGTTGGTGGGAACAAACTCTCATCTAGCCAAGGGGAAACCTCAAGTTGTGAGAGCAATGGTGCTAGAGATAATGAGGGTGACAAATAATATCGTCCACCACCTGTAAGAAATGATCGGTCATAAAAAGCAAGTTTAGGATTGAGTGACTCACAATGGGAGATCCAGGTGGTCTAGATATATTGATTGTACATGTTCTCTCTAGGAGCCCTAGTGACGACGTCCTGTGTGGGAAGGAGCCCAAGAGGGGTGTTTAGGGATTACATGAAAGGGGGTAGCCTGTTAATAGAGATGCCTATAGAAAGGAGCAACCTTGTCTCAGAGTACCAACCGTGTCGACGTCTTATGGGGACTAGTGAAGCAATCCTCACTGAATAGCAAAGTGTTGAGTAGGGATATCTCTTACGACTAGAAGCTAAGTCCCCCAGGGATGTGAGTCTGTGGATGTAAAAAGTAATCCTGAAGATAGTCTTAAGGCATAGCGGGTGGGTGAAAAATTCAGCCTAGATGATGCACTAAAGAACTATCTGTTTGCAATAGATCATACATTTCAACATGAGAGTCTAGATCCTCTCAATATGGGCCCATTCAATGACCCCCAGGCTAGGTCTCCAAATCTCTAAACCATACAAAACTGTAGGTTTGATGATAGAATCAAACAAGTGTAACTTGGAAGGGATGTCTTGGAAGTGGATCTGGAAACTCTGACATTCCAAAACAGAGAGGCATACCCTTGCAAATGCGTGGTTGAGTGGCAAACTTCATGTTAAAGCATGGACCATAAAACTGGACCCCCAAATAAGTATAGGCTGATGTGATCTCAAGAAATTGCCCTCTGTAGAAAAACTGGAATCTGGAGAGAGATTGCTTGGAGATATTGAAGATCTTGACCTTAGTTTTACTAAGGTTGACCACAAGCTGTTGGAGTTCGCAGAAGCCAGCGCGGGCATCAAGTTGTCGCTTTAAGCCCCTTGCAGAGTGTGAGAGGAGGACAACTTCATTGGCAAAAAAGAGGATGGCTATAAGCACCTCATGCAGAATAAAACCATCATCCATATGAGTATGTTGCTGAAGAACCCCTTTAACTCATCAATGTATGTGCTGAAAAGGGTCGGTGAGAGAGGACATCCTTGTTTGACTCCAACGGTTTACACAGTCAGACAAACCGTGAGAGGTACGAAGCTGCCCAATGATTGTCTCATAAAGCCTCCAAGCTGCAGTAATCATAGAATTTGGGACGCTGAAATCTCTCAGCTTTTGAAAAAACAGGTGTCTCAGAACTGAGTCAAAGGCTTTCTTGAAGTCAACAAAACAACAAACTTTAGAAGACCTATGACGAGCTTCTTCAATGATAGCTCAAAGTGTAAAGATGTGGTCAATAGTTTGGTAGTCCCTTCTAAAGCCCGCTTGCCCCTGAGCTCTGATATTATTCCTTTCCAAGTATTCTGACATGTGCATGTTTGACACTGTGGCATAAAGTTTGGCAAATGTATGCCCAATCATAATAGTCTTGTAGTTGTCACGGATGGAGGGATCCCCTGACTTATGAATAGGGTGGATGATGTGTTGGGACCAAGACTAAGGGGAGGCTGAAGACACCACTTGATTAAAAAGTGTGGCAAGGGGAAGGGCAAGGGAATCTACACCATATTTGATGAACTCAGCTTTGGGACCTTCACAATCCATTGCTTTGCTAGTGCGTAATTTCAAAATAGCTCTCTCAACAGAGGGAGAGAAAACAAAGGAGGATGGTGGAGTGGGGGCAATGGCAACAAGATGGGCTAGAACATCATAGAGGGAACTGGCATAGGAGACCCATGCTTTGGTTGTGATTTCGGAAATGGTGGTTTTTCTTAGGATAAGAGTACAACAAAAAGTCTTAGTAGAGTGGTGGAGATCACAAAAAGTCTTAGTAGAGTGGTGGAGATCAGCAAGGGGTGGAGGCCATCTAGACGCAATAAACTTCCATTTCTTACATTGTAGAAGACAACAGTATTCCATACGAAGGGTGGACACTGGATATGGAGGTAGGGTCGTGGGTTAGCAAAATTGAAGTCTCTATTGAAGGGATTTACACTCATTATCATACCACCAATTCATGGGGCAAGTTTCGTGATGGGTAGGGAATCTGGAGTAATGAAAAGTGTGGGGATAGGAATTAACGACAACATCCCAGAGGGTTTGACGTAAAAAATCTACATGGAATTAGTGGTGGGAAGAGGGAGAGAGTAAAACGCATACATAAGAAGGTAGAGATGGGAAACATAATCAATGGTGTAATCATCATCAAAATGGATTGTGGTGTGTTGAGTGCTAGGGGGTGTGGGGGTGGGTGAAAGTGGGGAGAAGGGTTAGAACCATTATGGAGAATGAATGTCAAGGTGACAGTCAACAGGGGGGAGCTGAGCTGAGATAAGGAAGCCACAAATACGAGAGATGATGGATTTGCTAGTGAGAATATAGTCCACGATGCTCGCACCACCATCGTGGGGGAAACAAGTGAATTTACTAGAGCCAGAAAAGTGAGGAAGCTCATTGAGGATGTGGAGGTTCTGAGATTCACCCAATCGGAGGTGTCTCCCATAAGCTGTAACTATAGCATTCCTGTCAGCAAAATCTTTCTCCAAACTGAACTCTTCTAGATCTAGCTCATGAAGGCATAACTCATCTTGAGCGAGGTCATGAATATGCATCTGGGGGTTCCCTATACGGGCATTAAAATTGCCTAAAAGAAGGATATCACTAATAGTGGAATATCAAGAGATCTCTGGATAGTGATCAAGGTATGGGTCCCCATCAACATGAATGGCGAATGAAGATGTGGAGGGGGGCGAGGGTAGCAAACAACTATGAAGATGTCCTAAAACGGAGGTGGATTTATTTGAATCTGAAGCCATATGTATTTGGAGTGGACATCAAAAGCCACAAGCGAAACTCTAGACCTTACCTGTCCTGAATGAGGCAAACTAAACCACCTGAACCACAGACATCACCTGATTTGCATATCTCACGACGAAAGGCCGAAACCCACAAGTACCTTGTGACTAGAGGGAGGGCTTGCTAGACGTTGTCGTGGGTCTCAATGAAGAAGATGAGATCTCGGGAAGCAATAACATTTTGGAAGGTACTTGGAGAAGACCATAAAGCGTCGTTGCAGTTCCGAGAAGCAATGGAGATGCCATAACCACCCATTGATACCCGAGATTGTCATCTTGCTGACAGTCCATGGCGTGACCACTCAGGTGGGGGAGAATCATGAATGACAACCCTACAATTTTTGATAACATCCCACTTGTTCTCCTTCCTGGCAGCTACCACCTGAATACGAGCTTTTCGAAGCTTTTTCATCTGGATTCGTGTGAGATCAATATCTATGTAAATTTTCTGTGGGAGGAAAAATGACTTTTTTGCTTTAAGAGCTTGCAAATGCTCTTTTGAAGTTTGGAATTGGATAACAAGGGCACTGTTCGAAAATGTCCAAGCTTTGTTAAGGGAGATATCTTTCAAGTCCAAATATTTATGCAAGAATATGTGCCCTGCTTGTAAGGGATTAGCTGGTTTAAGGAGGCCATGAACATGGAGGTCGAGTGCCTTGGTTTGACATGCCTTTTCTTTTTCAAATTTTGCTTGGATAGCGATTTCCACAACCAGAGGTGCTTTCTTCCCCTTAATCACTTGAACCCATGAATTTTGTTTAACTTGTTTTTGGATAGATTGTTGTTGGATATGGTTTCTTTTTTAAGGTGTTCATGCTGAATGATTATTTTAGATTGTTTGTTTTGAATTTTTGAAACCACTTCATTAAGTTGTAGGCATGGAGAATCTACGGGGGTGGCTTGAGTTTGTTCAATTCTAGTGATTTTAGCTTGCAAATCAGCAATAATACTGTCTTTCTCCTACAACTATGTCTATAACAACGACAAAAGATCTCAGAGTTCCGAACCTAGGGCTTCAATTCTAGATATCCGGCTGCAAATGCTAGCATACTTAAATTTTGGGGTCAACACCTTGTAAAGTGAGGGAATTTTATGCCATTGGTTGTGGACATCAATTTTGAGTGTTCAAGGAAGGGATAATACATCATAAAGTGAGAGGCAAAGAATCGAGTGAAAAGCTAGAGAAATAAGATCTGTTCTATTTCATAGACACCACCCAACTGATTTTGATATCAGCCAAATCTCTGTTTTAGAAATTGAAATAAAACTCAAAGGTGAGGTGACATTAGTTACCAAGAAGTTGCATTGACAACATTGCTTTTACCACTCCCATTCTGATACTCTGGCAGTTGATTAAGGAAAGCAATAACAATAGCATAAATTTGAATGGTGTGAACTTTGAAGTGTAGATTTGAGAGGTAAGTGCATCTAGGGTTTAAATTTTAACCCCCCGCCTGCCCTTGCCCCCCCTTATTTTCTTCCTACTTGGATTAAAGTTGCTAAAAGCTATGGTTTTAATTTTTTTTACATTTGTTGTATAAGGTTTCAACTTCAAAAATGACATTTGGTCCCTGTAGGCCTAGGAAGTCTAATAATGACCCAACATGGAAACTTTGCTACGATGACCTAGAGAACAATTCTATCATATGCAATTATTGCGGGTTTAAGATGAGTGCAGGTGTCAATCGCCTCAAATGCCACATAGCATGGATTCTAGGTAATGATGTGCGGATATGCGACAAAGCGCCACTTGAAGTTCAAAGAGAGATCATTTTTGTCTTAATTGTATATGAGTAAAAAAAAGAAAAAAAAAAGGACTATTGAAGCACTTGTTGCTGTGATGAATAGGGGGACAAGAGCTGATTCTGATGAGGTTGTTGCCCAAATGGTAGTTCGGGGACAAGGCTCACTTAGTGGAGATAGTTTAGGTTCACCTTCATAAGTTTTTTTGTTCTTCGAAATACCCTTGTGGCACAACCATGACTTGAAAGTACGACTTGGAATAGAGAATTGCATAATGAAGCAAGGGTGGCTATGAAGAACTTTTGGTACTACAACATTTCATTCAATGTGACGAAAATCCCGTACTGGAAAGAATTTGGTAACTGCTTTGATTATTGTTGGGAAGGAGTTCAAAGCCCTTCTCATGACTTGAAAGGCCCAATGTTGGAGGACGACGTTAAAAATACATAAATTATCGTAAATGGGCAAAAAAGAATGGCATGAAAAATGTTGCAACATTTTGTCTAACAGGGGAATGGATGGAAGGAATTGCACTTTGATTAACTTTGTAGTGGCTTCAAGTGGGCAGTTGGTGTTTTTTAAGTCAATCAACAGCTCCGACAAAGTGAAAAATGCAAACATTTTGTGTGATATGTTGGATGAGGTGGTCATGGAGGTGGGTGTGCAGAATGTCGCCCAAGTTGTGACTGACAATGCAACAATGTATATAGTAGCGGGGAGACTTCTTGATAAGATACACCCTTCACTTTTTTGGAGTCCACACTTAGTTCATTGCATTGATCTCCACTTGAGGACATATAAAATATGACATGGGTGAAAAATGTGGTTGAAGATGTGAGAAATATCACAAAATACATCTACAATCATCCTTGGGTGCTAAGCTTGGTGAGAGAGCACACCAATGGAAAGGAACTTGTGCAACAGGGAGCCACACGATTCGCCATGAATTTCATCACATTGCAAAGTATTGTAGCCTCGCTTACATATCTTAAACAAACGTTTGCGAGCACATGGTGGTTGGAGTCTCCTTATAATAGGAACGCTGAAGGGGAAAGGGCTGTGAAGACATTTTTGATAATATGTTTGTAAAGACCACAAATGAGGCCATCAAGGTAACTTTAGACTTAACTATTTTTTATTATTTTTTTTAATAATTTTGTTGGCTCAAATTTCTCCTAATTTTAATTTTAAAATTATATGTTATTTCCTTTAGGTGTGAGAGCCTTTGGTTAGAGTCTACGGTTGTATGGAGAAAAAATCCAATGGGGTATTTGTATGAGGCCATGGACTGGGCCAAAGAGGCCATAGCAAATTATAATGAGTAAAATAAAAAAAGAGCTAGTTGGCACCTAATTGATCGTATATGAAACAAGCAACTTTACCAACATATACATGCAGTGGGCTACTACTTGAACTCCAAGTTTATCCACGCGGATTCTAGAATGTCCCTTTTAGGGCCAAATTAGAACCAAAGGGGTTTCCCAACAAACCCTAACAATACATACAAATTTTTGAATTTCTTTTCAAACCCTAAGCACATGAAAATTGCCGAATTCTAAAAATGCCAATTGAAGACATGAAAACAATATTTAATTCTTCAAATAATTACCAAAATTAGGAAATATTACAGCCAATTATTATCCATTGAAATCTGATTTTTAGCATGCAAATATAGGTCTGAAAATTTAATAATAAATACCAGCTGTATGTTCTATTGAAAATATATCAAAATATGCAAAGAGCTGCCCAAAAAACAATAGTGATGGACTTCCAAGTGAGTCGTCACACTAGAAAAGGCTTCCCAAGTAGGTTGTTGGTCCAAAACACCTGCGAATTGGTTTGCCACCCTCCAAAAAGGGTCTTCAAACAACTTCGCCCCTCTCACAAGTGTTGCAAACTTCTGCGCTTCAATTAATGAAGTCCCAGAGATAAAAAATTGGTTAAATCTATCATTTGCAACCTCTGAAATGAAGTTGCCCAAATGAGGTTAAGGGTTTCAGTCCTTAACTTTAGGTTTCCAGTGAAGGTTGTCGTCTTCAATGGAGATAAGCAAAGCGTTTCGTGTTCAAACTCAAAATTCAATTCAAAAACATAACATGAACCTTCAAAATGAACCTCCTTCCCTTTATATCTTTTCTCTCCAATATACTTTCTAAATTAAGCACCGACTTATATCAAATTAGAGGAGTCCCATTCTTTATTACAAATCAAAATAGAAAAGAGTTGCCAACATTTTCACTTTTGACAACTAAGGCATATTAATACTTTTATTTAAAGTATTTAAAAATACTTTTTATTTTAATAATAATATTGTTTTATTTTTAAAAAAGGGGACACTACACTCCGCCCTTCCCAAATTTGCTTGCTCTCAAGCAAATGCAAACCCATTTTCTATTATTTCTAAAATACTTGGATCCCCCTTCAATCTTGGAAACTTGCAACCCCAAACACTTGCTTCATGAATATAGCCTTGAGCTTCAATGGGTCCCATATTGTTACTGTGGGCTGAAAACAAACTCAGTTGCCCCCATTCCTGCTTGTCACATGTCATGAACATTGTACTTTCCTTGGACTTATGCAAACTATGCACTCTTTGACTCATAGGAGTCTCTTTATCAACATTCATATGGGCTATTCCTAAACTTGCACATAGAACAAACATGTTAATGAAATCAAGAACTCCCCAGACCACTCTTTCAACCACTTGACCACGCCGCATAGACATGTTTGTCAACTCTCCTTCCATGCTTGCATCTTTTTCATAGTTTCCATTCGTGTGATGGACTTTCAAAGGTCCATTCTTGCTATCCCAAACATAGTTGTAGTTGTACTGTTGTATTATCTCGCTCATAATCAACATTGTGGTGGCTAGAAAGTCTTCCATAACAGCTGCAGACAATCCCTCATGATGGTAGGTAGAACATCCTTCCACCTTGTGACTGAAAATACTCTTGTGATTGTTATAAAAATTGTCAAGGGGCTGGTTTTGTTGCACATAGCAGTAAAAATAATAGGACAACAACTGTCATATTTTAATTTTTTCACAAAATTTAGAAATGATAGTGATATAAGGGTTGGAATCAACCATATAGTGACTGAAAATGTCTTCTTGTATCTCCAAAGGTCACCCGGATTCCAAACTTTCCTGTACAAGCAATTTAGAACCTGTATGAAAGGACCTATGTGCCCTTTGCCACTCAAATTGTTCATCACTCTATCATCATTTTTACCATGTTGTCCATGATAACAATAAATTTGAAATGGGCCAGTATGAAACAACAAACCTGAAATATGACTTTTCTTTTCATACCTTGAGTTGGAATCCATTTGTTTACTTCTTTTTTCGGATTTAGAAGTAGGAGCTTTTGAGGGACTTACCTTGGCACAACCATCCTTGTGTTTATCAAGAACCATATATGCTTCTACAGAAAATTCTCCACTTTCCACTTGCATGGTGGTTTCCTTTATGGGTTGCTCATTAACTTCTTTCAGATCTGAATTCTCGTGCTCTTTGATTTCCTCAGAATTCTCATGAGGGTTTGACTTTCCATCAATTTCCTTCAAAATTACTTGCAACTTAGATTGTTCTTCATTCTCCCTTCTTACAATTTGGAAATTCTTTTCCTCTTTCTTTCTCCAGGCATGCTGAAGATCTTTTGGATTGTTCCTTGGTTACGCCCAGCCCTAAAACCAAACTTGCCTTTTTTCAATGCCACAAAATCTGCAAGGCTCATTTCTTCTCTTATTGGCGGTGGAAAAGTCATATATTGCTCATAATTTGCAGCCACATTATTTTGTATAAAAGGCTGCTCCTCCCTTTTTGGAATGACTTTCTACGAAGGAAGTTGGGTTGATTAGGCCTTCGTGTAGATCCAATCGTCACCCTACGTGGAGGGGGAGGGTTGTTGTATGTACTTGAAGAGCTGGGTTCACCATTGTGTGGCTTGAGTCCATTCATATTCTTCATGGTTTGGATGAATTCAGCCATCATTTCTGTCAACCGCTCTTGATTTTGGGTGAATCTTTCAAAGCTAACTCTATCCCAGTCATCCATGTCACTCTACCTTGGCTGTTCCAATTTTCCTTTTTGTAATACCTCACTTCCCCATCATTGTTTGGCATGAAGCCAACTCAAAACCGTATAGCTAGCCAAAATTATGGTTTTGATACCACTGTAATGTCCCTTTAAGGCAAAATTAGAACCAAAGGGGTTTCCCAACAAACCCTAACAACACATAAATTACTGAATTTCTTTTCAAACCCTAAGCACATGAAAATTGCAAAATTCTGAAAGTGCCAATTTAGGGCATGAAAACAATATTTAATTCTTAAAATATTTACCAAAATTAGGAAATATTACAGTCAATCATTATCCATTCAAATCTGATTTTAGCATGCAAATATAGGCCTGAAAATTTAATAATAAATACCAATTGTATGTTCTATTGAAAATATATCAAAATATGCAAATAGCTACTGAAAAAGCAGCAATGATGGACTCTCAAGTGAGTTTCCACACTAGAAAAGGCTTCCCAAGTAGGTCGCTGGTCAAAAACACCTGCAAATTGATTTGCCACCTTCCAAAAAGGCTCTTCAAACAGCTTCGCCCCTCTCACAATTGTTGCAAACTGCTATGCTCCAATAAATGAAGCCCTATAGATCACCAATCTGTCAAATCTGTCATCTGCAACCTCTGAAATGAAGTTGCCTAAATGAGGTTAAGGGTTTCCGTCCTTAGCTTCAGGTTTTCAGTGAAAGTTGTCTTCTTCAATGGAGATAAGCCAAGCGTTTCGTGCTCAAACTCAAAATTCAATTCAAAAACATAACATGAGCCTTTAAAATGAATCTCCGGCCTCTTTTTATATCTGTTGCCTCCAATATACTTTCTAAATTAAGGACCGACTTATATCAAATTAGAGGAGTCCCCTTTTTTATTACAAATCAAAATAGAAAGGAATTGCCAACATATTCACTTTTGGCAACTAAGGCATATTGTTAATTTTATTTAAAGTATTTAAAAATACTTTTTTATTTTTAGAAAAAGGGACATTATAGATTATTTAGGGCCGATAAGGAGGTCATGGATGGCCTAAGCACATGCATAGATAGGATGATCCCTGTCGAAGCCACTAGAGACATAATTGTCGATGAGCTGTAAATTTACAAGATTGCAGAGGGGAGGCTCATTTCTTCAACTCTATGCATTTGAAGGAGAATAACCCATAAACTGAGTAAAAAAATCAAATTGAGTCCTTTGATTGTCGTGTCATTATTTCTTTATAAATGTACACCTAGTTGACTTACAAAGTTATAAATGTCCTATTTGTAGATTTGTGGTGGGAAGATTATGGTAAAAAACACCAAATTTATAGAAGTTAGCCATCTACATTTTGTCCCAACCATGTAGCGCTTCTGGGTGTGAATGAAATTGGAGCATGTTTGAGGCCATTCACATAAAGAAGCACAATAGGATGACATCACAATGCCTCAATGACCTTATCTTTGTGCGGTACAATTTTTGTCTTTGTGTGAGACAAGTGGAAGGGCAAGATAGTCACGGGGCAATTGACTTGGATGATATTCATTCATACGCAAACCGAATTGTTGAGTCTTATGATGCCAAGCAGGAGCCCATGTTTATTGAGGAAAAGGTCACAAATTTGGAGAGGGAAACAAAAAAAGCAATAGCAGCAAAGGAAGCAGAGGCATCGAGAGGGGTTGGTGAGGATCTGGATGATATGTTTGCGAATGATGTTCCAAAGGAGGAATTTTTACCTTCCACTTTTAGGGCACAACAAAGGAGTTGGAGATGATTTTATGGTGCCCCATGCATTGATGACTAGTCTATGAGCATTGTACTCTTTTTTTGGTTTAAAATTGAGCATTGTACTTTTATTTGGTCAAAAACTAATTAAAAACATTCTTATTACTTTGAGTTATGTGTTCTTTACGTTCATTTCATTTCATTTTTTTATGTGTTTCAATTTATTTTGTGAATTTATATATTTTTTAAAGTATTGATAAAGTTGCCGAGTCTCGAGTTTGTGTCAAAATTTTGGGCTGCCGAGTAATTGCCAAGTATGAGTTTTAAAACTATGGTAATGGAAAACAAAGGGTCAAATCCACATATAGATAAATGGCTTCAAAAAATGGTGAATAAAAAATATGTAATTGGGCGCAAGTCATGTTGTTTGGAATGTGTCAATAATTTGCATTGTGAAGTACCTGTGACCAAATTTATGTGGCTACAGTACCCAAATATATATTGGATTCCTTGTTGTTCATTGCATTAAGCTCTTTCTTAAAGATATTAATAACACTGTATGGATTGAGCAGAGGGTAAATGAAGGAAATTAGTTGTCAAATTACATTGTTCATGCAATATCTTTGGCAATCTACATGAATTATGCACCCCCTTGTAGCTTCTCTAATGTGCAGATACCGGATTTGCTTCCACCATTATATTGCAGTGTCTTAAAAGTATTTTAGTCACTTAGAGAGAAGCTACTTTCGCTGACAAAGGTGCAAGGGGTTCTGTTTGGATGATGGCAAACTGTTTGAGGGCCTTAAGTTTGGATGATGCATTAAAGATGTTTTGGAGGCAGGTTGAGGATGTAATGACCACGATTGGTCCCATTCTTGATGCCCTTTGCATGTATGACAAGGAAAAACCATGCTCATGGGATGTATACGGGAGCCTAATCAGATGAGGAGAAGGTTCATTTAATAATGTTCAATGGTATTCCAGGATTGATAATGTGACCAGTAATGTAGTGTGGAATCGTAGTTTTCGTAGATGGAAGGTACTTCATTTCTCTCTTCATTCCATGGAATTCAAGTAATTTTGTAAGAAACCAAAGGAATAAGAAGGGTAATGGAAAATCAGACCCTTTTTTCAACAAGTGTTATTGATTGTGAGGATCATACACAATTACTGATTGAATTATAGGAATATTTGAGATCAGGGAGTCACTTTTCAAACCGAGACTATTTATTTGGTAGCAAGCGTCTTAATCCTATAGACGTTTAGAAGTAGCATGGATCTGGTACACCTTTTCTTCATCGTGTGGCTATTGATCTGATTTCGTAGATTAATTACTATCAATACTGGACTTCTACATTGAAGTTCAAAATTTTAAGTACATTTCTTTCTTCAAATTTGTGTTATTAAATATCTTATAAACTATATCTATGAAGGCAACAATGCGTGGCCTTTAGAGGTGTTGCAAGTGAATGCAAAAGACATTTTAAAGGGCAACCTCAGCTTTCAGAATTGGTTAGAAGTAGTGGCTCTAGATCGTTCATTCTCAATGAGCCTACTGATAGTGTGGTTGAGGCTCAGTTGAATAACTATCAACTATACAACTAGGTTAGAGTACAAAGATATGAAATGGAAACCAAAATTCACATTGATAAAACCTCTCTTTATTGAATCTAAAGAAATTTACATAGAGACATACAGCTGAAAGGAAAAACACACCAAAATCTAACTACTTTTTGAAAAGCTGTTACATCACTCTAATTTGGCCCGCTTGGCATACTTAGTCTATAAAAAATCTTCACCTACTATTAGTCTTCGATCTTGTTAGTCCCTTCTTCGATTTGTATTTAATCTTTGTAAACTTGGTGTTATCACTCTGGAGTGCACCCTGCTTGAAGATGTGCAAAGCACACCCTCACTCCAGTGGATACAATTGGATCTTCTCAGAGTGTGGGTGACTCTATGATGAGAAGAACCTCCAGAGAGGGCTGGTTCCCTTAAGATCTATCAATTATATCTGAATTATTGTGATTTTTTGGGTTGAAAAGAGGAAGGAAAACTTAAAAGAAATTCTAATTAAAAGGGGGTGATACACCCGAATTTTTCAAATCCTCTGAAGTTACTGAAATCAATGCACACATATAATCAAATTAAATTTATATTTCTGTCCTTAAAGCAAAAATGTTTCAGATGAAGGGTTGAAAACCTCTTCAAATAACCTCCAAAAGGGTGAGATAAAGAAAGATAGGTGAGGAAGGGACCTGCAAAAGGAGATAAATCTCACTTATACGCTGATGCACAATCAAAGACACACTATTCTTCTTTCCAAAACTCAGATTCAGAACATAAATTCCTTTATTGATCACTGGTCCAACTTACAATTTCTTTCTTACAACTTCAGGGATCCTTCTAAATGGCTTGATTAAGCTAATAAATAAGCTTTCCAAAATCTAAAATAGCCTTAAGTGGAGTTCTAAAATGGGAAAGGGTTAGTCTTGGTTAATTACTCAAAACTTAACACCTTTTACAATTTTTAGAATATTCAATAAAATCTTTTCCCTTTACAAAATTTGCATGCCTCTCCAATCCTTGGTGTAGAAGTATGGCAGTGGGGCCAAGTTTGAAAGGTTAATATTTAAAATAAACAATACACTCTCCAAAAATTTCCAAACATGCATGAATCCAAGGTTGGCATAGAAGTATGGGTGGTGGGACCATTGAAAGTCAAACTTCTCCTTTGCATGGAATACTACACCAAATCTCTAAATAAAGTATTTCATTGGATTTGTTTGAAAGCTGAGTTGGAAGAAGAGATTATTCCCCTTTGCATGGAAAACAAGGAAGATGTGTAACAAGCTTGTCTAGTCAACTCCAACTCAAGATCAGTCAACCTCCAATGGTCTCCACTTGCATGCAAAGCTATGCCACATCTTGGATGGAGAACTCCACTTGAACTGTCTGAAACGTTGAAAGCTTTGGATTGCATGAAAACAAAGGAGAAGCATGATTTCATCAAACAGTGAACTGAAGCTTTGATCAAACCACTATAAATAGCCCTTGCTTGCACGGACAAGGATCTTGATGAGTGAGAGATGCATTCAGATTGAATTCCTTGTTAACTCCCAGCCTTTTGTTCTCGGTTTCTTTGTTTCTGTGCATGCATTTCTTTGGTATATTCTATGGCTTGCCTTGTGCTTCTGTTCTTTCCCTTCGGGTCTTTTCCCGCAGGAATTGTTCATTTCCTTATTTATTCCTTCGGCTTTTCCTTGGTTGTTTTCCCGCGGACATTGTCTACAAGAATTATCTCTCAACTTACCCTTCAGACTTTGCTTTTGTCTTCGAGATTTGCCAATTGTTTGCTTCGAGCAAAAAGTCCAAAGGAAATGTTTCGTTCGGGCTTTTGTCTTAAGGACTTTCTGAAAGAAAGAGCCCTTGGGGCCTTCAAAAGTGACCCTTCGGAAGCATAAACCAACCCTTCGGAAGTTTTGGACAGTGACTTTCCCGAAGGGCACATACTCTTCGGGATTCTTGAAAAAGTCCTTTGAAATCTTGAAGTGAACCTTCCCAAAGGGCAGATACCCATTGGATTCCTGCTAAGTGACTTTTTTGAAGATACCCTTTGGCAACTTGAAGATACCCTTTGGCAACTTGAAGATGCCCTTCGACAACTATGAAATGGTACACTTGCTCTTGAGTCCTTCGAGATTCTGTGAATGTACTTTCCCAAAGTGCACATACCCTTCGGGTTTTCTGTGAACGAACTTTCCTTTTGACAAAGAAGCCCCTCGGAATTTTGAACTGGCCTTCCTTTTGTAAAAGTTGGAAAGTCCTTCGAACTTCTTGAATTTGCCCCTTCGGACTTTTGTTTTGAGTTTTCCTGAAGGGTACATACCCTTTGGGATTTTGTAATGAACCTTTCGAAGGGCACATACCCTCGGGTTTCTTGAATTGCACCTTTTTCCTTCGCCGAACTATCCTTTGGAAAAAGCAAATGAATTGCTAATTCTTTCGGACTTCTTGCAAAGGCCTTTTCGGATTTCTTTTCCCTCAGACAAAAGTCCGAGGAAATTGTTCCCATTCTTACCTGAAAAAATTATGAGAAAGACAACACTTGGGAAAGAAAACATTTGGTGCAAAGTAAGAAAAAATAAACCTATACTCCTACTTCTGATCCCTTGCTTTCATTTGTAAGTGAACCTACAGGCCTGTAAGTCTAATCTTAAGGATGGTTGTAGCTATATAGACCAGTAGGTCTCTTTTACTGGCCTCTTAATATATATTCCTTAATGCCTGATGCATTAGTTGCCTTGTCACCATGGCCTTCAAACCCTAGATTGAGGCAATCTTCCTAAGTGTCTTGGAATATTTGATTGGTGATCAAACTCGACTGTAGGTACCTTATGTCGGTTGTAGGTGGCCCTTAAATGGATGACCTAATCAAAGAAGTGCTTGTGAGCATTAATCACAATCCATCATGAATTGGATATCATGTATTTCTATGAAGTGTCTTTAGCCACCAATCAATCCTTCACTTTAACATAGTTCTCTCATTCAATGAATGTATATAGGAGACTGTTGTAGGGTACATCTTCTGTAGGCGTAATCGCTGTAGCTTGATTAATTCTTCATTGGTTCTTATCAAGGCCTCACATGTTTTATAACCTAATCCTTCTGAATGACCATCACCCATGGCACAAAAAACCTTCTTGAAAACAACTAGGAACCCTTAAAATAACAAAAAAAAAATTCTTGACTGGGACATCTTATGGCAACTGTAGGTTAATGTTTTCGTACAGGATTGTAGCTTTTCTATGACCTCAAAGAAGGCTTAAAGGCAGATTTGATCATCATTCCTCTTCATGGTTGCTTGATCAGTCCATTGGCAAACATGAACCATATGAGAGAACTCACTGCCACCTTAACCTTCATCTCCATGCTTGTCTTTCACCCCATAAATGGGTTGTTCATGTATTCTCTCATGATCATAAGTACTTGTCAATAAATCTTGATAAAGACCTTTCTTATTTCAACATATCATCCTTGTGAACACACTTGATTGTGTAACATTTTTGTAGGTCCTCATCATGACTGCATTTGATACTTTGACTACCTACATATTCCTTTGTTCATACTTCTAGACTATAATTCACTAGTTTGACCAACTGTATAGGGAAATTGACCGTCCTGAAGAAAGTTTTGAATAGTAGGGGTAGTAATTTGGCCTTGACAAGCCAAATCACTAACCCCTGGTCTTCAATTTTTGGGTCTTCTTTGTTGAATTTGAGATGGTAGGAGGCATGACCACACTTTCTTCCGTCAAATTCAATTTGGTATCTGTCTCGCTTCGATTTTTATATAGTTGGAAAAGGTGACAGCCCTTCCCCATTGTGCCATTTTGGCCATTGATTGTCCATGATAGCTTCTCCAGTCTAGGATGCTCTTGCATCACCTGCAAATGCTGACATGGATGAATATTAGGATATCGATAGGTTTGTGGGCCATAAACTTTTGTTTTATGATTAATGATATTAAGGATTGCCCAATTCTTGTTATGATTCCTGAATTTGCTTTCTTAAAATTGAACTACTTGTCTCATTTTTTGTGTGGCGATACTTAGATTTTCATATTTCTTATAGATTTGTTTAAAAAATTAAAAACCTTTCTTATCCCTATAACACTTGGACCTTTGCTTCTCAGTTGGATCCTGTTTCCCATTTCATTGCCCGATACCCATTTTTAGTTTCTTAAAACACTCACACATTCAACTGATTTTTGTAGTAAGTGGAATCTTGAAATTCTCCATTCATTTTTAGTTACACAGAGGCCTTTGACTTTGGGTCATGATTTGCTTTTGAAATG
The DNA here is from genome assembly GCA_037957365.1 of Torreya grandis. Lineage (NCBI taxonomy): Eukaryota > Viridiplantae > Streptophyta > Pinopsida > Cupressales > Taxaceae > Torreya > Torreya grandis. The sequence continues at coordinate 2,733,459 of JARHVA010000473.1, forward strand.
CTTAAAATCGTTTTCACAAAAGGGAAACTAGACAATGTCACATCAAAGGAAAATAACGATGTTTATGTTTTTTTGGCATAATAAAAGTTAGCAGAGTGATAAATAATTACGAAAGTGACTAACAAGTGCACCATATGATATGAACAAATATGTGAAGCCTCTTGCAAGCAACAAAAAAAAAATTGTAAATTAAAAGAAGAGCTGCCATTGGGATATGTAATGAAGTCTATTCAATTTTCTTGGCTATGTTATACCAACAAAAGCATGCAGAGTTGTACATATATCTACTTCATGCTACTACAATATGCATGCCATGCAAGGATTCACTGGATGTTGATGCAGTTGGTATGTTGAGGCCAGCTCACTCCTTCAATTCATTGGCATCTCTATTGATCAACTCCCCCCTTATAGATACTCCTTGGATGCACCTCCATGTCTTCTTCTCTCAAAGGAAATTATCAATAGAATTGTCAAAGAGGACATATTTAGTAATCATTGTTACAAGTTATGCAATTGTAGACAAACATGATTATGTAAAATTATGTGTCAGCATATGCATGGTACTTGATTATTTTTTGGTTAGTACAGTTGTGGTCTAACTGACCCACCTCTTGGTCAACCAACCTATATGTAGAATGATAAAGGTCAGGGAAGCAAGCTCATGTAATGTCATATTCTCCTTGTACCATAGCTAGTTGGTGTACACTACTTATATGAATAAAGTTGCAGTTTTCTCAAATGTATGTGTGCAATCTTTGTTATGTTCTTTCTGCTGTAATTAATTGGCTGTTGTGTTCTTTATTGGTATAAAATTTCAGGTGCTGTTGTTGGGGAGATAACTAGGGCACCTGCATAACTCATTACAATGATTACAAAAAATTAAATACACCATACCTACTATCTTGCTTAGAGATGTTTGGCCCTCTTTGTTTGAGAGGTTGTCACTTTTAGGTGTAGACCTTATAGGGGACCCCTAGAACTATTATGCCAACTACCTCCTTTTAGCATATTGTCACAGTGGTTGCAGGGACTAAGCACCCCTTGGATGCTAAGGGAGATAGAGCGGTGAGATAATGCTCACCTTGCATACCACCACTAGTATGCCCCAACTTTCTTACTCTTTCTAGGTGTCGTAGATCTATTTTTTTGGGTGCTAGGGGCCCTTTAATCGCCTTGGCCCACAACCATGGTCGTGGGAATAGGTGCACTTTATTAGTTTCTCCTTTGCCACTGGGCATTCCTTAGGAGAGGTTCTAGAGGGCGTACCTTGCTTCTTGCTAGGGTTGTCCAGTCAGGCCTCATTAGCCTTGGCTATTCTATAATGGAAATTATCATATATCGAATTGGTGATTTGCAATGCAATGATGCCGTTGGTTTTTTTGGCCCAAGCCTTGATGTAGACATGTGAGCATGTTGTTTTTCATTCTTGGTTACACATTTTGATCTTTCTCTGCTCCTTGCTTTATTGCTTCATTGGGGGGTCCTTGCCTCACTTGTTAATGGTACTTATATGTTGTGGTTTAGAAGTTTTAACCAGTTTTCGGTTTATGCTCTCTTTCTTTGTTTTTGCCTTGTGTTTTTTGTGTTTAATTGCTCTCATAGCCTAGGGTCTTCTTACTATAGTTCTTCTCTATTGTAAGTGGTTATGCTTTCTGAGCCCCATTGACTTATTTTGGTCATTTGTGGACATTAATATAATTTCTTTCTTTCCTTCTTCTATTTATATAAATATCGATTTGAATGACAATAGGTTGCAAAGATTTAAGTTTTCTATCTTTTGTTGTCACATTTATTTCATATAGTTTAAATAATTTGTGAAAACTAATGAAATTTATGCAATATAAAAATTGTATAGAAGTTGATTTCTTTTGTACATTTAAAATCTTATCGATTGACTAGTTCTGAATTTGATTTGGTATTTTGATCTGCAGAATGTGATCCAAGTAGATGAAGATGTCATAATTGAGGATTTGGATATATTTGACAAGTACTTGGTGTTATTTCTTCATAAAAGAGGTCATCCAATAATTTGTTCTTTGGATATGCCTCTACAATTAGACTTGAAGGTATTGTGTTGTCTTTTAACAGCATATAATGACTTTTAATGTAAATTGCTAGAGAATTGATTATAAGTAATTTTTACAATCAGGTCCTTCTTTCAGTCAGTTGGTTGAATAAAGTGTCAAATGTGTTAGTGAATTGATTAAACTATGGTTGGAGTTTTTTTAAATTTGAATTTAAAAATTCATTTATATGGTTAAAAGGGTTAAACTTGGGCCCTCGGCACAGAGATTTACACAGTACATAGACGGTTTTCTGAAGTTGACTTATGCAAAATCAGACTGGAAGAGATGACACAAAATACTGCCTGAAACCGTTTCTAAGCAGTCCATGGTTTCTTTGACCTAAAAGGGTATATAAAAGACATCTTTTTAGATAGAAGCAGGGTGCAGCAGGAAGCTGTAGCAGTTATATCTATATTAATTGTTATTGAAAGAAACATCTGCATAAACATACTTACAGAGCAGAAATATGGGTTGACCTTGAAGATGAAGAGTAATTGCCATTAGCCAATGTAAGCAGGATAGAAGCAGAGTGCAGCTGGAAGCTGTAGCAGTTATATCTATATTAATTGTTATTGAAAGAAACATCTGCATAAACATACTTACAGAGCAGAAATATGGGCTGACCTTGAACAATGAAGAGTAATTGCCATTAGCCAATGTAAGCAGGATAGAAGCAGAGTGCAGCTAGAAGCTGTAGTAGTTATATCTATATTAATTGTTATTGAAAGAAACATCTGCATAAACATACTTACAGAGCAGAAATATGGGCTGACCTTGAAGATGAAGAGTAATTGCCATTAGCCAATGTTTTCTTTTGGGGACCAAAAAGGGTATATAAAAGACATCTCTGTAAGCAGGATAGAAGCAGAGTGCAGCTGGAAGCTTTAGCAGTTATATCTATATTAATTGTTATTGAAAGAAACATCTGCATAAACATACTTACAGAGCAGAGATATGGGCTGACCTTGAAGACGAAGAGTAATTGCCATTAGCCAATGTTTTCTTTTGGGGATTGATCATGCTGTGAGGGTGAGTTTGGGGAAGTTTTAGAGGGTGCCGAAGGTACCAAAAGTAAGATCTTGGCATGGAGAAGGCGAATCCAATGCCAAATTTGAGATTCAATCATTCTCCTCTGCACGCAGGCCGTTTTTAAGAAAACAGAGTATACTTTGCATTGTGAAGGCTACATAGTTTGGTGAGGCATCTAAAGAGTCCGAGGACACATTTGACATGAGTTTTTTGTTTTATTGAAGAATCCGCCTTAAAAAATGAAACAACAATTTGTTTTGTAGTGAATTTTAATTTTTCAATTTGAGGCTAAGTATTTGACAAAATGCCAAATTCTTGTTTCCTTGCTGTCTATTCTTGTGTGAGGGCTTAAAAGAATTTATTTTAGATTGTTTGGAATCTGGATGTTAGTATGATTGGAGAACATTGAGGGATCATCTTTGAACTTAGTAAATGTATTTTACTTCATTGTAAGCTCATTTATGTGCTTTGAGGGAGTAAAAACCTCCTTAATTTGTATGTTTTGACATCATCTACATTGAATATGGTTTCTGGCTGCAAGGATAAGGCTGTCATTAACTTTATCTTTGAGTGCATCAAAACTTCACTTGGAAAATTGGTAAAGGAAATCAGATTAGATTTTGGGAAGATAGTTGGGAAGGTCACCCTCCAATACACTCAAATAGCCTCATTGGATTAAAAACTCTCTTAAGCAAAAAGGATTCATCTTTCTCAAGGACTATGCCATCCAGAATTCCAACTCATACTTAATATGGGATAAAATATAATAAAGGAAGTGGGTCAGGATAATCTAGCCCAATTTAATCAACTCTTTTCTTCTCTTGGAAAATAGAATTATCTTCAAATCTAATTCTCAATCCATTATGCTTTGGCCTCATAACCAATCTGGAGAATGTAATGTATTAATTGCGTATGAATTTATATCAGGCACGGGAATAGGTTCAGGAACAAAAATGGAGTGCAATTTGGTCAATAAACACATGGCCCAAAATTAAAAGCTTCTTATGGTTGCTTTTTCATAGAGCTTTGCTAACTAACCACATATAATATGGAAAAAAAGGGATGGATAAGTCCCAGTAGGTGTCCTAATTGTGGTCAACATTTGGAATACACATAACATCTCTTCCATTACCCATGGCTATTTCCATTTGGGACAATGTGTCTGAAATGTTAGGTTTCTTTGAAATAAAAAGAGTGACATTTTCCAATCCAGTTCTTAGATGGAATGGAAAACATCTAGAAATGGAAATGCTTATATATCTAACCCAACTTGCTCCTAGTTTTATTTTGTGGAATTTATGGAAGGAGAGAAACTGGAGAGTCTTTGAGAACAAATCTCACAGTCTAGAGCATATATTGAAGAACATTAAAGCCCAAATCATGTCTACTGTTCTCATTCTCCTCAAAGATAAGATGACTATTTTCCTTTCTGCAAGTATGCTTGATTGTCAAATTGCTAAGGTCTCGAATGTTCCTTATCACTATTATGGACGTTATCTGATAATTCCTGAAGTTGATATGGGAATTGCCCCTTGAAAGATGTTTCAAACTGAATTTTGATGGAGCTTCCAAGTTGAATTTGGGATCAGCTGCCATAGGACTTATTTGAGATCACAAGGGTCAGTTCATCTTAGGCCCCGAAACAAACAATTATGCTGAGCTCATTTATTTACACGCAAGTTAACAATAACCCTGTAACATGGGGATTTTGAAACTCATAATTGAAGGGGACTCCAAAATTATCATAGATTTCATTCATAAGCAATGATTATCTAAGGGAAATCTAACATTACAAGGCCATTGGTAATGCAAGCATATTGCTAGCCAAATAATTCAAAACATCAATCTAAAGTCGAACTTCAACATCGAGTTTGGCAACAAAATAAAGAAGCTGATGCTATACCTAATCATACTTTCTCAGATTTTGATAATTAAGATAATTGCTTGGTCCCAGATGCTTCTACATTGCCTCAACAAATAAAATTGTTGGTGGCTTTTGAGCAAGCTACCCACCACACATGTAATTAATGTGTTTCTTTACTAATAGGTTGTCTCGTTTAAAGTCCTTTAATGCCATAATTAATATAGGGGTCACTGCTCCCCACCTTAGATTTCAAAGACCAATGTGCCTATGTCAGAGCTTTTTCAACATTATAAATAAAACCCTCTCCCACATTTTCATTCATTCCATTATGTCTAGATCCACACTTTTCACCCATTTTGTTCCCACTTTTTTTAGATTTCATTTATTTACGTGTTTTCTTTCCAAAATCTTTTTCCCTATTGGACATTTGGTTTCCACGTAATGGCTAGTACTCCCACTAATTTTCATCCTAGCCCCCTTTCACATCCTAAACGTAATCCATGTTGTTCCCTTTTGTCTATTACGTACACTATCACTTTTTACGACTCCATCTTCTCTTCTTTTATTTAAATGAATGAATGAATGAAAGATTTTAATAATGCCCATGAGACCAAGCAGTCCATGGGACCAAGTGCTATAACAAAGTTGTTTTATGCTAACACATCCCCACTTGACAAAAGTTATCAGTCTTTCGAAATTTCCAATTCCTATTGAATGTTGGATATTCTAATGTAGATCTTGATAGAAAACTTTTTTTTTGTTTAGCCTTGCCTCCTCAAAGAAGTTGGTTCGGTTGTCTACCCGTAGGTTGTTATCGTACTTGATACGGATGTTACTATAGGCTCACACTCCATGATGTAGTGTCATTATGTCTCCACCATGCGCCACAAAATAGTCATGTTCTTTTTTCTCACTCTTCCTTATTTGTTGTCCACATGCCAGTCTCACACCTATGATGATGTGAGCTAAGTCTTTAATGAATCCATCAACATTTTCGCCTTCCACTTGATTTCTCCTCCTATGTAGGCTTTTTCGTCATGGTTCCATGTGGGATTAAACTCTTTGATATAGTATGCTTTCTTCCACCCTAGTTGCTTTGCCCACATGGCTAACATGAATTTTTCTCTCTCATACTTTTTTATTTTCTCATTAGTGTTTGGGCACTCTTGCATGTTAATGCCCTATTTACTCATCCACTTGTTTTGTTTTATCCACGTGTTCTTCCTTATGCTTAGCTCTTCTTCTATCACCATTTTGGGCCATCGATGGGTGTCCATACTTTGTGTCTTTTTTAAATAAATTAACACTTGAGTCATTGCCGATGCCTCCAACGGGAAAGTACGTGTTTCAACTCATAGAATATGAAATTGATGTTTTGATTTTGAGGCTACTTGTGTTTAAATGTTTTTGAATTATCTCTATCTATTATCATTTTAGGTTTGACACATTGTTGCCCCAAATTTCACATCCATATAGGACCATTGGTGTGACAAGCAGGCCAAACAAGGTTCTCTTGGTTTTTCAGTTCCATAATTCTGCATTCTTGCATATATTTTGGAGTGAGTATAAAGCCTTCCAATCCCTTTGTATTTTTTTTGCCTTGCAAGTATTCCGACTAAGCTTGTTGTGAAAGTCAAGCCCGTGGTACTTGTATTCTTCCACTACTTTTAATGGATTTCCTTCGAAAAAGAAGTCAATTTGTTTCTTTTTTCTCCGTAGTGAAAATATCATGACTCTAGTTTTGCTTGTATTCACTTGCATTCTAACCTCCTGGCAGAAGAGATCTAGATCCCTCAAGTGTTCTCTCAAACTATGTGTTGTTTTTTGCAATTAGAATAAGATTATCTAGATATAATAGTAACTTTACTATATAGCTAGCTAGGTGAACGCCCCCTCTGCCAACTTCTATTTAACCACTTCTCCAACTTATCAAGGTATAGCCCAAACAAAATAGGGGATAACAAACATCATTGTTTGACACCAATGTCGCTTCTAGAGCATTTTGACATTCCTTCACTTGTTCTGATTTTGGCCTAAACTTGCTCATAAAGTCTATGAATTGTTGCTTTATACTCATCTAGAAATGCGAGCTTCTCCATCTTGCTCCAAAGTTTGCCCTCTAGGTATTGTATCAAAAACTTTTTTGAATCAACAAAGCAAGAAATAGCTTCTTATCCTCGGGTATCCCATGTTATTTGAATCAAGTGCCCAGGAGTGATGCAGTGGTCAATAACGTAATGCTTTGGCCTAAAACCTATCTGTCCTTTTACTCTTTTCCCTCTTTTTCTATCCAACTATTAATTTTGCGCTCTACCATGCTACCAAATGGCTTTCCCAAGAGGGGATTGACCATGATAGTGCAATAGTAAGATGGATTATTGATATCCTCACTTTTATAGAGAGAGATAACGACACTAGTCACCTAGTTTGTTAGGAAGTCTACCTGGATGATACCATTGAATATACTTTTGGTATGAGGACTTCTAAATCCCATTTTAGATATTTTGCTTGCAACCCATCTACGTCTTGTGCTTTAACCCCTACTAGTCTATTTATGACTTGAGTAATATCCTCTACAAAGAAGAGTTTAGTTGTGTTGATTGGGGGGGGATGTCTTTATCCTGAACTTGTTCATAGAGCAAATTTGCATATTCTAACCATTGGGTATTTGTGATATTGTTCTATGTTTTCCTTTTATTTTGATGTAGTTCTCTCTGAAAGACTTTGGGCTTGTGTGTAATGTCCCCTTTTTGTGATATTTTTTGAATTCTGAAATTTACTGCAAACCCTAGAAGAAAATTAGTTTTCTGATTTTTCCAACAACAAACCTTAGCTGAAATCAATCCTTCAAAATTAGCATAAAAATAGGATAAACCCAATGCACGAATTGGGGATTTCAACAAGCAAGTTTTACCCTCCCAAAATATAAATTTCCCTTCAAATCCTAAGTGTCCCAATCTGAGATATTTATTTTTATGGCTGATCTGTCATGCATAAACACTTCACGGAATCTTCATAAAAGTGCACAAATGACTAAATAATTATGCAAAATTTAATATAAATTTTTGAATATATTTGAGTTACAAATGTCTGCGAAAACTTTCACAAAAATCATAACTAATTCATAAATAATAATAGAAAATTATTGAATAATATTTAGGCTTGGAATAGCCTATCAAATCCTCATAAACAACTCTCAAACAATTTGCCCTAGCTGTTAGAATTGAGCATTTTCAGCCCTAGATCTAAATGCAGCCCTAAAAATAGGGGTTTTCACACCTGAAAATCAAACTTGGGTCTCCAAACCCTAGTCGTCACCCTCCTACAACAATTTGCCAACTTTCCAAGCTATTTGCCCCACTTGGAAACCTTTATTTTTTGTTTTTTTTTAAATTTTGATGATCAATGGTAGCTCCAAGATGAAGTTGCCCCACAGAGGAATGAGGGTTTGCATTCTCAATCTCTTTGCTTGAAGGTTTTCGTCTTCAAGTCAAAAGCTCAAGCTCTTTTGTGCTCAACTTGTAAATTCAAATTATGATCCAAGATGCCCTTCAACAAGAACTGTCAAATGATTTTATACTTCTTCCCAAGTGAAGCGCCCAATTTGGAGGGAAATACCTTTGTTGATCTTTTTTCAAATTATAAAAAGAATACCTCTTATAAGTCACTTAAGTGGATTAGTACTCATGACCTTTAAAAAAGCCCTAACTTGAGTGAAATTATAAAAATAAAATGCTTTTACAAGTATTCTTCATAAAACAAAATGTTTCCTTTCTTTTTCTCTATTTCCCTTAGCCCTTGGGAAAGTAGGCAAGGCTAAAGGTCTTCAATAGTGTCATGTCTAAAAAGTGGACATGACAATCCCCCCGCCCAAAATTGCTTGTCCTTAAGCAATAGATACAACCAATGGGTTGTCCTAACCATGATCTTTAAGCCATCTTTGATCCTTGACCCTTCCCATGGAAATAAGACCTCATGATGAAGCTCTTTGCTGTTGTATGTGGAGGTCCTTGGCTGTTTATATACTTTGAAAATAAAATAAATGCAGTCTCCCATCTTTCTTTCTCTTTCCATGCAGGTCCTGTAACTCAAATGTGGCAAAAAGATGCAAAAAGGGAACATCTCAGAAATGATAACACGTTGATGGCTGGAAAAGTGTATGCCAACAAAGAAATATTTAAAGTTTTGGGCCTTGATTGCCCATATATCAGCACCTACGTTAGTCAAACATGTTAGTCAAAACATTGCTTCTCTTCAATGCTTGCAAATTTGATAGTGCCCTTCATGTGTGAAAGTGTTGGAGACATGTAGGTGGCTGCCCTTGAAAACATAGAGGGGGTGTTCATCCTGCTCAAACCTAAGAGTGACCTTAAGGCTAAAAAATATTTTCTCTAGAGGATCTGGAAATCCTCTTATCTTGCTTGAAACCCACCCTTCGCCAAAAGACCATCGACACATGTCCACATGCTTCAAAAGAAGGGCAGAACCAGCCACTTTCCCTTTGATATGTTGGCTGTATATGCACATTACAGCCTTACAAGCTTCTTAAAAAATCAACTTGTTTACTTGCAACTTGCTCCATGATGAATCCACCACATTTACCATCCCAAGAGGGATAAAAAAGAAGCTATGTACCCTTTTAGAAGAGCTAGAACTGTCATAATAAATATAACAAAATGTATTATAGCTGCCCCTTATGAAAAAGTTTATTTGAATCTTAGTCATTGAGTACAAATCACCTTGGCAAACATCCATCAATTCCGTAGAGCCTCCCATGTGCCATGACAAAATTTTCCCAATTTGCAACAAGAGAGTAACATTGAACCATATTGAAAGCATACCTTGAACGGATGTATTATGGTGATGCAAGCAATCTTGCATTGATATCCTTATGTGTGCCTTATGTTTTTTCTTTTGCTCCACCTTGACAACACCATTAATCATGTAGGGAATACATTTTGTGCATAACAAAGACCCAAACTTACAATTTAGAGAGCGCTGTGCCATACTTGCGCCATCCAACCTCTTGTTATGAAAGAAGTGCCCCAATTCACATGCATTTCCAGAACTTGTTATGGGCTGTAGCATTCCAAAAAAAATGAAATTTGTGTCCTTAGTAGGAAGTGAATTTGGCCTCAAAAACTCATAATTTTATGAGTGTGAACAATGTGGATTATTCACATAATTTTCTGATTTTTTTGAGCAACAACAATTCTGATTTCTCTCATGAACTTCTGATTTTTTTGAGCAACAAAATTCTGATTTTTCTGAATCTACCCAAGGTCTCTTCACATTGCAAAATTCAAACTTACCTTCTTTGCCAACTGAAAATTTCCCTCTCCATGGGCTTGCCTAGCATTTTCATTTCTAGAATTTATTAAGCCCAAAAAACAAGGAAATAAATGTTCTTTTGCATACCTTGTTGGCTGTTCCAGATTAGTAGGGACATTTTTTTTGCTGCCCCTATCTTATTCTTCTTGGGAAAGACTCTTTCCCATGGCCTTTGATGTCACTTCCAATGGCATCTTATCATTTAAACCATGCAAAACCACTTTTTTGTAATTTAAGCTCCAAGTGAGTGCAACCATTGGATGCTTAGAACAAGGTTGGTTTATTCAATGCCAACCACATAAAAGTCATCTTCTATGGAGTGTGTTTCCAACATGATGCTAAGCTTGGGAACCTTGGTGGTGCAAAGGATGGTGAAGCCATCTACCACAGTCACACAAAAACCCTTGAATTCAATGGGTTGAAGCCCACATACAACAATCAAGCTTTTATCAATGGAATTGTGGGTGGTCCCACAATCAATGAGAATTGTAACATCCTTATCTTTCAATTTTCCCTTCACATGAAAGGGGTAGTATTTATGAGTCCTCGATAATGAAGCAAAGGTACTTATGTCCTGCCCCCCCCAAGGATCTCCAAATGCTCTTCCGTATAGGTGGCTACCCCTTCCTCTTGTTCCTCTTCTTCTTCATCTGAATGCACCTCAATGTAGTGCACTTGTCCCTTTCCACTGCAATGATGACCCGGTGTCCAAGGGTTTCTACAATCAAAACAAAGTTTTTTTCTTCTTAGCTCATTTCTTGTTTCATTGCTCCATATTGGCAGCTCTCTTTGCTGCCCCAAACCCTGCTGGTTTGGCTTACCAAACTACCTCAAACCTTGCTGGTTTGGCCTATCAAGTTGACCCAAAGGAGCTGGATTTTGTGGCCCAAAAGAGCTGCCCCTTGGCTGCCCTCATTTATTGTCTCTTGGTTGTCCAAATGGTCTAAAAGAGTTAGTTTTTTGTGAAACTTAGGGCAAAATTTTATCGTGGGGTGCTGAAGACTCAAGATCAAGGGCCTTTTGAATGGCTTCTTGAAGAGAAGGTGGGTCAAAAGCTTTGACCAAACCTCGAATGAAATTAGCCAAACCTTCCATGAATAGAACTACCATTCTCCTTTTCAAAACATCCATTACCATGACCGAAAGCCTCTGAAATTTTGTCACATACTCCTCCATTGTGCCCTTTTGTCTCAATTGAACCAACTCTTTAAAGTGTAATTTTGGATCAGCCCTATGAAACCTCTCAATGATCTTTTTACTAAATCCCTCATAGGATTGAATAAGTTGATGCCCTTGGGTGATCAACCCATGATACAACAATTCATGGGCAGTCCCTTCTAAATGCAAAGTGGCAAACTGAATAGCCTCCTTTTCCATCATAGGTCTAAGTAAAAAGTAGGTGTCTACCTTTTGAATCCAAGTCCTAATTGAGCTCTTGGGAGAACCATCAACATTGGAATGATTTTAAGTCCTAACTGAGCTCTTGGGAGAACTATCAAAATTGGAAAGTGAAAGCTTTCCCAAGGCATGATGAAATACTCCTTGGCTGCCCTTGTGCCTTTGGCCAGCCCTATTGCCACCAAGTTGTCCATGTTTTTATGATGTGAATGCGGAAAAATCCATTTGATCCCTAAAAAGAGCAGGATAAGTTATGCACTCATCATAGGCCTTAAATAATCTTTCTCTCAAGGTGGGTTGCTCTTCCCTTTTCGGAATGGCAACTTCTTGCAGAAAAGTAGGCTGGTTAGGCCTGTGTGACTCCTCCATTCCCTTTAATGGGCTGATCCATGAGGTTGACTTCTAAAAGCACTACCATCCCTCCATTGGATGGTTTTTCACCCCTCATTTCCTTCATGGTGTGGACAAATTCCACTATCATAGTTGTCATTTGTTCTTGAGCCTTTTTGTACCTGTCAAACCTTTGCTCATCTCTATTTTTAGCCTCATCACTTTGCTGATCCAAGTGAGACATTGGTTCTGCTTGCTGATTTTCTTCAAGTTTTTTCTTGCTTCTAAGGTAATACCTTAGTTATTTGTCATCCTCGTGTATGAATCACTTAGGAAACCCATGGCTAGTCAAGATATGGCGTTGATACCACTATAATGTCCTCTTTTTGGGATATCTTTTGAATTTTGAAATTTACTGCAAACCCTAGAAGAAAATTAGTTTTCTGATTTTCTCAACAGCAAACCCTTGCTGAAATAAATCTTTCAAAATTAGTATAAAAATAGGATAAACCCAACGTACCAATTGGGAGTTTCAACAAACGAGTTTTGCCCTCTTAAAATATAAATTTCCTTTCAAACCGTAAGCATTCCAATTTGAAATATTTATTTATTTTTATGGCTGATCTATCATGCATCAAACACTTTACAAAATCTTCACAAAATTGTACAAATATGACTAAATAATTATGCAGAAATTATTATGAATTTCTGAATATATTTGAGGTCCAAATGCCCTCCAAAACCCTCACAAAAATCAAAATTAATTTAGAAATAATAGTAGAAAATTACTGAATAATATTTAGGTTTGGAATAGCCTATCAAATCCTCATAAAGAACTCCAAAACAATTCGCTCTAGCTGGAATTGAGCATTTCCGCCCTAGATCCAAACACAACCCTAAAAATAGGGGTCTTCAAACCTGAAAATCCAACTTGGGTCTCCAAACTCTAGTCGTCACCTTCTTAGAACAATTTGTCAACCTTCCAAGCTATTTTCCCCACTTGGAAACCCTTTTTTTTTGTTTTTTTTTGAATTTTGATGATCAATGGTAGCTCCAAATGAAGTTGTCCCATGGAAGAATGAGGGTTTGCATCCTCAATCTCTATGCTTGAATGTATTCATCTTCAAGTCAAAAGATCAAACTCTTTCGTGGCCAAAATTTGTAAATTCAAATTATGATCCAAGATGCCCTTCAATAAGAACCCTCAAATGCTTTTATACTCCTCCCCAAGTGAAGCGCCCAATTGGGAGGGAAATACTTTTGTTGATCTTTTTTCAAATTATAAAAAGAATACCTCTTATAATTCACTTAAGTGGATTAGTACTCATGATCCTTAAAAAGGCCCCAACTTAAATGAGATTATAACAATAAAGTGCTTTTACAAGTATTCTTCATAAAACCAAATGTTTCCCTTATTTTTCTCTTTTTCCCTTGGCCTTTGGGAAACTAGGCAAGGCTAAATGTTTTCAATAGTGTCATGTCTAAAAGGGGGACATGACATTATGTTTTTGAAAAGAAATTAGTTCTTCCCTTGTGTTTATATAGCTTCATTTTTTAGAACGTATAAGTCTTTTATAAGCCTTATTATTTTCTTTGTCCATCCCAAATTTTTCTCAAAGTTCTCTTTGCTCCTTTGCACTCTTTATCATACCACGGATTTGTCGGGAAACTACTTGTATTTCCTCTCTTAGGCCTAGATCTTTTGGATGCATTTAGAGCTATGTGAATTAAAGGAATCAACATATTGATGTTTACTGGACAACTTGCCATACAAGATGTTCTATTCTCTGCTTCCTGAAAGTGTTGTTCAAGGGCTGCTTTGAATACTTTTAAATTCTCACGAGTCATGAGGATTTTACCTTGAAGAGGTATCTTATTTTGTTTGTAGTGGACTTGTTCTCCTTGTTGATTGTTCGTATGCATGTCAAATATTATATATATTGGATTATGATATGATTTTAGCTCTATGGGGTTCCATCAATCTCAAGATAGAGCTCTGTGAGCAAATAACATAGTCCACCACACTTTGACCATTGTAAGTTTTACAAGTGATGTGCTCTGAATTCAACCATCTTTTCATGCTATTGCATATAACCATGTTATATAGACTACATAGTCCCAATAATTTTGCTCCATAGTGTGTAACACCCCCATTTCGGTCTTGTAATGTCCTTTCCCAAAGCTGGTCTTCTTCTTCTAACCATAATGGATTGCTTTTCACTCCACTCGTTTCTCAAATTAAGGGCTTCTTCTTCTCAATTTAAGGGCTTCTTCTTCTAGCCATAATAGATTGATTTTCACTCCACTCTCGTTTCTTAAATTAAGGGCTTGGTGGTTTGTTGTTTGTGCATTGAAGTTCCCTATTATCAAGACTTCCCCCAAGGTGCTGAATACTGAAATGTCACTTTTTAGTGATGCGTAAGGGCCTTTACAATTTAAATTACTTTTCTTATATGTTTTTGAGCCTCTTGAAGCAATTTAGAAAGCAAGAAGCCTAATTGTTAACTCATTTTCTGTTATTTTCAGCCATATGTATTGTTTTTTTAGGCCCCCTTTTTCTGCTTTTATGATTTTGCACCCCATTTCTCTAATTAGCACCGTATCTTCTCCATGCCCCTTGCCAATTTTAGTCCTTTTATTCCAAACTAATATTTTCTTAAATCCTCCAAAATTTGGGACTCTACAACCTTCGTGCTCATAAGTTTTACTAAAAATGATAATGTCTTTTCTCTTTGCTATGGGCCCCAATCTAGGACCCCTTCAAGGGTAACCTCTACAATTTCAGCTTACCATGTTCAAGTGCCCCTGGTGGGGCCAAAATCCCTATATCTTGTGTGTCATTCATTGGCTGATTTGGGTTTTTCCATTTTGTAACCATGCCCATTTTCCTACAACTCTTGTCGCCGATTTCTCCCATTCTTTCCTTCTCTCTTCTTGTTGTATGAGGGTTCGGTCTTCATCTAGGTAAGATGTGTGTGCCTCTAAGAAACCTTTTATTTCTTATTGTAGTAACTCAAATTTGGTCATGAATACTTGATAATGTCAATTTCGGCTCAATTTTACTTCAATTGACTTGAGCACTTTATATAGACCTATTTCGCCACATCAGTCTATCCTAAGAACCTATACAAACCTATCATTTTCTAAATTACTATCTCAGGCCTACATAAATGTTCTTAATCACAAAAAACCTCTACAAGCATCTGTACGGACATCCCAGATCTTTAAAGTCAAACTTTACCTTTCATGACAAAATCAACTAGTATGGATCAATAGAGGCAATCGGTCTTGACCCTTATGGGTCGATCCTATTTTTCACTTGTAATGACTTTTATTGAATTTAGACCTTCCCGTATAGGTTAGTTTGTAGTTTTATGATAGGTAGTGTGAGGTTTTCCCTTTTTAATTTACTATAAAGGCATATCTAAGTCACAGTTCTATCACTTGGCAATTTCAATATCGAGGCATACTTATACTATTGCATACTGAGCAAAGCTTTCCTATTCTTCCCAAATTTGATTTTATTCATTTGAAACAACTCTTAGCTAAGTCAAGAGCCTATTTTATCCAAGTCAAAGCAAAACATTATCAAGTATTCAAGCTATCTCTAAATGCATACATGTAGCAAAAGGAGCACAATTGCATAAAACATTTTAAGTGGGAGAACTACGTGGGTTTGATTTTCCTCTTTGGAGTATTGGATATGTAGACAATGATCAATTATCATGCGGGTGATTGGGGTCAGCTTATAGCATTACATCCCTTATCTTTTTGTAAGTTTTCAACTATTGCAAGTTTTATTAGGGTTTTAACTATGCAGTCATTTGTAAATCATCCAGGTGCATCGAAAGGCCAAATTCCAGCACACAAACGTGTTTCAAGCAAACATAGACGACTGTAATCTAATTTCTTTATTTTTCAGTAGAGGACATGTTGACCCACAAAGGATAGTAGTGGTCATCGATCCTGACCCTTTATGGTCGATATTGATCTTGAGTAGTTACAGTCACAATTTTTGTTGCACGTGCATAATTTAGTCCGATCTTATCTTTCATTCGTGTCTCAGTCAAACACATTCAATCTACAGGCAGAAAACACTTAGTCTTCTTGTGTTTTTCATAGCTAGTTTCTTTCATTTGTTCGTGCTTTGTCTATTACAATACTTTGCTTTCGTTCTGCTAGTTGCCAATAATTTACAATATTTTGCTATCTTTATTTTTATTTTATCTTAATTAGAGTTAATCACCAAGTTAATTCCAAATTTTGATAAAACATATTAGTGAACCTACACATTTTATTCGAGCATTGCTTCAATATTTGTCTTAGGGTTTAGATAAATTCTTGAGCATCTGACACTAAAAGAACTTTCTTACGACCTTGGAATTAATATTTGACACAGAATTTGCTCTCAACTTTAGATTTAATAGCTGACACTGAAAGCACTCTCTTTTGACCTTAGATTTGATATCTGACATTGAAAACATTTTCTTTTGACCTTGGATTTTAGGCAAATTTATTAATCTCCATACACATTTTTTTTAAAGATCTAAATTTCAGTTTTATGTTATTTGCTTTTAAATTTGCAAAGAACATATGGCTATATTGAATGAACATTTTTTGCTTCAAGCTTTCTTAGTTTTCAATACATGTCTTCCACTAATAAGAAATTTCATTAACACTCGTGTAGTAAAACAAACCTCAAGTATTATTCGATTCTTATTGTTTCAACATTCAATTAAAGCTTTTCCCAGTTAGTACTAGACAACAAAGGGCATGTATGACTCCTTTCATTGTTCCTCTTCCTTGACCTCAAGGTTGTGATAGCCACCATCCTACTCTCATTACTTGCCCACGATTTATATTGGATTACACGGTTTATGTTGTTAATAACCGAAGAGGTAGGCCACCACCTCATGGAGGAAATCAACATGTTCTTCCTCAGTTCCCTCCACCTCCCATGGGGCAAACAAATCAACATAAAGGGTATGATATCATGGATCAACTAAAAATTATCCATGCTGAAATTTCTATTTTGGAGTTACTAAAGAGTTCATCAGTCTATAAGGATATTTTATATGATGCATTGCAAGACAATACTATCTCCAGTGATATGCAACTTGCTGCTTTTGCTTCCATCATGAGCACCTTTAAGAATACTGAAAAGATTATCATTTTTAAGGAAGAAGAATTGCCAACACATGTAATCATACAAAATCTTCCACTCTTTATTCAAGTTACAGTACAAAATAAAGGAATCAAACGAGTATTAATTGATGTTGGTTCTGGAGTAAATATTTGTAGTACTTATTTCTTACAACAATTGAGCATTAACATTGAAAGTATCCAACAAACAAATCAAACTATCAAAGAGTTCTATAACTCTTCACGACAAGTACTTGGAATGATATCTCTAGATATAACATAGGGGCCTAAAACAATGTCTACTTTATTTCATGTTATGTCCAATCATCTACATTATAATTTACCATTGGGGCAACCTTGGATACAAATGATGTCAACAATACCATCTACATTGCGTAGGTGTCTTAAATTCATGCATGAAGGATACTCATGTTTTTCTTGTGGATGATAATCCTTTTAGATATTGTAAAATCAAAGCATCTCAATCAAAGTTAGAAGATCCATCTATCATCCCTTCTCAAGTCATCCCTTGGGACCAAAAGTATACACATGAAATCGGAGAGTCAAGTACTGATAACAAGCAAGCATAATAAGAGAAGTTACGAATGGATCAACAAAAATTACATCAAGCACAAAAGGAACTCGAACAATTGAAAATAGCAGAAGCACAGGTACAAATAGAACTTCAAAATTACAAGAACAAGCAAGATTGCATAAAGAACAATTACAAAAGAAACAATTAGGATGTCAAAAGTTACAAATGAAACTACTTGAAAAGGATGTTACAGAAGGAACAAAAAAGGCCGCACATGGAACAAGACAAGTTGCATAAGGTGCAAGTGGAACAAGAAAGTATACAAAAATAACATCAAGATAATTTGGATCAACAAAGTCTATTCTTGATTTTCCTTTACTGTTCAATTCAGAAGTACAAGATGACAATATTTTAGCTTATTATGGTAGTGATGATGACGAGGCCAATATGGTTAATATGATAGATAATCAAATACACAACCTAAATTTTAACCCTTTACATGAGTATTTATCTCATACTTCATTCACACTCATTGGTCCAAGGGTATACCATGATGATTCAAAATTAGTCGTTAAATATTAGTCAAATTCAAAGGGAAAGCATGTCTTAGGTATGCCTAAAGATGATAATACGAACAACTGTTGCATTAGTAGATCTCATTTGGTGTTTGTGATAAATTCAGTGAATAATGTGGAAATATCCAATACAAAGGTTTCACATCTATTACAAATAATGCGACATTAGGAGACACCCACAATAATTTTGCAATTGATGTTGGATAACAAGTTTATTACATTACCTACTTGTTGATACCGATCAACAACACATCTTTTGCATAAAACATGCAAACCAAATTGTGCTTATCATAGAATTACATGATATGATACATAACATTGTGAAACACTAAAAAATAAAATTAAGGAATATAAGCATGGAGGCATTATTAGATTAATACAAAATCAACAGATATCTCTTCCTACATGGATTCAAAAGACATAATCTACAAATACGACACGTAGAAAGCTTCCTCGGCAAGAATTAACCATTATAGTTTACATGGAAGGAGATTATTACAAACACAAATCCTTTGATACTATTAAATGGGAAACTATTTGTAGTGTTAGAAGATTACAACAAATGGGGCATAATATCAATGAATTACATCACAGTGTGGATTGGAAAGAAGCTTTTGGGCCTTGGCTATATGATATACCCAATAACTTGTGGACCAAAAGTTGTCAATACACAAGTATGGATTATGCCTCATGCACACCAGGTATTGTTGTCAACTTGAAGCTACCCCCTGAATCGAAGACGTGCATGAAAAGGCCAATCCTCTATTTGGTTGAAACAATGGGATCTTCTCATGAGGGTGGGTGCCTCAATGGTGAGAAGAACTTCCAGAGAAGGCTGGTTCCTATAAGATGTATCAATGAGGATCTCTACTTTGTGCTGTGGGCTACCATGGAAAAGGGAGAAGGAAACTTTAAGGGGAAATCCTACCTAATAACGGTGATACGCCAAAAGATTGATCCACTCTACTTGAAACCTTGAACACTGAACAAACAAGGGAAAAGGAAGACCTTCGATTTCAATCGATCACTATGCATAAGTATTTCATGAGAAGGTTCGATCCAATGACCAAAACATGAGGGAAAACGATGGAGAGAGGTCTAATACAAGACACTTTGCAGCCACTTAACATCCACTTACAGCTTCAGCAAAAGACATAAAGAACACTTAACATGACTTGTATAATACGATAAGCTAGCAACTAGGTACGAATCAGAATTTGGGAAGGGAGAGAAATCTATCACATGCAAATTGCTGAATGAATATACACTATGCCAGCATTTGAAATCTGAAAGTACAGTCCTATTGATTGAAGAGGTTACACAACTCCCCAATGGCAGAATTTAGTCTTGCCAAGAGGGATGCTTTTTACAAGGCTGAAAAGCCATCTTATAGAGAATTACAAAAGCCAAAAGATTGGCGTTAAAAAAAAAAAGATGATCAACTTAGATTAACTCAAGGCTAATTTTGCCTTTCAATAAAATATGTTTTCCCTTTGTCTTTGCATGAAGCTCCTTGGTGTTAGAGGAAGTGGACTTGTCTTTGCATGAAGCTCCTTGGCGTTAAGAGGAAGTGGACTTGTCTTTGTTTATTGAAACGCCCACCTCTGTTTGCATGGAAATCCATGCCAATGTCAATTTTATCTTCTTCATGAGCTGCTGGAACGTTTGGAAGTATGAGATGACAATAGTATGCATGAAATCCAACGCCAATGTCAATTTTAGAACTCTGACTTGATTCATTCGAAGTCGAGTTGGAACGTTTGAGAAAGGTTGAGTTGGATGAAGAGAAAGGCTGAGTTGGACGAAGAGATTATTCTCCTTTGCATGGAAAACTCCTAGTAGATGTGGCGTTTAACAATTAGTCAATTCTAAATCTGAAACGGTCAAATCGACGTCCGAATTTGGAATTCCAGTTGAGCTGTTGGAACATTACGAGCTTGAGACAGATGAAAGTGCTTGCATGGAAAACTATCTTGTTGAGTGAGAGATAAATTCAGGTTGAATTTATTTCCTATCTATCTATTTGTTGTTTCTATTTCTGTGCATGCTTTGCTCTTGGGTTTTTATTCCCGCAGACTTGTCTTTGGTCTTGGATTTTTCTTCGGATCTTTTGTTAGTCCCACTTTCCCATGGACAGTTTGTCCTTTGCCTTACGACTTCGCTCTTCGGACAAAAAGTCCGAGACTTTATCCTTCCTGGGCCTTTCTTTTCCTTCAGCGTTATTCCCCTTTGACTTTCTCGGACTTTTTTTCGCGGGCTTTGTGTCCTTTGAATTCCTATGGACTTTTTCATGTGGGCTTTTTGCGCGGCTTAACCCTTTGAATTTTTGTGGGTTCTTTGTTTACAAATCCTCCGAAGTATTCCTTCGGACAAAAAGTCCGAAGGATATCTTCCTTTTTTTCTTTTGCTTTGTTGGCTTCAGACTTTATTCTGTTGCGTTTTTTTTGTCTTTTGAACTCTCTGAATTTTTTCGGACTTTTTGTCCGAAGAAATTCTTTCGGACAAAAAGTCTGAGGGTATTTTCTGTCTTTTTAGGCCACCGACAAAAAGTCCTTTGGAAAAATTGCAAAGGTATTGCCACGAACCAGGTGCCCTCCGCAAGGGCTTGTGTCCTTCCTCTGTGCCCTTCGGGAAAGTTGGAATGGTCTTGTCACCGACCATGTGCCCTTCGCAAGGGCTTGTGTGCTTCCTCTGTGGCTTTTCGAGAAAATTGTAGGGTCCCTGGGCTTTTTGCAAAGCACCCGGGTTTTTTGCAAGTGTCTTTATTCCTTTGACCTTTTGGATTTTTTGACTTCTCTCTCGGATTTCTTTGGACTTTTGTCTGAAGGAATTCATTCGGACAAAAAGTCCGAAGGAATTACTCCTTGGGCTTTTTGTTATTAGCAGACTTTTCTTTGTTTATTCTCCGAAGTATTCCTTAGGACAAAAAGTCCGAAGGAATTCCCTCGGACTTTTTGCCGAAGGATATCTTCCTTTGTAATTTTTTTTGCTGTAGGCTCTTTCCTTGGTTTATACCTGGCTGTAGATGGCTCCTTGGGTCGCTGTAAATATGCATTTAGGCTTGATTGAACTTTGCAAAACCTTTTCCTTTTCATTATTTAGTACCCAAAACTGGTTCACAAGACAAACTGGCACATAAGACCATCTTTCAAATAGTATGGTTGACAATTTTGCCCTGTGGGGCAAATATGTCGAACATTTTTGGCGATTCTATTGGGAAGCATGCCTGCTATGCTAGAGAACTGAGACCATGTACATGCTATGCGAATTCCCAAATGGTGAATTTGATTTCTGATTGAAAATCTCCTCTTGACCGTCGCTAAAGTAACCTCTTCCTTCAAAATAAGAAGGGAAACACATTAAAGCAGAAAATTAAGAAGCAAATGTGCAAACAAGCACTTATTGGACAAAATTGAAGCAAACCACTATGCTTGAACAACACTTGGAGGAAAGCAAAAACAACTATGTACATAGAGTTTTGCTCTTCAATAGCAATGTTTCAGATGTATCCCATTGACTGGGATTGGAAGCTCTTGGCCATCCATCTTAGCAAGTTGGAAGGCGTTGTGGGATTTGTAGCTAGAGATTGTGTATTGGCCACTCCAAAGGGAATCAAACTTTGTGTGCTTTCTTGGTTTGGCTTGATCCTCATCCTATTTGAGGACCAAATCTCCTTCATTGAAGCTTCGTGAGGAAGCTCATTTGTCAAATGTTCTTTTCACCTGTGCCTGATGACTTTCCATGGCTAGCATGGCTTGATTTCTTGTCTCTTCCAACTCCATAAGCTTTGCATACCTAATCTCCAAGGCTCATTCTCTAACAACTCAAGTTGATGCATTAGTTCTAAAGCTGAAAACTCGAGAGAAATAGGTAACCTTGCTTCCTTACCATAGACTAGCTTGTAAGGAGAGGTGGCTATTGACTTCTTGTAGGTGATCCTATCGGCCCATAAAGCTGACTTCAACTTGAGATGCCATGACCTCTGATTGTCTTCAATAGTCCTTTGTATGATTCTTAAGCTCTTGTTTGTAGATTCGGCAAGGCCATTTCCTTGTGGATAATAGTTCGATGAAGTACTGAGATAAACCCCATGTTGGACAACCCATTGGTTGATCCTAGATCCCACAAAAGCCATTGCATTGTCAGAAATAATAGTCGAAGGAACTCCAAACCTACTGATCAAACCTTCATAGAAATCATGAACGCTAGTTTCCTTTGCTTCTTTCAATGCAATTGCTTCCGTCCAACGTGTGAAGTATTATGTAGCTGTTAGAATCCACTTATGGCCTGAACTCGAATGAGGGTTAATGAGACCAATAAAGTCCAATCCCCACTGGACAAAAGGTTGATTTACTGCAATTGGTTGAAGGGGCAGGGCTGCAAGTTTAACTTTTCCTACAAACATAGCACATTGTTTGGACATCCTAACCCATGTATGGCAATTGCCAAATATAGTAGGCCAATAGTACCCACCTCTCATGATTTTAAGTGTTGTAGTTGTTGCGGAAAAGTGTCCTCCACCAAGTCCATCATGGAATTCAAGTAATCTTTGAGTTTAGCTTGACTCCACACACCTTAGTAACATTCCATTGATATCCTTTTTGAACAAAACGTTGTCAATGAGCAAGAATGGAATTGATTGCAATCTGAAATACCTTCTTTTTGAAGAACTTAGGTGAGAGGGGTAACAACCGTCTTGCAAATAGCTTACCAAATCACGAAATCAGTTGAAAGGTGAGGTGTGAACAACAATCTCTTCATCATTTGACACTAAAACAACTTCATTAGTTTCTTGCAAGTCCTGAGCTAGATGCTCACAAAGTCTTTTGCCTCTAACCAGCTTTGTAATTTTAATTTCTACATCATATTCCATTACTTTGGTTATCCAACCAGCCCTCTTCTCATTTATGTCTTTGTTTAGAAGAATTTTTTTGATGCTTGGATGAGCAATCATTAGACATTTTATTATTAGACAAGTGCCTAAATTTCTTCAGAGATCTTATAACTGAAAGGACATGTTTTTCAACAAAAGGGTACTGTCTCATACTCCTGCAAGCTTTGGCTGTAGAAAGCTATTGGCTACTCCAAATCTTCATGATTCTGCTGCATAAGAATGCCTGAAATGGTGTCCACATTAGCATACGTACACAGAATGAAATCTTTTGTAAAAATCTAGATTTAAAAGTGTAGGAGCACTTGCTATGGCTTTCTTAACATCTTCAAACCCTGTTATTCCCTCCTTGGACCAGTTGAAGTTCTGATTTTTCTTTAACATCGCTGTAAGTGGTTTAGCTACAGTACCAAAATTTGAAATGTATCTCGTTATAAAATTGATCTTTCCAAAGAAACTTTGCAAAGCCTTTTTGCTCTTAGGCAAGGAGAGTGCAAGAATGGATTGAATCCTTTCAAAATCTATGTTTAAACCGTGCTTTAAAACATGTCCAAGAAGCTTACCTTCATGAACTGAAAATACACACTTTTTGGGATTTAGAGATATCCCAAATTGCCTACACTTTTTAAAAACTTGCTGGAGGTGAACCATGTGATGTTTTGCATCTTTTGAAAATATTGTTATATCATCCAAATAGACAAGCACAACCCTGTTAAGGTCTTGGAAGGCCATATCCATGGCTCTTTGAAAGGTTGCTCCAACATTGGACAAACCGAATGGCATCTTTCTATATGCAAATGTCCCCCACTTAGTTGTGAAGGCTGTCTTGAATTGGTCCTCTTCTTTGACCAAAATTTGATTGTAACCACTATATCCATCCAACAAGGAAAACCTTTCTGAACCCACAAGCTGTAAAATTTGTTCCATTGATGGCAATGGATAGTGGTCTTTAAACGAAGCCCTATTTAAATCACGAAAATCAACACACAAATGAATTTCACCATTTTTTTTCTGTACTGGAACGAGGTTCGCCACCCAAGTTGAGTGCTTGATTGGAAATATGATAGCCGATTCTATGAGCTTGTGAAGTTCAGCTTTCATCAAAGGCTCAAGCTTTGGATTGGTTGGCCTTTGTCTTTGTCTCACTAGTTTAGTTTTGTCTTCTAACTCAATAGTGTGTTGAGCCAAATTTGGATCAAAACCTTTGAGATCACTATACTGCCATGCGAATATATCATCAAAATTTGTGCATAATTCAATGAAAGCTTTCTTTTGTGGAGGAGTGCATACCTTGCCCAATTTCAAAATCTTACCAGTTGCAATCTCTACATTGGCATAGTGCTCTTCCTTTGTTGACAAGGATGGTTTCTCTTTCCTTAGCTCATCATCTTCACTGAAAATATTTTCAAGAGTGACCAATCCCTTGGATAGCTTATTAGTTTTCAGTTGTACAATTTGATCACCATACTACTATAAGCGTTTCGACTGATTTCTTAAAGAAAACTCAGCATCTTCCTGCAAAAATTTCACAAATTGATTGTCATTTTCAACCACCTGCCAATTTTCTTGGTTATCTAGAACGGAAGGCCTTACAACTATCTTTATATGTGACTGAAAAACGTAACTTTTTACATCAGTTGGGATATCAAATTGTGCCCCAATAGCAGCCAACCTATTAGCATGTTTATTCCTATCTCTTGGTATTGCTTGAATATTAAAAGCCTAAAAATCTTCAAGTAAATCCCATACTCTGTGTCTGTAATATTTAAGCAACATATTTTTGCATATATTCAAACCTCTTACTTGGTGGACTACAAGTTCACTATCTCCAAACACTTGCAAACAATTTGCTTTCATCTTCCTAGCCCATTGCAAACCGTGGACTAGTGCTTCATATTCAGCAACGCTGTTTGAACAGCCAAACTGAAATTTAATAGAGTAGAAATACTTTTGTTTTGTAGGAGAAATTAACATCATTCCAGCCTTCAGTCCCATGCTTATTTCTTGATCCATCAAAGTATAATTGCCACAAGCCTTCATTAAATTTGTCCTCTTTGACCATGGCCGGAATTGGTGCATCGTTCTCATGAAGACAATACACAGCAAGGCCTTCTTCAATCAGCTTGTAGGGATCATCCTCATGCAAGGTGGAAGCCCACTCATCAAGAAACAAATCTGGAACTCCATCCAAAGGTGAGTCTTTTTCTACATCACTAGTTTGTAGTATTTCATTTGAGATGATATAATTTGCATTGACCACACTTGGCGTATAAAGCTCCATGTGAAAACGTGCAATAGGTTTTGAATGAATTGTTACCTTTGTGCCATATTTGGGCCTGAACAACAAGTAGATCCAATCAGCTGAGAAATATCCCCCAATGTTTGAGGTGAAATCTCTTGAAAGACACAACGAAATAAGGAGGCAGGTCCACCACTACGTCTTGCTGAATAGTCACGTTAGGACATGCATGTAATGTCAATTTCAAATCTTTGATAATGTCTACCGTTTTTGCTGGTGAGCCATCCAACTGCAGTACCCCTTTAGTATTTGGCTCATAAACAAGGCCAAGCTTGTCTGCAATCTGGTTGGGCATCACCGTACTGCTAGCTCCACTATCCACCATACAATTATGAACTAAAGTATCACCCATTATCAAAGAAAAAGAAATTTTCTTTGTTTTTACCTCAGTTTTGTCCACCTTTAATATCGTATATCCTTGCTGTACCTGTTGCTTAGTTGGCTGATTTGAATTTGTCAAGACAACACGTTCTTTATCAACTGATTTTGGAGACAATTCAAGAGCTGAAAGTTCTTGG
Organism: Torreya grandis; assembly: GCA_037957365.1. Lineage (NCBI taxonomy): Eukaryota > Viridiplantae > Streptophyta > Pinopsida > Cupressales > Taxaceae > Torreya > Torreya grandis. The sequence continues at coordinate 2,759,437 of JARHVA010000473.1, forward strand.
ATGAGTTTATCCTTTTGGCTTGGAATTGAAAGAGAATCCCACATGCTAATGCTAATGTTAGAGTTCTTTATTTGATCTAATATATTGAACTGAGATGGACTAACCTTTGATTTCACCTTTTGTGGTACTTGTTGCTCATGAATTAGAGGTATTTGCTGCACTTTATTAACTTTTACATTCTGATTTTTTTGGGCTAGGGGGCAGTAAGCTGCTCTTTTGTACCTTGAGCAATAATACTAGGAGCACTTGAAGTATTTGCTACTGCTTGGGCTTCCTCAACAGCTCTTCTTTTAGTTTTTTGTGTTGTCCCCAAAAATGTCACTCATTTTTGGGACAACCTATGAACTATTTTGGTTCAACAGACCAAAATCCTCTCTCCTCTTTTCAAAAATTGTTCTGAGCATTCAAGTTCTTCATTTTTCAAAGCTCTTCCAGAAATCTACGGACTCTGTAGGAGGAAAATCTACGGACTCTGCAGGCCAAGTTCTATGGGCTTCACAGGTTGATTTCTAGACTCTGCAGGAAAGAAACAAGCTCTCAACACTTAGGGGAGTTCAACGGGTTCAACAACCAATTGGTTCAACGCGCTTGGTGCAAAAGATCAAAAAGACTTAGCCAAATAATGAAGAATGAACCGATTGAACCATTGAACTATTGAACCAAAGTTGGTTCAATCGGTAGGTTCAAGGCGCTGCCCCAAAGCCAAAGAGGCAAGTGCCCTTGTAGAGGGCAGGGAACATTGGTTCGAAGGTCAAAGAAAAGACAGAATTCCTTCGGATTTGTTCAAAGGCCCAAAAAGAACAATTCTTTTGGACTTTTTGTCCGATGGAAATGATTAAGTGAAGAAGGCCGAAGGAATTCACTTGGGAAAAAAGCCCAAAGAAATTGAAAGGAACAAACGGCTAAGGAAAAGAAGCTTTCTTTCGGACTTTTTGTCCGAAGGAAAATCCTGACGGAAAAAGCCCGATAGCCAAAAGCTCGCCGAAGAAGCAAGAACCTGCTGGGAAAGTTGAACCTTGAAGTCCGCCCAAAAAAAAAATCCCGAGTGGTAGGTACCCTTGCGGGGGGCACTTGAAGACGCAGAAGAGAGCCTTCCAAAAAACCTAGACAAAGAAGGTTGTCAAAGAACAAGGATGGAACCGTTGAACCTTGAACCAAATGGTTCAACAGGTTCAACTGGTTCGAAGGTTCAATATTTCGGGGCCTTAGAGGGACTTAGATAGGTAAAGGAAGCAATGATTGAACGAGACACAGAATGAACCGATGAACCGATTGAACCTTGAACCGAAAGAGTTCAAAGTTCAATGGTTCATAGGTTCAAAGGTTCAAGGGTGGCCTCAGTCAAGGGAAAAAACAGCAAACAGGTGGTTCAACGGATGGTTCAACCAAGGAGCGGGAAAGCGATTGAACCAGGAAGCGATGGAACAAAAGAGACAGAATGAACCAATGAACTAATGAACTTTCATAGGTTCACAGGTTCAAGGTTCAACATGGTTCAAGCAGCTGGCTACCATTGACGGTCCCGTGGACGTCAAATTTAAAGTAAAGAAATATCTGTGGAAATTCAATTAAAGTGCGGAATTTAAAGGAAGAACCAAGCCACTAACTAAAAAGATAGCCCGATAGCTCAAATCACAGCAGGGAGAGACAAAGCTAGAAAAGACAAAAGCAGAAAGAGGGAAAAGCCCGAAATATTTGCGCAGAAGTAATTTCAGTAGGTGGAATAATCCACTAAGCAGGTATTTTGGCTTGCAAATTAAAGACACGCCCTGTTTTTCCTTCCATGAAGTAAAAACAAAGAGACAGTTGCGCAAACGTCAGAGGGGACAGACCAAACAGTCCAGACCCAGGAAAAAACATATTAGATGAATAGACATGCCATAGTTAAGGCAACGCACTGTTCCAGGCATAGTCCCTCCAGACAGAACTGAAGGCGCATTGAAGGCGTTGAGTGCAGCATGGGCCGTTCTATGGAACAAAGTGCCAAGTCTATCTTGGCTGCTATATATTGTAATCTCTTTTATTGTTTTAAGGAAATCTTCCCGTTACCAGAAGCAAAACTCTGTCCAAATTGAAAGGCGAATACTGAGACTTTGAGCTCAGATTGTAGTTCATATTATTTTATTTGAATGAGAAAGCAAGTGACTTGCACACTTTGTGCTGTTATAGCTTGTGCTATTTTAAAAAATTGTTCTTATGTCTGTTTCCTAGGAGCATTCTTGTTTATTTGATCTAACACGCAGAACTAGCGTAAGTAATCAGGTAGGTGTCCTGAAGCCAGCTACTTTCAGACTTTGTGCTGTCATAGTTGCCTTCAGTGTGTGTTTATTTTTCGTTTTTGTGTAAAGGACCTTGGAATGACTTTGTGCCCCCATTGTTCTTCGTATCTCACTCTTGGCAGTCGAGGTGGAGACTTTGCACTACATCTCAAGCTGCTGGTTACTCTGCACTCTGTTACTTATCCTACCAGAAAGATTCATGTTGTTTGCAAGAACAAACACTTCTGAAAGAAGAGAAGTGCCCTCTGTCGCTTCACCAGGATTTCTACTCTCCAAGAAGGGATCTCGCTTCACCAGGATTTCGCTGAATGTTACTTCTGAAAGAAGAGAAGTACCTTCACCAATCACCCAAGATTTCTCCTCTGTTTGTTAGCATCATCTCTGAAAAAAAAGAGATGGATGGTTCATTCCACCCCTGTGTCTTACTTTCTGCTTATATATATATATAGTATATAGCCTCCGCATATTTAATAGGGAACCTCCCTTTGATGAGAGGAGAGATTTGTCCCCTTTGGATGTGGTAAACCTGCAACATTGGACGACCAATCTCCATATGCTGGAGACAGTTTTTGGCGACTCCGCTGGGGACAGTAATTTTGTGCAGTTTGGAACCTCAAGTTTCAGATTGAAACATCACCTGTCTTACCCATAATCATTATAACCCTTAACCATTACATATCCTGGAGACTCCGTTCCATGTCTTACCCATTATCATTATAGCCTTACCATCTTCCTCCATCTCCATTATTTTATCTGGTCTGCAAAACTAGAGCTACTGGGAAAGAGTGCGCAGTTTGAAGCCTCAAGCCTCAAGCTGAAGCAAGCCCAGTTCTTTTCCATTTTTGTTCTGCAATCTGGCCACTCCACCCAGATTTGTTATTCATGTTTTTCATAATTAAATCATGGCAGTTCAAGGCCCTTGGGGTAACTCATTTGACCCACTCAACTTGACTCCACCTCTGCATGAACTTTCACGCAGCTCAATAAAGAACTTTCCCAAGTTCTTTGGAGATGGGAGAATTCACCCTGATGAACACATTGCAGCCTTCAGCATAACCTGTGGTGTGATAGGGGTGGAATTTGAAGACGTGGCAGTCAGGGTTTTTGTGGAGACCTTACAAGTTGCTGTTGCAGAGTGGTTCTACCATCTGCAGGCTCGATCAGTAACAGACTGGAATAGCCTAAAGGCCAAGTTCGAAGCAAGGTTCAAGCCTGCAGAAGACACACATGCCTTGCTAGTCCAGCTCACACAGATGAATGAGCCCCATGAACCTATGAGGGACTTCATTGCCAGGTTCAAAAAGTTGAGGCACAGGATTCCCATGGTCGCCCAGCAGACACCTTAGAATCTCAAATGCTTTTTCATTAACTCACAGCTGCCTGAAGTGAGTTTTTTGTTGAGACGGGCTAGACACATAGACTTTGAGGCTGCTCAAGAGTTGGCTACTGAGCTAGAAGATGACCTTATCTTGGCAGGAAAGATAAGGAGAGATCCTAACAGAGGCAAACCCTCTTCATCTTTTGAATACTCACCCATTGCCACCATTGACCCAATGGTACAAAAGCTGGCAAATGAATTGCTAGCCTTGAAAAGGCAAATGGCACAAGGTATGTCTTCTGCTCTTCTATATAAAAATATACCAAGGACATTCCTCAATCAGCCATATCAAGGCAACGCTACCAGAAGTCAAGGGCAACCAAATCGTCTTCCTCCCCTACAGAGGAACCTTGCCCTTAAAGCACCTCCAACCAATTCAACAGTGGGATATCTGGAAACAGAACATGTTTCTTATTTCCAACCTGAGTTTGAGCAAAAAAATGATGCTGGTCTCTTCATGGAGAATCAAGAAGAATCAGCTGGCAACTCCCACATCGATTTCCTGAATTACTAGGATGAACCCAGAAATGAAGGTGAAGTAGATGAGGGATCATATGTAGTATTCACCCGGCCCGAGAATCAGTTAGCCCAACAAGCTGATAAAGAAAGAACAGAGGAATGAACTCAGCGTGCAATTCCAATTGCTAAGCAGGGAACCACTCTACCTTTCCAGTCAAAGGACCTAGTGATTGCCAAGAAGGTTTTTACATTAAACATCTCTGCACCTTCTACTTCAACTTCGCAGATCAGTCCTCTCCCTCCCAAAAACCAAAATGATGAACTCCCATCCTCTCTTCCAAGTCCATCTCAGTCATTTGACATGATTGATCATGTCAAGAAATCCAAAATTCAAATCACTGAATTTGAATACCTGCAAGCCAATCCTGAGCAGTTAAACATTGGTGAAGAGCTAGGTGTGGACATGTCTGAGGCAAAGATTGTGGTCACCCAAATGTCAGTCCCTGCTGCTCAAATTCTGTTCGAGCCTTCAGGCAGGGGTAATTACTCCTTGACCACAAACGATGCTCATGTCTCAGCTGATCAAAGTCTCGTGGCTGGCAATCCAAGATTTGATCCAAATCAGGGATTAGAAGAATTGGTAGGGCGCAGTACAAATCAAGAAGGATCTTCCATTTTCGATGAAGAGAAATCTGATAGAAGATCTACTTCTGATGATGCTTGGATCTTGGAATCCGATGGCAAAAATTCTTACACAGTTGGATGCGGATCTCTGTTGCTCGGATTGAAAATTGCTCGGGATGAAGAAATCAAACTCCTTCGCACCAAAGGAGATGCTGAGCTGATGGTTTGTCAGGGGTTTAATGCTGACAATCAAAGCATGTGCTAGACTGAACCAACAGAACAACAAGCTATGGTGGTGGACCATACTGCTGTATTCCAAAGTCAGCAAAAGGAACTCTTCGCAGAGAGAACAAGGAGTTACGGTTTTCAGAGAGAAGACCACGTCCCACCATGGGGCAAAAAGAGGAAAGAGCCAAGAGAAAAACGCAGAAAATTGGTTCCTTGGTGGAGAGTTCCATTCGCCCGTCACCGTTTATGGGGACAAAATGGTTTCTTACTGGTTTATCAGGGCGGCATCCCCTTTTCTTCGTCCCATGATGAGCAGCGTCTGAAGTACTTCAATTCTTGAAGTACCAGATAAGTTCCCCTATACATATGTATATCTGTATAGTCTTTAGTTCTATTTTGTGTTTTTCGTTTTCGTTTTTTGGAGTTTTTTTTTTGGGTAGCATGACTCCGTAGCCTAATGGCATACTTCAAGGCACTGGAGATTCTAGTTTCTACCCCCCTTAGATATTCCAAGTTTTCAACTGAAGGAAGTTCCCCAACTGGAGCCAGTTGTTGTCCCCAAAAATGTCACTCATTTTTGGGACAACTTATGAACTATTTTGGTTCAACAGACCAAAATCCTCTCTCCCCTTTTCAAAAATTGCTCTGAGCATTCAAGTTCATTTTTCAAAGCTCTTCCAGAAATCTACGGACTCTGCAGGCTTGAATCTATAGACTCTGCAGGAAGAAAATCTACAGACTCTGTAGGCCAAGTTTTACGGGCTTCACAGGTTGATTTCTACGAACTCTGCAGAAAAGAAGCAAGCTCTCAACACTTAGGCGAGTTCAACGGGTTCACCGACCAATTGGTTCAACGCGCTTGGTGCAAAAGATCAAAACAACTTAGCCAAATAACGAAGAATGAACTGATTGAACCATTGAACCATTGAACCAAAGTTGGTTCAATCGGTAGGTTCAAGGGGCTGCCCCAAAGCCAAAGACGCAAGTGCCCTTGCGGAGGGCAGACAACATTGGTTCGAAGGTCAAAGAAAAGACAGAATTCCTTCGAATTTGTTCAAAGGCCCAAAAAGAACAATTCTTTCGGACTTTTTGTCCGATAGAAATGATTAAGTGAAGAAGGCCGAAGGAATTCACTCGGGAAGAAAGCCCGAAGAAATTGAAAGGAACAAACGGCTAAGGAAAAGAAGCTTTCTTTCGGACTTTTTGTCCGAAGGAAAAGCCTTATGAAAAAAGCCTGAGAGCCAAAAGCCTGCCAAAGAAGCAAGAACCCGCCGAGAAAGTAGAAGCCGGAAGTCCGCCAAGAAAAAATCCCGAAGGGTGGTACCCTTGCGGGGGGTACTTGAAGACGTAGAAGAGAGCCTTCCAAAAAACTTAGACAAAGAAGGTTTTCAAAGAAAAAGGATGGAACCGTTGAACCTTGAACCAAATAGTTCGACAGGTTCAACTGGTTCGAAGGTTCAATATTTCAGGGCCTTAGAGGGATTAGAAAGATAAATGAAGCAATGATTGAACGAGACATAGAATGAACTGATGAACCAATTGAACCTTGAACCGAAAGAGTTCAAAGTTCAATGGTTCATAGGTTCAAAGGCGGCCTCAGTCAAGGGAAAAAGCAACAAACAGGTGGTTCAACGGATGGTTCAACCAAGGAGCGGGAAAGTGATTGAACCAGGAAGCGATGGAACAAAAGAGACAGAATGAACCAATGAACCAATGAACTTTCACAGGTTCACAGGTTCAAGGTTCAACATGGTTCAAGCAGCTGGCTACCATTGACGGTCCCGCGGACGTCAAATTTAAAGTAAAGAAATATTCGTGGAAATTCAAATGAAGCGCGGAATTTAAAGGAAGAACCAAGCGATTGACCAAAAAGATAGCCTGATAGATCAAATCGCAGAAGGAAGAGACAAAGCTGGAAAAGACAAAAGCAGAAAGAGGGAAAAGCCCGAAATATTTGCGCAGAAGTAATTTCAGTAGGTGGAATAGTCCACTAAGCAGGTGTTTTTGCTTGCAAATTAAAGACGCGGCCTATTTTTCCTTCCATGAAGTAAAGACAAAGGGACAGCTGCGCAAACGTCAGAGGGGATAAACCAGACAGTCTAGACCCAGGAAAAGACATATTAGATGAATAGACACGTCATAGTTAAGGCAACGCACTGTTCCATGGTCCCTCCAGACAGAACTGAAGGCGCATTGAAGGCGTTGACTGCAGCATGGGCTGTTCTATGGAACAAAGCGCCAAGTCTTTCTTGGCTACTATATATTGTAATCTCTTTTATTGTTTTAAGGAGATCTTCCCGTTACAAAAAGCAAAACTTTGCCCAAATTGAAAGGCGAATACTGAGACTTTGAGCTCAGATTGTAGTTCATATTATTTTATTTGAATGAAAAATCAAGTGACTTGCAGACTTTGTGCTATTATCGCTTGTGCTATTTTAGGAAATTGTTCTTATGTCTGTTTCTTAGGAGCATTCTTGTTTATTTGATCTAACAAGCAGAATTAGCGAAAGTAATCAGGAAGGTGTCCTGAAGCCAGCTACTTTCAGACTTTGTGCTGTCATAGTTGCCTTCTGTGAGTGTTTATTTTTCGTTTCTGTGTAAAGGACCTTGGGACGACTTTGTGCCCCCATTGTTCTTCGTATCTCACTCTTGGGTAGTCAAGGTGGAGACTTTGCGCTACATCTTAGACTGCTGGTTACTCCACTCTGTTACTTATCCTACTAGAAAGATCCCTGTTGTTTGCAAGAACAAGCACTTCTGAAAGAAGAGAAGTGTCTTCTGTCGCTTCACCAAGATTTCTACTCTCCAGAAAGGGATCTGGGTATTCGCTGAATGTTGCTTCTGAAAGAAGAGAAGTACTTTCACCAATCACCCAGGATTTCTCCTCTGTTTGTTAGCATCATCTCTGAAAAAAGAGAGATGGAAGGTTCATTCCACCCCTGTGTCTTATTTTCTGCTTATATATATAGTATATAGCCTCCGCATATTTAATAGGGAACCTCCCCTTGATGAGAGGAGAGATGTCCCTTTTGGATGTGGTAAACCTGCAACATTGGACAACCAATCTCCCTATGTTGTGGTGATAGGAACTATTTTGGTCACTAGTTAGCTGGCCGACAAAATATTCACCCAACACTCTGATAGGTTATAGCTGCAACTTGATCATTTGGAACATTAGTTTTAACATCCTGAGTACAAATGACATGATCATCTACCTGCCAATTTACATTAATAGCATCAGGTTGCCCTTGAGTTGCTCCTTGTGATGCCAAACTTGTATCTTGATATTGATCCTCTTGAAAAAAGAACTCTTTTTGTGTCATCTGTGGCATGGTGCCGTTTGGTGATACCAAGTTCTGGTTTTGAACATCATTGAGATTTGAGGGCTGCCAATCTGAATCCTGCACCAAATTGTTTTGAGGTGGGATTGGAACAATAGCTTTTGAAGTGGAAGGAGCATTCGGATCAAGAGCAGCATATGGCTTAGCTGGAGTTATGGCTCCTTGTGCTTGATAGGGTGGTCTATGTTCTCTGAAACCCTGATAAGGAGACCTTTGATCTTTGAAGCGCTGATAGTTGTTCTGATTTTGTTGTTGATAAGGCCTATTTGACTGAAATTGCTGCCTTTTGAGCTGTAATATTTCATTTCCAAAAGATTGTAGTAAACTTTTCAACTCTTCTATCTCACTAGATTGACTAGTAGGGGCTACAATAGGAACTTGAGGTGCTGGAATTGGAGCCAATGATGGAATTTGAGGAACTTGAGGGGTTGGTATAGAACTTATTTCTGGAAATATGGGCATTGGAGGTCTTGGAGAAAGCTTACCTGCTTGAATCAAACTATTTTCTGCCTTTATTACAACTTCATAAGCATCTGGCAAAGTAGTACCACCCATTAACTGTATCATCACACTAATGTTAGAATTGTGAGCTTTCAAAAAATATAGAAATGCATATTCAAGTGATGGCCTAATTAGAACCGATATCTTGTGCCATGTCTTCTAGAATCATAGATTAAAATCAGACATGAACTCATGAGGAGCTCTCTGTATGGCAGTTAATTGCTCATCTAAAGATAAGTGATTAGATTTGTCTTCAAACTATTTGACCAAGGCAACACCCAATTCATCCCAGGTGGAAACGGATCTAAGTGGGAGGGTTCTATACCACTGTAATGCTTTTCTTTTGAAATAAGCAGCTAGTAATTTGATAGCAACATTATCCTCAACAACATTATGAACTGAACAAAGATTAGCCACATCCTGGATATGCTCAATAGGGGTTGTTTGATTTTCTCTTGAGAAGAATGACATACTTTTGAGGGCAGATACATGAATATCATCTAACTGTGCTAGATTTAGTGGACTTGCCCTATTCAATGGAGCAAACACTTGATTTCTAACGGCCATCTGAATAGTGGAGATTGCAGTGTCTAGAACGATAGGATGAGGGGGAGATAAATATTCCCTTTGAGGATATGGATTTGCCCTCCTAGACCTTGCTCTTTTATAAGTTACAAATTCAAAAGGAATACCTTTGCTTGCTGATCTTGTGGTAACCTTTGGCATGAATGGATTTCCTGAATGATGCTATGAACTCTGCAACTGGATGTAAATGAATATCTTCCGCTGCTGCGAAAACTCTATGTAAAGAAATTTTTCGTGGTCCCACCGGGCATGCCAAAAACTGTTGTCAACTTGGATCTACGCCCTGAATCGATGACGTGCATGAAAAGGCCAATCCTCTATCCGATTGAAACAATGGGATCTTCTCACGAGGGTGGGTGCCTATATGGTGAGAAAAACCTCCAGAGAAGGCTCGTTCCTGTAAGATGTATCAACGAGGATCTCTACTCTGTGCTGCGGACTACCATGAAAAAGGGAGAAGGAAACTTTAAGGGGAAATCCTATCTAATAACGATGGTACATCAAAAGATTGATCCACTCTACTTGGAACTTTGAACACTGAACAAACAAGGGAAAAGGAAGACCTTCGATTTCAATCGATCACTATGCATAAGTATTTCATGAGAAGGTTCGATCCAATGACCAAAACATGAGGGAAAATGATGGAGAGAGGTCTGATACAAGACACTTTGCTGCCACCTAACATCCACTTACAGCTTCGACAAAAGACATAAAGAACATTTAACAAGACTTGCATAATATGATAAGCTAGCAACTAGGTATGAATCAGAATTTGGGAAGAGAGAGAAATCTACCACATATGCACATTGCTGAATGAATATACACTATACCAGCACTTGAAATTTGAAAGTATAGTCCTATTGATTGAAGAGGTTACACAACTCCCCAATGGCAGAGTCTGGTCTTGCCAAGAGAGGGATGCTTTTTACAAGGTTGAAAAGCTATCTTATAGAGAATTACAAAAGCCAAAAGATTGATGTTAAAAAAAAAAGAGGAGGATCAACTTAAATTAACTCAAGGCTGACTTTGCCTTTCAATAAAATATGTTTTCCCTTTGTCTTTGCATGAAGCTCCTTGGTGTTAGAGGAAGTGGTCTTGTCTTTGTTTATTGAAACGCCCACCTCTCTTTGCATGGAAATCCACGCCAATGTCAATTTTAACTTCTTCATGAGCTGCTGGAACGTTTGGAAGTATGAGATGACAATAGTATGCATGAAATCCAACGCCAATGTCAATTTTAGAACTCTGACTTGATTCGTTGAAAGCCGAGTTGGAACATTTGAAAGGCTGAGTTGGAACGTTTGAGAAACGTTGTGTTGGACGAAGAGAAATGCTGAGTTGGATGAAGAGATTATTCTCGTTTGCATGGAAAACTCCTAGTAGATGTGGCGTTTAACAATTAGTCAATTCTAAATCTGGAACAGTCAACTCGACGTCCGAATTTGGAACTCTAGTTGAGCTGTTGGAATGTTACGAGCTTGAGACGAATGAAAGTGCTTGCATGGAAAACTATCTTGCTGAGTGAGAGATAAATTCAGGTTGAATTTATTTCCTGTCTATCTATTTTCTGTTTCTGTTTCTGTCCATGCGTTGTTCTTGGGTTTTTATTGCCGCGGACTTGTCTTTGGTCTTGGATTTTTCTTCGGATCTTTTGTTAGTCCCACTTTCCCGCGGACAGTTGGACCTTCTTTGCCTTCCGACTTCGCTCTTCGGACAAAAAGTCCAAGACTTTATCCTTCCTAGGCCTTTCTTTCCCTTCAGCTTTATTCCCCTTTGACTTTCTCGGACTTTTTTTCGCGGGCTTTGTGTCCTTTGAATTCATACGGACTTTTTCTTGTGGGCTTTTTGCGCGGCTTAACCCTTTGAATTTTTGCGGGTTCTTTGTTTACAAATCCTAAAGTCCGAAGGATATCTTCCTTTGTTTTTTCTTTTTTGTTTTGTTGGCTTCGGACTTTATTCTATCGGGGTTTTTTTGTCTTATGAACTCTCCAAATTTTTTCGGACTTGTTGTCCGAAGGAATTCCTTTGGACAAAAAGTCCGAACGTATTTTCTTTGTCTTTTTAGGCCACCGGCAGAAAGTCTTTCAGAAAAATTGCAAAGGTATTGCCACCGACCAGGTGCCCTCTGCAAGGGCTTGTGTCCTTCCTCTGTGCCCTTTAGGAAAGTTGGAATGGTCCCGTCACCGACCAAGTGCCCTCCGCAAGGGCTTGTGTGCTTCCTCTGTGGCTTTTCGAAAAAATTATAGGGCGCATGGGCTTTTTGCAGGTGTCCTTATTCCTTTGACCTTTTGGATTTTCTGACTTCTCTCTCGGATTTCTTTGGACAAAAAGTCCGAAGGAATTACTCCTTGGGCTTTTTGTTTTTGGCAGACTTTTCTTTGTTTATTCCCCCAAGAATTCCTTCGGACTTTTTGCCGAAGGATATCTTCCTTTGTAATTTCCTTTGCTGTAGGCTCTTTCCTTTGTAATTTTCTTTGTTGTAGGCTCTTTCCTTGGCTTATACTTGGCTGCAGATGGCTCCTTGGGTCGCTGTAAATATGCATTTAGGCTTGATTGAACTTTGCAAAACCTTTTCCTTTTCATTATTCAGTACCCAAAAGTGATTCACAAGACAAACTGGCACATAAGACCATCTTCCAAATAGTAAGGTTGACAATTTTGCCCTGTGGGGCAAAAATGTCAACAAGTACCATTCACATTGGGGCAATCAAGGTTACAACAAATGCAAGCTACAGTGGATACTACTAAACAATACCTCACCTGTTCACATGAAGGAAGAATAATCCGCATACCACATGATGGTATCGACATTGGGGCAATCATGGTTACAACAAATGCAAGCTATAGTGGATACTACTAAACAATGCCTCACCTTTTCACATGAAGGAAGAATAATCCGCATACCACATGATGGTACCAATGAACAGGATGATGAAATCTCTTCAAAAATATCAAATAGAACAAAATATGCACATTTAGAAGGCGAAGAGGAATATGCCAGGTACTTGCACAACTCTTAATGATTTCAATCTTGATAAGGATAACTACCTGGATGACCATGGATTACAAGCAAAAATTAGAAAAATTCAAAAAACATTCAAATAATTAAAATTACAAGTGTATTGTACATAACTTCTTAATTGCTTCATCCTGCTATTCGTCTACTTCTTTACACATGATCACTTTGATCAATTTTCTAGTCCTTTCGTGCCTCTTGGCTTTTTTTTTTCACTTTTCAAATCTAAATGATCCAACACAATGACCTATACTGCCATGATTTGCCATTTACTTCATGTTTTCATAGTCTGAATAGAGCAAACTGCATTTTTCCATCGTAGACGTCATCGACTGGTAAAAATGAAGATTGATTGTCTATATTGTCTAAGCTAGTCAATTCTATCCGACAACAATTTTACACAACCAAGTCCAAATCTAAGCAAACAAAGCCTTAATACACCCATTTTTTTTATATTACAGTTAGTTCCAATATACACAACAATACTTATTCATGCAAACTCTTTATTTTGTGTGTTATATTGCTCATACATGTGTGTTACATACTTTGACAAGTGTATATTCGATGAGACTAGGATGTACATGTTGACGCTGTGCATTGCACCCTTGACAGAAGGCTGAGCTTCTGTCTTCCACGCGGCACAATGGAGACTCCTCTCTTGCCTGTGGATCAAGCAAAACTGAGAGGAGAATCTCTAGATAAGGGCTAGCTCCCTTTGATGCATCTCTGAGTTATTCCAGTACTATTGCTAATATATATAGTGGGGGGGTTGAAAAGAGAGAGATTACTAAAAATAGAACTTAAACTAAAGCAGTGATACACCAAAATGGTTGATCTACTTAGCTTTGACATACACTTTCCACCAAGAACAAGCTGATATACACTTCATTTGATACGAGAAACTCTTTTTCATCAGTGAGCTAGGGATCCTATGGAGATACAGTGAGGAAGAACTACCAGAGGTGTTCTAAGACACACTATGGCAGCCTGTTCACATGCGCCTACACTCTGATGTGGACACTTCTGGCTGACCTGCAAAAGAACTCACTATACACTAGACATGCTGGAATCATTCTGTGAAAACATGAAAGAAAATGACTTAACACAAGACAAAACCATAGATATATGCAAAAGTGCAAACACAAAATGGAGGTAAAAATGCTATGTCTTGATTCAAGGTAAAATCCTACAGGGCTTCGCCATACAAGCTGAGAGATATCTTTTGAAATGAGAGATTACAATATATATAGAGCAAGAGGAAGCAGTGGCGCCCCTTTTTTACAAGTGGCCCATGCTGCGTTAAAAAATATTGGGAAGAGGAAGTCACTGAAAGAACATGTTATGTCAGTTGCCAGTCTTGACTTTGGTGTTCAAACATTATTGTGAAAGCATGGGCAGCGCCCCTTTGTTTGCAAACAAGACCGCTTCTTAAAGACTTTCACGCGGTTGTCTACACATTCACTGTTCGCGCTCCTTGATGACCACTTGGCAGAGACTGTTCAACCGCTGGAATAACTCCTTGTGCCGACACCTTCTTTTGCCACCTGGGTTGTTTTGTTTGCTTTTGCGCTTGGCTTTTGTCGTTTCCCAGCTTTTGTCTTTTCATGGCTCTTTGGGCCCTCGGGGCTATCTTTTGTCAATCCTTTGCTCTTCGGGCTCCTTTCTCGGCGGTCTCTTCCTTTTGGCCTTAAGGCCTTTGAATTCCTTCGAGCTCGCTCTTATGAATTTTTTCGACGTCTCTTCTAACTCATTTCCATGCGCGGGCCCGTTAAATATATAAGAATCAATGGCTATTCCATTTCCCTGAATTTGACGTCTGCGGGGACGTCACCAGATGTTTGAACCCCAACAGCTAGTTCGCGATGCTGAATTTGACGTCTTCGGGCTCGTCACCCCTTTGTAATTCCTTCGGCTTCACTTCCCTTCGGCTTTCTTTTCAGCTAAATTCCTTTGGACAAAATGTTTGAAGGAATTCCTTCGGACTTTTGTCCGAAAGAATTTGCACGAACCATTTTGCCGCAGATTTCTTTCCGAAGGTTTTCTTCCATTTGGTTTTTTGCCTTGTGAATTTCTTCGGACATAAGTGCGAAGGAATTCTTCATCTTTGGTCTTTCCTTTTGAAGGAAACTTACCCTCCGCAAAGGTACTTTGGGTCTTGAACAACCCCTTTGGAACTGCTGATTTGGTCCTGTCGCCGACCAAAGTGCCCTCTGAAGAAAATCTGTTGCCCCTTTTGCGAACTGTGTAGGCCATTTCGGGCCTTTTAGCCATGACTTTGAACCTTTCGATTGAACTTGAACCGTTTTTTGGAGTTCAATGGTTCAACAGTTCAATGGTTCAACACTTTGTGTTCTGCAAGGAGTCGCATCCATTCAATTCCCTTGTGAATTAGATGTATCATTGAAACGACCGCTTGAACTGACCCGTTGAACCAACTCATTGAACCAACCCGTTGAACCAACTTTTTCAACCTTTAGGAAATGTGCCTTCAACTTTTGGTAATTTTCTTTGTGAAAACTCACCTTTTTTCCACCTTGTTCACTTTCCTGAAGGTGCTTGCTGCCTTTTGTAAGGGCACTTTGCCTTTGGAGCCTGATGAAAGACTTGCATCCCTTTAGAACCGGCCCATTCCCTTTACCAAAAAATCTGCGCAATTTGCTGCCCAAAGTGAAATAAGCCCCACATCAAGCCAAGAACCTACAGGGCTTAGATCTTTCAACTTTTCATAAGAACAGGGCTTATTTCAAAGGGAAATCGAGTATTTGCAGAAAGTGGGTACATGACTAAACTAACGGTTCAGAACAGTAGGGAAAGAAGGGGACCAACTTTTGGCCTGCAGAACCAAAATGGTCAACAAATTGGTGATTTCCAGGGGAAGCATGCCTGCTATGCTGAAGAAGACTAGTAGCCTCAAAGTCCATTGGGCACGAAGTCTAGATGCAGCTTTGAAAGAGTTAGCAACAGCCTTGAGATATCCAAGAATCAATCATGAAGCTTTTACCCCAAAAAGGAAACAAAACACACACAAGGGTAAGAAAACTACTAACATGTGCAAAAGCACTTAGGGAAAACACGGAAAGAAAAACTGAAAACAAACTATTATGTACAGCTAATCCAGGTATATTTGCCTCCCTCCTGGATCAAAGGGAAAACTTTTTAAGTCTCTTTCATGGCAAGAAAACTTATGGTGCCAGACAAATGGCTGGATGGAATGGAGATTTGGTGACTTGCTCTTCTTGTCTGCCACCTTGATTGGCTTGTATCCGATTGGAGCAGGGTCAAACATGCTTCCAACATATATGTATACATCTTGCTCTTTGAAGCTTGTCCAATGCTGGTCCTTTATGTTGGTGTGTTTCATCAAGAAATCAATGGCTGTTAGCTTATCACCATAAGCCCCTTGATATGCATCATGGATTGACTTGTCCCCTTCTACTTCATTGAAAATCCTATTAAACTGATCCTCTACTTCATCATGGCTTTTTTGAAGAAGGGTGACTGTTGTGATCTCTGAAATGAGATCACAAACTGCTTGCTCATCCCAAAGAACATCACCTTCTTGCTCTAGGCTCTTTTCTTCAAAGCTTTCTTCAAGATGGACAGGCCTCTCCTTTTCTTGCTCAAAGACCAGAGTCTCTAGTTGTTCCCAGACATGCTCCTGATTCTCCTCCAACTCAAGTTCTATGGCATGGTCATTCTCTTCATCAAAGCAACAAGGAAGTTCATCAAGCAAGGGAGGAGAGAGCTCACCATGCTTACTTTCCTCTTCATATTGCTGGAACATTCGCATGTATGCATGACCTATGTCTTCTCCATTGTTGATGATGTCGTCAAAAGGAGCATCCATGATGATTTCATCTTCATTGTCGCTCATGATAGTCTCTTGGGCAGCTGCAAATAGGATCCTCTCTTCTTCACTTGCCTCCTGCAAAATAGGTTCCTCCTTGAGAAGGGATGAAGTGGAAGGCTAATGGTTAAACTCATGTGGAAGAGGAGACAGTCCTTGAGTTAGAATCGAATGATTCTCTTCCTTCCATTTTGCCAGCACTTTATCTATATCAGATATGGTTTGATAGCTCTCTTGGAAGAGTGTAGATGGGGTGTGTTCAGATGTAGGATCTTCTGCTTGGCCTAAACCATTCATCACACTTTGGTTGAGGAACCTCATTCTGGACTCCAATTCTACAATTTGCTTGGCTATATTCTCTTGAAAGAGTCTTTCTTGGAGCTCATAGGAATCATCATGGAAATGGGGAGTGCATGAAGGCTACCATGGAGTACAAGAAGCTTCTAGAGGAAGGGTGGGAGGGACTGAGAAGGACTAGCCGCATTTTGTACCTCACACTCTCAAACAATGCCTTTCTCCTCCTTGTTGCTCCATGACTCGACTACTTTACTCCAGCTCATGATCTTAGGACTGGAAGTCTCCTTTTGGGGTGATGGGGTTGCGATGTGAGAGGGTAGTGAGGGTTTGGATTCCACTTCCCTTGCTGCCAACATAGACTGCTGCATATGAAGATTTGCCAACTCAATCTGCTTATCAAGATTGGCTTTAAACACAAGATTTACTGTTTCAGAACTTCCCTCAACATGATTGGGGAAAGGACTTTGACAGGCTTGACTTGGCTCATGAGTAGGGACTGCGTATAGCTGATATGAAACTTGGGGCAGCGGATATGCAGGTTGATAGACTTGGTAAGGCTGCCTCTCATGAATACTCAACCTCTCTTCCAAAGATGCAATCAAACCACTCACATCCAGCATCTCACTTGTAAGCCTTTGCCAATTGGCTCTTTCAATAGGAGTCCATTCACTCTTAACCAGATATAATGCATTTCTCACTTGATGAATGAAATGATCAGGAATTTCTTGGCCACATCCCCTTTTAGTGTCAAGCTCCACTACATACTTTTTATATCCCAACAGTGTTCGTTTGAAGGTGGAAATGGGCTTATTGGCAAAAAGATTAGGTTGAATAGAAGTAGCACATTGAGAAGACTGGGCGCAAGATTGATATAGCTCATGACAGGGTTGAGACTAGTCATATTGGACCCGATAAGGATCAACACAAGGCTGATAAGGATCATAGCCAGGCTGGCCAAGGACTTGCTCAAACTGAGGAGGAACAGGGAAAGCCTACAATGTTTCACCAACCTGCAAAGGGCAAAACTCATAACCGTATGCATCCTTGTTGCCTGAGGTGATTTGATGTACAACCTGAGCTTGATCAAAACTATATGAAGGAACACAAGGCCCATGCTTCTCAGCAATGAAATTATACATACCAAATGGTGATTTCTTGATGGCACCAGGACTGCTTAACCAGCTGATTCAACTCGGAGTCGCCATTAGTGTTGATGAAAAGCCTCCAAAGGCTGGTTGGTTGAAGAACACACCAAAATTCTTCAACTCTTTGGATAAAACTGATCCCACAATTGCCTGATTAAAACTCAGATGCTGGATTAGTGGTTCATTCTTGTTGTAACAGGGCCAACACCAATCCTAGAACTTTTTTGAGCATTAAAACCAGGTCCCATCGGGCGTGCCAAAAACTGTTGACGCTGTGGATTGCACACTTGACAGAACGCTGAGCTTCTGTCTTCCACGCGGCACAATGGAGACTCCTCTCTTGCCTGTGGGTCTGGCAAAACTGAGGGGAGAATCTCTAGATAAGGGCTAGCTCCCTTTGATGCATCTTTGAGTTATTCCAATACTATTGCTAATATATATAGTGGGGGGGGTCGAAAAGAGAGAGATTACTGAAAATAGAACCTAAACTAACGCAGTACACCAAAATGGTTGATCTACTTAGCTTTTACATACACTTTACACCAAGAACAAGCTGATATACACTTCATTTGATACGAGAAACTCTTTTGCATCAGTGAGCTAGGGATCCTCTGGAGATACAGGGAGGAAGAACTACCAGAGGTGTTCTAAGACACTATGGCAGCCTGTTCACATGCACCTATACTCTGCTGTGGACACTTCTCGCTGACCTGCAAAAGAACTCACAATACACTAGACATGCTAAAATCATTTTGTGAAAGCATGAAAGAAAATGACTTAACACAAGACAAAACCATAGACATGCAAAAATGCAAACTCAAAATGGAGGTAAAAATACTATATCTTGATTCAAGGTAAAATCCTACAGGGCTTCGCCATACAAGCTGAGAGATATCTTCTGAAATGAGAGATTACAATATATATAGAGCAAGAGGAAGCAATGGCGCCCCTTTTTTACAAGTGGCCCATGCTGCGTTAAAAAACATTGGGAAGAGGAAGTCTCTGAAAGAACATGCTGTGTTAGTTGCCAGTCTTGACTTTGGCGTTCAAACATTATTGTGAAAGCATGGGCAGCGCCCCTTTGTCTGCAAACAAGACTGCTTAAAGACATTCACGCTATTGTCTGCTCATCAATGCAAAGTGTGGAAAAACAGGCCGCACCTTCATTGTTCGCGCTCCTTGATGACCACTTGGCGGAGACTGTTTCAACCACTGGAATAACTCCTTGTGCCGACACCTTTTGCCACCTGGACTATTTTGTCTGCTTCTACGCTTGGCTTTTGTCATTTCCCAGCGTTTGTCTTTTCTTGGCTCTCTCGGCCCTCGGGGATATCTTTTGTCAATCCCTGGCTCTTCGGGCTCCTTTCTTGGCGGTCTCTTCCTTTTGGCCTTAAGGCCTTTGAATTCCATTGGGCTCGTCGCGCTTATGAATTTTTTCGATGTCTCTTCTAACTCATTTCCATGCATGGGCCCGTCTTTAAATATATAAGAATCAACGACTATTCCATTTCCCTGAATTTGACATCCGCGGGGACGTCACCAGAGGTTTGAACCCCAACTGCTAGTTCGTGACCCTGAATTTGACGTCTTCGGGCCCGTCACCCCTTTGTAATTCCTTCGGGTTCACTTCCCTTCAGCTTTCTTTTCGGCTAAATTCCTTCGGACAAAATGTTTGAAGGAATTCCTTCGGACTTTTGTCCAAAAGAATTTGCCCAAACCATTTTGCCGCGGATTTCTTTCCGAAGGTTTTCTTCCATTTGGTTTTTTGCCTTGTGAATTTCTTCGGACAAAATGTCCGAAGGAATTCCTTCAGGCATTTTGTTTGAAGTAATTCATCTTTGCTCTTTACGGATTTTCTTCGGACAAAAAGTCTGAAGAAATCCTTTGCATCTTTTCCTTAAGAATTTCCTTCGGACTTATGTCCGAAGGAATTCTTCATCTTTGGTCTTTCCTTTTGAAGGAAACTTACCCTCCACAAAGGTACTTTGGGTCTTGAACAACGCCTTTGAAATTGCTGATTTGGTCCTATCGCCGACCAAAGTGCCCTCCGAAGAAAATCTGTTGCCCCATTTGCGAACTGGGTAGGCCATTTCGGGCCTTTTAGCCATGACTTTGAACCTTTCGATTGAACTTGAACCGTTTTTTGGAGTTCAATGGTTCAACGGTTCAATGGTTCAACACTTTGTGTTCTGCAAGGAGTCGCGTCCATTCAATTCCCTTGTGAATTAGATGTATCGTTGAAACGACCGCTTGAACCAACCCGTTGAACCAACTTTTCCAACCTTTAGGAAATGTGCCTTCAACTTTTGGTAATTTTCTTTGTTAAAACTCACCTTTTTTCTGCCTTGTTCACTTTCCTGAAGGTGCTTGCTGCCTTCTGCAAGGGCACTTTGCCTTTGGAACCTGATGAAAGACTTGCATCCTTTTAGAACCGGCCCATTCCCTTTATTGAAAAATCTACGCAATTTGCTGCCCAAAGCGAAATAAGCCCCACATCAAGCCAAGAACCTACAGGGCTTAGATCTTTCAACTTTTCATAAGAACAGGACTTATTTCAAAGGGAAATCGAGCATTTGCAGAAAGTGGGTACATGACTAAACTGACAGTTCAGAACAGTAGGGAAAGAAGGGGACCGACTTTTGGCCTGCAGGACCAAAATGGTCAACAGTACAATAATTCCTCTACATATTTTCTATCTCCCACTTAGTTTTCAATTACATTCACATATACAGTGGGGGCATCTTTCTCATACATGGCCATGCCATCATATTCAATGCATGCTTTACCTTGACACATGGTGGATTGTTCAGATCTCTTCTCTTCTACTTTCGAACCCATTGTTGGTTACTCTCTTTTGTTCTAAGTTGCAAATTTAAAAAAACACAAAAATTCAAATATTTAAAAAATGCAAAAACATTTTAAACATTCTAAAAATCCAAAATTAGGACTTGAACATGATTAAACATCTATTTTACATCATTGACATATGTTATGTATCTCATGATTGGTAGATAGCATAATTTTTTGGTTTTATCACATGCATTTCACTGGTATTTATGAATGTTATGTATGACATACAAATTTCACATGGACTAAGATGTTGGACATGCCTGTACCTAGTGGTCATGCTATACTAGGGGCATTTTATCTAAAGGTTATAGTATTTACAGTTGTTACCATTCTACAACTCCTATATTGTTGAGCTATTTTTTTTGCAAATGTCTTGATAACATCTCTATTTTACATTATACAAATGGATATGCTATTTACTAGGGTATGATTAAATTAAATACACACGGTGTAGACTATCTTTCTAGTTCTATGCTCCATTGATGCTCTTACTTGTATATCTTATTTGGTTTGATGAGTGCTACGATCCATATCATGCATTAATTAATACTTGGTACTTGATTACTTGATCCATATCATGCATTATCTTATTTACTTGTATATCTTATTTAGTTTGGGGGGCGAATGTAGTCATTCAAATTTGGTCATGAATACTTGATAATGTCAGCTTTAGCTTTAATTGACTTGAGCACTTAATCTGGACTTATTTCGCTACTTCACTTTATTCTAAGTACTTACATGGATTTATCCCTTTCTAAATTACTGTCTCGCGCTTACAAAAATGTTCTTAATCACTAAAACCCTCTCTAAGCATTTGTATGGGCATTCATGATCTTTAAATTCAAATGTTACCTTTCAGGACAAAATTGTCCAATATGGATTAGTAGTGGTAGTTGGTCTTGACCCCTATGGGTTGATCATGTCTTTCACTTAGTAATGGCTATTCAAATTTAGATCCTCCCTTACAGGTTGGTTCATATTTTTAAGATAAGTGGCATGAGGTTTTCCCTTTTTAGATTGCTATAAAGGCACAACTAAGTCACTTATTCTATCACTTGACAATTTCAATATTGAGGCGTACTTACACTATTGCACACTGAACAAAGCTTCTCTATTTTTCCCAAATTTGATTATATTCATTTGAAGCAACTTTTAGCCAAATCAAGAGCCTATTTTATTCACATAAAAACAAAGCATTATCAAGTACTCAAGCCATCTCTAGATACATACATGTAGCAAAAGGAGCACAATCGCACAAAACACTCTAAGTGGGAGAACTATGTAGGCTTGTTCGGAGTATTGGATACATAGGTAGTGATCAATCATCACGAAAATGATTGGGGTCAACTCAACGCATTACACTCCCCCTTTCTCTTTACAGGGTTTTAACTATTGAAAGTCCTATTAAGGTTTCAATTGTGAAGAAGTCATTTGCAGGTCATCTGCGCGTATCCGAAGGCCAAATTCTTGCACATAAGCGTGTTTCAAGCATGTGCAGGTGATTGTGCCCTAATTTTCTTGTTTTTCAATAGAGGACAAAATCGACCCATAAAGGACAGTAGTGACAGTCGACCCTATCCCCTTTGGTCAGTTTTGATCCCGAGCTATTATAGTCAGTTTCTGTTGCGCGTGCATAATTTAGTCTCCTTTAATCTTTCATCCATGTCTCAGTGAAACACAATCAACCTACAGGCAGAAAAGAACTAAGTCTTGTGTTATTCATAGCTAGTTTCTTTCATTTGTTCATGCTTCATTTGTTATAGTACTTTGCTTTCATTCTTCTTGTTAATAATTTACAACATTTTTCTATCTTTCTATTCATTTTATCTTATTAGAGTTAATCACGAAGTTAATTTCAATTTCTGATAAAACACTTAGTACCATGTTCTTGTCTTCTATGCTTTTCATGATAACTCCTACATGTATGTCTTGTTCATCACCTATTATTTTTCCAACCCTGTTTGTTTGATCAATATGCCTTGTCCATTGCAACTTGTCTTCAAGGAAGTCTCTTACTAATTTGTTGGTATTCTCCTAAAACTTTCTATTGCTAATGGTTGTATCCTTCAGTCCCATTGACCTACTTTTGGTCATTTGTGGACATTAATATGATTCTTTCTTTCTTTCTTTCATCCTCACCATAGTCCCTCAATCCTTTAATAATGATATTTTTAGCTCTATCATGTTTATCCTTTTCTTCTCTTAGTTGCATCCTAACTTGTTTCTTGATGAGCTCTCTTTGTTTGTCTGACGGTCCTCTTACTGCTTGTGCCCAAGACTTGGCCTCCTCAATTTGGTTTCTCAAGTCATTTTATTTTACTTCCATGTTTGTAATTGCGGATTGGATCTCTTTTATTTGTGGTACGTCCTTTTCTTTGAGCACTCTTGTTTTATATGCCTCTGTTGTTTTTAGTTGGTCTAAAACTTGTTTTATTATGACCAACTCTTTCTGCCCCTTTTCCATGTCATTTTGTAAGTTGTTTACTTGCTCCCTTAGTAGTTTATTTTCTCATATTAGTTTCTAGTTTGATTATGTGATTTCCTTTTCTTGCTGCCCTCATATTGCTTTTTTGCTTCTATGTCGTCAAGCCTCTTTTTCATGTTCATTAACTCATTGAGATATAGTTTTAGTGACCATATTAGTGGTGTTGATGTGGGGATATATAAATCTTTGATTTCTTGGCTCTTTTCATCCCTTTCTCCTTTGTTTGCTAAGTATGTTTCATTCTCCGTTTGTTTGATATAGTTATTACCTATACATCATTTTTTTCATTCATCTTGTCCTTTGAAACCCATCCATGCTTCCATTGTGTATTGTCACTCTTGTTGTGAACAGTGGGTGAGTTGAGGGTATTGCTTCGTGGCCTACTTTGGTTGTGATTCACCCTAAAGCAATGTGGTCATTTTCTTTTCTCCCCTTTCTTATCATTGTGTTGCTTGTAGTCCCTGTTTTTGCTGTGTTATAGCTGTGACTATTGGGGTGTTGTGAGCTGTCCTTAGTAAAATAACTGAGTTTTTTACTCCTAGTTTGCTTTACTTTCCAGGTCTGCCTATGCTTTAAAATCCCTTTATATTGTTTCGCATTTATGTATAGCAGTCTTTCTCTTATGTTTGATAGATTGGTATGTAGGTATCCTAGCATGTGTGGGTGAAGGTATGATTCCCATGCACCAACCATTGTGCCTATGGATGAGTTGAGATTGGGGAATGGGTAAGCGGTCAGGTGTTTTGTGGGATGGTGTATAGTGTAGTCCAGTGGGATTATCAAGCCCCATGAGACTTCATTCCCATCAGTTGCCCTTGTGTTTGTTTCTCCATTTGAGACCCCTATATTGCTTTGCTATTGGTGACTATATGTTTCGATGGCACTATAATTTATGTGTGTTCATTTGTCTGAAGTGTCTTTTTTACCTATGACATGTTTCTTACCACCAGGGTCTATCTTATCTATAATTCTTTCTCATTATTCTTCTATCATTTCTCAATTTTGTCATGAATGATTTATCTTAGCTTTGGAAGGATATGTTATATTTATAAAAGATGCATGAGAAAACTAATATTGCGAGGCAAAAGTATTTTGGAACTCACCTATTCCCTACTTGTCCTTTGAGAATAGTGCCCTGAGGCCTAGGTGATTGCAAATACTTGCAGTTTTCTAAAATTGTCCATTGTGCCTAGAGCCTTGCTCAAAACCCTCATCGTCGATGCTGAAATCCACTCAAAACCCTCACCCTCTATGCTTGAAAACCCTTGGAGGCCTAGCTATTTGTTTGCTTTATCTTTATTCTCTCTAATCAAAAGCCCCTGAAACCCTCTCAATTTGTCTACTCTATCTTATTTCTCTTTTATCGATATCTATTCTTCGTGCTCCATGCCCTAACATCTTTGTTCCCTCTATTCAAGCTTTGTTTTGTTCCCTCAGTTAGGGATTTAAAACAAGGATTGGACTCACTTTTCGAGTCTCCTTCGGTTGATGACTCTGCATCAAGGCTTTGCATTTGCGCTCTGCTTTGCATTCAATACTTGCTCTGCATTTGGTCTCAGCTTTGCGTTCAATACCTACTATGTGTTTGCGCATTCCCTTTGCGTTTGGGTGTTTGTGGCAATGTTTTAATAGAGCTCAAGCTATGTTGTAATGATTCCAAGTCTCTTGTTTCAAGCTGAAATTATATATTGGACACCTTCTCATTAGTGGGCAGTTGTAGCGTGTAGTGCAATGCACATTGCCTCACCTTCAAAGGTCCTTCTATAACACATACAATTGGATGCGATCTCCACTCATGGCAACAATGGCAATGCTCAAAGTATATGGATTGCGGTTGGCAGAAAATCTTTGACAGCTATAAAAAACCAGAGGGGAGGCATGTGAATAGAAGAAGTATGGAGAATGGAAACAGAATGCAGTACCTTATCCGTGCTGATTGGGTACCAATCGATTCACAAGAAGATGATATTTTTGTACTTGACCTATATTGTGGACTGCCGAATTCAGTAGAAGGATGAAAATTGCTCAAGAAAGAGATGGCTAAGGTTTCGAGACATCTAGCTAGGGTCTCTGCTACTGATATGGACACTGATTCATCCAACAAAATTAGCAACTGCTATGGTGGTAGTTCAAAGCAAAGAAATGGAGGTATGGAACATTCCGTCTTAAGCATTATGTTAAATCAGATTTTTTTTTATATAATGCAGAAAGAGCCAAAATTTGTTTCAAAAAAATATAAATAGGCCTGCAATGATATGAACCACACACCAAATCCCATATTTGACAGTTTATTCCAAAAGAAAGCAGCGGACTTCTCACCCTGGTATGGTGCTCAATCCTCAGTCTGCAGCTCTTAGAGGCGATGCTATAATCTGCATTGATGAAGATAAAACTGCCATTCAAGGAAGTGACGAAAGTACACAAATGGTGACGACTCCTGCTGTTAAAACCAGGGCTCAGGTAAGAAATTCCGAACCTCCCCTTCATTTTCTTGCAGCGTCCGGAACTCACGTGCATTCGGCCATTCCTTCCCAGACTACTAATAGTTTCTCTTGTGAAAGGCACATTCCCACATCTATGATCTCTCTTAGCTCTGGTAGAGTCTACAGCACAAATCCCATGGTGACACTCTTTTCATAGTAGTCCATGTCCCTGTCTCTTTAATCTCAGTGGCAATCACATACACCATGACCTTCCTCCCATCAAAATGAAGATTTCCACCAATCCCATCTGTTCTGCGGCAAAACCAAACCTCGCTGACATTGCCAAGATATATCAGAACTTAGTTCAAGTAGTCCAGAAGTTGGAGAGTAGGCTAGAGTTGCTGGCATCAAGTTGGGAGATTAGGGGGACCTCACTCCAATTCTTGCAGAATGCATTGTTAGACTAACTTCTTGGAGTTCCCAGCAGAAAGATGTCGTCAATGTTCACAAGCATAATGTAGAAATAATGAACAATAGGCTGCATTGTTTGGAGGGTAGGACTCCCAGTTTCCCTTTCTGCAGCTCTGGAAGCATCTTCTCTCAAGCCCACACCCAAGATGAAAGGAATACACACAGGAGAACTTACAACAGCACCATTCCTGACTCTACTAGGGCTCAAACAAGCGACTTTGAAGTCCCTATGATACTTTTCAACAAGAATCCATTCACTGAAGGATATGATCATCCCATGACAGAAGCTTGCCCCTCTCATGGTGGGCCTTACCAAACATAGCTTCAAATGAAAAGATTTTCAAAGATCTGGAAGCTACATTCTCCGTGTTTTATTTGCATCTTACTACTTAAATGTATTTCCTGCTATACTGTATCTTCCTTCTTAGTTGTTATTTGATATGGTTATGTAATGGCTGATATGCCTCCCTGAGCTAAATCGTTTTGCCTCTTGGCTGTACTAGCCTTGAGTCTTTTGTCCTGTATGGTCTGCTTTTCCCATTTTTTGAACTCAGGCTAGTTTGTACTGCTCTTCTTATCAATATATATTTACTTTTATAAAAAAAAGGTTGTGCTAAACTGTGTGCTTGTAGCACATACCTTTGTTAATGGAAGTATCCATCTGCCATGAAGGCAAAAAACTACTTTGTGGTTAAATGAAATGAAATTATACATCAGTTTATTTTGCTTAATATTACTTGCACATGTTACTGATGTGGCACAAATGTTTTGATTAGTTCATTACTGTGTGTTGTTCCAATATAATCCTTTCAAAACAGTTATTTTTACATCAACACAAAAATATGGTTGTTAAAACTTACAACTACAATTAGGTAGGGTCTTTGTTTCTGTACTGATTTTTTCACAAAATATTTATTTAAAATTTGACAGTCTTTCAATTTTTGTAAGCAATCTTAGTTTTGAAAATTCCGCTGAAATGGAGTGTGCACGTTAACTGTCTTGAAAAGAGCTGTCTCACTTTTTACTGGAGGTAACCACTTTCAAACTTGCAGGATGGAAAAAAACTTGAGGACCTTAACTCATGGTTACTACCTATGCCAGCTGACACCTACGTTGTGATTCCGGGATCAAATAATGATTTCAATTCCTCTGTTTTCCGTGCAGTGATCTCATCTCCTGTGGTATCCTTGGTTACTTCATAATATTTTACCAGTTTTTTTTCCTTATAATATGATAGTTTACTTAATTTCTTATGACACTATAGGAGGTTACAGTCTGCTTTTTGGTATATGTAGGTTTCCACTACGATTTGACTGAATAAAATATAGGGTTATTTATCAGTTTTGACCGAGATAGCAAGTGCATTCTATCTTAAGAATAGATTAGTCACTAGTTTATATTATATGAAATATCACGTGTGAATGCCTGAAAAAATGTACGTAATCTGAAGTATAATAATGGCAGTCTGTTGTAAAGTAATTTTGTAAAACTCTGGAGTACTTGCAGATGCCTGAGGCAATAGTTGACTATGATTTATCGAGGCGAAAGTTTACATTACTGCAACAAGAGGAAGTATTAGGGGTTAAAAGCAATGCTGGGAAATCACAGTCCTTAATGAATCCTGATACATTGTCTCAATCCATTGAGATTCCAGAAATTCTGTCTATGGAGACATGCAAAGAAGCTGAGGGGGTTCAGGCTTGGAGTGATTTTGCTGAAATTTACTGCTGTGAACAGAAAGAAGTATTTTCACATGATGATGTTAAGATCCCTCTTACAATCATCCATTCCCGAAACATAAAACAAGATGGCACAAATACAGGAATCATACATGGTTATGGAGCATATGGACAAATTCTGGATAAGCGATGGTGCAGTAACCACATGAGCTTACTTGATCGTGGATGGATTATTGCATATGCTGATGTAAGGCAAGTTTTGTTTGCTTCATTAACTTATTGAATGCTTCATTTTTTTTTTTCCCTGTTTAAGTACTGGATGAGTCAAAGCTTCAGTTTTGCTTTGTTGTTTGACACAGAAAAAAGATTTTGACAGTCAGGTATGTACGAGATTGTAGGAATAGTTTCTCATCTTCCTCAGTTGTAGTTCAGAAAATCATAGAAGTTGTACATGAAACACAACAGACTTTACACATTCTCTGCAAACACAAAGCAACCTATTGTACGCAAATGAATTGCAGGTCAAAAATGCATTATTATCATTACTCCTGGATTATGTAGATGAAGAATCATTCTCTTTCCAGCACAAGACCATCAAGTATTTATGGAAAGATCTTCGATCATTGGGCAACAGCTCGTAGTAAAGAATGGTTGGAAAAGGTGGCGGATGGTTGACAAGGACTGCTCACATATAACTTTCCCCCCTTAGTGACTATCTATTGAAAAAAATAAACGAAGCCTTTTTTATTTTCCAAAACTGCAAAAGACAACATTATCCAAAACATTTGAAAATGTCTATCTCCCCATTTTAGGGTCCTGCATCCTATCGAGCAATGTATTGAAAATCTAGGGAGGAAGTAGTAGCAACAATTATAGGTGTACAAGCTGATGCTTAAGGGGTGGAAGATGGCTGTGCAGTTTGTGGTGTAGTGTCCCCCACAAGAACAATTTCCTTATTACCTCTGCAACGAAGGCTACTGAAAGTGTCCTGGGTGAAGTGATAATTATTAAATTTGTAAGTGAAGAGGCTCCTGTCCCTAAAATAACAACTAGCATTTCAAGCAAAAAAATAATTCCCTTGAAGACAGCATTATTAGGTCTGTTACTTAACTGAAGCCACTTGCTGCTTGTTCTTTGTCCAACCTATCGTATGGCCTCTCAGCATGTTGGTGGTTCAATGATGATCTTTTTCTCTTCCATCATGGCCCTCTTCACTTCTTCCTGTCCCGCCTTGATATATTTATTTTCAACAATAAGGTTGGGACAGGTGGGCATCTTCTTGGCTCTCTCCCTTTTTATTACCATTCAGTGTAATCCTCATGCTCATTTTTTGTTAATTGAATTAGACCAAAATTGGTGGCTTTATGATTCAGACAATTATTATCATTATGAAATCTAAGCTGACACCATTTGCACAATAGGTTTGTTGAATTGCCATGATTTGGATGAATGTGTGCAAAGTGTCCCGACTCATTTCATTTCTTGTAATGCACCATGGGTTTGTTATTTGATTTGTAATGGATTCTTCCTTGCTGATTTGGTACTTTGTTCTTTGGCATTCATGTACTTTGTTCCAAGATGGCCTGCTCGTCTTTCTTAGCCTTTAGATTAAAGGGGTACTAATCTACACACTGACTCTACACTCTATAAGTTTCACAAAACTTATTGCTTGGGTAGTTTTATTTGAGTGTCAGTGCCTATTACACACAATGGACCCTTCTCCCTTTATATTAGTATCCTCACTCAAGTTCATATTTCTCATCAAGTCCTTGTATGCATGCACTTGCATGTAGTGCCTAGCTACATTGGCTCGCCAAATTTTAGGGCACAATGCACGATGGACCTTCTAAATTAAATACCTAAAGCAGGCCAAAGATGGCTAATAACCTAGGAGGAAACCTAACTCAAATCTAATGCAAAGCAAAGAAAGTAAACCTAACTAATTATTTGCAAGGAAAATAACTTTATTTAAGAAAAGAAGTAACACCTATATTTCTATAACACCAAAAAAGCAAGGAAATAAACATAACAATGCTTACTTGTCTGGATTTCCTGGCTTGATGGAGGGGGTGGTGGCCCTTAGATAACTCAGCATTCTCTTGCGAAATAGTGAGTGCACTTGTCTTCAGCATCAATTTGACCTCTTAACTTGGCAAAGAATAGCTAGATTCCAAGGAAAGGGGGTGGTATTGGGATCTTTATGAGAGCTTATGGAAAGGCCGTATGCTTGGACTATTAAAGGACAAAGCTTAGCAAACCTCTACTCTAGAACTCA
Source organism: Torreya grandis (assembly GCA_037957365.1). Taxonomy (NCBI): domain Eukaryota; kingdom Viridiplantae; phylum Streptophyta; class Pinopsida; order Cupressales; family Taxaceae; genus Torreya; species Torreya grandis. The sequence continues at coordinate 2,789,320 of JARHVA010000473.1, forward strand.
TGGGATCGAATTCAACTTGAGAATCTTTTCTGAACAAACTTGAGCAAGGCAAATTTTGCTATGAAAGTTGTGCTCGTCAAGTGCTTACTCTTAAGCTTGCAATCGCAATATTGCGCAATCCCAATGACGTGGTACTCGAGTTGAAGCCTTGATAAAGACAAACCTTGACACAAAAGACTTGCCAGAGTATTTATGTCTGTTTTAGCATGAATTGCTGTGTTGAATTTATGACTGCTCTCGTAGGGTTTTCTTCAGTTCCAAACTCTATAGCCTCCCTTATGTGGCGCTTGTAATAATGGTCCCTATTCAAATTGTGTTGTTGCTATCAAACTCTATAGCCTCAATGTGAATTTGGTGCTTGGCTGAGAATAAGTGTTCCGCTAAAGCTGACTTCACAACTCAATCTCAATGAATATCATGCAATATTATTGTAATATAATAATATTAATACTCAGAGTAATTACAGGGGAGCTTTTGTTTCGTAGTGGTAGATAGATAGTCTACGTAGGAAGGCGAATAGTCTTCTTAGAATATGAAATGAATAGTCACATGCTTGGCTATATATCTTGTAATCTCTCATTCATTCATTAATGCAATAACTTTGGTTTAAACCAAATCTCGTTATTTTCTTTGTCATCCATTCCTGCCCAAACATTGGTATCAAAGCTCAGGCTTATTTGTTTAATTTCTTCCTCCATTCTTCCTTTTGTATTTTTTATTCTCAGCTAATTAAATACTTTCAAATTCAGCCTTTTATTGTTCAGGACTGCACACTACTGATAGACTGCTGTAGCTAGGCATATAAGTCAGTTTTTTGACTGAAGTGAGGCGCTTCAGGCTGTTTTGGGGCAGTTTTAATCAACAAAGAAGGCTTTGTCCTGCTGCAAGGCGTTTGAAGGCCAATTCACACTGCTGTGTGGCGTGTTTATACTGCTGGGACTGCATTTTAACGCAATAAGGCTGACCATTACTTAATTTTGACTGCTTTGAACTGCATAGACCTGTTAAGGGAGTGTACTGGCAGTTTTTTGACTGATGTGGCGTTCCTTATCTTGCTGGGACTGTGTATCACCTGCTACGTGGTGGCCTTGACTATTTTTGGCTTACTCAGAAATCAGCTGTGTATCGCTACTTTTTTTTGTTTCCCTGCATGAGCTCACAAATTAGCTAGGCAAGGTGTTTCAACCTTCCACATGGTGCTAAAGAGAGAGGAAAACCTCTAAAGACTTAGATAAGTTTCATTTTTTTTTGGCTTTTTTCAATTAAAAGCATTTAGTGGAGGAATTTTAATTATTTTTAAACACTTGAAAAGCATAATCATTGAATGGAGAATATTCCCACAAGGTAATAATAAACATATTTTTTTCCGTTGACTTTGTTGGGTGAATATTTTGTCACCAGCTAACTCATCAGCAAAATAGGTCTCTTCAACCACAGCAAGGGAGATTGGTCGGCCAAATGTGCAGGTTTACCACATCAGAGGTGGACGAATCTCTCCTCTCATCAAGGGGAGGTTCCCTATAAATATGAGGAGCTATATTTATATAGATAAGCAGAAAATAACACTCATAGGTAGGATAACACCATCCATCTCTATTTTTTCAGAAATGATGTTCACAAACAAAAGAGAAAATCCTGTTGATAATACTAAAGGCACTTCTCTTCTTTCAGAAGTGATCTTGTAGGAAACATCAGGAATTCTTTCAGGGAGTGACAAGTAATTGGTAACATCACCTAGTAACCAGCAGATTGAGATGTAGCACAAAGTCTCCACCTCGATTGCCCAAGAGTGAAATACTAATAACAATGAGGGCACAAAGTCGTCCCAAGGTCCTTTACACAGAAACAAAAAACAGACAAACACACTAAAGGCAATTGTAGACAGCACAAAGTCTTCCACAGTTGGCTTCAGGATACCTTCCTGATTACTTCCACTAGTTCTGCTTATTTCATTAACTGGACAAGAACACATTCAGAAGACATACATAAGAACAATCTCCTAAATGACACAAGCTATAACAGCACAAAGTCTGAAAGAAACTTGCTTTCTCATTCAAACAAAGAAATATGATGAACAATCTGAGTTCAAAGTCTCAGTAATCGCTTCTCAATTTTGGTAGAGTTTCGCTTTTATAATGGAAAGATCTCTGCATAAAACAAAAGATTACAATAAATAGCAGCCAAGCAAGGCTTGGCGCTTTGTTCTATAGAACGATCCATGCTGCGGTCAATGCCTTGAATGCATTTTCAGTTCTGTCAAGGGACCATGCTTGGAACAGTGCATCGGTCTTAACTGTGGCATGCCAATTCATCTCATATGTCTCCTCCAAAGTATAGGCCGCCTGGTCCTTTCTTTCTTATTTGCGCAGCTGTCCACTTTGCCTTTACTTCATGAAAGAAAAACAGGCCGTGTCCTTGATTTGGTATGCTCAAATGACTACTTGGTGAACTATTTCACCTACTGAAAATAACTCCCTTGTAGATATTTTTGAGCTTTTTGTATTGTTCTCTCTTCTCTGTAGCAATTTGAGCTCTCGGACTATCTTCTTCAGCTGGTCGCTTGGTTTGTCTTTCAAGTTTTGCACTATATTTGAAAACTAACGGATATTTCATTACCTTAAATTTGACGTCCGCGGGGCCGTCAATGGTTGTTGGTTGTTTGAACCATATTGAACCATGAACCTTTGAACTTGTGAAAGTTCATTGGTTCAATAGTTCAACGGTTCAGGCGGTCTTTATCGGTTCCTTGGTTCAATCACTGCCTTGGTTCAATAGCTTCTTTGCGCTTTGGTTGAACCATCTCTTTGACCTAGTCTCTGGAATCATCTATTTCTTTCCTTTGTCTGGAGCTTCCTTTGAACCGTTGAACCTGTGAACCTTTGATCTTTGAACTCTTTTGGTTCAAGGTTCAATCGGTTCATTCATTCTTTGTTCCATTGTTTCTTTTATTTTTCTAAGTCCCTTTGAAGCCTTGAAATTCCTTCGGCTTTATGTCTTTTTAACACCCCGAAGGGAAGGCGTCCCTTCGGGCCTCTGAGAAAGTTCCATTTTTTGGGTGCAGAGAGTCCCCCGCAAAGGCATCTAACCTTCGGGGTCCTTCGGGTGGTCTTCGAGCTCCAATTCCTTTGGGTAATTCCTTTGGACAAAATGTCCGAAAGAATTCGCCTTGTCTTTGTGAAATTCTTCCGCGAAAAATCTTTTCGAAGAAATTCTTTTGGTTCCTTTACTTGGTAATTTCTTCGGACAAAAATCCAAAGAAAACCTTACCCTTTTGGCCTTCTCTTTGATCTTTGAACCAATGTTCTCTGCCCTCCGCAAGGGCACCTGCCTTTAGTTCATTGCCCTCCGCAAGGGCACTTGTTCCTTCAGCTTTGGGGCAGTCCTTTGAACCGACCGATTGAACCAACTTTGGTTCAACGGTTCAACGGTTCAATCTTGCGTTTGAAGCCTTTTTTTCTTCTAAGTCTTTTGATCTCTTCGAACCCATTGAACCCATTGAACCCGTTGAACCATTTTGGTTCAAGGTTCAACGGTTCAATGGTTCAACAGTTCATTCTTTTGTTTTTCGCTAAGTCTTTTGAAAGAATTGAACTTACTGAAGCGGTTGAACTTTGAACATTTGACAAAGCGCGTAACTCTTTAAGCTTGCCGACGTCGTTGAACCTTTGAACTCGTTGAACCATTGAACCTGTTGAAAGCGAGGTTCAATGGTTCAATCCTTCCTTTGAAGCTTGCCGATGAACATTTTTGGTTGAACCAAGGCGTTGAACCAATCTTGAAATTGCCTAAGTGTTGGAAACTTGCTCTTTTGAGAGAACTCCCCTGTTGAAGCCGTTGAACCATTTTGGACCTGCTAGTCCCTTAACTGAAAAAGCTTGAATAATGATGAATTTGAATGCTTAGAACAATTTTTTGAGAAGGGAAGAGATAATTTTGGCCTGCAGGCCCAAAATAGTTCATATGTTGTCTCAAAAATGAGTGACAGATTTTAAGAACAATAGCTGGCTCCAGTTGGAGAACTTCCTTCAGTTGAAAACTTGAAACAACTAAGGGGAGTAGAAACCAGAATCTCCAGTGCCTTGAAATATGCGATTGGGATACAGAGTCATGTTACTCAAAAAAGAAAGGCGCCAAAAACGAAAACGAAAAGCACAAAACAGAACTAAAGACTACAAATATACATATGTACAGGTGATCTTATCTGATGCTTCAAGAATTGAAGCGCTTCAGAAGCTACCCACTGTGAGACAATGAAAATGGCGTGCCATCCTGATAAGCCAGCAAGAAATCATTTTCTCCTCGGAATCGGTGATGGGCGAATGGAACTCTCCACCAGGAATCACATTCTTTGTGTACTCCTTTTGGTTCTCTCTTCTTGCCCCATGGCAAGGCGTGATCTCCAATCTGAAAACCATAAATCTTTGCCCTCTTGGCGAAGAGTTCCTTTTCCTGACTTTGGCGTGCAGCAGTATGGTCCACTACCATAGCTTGTTGTTCTTCTGGTTCAATCCAGCACATGATTTGATTGTCCCCATCAGATACCTGTGAATGATTGGCATTGTCAGGAACACTTGGTCTCAAGACCAGTTTGATAGTGTACCTATTATTTTTGAAATCGATGTGAGGAACCATGAAGGTTGCAGGGACAGCGAATGAATTTGCATGATTATGAAGCTCTCTGGGCACTGCAGATATATTGAAAGCATCAAAACTTTCAATATAGTCCCATACCAGATTGCGGTAGTGGCACAATCTTTTGTTCTTGGTTTGACATAGGTTCCTCACCTGACAAACCATCAGTGCAGCATCTCCTTTATCATGAAGGAGTTTAACACCTTTGTTTTGAGCTGCCCTCAATCCGAGTAATAGAGATTCATACTTGGCAGTGTTTTTGGTGTTGCTGAACTGCAACTTGTATGAAGAAATAAAAGTATCTCTTTGAAAAGATATTAGAACAATCTCAGCGCCAGCACCGGTAGAGGAATTGCTGCCATCAAATTTCAGGATCCAAACATCATCAAAAACTGATCTTCTATTAGATTTGTCTTCATAAGAGAGGTAAGATCCTTTTTCATCTGTACTACATCCTACTGATTCTTTTGATGCCTTGTTTGAATCAATTGTGGGATCGCCACCTACAAGATTTTCCTTTGTTGTAACATGAACGTCTTCAGTAGACAGAAAATAATTACCCCTACCTAAAGACTCAAACAAAATTTAAGCTTCAGGTACTGACATTTGGGTGACAACATATTTTGCTTCTTTTTTAAGAAGCAGCCTCTGTATGATGTCTTTGACAGGTATCATCGCTTCAGACAGGTCCATGCTCAATTTTCCTCCAACATTTTTGCAGAAATTTTGTCCAAGAAGGATGCCATCACCAGGACTATCATCTTGATTCACTTTTCTGAAAAGGCGACAAATGCAAATTGGACGTCCTTGATTTGTCCCAGTAGTGGCACTTGTTTGTTCTCCATAGAGAAACATCTCCCAAATGTCTTGGTCAGTGTGAGACCAAGAGATTCTGCCACTTTGGCAGGCATGACATTGTCTGAAGCTCCGGAATCAATGATGCAGTTGCTCAGCTTGTAACCGTTTATCAACAGGAAAACATAGAAATACTCTATTTTTTCAGGGGCAGCAGGAGGAGTAATGACAAGATTGTTTGGAATGGACATGTTCCTTGGGGGATGATGAGTTGCTTTCTTAACATCTTGTCCTGTAGGGACGGCTTTATTCTTCACACACTCAAACAACCTGTCCAACCGCTCAGAGTTGGATTGCAAATATTCAAACTCAGTTATTTGAATTTTGGCCTTCTTAATATGGTCGATTATGTCAAATGACTGAAATGGACTCGGAACAGAGGAAGGGAGTTCATCCTTCTGATTTTTAGGAGGGGTGCTACTGGTCTACGAAATTGAAGTTGAAGGTGAAGGCATGCTTGAAGTACTTACCTTTTTAGTGATCACCGCGTCCTTTGATTGAAAAGACAGAGTGGTTCCCCGCTTAGCAATTGAAATTTCACGCTGAGCTCGCTCATCTGATTTTTCTTTATCAACTTGCTGAGCTGACTAATTCTTAGACCGGGTGAACACAACGTATGATCCATCAAATGCTTCACCTTTACTTCTAGGTTCATCCTGGTAATTCAGGAAACCAATGTTCGAGTCGCCAGCTGATTTTTCTTGGTCTGCTGCAAAGAGATTAGCGTCATTTTTTTGATCAAACTCAGGTTGGAAAGAGAAATCATGTTCTGTTTCTAGATATACAACTGCTGAGTTGGTTGGTGCTGCTTCAATGGCAAGTTTCCCTTGAGGGGGAGGCAGACGATTTGGCTGCCCTTGATTTTTGGCAGCATGGCCTTGGTATGACTGATTGGAAAATGTCCTCTTTGGTACATCTCTGTATGGAGCAGATGACATCCCTTGCGCCATTTGCTTTCTAAGAGCTAGCAACTCGTTTGCCAACTTCTGCACCATTGGATTAGTGGTGACTGTAGGTGAGTATTCAGAAGACGAAGAGGATTTATCTTTGTTAGGATCTCTCCTTATCTTTTCTGTCAAGATAAAGTCATCTTCTACTTCAGTAGCCAAATTTTGAGTAGTGCAAGGTCTATGTGGCCAGCTCGTCTCAACAGAAAACTCACTTTAGGCAGCTGTGAGTTGATGAAGAACCATTTAAGATTTTCAGGTATTCGCTGAGCTATGGTAGGAATCCGGTTCCTTAACTTGTCAAACTTGGCAATGAAGTCCCTCATAGGTTCATGAGGTTCTATCTTCATCTGTGTGAGCTGGGCCAGCAAGGCATGTGCATCTTCTGCAGGCTTGAATCTGGCTTCAAATTTAGCTTTAAGAGTGTTCTAGTCGGTCACAGTCTGAGTCTGTAGATGGTAGAACCAGTCTGCAGCAGCACCTTGCAATGTTTTCACAAACAGCGTGACTGCTACGTCTTCATAGTCCACGCTTATCACGCCACAGGTTATGCTGAAGGCTGCAATATGTTCATCAGAATGAATTTTTTCATCACCAAAAAATTTGAGAAAATTCTTCCTTGAACTGCGTGGTAGCTCATATAGAGGTGGGGTTAAATTGAGTGGGCCGAAAGAGTTACCCCAAGGGCCTTGAACCGCCATGATTTGATTATGGAAAAGGAAGATAACAAATCTGGGTGGAGTATGTATAGGCAAAGCTCTGTTAATAGTAGAAAAAGAAGCTATGCCTTGTGTTGGTGACCTGGTACGGGTAGGAGGAACACTCCTGGAACGTTGAACTTGAAGTTGGAGAGGAAACAAATCGAAATTGCTCTGCTGCACCAACTCAAAAACAGGGTCAACAACACTTTGGGCTCTCCGGCTTCTAGTAAAGTGTGGAGTTGCCAAATTGTAGAATAAAAATGGGAAAGAACTGGCTCTGCTTCAGCTTGAAGCTTGAGGCTTCAAACTGCGCGCTCGTTCCCCAACAGAGTCGCCAAAAAACTGTTGGGTGAATATTTTGTCACCAACTAACTGATGAGCAAAATAGGCCTCTTCAACCATAGCAAGGGAGATTGGTCGACGAAATGTGTAGGTTTACCACATCAGAGGTGGACGAATCTCTCCTCTCATCAAAGGAAGGTTGCCTATAAATATGATGAGCTATATACTATATAGATAAACAGAAAATAACACTCAGGGGTAGGATAACACCATCCATCTCTATTTTTTCAGAGATGATGTTCACAAACAAAAGAGAAAATCTTGGTGATAATACTGAAGGCACTTCTCTTCTTTCAGAAGTGATCTTGTAGGATACAACAGAAATTCTTTCAGGTAGTGACAAGTAATTGGTAACATCGCCTAGTAACCAGCAGATTGAGATGTAGCACAAAGTCTCCACCTCGACTGCCCAAGAGTGAAATACTAAGAACAATGAGGGCACAAAGTCATCTCAAGGTCCTTTACACAGAAACAGAAAACAAACAAACACACTAAAGACAATTGTAGACAGCACAAAGTCTTCCACAGTTGGCTTCAGGACACCTTTTTGATTACTTGCACTAGTTTTGCTTATTTCATTAACTGGACAAGAACACATTCAGAAGACATACATAAGAACAATCTCCTAAATGACACAAGTTATAACAACACAAAGTCTGAAAGGAATTTGCTTTCTCATTCACAAAGAAATATGATGAACAATCTGAGCTCAAAGTCTTAGTAATCGCTTCTCAATTTTGGCAGAGTTTCGCTTCTATAATGGAAAGATCTCCTCTGCATAAAACAAGAGATTAAAATATATAGCAGCCAAGCAAGGCTTGGCGCTTTGTTCTATAGAATGACCCATGCTGCGGTCAATGCCTTGAATGCATTTTCAGTTCTGTCAAGGGACCATGCTTGGAACAGTGCATCGGCCTTAACTGTGGCATGCCAATTCATCTCATATGTCTCCTCCAAAGTATAGGCCGCTTGGTCCTTTCCTTATTTGCGTAGCTGTCCACTTTGCCTTTACTTCATGAAAGAAAAATAGGCCGCGTCCTTGATTTGGTGTGCTCAGATGACTACTTGGTGAACTATTTCACCTACTGGAAATAACTCCCTTGTAGATATTTATGATTTTTTTGTATTGTTCTCTCTTCCTTGTAGCAATTTGAGCTCTTGGGCTATCTTCTTCAGCTGGTCGCTTGGTTCGTCCTTCAAGTTTCGCGCTATATTTGAAAACTAATGGATATTCCATTACCTTAAATTTGACGTCCGCGGGGCCGTCAATGGTTGCTGGCTATTTGAACCATATTGAACCATGAACCTTTGAACTTGTGAAAGTTCATTGGTTCAATAGTTTAACGGTTTAGGTGGTCTTTATCAGTTCGTTGGTTCAATCACTGCCTTGGTTCAATCGCTTCCTTGCTCTTTGGTTGAACCATCTCTTTGAACTGGTCTTTGGAATTATTTGTTTCTTTCCTTTGTCTGGAGCTTCTTTTGAACCGTTGAACCTGTGAACCTTTGATCTTTGAACTCTTTTGGTTCAAGGTTCAATCGGTTCATACATTCTTTGTTCCATTGTTTCCTTTATTTTTCTAAGTCCTTTTGAAGCCTTGAAATTCCTTCGACTTTGTCTTTGGAACACCCCGAAGGGAAGGCGTCCCTTTGGGTCTCTAAGAAAGGTCCATTTTCTGGGTGCAGAGAGCCCCCCGCAAGGGCATCTACCCTTCGGGGTCCTTTAGGCGGTCTTCGGGCTCCAATTCCTTTGGGTTAATTTCTTTGGACAAAATGTCCGAAAGAATTCCTTCGGGCATTTTGTCCAAAAGAATTCGCCTTGTCTTTGTGAAATTCTTCCGCGGAAAATCTTTTACAAGGAGTTCTTTTGGTTCCTTTACTTGGTAATTTCTTCGGACAAAAATCCAAAGGAAACCTTACCCTTTCGGCCTTCTCTTTGATCTTTGAACCAATGTTCCCTGCCCTCCGCAAGGGCACCTGCCTTCAGTTCACTGCCCTCGACAAGGGCACTTGTTCCTTCGGCTTTGGGGTAGTCCTTTGAATCGACCGATTGAACCAACTTTGGTTCAACGGTTCAATCTTGCGTTTGAAGCCTTCTTTTCTTCTAAGTCTTTTGATCTCTTCAAACCCATTGAACCTGTTGAACCCGTTGAACCATTTTGGTTTAAGGTTCAATGGTTCAATAGTTCATTCTTTTGTTTTTCGCTAAGTCTTTTGAAAGAATTGAACTTACTGAAGCGGTTGAACTTTAAACCTTTGACAAAGCGCTTAACTCTTTAAGTTTGCCGACATCGTTGAACCTTTGAACTCGTTGAACCTGTTGAAAGCGGGGTTCAATGGTTCAATCCTTCCTTTGAAGTTTGCCAATGAACATTTTTGGTTGAACCAAGGCGTTGAACCAATTTTTAAATTGCCTAAGTATTGGAAACTTGCTCCTTTGAGAGAACTCACCTGTTGAAGTCGTTGAACCATTTTGGACCTGCTAGTCCCTTAACTGAAAAATCTTGAATAATGAAGAATTTGAATGCTTAGAACAATTTTTTGAGAAGGGAAGAGATAATTTTGGTCTGCAGGACCAACATAGTTCATATGTTGTCCCAAAAATGAGTGACAGATTTTGGGAACAACAGACTTATTAAAAAAAAGTCAGTTGCAAACTAGAAATTATTTCCATTTTCAAAAATTAAGCAAAATTTTAAAAACAAATCAAATTGTTCAAAAAAAACCAATTCACAGCGTTTGGTATTAACAGTGCCTTTGGTTTGTATTTACGAGTCGCGTCTTTGTGATCATTCTACTGCACATATAGCTTAATATAGCTACAAGCATCGCCCCTATAAATCACCGAGAAAAAATAAGGAAAAATTCATTTTTCCATTCCCTTCGTTACTCATTTGTGAATATCATCAGACGTAAATTTCAAAAACAAGCAAGGACACTCTGAGTATATAGGGTTATCAACCCCATGTACAAGGACTTTTCGTCAAGCGGATGTTGTAGATAGAGCAAATTATTTTCATGTGCTACCAAGCATATAGAAAGGACAGGGTTTTTCCATGTACTGACTAGTATATAGGAAGGGCGAGCATATAGAGATGTTTGGTATATAAGTCATGTGGTATATAGAAAAGGGGACCTTTTTGGAGCGATAAAGAACCATTCCATTTTTCGACACAACAAATATGTATTCAATCAAAACTATTGTTGGCACCACCCTAACCGGGAAAGATACCTGGTTAGAATGGTCAAGATAGGTGGATAACACACTTACCTTCAATGACTTGTGGTTCAATATTTGTGATGGGGATGAACAACCCGCTGAACCTAAAGAAACAAAGGAGATACCATCTTGGAATTAGAAGAATTCAAGAGCATTAGCCTTGATGAGGGTCTGAGCTGATGCAAAGGTGTTTCGTCACATACAAGGGTGCAATACTTCTTGGAAAACATTTTACAAATTGAAGGACATGTATGATTCTCATTCATAATTGGAGTTCATACAATTGCTATTGAAACTATTAAACCTTGAGTTGAAAAATGGAGATGTCTTGAGTTTGGCTTCTAAAAGCCATGCAATCAATCATGATGTTGATGCAGCTGGTGTAAAATTTGATGTGTATATGTCTACCTTCATAAAGACCTATCTTCATACATACTCAACCTATTTGGAGTCTTTGCAAGCAAACAATTTGTTGAAGACTCACATTTGATCAATTGGTTGAAAAAATGGCCAAAAAAGAAAAAATCTTTAGAAAAAAAGTCTATAGGAGAGAGCATTTGTTATGCTAATCAAAAGGGCAATTCTTCTAAGAATGCAGGAAATGAGGCAAAGGGAAAACAAAGGGCGAGGCGGCAAATCTGGCAAAAACAATAGTTGACATAAAAAAAAAGCAAAATGACAAACAACACTTGTTTTGCAAATGTTGCGAAAGGAAAGGGAGTCATGAGACCCATGAATACAAGACATTATGGGACAAAATTGAAGCCTACAAAAAATAGAAAGCAAAAAAGGAGCAAAAGAAAAACTTAGAATAAGATTCAGCTCGGTTTTCTTGTGAATTTGTGTTTTCCATCCTTGACGAAGCAAATAATGCCTCAAAGAGTTCAACCTAGGATAATGCTTGGGTTCTAGACACTGGTGCCCCACAACATATGACTTTCTAAAGGGACTTCTTTGAGGAGTTTCATGAAGAAAGTTGTGGTCCATTATTTTTGGCAAATAAAACATGACTACGACCTCAAGGCAAAGGTTCAATTCGACTCAAGTCACTAGGACTTCCAAACTTCATTATCCGAAATGCACTATACCTTTCTTAGTTGAAAAGAAATTTGTTGTCTCTTTTGCTAATTCAACAAGGTGACTCCGTTCTGCTAGATGATGGAGAGGTGAAGGTCACAAGTAAATGTGATAACATATTTTTTCTAATTGGATATGAGGAAGGCAAATTGCTAAAACTTAGGGGTGAGCAATTTTTTTTGCTTATCTCACTGAAGAAGGAATGCCAACAAGTCTTCTCTGGTATGCCAGATTTGTCAATACATACTATGACATCATATGCACTATGCATAAAAATAGCGTTGTAGGCTTGCCGACATTGCCCAAAAACATTGAAAAGTGTGAAGCTTGCATATTGGCCAAACACAAAAGGGAATTGCTTCAAAAGTCAGAATGGAAAGCCGACATGAAGTTGCAGTTGGTTCACTTTGATCTGTGTTCTCAACCAATTCTTTTCGTGGGTGGTCACAAGTACTTCATGTTGTTCATTGATCACTATAGCATAATGACTTGGATACATTTTCTGAAATCAAAAGCTTTGAAACATTCCAAAAGTTTCGAACTATGGTCGGAAATGAAATTCAATCCCACATTGGGACACTTAGGACTAATAACGGTGGTGAATTCACTTCAAAGGTGTTTGAAACCTATCTCAAGCAGAATGGAATCAAGCATCATTTCACAATGCGTTACACTCAATAAAATGGAGTAGTTTAGCGGATGAACATGGTTCAGGCAATGTTGTACTTCAAAGGGTTAAATATGCATTTATGAGCAAAAACAGCTCAAACAGTAGCATACCTCTGCAACAGATCACCATCAATAGCCCTACAAAGGAAGACTCCTTATGAAGTTTTGTGTGGTCATCTCCTTTCAGTGAAACATCTTTGGATTTTTGGATCCACATGCTACCCATTGATCCCAAAGGAGAAAATGAACAAACTGGAACATAGGAGTCGTAAATGCACGCTTTTGGGATACTCAAAGTCTTTAAAAGCATACAGAGTATTTGATGAGAACAACAAAAAATTTCTCATCGCAAGAGATGTTTTTTGTGAAATTACAAACACAACAAATATTAGTTGACAATAAAATCGACTTGAGAAATATGTCAATTTTATATTTTCAAGGAGGTCGATATGGAGGTTCCAAACAGTGAAGGGGGAACCTGCAATTGGGAAAAAGTTGAATCTTTATTGAAATTGAAAATGACACTCCCCTACAGAAGAAATTGAAACTTCATCAAAGGATGGTTTGTCACAAAATGAAGGAACTTCAAATCCAGAAAATGAGGCACAATGATTCCACAAGCTACATAGAAAGAGATACCAAAATGGGCCGAACAGACATTGAAAGATGTCAGATCTGATGAGGTTGGAAAAATAGGCATTAGAAGTGCACACACAACTGGACAACAATTAGATAAGTTCTTAGATAAAATTCAAAAGAAGATAGAAAAGCTTATCTTGAAAGACCCTCTGGAAGAAGTCAACGTTGCTTTTGACTTTGGACCCACTTCAAACAAGGTGGAAGCTTGATGCATTGAAAACAATGAAAAGTGAGTATGATACGTGGGTAAAAAATGGTACTTGAAAATTGGTTGATCCTCTGATCAGCTGTAAACCTATTAACTACAGTGGGAATTTTGAAACAAGTACAAAGTTGGATCACTTGACAAGCACAAAGCAAGGCTTGTCACACAGAGATTTGCTCAAAAATAAGGAATTGACTATAATCAAACCTTTGCACCAACAACAAAATGGACTACCATTCGAACAATGTTGGCTTTGGCAGCTCAAAATGAATGGAAAGTTCACAAAATGGACGTCAAAACTGTATTTTTGATTGATGATCTTAAAGAGACAATGTACATGACTCAGCTCAAAGGTTTTGCAGTAAACGACCAAGAGAACAAAGTGTGGAAACTAAAAAAATTGTTGTATGGTTTGGAACAAGCCCCAAGAGCATGGTATGGCAAACTCATTGAGCACTTCTTAAATATGAACTTCAAACATTTTGAATTTGAAGATGCAACTCTTTTTGTCAAAATAGTTGAAAAAACAATTGTATTTTTAGTGGTATATGTGGATTATCTACTCATCATAGGAAGCAATGAGAGAGACATTGTAAAATTAAATCAAATTTGATGAAAGGGTTTGAAATGACAAATCTGGGTTATCTTCATTATTGTTTGGGTATTAAAGTGATTCAAAAATCAAAGTATATATTCATCACTCAATAGAAATACTTTGGCGAAATTCTGAGCAAGTTTGGAATGACAGACTGTAAACCTTTCAATATGCCCATGAAACAAAATCCGAAATTAATATCATACGATACCACAAATTTAGTAAATGCTACTAAATTCAGACAAGTCATTGGAATTCTAATCTATGTGACCACAACTAGACTAGATATTTATTTCGATGTTGGTGTTCTTTCTCAATTCATGCAACAACTTAGAGAAAATCATTGGGTAGTAGCAAAAAGAGTCGATATCTCAAAGGAACACAAGTTTTTTGGCTCAAATACTTTAGGGCATGAGATTTCAATTTGGTTGGATATTTAGATTTTGACTATGCTGGTGATTTTGAAGACTAAAAAATCTACTTCTAGGCTTTTAATGAATTTGGGAACAATTGTCAGTTGGAAGTCAAAGAAGCAATTCGTGTTGACAATTT